>OY829104.1:5005000-7505000 GCA_963691645.1 Pelosia muscerda
TTGAAGTTGATAATTTTGGTAACTTTATATCTTCTAAAATACGTATTTTTAAAGGAGCCTCACCTGTGTTTCCGCTAGCAATTGTGAAGTTACGGTCATCACTTTGGTCACCGTTTTCTGAGTGTTCAAACACTTTTAGCAACATTTTCCGCGATCTTTTCTTGGATGCATTCATCGTTTCGTTCTTATCACGACAAAAGTCTATTAGCAAAACACAAATAAAATACGTCAATATCTAATCACTGCACTAGCCTGTACTGACTAGTTCCTGTGGTGCGATACAAGGCGGTATCGTACAAGACAGTTTTGGCTGGTAACGCACTGCTTGTAATATTTTATCGCCTGGTGCGGTACAAGTCAAATGTGTCTTGTATACTGAATACCTACCGATTGAATAGAATTTGATATAAAAATCCTAAAAGTATACGTATCTCTTTCTGGACTACAGGATTTCAATGTCAAACGACCCCCGCACCAGACAGAGAACACCTACTTTCAACGCCGCATTAAACGAAAGTCTAATACAAGTCGAATATGGTATGTACCGCACTCAACGTGTTAAGTGCAGTCTAATTGAAATTTTATATAAACAATTCTCATAGCGAACTTAGCTTACTTTTTACTCTACACATTATACCCTATGCTAAACTTAACTGCAATGCGTACACACACAAGCGCTTTTGTAACACCGCTTAACTCTTGCAAGTGGTTCTTGTCAACGCGCATCTAGTGACAAACTGTCTTCAGAAACTTGGCTGGCACACTACTGTTCCCCGTAATGGAATGTTTGGAACTTTTAGTGAAATGTTTTGCTATTGAACTAGAAATCTGGTTCTGTTTATTTATTTTGTCGTGATAATTTTTTACGTAGAAGTATATAATTTTAGAATTTTTTATGTTTTTTTTTTAAATATGATGTGCTAAATTTTTTGTATAACATAACTTGTTTACCATGGAAATATGATATTGTGATAATATTTTAGTGAAAAGTGGCACATCGGTAGTCGTTTCCTAGAATTTGCGTTAGAAGTAATAATAATTGGATCTAAGTATATGAAAGTTGTGAAATTTTTAATTTTTAAAAGATCTACATAACAATAGGTGTCTTAAATTTTACCGAAAATATTTTAATACGCAAGTAAATTTGAATCCGAAAATGAAAGATTTTTACTAGTATTCTAAGTCATCACATTCTTTTTGAGTACTTGGCCTTATATCAGGTAAGTATTTAATTGCAATTTAGAACTATTTATTTGATTATTTATTTATATTGTTTAGATATTAAGTACATATTTTTTGAATATTACTAACGTTATTATTTTATACTTTTCAACAAACGTTACTATTTTGTTTTGTAGATAGATGGAGGTCTGAAGCTGGCGCTCACCAAGAGCAGTAACACTACCTACTTGCAATAACAAGAATGGACCAGGGATATCTTTATACGTTGCATAGCAGACAATATTGTAATGATATCGCCCGGGGCCCGGATATCTCCGTCCTCGTAAGGGAACAAGGTCAAATGAAGGTCAACAGTGTTACGAACATTGAACTTTTTATGGGACAGATTTTGCGATTTGACACTTCGGTTACATAATGTGAAGTTGGGTCGTTTGATGAGGGTTAACTTTTTATGTTTGCGAGTAGTCCTACCCGGTTTTTAATAGTCGAAGAGCCTCGTAATCTTTTTTATGATTTATGAATAGTATTGACAAAAAATAAATTTCGAAAGATCTCGTATTCAAATAATATCCAAATTCAGCTGTATCTTTCAACTACTTACAACAGAGTTCGGAGAAAACTCGAACAATGAAGATTGACAAAATTGAATTTATAAAAAATATTAAATTAAATTTATCTTCATACATATCTTAACAATATCAATCTATCTTCATACATACGTATTTCTTCGAAGCGTATGTACATTCATAATACTAATATTATTAATCATTTCAAAAGATTGAGGCTACCCGAACAATTACAATGGATTATCATCATCTTCTAAACCTGATCGCATACGAAGCTGTCACCTCGCAGTCTAGGATCCTCTTTTATCCAAAATAGCCATATTCATGCCTATAAATATTTGCACTGAGCAGGTATCAAACATCAGCGTAGCAGTCGCCCTCTCTACCGTTATGTCACAGAGTCTCTCGATTTGAAATTCAATAGATATTTTTATCTAGTCATTTGAATGTCACTATGTCACTTTATGATCCTATAAAGTGCGTCATTTTTCATAAAATCTCATCAAAAATCTCTATAGAAATTTCCGTTTCATTATCGTTATTTCCATTATATTGCTGAATTTGATTTATTTAGTAGAATATTATTTTTACGCGCATCTTTTTCTAGTAGCTTGGTATGTAAAACTATATGTTGACTAAAAGTAAGGTTTAAAACTTTTTAAAATAATTATTTATAATTTTCTATTCTGTAATATTTTTCATGAAATGTTTTTAATTAAATTTTGAGAGATTAATAAGCAACATTTTTAAATCGATTTTAAAGTGGGAAAAGATATTTCTAGAATGCCCCAAAACTTCATTACATCAATTGGGCGGAATAATCAAAAAACAATATTTAAAAATTATTGAATAATTGTCGATCCGATAGGAGGCGACTCTATGACGTACAAAAGTCTTAAATCCTTCAGGCGGGACTAGTAGCTTAAGTAGTTAGAACGTTCTTAAACCTAGACCTAAAATGAAAATGAGTACCTCATTAAGCTAGCCGGTGTTTTAATTGCTTGCCTATAATTCATAGTATAGTTTCACCACCTACACAAACGTTCAACAGTATCATCTTATTGGGTACGACAATGTTTGATAACATTTTTGTCTTTCGATACGATAAAATATTTTTCACAACAATATTACGAATATCCGACCAAGATGGTAATAATTTGAACATATATTTTTATTTTGGCCTTCAGAGAGGACAGTTTTATCCTGTGGACAGAATACGCTAGCTTGAATAGAATTCCGTTGACAATCTCCATTGACATTTCTGTTCCAATATCGTTACTTTCAATCGTTTGTATCTCGTTTCCAATAGATCCCATTGCTGTGTTTGATCTATTTATGAGCGAATTATCTTTTATTCTGCGTTTAAATGTCATGAGCGTCGTGTGTGGGATATTAAAACATGATGAATTTAAAAGTATATTATTTATGTTTTGAATGTCTTCAAATAAAATGTTGTTGGGTATAGTTTACGAAATATTCAGTATTGGCACAGAGATAGTCGTGTCCGTTGGAAATACAAACCGCAGATACCACGAGTACGTGAAATCAAGAAATGAAGTGTTGTCAGAATGTAAAAGTAAGATACAAATATTGTGTATGCCAGTAAACATCACTAGATTTACAGTTATGAGTTACAGAAACTAGTAATACTATTTTCTCTCTTAAATGATGAACTAACGGAACACATGTGATATCCCAAGAACTTTGTTTAAGAAGTAAGTTGTCCTTTTGCCGCGGAAAGATCTCAAAACAACGTATAAAAAACCTATTTTCTTTTATTTTAACAAAACCAATATCTGATTCGGAAAATTCTCACAAAACCATTTCATTCTCGACCACGAACAAATTCAATTACGACAATTACTCTGAAACTCTTTGTTATGCAAAATAGCAAACAAAAATCTATTATTTCAACAAATAATTCCGTTCCGTTTCATAACATTTTATATTCCTCTCGAGTACAAATTTTGCACAAATGTACAACGTTGATATCTGTACCTAATAATGAATAAATCAATGATATTTGACTAGTATATACAAAACGGTCGTCCGTTGGATTCGATCATCTCATCATCATCATCGTGGAGACGTACTATATAATTGCATTCGAGGCCGGGGTGACCTTGGAGCTCAGGGTCCGACATTTTGTTTTTTTCCTCGTGCGCAAAATTTCCGTGAATACCACCCCCACCGGAGCCGAAGAGAATGGTTACATCGGACTCGAATCAATAAAAACGCACGACGTCTTCGAGTCTTTGGTTGCAGGAGGTGAGAGAGTAGGTAAATTACCCCTTGCACCCCAACTGACACTTTCAAGAGAATCCCTTTTTAAAAGAGATGACCTCCTATGGGTGGGGGACCACGGTGACTTTTGGCGTTTTAGTTCGATTAACTACCTACATCGAATGCTGATAGATTTGCAGAGCCGAATAATGACCAATAGCGCGAAACAGATACATAATACGATAATCCTTGAATCCGGTCAAAGCATTTCGCAAATTTTAAAGCAGTCCCAAGTTTTCAAAAAAACTTATAAAGAATCTGAGTTCCTCAGAAGCGATTTTTAGGTCTTACAGACTTACTTAGACACAATGAATGACTTTTTATTAAATATACTGACTGTTGTACACCTATAAGCGATATGTGAATTCCTTTTAACCTATAAAAGGATTGTACAATATTTAAACATGTTTTCGGAATTTGACTTCGTTTCTCAAATTACAAAAGAGTTTTGTTTGATGGAGACGGGAGGCAATAAAATCGTTTGATTGCTTTTTCTCTTTTATTGATGGATTTAAATTAAAGAAGGTAGTTCCAAGTAATGAAAAAGATTTAGGACAGTATTATGAAAAATGTTTCTATTACTGTGTGAATTTTAATTAAATGTATAAATTTATGAAGATTTTTAGATATATGGATGTTTGTTACTTGATCAAACCCGAATGGATGAGATGATCTGGTTAAAATTAGTACAAGGATAGGTCTCGGTTTCTATTGCAGGGTCGTGTTAAAAATTGACGCCGGTGCAGTCACGGACAATAGCTAGTGTTTTTATAAGTAAACGTCGCTGAATAATGTGTACCTAAAACAGATTTAGAGGCCCTAAGAGGGCTAAAGGCTATCTACCTAAATCACTTTTTATTAGGGCTCTAAGTCATTCAGGCTTCCGTGACTCGAACTGTACTTGTTGAAGCGATAGGTATCTATTGATTTACATAGATACCTTTAGTAAATCGCTAACTTTTTTACTTATAATCCCATCAATTTAGATAGTGATGAAATTGTTTATTTGATAAAAAAATTCTAATTCTTATTTGTGTTAAAAAAAATTGAATACTTTCAACCAGCAATGTTATCTGTAATTACTTTGTTTTATAAAAATTTAAGCTTAAAACAGGTCCAAAAGTGGTATTAATGCCTAAGGTATTATCTGTTAGGTAGGTGCAGAGATAAGTTGAAGTAGATGCTTAAGTGGTTTTAATGGAGATATTATTGATTGATACAATAAATGACCACGGTGTGTAAGAGAATATTAAACCTGTAAGCATAGTACCTATACATGTAATAAGCATGTAGGTACACACTCTATCTACACAAGAGTTTACGTATATAACAAATCTGAGAACTTACCAGCACTTCTTAAAAGTAATCTTATTTCAGCCTTACTTTACTCAGACTCAGACCATCGTCTATCGATATTTGTGTTCTGTATCTTGTGAAAACAAGTATGAATTAAAACAAAATATTAAATAAATAAATATAGCCACTGCAGTTAGATATTATTTTTTAACCCATTTTAACCATATAACACTAGCATCCTTAATATCTTGAGAGACACTGATGGTCCGAATCTCACAATGGAAGTAAAGTAAGATTGAAGCAATATTACTTTTAGGATGTGGTGGCAGGACCCCAGGTCAGCAAAAAAAGTTATTACAAATATTACAACATTGGGTACGTCAAAAATCATATCTGTCACTATACTTTCTAAAACATAAGTAATCTGCATTAAATTATCTGTCACATAGCTCCTCATGATAATATATTACCCTCTAACAAACGTGGGTCTAATTGTCCAATTAAGAATAGCTTAGATATAGTGGGTCATGAAAACTGTCGTATACCGTAATTAAACATGGCTGCTTTAGACTAAATTATAATAGAATAAATTTTAAGTAAATAATCACTTTCCCTTACTGACTGTTTGTCAATGAAATGTCTGCAAACGAGAATTTTTGAGGTATTGCTATTTATATTAATTCATCGACTAAATGAAAATTACCCCCAAAGAGGTTTAATAGGTAAGGAATGAATGATATTTTGAAAGTCAGTAATTTTCAGAAGTCAGAAGTCAGAAGCATGAAATAGCATTTCACTGCGTTACAACTAACTGGACACGGGAAAAGGGTTTAAAGTGTGGTATAAATACGGGTTGTATTTGCCTTAAATCAACCTCAATCGTCGTTTTTACAAGATTCTTTTCATTGTTACCGGACCTCCCATCAATTTGTATCTGTAATATTGTACAATATTACCGTCATAAATCTCTCATTTTTGGTACTGTCGGTTAGGTATAGGTACGTTAAAGGCTGAAGTAAAAAATCCATTTATCATCTCGTAGGTAACAATTCGAATTGTATTGCGGGCCCTTTCTTTGTAGATCGTGAATTGGTAAGAAAGATTTTTATTCAAGACAATTATAAAAGTGTGCAGTGACAAAACTTTAGTAAAATTATTAAGAAGCTTGTCCTTGTGAAAATTATACTATTACTTATACAAAAATTATTTATTGATAATTTATTTAAATGCTGATGACCCCTCTAAATGCAACAACATGATCTAATCAACGATCTGATCTCTTGGGGGTGAACACATTGAAACAATTTACTAGCCTGGTTAACGTAGTTCAGGTACATTTATTTAAAATTTGTCATTGGCACCCCGTCATTAAAGTTTTTATAACACATTTGCCGATTATTTACTTGATATTGGCATCATTACAGCAATTCTGCTACAGCAGAACCCATCTTAAGAGAAATTTTAATTTCAACGCTCGTGAAGCGTTTGTCATCCTAATTATCAAAATCAGGAAAATGACAGAATTCTTACATTTCAAAACACATACGTACGAGTATTTCAATATTTTGCATGATATTGGTTTCAAAAATATTATAGCTTAAGTTATTCAATAAGATTATAATTTGGCCTTGGCATATCACTGACATTTTCCTGTCTAACTTGAAAAGTTTCAGATACTGTGGGAATTTTTATGTCCTCACCTAACTTTTACCCTCATTATTCGGTGCACTGATTTCGTCTAGCTACAACTTGAACAGTAAAACTAACTGTTGTAAACTTGCAGTTAGCGCAACGTTGCCAAACTTCAAAGTAAGAATATTTTTGATTTCAGATGTGATAAATACGCAAAAATAAAAACTAATAATGAAAAACGGACACTCTCTTACTAATAAAATACAGATTTGGTTGGGGTAAGTTTTTAGGTGTAAGTGGCTGACAAGATAGTAACTATGTATTAATCTGTGACAAGACTCTGATTCAGGCCGTTCTTAAGTCTTGTGCTTAATAACAAAAAGGAAACATTTGTTATGCACTAAGAATAAATATTTGAATATTTTAAAAGTAACCTTAACAAACGATGGCGAGTAGCTTATCCTAAATCATGTTATCGTTGTTGAAGGAAGTTTATAACTGGGTAGCTCTGTGAATACTAAGCAATCTGGAACTACGAAACTTGTATGTGCAACTTGGTATAATCTTACAAAATGCATAACTAGGAGTACATCTGAATTTAATAACTTGTACCTATGTCTGTTTGGCTGTGTGGGGTGAAGAGTTAAGCTATAGGTTAATACCTACAAAAAATAATACCGGCACAATGAACGTATTCTCTGGTAATAATATAAAATGTATGATTTTACTTCTTATACAGATAATGGTTCTATGGTTTGACTGTTAGCGGTATACCGCTCCCATGGTGCACGCCACGTGATGGTGGTCGAGGTAAAGAAAGAACATGATGCAAGAGTGACCAAGATACTGCAGTGAGCGTTGGTGCTGGACTTACAAGCAGCAGACTTGCGGTACAGAGCTCGTAGTCAAAGTAAAGTATTTATGTACATATTACTGTCGTTGGTATGCCTGATATAGCACGCGGCCAATCTGATGGAAAGTGGTTGCCGTGGCCTATGGACGTTTGCAACACCAGGGGCGTCACATTGGTGCAGCCAACCATATAGAGAACGGAGGAAAGGGTAGGGGGGAGGGGAGAAGGTTAAGAGAGTCTCTGTGCTGTCAGTGTAAAAGAACAAGAAAGGTTTCTCAGTCTGCCCACTGAGAACACAAAATCTCTCCAGTGATCTCCTGGATACTCTACTTACCGCCGGAAACACAACACAAGGTTATTATTAGCCGCGATATTCTGTAGGTCATGTGCTGTACTTGAGATTTTGAGACACAAATCTTTATTTTGCTTTTTTTCTTGGGTTCAAATAATTGAATGACAAAATTCCAAGCTGGTGGTAAATTGCAATATTACATGAACAGCCACCTCTGATTGTTGATACAGTTCAAAACTTTCTCAGGTATGTTAAATCACTGCAGTGTTTAATTGAACATTCTTCGGCGATACCCTGTAGCTGTAGCTTCGAAGTTGTGAATTAACTTAGGTACACTTGGCTCAACTTTAGGAGTCCTCAACGTTGGAGAATTTCATTTAACTATTCACATACACTCAATCTTCTTCGAATCAATTCAGGTAATTGTATCAGTTGTTAGTAGTATCGACGTTGATGATTTGTTGTATTTTGCTTATTATGTTGTATTCTGTAAATCATAGTAATAACATCAAGTGAGTGAGTTAGTAAGTGAATGAAAGAATGAGAGGATATACATTCACATTTCTTGTTCTTCTTTTTCTTTGAATCAACTAATATTTTCATCTGCACTAGAACTTCATTCCAACATTTAATAACTTTATTAACTACTTTTATTAAATTACTCGCCTTGCATAGGTTCTCTAGGCAAATATTGGGGCACAGTGGGTATGAGAGGATGTAGTCCATTGTTTGTAGAGGTGAACTTTGTAATAAAGATATAATTCAACATTAGAAAAACAAGTCATTTAATAAATTTTGTTCAATGTTTAACCAATTAATGACCTTATCATATTTTCTCTTCATCTCCTCCAGTCTCTACCAAGCAACAATTGAGTGATGAAAGAATTATGAAACAAGACAGATTTTTTTGAGACTGTAGGCAAGCAAACCAAGTATAATCCTCGTATCGTTTTATGAACATCTGGTCCATCATTTTTACCCTTCGAGCCGAAACTCTCATGAAGTATGAAGACACTCGAACACTGAATCAACGTGAAACTAAACCCAAGCATTTGTTGAATGTTAATTGAGACAAATATCCACCAACTTCGTCATATCGTCTAGATACATAAAAAGTTATCTGGATTTATTGGCGTCACTTCTGGAGAGAATTTTATAACGAAATAAAATGTTTTATTCGATGACTTGGTTCTACATAATCCAGTTTAAATCGTGTACTTGAAGTCTAGACACCATCTCAGTTTACGAGTATCGATGTAAAATAAATAAATAGATAGAATATTATTGTGAATGATTTCATTTTTATATAACGAGTAAAGTTAATCAAATGTTTATTTAACATTTTCTTTCAAGCATTTCTTCAACTCAATTGGGATCTTTCCTCAAAGCGGCGCACTTTCATTTTTTCTGTGAAGGGCACTTTGGAATACGTCAATGACATCATAGTTGTGTAATTATTAACCAGACTGTTGAACTAATTAGGGATCGAAACAGTGAAATTAGTTCAAATTTTACGTAATTGATAACACACTTGTACTAATCTACTTTATTTATTAATGTACATAACCGGTTTCGCTTTAGGGCATTCTCAAAGGTTTACCTTTACACTGAATACCAAGTGGTAAAGTAAAGGTAGTGTAAAGGTAAACCTTTGAGAATGCCGCAAGGTGAAACCGGTTATGTACATTAATAAATAAAATGGAGAAGTACAAGTGTGTTATCAATTATATATAACAGTGAGTTCCACCAAATGCCATCAATCAACAGTATAAATCATTTGTCTCAAATTGTTGACAAATTCCTTCCTACTGAGACCTAAACTTATAAGCCTACTTGTGTCGATACTGACGACGACTGACGGAGGTAGGACACGACGGTATCTCCCGTCCGAAATGAGCTGTCCAACTGGGGAAGTACCTCCGCCCTACAGAAGACCGCGGTCATAATAACCATCGTGTTGTGTTCCCGCCGGTAAGTAGGGTAGCCAGAGCTCACTATACCCCTCCTTCCCTTCCCCTTCCTAGCCTCCTCACCCCTTCCCAGCTCTCCCCCTTTCCCTTCAGGGTAGGCAGCGCGTGTGTGACACCCTTAGTGTTGCACACGTTCATAGGCCACGGTGGCCGCTTTCCATCAGGTGGGCCGTGTGCTTGTCTGCCACCTACGTAGTATAAAAAAAAAAAATTAAAAAAAAAATACTATTTCACGTCTTAGCCTCGCCCGTTACAGTCAATTATTCGAAAGGACCCTACCTCTGTATATCTCCACTATCTGGTCCGAATGTAACATCCGTAAGTGGATTTATTACATAAGTGACGAGTTGGTTCGTGACGTGGGATTATGAGGGAGCGTATGAGCGTCGTTTATACGTGTGGCCCACATTTCGTCCAATCCCTGCTACTTGTTGTATAATCTTGAAATGAACCGCGATAGTATTGTGTGCCGTATATTTGCGGTAATTTGTTGCGCTCGTTTCATGATCATTTTGTGAAGGTTTTTGAGATTAACCGTAAATAAAAAGTTCGATAAAATCTTAAAGTGGTTTCGGGTTGCATTCGAGGTTTATACTTCAAAACCTGCTTACTACTTCTTCTCCTTGTTTTGACTTTCTAGCCTGAAGAGGAAAGCTTATTCAGGGGTACATCCGGCAGCATCCGCAGGCATATCATCTTGCAGGTGAGGTTGGCTTCTACTCCGTCGTTATGGAGGGACCTCATTCACCATAATTATTATCCATTTAGCATGGACAAAATATTCAATTTTTTACGATATCACCTTGGTTAAAGTCTTTGTATCAATTGATGAAGTTATGTGTACTTATCTCATGAATTATGAATGTTCTATATTGACAATAATATTTACGATGTGCCAATTTTATTTTGGATAAAATAAATATAGTCCATTCAACTCAATCACTGTTGGTTAGATGAGCGATTGGTACTTTTCTGAGTCATTTCTAACAATGCATAACTATGGCAGCGTTCCAGGGAATACAACTAAATGAACGTGAAAAATATGGCCGTGGTCGCTTCGAACTCAACATAACAATATATCTTCTCAGATAAGTGTTATGAATGAGTATATAAGTTCTAGTTAAGATCAAGAACTGTTGATAGGTACATCCTGTGAATCTAAAGTAGATATTTGATAGTACTTGGCTACATCCTAGATATTGTGGATAAATGAATTATATTATTATTTAGATTCCAGAAGTTATTATATTTCATAAAAAAATATTTAGATTCCAGAAGTAATTGCTCGTTATTACAAAAAAAACCTAAAATTTATATTGCTAGTATATTTCAATTAATTTATTGTAGGTATTGTGAAAAGTCATAATAGTTTACAGTTACGTTATGAAGCTATGCTCTCAAAAGGTTGCAGTGACACCGCAGTCCACATTATTGGGAATCCTGAGGTCACGAACACCCTCGAGTTTGCAGATTTGTCGAGATATTGCGTTCTAGGCAGTGTTTTATTGTTTCTACATAGTGAATGTCCTGATGAACCCTTACAATTAGCTTCACCGTCTCCTATTTTACTCTCAAAATAACATGTGCAGGGCTTAGATGTCACCCGCATATGGTGCAGAATATTTCATCAAAAATTAAGCGGTTCGGTGAGTCTTTTGTCGCACCATTAGGTTTTAGGATTCCTTAACAGAGCGTACGTGTTACTTTCTTTCTAAAGTCCCGGGTCCTTTAAGCGGTGCCTGAAAAAGCATCTAATGAAGCCGTCAAGCTGAGCGTCACTTGTAACCTAGGTATGTGTGTGTAATAGTGACCAAGTTTTTCTGAGATTTTGCTTAGCTTACAATTAGGCGTGATAAAGCAAAATTGTTGTCCGTGTCCTATATAAAAAACTGTATATTTCAAATTTTGACTATCCTGTGTTGCGTGACGATTGAGCATTCCCTCTCTGCGTTTAAAACGTGACTTTAACCTAATTTATTCAAATATTAGTATTCGTAAATAAGTAAGTTTTCATTGATCTGAGTGTTTATATATTGGTTTATATATTGTACAAATTATGTGATTGCAGAGTGAAATTACAGAGGGTAATTTGGTGTACAAAAAATACCTAAGTACGTAATTTTATATACTCTTTATCTACAGTCGACTGTTGAATAATATGTGAGGTATTGACTCATCTAAGTGGTATAGGTAACTAAATAGTGATATAAAAAATAAAATAAGTACTTATAAATAGTTAGAAAACGAACAAATGTCATGCCATCTTTGTAAATATGATTTTTTCTGAACACCGTTTGGTTCTCGATTGCGTTTGAAGCCGAACTACCGGCATCGTAATTCTTGGAGCATAAAATAGATGGCGACACTTGTACAGTCGAAATATAATATCTGAAGCAAGCTCTGTAGTTTATAAATATTTTTGATCGTACTGCTCAATAGAAGTATTTGGTACAGAAATGATGGAGGAGTTTTGCAACGTTTATTTATTTAATTGTCATCTACAACCATTATGGTAGGTCGGAAAGATACCACTGAGATAAGGCAGACAAGCACGCGGCCCTCTTGACGGAAAGTGGATACCTATGGACGTTTGTAACCACAGAAGTGTCACATTTCATGCTGCCGACCATATAGAGGGCAAGGGGAAAGGAGAGAGGAGAGACGGTTAAGAGAGTTTATGTGCTGTCAGTGCAGAAGACGGAAAAGAGTTTCTCGGTATTTCTGCTGACAACATAGAACTTTTCCAGTAAGCTCTGGCTATCTTACTCACTACCATAAGATTAATATAAGGTTATTATTAGCCACGCTATTTTGTAGGGCGAAGATACTTCCCCAGTCAGACGATTCAATTAAGGTGGGAAACACTGTCGTGTTCTACCTCTGTTCATTTTATATACGTGTGCAACGCCGGGTTTGTGTCTGTTCTTGAAGAGTCTTCACGAGAGGCAAGTGGTTACCTACCTATAGTTCATTTGTTTAGGTACTTCAAAAAAGTAAACAATCTTAACGTGACTTTATAATATGTTTTGTTTAAAAACTCAATATAAAAATACTTTTCAGTTAGTCTAGTTTATTTGTTTAACAATTGTGTTTTTATAAAAATTGCCACAAGATAGTGTACCTTTATTTAAGTACCCTAAAAAATGAGGTAGGTATAGTTGGTTCTTAAGACTATTTTGACTCTATCGTGACTTTTTACTCAAAATCATTCATCTATTTACAAATAAGGGTTTCAAGGTAGTTAATTAAACAATCGTCAAAAATGTTTTTATTTTTTTCCTATTCGCACCTCGGAGAGCACGGTCCACATAGAAAAAAAACAATCAAAAACACTTATACGACATTTAATAGCATCTATAAATACAACATTATGCAGACATATTTATACAATAATTATTCACAGTACAAAAATAATTGTACACATTTTATTCTTAGCTACACAAGTTAAAAGCCTCTTTACAATTTACAAGATTACTTATGTTACCATATAAAATATTTTATACAATCCTTATATACGAATATACTATTAATACTAAACGGGTACTAATTAATAAATAGTTATATAAATTTTAATTTTATATAAAATACTAAATTAATTTATACATATTTCAGTTCTTTACAACATTTAACTAACAATTATTAATATTTTTCTGATTTCTTTTATTTTCAGTAACATATGGATCAAAGTAATACAATCGCTACTTACATTTTGAACTCGAGAATTTTACAAAGTGTAGAGAGCAATAATAATAAAGAGTTGACATTATTTATTTGTATAGCTTGAAGAAATTATTGTAAATTATGAAACAATGCAAACAAATGTTTGACAACAATAAAATTGATCTAAAAATTATTACATACTAACTTATAAGAAAAACAAATAAATAAATGCTTGTCATGGCTCAGAACATGATAAGTAAGAGTTAAAAATAAAATCAGAATTATGACTAGAATAATTTGAATCATGAGATTACGTTTGAAAAAAGAATTTTTGAAGAGGTTGGGTACCTACGCTTAATTTTTTACGTCTAATACCTATTTTCAACAAGATCGATTTGCCCAAACCACACCAGTGTCTATAAATTAATGTAATGGAGTACCAGTCTATGTCTATTCAATTAAAACGCCTTAGTTTATCATTTATTCTAAGACTGCAATGTTTCGGGAAAGAATGATGTATTGCTGAGACGCAGGAGAGTCGCCTTCACTGTTGTGGTCACCTTTTTAGAAAACCGCCAAACTGCACGTAATGACAAGATTTGCTCTGACGTCGTGAAAGGTTACATGTGTGCCAATACTGTCACCACCATGAATGCTCATGACAATGCGAAGTGGAGAAGTAAAAGCCGGAAAGCCTCCCGTGACTCCATGAGGCCTATGTGACAGGTGCAATGATAATAATGATATATATTTTCGAAAGCTCAATAGAATCTAGTAAGAATCCAGAAATTCGGTGAAGCAGTGTAAATTACATCGGCTTAAAAGACCATACTCACTCACATCTAGCTCTAGTTCTGATTTATTAGAATAGTCTCCGATCCACTTTCACAAAGATGACGACGTTAGTACCATTTTATGCTTTCTGATATCTAAAGGAATTTCTAGTGGATGTCATAACCTGCCATTTCTATATTTTCCTGCAAAACTTTTCGTCCGAATTGTATAATCGCTTTAAACCATAGAGTCCATAGATTTGGTCATAAATGGCTATTGTAACTGTCGTGAGATCAAGACGCTACAGCGCCCACTGAACAATCCATTAGATCAAGGACTGTGGTCTATTCCTGTGGTGTGGTAGGCAAATATTGGTTAACAGATACTTGTCAATCCATTTGTATCTGGATAATGTTTATATCTTTGTTTTTTTGCAGTTTTCATGATGTGTAACCTGTCACTATTTAGCCACGGTTTATATTTTTCTAATGTGTCATGTCGTGATGCATCAGGAAGGTATGGGTGTCATTCACATGTTTGCGTTCACATTTCTCTGACGCAGTGTGTTCTGTGCCCTTAGCACGAAAAACTATCGAAATCGTAATGTAAACGTATCGAGCGAATGGAGCATTACGATTCACACACAGGTTTACACAGGAATTCGATAGTTTTTCGTGCTAAGAGCACTGATGACATGTGTAGCGTCACGTCAGCAGTGACCAGAGAAAATCCCAAAAGCGAGCAAAACTGAGCTATGTGTTGTGTTGGTATGTCAACTTTTCAATACCGAGGTTCTATTTTTTCATTTCGCTTAATTTTCTAAAGTAAAGTTAATACATTTAGACGTATAGCTTGGTGTGCTTACACGCACACGCCGAAGGTTGGCGCTAGAGCATAACGTCACGGGGTGGTTCGTTGACGGCGCGCTGTCAGTCGCGCGCTGACACCAGCACAAGCAGTTGTGTGCGGCGAGGATCTGGTTGTGGAGGACGTGATACACTGCTGCTTCTGGTACGGTTGAGTATCTGAAATTGGAGAAAGGTTCTTTGGAATTTGTTTTATAATTAACGCTTTTTTTCAATCTAACAATAATAAGTTGCATCAAAAGCTTGCACTTTGCTAATCAGACTACTCCACCTTTCATTCTGTGCCGTTTCCATTATGTGGGCCGTGTGTTTGTCTACCAACTAAGTGGTATACAAAAAAGACGTAACTATAAATACAAATAATTTATTGTATACATGATTGATAGCACACTTTTACTTCTCCACTATATTTATTATCAAACTTAACCGGTTTCGTCTTGCGGCATTTTCAAATCGGTGCAATAATAAATGTAGTGGAGAAGTACAAGTGTGTTAAATAATGTAAAACAAGTTCCACCAAGTGCCATCAATCAATAGTTTATATAATTTAATTTATTGTAAGATAATAATTACCGTTGCAACAGAATGTGATCTTCTTGCGTGCGTAGAACTCAGTAAGTCGGAGTTAGCCGTGGAGTCGGACCTTGAGCGGACAGTTCCTCTCGTGTGCCTCTTCATCCGTTTACCACACCAAAGCCACTTGTATGGCGGTACGCGTCTGCAATCAAAGTTATACCCACTTGTACGGTGCTACTCGTCTGAAATTATCATTATTACTTTTGTGAGTTATTGTATAGTGTAAAATGTAGAGGGAACGTTTTAAGCCTGCCCGATGAGCGAAATCTATGCTCGGGCTCTCTCTGTGAGTAGTGGCGCTGCCGTGAAACAAATTGCTACACCACGATGGGAACTCAAAAATGCCGACGATTCTACAGAAGAAGTGTAATGGTTCTGTTCTATAGAAGAAGTGTAAAATGTGGATCTTTTGAAAGTATAAGTGCTCATATATACATAAATTAAAATATAATATTGAAAGACACGTGTAGTATTGTCCTTGGTAACTGAGGTAACTGAGTTGTACTATTTAAAAAAAAATAAAAAAGAACAGGTAAACATGTTACATGGCGGTAATCCATTACATAACATAACATAAACTCACGCCTATATCCCCGGAGGGTAGGCAGAGGTGCTAGCACCCACATTTCGCCAGTTTATATTTAGGTCCCAAAGTAATAGGTGGCGAGCATATTGCCTTTAACCGGGCACTTACGATAAATACCCACATAACTTCGAAAAGCATCGAAAAGTCATTGGTGTGTGCAGTGGTAAAATCTGGGCTCGAACCCGAGACCTCATGTAAGCATTCCGTTACCCATACCACTAGTCTAGCGCTGTTATAGGAACCGTATATACGTTTACGGTAGTCCATTACAGGAAAATATATTAGGGAGGGGAGTAATCTCCTCGGGTAAGAAGTGTTTAACTTGCTTTTGAGAGGTGTGGTTTGGCATTCTTTTCTATGACAGTTATAATATACTATTGCTATCGTTAGAATTGTTATACTGTGGGTATGTGGTGGGTTGCCCTCCCTCCTCCAATATATTTTTCTGTGTGGTATACCAGTTTATTTGTAGTAATCCACTGTTTATTGTACTTTTCTACAATTAAAGTAAAATGCTTACAAAAAAAAACACTATTGCATCATTCTCGTGACCCGGTGTTTGTTCACAAACTCCTTCGAAATGATTTGACCAATTTCCATGATTTTTTGTATGTATTTAATAAGATCCAAAATAGGTCATAGGCCACTTATGATTGCAAGAATTGACATGGACGTTTGCCCAAGGGTTTCCGTGGACATCAATTAGTAAAATAATAAAAATTAAGAAATTGTTTCTACATACCTTAAGCTCATGTATATATGAGGTGAGAACATGCAGCATATCAGAGGATTCGCAGCTGAGTTCAACGGCGCGAGGCTCTGGATGAGAGTGGCTATAGCCAAGTTGGTTTGTGTCAGTGGTATGTGGTTGTACACTTGTAGGAGGTCGAACACGATGTATGGAGCCCAACAGATCACAAATACTGTGAAAGAGAAAGGAAATTTGAAATTATATCAACTAATTTAAACTTTAGTTCATTGTGTGAGAGTATAAATTACTCTATAGTTAGATCATAAAGTAAATATAGAGAAGAGGCTGTAACTAGATTGACATATAAACATAACATAACATAAACTCACGCCTATAACCTCGAAGGGGTAGGCAGAGGTGCTATCACCTACATTTCTCCAGTTTATGTTTAGGCCCCAATGTAATGTGTGGTGGCGAGCCTATTTTTATATTGGGTAGGTACAATACCTTTGGAATAACTGAGACTAACCCAAGGATGACGACGATGATGATGATGATGATGATAATATGAGAGATGGAATGCATGAACTGAATAAAGTGAATAAAGTGAAAATCAAAGATTTCGGTAATAAATTTCTCGGTTTTCGCAACAAATAATCCCTGGAAGTTAATAATTATTACAGCTCAAAAACTAACAAACGAAAATTATTTTGATACTTAATATAAACAGACTAGTGAAACTTGTAACCTATTTATTAAACGTATTTCATTACTTTCATTGAGAACAACAAACTTATCAAGTAACTTCAAAATAACAGTTTTCCAGCTGTGTATAATGTACCTATTGAGTACTTTACTTTAATAAATATTAGTATTAAAATATAAGTATATAGACTCACAAATTTTAGATTCAAAATGCAAATAACTATGGGTCGAGTTCATTACAATGTTATGTAAATGAACGTCAAAGTTAAGTCATTATCGTAAACGATTCAACTAGCTTATAACTTTGATGGTAATTAATTGCTGCAATTACTGAATGTAGTTAATTGACAACGACTAAAGTGCATAATATAATTATTCATTAAATACTTCAAATATTGAACTTAACTTCTATTTTAAAAACTAAAAAGGGCAAAACCAACAGAATAATTGTTTTTTCCCCTTCTTACAATAGGCAACTCAAACACGAGTTGTCAACGGAGTTCCACGACCTAAAGATTTGTACGTACATTTGTATGGCGACTCGTAAACTAGGCAACTGGAGTCACGAATTTCTGTGACTAGTATGAAAACGATGCGAAATCGTGTTGCCTCCAACTCAAGTTTCGCATCGTAATGACCAATCAGCAGCTCTCAAAAAGTAACGGCAAATGGAGGATACCAAGAATTGGTCTAAATTCGACTTCTTACGAATTTTTTTTTAACTTGCACATTCATAATATTAATATTTTGAATATACATCTTCATTCATTTAGTTACAACTTTCTTAAAAATTAATTATTGGATATAACATATGCTATAAGCAGAATATACAACTAAATACAAAATATATACAAACTTATACTAATCATAATATATAGGTATACAGAAAAATACAAAAAGTGGAGAGATTGCAACTTTAAACATCAAAATATTCATCCCCATCTCTATCGGAACCGTGCCTAGAGAACTGGCGGCACTACCACGCTGAATGGGAAAATTTTAGGGAAATTGAGAAAATTACATTCAACTCCAGATGCGTTTTACGGAAACAGAGCTGAATTTAACGAAACTAGTTAATTCCAGTTGCCAATGTAAGAATCATAAAACTTGAGGCTGTTAAATATACTAACCAAAAACAATAACAAACGTCATTTTGACGCTTTTGATCTTCGCTCTGGGTATCAAACCTCGAGAACTAGCTCGTCGCGAATCCGGGTCACTTTCCACCTGACCTGAAACAGTTGAATAAACACACAATTTTAATTCTAAATTCATTTAATTTTATTTGGAGGATTTTTGGCGGCTGTCAGCCATGTCTGTTTCTTGTTACATTTTTGTGGAAAATAAAGTTTTTATTGTGTTATTTGTTTAGAGTCTTCGTCTAAGGTGTTTATATTTGAGAGTACCGGTGATGTACCGGCTCCATAATGTAATATCTACTTATATGCTTCATCTTTGTTATTAAGTGCAAAGACAGTTCATTGTACACTACATAAAATAATATTCTCAGGCATTTTTATTCCAGCATTTCAACACTTTAGAAGCTTCCTCTGTTATTAAACCTTTCATGCAAACCCACTGCTATCCAATGGTTCTGACCTGCTCATTTCTTTTGTGTCCAGTGTAAATTTAATAAGGTCAATTTCGGCTTACCTACCCGCTTAATCCAAGCCCAAAATATTTTAACCCATCTTCGACAAACGCAAAAAAAAACCTACTATTAATCATCCTCTAAATTACTTGTTTCTAGAACCTACCGTTTCTTAAAGTCTTCGTTCTCCTGGAGTTCACGGGTGGACTCATAACCACAGCTTTGCTTTTTGTCCATATCGTGAGCACTATGACTGCGTAGCATGCTGCTATTGCCAGTGCAGGAAGTACTAAGATCATTATCGAAACCAGTGTCATCCAGATCTGCCACCGCCGAGGTGTGCCCAGTTCTATCCAGCATTGTACTTGACCTAGAACATTATTACAACACATGAATGCTGATATTATTAGATAGAATTTCGAGTAACAGAGTGAAAATCACTACCATATCGGCATCGTTCCAATTGATATCGAATGATGCCTTTACGAAAATGTAAACATACGGATTGCTTTTTGTAAACTCAATGCATGTGGTAAATAAATTACCATCTAAATGTGTCTACGTGAATAGCACATGATTAAATAAGCACTCTGCCGTGTCAGGTTTAAGTGTTCGGGATAATTATTTCCGTGATTCTCTGCAAATTAGGTTGAGTTTGAGTAACGTACGAGACGTAAAGAAAGATATGTACGAATTGTCACATAACATCGAAACACAAAAATATCTGCGATTATGTTTGCAGTAGTAACTAAAAGGTAATTCTTGATTTTGTTTTCTTTGCAAACCATATGCTTAAGGCAGATTTTAATTACCCAGGTCGTTTTATTAGGGATGTATTTACTTAGTGACACTTAATACAATTATTATAATCGAGTCTTGATTTCGAATCGAGACTTTGACCAAAGTGTGTGCGTGTTAAGTATAGATAGCGTGTTGTGGTATACTTTATCTGCTTCACTACGCGGGACTCTGTCCGTGTTTTTATAGGTTCATGCGTTTGGTAATCCATTGTATTTATTGTTATATTCATAAAAAAATAACCATTTCTCTTAACTGAATGAAATATCTGTGTTCTGTATTTAACAAATAAATTTACAGCTACATTCAAAAGCTTCAGCTACATACGAAGCTGAGTATGAAGCCAACTAGAAATAATAATCTATAAAAACAATCGGGTTTTCTTATTAAATAGATAGTTATACAAATATTTGATCATCATAAATATGTCCATATGAAGGGAAAATTATATGACAACTGAATGGTTTTTTATTACAAATAAATTGTGAGGAAAGAGAAAGACAGTTAATTTATTAAAAACTTCAGTTTAAATTTTCCATGAAAAATGATCCGACAAATTCTTCCATAAGTAGCTGTATTACAAATGGTAATATTTTAATAACGAATATCGACAACTCTTAGGTCACGGCATTTCCTGTTGGACACAAAACTGGGTCACAATTTTATATTGGATCTTTTTATTATCATTATCTAAGCTATCAGGACCCTTTCCGATCCTCAAAAAATAGCCCATTCCAGTTCCATTTTTTCTGTATATTCTGAAGGTCTTGCAACAAAATTGGTAAGATATTAGTCAATTTGTAAATTTGGCTACGAATAAGTTAGCGATGAGTTGAAAGAAACATAACAACAGCATAACATCAACTCAATGCACGACCACATACACTGTATAAATTCATTTAAAATAATATCAAAATTGTATAACAATTGTATAAATAACACAACAACAACAAAGTGTTAATCCTAAAATATAATCAAACAACAGGGGTGCTGTTCACCCCTGGTGCAAAAGTGCAAGTCACACTTGGTGTTTTCTTACGCTGGATGGCGATCGCCAACGTTTTTATCAGGAATGATCAGAAATCTTAAATTAGTTGGATAATAATTACTCACCTTGAACTTCTTTGACTTCATACAATATCAGAAGTGGGATGGAGAAGAATATGCTGATCAACCACGCTGATATAATTAGAGCTCTGGCTCGGTTCCCTGTTTGAACAAGAATAGATTTGTTTTTAATTGAACTGAAAAAATAATTCAGATATAAAAAGATGTCTCATTAGTTCCGCGGCACAAATTTAAAACGGGCCAAGTGTTATTGTGTTTTTCCATTGTGATGTTATCAACAGCAGTAGATACTAAGTGCGTTCAACAGTATTTTATTTTAGAAAAGTGTTCTAGGCAATAACCGAAGTAACTAATATTTGGTGCCAATCCTCCAGTTAATCTAAATTACATACATACATTTGCTTACACCTATTTCCTTCTGTGGAAGGCACATTGAATTTCACATTTCGCCAACCACTTTATTCGGCCCTGCGTAATAGAGGGTGAGCCTATTGCATCTGAGGTCTGAGGTTTGAACTGAATCTGGGCTGTAAATATCTGTCTCATATTAAACAGTCGTATCATTTAGTCGTCTTGTACGACACCGCAAGTGGAGAGATGAGGTGGCCGAAATTTTACTCTTCCGGAAATCAAACGGCTTACTAATCTAATTCACTTGAGTTAAAAACTAAACTGGTTGTATTCACGCGGGAGGTGCTAGCTTGAAACCCACGACCACCTGGATCGTAATATCGACACTTTAACCACCAAACTACTGAAATTCACTCCATATTACGTGAATTCAAAAGTATGTATTGTAATCGATCATTGAGACAAATGTGCATATTCCCTTTCTTTTGATAAATTTGAATAAATATCAAAAAGTAACAAAATAATGTGATTCCGGCCAGGATCGAACTGGCGGCCTTCTGCGTGTAAAGCAGATGTGATAACCACTACACCACGGAACCGATTGATGTCACGTATCTAATCAATGTTTGTGTTATCATGCACTTGGTTATTGATAATCGAGATGGTTCATAAATAGCAATATAGCGTGTTTCCAAAGAATTATTTAGTGGGAGTTTTTATACTACTTGGTGGAAAGTGGTTACCGTGACCAATTGACGTTTGCAACTTATCACTCAGTTTTAAGGATCGATAGTACTCGTATATTATGTCTGTGACTATAATCAAAACATCTAACACTTAATTGATATAGGTCACATTATAAGTAAGAGTGGTATTGCACTTATCAAATATCTTTGTCCAAATTTAAATACTATTTTTATATACATGTCAATAGTATTTAGTCAAATAACGGTGCTATAATAAAATTGAAGAATTCGTTCAAATTCTTTGATCAAATGTACATTGGACAAAGATGTTTGATAAGTGTAATACCACCCTTAGATGATATGAAAGTACCTTATAATAATACTCACAACTTCCAGAGAAATTCATGGGATTGGTGATAGCATCGCAGCGGTCTATACTTAGAGCGACTAGGACGTAAGTAGAAGCGTACATCACCACGGCCTGTAAAGTGAAGACAAAGATGGATGAGAAAAAAAATGAATCACATTCTTATGCCCATATACATATGGTATATTATACCTAAATATTATAAGTGGTATGAGGTCAACATACACTGACCTCATACCACTTATGATATTTCTAGCTGCAGTACTTTGATATCGTCGACTTTGACCGTCGTCGCTTCACGCAAAATGAGGAGGTTCAGAAAAATAACAAGTTTTCCCAATAAAGAATCACCAGATGACTGAAACCAAGGGCATTACCTAGTCTATATCGAAAGAAGAAGATGCAGATTGCAAATAAGTTTTTTTAAATCGATATGCGGTTTAAAAAACCCATTTGCAACCGAATATTTTGAATCCAATATACAAAAACTTTCTGTTCCGAAAAATACGATTTGCAAGAAGTAAAATATTCAAATATCACTATTGGCCGCAGATGGAATCCTTTCATCTCGAAACGAACCTGCCATATATTTATTGGATAAAGGAATCGCTCTGATGATGTTCCGCGAAACTTATTTCGACTCATGTTTTTATATTTTATAAATTGGTGCTTCAGAATTATTTATATGAGCGATAATTTTTCGGGAAACATGTGCCTAAGTGATTACTTTTAATATCGCAAGATAAATGAACAAGGAAAAAGAAAGAGAAATCTGAAATATTTATTCAGTTAAGTCATAATTTTGTTCATTCGTAATGTCCCTTATAATATATCATCTTTAAAGGTATATCCTGCTAATATTATAAACGCGAAAAATTGCTAAAGTATAGATGGATGGACGAATGATTAATGGATGTTTGTTAGTCTTCCACGTAAAAATTATAGGATGGATTTTAATAAAACTTTACAATATTAAGGCTTATACATCAGAATAACACATCGGCTACTTATCATCACACTACTATCCAATGGTACAAAATCGGTTGATGCCCATGCATAGGCGCTACTATCGCTAGGAAATGATTTGCTTGTGGACGAACCCGCGAGTAACAGCTAGTAATACTATACCTAAGTCAGTACACTTATGTTATACTTTATTGATGGGTGTTGTTGTATTGGTGGATGACGCCCACTTCGTGAAGTGCTCTGTGCATAATGAACATACACGGACCAAAGACATGTCTTGAAATAAGGTAAACCGATCAATGGTCTTCATAACGATTCAAATTTAGTGAATGCTTCGACGGGATTAGAACCCGCAAAAAATGACTGCAACGTCATTCATTGTGACCCATAGTTCGTATAATTGTCGGTAGATAGCTCCCACCATCAAACCAAAGATGTTATAGTTATTTATACAGGAGAATTTCGAATTATTCAGATGAGACTTTGTGCCTTAGCGGTCAGAGCGTTCCCACTGTAAGCGGGAAGATCACGGGATCGAATCCCGTCGAAGCATTCACTTTTTCCTAACTAAATTTGATTAGAAAAATCAGAATGCTAATTGCTTCTCAAAATTTTCTGTACATTCATAACGATTTTTTTTACTGATTTATTTATTTATTCTATCCGGACAAACAATAATTACATAATAAAATTGAAACAAAAACACAGGGTACATCAGTGATTACATTACAGATGGAAGTAGGTACAAGTAGGCAGAGTAATAAGAATATTAACATCCACTTTTCATCTCCATATTTGTCGGCTCCAAGTAAAAAGGAAAGCCGATTGTCGTCATCCGGGTATAGGTACCTACACTACAAGGTTGTATGTTTGCTATCAGATGGAAAACATTCCTATGCTTTAATCACCGTCAGGCACTAAGGGATAGGCAAACTATAATTAACGAACAAATTTAAAGGGATCTTAGGTATTCCAAGATTCTCAATTCCATATTCATTAATATTTTGACGACAATTGACTTGAAATAATAATAATACATTCAATTTCCATTCTACTAGATAGTATTAGGAAGGAATCCATTGTAAGCTTTCAACTAAAGACTTCATTGAAAGAATTCCTTGACTAAAAAGACGTGCAAGCTATAAATAAGCTCACTCATTTCTTACCTGAAGAAACTTCACAGTTTTGCACATGAACTCTCCGGCCAACCAGGCTATGGTGATCTTCTGTATAATGTCAGGGAAAACGTATATGAGGCCAACCAGGAGATCTGAAAAAGATTAAACCACTGTATAATATTGTTTGTTTCCATAAAACGTACATACTTAGCGACGTAGAAAGAGTTTGAGAAAGGTGAAAAGAAAAACATCTGATTTGCATTTTTTTTTTGCTTGCTGGTCTGCTATGAACGTAACTTCTACTACAGTAAAATAAATTGATAAAAATAAAAAAAAAAAATAACATCGACGATGGAATTTTAATCCTCGCAGGAGATTATTTTACATAAATACGGCAGAAATTTTTTCGACGTCTTTTTATTTTATTTTGCATAATATATTTCGGTATATAATTAACTGTACCTACATAATATTTTAAGTAACATTTAATGTAGCAATTTATTTAGTGCATTATAATAACTGAATAGTTAAATAAAATTGGACAGAAATAAAGAAATAATTTAGCTTCCTGCATATCTTTACTGTATATTCACGGACATGACATAAATTCAAAATCATCATACTTTTTTTGGGTCAATTTTTGTGCAATTTTGTTTCATCATATAAACGTTACCATTAGTTTTATAAACATGTAGACAGTAAGATTAGGAGCTAGATTTGTAAACGTAACAGCACGTGTGATGATCGGTGGTTGTTTAGAAAGACGTCAAAGTAAATATTATGATTTTTGTAACTAGAAGTTCGAATAAGGGAGGTCACACACCAAAGCAGCAAATTTACCAACATTTATCTAGGAAATGCTTCTTTATATTGATATTTTTGGCAATTTGCTGTGTAAAAAGCAATTGCTGCTCCTTTAAGAGACGGAAAAGCACCAAAGCCGAAAACTTCCAACATTTTATGAAGCACAAGCTTCTTGACATGACATAATATTATCTTGACATATTTTTCTAGACCATTTGCTGGGGGCACAGCAAATGCTGCTACGGTGTGTGGCCTCCTTAATATTTTTCAGCACGAAGCCACTGATATTGAGGCGATTATTTTTATGTATTAAAAATGACTGAACATCTGATTGACTGACGACTTAATTAATGTATTAATTTCAGCTGTCTAACTATTGAGGTTGATGGATATAAAGCGAAGTCTTAATTTCAAGGTTCCGTTACCGAGACGAACCCCAGAGCAATGGGAAACGCTGTAGCTATGGTGAAGATTTGGACCGATAAAATCTGGATAATACGTAGTCATTAAATGGAAGATAAAAATCATGTTCATCATTTTAGCTTTATTTTGGTTGCATAGGAGAGTTTAAGTTCGGAGACCGGAGGCTTCTAAAGATCGGTTGCCGACAGAGCTCTCCTCTTCCAGAAAAAGAACTGTGCTTAAGTCTCGTCTATCAATCAGCTAGTTGCAAGGTTACAACTGAGGCCCACCAAGTAGGTAGACCTCCAAACAAAATCACAATCCAAGACTGTATACTAACATAACATAAACTCACGCCTATATCCCCGAAGGGGTAGGCAGAGGTGCTAGCACCCACATTACGCCAGTTTATGTTTAGGACCCAATGTAATAGGTGGCGAGCCTATTGCCATTAACCGGGCACTTATAAATCTGCGATATTGACACACATTTATATTATGTAACTTCGAAACGTCATTGGTGTGTGCCATGGTCAAATCTGAGATCGAACCATTATCATTAGGCTACCGCGGTTGTATAACTGTATTCTATACAAAGTTAATTTGACACTAATGGTAAGTGAAAATAATAAATCTTTTTAACATTGAAAAAGTATGTAAGCATAAATATAAAAAAGGCTTAGCATTTTTTGTGCGAAAAGACTTGATGAGATATTCAAAGGTTCAACAAGAATGAACCTAAAACACTTAGCCGTAATTATTTATTTTCAAAACCTTTTAGCAGCACTCAATGAGGTATCGAGTCACGCTATTAGAGATTGCGGGTCATACCTCACCCTTCATTTTCCCCAATCGCGCTATCGTAAATTTCAGACAATATTTATATATTATTTCCCAGCTTTCTCTATTGCGGTATCGACTGGCTACTGTGATAAGAGCTCACAAATGATGGAAATCCGATTGATTTTTCTTTCTCTGCCATATTTATCTGGTTTTGATTTATGTTAACTTTTTTATATTTCAAAATAAAACTATCTAATACTAACTAAGTTCGCGGCAGTAAACCTAGTTTAGCACTAAAATTATCATTAATTCGACTTTTTTCGAAACTTCTTAAAATATGCTGGATTCGGCAAGCATATTTTTTGGTGTAGATATATTCGTAGACTTTTTTTCTTTTTATACCACTTATTTGGCAGACAAGCACGTGGCCCACCTAATGAAAAGGGGTTACCGTGGCCTATGGAAGTTTGCAACACCAAGGGCGTCACATTCGTGCTGCCGACCGTAATAGAGAAAAGGTGGGATATATTAACTTAAACATATATATCGTGTAATCACATAATTTATTAAAAGCGCAAGAAGTTATCTTTTCTAAACCAAGATGTAATGCTATTTTCGATCGAAAATTTTCCACAATTTCGTTGAACTAATTTCATAAATTCATAACGGATAATATATGAAAACCCACTTTCGAATTTTTTATAATAAAATGAGTAAATTATGTGAATCTTTATATACTAGCCGATAAGAGTGTGAGCAGCTATAATAACCATATGCCTTCCATTATCACTTACAATACAGTAACTGTAGAGTGATTGAAATACATTAACTTTTCTACTAATAAATCGAAAAATCTCTCACGAAGCAATAAAGTCGAAAATAGAACAAAAAATGTACTCTAAATGCAAATAGAATTATGTTCATAAGCTTTACAAACACGCGAATCTGTTTATATACATCGGGTATTTTATTTATAACAAGGTCTCGGGATTGTTCGTTCTATGGGCGTAGGAGATAGAAATAGAAATGCGGAAACTATTCAATTGTTTTTGCTCATTTCTGTTTCCGACAAAGGGCTGACAGCTCCATGCCTTGGGATTGATATATTTCACTGTTGACTAATAGTGCAACGTCATTCGTTTTAAATTAATGAACACTTATGTGCACGTAACTTTACAATGTAAAGTTTTTTACACGCTTTGATTTGATTTAATTCATTAAAAAAATAGAATACCAGCGGTAGCCTAGTGGTATATAATAGGTAATGGACTGCTGAAACGAGGTCTCGGGTCGATCCCAGGTTTACTATGACACCAATGACTGCTTATAGTTGCAGGTTTATAAGTGCCCGGTTAATGGCATTAGGCTCGCCACTTATTACATTGGGTTCTAAATATAAACTAGTGAAATGTGGGTGTTAGCACCTCTGCCTACCTCTTCGGGGATATAGGTGTGTTATTATAAAAAAAAAGAATTAGAATGTTAGTCGACCTTGACATAATATGTGATACTCTATGCTGAAAAAGAATACCTAATTGAAATTCAATATTATTAAACAGACTAAAATAAAGATTCCAAAAATTGGGAGCTTTGGCTTTGATGTTAAAATATTGAACTACTGTTTGTAATTCATTACATTTTATATTTATCTTATTTCAATGGTTCTTTATTAAACAGCGTAGAAATTGTGTGTATAATAATTTTCTGATTCAAAAACACTATTAAAACATTTATCTAATAACAAAGTTAATAAACATTAAACATATTAGAGACCTGTGCTCGATTCTTTCGTCGAGGGCGTTTAAATAATATAATTTAGCCAATTAAGATAAATAGATAGATTAGATAAATAACTATTTATGGGAAATCAAGAAGGTTACGGCAAATAAAAAAATACACTATTTTTTGGTCTAGCTGTCTTCATGTTTTGCGGTTAGCAAAATATTTTCTATTCATATTTATTTATATGGATGTGAAAGTTTGTATTGATATTTGGACGTCTGTTAGTCAAACACGTTCATAACTACTGAACAAATCAGGCTGAAATTTAGTTTTAACTATTATTGGGTAGAATCCACACGAGCTAGTAGGGTATATACCGCCAGCTGATACATAAATTGCCGAGAGACCTAATAGGTGTTTCTAAGGTTTCTATTACCTGTAGGTGTTCTAGACCTAAAAGAAAATAATATAAAGATTACGCAAAAACATATATTTTTTTAAATAATTGTACATTTTAACAAATAAAATTATGGGTGTTCATAAATAGTTTCCATTGGAATGTAAACCAGCTGAACACTTGTGTAGCACTGTGCAAACCTTAGTGGTTTTTAAGTGTTATGTGTATACTAAACCGCATATCGTCAATAAAAAATATATAACTCAAAAATCATGGAGACTGAACAGCTACTGTTATTGTGAGTCATGATAATGTTATTTTGTTGTTGAGAGAACCGAAGCACTTGACGCGGTAGCAATAATGGTAAACAACGCTAACGATTCACGGGGTGACGCACAATACATCTTATCTAATCTAGAATAAAGCGGTGTGTTATAAAAACATATAAATAAATAATCCAGGTTATCCGATAAACATCCGCCTGTAGATATTTGCTTTGGGTACATTCAGATATATGTCTAATTATAAAACCAAGCCGTCCCGTTGAAAACAAAAACATAGTCAGAGAGCTTTACGTTTTAAATTACATTTTAGTTTGTAAACCGTATAATTATGTTGTTAAATCTCGTCCTCATTTTATACTATGTAGTTTGCACTTTGCATAACTGGCTGCTCACTTTTTAAAGTATTATAAATATTTTTTTTATCTATGGTATACTTTAGGTGCGTATGCATGACACCAGTCCATTTATTGTATTTTTTGTGCGCGTGCTAGCATCGCTTTTTGTTTTCGATGTGCAAAATTTTCTTCAATCACAGTTATTTATCTACAATAATTAATAGTACTATTTACGAGATTAAGTACTTTACATGATTGTAGATTCACCGTCACTAGGTAAGTTAGTCCGATCTTGTAATTATGAACACGTCGAGTTACAATTGCAATTGAATGCAGAATTTTCCATTCTTTCATTCCAAACTTATTACGTCACGTAGCTTCCTAATTCGTCTGTCTTGGCACAAACATCGCCAGCAAGCCGGGCCATGTCACAGCAAAGTACCCGCGACATAAATCTGCAATGTCAGTGTAAAGACTTGTTCACACTTACTTTTTGACGTGACAACGTCTTATAAATTGGCTTGCCGGGTGACACTTCAAGAAACTGCGTTACGCTCCGCTCACGTTATGCGCTCACAATGAGAGCGAGTGAGAGGCACGCGTCCCTTCCACTCGGGCATGGTTAGCCCGCCTAAGAGCGAGAGAGACAGACATAAAAAGTGAAAGGCACGCGTCCCTTCCACTCGACGAATGAATATTCACATTAAAATTATTTTACCACTCAAAGTCGTTGTCACGTAAAACTTTCGCCCGTATACCGACTTTACAGGCAACCAATTTTTTTTTTTTATTCATGACACGTTAATTTGACTTCGCCCCACCTGATGGTAAGCTCAAGGCGAAGTCTCAGGAACGAGGGTCACCATTTATAAACACGTAAAGTGTTACAATGGTGGCACTCAGCTTGACGGCCTCATCAGATGCTTTTTCACGCCCCGCTTAAAGGACCCGGGACTGTACGATATACGATCTATTTATGACCATGTACATTATTACGAAATGTTTTAACTTAAGCAGTAAAATATTTTAATTTTTATCTATGAAATTGAAACTTTTCAAAATTGATGTAAGTAGGTAATAACACAAATAAACTAACATTAATACTACATTTGGTTATTACTCACATAAAAATTCTCAAAGGAATTATAGACAAGTAACATGTAGAGTTTATGCGAATTGTACAACACACCTTTGCTTTGGAAGCAGTTGAAGTAGTTCGAAATATCAATCAATTAGCTGCGATAAACATCTGTACATCTATCGCAGTCTCAATCAAATGTTGACCAGACGGATTGATACAGGGCTTTATTTCGAGTTTTCTTTTTCTAGCTGTGATATTGTCTGCGATTTTTCTGTTTAAATGGTAGTATGAACGAAACAATATTTCTAAGAAAATTCAAAAAAGTAATAAATTGACACAATATTTTATCTTGGATTGTTACCATCTACGTTAGAATCGGAGAATTAGAATTACTTAAAAGTACAATTTGAACTTGTAACAGCTAATTTCAGTGCGCGACTCCTAGACTATTTAATTTACAAACTCGTTTTGGGCCTTCAATGCGCGAAACTAATAATATAATGTAGCCTACTTAAAGGGCTGGGTTTGTCAGTAGAAGGTCAACTTAAATTAAAAACTTTGCTATCGCTTTGAAGTTCAAATTTCTGTCAAATTATGTTGTCAAGTACACTATTTTATAACCAAGATGTATGTTACTGTTTATATTATTTGTTTCTCCTTTTCCTCTTGAGATTAGGAAGCCAGACGGCAGTCGCTACCGTTTATAAATATAATAATTGATGGAGGAAGATATATCGAACCCGATGGTGTTGTTAAAGTCCCATATACCCACTCGCTTTTTAATACTTAGGTTCGTAAAATGTACCTAATAGCATTTAGCGATTCATTATATATGACTACTAGCTGTTGCCCGCGACTCCACCCTCGTGGAGGTTGGGTATCGCGCAGAGCCATATAGCCTATATTACCTACTCAGGATGAATGTAGAACTTTTGAAATCAGCACAGTAGTTTTCGAGTTGAGTCCGAACAAATACGCACACATAAAAAACATCTTCAGAAGATTATACAATAAGAGTACTATTTTTCGTACCCATCTATTTTATTCGCAGTGAGCACTCAGCTTTATGTCGAACGTAGATTTCGGTAAAAACAAGGGCGAGGTTTGATTTTAACTCGCGATTAACCCTCTTTTGTGTAATTTATGACCGTAGGATCACTTTTTTATGGACCGGGTTCATTTATTCAGCTGAAAGTAGCACTCGTCATGAGGCAGCAAGTGTCGAAGATATACGATTTGACAGGGTTAAGTTTCATGTCATTTACATTTTACCATAAAGTCTAGGAAAAATGACCGAGAACGCTGAATAAGAACCTACAATCGTTGACTTAAGGGCCCAGATTGCCCAGACGCAACATCGATTTCGCGCGACCGCAGCGCTACTGTTTACTGAAACAACCGACCGGGGCGGGTGAATGACCCAGAGAGAGCCACCTTTTTGTATTCTACTTACCTAAAATTCCAACTATGTATTTATTTGTAATTTTACTACCACAGTTTATTCTTATTTCGTAAAATATTCATTCAATAACATAATTGCAAATTCAGTAGCAAGTACGGTCGAAATAACATCGAGCCTTTCCTCGCTACTGTTTATCTATACGCAAGGATATGTGCCTATTGGATAAACTCAAATAATTACTTACTATTTGTTTACGATCACCTTGATATCTTAAAAATCTCCTAGGGTTTTACAAAAAAATATCAATAAATGAAACACAAGTATAAAAATGATTCATATAATTTAAAAGTAGGTAAACAATAACAAATATGAGTCGCCAAGCGTGCTAGGGTTGTGCAAAAATTTGTAAAACAAGTTTATAAATTATTAATATACAAATTAAAAGTAAGTAAACAATAACAAAATTTGAGTTCAAAATTCTAATGTTTAAAGTTGTTTAAATAAATTACTGAATAAATTCTGATTTCTGCTAATTTGATTATAAAATCAATTGCTATTGCAAAACCTATCAGAATGAAAATGTTACCAGATGCCCGATTCACGTAATAAAAACCGTAGCGTGGTGACTTCAAAATGTCACTTTGTTTTTTTGCAAACAAACCCTTTTAACCGACTTAAAAAAAGAGGAAGATTCTCAATTCGCTGTATTTTTAAACCGATTTTGATGATTCTTTACACCAGGTAACTCTTCAAAATTGTATAAGAATTGTACAGTAATTGATTTATGACAATCCAAGACTAGATAAGTAAGTGCGTTTAAAACAGAAAACCATAAGGCGATTTCTAAGTTAAAACAACTTTTGGATGCACGTGAATCGACCGGCTGGGTAGTTAAGTTACCTCAGTCTATTTCAAAATCCTTAGGCGTCCTTCTCTTTCAAAACACGTAAAGTTCTTTCTTTCCTCTCTTTCGTAGCCTCTATGATACTGGAACTGGGCGCGTCACGAATTCGCTTCGTGACTGCCGAGGATCAACTAATTCTGGAAGTAGTCAATCGTAATAAAACCAAACTAATTTCATCTCCATTTGCTCCTTCCAAAATTTGACACTGACACTGCTTACTCTGCTTCTTCCTTGACAGCTTCTGCCATGGATTGTGCTCCTGTCTTTTCCCATCAATCGCAAACCGTATTATAAATTTCATTATATAATGAAGGTGACATAATTGGTAGGGCAGTTAATGTTTTTAACTGAAAGTAGCTCCCACCAGATGATATGATACCAGATACAATTTGATGATTCACTTCCATGCTATCTTCTTCCTTTCAACCAAACACACCAGTAAATTTCATATTACACATACTAATTACACATACATTTCATGATGAGTTTTGAGTCCCGACCAACTTTTACTTCACCTATTATACTGAGGATACAATCCATTGGACCGCGGTCCCCTATGGCCTGAACAGCTTTAAAAAAAAAAGAAATATCTGCTACTCTACGCCCAACTTCCACTTCAACCACCTTTCCTTCTTGACGGTTTTCAATTACTAGTTCCTGTAAAGAAAGATAATGGCTTGATTGTTTTTTTATAAAAAATAATAAATAAAGAATGGGCCAAATTTCTTCAAACATAGCTAAGAAGTCCCTTAGAATACATCTTTGAAACACATAGATCAAAAACATAAACGTTTTGTATAAAATGTAAAGTCGGTTTAGGATAATAATTTTACGGGATAACATTATAATATTATTCTCCATCGCTTGTTCCATGCTCTTGCTTGACCCTAACGTGACATAATGTGACACTTTTTCGTGCATGTTGCCTTTGTTCATCGATTTATAAGACATTATCACGTCAAAAAATAAATAAATCTGACTACATATATTATAAATTTCCTTTACGCTATAGGTGTTGGTTTTTTATGACGTCACCTACTCTATGTCACTCGGGCTTAGAAGACAATTCTAATGATTCTAAAATCATCAAAATCGGTTAAATAAATATTATTTATTATACCTACATACATAAAATATGGGATTTTAACGAGAATTTTCTTTTGAGAAAGCAATTGAGAACTATTTAGGTACTAATGTGTTTGTCACCCAATGAAAATAATAAATATTGCAAGAAAAAAATCTATAGGTACTGGGATTTTGTCTTCGCCCATCACTAACTAGGTAGTTCGTTTGTGTCTCCCAATGAAAATAATAAATATTGCAAGAAAAAAATCTATAGGTACTGAGATTTTGTCTTCGCCCATCACTAACTAGGTAGTTCGTTTGTGTCTCCCAATGAAAATAATAAATATTGCAAGAAAAAAATCTATAGGTACTGAGATTTTGTCTTCGCCCATCACTAACTAGGTAGTTCGTTTGTGTCTCCCAATGAAAATAATAAATATTGCAAGAAAAAAATCTATAGGTACTGAGATTTTGTCTTCGCCCATCACTAACTAGGTAGTTCGTTTGTGTCTCCCAATGAAAATAATAAATATTGCAAGAAAAAAATCTATAGGTACTGAGATTTTGTCTTCGCCCATCACTAACTAGGTAGTTCGTTTGTGTCTCCCAATGAAAATAATAAATATTGCAAGAAAAAAATCTATAGGTACTGAGATTTTGTCTTCGCCCATCACTAACTAGGTAGTTCGTTTGTGTCTCCCAATGAAAATAATAAATATTGCAAGAAAAAAATCTATAGGTACTGAGATTTTGTCTTCGCCCATCACTAACTAGGTAGTTCGTTTGTGTCTCCCAATGAAAATAATAAATATTGCAAGAAAAAAATCTATAGGTACTGAGATTTTGTCTTCGCCCATCACTAACTAGGTAGTTCGTTTGTGTCTCCCAATGAAAATAATAAATATTGCAAGAAAAAAATCTATAGGTACTGAGATTTTGTCTTCGCCCATCACTAACTAAGTAGTTGGTTTGTTTGTTTATGTAACAAGTCTAATTACGTATAACAACTTACCTCTATACAGCGCGTAGCAGTGTTGCTCGGAGTCTCGGCCTGAAGGTTTTCTTTATTTTCAATACTGGAAATATTAATCATCAATAGTATCCACTTTTATTTATTTTGTAATTTTTGTACAACCCTAACCCTAACCAGACTCTAGGCGCGGTGCGCCGCGCGCGTCTTTGACGGCAGCGAAGTATGTACGCCCATGCTATTTCAGATACGAAACATACCTACTTCCACAATCTGATATTTAGACAATATGATGAACATGAAAACGAATATTTAACTATATTATGTAATAAAATTAATTATTATGAGAATATTCCTATAGAAATCGACTTTATTACTTATAATACAAACCAATATTTACATGCAACAACAACAACAAATGCGAATATATTATTATTAGTACTTAGACATGATAAAGCACTCAAATAAAACTAGAATTTTTACATGACACTTTCACACAAATCTCGTAATTTTTTTCCTCGGTATTTATACCTACTTTACAAGGTTCATAAAATAACCTCCTCAACAAACTACGTACCTATCTAAATAATTTTGTATTTTTTACGATTTATATCTAGTTCCATCATGGTTTTCTTCCAGACATTCATTATATCGGTACTTCCTACTTACTAAAAGTGAATTAGTTATAAAAATGTTATACTTACAGTTTTTCACAAAAAACACAAATTCACAACACGTAATATTGCTGGCGCATACGACACGCGTGGTGTCACCTTGAAGTATAAAAACGTACTGCCGATCAGTAGCGATGCGGGTTACTAAATCATAATATCGGGATGCGCGTGATTTTTCATACATTTTTCTATGGAGAATTTACGTAGAACATATCTAGATTTTAGGGCTTTAAAAGAGGAAGTCTTTGTTTGTAAAGGTACAAAAAAAAGTACATAGGTTTAAGTATTGGTTTCTTCAGTGTTCAAAAAGTGTTTCTTTTTATCAATTTGTGTTGATTTATTGGGTAATATTTGAAGAATACGAAGGCATGTTTTTGCATTTTTGTCAAATTTTGTGCGTTTGTTGACGTTTATTATATAGCAATTATTAGGTTTTAAGGATTTAATATAAGACTAACATATATTTTGGTCTTTGATTGTAATATATACAAATTTTCATTGATATCAATCATATCTAAATAAGTTAAATATGAAATATCGTAACACTCTTTTCGGTGATTTTCACGATCTGGGCCCTTAAAGTGCAGATATTCTGTAAGTTTTTTTTGACTACATCACGCCCGTCGAGCCTGATTTTAGTGCCTATAGTGTAGGTATCAGATAAGAAGGACACTAGTGCAAGTTTTAAGTGTGTCCAAGTTTTTAGCTTTTTAATTTTTTAATCGTTTATTGCAAATATTTGTGTACATGAATATGAATATTTTCATTAGTCTTAGTGTTTATATGTATAATATGTATTCAGAAAAGAAAATGTAAATATATGAATTCACATTTTACAACCCATAACACAATCTAGTTAAACTACGCTTATCATTGGGGCTAAATGGCGCTGTGTACACAGGCCTAGAATATTTATTTATAAATCACAATCATTGTATAGTCTCACTGTTCAATCGTTAATGTCAAATGAAAAGCTGATGAAATGTAATCTAGATCCCAACGACTAAATTCAGCAGTAGTAAGACTAAACTTGTTATCAACTTAATACATGACACATGGCTTAGCCTAACCCGAGGCCCCTAAAGTTTTAGCTGAGGTATTAGTTGAATATCGACAGTCGGAATCTAAATCTCATAATGTGCCATAAAACCTTCAAAGGAATAAGTTCTGATGTATAATGTAGTAACCTTACAATACGGAGATTTTCCTATGAAACGTAAATGTCACTTAAGATCTTTTGGTTGTTAACCGATGATATCTGTGTTCTTTAGCGAGTATTTGGGGTTTCCTAAATCAGAAGTAATTGTATGTATAGTTTCGTAAACTTTCAAAAACAAACAAATATCTATTACATATGTATCTAATTGCTCTCTTATATTGTATCTTCTTGTAAAAGAGAATAATATTAGTCACACCTCAGGACAGGGTTTATTCAATAAGAATCCTTTCATCATATTACAAACGAATGCATTTATTTCTTTCCTTTCCTTAGTCCATCTAGTACATAACTACATATTACATGACAATGAATTTCTATACATGTTATTCAATCTTCTTATATTATTATTATTGTAGTATAATATTTAATCTTTTTAGGTATTTATTCCAATTATGTATTGTTATATTTACTTAACACGTAGAAATGTGTACAAAAAGTGTGTGCTTGTGTTTTGTTTTATGCCGGTAAAATACGCCACAGATAACAGATGAAATAGATAATATCAAAGAGTATTTATGTCGCCTCGTGTAGTATTATTGCACATTGAGGCTTACCGACTCAATACAAGCTAACATTCAGTATCTGGAAGGGATAGCTAATTTCAAAAAACCTTCTTCGAGTTAATGGCTGAATCTAGTAAATAAAAATGACAGTTGAATTCTTGCTTTGGCTATAATTATCTATATTATACATAACACAGTCTTGTAGCCTTAAACTACAAGATGACGTACGACCCCTCTCAATAAATAAAAATAGAATCGCGAGCATAAATAACTAAAATGAAAATAAAAAAAACAAGTTGATGTCACAACACTCGCGTTAGAGCAAATATAGAATGTTTGCAATTGTTTTGCACACGTATTGGTTATTGTATTAACGAATTTCAGAAACTGCCGCCAAAATTACTTTTGTCGCTGAATCGGAAAAATCTAAACCGATTCGATATGTTGTATTTTTCCACATATCTGTGTATTATTCCTACAACTTTCTCATGTCAATATACTTATTTTTATGAAATTGTAAGGCATCAATACGCTCTGTTTATCAAATCGATTTAAAGTTGGGAAATTAAAAATTGCAGATGGGACATGAACTCGCGTCCCGTCTCTTAAAGGGAGAATGCTCTGAACACTTGAGCTACTAGACCATTTGAAATTTTCCTTCATGTCTTAGAGGGCGACGACGTTAAAACCATTTACCGACAATCCTACGAACTAATCATTCTTAAACATTGTTTTGAAGCTTTTTCCTCCTGGTCAAACTGATTTGGCCAGGAGTAAAAACCCACCACTCTACTTTGCCCAATTCCAGCATTATCTTTCTAAGAGTCGGATTCGCGATCCGACTCTTAGAAAGTTCGTTAGAAAGTTCAAATCACGTCTAGGTTTTCTCTTTTTTCCAATTTTTAATAGATTAATAAACGTTGATATACAAACCCGCAGATTCCAAGCGCTTCTGACCTGTAGTTTTTCAATACACCATAAAGTTTGATTTGTATATGTTTTGCGAGGTCGACCTTGACTTGCCTTCTTCCGTACACGTGTCTTATGTTTTATTGCAACGTTTGTTCAATACTCGTAGTACACAGGTACAGGTTTTTTTTACTTTTCATATATTATCTTATTAGTTAAGAATCTGAATCTTAAGGTCACAATTTAGCCACCTTGTTTTGAAATACTCAATTTTCATGTATTGTTCTGTATATACCATTAAACGGCACTTGCAAAATCAAAACTATACAAAGTCAAAATGAAAAATATATTAAATACTAGCTTTTGCCCGCGACTTCGTTCGCGTGGAATAGTGACTTCCAGCAGATTTTTGGTTTTACCCACATAGTTCCCGATCTCGCGGGATCACTTCAAAAATGAAATGTGGAAACTTTACCTCCAGAACAGCACATACCCGGAGTTTCCTATTTCCATTTTAGTGCCATACAATATGTGCACTTTTTAGCCATCCGTCCTAAGAGCACTAATCGATTAAAGGGTCGTAATCAAAAGCAGCATCATGAAATACCTCCCACGTATTACGTGTAAATATATTTCGTCTTTGTGCTTGCCGTGTAGCTAATAGAACACGTAGTCTATGAGATTCTTCATGTGACTCTGCAGAAATCAGAGACGCATGACGTTCAGCATCCAAAAACCGACGTACTCGAGTTTGATCTACAGTTTCGGAAGCTCTTTGAGTTGCATGACGCCCAGCATATAAGAGCCAGCGCTCCTGAGCCATCTCTTCTGTCTCAGCAGCTCTTTGAGTTGCATGACGCCCAGCATCTAAGAGCCGGCGCTCCTGAGCCATCTCTTCTGTCTCAGCAGCTCTTTGAGTTGCATGACGCCCAGCATCTAAGAGCCGGCGCTTCTGAGCCATCTCTTCTGTCTCAGCAGCTCTTTGAGTTGCATGACGCCCAGCATCTAAGAGCCGGCGCTCCTGAGCCACCTCTTCTGTCTCAGCAGCTCTTTGAGTTGCATGACGCCCAGCATCTAAGAGCCGGCGCTCCTGAGCCATCTCTTCTGTCTCAGCAGCTCTTTGAGTTGCGTGACGCCCAGCATCTAAGAGCCGGCGCTACTGAGCCATCTCTTCTGTTTCAGCAGCTCTTTGAGTTGCATGACGCCCAGCATCTAAGAGCCGGCGCTCCTGAGCCATCTCTTCTGTCTCAGCAGCTCTTTGAGTTGCATGACGCCCAGCATCTAAGAGTCGGCGCTCCTGAGCCATCTCTTCTGTCTCAGCAGCTCTTTGAGTTGCATGACGCCCAGCATCTAAGAGTCGGCGCTCCTGAGCCATCTCTTCTGTCTCAGCAGCTCTTTGAGTTGCATGACGGCCGGCATCTAAGATCCGTCGCTCCTGCCTCGTCTCTTCTGTCTCAGCAGCTCTTTGAGCAGCGTGACGTTCGGTGTCTAAGAGCCGGCGCTCCCGAGCCATCTCTTCGGTTTCAGCAGCTCTTTGAGTAGCGTGACGCAGACGAAGTCGCGCGGGTCAGCTAGTTTGTAATAAAAACTATCCTATGTCCTTTCTCAAGTTCCAAACTATGTCTGTACCAAATTTCACACAAATCGGTTCAGTAGTTTAGGCGTGAAGCAAAGACAGACAGACAGACAGACAGACAGACAGACAGAGTTACTTTCGCATTTATAATATTAAAAGTTTGGATTTGGAAGTCGCGTTTTCTGTCCCTATTTTTCTTGTCCCTTTGTATGCTTAAATCTTTAGAACTACGCAACAGATGTTGATGCGGTTTGTTTCAATAGATAGAATGGTTAAAGAGGAAGGTTTATATGTATATAACATCATGCTACGACTAACAGGTGCGGAGCAGGAATGAAAAATGTTGCAAAAACGGGGTGACGCAGACGAAGTTGCGCGGGTCAGCTAGTTTGTAATAAAAACTATCCTATGTCCTTTCTCAAGTTCCAAACTATGTCTGTACCAAATTTCACACAAATCGGTTCAGTAGTTTAGGCGTGAAGCAAAGACAGACAGACAGACAGACAGACAGAGTTACTTTCGCATTTATAATATTAGTTTGGATTTGGATTTGGAAGTCGCGTTTTCTGTCCCTATTTTTCTTGTCCCTTTGTATGCTTAAATCTTTAGAACTACGCAACAGATTTTGATGCGGTTTGTTTCAATAGATAGAATGGTTAAAGAGGAAGGTTTATATGTATATAACATCATGCTACGACTAACAGGTGCGGAGCAGGAATGAAAAATGTTGCGAAAACGGGGTGACGCAGACGAAGTCGCTCGGGTCAGCTAGTTTGTAATAAAAACTATCCTATGTCCTTTCTCAAGTTCCAAACTATGTCTGTACCAAATTTCACACAAATCGGTTCAGTAGTTTAGGCGTGAAGCAAAGACAGCAGACAGACAGACAGACAGACAGACAGAGTTACTTTCGCATTTATAATATTAGTTTGGATTTGGAAGTCGCGTTTTCTGTCCCTATTTTTCTTGTCCCTTTGTATGCTTAAATCTTTAGAACTACGCAACAGATTTTGATGCGGTTTGTTTCAATAGATAGAATGGTTAAAGAGGAAGGTTTATATGTATATAACATCATGCTACGACTAACAGGTGCGGAGCAGGAATGAAAAATGTTGCAAAAACGGGGTGACGCAGACGAAGTCGCGCGGGTCAGCTAGTTTGTAATAAAAACTATCCTATGTCCTTTCTCAAGTTCCAAACTATGTCTGTACCAAATTTCACACAAATCGGTTCAGTAGTTTAGGCGTGAAGCAAAGACAGACAGACAGACAGACAGACAGACAGAGTTACTTTCGCATTTATAATATTAGTTTGGATGGATTTGGATAACATCATGCTACGACTAACAGGTGCGGAGCAGGAATGAAAAATGTTGCGAAAACGGGGTGACGCAGACGAAGTCGCTCGGGTCAGCTAGTTTGTAATAAAAACTATCCTATGTCCTTTCTCAAGTTCCAAACTATGTCTGTACCAAATTTCACACAAATCGGTTCAGTAGTTTAGGCGTGAAGCAAAGACAGCAGACAGACAGACAGACAGACAGACAGAGTTACTTTCGCATTTATAATATTAGTTTGGATTTGGAAGTCGCGTTTTCTGTCCCTATTTTTCTTGCCCCTTTGTATGCTTAAATCTTTAGAACTACGCAACAGATTTTGATGCGGTTTGTTTCAATAGATAGAATGGTTAAAGAGGAAGGTTTATATGTATATAACATCATGCTACGACTAACAGGTGCGGAGCAGGAATGAAAAATGTTGCAAAAACGGGGTGACGCAGACGAAGTCGCGCGGGTCAGCTAGTTTGTAATAAAAACTATCCTATGTCCTTTCTCAAGTTCCAAACTATGTCTGTACCAAATTTCACACAAATCGGTTCAGTAGTTTAGGCGTGAAGCAAAGACAGACAGACAGACAGACAGACAGACAGAGTTACTTTCGCATTTATAATATTAGTTTGGATTAGTTTAGCAAATGTATAACCAGTTCGAAATAGTCCCACCGTGTGCGAAGGGCCCGGTAATAAACTCAGCGCACTATTCTTTTTTTTTATTTGTCTATTTACGAACATGAATAAAAGTACCTATCGAGTATTTTCTAGATTGCCATTAGTAGTCAGAAGTGTGTTGTTATTCTAGCGACCCCCCCCCCCTCACCTACTCCCTCTCCCTCTACAGGGTCGGCTGCAAGCGTCCATAATAGGCCACGGTAGCCACTTATTATCAGGTGGGCCATGTGCGTTTAAAAATTAATGCGAAAGTCTTTACACTATAAGGACTCAATCATCATCATCATCTTCCTGCCCTTGTCCCAATTATTTGGGGTTAGCGCAACATGTCATTTCTTCCATACAATCCTATCGGATGTCACTTCCTCACTTACTGTCTTTGCCATATCTTCTTTCACATAATCCATAGGAACTCAATCAATCGTCATGAAATTTCGCGAACAAGTCGTTAGTGTTCCATCAATCTATCACCATGTTCCATATATCGACATTAAAATTGGTCTATTCTGGTATTAGTCCAAACATAACTGATGAGGGGTCAACGTCTTGAGTCTATCCATTCCAATATAAGTTGAATGTTAAATGCTACAGTAGACTGCTTACATTTTTAGAATTATATTTTCATGAACAATGTGATAAAAAATGCAAGCTTTTCGTACGAAGATTTATGTGAAGTAGATATTTAGTGTAAAGAGTTCATACCTACTGGCTAAACTTATCATAAAATCCAAATGTATGAAGTACTGACGTTAAAATTCGGAATATTTTATGATCAATCACAAACTAAAGAGTTGGAAAATGTACTAAAAACGTAAAATTTCTTGCAGTCAAACTTTATAATTGGAGTCTTCTAGAAACTAAAGAAAAAAATACATAAAGTAAAAACCGATAATTTTCTCTAACTGCCTTTAAGTGGCACTTTTAGTACCCGATCCTTTCAGAATTTAACAAGGTGAAAGTCAATGGTCCATATAAATAATGTGTTCTCATTTTATTCAGCACGAAGCTTTCTTTTTTTTACACATAAAAAACTGGCATTGAATTAATATTTTTGGAAATCGGACTTTATTCGGAACTTTTATAGGACTTTAATCGGAATTATAAGTATGAAAAAATTTCAGTTGAAGATTTCTTAAGTCTATTTTATTGCATTTTTATGGATAATAAATCCTACTTCTAAACTTAAACTAGTAGATATAGAACTAATACATATAGCGATTGAAGAGGAAGGTTTATATTTATATAATAATATATAACATCATGCTACAGCCGGTGCAGAGCAGAAGGGAAAAATGTTGCAAAAACGGGGTGACGCTGCCGAAGTTGCACGGGTCAGCTAGTATAGTACATAGATTGTATATATAAATCAATAAATTCACCGAAAATCGTTACAATAGGAGCAAATGTAATTGAAATTTCACTCGAAACCACATAGTAAGTATTCTCTATTACAAATTCCAGTTAAGACCGAGAATTTAACAGTTTCGAGTTCAAAGTTACGTCAACAGGAACATAAATGTTTAATGGAATGAATATGCACATATGTTATATAAATTTATATACTTATTTACATAGGAGAAAATTAAGACGTTTCGTTTAATGTTTTAAAACTTCTACACAGTGAATTTTGTATGTATGAGTTCATTTCTAGACGCCCCCCACCTAACTAATTGAAACATGAATCTTCTAATGTTTTTCTTCTACGAGTAGTAAGTAGTTAGGATTTAAAACATGCCTGGGTAAACTGGTATTTTTTGTGTTTATTATATTACGCTATATATCATAGCGTGATTAGATTTAAAATATCAGTAAGGCTTCTTGGACTCCTCGACGAGCAGCGGGCGCGTGCGCCGGCGCAAGTTCCTAAAAAAATACGACCGGTCGGGCCCGGGCGCCTGTGTGATATCTTTCATGTATCGGACGTACAGTTTTGTCATCTGATCATGAACCGAAACATTGATTCCGATTGAACGCACAAATGAATAGATCCTATAGCGTTGGTAGACGTATCGAAAGAAGATGAAACGTTCAAATCTATTTCAAATTTCAACCTACAGAAGTTGTGCCGTAACATCAATCAATCAATTAGCTTTTCGCATTCCACTGGTGAACATAGACCTCTCCCAATATTGTTAGACTTTGGCCTACTGTTTCCACTTTGGCTAAACGGGTTCATAAGATAGATTAAAAAAAATTAAGCAATCATCGATTGACAGTGAACTATCTGATATTAGCTTTAAATTTCATAGTTTTTTTATCGTGCGTAAAATCCCCACGGATACCACCTCCGCCAATGTTGGTGGAGGTTATTATGTCGGACTCAAACCGACCAAAACGCACGCCGTCCATGAGTCTTTGATTGCCGGAGCTGAGATTATAGAAGTCATATCACTCGCACCCCGGCAGACGAATTCTATAGTGACCGGTGACACGCCGAGAAGTGTAAGGTGCCTTGCTTTGTAAGTAACATTATTGGATAAGATCCAATAACTAATCTTACAGTGCTGCCAATTCTGTTCTCACAAAAACTTAACTAAACGGTTTTGACAGGAAAAAACGTATCCCCAAGTTTGTTTTCCCGTTAGTAAGAGAAAAGATGAAAATAAATTTTCCTGCTGCCATACTAGTTTAGTTACGTTTTTGTAAGAAGTACATTAACTAAATTTATTACATGGATGTCACATGGTCCCGAAGCGCTGAAGCATTGTTTAATGTAAATGAACCTACTTTCGGGTCAATTAATTAAAGGTTGGCTGGTATGAAAAACAGATTTGACGGTATTAACCCTTCTATGTGGGTAGTTGTTTAAAATTTATTAACTTTTGAACTTTGTGTGCAGAGGTCAGAGGATTTATGACAGCTATTTTTGGAGATTCTGCTTACGCTTTAGGAAATAGAATACCAAAAGCTAAGAAATTTTCGATAAGTAGATTTTTTTATATAGGTCATAGGTCATTTTGCCTTCACCTTGCCTGATGTAAAGCTGAAGGCAAAGTCTCAGGCAATAGGGTCACCATCACAAACACGTTCGTATGTTCTGCTTCTAAGCACGTGCGTTCTGGTAAGATTATTCTCTTAACGATATGTTATATAGACGAAGTCTACGTGTAGGTGAGTTGTCGTATCCAGAAGATAATAATTATAAAGTCTCATAAACACTACCGACTAACCAACTGTGTTTTCTAAAATATTTATGCTAGTAGATATTTTCTTGGCAGGACTCAAAGTTAAAGTTGTATCCGATGAGACTATTGTGGTATTGACGTACTATTTAGGTAGTTTGAATAAAAGAGTAATAAATTAATAGTAATTGGAAACAACACCAGCCATAGTAATGTAATCTTAAGTATCTTAAGTATATGGTAACGATAGCACTACGGAAGAAGAAAAACTCGAAATAAAACCCTGTACCTACCAACCCATCTGTATATTATACAAAGAGTAGGCCAAAACTTCCCAATATTGGGAGAGGGCTAAGTCCAGCAGTGGACTGCTATAAGCTAAACGATAAATTAATTCTCTAGTAATATTGGTAAGATGCACTATTATAGGATGATACTGTAGCATATGTACCTATATATACGATAAAGAAATGTGAGTAGCCAGTACACCTTGGCTCACCTCTTTGAGAATATAACGAGGCATAACCTATATTTTTTGTTTGTGAAAGAAACTGTATGTGGGTTTATAGAATATAGTACAATGGAAACAGAGCTACGATGAATCCTAATAGAATTATGTACAAAATCAGGACAGCCTACATTCTAAGATATAATCCAAATATGTGAGCTAGCTACATAATGCTAGTATTTGACTATTTATGAAAGGATAGAAAGGCCGCCTTGGAGCCGCTCTCCTAATATTTTCTATGGTTTAATTTCGACTTTTACAGGTGCGGTTGCCGTTTGACCGCCCAATCTCGAAAGAAATTCTTTAATAAACAGGTATATCTCATGCTGGCGAGGTTAACTTGAGCTTAGCAAATTTGACGTTTTAGCTAAAATAGGCAGTTGTAATATATAAACATTTCAAAGTTTTTGCCTAACAATTATGGACATACCTACATTCCATATAGACACGGCATAAGTAGCCAATTCAGATAAATTATATGTAGTTTACTTAGTATGTATGTAGTAAATACATATCATAATTTATCTGATGGTTATGCAGTATCTATTTGTGTCTGTGGACCGCACGCCACTGCCTCATTGGTTTGAAGAAACTGAAATTTTATATGCATAACGTTTCAAAACAGTGTAGGAGCTCTTTACGGAAAAATTCCAAACTATATACATTCATATGTTCACGTATACATTCTCCGGAGTAGACAGAGGTGTATAGACATAGTATAGTACAATGACGTTTTCCATGCACTCTTGTTGAACTTGAGTCATGTACCTACCTGAGGCTGAGTCTGTGCTGTATAAATCTGTCTGATGTTAAATAAAATTGACGACCTCCGTGGCGTGGCGGTAGTGAACGCGACTGCTACGCAGAAGGCGTGGGTTCGATTCCCGCTCAGTGCAAATATTTGTGTGCATGAATATAAATATTTGCATTGGTCTGGGTGTTTCTATGTATAATATGTATGTATTTACAAAAAAAAAGTATCTAAGTATGTTTATCCGCATTCTAGAACCCATAACACAAGCTAGTTAAACTATGCTTACCATGGGTCTAGGTGACGTTGTGTAGATTGTCCTAGAATATTAAAAAAAAATAGTTCAATCGTAAAGGGTCAATTTTCTTACCAGCAATAGCAAGCTGCATGATGAAGAAATTCATGCGACTCTTCCGCGCGTTGGTGCACAGTAGCGCGGCGATCACTGACGCGTTGAGCACCACAATAGCGACAAACAGCACCCACATTACCGTGAACTGGATCGACTGCAAAACAACATCACAAGAATTATTATCATTCATCATCATACGTAGTAAGCCTTCCCTTAAAGCGAAACCTATGCTCGGGCCATATCCGTAAGTAGCGGCCCTGCCGTGAAACTAATTACTGCCACGATGGCAACTCAAAAATGCTCGTTGAAAGGTTCTTTACACCTGATGAAAACTGTAGGTAAAGGTTCCTATAGAATAATTTTAATAGGGTGTCTTAATAGTACCCGAGTCTGGACAGAACCGGGTCGTGAGGTCCTAGCTCCATAGGGACATGGTAACTGAGTGGGAGCAACGAATTGGTTGATCACGCGCAGGACATGCAGTAGTAACAGCGGTAAGGCCCATCATGGGGGACAGGCTAAAGAGGTCACACAGTAGCCTCTCATACCGGCTGAGGCAGGTGATCACCGGGCACGGGTGCTTTGGAGACTACCTGCATTGGATCAAGAAGGAGCCAACGTTCGAGAGCCATCACTGTGATTCAAGAGAGGACTTGGGGCTGCACACGACGCTGACCGGTTGCCCGGCGTGGGATACGTTAAGGCGAGTCCTTGTGGCGACCCTAGGAGTGCGAGCACGCTCATTCGCCACATTACTCACAACGATAAAAAAGGGTGTCTCAATAGTTAAAGGTTATCAGGGATCTTCATCTAACGGCGGACAATCTGAAATTGGTTGTTCTCAATCTCAAAATCTCAATCTCAAATCACTACAGTTGTCAGACATGGACTCTTTCAATGCTAGTTATGTGGATTTGTAGAATGAAACAAAAACAAGCCGGTGCCGATAATGCTTAATACAATAACATGATAAGATATATAGGCTTACAGATGAGATTAAAAGTATCAATATCATAGTCAATAGAATTACATAGAGTCAGGGAAGCTTTTTCTGCACTATCTCTACCTATTGTTAGGTGTTAAATGTCTTAGGTCAGAAGGATATGACGTGAGTTGTTGTCTCTGTCTACCCCAGAAGGAGAAAGACTTCCTCAGTCAAACTGCTCAATTTGTATGGAAGATATCGTCATGTCCTACCTCCGTGAGAAATTAAACGAGTCACCTTAACGCTAAATAAAATTAGTAATGAATAATAAATGACAGATCGAATAGCCCGCCCCTGATCGCTCCCGGTGCAGAGGTACCCATCACACTTGGGGCGTTTCCACGCTGCATTGCGATGACCATCTTCTGCACCAGGAAAGATCCAGCTTAAGAGTCCCCAGTAGTATCTATGAGTCTTCGCTCAACCTCTCCTATGAGGCTTTAGGCCTCTTTTCCCCAACTACGCAGAGTGTCCACTAAGTTATATTAGGTAATTTTAAAAACCTTACCAAAATTAGATCAACTGGTTATAAACTAGGTCATTAGAATTGCTTCAATTTCACCAACTAATCACAATTTAAATAAATCTAGTTAGCATTCATTCATTTCAATCTATAACTGAATCCTTTGACAATGATATTTAATTTCCTATAAATTTCACAAATCTGTTTTTGGACACTTTTGACTGAAATTAATGTTCAGTATTGTAAGCTAGCCACAAGTTATTATTGATTTTTTCATTGTCTTGCTTATAATTAAGCTTCATGAATACTAAATTCATGCTCTTATAACCCGGTACTTCTCAAGGTATATAAGGCTCGGTAGAAGGTAGGACGCCCCCTAGCCATATAGATGAAGATATAGACCGATGTTCTGAAAAGGCGAATGGGACAGACGGGATGCGGAGGGTAGACGATAGGGAGCAACAGGCTAATTGATAGGGTAATAACGTGTCAAAAAAGGTCCTAACTACGCTTTAGTAATTTGCAGCGCTAAATAAAGCAACTTTCAAAAGAAAAATATTTACAGCATGTATCTAAATTATTAGGTATGTCGGGACTACTCTATTTAAAAGCTCAATGTATTGTCATACTGATAACACCGGCACTGATATCTGCGACAGGCTTTTGTAACATAGATGACGTAAATCTCAAAACACAATTACATGATTGAAACCTTTCAGGTTTTATGACGCACAATCCACCTCACAATATCGTAGGTGGTTCACAGTTCATAGCTCCTATACTTATATAGTTATACCGGGTATCATTTGTAATCATTGGCATTACCCGTTCAATTTATTGGATTAAATTAAACGGTTTGCATTAGAAAAAGTGAATGTTCAGATAGGACTCGAACGCACTAGTCCCTTGCAGGGAGAATGTATGTAGCGCTCGTAAATCAGTGGTTACTGAATTCGAAATTTTTCTATAATATCTATTTAGAGAGTGACGTTGGCGCCATCTACAGTTACTCTTATGAATTATCAGAAGTATCGTCCCGTCTGAACATTCTCTTTTTTCAATATAATCAATTTGAATAGTTAGCATTCTCAACTGAACAACAACTTTAAATACCTACCTTGAATATTTTCGATTTAAACGCAAAACACATCAAATGATTGAAAAGGAAGAATTCGATCGATATTAATAATAATCGTAGCAACAAAATCGAGAGTTAAAGGAGTAGGAAATCGATTAATAATTTACGAATTTCCATTTTCTTATCGAATAATTAACTTTATTGAAGAAAATATATACGAAACGTAAGTCAAACAGGGGATCGTGGCGGTGGCGTCGTATTTTACGTGTAACCCTGGAACTCTAGACTTAGAGGTGAACGCCAAAGACGTTGACGACGAATGTTTTTTTTTATGACGGCGACAGATAATGAAATACAAGCCGTTTTCTTACTCGGTGACGTGATAGTTAAAATATTAATAAAAGTACTTACGTCATAAAAATAATAAATATCAAGTGCAGCAGTAGCATTAGTGACATTCTTCGTATGACTATGGTCATCGTCAGTAGTGAACACCGTAGTGAAGAATAAGGTGCGTGGCGTCGTTTGCTCTTCCATCTCTTCAATCATGATGCCAGTGTCCATAGCTCTGTAACAAAAGAGATTGAAATTAGTTCCTTTTTTAACCGATTTTCAAAAAGGAGGAGGTTCTTAATTCTGAAGGGGATTTTTGTTATGTATGTACACCGATTATCATTATTCGAAATTTCTAATATTCCCTCTAACTGCTCCAGTTAAGCTAAATTGTTTGTGTTAGGATTGGGTTCACGGTCAGGATTTGAATAATATTTATAACCACAGGTAGCTTGCTGCATCAGTCTGAGGCCGGTGGCGTTTTAATTTTATATTTTTAAATTATAGTACAATCCGCTTATAATGACATTGTAAGGTAGTGATAGATATGTAGTATTAATCGGATGACATAACGGATGACATATTCTTAAAATATAAAGTAAATATCTCGCTATTTATATTTTTTTTTTTTTTATAATATCACGCCTATATCCCCGAATGGGTAGGCAGAGGTGTTAACACCCACATTTCGCCAGTTTATATTTAGGTCCCAATGTAATAGGTGGCGAGCCTATTGCCATTAACCGGGCACTTATAAACCTGCGATAAATAAACACATAACTTCGAAAAGCATCGCAGTCATTGGTGTGTGCCATGGTAAACCTGGGATCGAACCCGAGACCTCGTCTCAGCAGTCCATTACCCATGCCACTAGGCTACCGCGGTTATTTCGAATTTATATTTATAATGATAATAAGAGCCAGCTATATATATAGAAAGTAGGAAATGTGGTTATTTATCTATTTATTTAATTTTAACAAACATGATATAAAAATATATTTTACGAAAACAAGCGACTTGTGGATTTATGTATGATGTTACTATCGGATGAAATTTATTAAACATGATTGATATCATAATAAGCGCCATGTCATTTTATCCAACTTAGTTATAGTTGTTTACGGAGGTAGGACACGACGGTATCTCCCGTCCGAAATGAGCTGTCCAACTGGGGAAGTACCTCCGCCCTACAGAAGACCGCGGTTATAATAACCATCGTGTTGTGTTCCCGCCGGTAAGTAGGGTAGCCAGAGCTCACTATACCCCTCCTTCCCCTCTCCTTCCTAGCCTCCCGACCCCTTCCCAGCTCTCCCCCTTTCCCTTCAGGGTGGGCAGCGCGTATGTGACACCCTTAGTGTTGCACACGTTCATAGGCCACGGTGGCCGCTTTCCATCAGGTGGGCCGTGTGCTTGTCTGCCACCTACGTAATATAAAAAAAAAAAAAAAAAAAAAAAAAGTTTTGTTTAATTATATTTTTTATGTACCATTTGATATAAAATCAAAGAATTTCGTGCGTGCTGTGCAAACTGATATCAATCTGATACCACATATCATTATGAGACTTATTTCTTCGCTGTTCGAGCCCAGATTCGTCTTTTCATTAAAATTCTTGCTTTTATAAGATGTATGTTTTCATTCTTCAGTAGTTTCCATACGAATGCACTTAGGACATCCACCGAGCTGGCGTTAACCGCAACAGTTTAATTAAAGTTTTCGCTTTAGGAAATTCTGTTTGCACCACGTTTGTCTTGATTATAAAACGATTCTTGTCAGCTGATACGACAAACTAAAATTTAACAGTTTTTGCACGCGACTTCCTACAAATTTTGCTGCAACCATCTTTTTTTATTTTGTTGATATAAAATAAATGCTAAAAGTTAAAACTTTAGCAGATAAGGCTTACTATACCATGATAATTTCGCATGAAATTGTAAAGTATTTGTTATTTATTTTGATTGTTTATGTAAATTTAATTTGCACACCATATTCCATGGTAGGACATAGCGCACTTTAATGTACCCTAGAATAAGAACTGTACACAAATATATCATCCACAAATAAATAAATTGAATTTATTTAATTAAATGGTTAAAGCTGGAAATTAGAGTTTAATTTAGGCATAATTTCATGATTGGTGACAGCATGAAGAAAACAATATCTAGCTTTTTTTAAACTTCGTCTTTTGAGAAACGCAGGATTATCGTTGTAAATTTTGACCTGCCGTGTAAATAAATGGGTCACATTTCTAATACTTTATTTATTTATTAAAACTTTATACACATTATATACACAGGTGGATTCAATGCCTCAGGCATTTGCTACCTTTCAACCTAATAGGTGGTGCAGATATATTATATATATAGAGATATATATATGAATATAATATTATGTATACTTTTTAAAAATGTACACTTTATCTATTATAAGAACCACGAGCTTAGACCACGCTCACCTCTACAAACCTGTAGGTACTTACTTAAGACGAAAAAAAAAACAAAGTTTAAAGTGTTTATAGTACTCACTATAAAACACTTTATACTTTGTTTTTTTTTTAAAGTTTGAGGTTACGAAATTATAAGTAACATTATATAGCGGTATAACGATCCCTTTCATCTAAGTTTCTTGAACTAAAATTAAGATGAAATTTCAAACTGTTAAAGATCGCTTCCACTTGAAAATTTTCAGGTAAGTATGAGAACTCCAATTATTTATCGTTAATAATAAAGTTGAATCGTCTGATTCGTTGTATAAAACTGGCGAAATGTGGGTGCTAGCACCTCTGCCTACCCCTTCGGGGATATAGGCGTAATATTATATACATATATATTTAATGTTAGTATGTCACTTATCAGGTAAAGGAAATAGAGCTTGCTATCGATAAAATAAAGGTAGCTTTAACTATAATAGGGATTATTTTGTTTGAACATTGTGATGAAATTTATAAGAGGATTTACTTAGAAAACGTGAATTAAGCAGGGAGCCAGAGTGAGCTAAAATTAAAAAAAAATCGGCAAGATATTGAAAGATTTTTTTAAAGAATATTAGCAACTTCCTTCTAACCCCCTAAACAACTAAATCAAATTTCTTATGTTAGTAGTCGGTTCACATCGGTACTGTAATGGCCAGGATCCGAACCCGGGACTTCTAGATCGTAAGGCCGACCCTTCGACTAAGCTTACGATCCTTATAAAAAAAAACGTACGTGTATTCTTCTTTCTATAAATTCGAGTCCTTTAAGCATTGCTACTGCAAGGGTGACTTTCCCTTTAGCTTAGCATCAGACGAGGTGAGGTGACTGAAAAGGATGGCTGAAATTGACTGAATCTGGAAGACTGATGATCGGAAGATATATTGCACATTGTGAGGCCTATGTTCAGCAGTGGACTGCGGTATATTGATTGATGACAAAATAAGGATATGATCAAAATGGAATCGGAAGTTGAACATTCATATTTAGAATCAATCTCATTGTAAAATCATGAGTGCACACGAAACCGATCCGAGATCAACCTACCGGAAAAATAGTTTTATATTTAGCCGGGATATACGCCATAAATTACGTAAATAGCATCAGACAAGGTCAGACATTTTATTTTAGTGTTATATACTGAATATTTTTCAGATATTAGAGATGTACACATGGTAGTAAACGTCTGGACATCCGTTTTTGTTACACATATATAAATATCATTGTAGACGTATTAAATTTTAGTGTGAATAATGTTCTGTTTGTTTTTTTATTGCTTTGATAGTATCAAACACTTCTTCAACCAGAAAATGATTTATTTGACTGAATGAAAAATGTGTGTTGGTAATAAAATTTACAGAGTACAGGTATGTTTAAATATATTTTAGTGAAGTCTATTTTAATATCATGCAATGAAATAGTTTTAAAAGATTACCTACTTAACGATTTATTTAGAGCTAGATGTGAAGAGTGGAGCAGAATTAAGGATGGATTAGGACTCCTTTGTCCGCACCTAGCCTTCTTTTTTGAGCCATTGTGCGTGTTAAATTACTGGCTAGAGCAGCCAGCCTTGCTCCGCCCAGAAACGCAGAAGCTTACTAGGCTTCACAGGCTTCACGGAGCGATGGAATTAAGAAATATACAAGGTGTTAGAAAAACACTACGAAAGCCGAAGGCACATGGTAGTAGGTATTCCAAATAGGTACACAACATATTGGCATAACACATTAGCATTATTCACTCTCCATTGAATCAGTAAAACTAAATGAAATGATGTATTCATAAAACAAAAATTTAAAAAAATATATATTGTTTTTATGCTTCGTTCTCGTACGAATACCAAGTTTCGACCCATACCTGCGATCGACCCACTATCAATTATCCCGCTTCGCACGACCCGATGATGCTAGTTATAGATCAAAAATATAAAACAAACATGTACAGGATGTTAGAAAAACACTCCCAAAGCAGTTCGGTAAAAAAATATAACATTTAGGTAACTAGCATTTATTCTCTATCCATCGTGTTAGAAACGATGCATGCGATCGTGTTAGTATCAACTCGCATCATGGTTCCATTTGTTTTTTTGTTGTGCTGTTTTTTTTGTGAAATTATTATTTCATTTAGCTTTACTGATACGATGGAGAGTAAATAATGTTAATTGAACGGTATAAAGTGAAATAAAATCCAAATCGCAATACATTTTAATGCCAATATGTAAATTACCCGGACTACTAGCTATGTGTCATCAGCTTTGGGACCGTTTCCCTCGACGGGGGTCATCTCGAAGAGAAGGCCCCGGGTCTGCCGGGGTGCGAGGGATATGTTGGCTACAACCTCACCTCCGGCAACTGAAGACCCAAAGACGGCGTGCGTTTTAGTCGGTTCGAGTCCGAATAAACCTTCCCAACCGGCTCCGGTGGGGAGGTATCCGTGGGGATTTTTCGCACGATAAAAAAAAAAAAAAAAAGGGACCGTTTCCCTAGCACCCTGTATAATAAATATAATATTATGTATAATAGTTCCAATAAATATATATGCATTGATTGGTTTATTCGGACAAAAGCATTACGTAACTAAATATGCTAATCATTGTCCAGTATTTAGCGACTGCGGTTCCCGTGCCAAAGACAGTTCACAATTAATCAAAGATAATTGCTCTAGGTCTAGGTAAGAACAAAGCATTCTATTTATATATTTAGAAGGTACGTCGGAATGGCATCTATTAAACGATTAATTTATACCATCGTCTCATGAGACTGCGTCATTGATATGGCACGGATAGAAAGGTTACTTTACTGAAAAAATACTGAAAAAAGTGGGCAAGAAAATAATATTTGACATTTTAATCATGATTGTCATGGAACTAATATAAAAGTTTATTTTTCGAGAACAATGGGTTGTGAATGTCTGGGAATAAGCCTTCTCAAAAGCCCCGCAGTTTGTCTAAAACTTTAAATGCAAATGAAATAATTCAAAGTTGATGACGTCATTTGTTACAATACTTTTTTAATTTCTATTTAAAAAGTCTAACGATAAAATATGATATGTTAGTAATAGTAATAGATGTGATACTTTTATTTTTTTATCAGGTAGCAAGGTAACCGTTTAGTTAGCATTATTAAACGTTTAAACTCATTGTATCAGTAAATATAACAAAAAGAAGAGCAAAGAGCGCCATAATGCGAGTTGATGTTTTTTATGAACTGACTGTTATTAACATAATAGAGAGTGAATAATTGTCAAACATGGTGCTTCATGACAGACAGTTAAACTATTTAATTGCCTACCAACTGAACTAATATTATTCATAGGACTCATCTTTTTGAAACAAAACTTGTCACTTTTTTTAAAACAAACACTACTCACTTTTTTAAAATAATACATATTATTATTCATTATTTGCTCTGTAACTGTTTTTATTAAATGGACGAATTTATGGCAATGATTATGCTTGACTCTAATTGGCATTTAAATAATTAATCGACATGTTGACATTGCGGTGAATTTGATTGGGATGAAATTTTGTTTTGATTATACATTTTGTTATGACATTGAAATGGTTTAACTTTATCCGGTTTAATTATTTTACTGAATTCTTTTGTTCGTAGCTCAATTTTACGAAAATTTTAATTTGATTGTGTTTATAATATTTTAGCTTAGAAAATGTAATACACAATTATACATTATATTACACAAATATAAAGTAGTGATAAGTATAATAATAATAATATATACGGCGAATAATATGGTATCAAAAAATACCATATTTTTATGCCAATAATATGTGGCATACCCGGAGTACTACAGCTTCATTCGGTTTCAGGAGCATTTCCCTAACACCCTATATAATACAAGTACTAAAATGACTACAAGGTCTTCTACCAAGGTTTATTAATAGCTACAAAAAGCCTGTTTCATCTAACCTTAAAGCGCGATTCACACACAGCGCGGGTGCGGATCGGGCGCGGGTGCTTTCGTCATCCATTGCCGTTTTCTTAATAAGGTAATGTTTTTACTTTCTTCTGTAAACGGCGATGTATAGCAAAAACACCCGCGCCCGACCCGCACCCGCGTTGTGTGTGAACCGCGCTTAAATGTAACTACCTACCTACCTCGTATATACCTCTAGGGCTAACATCTACATAGCTGAAATAGCGAAGGATTTCGGTATACGTTCATCCTCTGTAGTTTCGCTCCGTTTCAGTGAATAATTTACATTATAACCCTTTCTGCACTATAATAAAATTACATTAATCTTAATCACGTAGGTCAAAATATGTCTACTATTAATGGTCAGAATTTGCATTAACATTTTGTATTTTAGACCATATTAGTTGAAGTACGAAATCTAAGTTGTTGTCTCTACTAATGTCATAAGCAAATGTACTAGTACCTACAGCTGAAGTGGGTTTAACCCCGCGTAGTTTAGTGGGACCCAACACCCTTTTTTAAGTTACACAGTATACTCGTTTAGCTCTCCAGCTATATTAAATTGTTGTTATAAGACACCTTTCCACGGCCTGTGATAACACGCATGAAATTGCAGATCGTGAACTAGAAGCATCCTAAACATAGAAACAATCTACATCCGTAGAATGGAAATGGGATAGTGCAGGCGCGTTGATGCGTAAATACGTTCGGGTACGCGTAAAACTGGCACCGTGAAAAGCCGATAGTACAAGAAAATAGTAGTCTAGCTATTATGTAGAATATCAACAAAAACTACGCTACTGTCTGTAAAATAAACAAAACGCGTTACTTCATTTTAATTATATCTCGTGGACCACGAAACGAAGTAAATGAATTCTGTAAATAAACAGTGAAGCAATCTTTCATTAAATCTTCATAAGAGAGAAAAGCTTCCTTTTATATCAAAAGGCGGTTGAAATTACAATTGAGGCTGATCACACAATGGAGCTGAAAAAAATTATTTCATTTTTCATAACTAAGACAAGAAAGTCTCTTTATTCCACCAATTAATATTTTGTGGGTCCTTGGCCGTTGTTTGCTATAATTTTGGTACAAAAAGACAGCACTGTATAAGAGTGATACGTTTTGATTACATAATTGAATTTATCTGTGTAATATAACTTCATAATATATATAATTATATATGTTTAATTAGTAGTATTAGTAAATACTGTCATCAATTAATTGCAGTGAAACATTGTCTTTTCTTATCTTACCTATATTATTATACTCCTCGTAGCTACTGGCTACGATTTGATCCGCGTGGAACTTAATATAATCATTATTTCAGTGCAAGAACAGTAAACTTCTATAAATTGTCGAGGAGTTTATTGCTTTTGTACAGAAATAATTTGCAAATAAGTATAAGTATTAAATGAAAGAGATACACGGTTTATACAATCTAATAATAATATTTTTACACATACCGCCCATCTTTAGACATGTTTGTTGGTAAGTAAATCGTAAACATCCTATCCTTTAGAAACTATATCAATAACTCAACTATATTTCAATAAATATAATATACAAGACTTCGTCCTAGGCGCCCTTAAATAGTTTTGTATATCAGCTTAAAAGAAATTCATTCCTTATCTGTATAGTGTGTGACGTTAGGGAAGATGTAAATCACATTATGGCAGAGTATGTACAGAACAAAACCTGCAAAGACAATTTCTTGACAATTATTATTATATATTCTAATTATTATTATATATTTATTGACGTAACAACAAAACAAACACTACTAAAACGACTACTATTTTATGAAAAAGCAAAATATAAAATACCATAAACTATTAAAAAGTATGTACCTCAGCACAGTACCTATGTTGGAGGATGCTAAATCTTCGTACAAAATTGTTAATGTCGAATTGAAATTTAGAAACGATAAGAGCGATTACTGTCTTAGGTAGCTTTCTATTGGGGTGACATAGTCAGAGTGGGATCAAGTCCTTGGTAAATAAAGAAAAAAATACAGATAATTAAACAATCGTCATTTTTTCATAGCACGTCGATTTGACTTACCTCGCCTGATAAAAAACTGAAGGCTAAGTGTCAGGAAAGAGGGTTACTATTACACACACCTACAGTATTACAATGGTGGCGCTCAGCTTGACGGCCTCATCAGATGCTTATTCATGCCCCGCTTAAAGGACTTGAAACTGAAGGAAATTTAGATGTGCTAGAAGTGTTACGATATATTCAATTGCGCTACTTAAATTTTAACAAAGAACTTTGTTGATAACGTAAATATGATCAACAAAATGTGCAAGTCCAAGTTTCAAACAAAACTAGTAGCTCAAAGAAATAAGTGCTTTTATGTCTCAATAAACTTGTTTCCAACAATCGCTTGCCTCCATTTCAATGTTGCTTCAGTTTCATTAAAAACTTTCTTGACTATAATTCCTTAGAGCCTAAAGAAGATTTTGCAGTCGGATATTTTAGGTTCATTATAGATGTTATGGGGAATATTACAGGAATACCTCTTAGCAGTCGCTACAGTCAAAGCAAATTTGAAATTGAATACTAAACCAATTTTGAAATTGACTACGGGGAATAATTTTATTTTAACTACCTCGAAACTTTGTGAAATTATATTATTATATTACGAGTAGCAAACTGGATATTCAACCGATTTGATGATGGATAATTTTGCCTGTATCAGGCAGGTTTTTGATTTCAGTATATTTAGGAGAATAACAAAGTTACTGTACCTTATTTTTTATAGTGCGAAAAATCTCCACGGCTACCCCTCGCCAGAACGGTTGGGGAGGTTATATCGGACTCGAACCGACTAAAACGCACACCGTCTTGGGTCAGACCCCGGCCATCTCTTTCGAGATAACCGCCTTCAAGAGTTACTGTACCTGACTGATTAGATATATTACATCTGTTCTCATTCAAATCTCTTCGGTGACAGACAAGCAAGTGTTCTTTTCTTAACACGTATTTCAACCAGTAGCAAACCTTACAACTGAATATGTTTTATTATTATTTACTTTAAAAAAACCATATAAAATTGCATGGGAGAGATTACTTCTAGCGATAACGTAGCCCGTTGCACATATAAACCCATAATTCTTTCTCTATACTGTTTTTGTTAGCTAACTATCTATAGATCTACAACATATTATTAAGAGAAAAATTGTTTTATTGTATTTTAGTGCGTGTGTAATTTTGTAATGAATAAACTCAAAAACTATTTTGCCATTTTCAAACATTTTTTGACAATTAAGGGAAGCCGCGGGCAAGTATATAATATTAAATAAAGAAAATAAACAAAAATTGTATAATAAATAAAACATAGGTACAATTGCATAATTAAAAAATTATAGGTACAATTGTATGATTAATAAAAGAAAATAAACAGAAATTGTATAATTTATAAAAAAAAATAAACAGAAATTGTATTTGTACAACATCAATAAAATAAGTATCTTGGCGTATAAATCCCTTGGCCGTGTGCGTGTATGCAATTTTCGGTCACGCACTCAACAAACCCAAAAAGGTACTTCTAGTACCTTTTTAGTACTGGACAGGATGTTAATTTCACTTTTAAACTTTTGGGTTGCACGATATATAGTTAGCGAAACCCGGATATTAACGCGATTATACAATCATTTACCGTTTGATTTGCTTAACGTTACGGTCAGGTGGCACTTCTGACCACGGCTAGTGCAACTATTTATTGAACAACTTACTTTTATTCGCCATCTAATAAAAGTTTGAAGATAGAATATGACCGATTATAATATATAATATTCTTCGAAGACTCGAATTATAATAAAGCATAAGAATAGAATGGGATTATGTGACAAGTATCTTTGATATTTTATTGTAATACCCCATAGGGATACCGATAGAAGTGATAGTAAAATAACTATTTTTCTTCCAATGGGCTTTTTCACATACTCCTATTAGTTTTCCTTGTCATGTCAGAGGATAATGTCTGCCATCGCTGTTTGCTTATGGTTGTTAGCTGGCTTTACTTTTCGTCTCGTGACCCATATTTCAAAAGGAATGTCATTGGATATCCGATAAAGATTGATGTTACTAAGGTTTCTACTTTTGGAGACCACTGTACTAACATATTTAGGTAAGTTACAATGTATAAGTAATAATATCATTCTTTATTTGAATTTATAAAAATTAGTACTGTTTAATTTATACAAATCTATTATATAAAAATGAATCGTGAAATATGTTGGTAAGCGCATAACTCGAAGACGGCTGGACCAATTCGAGTAATTGTTTTTTTTATTTGTTTCTTGAACTCTACGGAAGGCTTTTATGGAGCAACGGGAACGGGATCAGAAGTCCAAGCAGCAGGCACGGGATCAGAAGTTCACCGGATACGCTGGCAATACCTAGTAGATTATACAAAATCTTAAATTTTGATTTTTTTTAAACTATCGATATAGTTTACGCGTGGGTTTGTGGTTTGTACATATTCAAAGTCCGATATCATTGCAAATTGATTAATTCGATGCTAACTAGATAAATAAGGTTTGGTAAATTATTGAAAGAGTTAGTAAGAATTTTGTTTAATTTTTGACAGAGTTAATACAAATATTATTTGACAGAACATCACAATTAACTTTAATCATTATCCAACAATAAATGTATTATAATAATGACCACAATAAAAAAAATACGGCTTTTATGTTGTCACTGGTGAACACTCCACTCAGCTTATAAATATCTTCTTTCACATACTTTGTGATAATACACATTGAATATGGGAATTAAAGACTTAGAGCTGTCTGCTCTAATTTCCAACTCGCATTTGCCTGTATTATTGAGATAAGACTTAGCAGTCTTATGATTTTGTTACAACGTTTGTTTCCTCATCATCCGTACGTTAATCCCGGTCACCGAAACTGTCACTTCGGAGTCCGGGGTTCACTTTTTAAATATCTAACTGTATCGCAGCTGAACTGCAATATTTTCTATAAAGCTACTGTCATTTGGTCCCCAAAACCTAGGCGATATCGAAAAACTGCTGTCAGATCCGTTTTTGGACTATTTAGATCTTTACATACCCGTAAGGATGACTAATAGATGTTCGTATGATAAACGGGATCCATTTCTAAACGTGCCCTCCGAAGCACGAGTGCTACCCAATTCTGTGCAAATATTTGGATGCACGATTCTGCATACAAATATTTGCACACAATTGGGTAGAACTCGCCTATGGACGTATATAACATTAGGAGCGTCACACTCATGATGTCAATCCTGTAGAAACCTTTTATAAATTAAACAATATGAACGAAAGAAATATTTACAAGCGAATAAATGAGATTGAATCGAAATAAATTACTCATCTTACATATATGAAGTACGACACAAATCATTTGAACAAACAACCACACAAAAGAAGTCATACAAATATTGGCAACGTACGGAGTCAAAACTACGACTGGGTGAAATATATTTTTTTATATGCTCACACCCACTTATGTATAAACACCCACATTTCGTCAACTATGACTTTCGGTCCTACGCAAAAGGCGGCGAGTCTATTGGCGCCAATCGGGCACTTTGTAAAAAAAATGGGTAGTAGCTAAATAAATTGGAAAAAAAATTACTCAATTCCTTGTTTTGCGGTGTAAATCGCAAAGAAATTAATTACGTGCTTAGCCGCACAAGCACTACCAACTAACGTCTTGGAGAGTATCAGACATATGGGTGAAGTAATGCGGAAAATATTGTCACATTTGGGGATTTAACAGCTCTGAAAAAGTATTAAGTTAGCTAGGAAGTTCAATTTTATATCATTTTAATCTTATAAGCAATCTTTCCAAACATTTGATTCATTATCAGTCGGTCGGACGACCGCATCTATGGCCCTCAACTCGGAGTTCGACACACAAGTACACTCTAACACTCTACACGCATGTCACTCTCCACAATAATGGTCCGAAATTGAAATTTGCAGCACTCAGGAATCAATTTTGTGTTTTCACTATTTCTTTATGACGATGAATACTTCATTAGTCCTAATAATAATTGTTCCAAGTAATTTCCCTACTGTTTTCTCTAATCTCTATACTCTATTTGACCTTAAAAGAAAACACTTTCTGTTTTATTTGTATGGAACGGGTCATATCGATGAATTCCTACTAAATCTTGATCGATCCGGCTTTCAATCCTTGTTTCTTAACCCTTGTCCATTCCATTATATAATATATCAGTACTAACATGTATTTCAAGTTGCGATCTGCCAAATAAAAGAGTTGAAAATTTTGCAATACAAAGTTTTATGCTTTCTTATTCTCATTAGGCTGAATTTGATACTGAATGGCTAACCATTAACCCATATGAAATTCAAGACTGTAAATTTGTCTTAAACAATTATAAATCCTTCAAATTTCAATGCTAGACCATTGTGACGGTGACGCCAGCACTTCTTGGGTCTGCCTTCAAACAGTTGATTCAGGATACAAATTTTATTTCTAATACCTTGGAAGTTATAATTATATTTTCGTAGATAGAAAGAGAGATTACTCTTTATTGTACACCAAAAAACAACACAAAAAATAAATACAAGAAAACACCAAGGACAAGTACAGTTGCAGTTTGTTCTAATGTACAATAGGCGGCCTTATCGCTGGAAGCGATCTCTTCCAGGCAACCATGGGATGGACAGTAGCGTGATATAACAATGTGTTGGTTCTGGTGTAGTTTATGTAATAGTTAATGTAAAATAAGGCAAGACAATTAGCACAAGTAGTATTATACAAAATTACGTAGATTAATAATAATTCAAATTACACACAAAATGCTATGAATCTACAAACATCGGTATCATGTCGAGCTGGAAGTGCGGTCACACGTCGCCATTATAATAATACATGTCCAACATTATGTCTCATAAATCGTGGTTATGTGTTTTATGATTTTCGAGAAATATTCTGACATTGAGGCAACATTATTAAATCATTCTTTGTTAAAGACTACTCACGTCGGAGGTGACAGAACATTAATATTCTTTTTAGCAAGTACATATATTTATTATTTATTTATTTATTCTTTATGTACACATAAATTATATTTATAGAAAATAGTGAGACGAGATGTACAAGGGCGAGCTTAACTCAAAGTTGAGTTTTCTTCCAGCAAACCTGGGAGTGCACAGAGGATTATTGCTGGCTATATTTTTTTTTCGCGAATAAAGTGGCTGTACGAAACAACGAACTAACCTCTGCCCTCTCAATTGTTAGAGGGTAGAGGCTATAGGTACATTTAGAACAATACCTTTTACTTGAGTAGATATCCGTAATACAATCCATAAAAGTGGATTCATTTCAATGTGTTACATTTGCATAAACTTCAAAGAGTATCATGTTCATTTATCTTGTTTCTTCTAAATATTTTTTTAATTTTATAATAGTCCTATGGTAGTTTGGTTTTGTTTCGTCTTTACTGTTATCGTGTTCTAGAACCAATACAAGTTATACTTAGTTTCGAATCTAGATAAAAACCAATCTTAGTTTTGTTGCCAAACTTTTCAGAGTCAGTAGTACCTATCACTTTAAAGTAACCCACGAAAAATTTTAACATTGGAAAGCATGTTAGATAGGGCACGTTAGGGGTACGGTGAAAGAAGTAATTAATAAATATGGACCACTTATTATGAATTTAAGATTCATATCTGTGGATTTACTTAAGTGGTAATTGTATATACACAAAATAATTAAGATAAAAATATGAATATGTACACATAATAATAAGCTACTTCGTTACCTGTGCCTGTATTTCTTTGATGTGTATGTATATGTGTATTTGAAGCTGTTGATATTTTAGTTGCTCCGAGCATCAGAATATTTTATATGTTTGATATAATTTTATTTAAAACCCGTGATATCGTTAGAAATTAGTGTCTAGTTGTTCGTATAAAGGGCTAAACCAAGACCTCGGGGGCCAAACAAACTTTATGCCGCATTGTGGGGACTCTCTTATGGGTATGAGGGCCCACGGCAGTCATTCTCAAAATCAAAAATCAAAATCAAAATCAAAAATCATTTATTCTGCATAGACCAGTAAACGGCACTTACAAAACGTCAATACAAACAATATTTTATCAAATGCAAATGGACCACCGGTTCGAAACGCGGCCCCGACCTGAGAAGACTCCGGCAAGAAACTCAGCGGGCTTTTCTTTTTTTTTTGGTCTATTTACAATAGTTTACTTAGTCTAGATACAAAATTTAGCTGAGTAGCAAGTGGAGTGAACAGTTCATTTCCAGGCTTGTTTATCATCCAAATTGTTTATCATCATTCTCCTTTTGTTGCTTCTTGTTTTTGCAAAGACGGATTCCGAAAATCCTGTTCTTTTTATTTCAATCGTTTCCCTATCCAATTTTGGCATTTAGTCTTTTCTGTCAAAAACATCTACCGGCCGGTACTGGACTCAAATAATAACCACGATATTTTAAATACCTTTTTTTTTCTTTATAATATGTATCCTGCAATCAGTCTTCTGACTATGAGCAGATAAGTTGAGAGAAGATTAACTCGTGGAGGTATTCCTCATTAGGAACATCTACCATATGAATTTTGCTCAGTTAATGCCACTGAGCGCCAGGGTTCTTCGTCTCTTGAGCCGATTCAAATAGTCTGGCAACGTGAGCTGGACAGCCAGCTGATTAGGATGATTTTCCAGCCTAGTCTTATACTTCTGAGCAAATTCCTTTATTTCCTCTTTGACTGTAGGTATGCCCAAGTGTTCGTGTACCTCGGTGTTTCTTATAAACCAAGGGGAGTCGCTCATTTGTTTTAGTATGTAGTTTTGAGTTCTTTGGATTTTGGTAATGTTCGAGTTACTTGCGGCTCCCCACAATTGAATTCCGTAGGTCCACACGGGTTTTATAACAGCATTGTAGATGAGAAGTTTATTATCGATGGATAACTTAGAGTTTCTGCCTAATAACCAGTACAGCCTCTTATATTTAATATTGATCTCACGCCGTTTTGTTTCAATGTGCTTTTGCCAAGTCAATCTCCGGTCTAAGTGCAATCCAAGGTATTTGACTGTGTCACTCTGAGGCAGCTCCCTTCCTCCTAGCTTTACGGGAGGGCAGGTCTTCCTTCGCAGTGTGAATGTTACTTGTACTGATTTGTTGGTGTTCACCTTAATTCTCCACCTATCGAACCAGTTATTTATTTCATCCAGGCTTCGCTGCAGTTTCATCGTGGCCTCCTCAGGTTCTGCACTCGAAGCTAAGATTGCTGTATCGTCTGCATAGGTTGCAATGGTAACTCCCAAGGTACGCGGGAGATCTGAGGTAAATATAGTGTATAACACCGGGCCAAGTACAGAGCCCTGCGGCACTCCTGCAAGTATATCATGGAAACCAGATGTACAATCCATCTCCTTTACTTGGAATATTCGATCAGTGATATAAGATTCCAGGATTCTATAAAAAGTATGAGGCAACATTAACTTGATCTTGCATAAGAGACCTTTGTGCCATACTCGATCAAACGCCTGTTGGACGTCCAGAAAAACGGAGGAGCAATACTCTTTTACTTCGAGGCTATTGCTGATGAATTTGCACACCCTATGAGTTTGTTCGATAGTGCCGTGTTGTGCTCTAAACCCGAATTGGTGATCTGGGGTTACTGAATTTTCATTCATAGCTAACGAGAGTCGTCGTAGTAATACCTTCTCTAGTACTTTGGAGACGATGGGGAGAAGGCTAATAGGTCGGTAAGATGTGAGTTCGTGTGGTGGCTTACCAGGTTTTTGGACCATAATCACTTGGGAAACCTTCCACAACGCAGGAAAGTATCCCACACAGATAACTCTGTTGAATAGGCTTGTCAAGTAAATTAGAGCTTTACGAGGTAGTTCTGAGAGGACTTTTCTGTCGATGAGGTCGAAACCTGGTGCTTTCCCTTTCCCCATTTGTTGGATGGTTCTATGTATCTCCCTTGGTGTTACTACTTTCAAGGGCAAGTGCAATTGGAAATCCTGCTGAAGCACATTTTCCATGTCTGCCTCATTCGAGCCAGGAGTGGCTTCGTTTGGTACAAATACTTTAGCCAGGTGGTCGGCAAAAGCATTTGCTTTTTCTAGTTTGGATCTAGCCCACTTGTTTCCATCTAGACGTATAGGTGGTTTAGGATTTGTTGGTTGATTTAGATTTTTGCAAGCCTTCCAGAGAGAGTAATCGGTGTCTGTAGTAGCTGTTAATGACATCAGGTTTTCTTCAATAGTAGCATCTACATTTTCTTTTATGGCCTGTCTAAGACGTTTAGCATAACGGTTTAGCGCTGTTTTATCATCAGGATGTCGACTATTGTGCCACACTCTACGTAGTCTTCTCTTTTCCAGGATCATGTCCTGAATTCCGTAAGGCACATGGAGCTGCCTGATATTTTTCTGAGTCAATTCTTCGGTGCTCCTCCAACAAGCCTCTTGTACCACCTTTGTGAACTTCAAGACTGCACTATCAATTTCCTCCTCACTCTTTAGAGAAACCCGTAGTTGTAGTGAGTTCTCGACCAGGTCACGGAACGTTTGCCAATTTGTTTTTTTATTGTACAGTTTTGGTTTCCGTTGGCACTCTAGAATATTTGCACTAATCGTTAATATCACCGGGACGTGAGCTGAAGAGCCATCTAGACAGCCATCAATGTGGTAAAAGAGTCGCGACAGGCCCCTCATTATGTAGAAGTCCAGGACATCAGGCAATCTTCCAGGGTCACTTGGCCAGTGGGTAGGCTCGGGTGTGGATATTGTTGTTAAATGGTTCTTATCAATACATTTTTTAAGTTCTCTTCCACGTGTGGTGATCAGTCTCGACCCCCAGTGCAGGTGCTTGGAATTCCAGTCACCGCCTGCTATGAAGCGTGGACCGAGACTGTTAATGTATGCTGTGAAGTGTTCCTCTGTTATAGCATGCTTTGGAGGACAATAAACCGAAGAGACGCAGAAGTTCCCATTTACGTCCTTGATGTTTACTGAGGTGGCCTGAATGAATTCCGATCTATACTCTGGAAGCTCATAATGTTCAATGGAGGATCTAATTATAATAGCAGTGCCTCCATGTGCAGTACCATCCGGATGGTTTGTTGAATACACATTACAGTTTTGTATATGTATTTGACTGTTACTTGTGAAGTGCGCCTCGGAAATTAGCAAGACATCCAGACTATGGATTTTCATCAGGAATTCAGCTTCATTTTTCTTAGGTGCTAAGCCGTCTATATTCCATGTAGCTATTTTGAGTTTATTCATTTTTTGATAATTTGTTAACTAGTATTGTCAAGAGCCCCAGAATGTTGCTCATTTGTTGTAAGATAGTATCAATTTTTTGTGATTGTTTTATAAATATTTCCTCAATTTTATTATTAAGTGTTTGTTGACTGTCTTCTGGTTCAGATTGTTGGTTTGCACGTCGGACTAGATGATTACCTTTCACCACCTCATTATATTTCGCATGAGTATTTCTTGCGGGAAGGCTCTTAGGTTGGTTTGAGGTTTGGGAGTGACTTACACCACCATCAGAGGGGAGTGGTAAAATAGGTTTTTTAGAGCTTCGTGACGAGTGTTGTGTTTTCCTGGCCAGAATTTCCCTATATACCTCGCAACCTTTATAATTTGCAGGGTGCGGGCCGAGGCATAGGGCGCATGTTGCTGGAGTGCTGTGGTCCACTTTGGGGCAATCTTTAGTTAAGTGCGATTCTGCGCATTTAAGACATCGCCCTGGTCTCATGCAGTAGTTTTTGGTGTGACCATACTGCTGGCACCTTTGACACTGAACTATAGTGGTCCTCTTTTTGGGATCCTCTATAGTAACAACTTGGTGAAAAATATGCCTGATTTGCTTGGCTGCTTTATTATGCGGACTGGGTTGCAGGGTTACAAAGAATGTTGAGGTGGGCTTTTTGTCAGGGCCGAATCTAGCATTAATGATTTCTCCAACTACTATATTTCCTGTTTTCTCGAATTCAGTTTTTATTTCATCAATTGGAGTGGTGTGATGCAAGTTTCTTACTACAAGTCTGTAATTTCTATCTTCCTTCCTGTTGAATGTATGGCCAATGAGACCCTTCTCTCTTACAGCTATTACAAGTTTTTTGTAGATTTCAATATCTTCACTCATGATTCTTATTTGTGTCTTGTTTACAATCTTCAACTTGAATGTAGTTCTATCTGTTGCACATTCAAGGAATTCTGTGAGTTTATTGATGTCTTGAACCCCATATAGTATGATTGGAGGTGGTTTGCTGGGCTTATATACTTTTGGTTTAGTGGGTTCTTCTGAAGAATTTTCGACTACAGGAAGTTCAGCAAACATATTCGAAGTAGCCACGCTTTCTGTGGCCTGGTTTGAGAGTTTCCTTTTTTTATTTGGATTAGTTCTATTGACTGGGACCGTTTGCCAGTCAGGTAAGTTGGTATAGCAGGCTTCTTTTCGAGAGCCTTGTGGTTCCTTCTCCACATCATCTACATTATTGATAGGCAGGGAACTCCCAACTGATGCACTCCTTTGTCTTATAAATAGACTTGGATGGAAGGCTTGCTGCACATATTTCTTACTTTGACCAGTAGCATTCACTGTCACGGAGGCCTGGGTACCCACCCTCGTGGAGTCTTCGGTAGTCAATTTCACACCTTCCAGCCCGGTTACTGGAAGGCGCCGGGGGTTAGCCGGATCGCAAGACATATCACACACATTTTCAGTAGACATTTTCATGATTAAAAGAAGTGGGAGAGAAACAATAGTACTTTCCCAAGGTACTATTGCCACAATTTTAGGGGGTATTTAAGTAGTTCCCCTTGGCTTGTGAGTGCCAGGTCAGGTTACTTGACCGCCGCCTGTTGCTCGGCGTTGTTGCTCGATTTGCACCACCCAGGGGACACGTGTAGGGTGGGCCTAGGAGAAGGTGGTAAATCCTACGGACGTGAGCAACATCATCCCCCAATTTTAAATACCTATAAATATTTTCTATTGTGTTACCTGCCATCTTTTGAATGAAGTTGTAAGTTAAATACTTTAGTTCAATTACTTAATATCGGAGTCAGCAGAAATGTATGAGGCATTCTCTTCTCCTTGAGTATCCTTCAATAGTGAACAAAAGAAAATGATACGTGTGTGTACAAACACACATTGCTCCATAAGTTAATTTTCCTTGAATAAATATTCAGTCGACTGTATTTGTCAGTCCATACGTAAGTATAGTACCTAAGCTTAGGACGTTGAATTCAAATAAGTAGATATTTAGAAAGCTCCTTTCTTTCTTAATAATCCTACTTTTTGGTTAGCAATTGGTATTGAATTCTTCGTGTATAAATAAACTATTGCCTACCCCTATAATCCTATTTAGAATATGGAGAATGGCATAAAATCCAATGGTTTCTTTCGGTTATATAAAATGATATATAGGTACCGGTACGTATCCTAAATAATGCTCAGAAAAGATAAATTTGTTCTCAATTTTCCGATGTACATTTATACAAAGAGAAAGTTAAAGTAAAACTAAGATTTTAACCTATTACATCATCATTGTTTACTTGTAAATAATTTGGTTTATTTTGGCTTTTGCGGAAATGTCGTCTGAACCCCATAGTCAGAAAGGAATAAACGAAGATAGTTCATCGCAGTATCTCCCGTTCCTATTGAGCAATTCGACTACCTCCCGCCTTACAGAATACCGCGGCTAAGAATAACCAAGTGCCATTAGGACGTTTCTATAGGAACCACGGTGACTATCTACCATGAGGTGAGCCGTGTGTTTAGAATAAAATAAATAAATAAATATTCTAGGACAATCTACATAACCCCATGGCCAGTATAGTTTAACTAGCTTGTGTTTTGGGTTCTAGAATGCGGATAAACACACTTAGATATTTTTTCTTGTAAATACATACATATTATACATAGAAACACCCAGATCAATTTATGCAAACAAATATTTCCACTGAGTGGGATTCGAACCCACGCCTAATGCGTAGCAGTCACGTTAACTATCGCCACGCCACGGAGGTCGTCGTATGCTTGCCTAAGGGTTATAAAAAAGAAACGAGCCGGTGTACCGGATTACGTGTAAAATCTTGACTTAATCCTACGAATGATATTCGTAGACTTAATCCATTTCCAAATACAGTCTTGTCAGCCTATCTGCCCTGTCACCTAAGTGGTATTAAAAACAGTATATCGAAAAAGTCTGTGGACTCTCCAACATAGTAATTAACATAACATAACGTAAACGTACCTCGAAGGGGTAAGCAGAGGTACTAGCACCCACATTTCGCCTGTTTACGTTTAAGTCCCAATGTATTAGGCGGCGACTCTATTGCCATTAACCGGGCACTTATAACCTGCGATAAATACACACAACTTCAAAAAACATCGAAAAGTCATTGTTGTGTGCCATGGTGAAACCTGGGATCGAACCGGAGACCTCGTCTCAGCAGTCCAGTGCCTATACCACTAGGCTACCGTAATACCGCATAGTTATTAAATAACTAGCTGTTGCCCGCGGCTCCGCCCGCGTGGACTACTGATCTCGTTCCCGCTGCTCCATTCCGAGCATTTTCATATTTGTTCACCTGTTAAACCTTGTCTAGACCTCCACGAATAATTCAAGACCAAAATTAGCCCAATCGGTCCAGCCGTTCTCGACTTTTAGCGAGACTAACGAACAGCAATTCATTTATATATATATATAGAAGATTCTAAATTCAAACGACCATGCTGCATCCATGAGTGTCAGTCAATGAACCTAATAAATATTCAACCGGTGCCAAGGTTTTCCTTCCATACACAGTCTTGAAACGTATTAGCCTAGTGTTTGCTTTTATAGTTCGTAAAATGGAACGTTCTGAAGACTGTTATGCATAAACAGCTATTTGTATTTTACTGTTGGTTTGTTTAAGACCGATAAATATCGTTACTGTTATTTAGGTATTGTTCTTGAATAAGTTTTACATATATTGTTCTATCTGTCTAAACTTAGGAGTTACGCTTTTGTTGGTAGAGTAATCGTCCCTCTTTTTTCATTTTCTATCCTCCATAGAAAGGTACTTTATGCGGTAGTTGCCTTATTTGCCCTTTGTTCCGCAGTTCGCTGGCCAATATCTCATGCACATCGAGAATCCTACCAGAATGCTGTTCCTGGGCCCCTGGAGAATACTGATAATCACTGCTTCGACAGACTCGGTTGAGGTCTTCGAGTATTGTGCTAAAATTCTCCAGTGATCCCGTCAGGAGCACGATATTGTCGGTAACACTAAAATGAGTGATGTATTCACTATTAACATTAATGCCTAGACTATTCCATTCCAGAAACATAAGGACATCCTCTATTGCATTGCATTGATGAAGAGTTTCATAGATATTACATCTCCTTGTCTAACTCCCCGCTGCAACGATATCGCCTCTGAATTTTGATCTTATACTCGGACTGACCTGGTGGCATTTTTAAACAAACACTTCAGCACTTCGATATACTGGTAGTCTATATGACATCCCTGGAGAGATTGTAGCATTGAACCTGTCTCGATCGAACCAAAGGCTTCCTTGTAGTCAACAAAAGCTAAGCATGACAATATCTTCGGTAGCTACTAAATGTAACAACAAAAGAATAGAAAGATGATTGACATACAGTAAGCTTGTTATATAAATAAATCGCCAAAATGTATTCAGTTTCGATAGGGTTGGTGACGCCCTTGATGGCGTGGTGGGCCGTGTGCTTGTCGGCCACCTAAGTGGTATAAAAGACTGAGTTATAATTCTACACAGATAGGGCCGTGGGTCGGTACCCACGCTAGCTGGTGCTTGTCATTATTTACGAGTATATTAAGTAATGACAAACCACTAATCCTCTTCACCGAATTGCGCGACCATTTCATATAAAATTAATCACACTAATATCGGTAGGTAATTAGCGACAAAGACATGACAAACTAGATCATTGCTTCGTCTCATTGAGTTCTCTCATTCTACATGAAGTAAATCGGTTTCTAATCACAATAAGATATTGTGCTCAATACGAAATGGTATTTGATATAAGACTGGTTTCTTGATAAAATTTTATGTTTGAGTGTAATATGATAACTGTTCAAATCAAATTTAGATCGGAAAAAGTTAATGCTTCGACGGGTTTCAAATCCGCGATCTTTTTCTTACTCCTTCTCTTACTAAAGATTCACAAAAACTGTTCAAATCAAATTTAGATCGGAAAAAGTTAATGCTTCGACGGGTTTCAAATCCGCGATCTTTTTCTTACTCCTTCTCTTACTAAAGATTCACAAAAACTGTTCAAATCAAATTTAGATCGGAAAAAGTTAATGCTTCGACGGGTTTCAAATCCGCGATCTTTTTCTTACTCCTTCTCTTACTAAAGATTCACAAAAACTGTTCAAATCAAATTTAGATCGGAAAAAGTTAATGCTTCGACGGATTTCAAATCCGCGATCTTTTTCTTACTCCTTCTCTTACTAAAGATTCACAAAAACCAACAACAAAAACTGTTCAAATCAAATTAAGATTGGAAAAAGTTAATGCTTCGACGGGTTTCAAATCTGCGATCTTTTTCTTACTCCCTCTCTTACTAAAGATTCACAAAAAACAACAACAAAATACACTAGAACTGCATGTCACAGTCTGAGTCTGAACATGTTGTATTTATATATACTAAAGACCTTTTACCATGTTTATAAGGAAATGAATAAATATCTAAATCTCTATCCATCTATCTACGCAGTTAGAATATCTGTCAATTATATGTAACAACCACAGCAGCCCAGAAATAAATTATAACGTAATTGTTTGTGTATCTCTACGATGTGCCTTTTCCTAAAGATTTATACCAGTTATTGAACATAGTTCCAATCGGTGAAGACAAACAGAGATGCTCTAATTTGATGAAGTAACTCGATATAGTCAACAACGTTTTAGTTGATATTACGAAAATGTATGTTCTTATGATATTGGTGACGTAAGTAAGAAAGCTTTTTCTATATCTGTAATACCTAGTGTCTGCTTGTAACGTCAAAATAACAGATTTTTAATTAAAGTAAGTATACACGATACCTAGATAAGTACTACAAGTATTATTACAAACAGGTAAAGTTAATATGAGTTTGCAGATTGTGAGGTTGTAGGGGGTAATTTTTGAATCTACTGAACTGATTTTAAAAATTCTTCAATAACGGGTCAGCAATGAGAAGGGGTCAGACATCCACACAGGCGTGGCAGCGGATAGACAACAGCTAGTAGGTACATAATAAAAGTAATTGTAATATTTTTTGCCAGTTTGTAACGGGTAATCTCAGAAAAGACCTGTCCCATTTGGACAATATTTTATTGTAAATAACTAAAATCATAAGATTTTACTTGTCTAATTTTATTTTAGAAATAGTATTAGGGTTTCACGCAAAACTATCAAAGCAAGATTTTAATTCACGTATTTGTATATATTTATTTGTTTATCAAGTACATTAAAAAACCACTGAGGTTTGTAGAAATCCAACAGAAACTCAGCAAGCGAATCAAACATTCGTTATACAAGAAGGTAGTTTGATGTATATTTGTATCAATTTATTAACATTTTTCAAGCAGTTCGCTTTAAAAAGTATGGAATAAGGAAATTACGTGAAGCGATGAAAGATTGTTGCAGAACGTATGACGTTAGTGGAAACTTTTTATGCATTTTCTTCTCAAACACATTATTATGAGTAAACTAAACAAGCGCGGATAAAATATGAGCCGGCAGAGATGTATGTGCATGAGAAGAATAGCGCTGCAGTCATGCGATAGTGAAAAGGATGGTTAGCGGTCAACTTTATATCTATTATCATCATAGCACGAGAGGGTTAACTCAACTGGATAAACACATACGGTAGTTACTAGTCTTTTTATACCACTTATATACCATACTGTTCATTCTCGTGCGGCTCGAAGCCGCCGGTCCCTCTAAGAAGAATTTAATACGTCGCCAGTGAGTTGCGTGACGGACCCACGCACACCTTAATGACGACTCCTATTTAACAGGCTAGAGCCTCGTTCGTTGCAGAAATTAACCAAATCACTCCACCAACTAAGAACGGCCATCCACCATATATTTCACCATTATGTGTTCGGAACTCGTGCTGGCGCCCTACTAGAAGGGAGAGGTGAAGGGTGATAGCTAAGAGACCACACAAAACCTCTCCTGTAAGCTCGGGCTTTCCCTATTCACCGCCGGAAACAAAACCTATTATTATTGGCCGCAGTATTCTGTAGGGTGGAGGCACTTTTCCAGTAGGATTATTTAATTAGGACGGGGGATACCGTCATGCCCTTCCTCCGTGTCTGTGCCTCTCTAGATGAGATGACCCTGGATTACCCGGAGTGCGAGGGCTGTCTTAATATCTTAAAATGTGACGAGAATACAAACCGTTCGCATTGAAATTTGCGAATTGCGACTTATTGCAAATTCTCAAATACATGTTTAAAACTTTGGAGAAAACGAAAGACAACAGCGCTGTAATATCGGTTACACTACAAAATCAACAAAAACATGGTAAATATCCCGTTGACTTTTGTAAAAGAAATATGTACCATATCAATCTAAAAAAATGATTAACCTAGTTACTACATTATTTTATATTGTAAAAAAACTGTTTTCTTCTTCGTTTATACCTACCTACCTGCCTGCATACCATAAAACAAATAAACTGCTTTTATTTAAAAGCTTTTAACGCCATTGAAACTTCCTTTTAAAGAAAGCTTTGAAGAGTTTCAAATAAGATTCAATTGTCTTTAGTTCGTGAAAAAATAAGTGGGCTTTTAGACTATTCTTAATTTGTATCTCTTATTCTAATCATAAACATAACATTAACTCACGCCTATATCCCCGAAGGAGTAGAGCAGAGGTGCTAGTACCCACATTTATACTATACTATCTACGACTATGAAATGAGTAGCCTCTATGGCGGCTTAGCGGTAGTGACCACGACTGCTACATAAGGTCGCGGGAATATTTGCACTGAGCGAGTATCTAACTCGCTCAGTGCAAATATTTGTATGCATAAATATGACTATTGGTTTGGTTTTGATCGTGTCTCGGAGAGCACATTAATCTGTCGATCCTGCTTGCTATACAAACAACTATGGTAGTCGTTACAGGCAGTTGGAACCCTAAAAAGTTCAACAACTGGTCTAACTGAAATGCTTCGATATCATCAATTGGTTTTGGAGTTCAAATGGCAGTCACACCTCGGAAAATATTAAAGTTCAGCCGCATGATAGTTAGACTGGAACCTCAACCGTTAAGAAAAAAGTTTAGAGATAATGACAATATACGACTACCAAATTCAAGGAGCTCTGCGTTATCACTACATATTATATTCTCTGTCCCTATGTCCCTTTGTATGCTTAAATCTTTAAAACTACGCAACGCATTTTGATCCAGTTTTTAAATAGATAGAATGGTTAAAGAGGAAGGTTTATATGTATAAAACATCATGCTACGACCAACAGGTGAGGAGCAGGAATGAAAAATGTTGCAAAAACGGGGTGACGCAGACGAGGTTGCGTTAGCAGTTTTATACATACTTATTTGAAGTTACATTTCCTTGAGTAAGCTCTAGTAAGTCCCTACGAGTATATACTGGGGGTCTGCCGGGGTGCGAGAGATTTGTCTTGTACAATCTCACTCTCGTGCGCAATGTTCCAATGGATACCACCTCCACCAAAGGTGGTTATGTTGGACTCGAACCGACTAAAACGCACGGGGTCTAATGGGTCTTTGATTGCCGGAGGTGAGATTATACAAGACATATAGGCGGCTCCACCCGTCACCTCCAGACCCGCGCTCATGGAGGACGAAGGTAATTCTGCGACCTCCGACGTCCGAGTCGCCTCCACTCATCGCGGGCTGTGCGGGTCTGGAGTCCTCTCCGGATCCTCACCGCCGCGCCGCCTCTTCATCGTTCATTCGTTCATGCTTATCACAAATGCACAAGAAATATTCTATTCTATTCCATTTTAGAAAACGAATTGCTACTAAGGGGGCTACGATTAATGCACATGAAATATTAAGATATATTAAATTACAAAATGTGCAGTTCAAATATTATAGAATTAACAATAACTGAAGTACCCGTTTTACTATTACTTCCAATCTATTATTAACTAACAATATGCCTACACAAACACTACTGAATTAACTGAATTGATTGCGTATCGCCAGCAGCCGTTTATCTCCAGAAATAGAACGGATTTGGCTACAAGATTTACACATCGTATTTGTTGTACTGTGGGTGTAGAAACCCTTAATATAATTACACAGAGTACTGAAATAGACAGTTACCACACGGTTCTCTTTCACAGAGAATGGTCTAACCGCTGAGCCACGGAGTCTCAAGATGGTATAGGATGGTATAGGAGAATTTCCAATACTCCTGCCATGAGCTTGAGGTATGGTAACATTAACGCTAGATTTCATGAATGAAAATCCTTTACGGTTGACGGTACCCGGGTACTTATATCATAATTTAGTTCTAGGACGTAACTATTATGAGAGGAGTGGAGGGGGGAGCACATAACATTTTTTTATACCACTTAAGTGGCAGACAAGCACACGGCCCACCTGATGGAAAGCTGTCACTGTCATAACATAACATAACATAAACTCACGCCTTTATCCCCGAAGGGTTAGGCAGAGGTGCTAGCACCCACATTTCGCCAGTTTATGTTTAGGTCCCAATGTAATAGGTGGCGAGCCTATTGCCATTAACCGGGCACTTATAAACCTGCGATAAATACACACATAACTTCGAAAAGCATCGAAAAGTCATTGGTGTGTGCCATGGTAAGCTGGGATCGAACTCGAGACCTCGTCTCAGCAGTCCATTACCCATACCACTAGGCTACCGCGGTAAACTAACTTACTTAGATTGCAGACCTCTGCTGGTCACAGGCCTCTCCAATATCAGGACTCCAATTTTATTTCGAGTTCTTCTCTCACATTTTTCCGTTGGTCGCCTCTTGAGACACCGTTCGGATGAGATGAGGTAGTGAAATTCTTTCTCCACCATCACTCGGATATTACGTACGGTACGGATACGGTTCATATCATTCACGAAAGACGCACGAAGTTTACGATTATTTAATTTTTATTTATTTTTTTATACCACTTAGGTGGCAGACAAGCACACGGCCCACCTGATGGGAAGCGGTCACCGTGGCCTATGGACGTTTGCAACACCAGAGGCGTCACATCGTAACAAAATCGTACCAATATCTTTAACGAGGCGTAATTTCTAATGACCGTAGAATTAGAGTGGGCGGTCTACAATTTTATCGAAACTAAAAATACGTTTTTTCGACGGATCTCTAAAGGCCAAGCGATTCAATTTAAAGTTGAAACCGCATTTCAATTATATTCTCGATTGGTTCCACAAAATTTTCACCACTTCAAATCTACGAACAAATTCGTTTCCCGCGTGTAGGCTACCATCTGTGACCATCATTGGAGAAATTCGATAAAGGAAAATTGTATAAAATTATCTAACCATATAACGACATGATACCTATCATCGATTTAATGACTTCATATTTCATGTTTTGACATTCCCATCAATTTATTATATTGTTGTGACATGGTTGTGACTATTTTTTTTTTAGAATTTCATTTGACTTGTATGTGCTGAATTAAATTTTATTTAATGATTGTAGAATGAATTCGTAATGATGTGTAAATTTAATGTTTGCATGCCATAAAATGGTACATGTGCTGCACAAAACTATTGAACCTATTATCTGTATAACGACATTTAAGCGAATAAATGAATTTGAATTTGAATCGAATGATAGGTACAGCAAATTATGGTTTTGGAAATCAACTTGAAAATAAAAATGAGGACTTCTTTTAGCCTACTATACTCCTATTCCCTCAATTAATTTTAGGTTATCATCATTATGAATGCTAATTTCGGTTATGTCTAGAACAAGTTTGGGGTACTTATATTCCGCTACTCCTTCATTACTGGTTTACATTAATATTCAACAGAGATGACTACAGTCTGACTCCTAACCATTTTTTTTTATCGTGCGAAAAATCCCCACGGAGACTCCCCCACCGGAGCCGGTTGGGTAGGTTATGTCGGACTCGAACCGACTAAAACACACGCCGTCTTTGGGTCTTCAGTTGCCGGAGGTCAGGTCCCGTCGGGTGTAGGGACCACGGGGTCTCCATCTAGCCCCCGGGTATGGGGAGGCGCACTTTGCGCCGCCAGCGCGGCATGCTCGTGCTAGAGTGACAGTTGGCTCCACCCGTCACCCCCAGGCCCGCGCTCATGGAGGACGGAGGTCATTCTGCGACCTCCGACGTCCTAGTCGCCTCCGCAGTCTGACTCCTAACCTGAGAGACAAACTTGCGCAAGAGTTTCTTCCATCAACGTGTGTTTAGGCCACAAACACATACCTACATATTTTTATTTATCTATACCCACACTATTTATATCCAAAACTCATTGTTTAAATTAAAATATAGTATACGAGAAAAAGAAATCCTTACTTATTATAATTGTTTCGTTGTTTTCGCTCGAAGTGCCACCTTTTCACTGATAAAGTATTACACGTGTCACGAGAAACCATTCTCAATAGTTCAGGCACGTCTCACGTGTGACTTTCGACCTTGATTCACTTAATCTATTAAGTCCTAAAAGACCCCATTGTGAGAAAAAATAAAACGAAAATGTATCGATATTCTATTGTACGTAATTGAGTTACGCAATAACTGTCAAGGTGAAGCTCGTTTATTATGTTTTGGTAGGATTTTGTATCGTAATATTATACTGAAATTGTATCCAAATTCTCAAAGTCAGTGCTGTTTCAAAGATATTATTTATTTATTTTGTAAAGACGGTACGAAACTTCGTTTTGTACTGTTTGTAATTCCCTTTTATTCGGTTACAGCGAAGTGTGGATAGTTCGTTTGCTCTACCGCTTAACACTGTGTTGGCTATAATGATGTCTCTTCTTTCGGCACTTCAACATGCTAAACCTGCACCTTTTGGCCATCTTTCTAAATGATATTTATTTATTACTGGTAGTGGGAATATTTTACGCTTGCGCTTTTACATCACTTTAAAAAACGATCAGAATGAAATATAGACCACAGATTACTACAAACCCCAAACTGAGTTGCTGTTGTAGGTATTAGGATCGCCAAGAAACACAAAAAATTTTGAAAGCTATACTTTCCTTAACTTGCGCGAATAACAAAATGCCCGTAGATGTATCACTCCACTTATTAGCACGGTCAGGATGATGACTTGATGTGTAAATGTATATGTTTCGCTCATATTCAAACATCTAGTCTAGGCTTAGGCCTGGCCATATAATAAATAACATAATGTAGTGTAGTTCCAGGATAACGGCTTTATTACTCCTGTTACATGAGCGTTTGTGTTGGCATACAGTTGAGTGGTTCATAATTCAATGAAGAATTTTCATTGGTTACAGTTATCAAAATAGTTTTTTAGCATCGGTGCCTTGGATGAATTACTATTTACTTCAAATCCTAGGAAATACCAAAGGAAATAAATTGTATTTAGAAAATTACTTATCTACTTATCCGCAAAATTGTTTTTCTAGAAGTAAACCGAAAATAGGGATAACATATTATTTGAAATACATATTAGGTACTATAAAAAAGATATAATAAAAAGGTATTATAAAAAAAGAAAAATTATAAGTAGGTCACGCTATTATAGATCTATCAAAAACTCTATCTAATACAATCATACGGATATTTCACTTCGATAAAAGCCTTTCATCTAACAATGTTCTTCAATACAAAGGCATCATATCACTGTCAAATAAAGACTCAGAAATTTATTCAGATTTCTTCACAAAGGAACACTCAAGCTAGCATTTCAAACTACGATTCCTTTAACTAAAACACACTGTGAACAAAAAATGAAACAAATGCAGTTCATTAATATTGCTGTGGTCAAGTTTGTATGATAGATTACTATTTTGCATTTGAATTAAAATATTTTCCTTCATTTCCGTCATAAAGTATTATACTCTGAAAGTCAAGATTTATTGCATCTTCATTTGCATTTACAGCCATATTTTACAAAGCAATGGAAAGAGTCAGACATGGCTCACTGTCTACATTAAGTATGAAAATATTGTTTCTTCTTGTTGCGTTATTCATCACTATTTTCCTCCTTTTAATTGGGCTTTTATATTTGATTTTTATGAAAACGACTGCAAGTCTAGCAATCTTAGCCTATTTCATCAAATAGTAGGTGTGTGCCGACTTACAATTAAGTAAGCCGGTATACACCTGCTGGCTGCAAGCTGGGTTGAAAATTGTAAGGGTATAACGCAATAGCGACTCGTATTTTGACATTTTAATATAAGAGATTTAAAACCTCACAAATATCACAACACCTTTTGGCCAGAGCCAGTTAGGGAGGTTATGTTGGACTCGGACCGACTAAAACGCACGGCGCCTTTGGGTCTTTAGTTGCCGGAGGTGAGAATCTAGCCAACATATCCCTCGCATCCAAGCAGACCCGGGGACAAATATCACAAATAATATCATTTTAAGTATTACGAACAGTTTAAATTCAAATCCATTTGTTTGGAACAATGAAAAGATTTTCATAGTACAATGCGGCACTGCAACAATTTTATTAAATAGTATGAAACATGACTCGACTCATACATTGATTTTGAATCATCATAGGTACTTTAAGATAAACACTGCAAACTATGTGACAACTATCATCTTTAGCCACCAAGCAACTATGGTTAACCAAATAAACCACGATAGAATCAGTTATAAAGTGTTAATATTTAAATTCAATTTCAGTAAAGTGATATTCGCATAAACTTCCGACTATATGCAAAGAAAACCTAAAAAGATTCTAAATTACAAATCAAACAGTCGGAAAGAAGGTTGATAGTACCATAAATTAGTTCGACGTCGTCGAATGTGATCAGTATGCGACGAAGGACTTTATTAACGTAAACGAGTAAGGTGACACCTTAACTAGAGTTAGTGGGTGATAGAGTGGCACGTCTGGCGTTTAGTTCATGTGTACTGGTCCAAATCAGGGATGTTACGGAGCTTCGACTCCGGTTTCGTCAAGGCGGAACTTCCGATTATTATTACACCTTCGGTTCCGACTTCGGCTCCGACACTTTTAAATCGGAGGTTTTAATCGGAGGTCGAAGCATAACATAGCGGCGGCGGCGGCCTGTGTCGACTGTTATGAACAGGTTCATACTGGTCGCGCGGGGAATCCTCCCGACTCCCACTACGTGCACTCTTCGTCAATTATTGTTTCACTTGTTTGTTGTTAATTTGTTACGCACGCGAAACGTTCATAGGTTATAGATATTCGTTTTGATTTTTGTGGCTTATTATCAATAAAAGTGATCTGTTTTTGTGTTGGACAATGAAACCTAAATCAAGTTGTATTTGGAACTACTTCATTGAAGTTAATTCAGATTCGGCAAAGTGTAAACTGTGTATATGAAGAGGTATTCAAGAAAGGGAGGTACGACAACATCGTTAAAAGCCATTTGAAGTCTATCCAGTCATTTTAATTTCTTGTTTAATTGGAAATATGCCAATTTTTTTCATTGTGTTTTATTTTATAATTGAAAATTGAAATAAAAAAAAAGACTAAATAATGTTTTATTTGTACTTAAATGAAAATTCTCTCTCATGCCACCATTCTGACCCTGCCTCCGACTCCGATTCCGACTCCGATTCCGATTCCGATAAAGCAAATTTAAAAACTCCGACTCCGCTTCGGTTCCGATAAAACTACCTCCGTTACATCCCTGGTCCAAATCACAAACGACCGACGACCTTATTGTTAAGGTTATGTTTATGAAGTGATTAACACGTGGAGGACGAAGGATGCAATTGTGCACATTGGGAAAGGCCTATGTCGAGCAGTGGACTCTAATAATCCAATTGAGTGTAAAGAAATAACTACATAAAAGTACAGAACAGAAAAAATAACAGGTTTGAATAAACGAGAATAAGTAAGGAGTACAGTAGTGAATAATTCTTAAGTCCAATAGTAATAAAAATAATCAGCAAAAATCAAAACTATACCGTTTTTTGAATTTTAATATTCAGAAAACATTTTTTTTCAAAGGATAATATTGAGAGCTTTATACTAGATGCACGCTAAAATGTATCTGATTCACAATTACTAACTCTTATCACTTACACTACACCACATACATGCACAAGTTGAAACTAAAGCATACGAAAGACTTCACAAATTCAAGTAGAGAAAATACTATTCCTCTACGTTCTAACTCCTCGTGAACTTTATAAAGACTTCTTAGAAGATTGGAAATCCTTAACTTATATCGACTACAGTTTCTCTCACACTAATTCTGCGCATAAAATTCTGAGGGACATTTAAAATATGGAGTGTCTTTTTAGTTGCTTTGAGAGGTGCGGTTTGGTTTAGCATTCCTTTCTATGACATATTACTACTTCTATTGTTAAAATATATTCTGAAATAAATACTTAAAATGCATTAAATATTAAAATCATATCAACTTGAAATTGTAACTGAAACCGCACAATGAATATGTTAAAACTAAACAGTGCAAGGGAAATCACGATCAGTAGAAAATTAGTGTGAAACTATCTTATTTTGTGCTAATCGGCACGTGAGTTTACTTTTAATTAGCTATAAATATCGTGATCGACAGTAATAATTGTCATCAAGAAGAAAACAACTTATTCATCAATAGCATACTATTACTTATACGTCTGATTTCCAGCATGAATACTATTAAATGGACTTTTTTCTTTATATAGAAAAATCATCATTCCCTGAACCTTCTTCCCAACTCAGTTGGGGTCGGCTTTCCAGTCCAACTGTGATGCGGCTGAACTTCGATATTTTCCGTGAAGCGACTGCCATCTGACCTCCACAACCAATGGTCTAATGACCAATGGCGATATCGAAGTTCCAAGTTAGGCTATATAGAAAAATAACAGAAATAAATCTTTAAAAGATGTTGTGTGCCAACGTCCAAATCGTCGTCCTTCGATATTTTCCGTGAAGCGCCTGCCATCGAACTTCCACAACCAAATTGGCGATATCGAAGTTTTGTAGATAGGCTAGTCGGACTTTTGAGAGCTCCAACTACCCGTAACGACTGCAATAGATGTTCGTATGGCAAACCGGGACCGACGACTTAACGTACTCTCCGAGGCACGAACAACCCACCCTACAGAATATCGCCGTTTGAAAACCTTGTGTTGTGTTTTCGGTGGTGAGTAGAGTAGAGTAGTTCTCAGAGCTCACTAGAGAGGTTTTGTGTTGTCAGTGGGAAAACCAAAGGCTTATCCTACATCTTTTGCGCTGACGACACAGAATGTCTCGGTTCTTACAGGGGTTGCGGCACGAGTGTTATTCCTCTGGTGTTACTCTCGACCATAGGCCACGGTAACCACTTACCATCAGGTGGGCCGCGTGCTTGTCTGCGACCTAAGTTGTATCAAAAAAAATCCCAGAAGTAGTCAAATTCATTGTGCATAGCACTGTGTAGGGATCAAACCCGCGCCTTCTGCGTAGCAGTCGCGTTTACTACCGCCACGCCACTGATTATCATAATATTATGTGATAAGCCTAGAAGCATTTTTACAGTATTTTTTTATTAGAAGTAGGTACTATAATCGACTACACTAAGCTAAAGGTAGAGGCGCCTCACGAGTTATTTGCATTTAATAAAAATCTCATAAAATCTATTCTCGTAAAATGCTAATAAATCTTTATATCCAATGTATTTATTTAATATTCACAAGATATTATTATTAGTGATAGTGATGTAGTTCTCAGTGTGGGCGTTTAAAATATCAGTCGGTTTACCATCATTCTATATCATTCAATTACTCTAAATCATTATTTTTTTTTTTTTTTTTTTTTTTTAACTGTGGGTAGTTAACACAAAGACTAACTTCAAAAAGTGCTCTATTTAAAATAATAAATAAAAATAATAATTATTAACATTTGGACATTTTGATGAACAAAGTAAACGAATAACAAGAAATACCTGCTTGTCTAGTGTTTTCTCCGCAAACAGAATACTATTTTTGCAACAAACAAAATGAATTTCTCAATACTCGATATGCAGAATTATTTTGAAGAACGGATGTCGAAATTCGAGGCAGAGCTGCATACAAAGTCTTTATCGAATACAAGTAGCTTGGCAGAGGAGTATGCTGTTTTTAAGACGTGTGTTATCCAGACACTTAAGTCCTTCTCGCTCGATCAATGGCCTTGCGCAAGATGTCGATAAACTGGAGATGCGCAGTCGTCGCAAAATTCTACTCCTTCACGGCGTTAAAGAGCATCGGGATGAAGATTTGACCAAAGTTGTCACTGATGTGGTAAAGCAGCACCTGAAGATTGACTCCTTCTCGACCGCGGACGTCCGCCGCTGCCATAGAATGGGAAGGCAAGCAGGCAACGTTAAGCCCCGGCCTGTACTGGTTAAACTTCAGAGCCAGACAGTCAAGGACAGCATATGGTCCGCCAAGTCCAAGCTGAAGGGTACAGGTGCCACAGTATCTGAATTCCTCACAAGGTCGCGGCATAAAGTGTTCATGGCAGCCCGCGACAAATTCGGCATAAATAAGTGCTGGACCATGGAGGGCACTGTTTACGTTCTTGGCTCGGATGGTAGTCGGCATCGGATTGCCTCGGCTAGCGACCTGGACAGGATACAGTGCTCTGGTGATGAAAATACGGCGGCCGCAACCCCCATAAGCATCACTACCAGGTCTAAGCGTACTGCATCAAAGAAGTAGATCTATGAAAAATGTAAACGCGCTTGCTGGGTAACATACGTATGTATATACTATGTAGTCACTTTTTAGTTTCATGTAACCTCTTAAGTTTTACACAATACGTAAATTAATTATACCTTCCTTCTGAAAATTGTTTGCTTTGACACATAAATTTACTTTGACATTGACACAAGTATTGTATTCTCTTTGGTTTGACTCTGTCAATCAAAAGATATTGCGTTCCATTATTTCAATTAATGAATAATGAAGTTAAGCATCACTACCAGTTCGGATATTAGCATTTTGATCTCACTAGTCCAATTTTTTATTTTTTATTTTTTATTATAACTTTTTTTTATTGTTTTATTTTTTATTTTTTTCACAATGTGTCACACGGTGTTACCCGGCATATGTTAATTGCTACTTTGTACCTACTTTTAATGTGCATTATCGCATTCATTTAATCAATTGTCATTTTTTGTTGTAGAATATTCCAAATATTTAAGAATTGTAACACAGGACTGGCGGGTGGACAGCAGTTGGATTTAACGAGCTAACTTGTTTATTGAATTACATTTTTACACACACATACTTACATCAATACAGCCACACTAATCTGCTTTATGAACAATCTAGACAGCGATGATAGCTTTTTCTCCGCTAGCAGCCTCAACGACAGTTTTGCGAGTACATCGTCGTCAGTGCCACTCGCGGATACACTGCGGTCTCAGTTTTCGGATGTTCCTGGGAATTTTAATGTAGTCCATATAAACGCTCAGAGTATTCCTGCTCATTTCCCGGATATGCTGGCCAACCTTTCCCTTAAAAATATTCATGCTATTCTTATTTCCGAATCCTGGCTAAAACCTTGTCTACCATCTATTTCTTATTCTCTCCCGGGTTTCCAGCTTATTAGGAATGATCGAGTGCCTGTTGGAGGAGGCGGTGTGGCAATATACCTACGCTCTCAAATTCCTTATACAGTTATCAGTGTGTCGCCACAACCGCCTCCATCCAATGCTGGCGAGCATCTTTTCCTTGAGCTGGAACTCAATCACTCTAAAATTCTACTCGGTGTTTTCTATGCTTCATCATCAAAAATAAATTATTTTTCATCGTTTGAAGATTTATTAGATACTTTTCAAGCGTCATACAGACATGTAATAATAATGGGAGACTTTAACACTTGTCTGGTAAAACAAGATCCTCAATATACGGCGCGTGCTAGATCTCTCCGCAGCGTTGTTCAGTCATGTAATCTATCTATCCTTCCTCTCAATACTACTCATCATTTTCCTAACTGTACCCCTGGTCTTCTTGACCTTATTATCGTCTCTTCCCCTACTCATGTCGCAAAACATGGTCAATGCTCTGCTGATATGTTCTCCTACCATGATCTCATTCATGTTTCGTACAAAATACGGCCACCCAAAGAAAAAGCGAAGATTATAATGCAGCGCAGTTTTGGTGGTATTCAGGTTGACAGGCTTCGTGAAGATGCTCTGAAGATTGACTGGGACCCTCTCTTATCCTCTAATTGCGTAGACACTAAAGTTAATATTCTCACAGATAAAATAACGCAATTATATGACGTGCATGCACCGATCCGTGCCATCAAAATCAAACACCTGCCAGCACCTTGGCTAACAGACGACATTAAGGAGCTGATGTCGAGGAAAGCTGCAGCGAAATCGAGGTACAAGATCCGAGCCACGCCAGCTAACTTAGAGAAATATGTGGCCCTCCGGAACAAATGCAACAGGGAGTGTAGGAAAGCGCAACGCCAATATATCCACACGTCTGTTGAGGACAAGGACCCAGCAAAAGTCTGGAAATTTCTGAATACATTAGGAGTTGGTAAGTCGCGTCATGACGCAATTCCCACAAATGTAAACCTAGATTCGCTAAACCAACACTTCTCTGCGTCTTCCAACTTGAATGGAACTACTAAATCTAGTACACTACAATATCTTTCTTCTATTCCAACTCCTAATCACCCTCCTTTTGACTTCAACCAATTGACCGCTTGTGATGTTAAGAAGAGCATTTTGTCGATTTCATCCAATGCTGTCGGTATTGATGCCGTCAGTCGAAACATGATTATACCAATCCTTGATCAAATTCTTCCTGTCCTATGTCATGTCTTTAACTACTCCATCTCTCGCGGTATCTTCCCATCACCCTGGAAAAGTGCTCACATTATTCCACTACCCAAGAAACCCAAGCCATTTTCTTTCTCTGACTATCGTCCTATATCCATCCTTCCATTTCTTTCTAAAGCCCTAGAACGACTCATATCCTCTCAGCTCAGCTCCTTTCTTAATAAAAATAAACTACTAAATAACTTTCAATCCGGTTTCCGTCCTGGTCACAGTACTGCCACGGCATTGGTTAATGTCACGGAAGACATAAGGGTAGGTATGGATGATGGGAAACTTACTCTTTTAGCTTTACTCGACTTCAGCAAAGCCTTCAATACTGTAGACTTCCACATCCTGCTTGGTATTCTCAGCTCTATTAACATATCTCCAATGGCAATTGAGTGGTTTCGCAGTTACCTGTTTGGTCGCCGGCAACGTGTTTGCGTTAAAGAAACACATTCTACCTGGTGCAACACAACTGCGGGCGTACCGCAAGGTGGCGTTTTGTCCCCGTTACTTTTCGCCATCTTTATAAATACTATCTCACAAAATTTGGATTCTTCCTACCACCTTTATGCCGACGATCTGCAAGTCTATACACAGGCTACCCAAGACAATTTAGCAGGAGCCATCTCTGTCCTCAATAGAGACCTGAAACGGATAAGCGAATGGAGTAGAAACCATGGACTCGCATTAAACCCATCCAAGACTCAAGCAATAGTTATTGGTAGCCCAAGATTGATTCCAAAAATAATTTGGTCTCAACTCCCTCAGCTCGAAATGGATGGAGTCGCCGTGCTGGTTAGTGATAGCGTAAAAAATTTAGGAATTTACGTGGACAAAACCTTCTCTTGGGGTCGCCAGTTGCAAGAAACCAGTCGAAAACTTTACGCTTCAGCGGGTGCCTTGCGTAGGCTACGAAACTTTCTACCTGTTGCCACCAAGACTGAGCTTGCACAATCGCTTCTTCTCCCTGTTCTCGATTACGCCGATGTCAGCTATCCTGATCTCACGGAGGAGCAACTTGATAAACTTGAGCGACTTCAAAATTTCTGCATCAGATTCATATTTGGCCTACGCAAATACGATCACGTTTCAGATTTTCGACGACGACTCAAGTGGCTCCCAATTCGGCTTCGCAGGAATGCGCATATTCTTGCGTTATTATATAATGTATTGTTTAACCCTGCCACCCCCGTTTACCTTAAAGAACGTTTCCAGTTCCTCCATGACACACATTCAAAGTCCCTGCGGTCATCCGGTAATCTGAGACTAAAGATGCCGATGCATTCTACGGACTATGCTGACAAGTCCTTTACTGTACTAGCCGTGCGGTTATGGAATGCATTGCCACTAGAGGTAAGGCAAGCGAAATCGTTGGAGGTGTTCAAGAGGATGGTGATGAAGTATTACTTTTCATCTTGTGCATAGAGATATGTTTTCTTTCATTTAGATATTTGGTATGTACTGCGTATTTAATGTTTATGTATCTAATTAATTGTTATGTCTGTTATACTCTAGCCATTATGATGTTCCTGGTTCACGTTTATCTTCTCATTTATATAATTATAATAGTGTAAGTATTATATGTATGTGTATCTATTTATTATATTTGATGTATATGCAATCTACACCACATAATTACACTACTGATCATTCTGTACTTTCCTGTCCATCCTAAGGTTGCCTGGAAGAGATCGCCTTTGGCGATAAGGCCGCCCTTTGTACATGCAACTTTACGTTTACTACTGTACCGCTAACATTGTTCTAAGGTGTACAATAAAGAATTATCTATCTATCTATCTATCTATCTATTTTTCTTTTGGTTTCAGTGGTTAGATGCATCTAGCCAACTCATTGACATTGACCGCACCCCCATCACCTCGTTCAAATCGGCAATGGTACAGGTGTAGAGAGACAGTGGGCGCGACAGACTTTAGTGGGTGCACCATGGTCAGAGCCATTACGGTCCTTATTCAGGTAACTTTATTTTACCAGGTTCGCTCTATAGCAGCCGATCCAGAACCTCAACCTGTTTATGAACTTTCAGGTGGACTTCTTACAGAAAGTTAAATATATAACCCAGAAAACTCCAGGACAATACCTGGAGTTTTCTGGGTTATATATTTAACTTTGAAGTGTTTTTCAGTTTATAATAAAACCCATTATATCAATAAAGATACTGTTAATGTTTAAAAAAAAAACTAGAAATATGTAATGGAATATTTAGCATTTTATATGTTTACTTCTATGAAACTTCTATATAGCATTTCCTTCAAGTTTTCAAATGCGAACTATAATAGTAATACGAATATAATCAAATCACACACACCAGAATCATGTGCAACCGTTAAAATAATACATGTGCCAAAAATTACCCCGTATATTCTTGAGACACGAGTCGAGACAAGAGACGTTGTGTCGACGAGTACAAAAATCATGATACATCGTATAAAGACCCTAGGAATAATGTAATTGGTAGCAATAAAGCACGTAGAGTTTAAACGTCTTATTTTTCCTGCGAGCAGGGACTTGGTGCGAGATTCAGTCAATTCGATTATGAAATGAAGGGCTGAACATACTTTTATTATCTTGTGACTATCATAAATATAAAGGTGTGAATGTGTGAATGAATGTATGAATGAATTTTTATTCCTCAATCACATTGTAGCATCCCTAAGTCGTCTGTGCTCAATCACGGCAAAATTTGTACTGCAAGTCATAGGCCTCTCCCAATGTTAGAGGATTTGGTCTACTGATTCCACACTGACTAGACAGGTTGGTACAGGGTTTAATTTCGAGTTTTTCTTGTTCCGCAGTGTCGCTTCTTACGACACCCTTTGGATGAGACGGGGTTGTGATACCACACATTAGAATATTTACCACGGGATTTTTTTTCGGACTGATTATTATTTTCAGAAGGTGGTCAATATTATATCTAATAACTTTTTTTATTTTTTATTTATGCTACGTCAAATTGACTTCACCTCGCCTGATGTTAAGCTGAAGGCAAAGTCTCATGATACTTCAAAGTATAATACATTTTATATAACCTCAACAGTATTAACTCCTTATTTCAAGTGGAAAATTTCAGTTAATACCCCGACATCGACAATAGAACAATAAAGTGGTTGTCAAGGTCATATCGATTACAAGATTTTTCCAACGTATCGGGACCGAGTATTGTTGGGAAAAATGGTAAGCGAAGTACTCACTTACTCTTCATTCATTCTAGTCACCGTTTATATAATGAAATTAGAGAAAAGAACTCCCCTTCCCTAGAAATGTGGCACGAATTCATTTCTAATAACTCATTCATCAGACCACTTGGACCTGGTACGACGCGCTAACGCTTGGGCTGCCGGCGCCTCCTTCTGCGAGCAAGTAATGCTCGAGAAGGAGACGGTGGAACGAGTTCGGAGGAGACTCCGGACCCGCACAGGTCGAGATGAGTGACTCGGACTTCGGAGGTCGTAGAATGACCTCCGTCCTCCATGAGCCGGGGGTGACGGGTGGAGCCGCCTGTCACTCTAGCAGAAGCAGGCCGCGGGGGCGGCGCAAAGTGCGCCTCCCCATACCCGGGGACTAGATGGGGATACCGTGGTCCCTACACCCGACGTGGGTCATCTCGAAGAGAAGGCCTCGGGTCTGCCGGGGTGCGAGGGTTATGTTGCAGGCTACTACCTCACCGCCGGCAACCGAAGACCCAAAGACGGCGTGCGTTTTAGTCGGTTCGAGTCCGACATAACCTACCCAACCGGCTCCGGTTGGGGTATCCGTGGGGATTTTTCACACGATAAAAAAAAATACCACTTGGACCTCAAACGTAATTCAAAAGTGTGAAGTTCAAAATGCGAAACTCATATTCGCTTACTAAACACACTGATGATTTGCTACCCAACAGTTTTGTTGTGGGAAAACATAATCTACTATGGAAATGATGAACTAATTTACATAATCTAGGATAACAAAACCCGTTTTCTGCCCCAATCAGCTCGAGGACGGTTCATGATTACAGTTCTGGTTTGTTCCTCAAGGGTAACATTATCATTTCAATGTCGGCAAAAACATGCTTACCTTCGAAATCCCCTTTCAGCTATATCACTCCAGAATGGCTTAATAGGGTTATAATTATCGGATTGACCTATGCATACATTCCAAAAACGAGAATGTTTGCTTGTACTAGGCATAATGAGCTACCGTCACGTTAATTTATTGGCGAGAATTTTTGTCAAGTTTTTGCACTTACGTGTAGGTTAGAGTAGTAAAATGTATAATTAAGTAGGTAAGTAGGGTGGCAATTGGATACGCAGAAACACCTTTTAGTGACGAGTGTGCATATGTGCATGTGTGTGTGTGTGTGTGTGTGTGTGTGTGTGTGTGTGTGCGTGTGTGTGTGTGTGTGTGTGTGTGTGTGTGTGTGTGTGTGTGTGTGCGTGTGTGTGTGTGTGTGTGTGTGTGTGTGTATGAGTGTGCGCGTGTGTGCGAAAATGTAAAGAATCACTTACCATATTGGTAGAATGGATTTCCTAACATATAACAAGATACTAATTTAACTTTAACTTCAAATTTATAACACAGTTTAGTTCCGAGTTATATTGCCTGACCACGTCTGTGTCTCTCGAAGTTGGCACTGTAAATCCGGACCGTGATTGATGATATCCATCTCAGCATATCCTAAGTGCTCATCCCAAATTACCGAGTACGGACTACTTAAAACGATAATTTGTCTTAATTACCTTTCATGAACTGGCTAACTGCTCCGTGATGTCACGTTAATTGTGACACATCATCATAATAAAAAAACATGTTGTCATATCCAAGAATAAAAAACATCTCGATCTACACATAAAATAAAGTTACATGTGGTTCTGAACTGCAATCACTCTTTTGTATTTTCGCCGCTAAAATTACCGTTTTTAAAATTGCTCCAAAATATATTATGTCCATTTAAAAGAAACGTTTTTCTAGAAGATTTAATAAAAATAATGCAAGATTTATTGTACAAGGTCAAATTTTCGTTGTATAAAGTAGATATTTTTTTCAGAAGTATCTTTATTGATGGATAAGTTATGATAAAAATAGAAAGTTATCTTTTAAAGAGATTCAATATAAGAATTTATATGGCTTTAGACGCAGAAATAGGCTCTAGAAAAGATGTAAGGTTTCCTGTAAAGAGGATATTGCAAAGAAGGGAGGAGTGGCTAAAGAGAGGAATCATATCAGGCAGGAATGTATGGAGCTGAATGATAATAATGATGTGCTAACACTGAATAGTTCGGACAAAGACATGTTCCTTCTTTATTCGATGAAAAGGTTGATCAGTAACTGTGCCGTTGGGTTATCTACTTTCATAAACTTTCCTACACAAGTTTATCCTAACATTTATAGAATTCGTCCTTTAATAAATACCTTGTGAAAGTTCGGTTAGGGTGTTTTATTTATTGAGGTAGGTCCCTAAAGTCCCTAAAGGTAATTTCCTATCCCAAGATAAACCACTCGCTTCAAATAGTAAATAGCAATTTCAGTTTAAACGTATTTATTTATTTCTATATTAGTATTACTATCTACTTTTTGCTTGTATACTAGCTGACTGGACTGGCATCAAATAGTCCTATTATTAGGTAATGCATTGGTACGAAAAACTTCCACATAAAATTGTTAATGAGACATTATAATTTCAAAATTAAATACAATCCTTCAATTTCCTGTCATAAAACGCTAATACCAGCACTACTCGTATGTCCGCGATTATTTTTTAAATCGTAAATACTATTTTTTTTTTTCATACTGGATTCCATTGCGACTTGCATCTAAGGACTGCACTTTGAAAGTAGAGGACTGGTCTTCCAATTCTAGAATTTCTATGTAGTCGGCAGGACGAGTGTGACGGCCTTAGTGTTGCAAACGACCCTAGGCCACAATAACCACTTTCCATTAGGTAGGCCGTTTGCTAGAAAGTCAAAAAAAAACAATAGATCCTATGAAAACCAAGCCCAAGCCTCATCCATCATTTGGTAATAGCTGAGGTTGACCTTAAGCCGTAGTGAGACCCTACACACAAAAATGTCACTGATTTGTTTAATACTTATTCTCTTCATCTTTGAAGTAATGTAATTTCCATATAAAATTAAATTAGTGTCGTGTCGTCGAGCCTGGTAAGGCTAAAGATGAATAAAACTCAAAGGAATCCCACTTATTTATTGGCTACGTAATGGTGTGTGGATGTGTTTATTTTTATTTATTCAATACATTAAAATGTGGTACAAGCAAGTAAAACGCTCGTTAGTGTGTTGACTGATGCGGGTGGAGCATCACTGAGAGCGACGATGATTTATTTAGTATTTACTGTTTTATTTTTAAGTGGATACATAAATTTATTTCTCTGTAGCATAGTTTTAACATTAGAATTTATTATGTGATAGGATTTAGTGATGCTATAACCACTTTAAATATTAAAGAGATGATAATAATATTATATATTCATGTGACGAGATTTACGATTAATTTCGTGGGAAACATGTAGTAGTATTTATTCTCTTTGACTACCGTGGTTCATAGGCCACGGTAGCCGCTTTCCATCAGGTGGGCCGTGTGCTTGTCTGCCACCTACGTAGTATAAAAAAAAACCGTGGCTCGATTTTTATGATAAGAATAATGACATTTTACAAACATTTTTTTGAGAACTAAGTATAATATACTTAGTTCTCAATTATTTCAGTTAGGTGCTGGCTATGGTTACATCGCATCTACCTCCATATATCCATACAAACGCCTATCTCCTCCCAGTAAATAACAAACTATACACAACAAACGTTTGTGTTCATACCAATGTTTGCAGATTTCCTGCCAAGACTTTACAGCCATTCAACTATCTATATCCACAAATAACTTCAATAATTATGCTCTAAGGCGTCAATTATGTTCTACAATATATTTAAATGACCATAAATAACTAGAGAATTCGCTGTCAGTGAGGACTTATATAAACATGGTGTCGACATCATTGAGCCAAACCAAAGATTTATAGGATTTTTACAAGCTTTGTAATCTACAACATGTACAAGTAAACTGTTAATAATTTTAAAGAGATAAACGTGGTGAGTTAGTTTACACAGTTTTGTAGATTATGTGTTGTGTTATAACGTTGGTGAAATATGAGGAAGTGTTTTCAGTGTTTGTTTATGAGATAATGTGGCGTTATAAATAATAGTATTAGAAATAAATAACATGTTATTGTTTGATGAAGTAATAATAGACACTACTGTGTGGGTGTTCAAATATACTTTTTTTTATTTATCGAACATTTGGGATGGCTAAATTTAAATTTGGGATGGAAAACCATGAGCCTAGTGGTATGAGTAATAGACTACTGAGACTACGTCTCGGGTCCGACGTTCGATATCCGATCCGAAGGAGTAGACCGAGGTGCTAGCACCCACATTTCGCCAATATATGTTTAGGTCCCAATGTGGCGAGCCTATTGCCATTAACCGGGCACTTATAAACCTGCGATAAATACACACATAACTTCGAAAAGCATCGAAAAGTCATTGATGTGTGCCATGGTAAAACCTGGGATCGAACGCGAGATCTCGTCTTTACAGTCCATTACCCATACCACTAGGCTACCACGGATTAATTAATTTTTTAATAGACACACCAACAGTATACCTACATATAAATCGTTGACATCATAGAATACAAAGTACAAGTTCTTATATGTACACCAATTAGAGGCATGTACAGTTAACACCATAGGATAGCGTACGATTAAATGCTAGGTAACAAATTAAGATACAAAACTTAAAGACTGTTATTAAGGTATAACTGTCAGTTTGCTGTGCGAAAGAGTGGCCGCAGAACGAAGACCGATTTTCGATTCTATATCAAAGCTGTCTGACTATTTACTCTTCTGTACGGCGCGACGTACCAAACCAAACTTCAAATACTACACAAATATGTTCGTCCAATAGATATAACTTTCTACGTTGTAAGAAAGACGTGACTATTTTCTTTCCACTATGATAACCCTTACCTTTACACTTGACAAGTATTTCATATATCAATTTATTTGGGACAAAGATGTCACGCCTGGTTTTATCCTCTTTGATCTCCTGACTAAATAAATTCACTGAAACAATATTCAATCTATCTACAGTACCTTTGTTTGGTTTCATCGCACATTCAATATTTGATTAGATTTTAATTTAAATATGGTTGTGATGAACTATTAACTTATAGCACTTGTTGAATTTTGGCTTTCAGTGCTTATACATTATATAATATATACCTCCACACTTTCCCAAATATGAAAATTGTTTCTCCTTGTAACGAACTTGATATAATCACTTCGATTATTCTATTTTTATAATTGTTTTCATTTGAACGGGACTTGACCACACAACCAGTCCTCTTAGATAATTGGCATATTAATTCTTTTAAAATTTTATCAAATTCGTCAGTACACGCTTCTAGATCGATATTACCGTTGCACGGATTGTTCCAAATACTTTCTCCTTCTCCTTCAAATACTTCCTTTGACAGACCAGTTTTAGTTGAAGTATATTTCAGTGTATTGGAATGAGATCATTCACACAATGGTAATAAGGTAGATTTTCGATACATCATGTTAAAACTTAACAGGGGCCCTTATGGCAAATTGGACTTCGTGGAAACGAAATTGCTTGCTGCATTTGAAATTGCTTCTTCTCTATCTTTGGAACCTTCCAAAGAATTTTCATTTAGATAGTAATATATTTCTTTTAGTAGCATTGCTTGACAATACGGAATTTAATGGATTAGGCATAGCAAATTTTTTGAATTGAATGAACCATTATGTTACTTTTTTTGTGACTAAACCAAAACATGTCCATGTTTTACCATCGAATGAAAAAATAAAAGGACAAAAGGATACATAGACATGTTTTTTACTTACCTACCCCTGTTGGCAAGCCGATAACAAGAAAGGTAAGGTATTATTATTATTATTTCGAGCGGGTATAACATCGGAATCAAAATTGTAAATGGTTTGTTATGCTTCAAAGATGATTCAAATTTTGATACAAATTTAAATTTTTATTAAAAAGGTTTGATTAATTGATGATTGGAAAATGTGAATGGCCAGACGGGACTTGAACTCGCGAACAGACTCTTTCAGGGGGAGTGCTCTAACCAACTATGCTACCAGGCCTCGTCTAAAGTATTTGAAATTTCTCTTTTCGTAATAGTCATCGGCGTCGGAGTCATCTTACTTAAATTTCGCTGTTGAAAAAGTGTCTGAATGTCAAGATGCTGACTGAAAATATTGTTTAAAATTTTACTGAAATATACCTCTGATGTGTGAATGAGTCATATATTATATAACAAAATAATAGCATATTCAAATCAAATTTACATATAGAAAACATAAATTTATCTTCAAAGGTTTTTCTAATGTCTAATATTATTTTATATGTAGACGAGACGAAAGAATGAAGTGTTTCCGTGTTTTCTAGATCTAAATTTGTTTTTTTCTACCTGCGAAAACATTCACAAATATTATATTTCTGTCAGCATATTTTCACATTTTGCTATTATCGCTATACCTATGTAAAAATAGATTATTTGATAATAATATAAATACTTTTAGGTTTCTTCGTTATATATTACATTTTCAGAACGATTAGTAATAGATTAATTAGCACCAAAAGAAGAAAAGTGTCTCACAGAATTCATTCTAATTCTCTCTCATTGATGTAGGTATATCAGATATACTCATAGTATGCATACAGACATGGTCATTTATATTAAGGTTTAGTTGTATAGAGGCTCATTACGTCCATTTTTATATACTTGTCCCATAACATTACCACAAAACCATTAGAAATTAATATGATCGTATTTAGCTATAAGTAATGAGCAAAAAAACTAAATTTGAACAGACGTCTAACCCAAGTTTAGAACTATCATATTAAATGTTTGAATCGAAAAACAAATTTAATATATTATTCTATTTCTGGTATACTAACGAATAACAGAGTTATAATACTTGTAAAACTAAACTAATTACCGAAGTTGCACAGTTTAGCTAAGCAATAAAAATACTTTTTTATACCGAGTTAACCTAATTTCATCTCATTTAAGGATCGCTTACCAAAAATAGTTTTTACGAAAAAATATATATCTAGTACCCAATACTTTAAATCTTTCTTCATTAGATGAACTGAATGTATCTGATATACATCAGAGTGTTCCTAGTATGCAGCACGAGTTCGATACCTCTGGTGATGCACATGCCTCGGTAAACACATTCCATTAGATAGGTTTTGGCTTGTCTGGTTGCCTGTAAGAGATTTCCACAGACCACGCCAACTGTGTGTACCTCATAAACTAAAGTAAAAAAGGTGACACTCTTTCCTGAGACTGCCCTCAGCTTACCATCAGGTGAGGTAAAGTTAGGTACATAGACGTGCCATAAATTAAAAATATAATGGGTTTTCACACATTTTGGTCATTTTTTTAAATAATTAGTTCACCATTAGATGTAGATGTACTTTCAAAATGAGAAGAACTAATCTTGAAAAAAAATATTTTAATGATAAACTTCCTTTATTACTCGTCGAAAATTTCATAAACTAAATAACGATTGAACAGTGTGCCTCCGGTCGTAATACTGTTTGTTGATTTAAACAATAATAAAACCGTCTGATCAAAAACGAATGCACTCTTTACATTCGTCGAGGAGTAATTGACCTATATACTGATCAATAAACGTTCAGACTTTTTATATACCCATTAATGTTCTAAAAACATTGTTTCGAAAAATAATCGTTTATCAATTAAGAGATGTTAAGCATTGTTTTGTTCTGAAACAAGATGGCAATTGATTGATTTGAAATGTCATTAGACACCTTATACAGCTTGTTGTTTAGTCACACAGGGTAATATGTGTGGCTATCGTTCGAGAAATCCGCGGTATGGGTAATGGACTGCTAAGACAAGGTCTCTGGTTCGATCCCAGGTTTTACCATGGCACACACCAATGACATTTCGATGCTTTTCGAAGTTATGTGTGTATTTGTCGCAGGTTTGTAAGTGCCCGGTTAATGGCAATAGGCTCGCCACCTATTACATTGGGACCTACATAAACTGGTGAAATGTGGGTGCTAGCACGTCTGCCTACCCCTTCGGGGATATTGGCATGAGTTTATGTTATGTTATTATCCGGGTTAGATACCGGGTTTGGGTAAAATTTCTTCTGAATTTTTCTGTGAGGAAACTTAATGTGGTGTGGCGAACTTGTACAGCATTAAGGTCACCAGTGGGGTCTAAATATTTTAGTGAATTGTGCGTAATACACATCTGCAGACCTTTTTAAGGATATACATAATATGGAAATGACAATAATTAAAAAATAATTTGCTATGTACAGGTATTAGGGAAATTTTTCCGAAGGCGAAAGCACCTGCTATTACTAAGGGTATTCTGCATATATTGGTATAAAAAAATAACGCCCTGCATTTTTTTCTTAACGTTTTTTTTATTTTTTATATCGTCTAATTAGTTTTATTTACGATATGATGGAGTTCGTTCAAGAATTCAAGCTAAATGAAATGATAATTTAAAAAAAAACGTGACTACAAAAAAGAACAAATGAGGTTGATGCTTTATAAGAAATTATTGTTTTATTTGGCTTTACTATAACAATGGAGAGTGAAGAATGCTATTTAAACGGTATAAAAATATAAAAAAAATATATAGAAAATAAAAAGTAAGTACCAAAGCATATTTTTTTTATGGCAATAGGTATGTATTGTACCCACAGTTCTACCAAGTGGCTTCAATTTCAAGAGCGATTCCGTACCACCCTGTATACTCCCTAAATACCTGTTAAGAATTTATTAATTTCAAGTTTTGAAACAAATGTGTTGTACTATTCAGAACAAGACTCTAGTACTTAATTATTTACTTTCGGTAAAATGTCTTTTATGTTTAGACGTTTATTAGTCGGGCTTAATATTAAATTCTTTATGAGTTTCTAAATACCTTTTATTGTAAAATGTATTAAAAGTTTTAAAACCTAATTAAAAGTTGAATTAAGATTATAACTGTTATAAGAAATCGTAGGTGAGAGTGCTAAAGGCTTACCTTCTCCTTCCGTTTCTCGTCTCTCTACTCATATCTCACACTCCGTATTTTTTTAATTTATGGCACATCAATATGACTAAACATCGCCTGATGGTAAACTGAAAGCAAAGTCTCAGAAAAGAGGGTCATCATTACAAACACATACAGTATTATAATAGTGGCGCCCAGCTTAACGACCTTCCTTATTCAGGCTCCGCTTAAAAAACTCGGGACTGTAGGAAGAAAGAAACACGTGAATTGGTAAGGAATTCTAAGACTTAATAGTGCGGCAAAGTGAAGACTCACCGAACCACTCGATTCTTGATGGAATATTCTGCATCGTATGCGGATGACATCTGAGCTTTGCATGTGTTATCCTGTGTAGGAGAGGGTGAGACTAGGTCATCAGCTCTTCCATTCAATCCCATACGGTGCATAATATTTCATCAAGAACCAAGCGGTTCGGTGAGTATTTTCTCACCCTTGCATGAGACTTTGCCTTCAGCTTACTATCAGGCGAGGTGATATAAAATTGATATGTTCTAAATATAATAAAAGAAAAAAATATCGACGGAGAGGTAAGATATAGTTGGTTTGTACGAATTCATTCATTGCCATTAACATTATACATCAAAGAACGCGTAAGTTTAAAGTTTAGAAATAACTATAGTTAAGTTTAGTAAGTAGCTATAGTCAATGCCAACAAGCAAGCTTAACTAAAAACTATCTTGTTTTGCTTGAAAATGTCAACTGGGCATATTTTTATAGATCTTATAAACAACTACTATCGTGATAGGACATTGGGATTGATCAATTTCTCGTCGTAAATTCAATACCTACTGCCATCATAAAAGGCTGCAATAAAACCGTCCAAGCAATAAGAGGATGCGGTCAATCAAATTAGTAGTCTTATGACGTCAATAATATCTTGGGTGTGTGGTATAAAAATACAATCCGTTAATTTACTGCTTCAATGTCAAAAAATAATCATATATACATATATTTACTGTGAGAAGATATAAGAATTACAGTATAATAAGTTTAACGGTATTACGTAATATGTAATGTAACTCAGGTAATTAGTATTCTAAATATCTTTTTTATTTTGTGCAAAATTCTTCACCGATACTAAGGTTTTCAGCGGAGCTTGTTTTATCGAGTTAAAATCGACGTTGTCAAAGTTCGGAGTCCGGCATGGAGTACCAAATAGGCCCGGCCCAATTAGACACTTCCTTCGCATTCTAACTACGATATAATAAAATCACATTTTTTCCGAGAGGCAGATATTGAAAATTTATTAGGTGCCTACAATTGTAGGAATAAGTAAGTGTCTATGTGATAGGAATAGGAATAAAAAAGTATGAAATATAAAGCAAATAAGTGAACAAAGTGACTCTACTTGGTTATTCAAACCCGAGCATTAACGCGATCATATAGTAAAATAGAATCCTTTACATTTTGATTTACTTGAAGTTTGACGTTTGACGTTTAGAATGCTAGTTTTGTTCGAGACTGTGTATCTGGGCTGGGCTGGTTTTTTGTATATCAATGACTAAATGAAAGAATTGTACAACTAAATTTACCATAAACAATAACATTACAAGTGCACTGTTAGCTAAATGTTTACATGTGTACATGATTATATTTACAATTATTATCTTCCTCACAAACTACACTATTATAGTTGTGAACTTCTGACACATGTCACTAACTGTCAAAATCTTCCTACAATTTTAGGTAGACTTGTAATGTAACTTATAAAAAGAAAATTCAATTCAGTTCAATTCATATAAGCTATTCTATGATTCGGTAAAATAATATATACGGGTAAAATAAATTTTATTTGTTTACCTCGACATAAGCAATTTACTCTAATCGCTTTAATTTATCACTTACACCGCACTTTACGATGAGAATTTTCCTTACCTTTTATGGTTCGTAGGTGTGAAGCTCTTTATGCCCAATCAAATCACAATGAAGTCAGCACTTGGCCCACTCATGTCATAGGCAATTACTTTTAATAACCCTATCGTTCGTTGGTTGTTAAAATATTATTATTTATTTAAGAGCTACGGAGCCGACGCGCGACGTTGTATCATTAAGTCATTATGTGAAAGTTAGCCTGACTTAAAATACCTGAGAAAATTTTATCATTAATTCACCTATTTACAACTATTACTCGTAGTAACAGCTAGTGTTACCCGTGGAATATTCATACTATATCTGCAACAATTGGTTGAAGAACTTATTTCTGAGATAAAACTAACCAAAGTTTTCCTGTCCTATACCAAATTTTGGCAAACAAGAAAATCCAAAACTTTGATTTTAATAACATTAGTTTATGTATTCATTATCAGGTATATTTGGCATAATTAGGTATTTTAGTACTAAGGTATGTCCTAACATGCCACTACACACAATATTATAAAAGTATGATTTCTAATTTTTATCCAAAGATACATTATGATAACGAGAACTTTTCATACGTCAGTAGGAAAATGAGACGAATAAATTATGTATAATTTTTTAGTAAAGTATGAAGGTTTACGTTGTTCAAACATTACTAATATATTTTCATAAACGCCAATCACTACGCTAAGTGCTGATGTTTTATTCACAAATACACCATAACACTGAGTGAAGACGTCTGGACGCATATAAACGTCAATAAGTCTGTATGGCTCTCTAGTATGTATATATTAATCTATGTGTATGGCATATGCGCCTAGACGTCTACACTCAGACATGTTGGAAAAATAGCATAGAGTTTTACAGTATGTTGATTGAGGTACATTGTTAATGCGTAACTCACTGCTAATCTTAATAGTGAAGGTGTGGAAACTTGTGTTTGAACCGAGCTCCTCTCGCTATCACACGTCACAGTTTGGCGAGAAAATGTCTTATGTAAATCATTTGTATATTATTAATGAATAATAAAAAAGTGCATCACAATTAAACAATTTGAATTGCATAAACGCGTTGTGGTAGGCTCGCAGAGCACCTCACACCTCGTACTCATAAAACCTATCAATATACACACATCAACCATGGTCTATTGATATTTTAATTAGACCTAAATAACTAACTATTAAGTTTTTGTTAAGACACCTATACAATAAAAATAAACTTTGCTTAATAGCCTATCTAATCTGATAATAAACTTTTGGATAAAGTTACATTAAAAAAACGTAGAAGAAGAGTAAAAACTCAGACAAAATTTCAATCTTAACTTTAACATCAAAACCTAAACAGAACAACAATTTTTTTTTAATAAAAATTGTTTAAAATTAATAATTAATAATTCGTGGATCAATAAACTGACGATAATTTAATTTGATTTATTGGTACACCCAGACTTCCACCATAACCGTCCAGAGGTGGCGGTGGAGTGAATGAAAAACAATATAAAAACCAATGACTATAATGAATGTATGGCAACAATTAATTAATATTTATTGCCAAACAACAATGCCTTGTTCTGAACTTATCCAATTAAAAACATTTTGTTTGATAATCATTACATTTTGATTGGCAATTTCGTAGAAATATGATGTGACAAAAGTTTATTATGTTGCTACGAAAAGTACTGATTACTTTAAGTTTTTGGTTGTTTTTGATGTTGTATTATAATGTTCGGAAATTAAAAAGTTTCTTGCTATAAATATACCTTGAAAATGTCGAACATTTGAACCAGTCTATATTAAACCCAGTTACAGGCCGACTCATTAACTCGCTAACCACAGCCAGCGTCATCATATCACATGAATCAACAATTATATGACAATCAAAACATTTAGTGTGATTAACTTACCATTAAGTGTTTGAACTCCTTACTAATCTACATGTTTCCTTCTTTCTATAGTCCCGGGTAATTTAAGCGGGACGATAAAAGCATCTGTCGTCAAGCTGAGCGGCAGTTAAAAAAAGGACAAAAGCATTGAACTATAACTATTTTGATCACTTTTTTGACTATAACTAATTTACTACCGTATGTTACTAGTGGTAACCCGTGGTCCCGGTTGCTATAGGAACATCTATGGCAATCGTTACGGGTAATTGGAGCCCTCAAAAAGCCCACTAGCCTAACTACAAAAGATGGCAGTTGCTTCACGGAAAATATAGAAGTTCAGCCGCATATTAGACTAGAAAGAAACCACTTAGTTTGGAATAGGCTCAGAAAATTATATGCTAACAGTGGTTCGAACTCTGAATCCTACTGGTCGGTTTAGGGGCAATATGTAATCAAATAAGTATTCAAGTCAAAAGAAACAATGAGTAAGACTTGTGCTGATTTTTGCACATTTGTATCTATAAACTTTGAACTCAACCAGAAAATCACCAAGAGGATATCGATGACGGAAAATCACTAGTTCATTGTGAGATTCTCGAAATTATACATTTGACGTGATTTATGTGACAGCAAATTACTGAGTGTTATCTTACGACACTAAATTAAAGTCACCCTTCAGCTAATTATAATGAAATTTGAATCTGACAGTGAAAAATGGTGGTAGCTTTTAATCATATTTTTTAATGTATTCAAAGTCGTTATATAATCCCAAAGGGACTTTTAGGATGTATTGGGCACGCCAAAAGTACACACCGTAGTCCATACTTACCTACATACACATGCTCAAGTATATTTCTCTTCGGTGTAGGAAGAGACAGCAACCTGCCTGTAAATTCAGACAATTCACCGATTGTGACGACTGAAATTTGACACCTTTATATTTTTTTACTTCTGTCGGCAATTACGGAGTGTCGTGTTTACTTTTTCAATTAAGTTATAGTCAATAAACCCTTACCTTTATAATTGCCCTAACTTCATTAAATTGTCGATAATAATGTATAGTAGGTACATACTTGCCTAAGTTACAAAGAATCTACAGCTTAGCTATAATATTTTACAAAATTCATGTACCTAACCTTTCCACTTTTAGTTTATCGTTACACATAATGTGCAACTTTGTGTAATGCTTAGTAATTCTGATTCTGATTCAATTTATGTGTAATGTCTCACGGAATGTACGCACATTATCGTGAATAAAAAAGTCAATTTGTCATCGACACTCCTGCATATGAAAAATTTCACGCAGCTGTGCTCCATGAACTATTTGCTACGACTTTTTAACATTGGTTTGGTTTTTATAATTTACACCGACTGAAAGTTATACAATATTCTTATAAGATTTTTATTTTGGTTTAATTCTTAGTTATAAGGTATAAATTTCGTTGTAGTGAAGTTTTACATTTTTATTGCGGCCTGCTTCTGTTAAGGTGAGAGGTGGCCACCCGTCACGCCAGCCAGACCCGCGCTCATGGAGGACAGAGGTAATCCTGCGACCTCCGACACCCGAGTCACCTCCGCTCATCGTGGACTATGCAGGCTCGAAGTCTTCGCCGAACCCGTTCCGCCGAAACCTCGAATATTGCTAAAAAAATCCACCTGAGACCCCGTGTAGTGTAGTAGACGAGGCTTAGGACGCCCCCCGCGAGGTGGATGGACGACTTAATCAGAGTCACGGGAACCCGTTGAATGGAGACAACCTCCATCTGGTCGGTTGGAGGTCGATGGGGGAGGCCTATATTCAGTAATGGACATCCTAGAATACTTTTATTCCGGTAATAGGTTCCCATGGGCTGTGACAAGGGGAAAGTTGAGGGCATCAGCTAATGTATAATAGAATCACGCTGTTAAAAAGAAGATAACAATTTACGCAACTGTATCATATGATTCCAGGTCAAGAGATAAAAGTTATAACCAATCATCCACTAAAATAATGATTCCAAATCCGTCGTATGAAATCTGGTCATCAAATAATTTATTGAAATTTTCAAGGCAGTTTGTAAGATCTGGTGGCATTTAACAGCCTCTAAAACCTAAATATTATCGAGAAACCTGTAAAAAGCGATCCAGATATCTCATATACCGACGTAAATATTCGTGACCTATAGGAGGCCGATATTGATGACGGCCGTAAATTGTTATTGACCATAATTCCTTTACCCTTGAATCATGAAAATTTTATATAAAAAAGAAGTTATATCATTTTAAATGACTTACATCAACGTTATCCTACTTTATTCAACCACTATCGCCAACTCATTTTATTTATGTGGGCATTTTTATTAGGTTTAAGAAAAGATGAATGGATTGCGTGAAAGATGATATGGAAAGGAAAGGAGTAACTGAAATTACACCAGAGAGGAATGTATGAGAGGGCAAACCTTCAATAATGTGAATAAGGGCAGGCATATGATGAGGATTCTTAGACCACGATATAAATTTTATGCGATAGTTGCTTAATTAATACATTAGTGATTGTTTGATGTCAATATCCAACAGAAATTTAATTCAAATACTTGATTAAATTGTATTACCAGTAATTGAAAAGCATAATTTATTCTTCAAATTTGAAAAAGTCAAACAATATGCTAATGATATACCTAGTGACTAAAAACTTTGATGATATGCGAAAACCAATAAAACAGTATTAATTGTAGCGAAAGAAGATTGGCGTCTAAAGTTATTGAAACAATTAGATTCGAATATTTATATTTTCCTCTAAATATCTATGACGTTCAATATAATATGGTATACGTACTTGTTGGTATCTGTTTATCATCAATCTGCAAAGAAAATAGATAATATTAGAAAACATATTTGTATGTTCTAAATATACATGAACAAGGTCATATAAATGTACATTCTGTTCATTTTAATAAGCTTATTATTATTTTAATAAACTACTCAGAAAATTAAAGAATCAATCAATTTCCCTTCTTCTCTGGATTTGATATGATATGTTTTAATGTAACGGCTGCAAAAATGAATTTATTTATTTAGAAAGTGCAACAAAAATATTCTTTTATTCAAAACTACATCTCAAAACAAAGTCCTTTCTTCTATTCCTTTTCAATAATGTAAAGAGGTTTTAAATTATTGAATAGGAAAAAAATATTGTTTAAGCATAGTTTTAAGGGGGGTGGGCGTCAAATCGAAATAAATGAACCAATTAAAATGAATATAGACATACCTTTATACGTAGAAAAAGGGTAATGCGTTGCATATCGATCTAGGCTATTTATCCTGTCTGATTTTTCATCAAAATTACTTGGTATCAATGTGAATTCACTGCATGCTACTCAACTATATATCTCTTTAATCCATTCGCTTCGCTCGAATCATCTTCGCCTAAGTCATACCAGTTCACTGTCTCAATGTCAATGTCGTAGTACTCATAGTTCACGAGAGCGTACCTTCGTGAGGTGTTCTGATTTATTACCGTCATATTGAAATTTAGCTTCGCTATGAATCACTGCAGGGTACTGTATCCCAACCATTTTGGTGTCACCACCCCCGAGATAATTATTTCACTCAGTCTTTTGCAAACTTTATCATTACCTACTAACCTACCTAACATTTCTTATTATTAGAGTTAAGTACATGGTTATGCATTAAAAAGTGGGTACAGGATTGCAAAAAAATCAGCATCAGTTTTTTCTAATCAACCCTGATAACTCTTTCAAGCACTTGATAATTCATAAAAATATATAATAATACATTACTTCTATTATGACCATCCTGACTTTACTCGTTTACTCTTTTTTGGTGTAAAAATTATTTTAAATAATTAGCAAAAATTTATAATTACTAATAAAATGATCACCGTACCAGGACAACACTTGAATTAGCCAGAGAAGCGTATAACAAATAAAAAAAAACATTCTAAAGAAGAAGAAGAATAATTCTAAAGAAAATTACTTACTCAATATTTCATGGCGTTAGTGATATACCGACACAATTCGCAATAAGAAAACAAGTTGAATGTTAAAGCAGCTCCGAATTACATTTTTATACTTACACTTATTATGATGGACATCAAAATAAAAAAGTAATTCTCGTTAAAGTAATAATATAAAAAATAGGTACAGTGTGCTCCAAAAGTTCCTGGACAAATCAAATCAAAAATTATATGAAGTGATGTCGCATAAGTACTAGTTTTAAAAGCTACTGGATAATAGATCTACTTATTAAGTTAGGGATACTACTTGCATGAATTTACTTATTTTTTTTTATAAAAGCGAGACTTTGATCTAGTTTATTTTATTACATTACTCAATGTAACTTTTTGAATAAATTAGACTCACATAAACACATAGGTACATATGTTCACGTCCGTTTTTCTAAAGGGGTAGGCAGAGGTGTATTAAACACCCACATTTCGCCAACCATGATTTTCGTTCCCACATAATAGGGGGCTAGCTTACTGCCGCCAATCGGGCACTTGGTACAGAAAATGGGTATGTTGAAATAAATTCCTAGCGAAAAATGTAGCAGCTCAATAAATTTGGAAAAAAAGTTGACTCGATTCTTTACTATGCGGTGTAAATTGCAAGGAAATTAATTACGTGCTTAGCTGCACAAGAACTACCAATTAACGTTTTGGAGAGTGTTAGACTTAGACTGTCAAAGGATTATAGACCTTAAGGTGTCCATGGACTTCTAGAGCCAATTGTACATGACTTTCAATTAAGAGATAGTGTTTGTTTGTAGTACACTATGCTTCTTGAGGGTCCATGTTAGTGACGCCCACGATCATGTGAAATGGAGGAGGAAAACTCTGAAAGTGTATCCTTAGCTCCAAGTTTACCTTGTCAGTACATTTGACAACCAGGTGAAGTGAATTATTATTCTGGGATTCCGGGATTAGGTTCACAATTATGTGGAAATCCAAACGTGATACATCAATATCACAGAATAAATAAAAAAACAAAGACTAATTTTCTTGGAAAATAGATTTATGAAAATTTATTTACAAAATTGAAACACTTTTTCTAGTGTTGATAATTGTGTTAAGTGTATTTTAAATGTAAATACATTGTATACAAGTTATTAATATATGTTCATATTCTGACCTATCTTTTGATCAATAAAAATATTTAAATGTGTCATTATATGCCCAGCATACAAGGTTAAAAGATATTATGACATGCTTTCTGAAAATAAACACAATTTTTTTGTTAACATTGTTTTCGCTATTTAATAATTTGACGCTGTTGATATATAAATTGACTACTTTGGTAATGAACTGTCAGCAATATTCCTTTTCTTTTGGAACAGGTTTCTATTTTATTATTATTGTACACAGCAAAAGCAATGTACTATTTTAGATTGACATTGTCATTTGTTATTATTATAAAAGTCTGCGAGATATTTACTATGTTTGTTTGTTTTGATATTTGACCGACATTTTGACGATGTTACTAACGCCATGATCACGAGGTACTGAGGACCGCCGAGCTAGTTGTTATGGGGTCAAACGTATCAGTGTACCATCTTTCTCACTCGTTCATTATATAGGCGCGCATCCACTACTACTATCCGTGTTCTCTACTATCTCCAACAGCAAGAAAACTCTATAAAAAGCAAAGACAAAAAAATTAAATATCCTATTGACTTTTATGACAGTAAAAACAATTTTATTTATTCTATATTTACATTACGCTTCTATGCAATTATTTCCATGATATTTTTTGAATTATCTAGTATATTTGTTTTAAAACTGCGGAAAATATATCGTTCTCGCCATAAATGTACGTGCTGATCATGTAGCTCAACAAAATTGATACTCAATAACTTCTGACAACTAAATACTAAAACTATTTGAACAACATTAAAATGCATAATAATCTTCGCGCCAATATAATAGTGCTCATAAATTATATAAATGTCATGTGCACTCAAATAATCTAATAATACTCTATGGCTTTGAAGGAGTCTATGGATTACTAAATTCTAATTTTAAAAGTATTTGAACTTGGCCCTTTTCGGATCAACTCTATTTTAAAGCGCCCGCGCCCTTTAAATAGCATTCTTGTAATACCAGATTTTTAAGATATTTTAAGAAGGAAGCTGTTATTAGATTTTATTATTAGCTAATAATATGAAGGAATCTTAGTAACACGAGTACCTATATAAAACGATCATGGATTGCGAGGCTATCAAAATCTATCTATATAAAATATTTTAACTAAAATATTTTCGTACCTAATGAGAAATAAAGTAGAGAGTGGTAGGTTGGTGTAAATTCTTAAGTGGTAATTAATGTAAATTCGTTCACTCTCTAAATATTTCGAGATAAATTGCATTTGGAATTTCTGTAATTTAGTCAAGTAGTTGAAGTAATCTCAATTTATTTACTCTACAGATTAAATAAAAAAAAAAAGAATTGCATATCATTCAATCAATCCATGCGGGTGTATAGTCGCTTTAGTGAGCACTGCTTATAATATTTTATTCTTTGTAGCTACATACCACTGATTACCAAGCGATATTAGAATACGAAAAAATCTGAATTTAAAAAAAGTTGAGTTGCATTATCTTTTTCAATTATTGATTTTACAAACCACTGACATTCTAATCATTTCAATAACAAATAGGCACTCCAGTGAGCGACATAACCGGGATTCGTATTTGAAATTAGAACGTAGTTTTATTTTTGGCGGCCATTTTATTATTTATCTACTATATCGCTCGTAAAGATATTACTGCTCTATTTACAATGTTCTAACACTATTTCACTGTCGTCTTAATCTTTTTATTCGAATACCTCAAATCATATATGTTTGATTATTTTAATCTGCCTGAATGGATGATTGAAATTGCCTCATAACAAAATTTATAAAATAATGGATTCTAAACTAATCGAGGTATATTTAAATTTATTGTTACGATTAGAAAGAACCTCATAAGTATTAAAAATACTCGACTACTATTTTTATTTGCCATTAATTATAATGTTTACGATTACAAATTATTGTATAGAATAGTAATCGTGCTACAGCTATTAAAATATTACACACCTAGGTACTAAATGAATATGTAACACTATGGAAATCCCTTGAATCGTTTCGAAAATAGGTATGTGGAAGTGCTTCACCAGTTAGAGGTTCCCCGACACGACAACGCATGCACTATTTATTTTTTACTTTTTGGAGGTAGTTTTTGTGTTGGAGGTTTTTTAAATTGTTAATTTAAGTTTATAACGCACACATAAACTAACATAACATTTTATTTACGTCCAGCTATGTCCATCAGTGTACTGCGATAGGCGAATTTATTGATTAATTGATTAATTCCCATGGAAGTATCCTAATATGGCTATAATATTATGTACTGTACATAGTTCTTGACCGGGAAATTGCAGCCAAGCGGTCGTGCCACAGTGAAGTAATCTTAGCAATTTATTGTTCTCCGGGGACTCCGGCTCCGCTTATTAATCCTTAATTGATAATTTATTGTGGTGTAATAAGACACGGTTGTATACTTTCTTAACTGAGCGGAAAATAGACGTAAGTTTAACGTAAGCATTACGACAAATATATCTTATACTAAGAGTAATGGGCATAGGGGTAATAGAAATTATGACTATTCTATACATTCTCGAAAAATAGTGAAACATTTTTACGAAAAATCTTACTGAATTTCCTCAAAAGTTCCTGGACACCTTAAGATCTATAATCCTTTGACAAGCGAAGTTCAATTTAACCAGAGTAACATAGATAGTGTTAATGAAATAAACTCATGCAAGTAGTAGGCTAAATTTAATTACTCTAATAAATCGGTCTATTACCCAGTAGCTTCTAAGACTAGTAGTTGTGAAGTGGCATTACTTTAGTTCCACATTGTCTTGGAACTTTCGGACTCTACATGTTTTGACGACTACAGTAGCTTAGCAGTACAGAACGCGACTGCTACGCAGGAGGCACGGGTATTTGCATTGATACGAGTGTTTCTATGTATAATATGTATGTATTTACCAGAACACAAGCTAGTTAAGCTATACCATGTGTCTAGGTAGCGTTATCTAGATTGTCCTTGAATATTTATTCATTAAGCGACTTCCAAAAAGGCGGAGGTTCTCTATTCGATTAGTATTTTTTTAATTTTTTATGTAGGTATGTACACCGATTACTCGGAGATTTATGATGCGAATCTTTATGTACAGTCGACAAAAAAGATACGGTTGCACCATTACATACCACTTTATTCATTCTTAAGTGTAGGTACGCTTATTAAGTACTAGTTGAACCGTGCCCACTTCGTTGGGCATAATGTTAATAATCCTTTTTTAGTACAGAGTGTTATATTTTAATTTCTAACTTCCAAAAGAAGGGTTATACGTAGCTCTAGAACTCAAAAATATATCTTTCATAGTTCAGGCAGCGTTCGTAAGGAACGCTTTCAATCGACCGTTTTTTCTCCGATTCACTTTACAAAACAGACTACCACGTAAAAGTCTTTTTTCGGTTTTTATATAACCTATGACACTCAGCAATACTGACTTTCTATGGGTGAAATTTTTTTTTTAATCGGTTCAGTAGTTCCTGAGATTACCCCTCACAATTTAACAAATATACAAACACACAAGCTTTACTTCTTTATTATATTAGTATATAGATAGGTACACTTTTTCAAATAAAGTTTTCTGTAAACCGTATTTCCTTTGTCGAATTACATTTTTAATGAAATGTGGTACGTGTTCTCATACCTTTCTCCGAATATGTCGATTTCAATTGATATCGGTTCCTGAATATCCCTAGCGATCAGTAGAAAATAAATTATTCATCACCATTACGTACCTGTAACTTGTAGGCAATACGATTCCAAAGGAAGATTCAAAATTTACATATTGTCTTTGATTTTCGAATTGGTTTATTATCATTCAATACTTCTATCAATTTACTGGTTTTTGTAATACAAAATCTTGTGTTAAGAAGTAACTATTAATGCTATAATAGCTAAATAATGTATCATTAAACATCATAAATTATGAAATACATTGACGGAGGTAGGACATGACTGTATTCCCGTCCTAACTAAACAGTCCAACTGAGGAAGTACCTCCGTCTTACAGAATACCGCGACTAATAATAACCCCTCTGTTGTTTTTTCAGCGGTGAATATGACAGCCAGAGATCACTGAAGAAGTTTTGTGATGTCACTGGGAAGACCGAGTATCACCACTAAGTTAAGAAACCGTGCTTTGTCTTCTACATTGACAGCACAGAAATTCTCTTAACCTTCACTTCACACACTCCACTTCTCCTCCTCCTCCCCTCTACAGGGTCAGAAGTCCGAGGGTGATGCCCCTAGTATTGCAAAAGTACCTATATAGGTCACGGTAACCACTCCTCAGCAGGTAGCAGCACTACAAGTATGTACTTACTCACTTTAAACATTTATAAACTTTTATAGAAATTGGCAAACCTGATGGAGTGTTGTTGTACCTCTGTATTCTGAGGAAATCATGAGAGAGTGAATACAGTTTGCTGTGACGTTTTGTTTGCAAACATCATTTTATTGCAAATACTATTTATAAAACTTGGAATGTTAACAGAATAGTCAAAAGGAAAATCTCAAAGCATAATGAAAGACAAATTTATATGAATGTACGCGAGATTGTGTACAGTACTATGAATATTTCATATCTAAAGCTGGATCCACGTTTGTGACATGATCAACGTACCGAACTGAGTGGCTGTGCAACTCGTGGCCGCACAAACTAGAGTTTTCCTGATACTACGAGTCAATCGAGGACTTCATGTAAACTCCGCTATCACACAACTTAATAAATTCACATTAACGAGCGGACACACGCTTCTGATGTGGCCATGGTAAAATGTTAGATAAATATGGACTCAGCTTAAGGATATCAATCAGAAGAGTGGCCATAACCATATTCCAACGTAAATGTGCTTATTATTGACAGTGTTATGAATATCAACATTTATTCTACTAATATTTTAAATGTGAAAGAAAATATTTGGACGTTTGTTACTCATTCACTCTCTAACAGCTGGACGGATCTGGTTGAAATTTGGCTAGTTATTAGATTAAAACTTTTGAATAACACATAGGGCCATGTGTTGCGGGAACGGGATCAAAATTCACATCGGTGAAGCCGCGGGCATCAACTAGTTACTTTTTTATTTTGAACTTAAAACTCATTAATATTGATTCTTAAGACAAAGAATAGATGGGCCACATATACCCTCTGCGTTCACAATCATAAAAGTAAGATTTGTTTTGCTGACTCGAGGGACGCTACAACATTTCTTGAAAAGCTCTTTATATGTCAAGAATTGTAGAATACTACACAAAGTAACTTTAATATAGTTCAAAACGAGTTATTCCCTTGTCAAATAAATGCTGGTTAACGCGCGATTCCATTAGACCTCTATTGCTTGCATTATGACGACGATAAAGTAGTATTTAACTACATATATTTTTTTCCAATTCTTATTCGATAGAAGTACCGCGATAGCCTAGTGGTATGGGTAATGGACTGCTGAGACGAGGTCTTGAGTTCGATCCCAGGTTTGCCATGGCACACACCAAAGACTTTTCGAAGTTATGTGTCATTGAATAAAACTCATTGAAACTCATTCGCCCTTAAAACTCATTGAATATGCGAAATTGAATAGCTATGTGCATTCATCTTCAAGTATTATTCAATTAATAATAATTTAAATTCTCGATTCATTAGTACATTCTATTATTTATCAGTAGACCTAAACAAATTCAACAGACTTCATCTAAATTGATTGTGTTTCGACAAATTTGATAGTATTTATTAATGATAAATATTAATTAAATTTAATTTAAAATTCTTTATTAAACTGAAGTCAAAACTCTAAGAACTAGACTAAAAAATTTACCTATTTTAGGTATTACATTACTGCAAAAATTATGATACTACAATGACTGAATCTCATACTAATTCCACTGGTATTATAAAATTGAAAAGTCTGCAAAAAAAATTCAAAATCAATATAAATTCAAAAAATCTACGTATAAATTTCGAAAGGCCGAAAAATAGGAGAATCACTTCTATTTTTAAAAATGCACTGGAAGAGATCAATTCTAGCGATAAGGTCGCACATTGTACAACAGCACAACTGTAATTACTAGTGCTTATCATTGATGTAAATATCTATCAATCTATGCACCGCATATCTTTAACGGTTCTAAACGTAAAAAAAAATTATATACAAAAATCCTCTGTTCGTTCGTAAAAAAAAGAAAAGCCTCATGTCGAGGCCGCGTTTCGAACCGGTGCACCTGCACGGTGGTCCATTTGCTCACTAATTTATTAAATATTGTTGATATTGACGTTTTGGAAGTGCCGCTTAGTGTTTTTTCAATTTGAATTTGATGAACTACTGAACGGATTTGAATTTAGTAGTTTTTTGAACGGTCTTGGTTAGACATAAAATCTACCATACTGTTCAGTTTAGCAGAATAGAAGATATTATCTATAACCGACATTTTAAGAGCCGCGGCCGTCAGGTAGCTATCATACGTAATTTTATTATATTTTTAATAAAAATTCTATTCAAAAAGGGAAATAAAAACTATCCTCATACTGTCTGAGCGTAAAAGCAGCAGCGTTCAAAGCCTGTCAAAGTGTCTCGCTACCTACGACGGTGCTTCGTGGCTGAACTATACTAAAAAGGCATTAAGTTTTGTTGTATTTTTGACGTGACGGCAGTATAATGCAGCCCGGCAAAACCCATACAACGATTTGCACTTATACGCGAATATTGATAATAATGATAAAGTAATTAGGTATGCCCCTCTCAAGGTTGCATTAAAGTGGATTCATCGTCGAACACAACGACACAACACATCGTTCAATACTCATAGTCACATCAGCCATTAGATTTAATTACGTCGCTAAAGGCAAAAATAAACGTTCATAGAAATTTTACTACGACAGCATCGAAATATACCGCTTTGTCACAGTACAAACTGTAAAATGCCCGCGGCTTATTCGTGTATGCGTTTTATTCTGTGTGATAAGGGCGTTTTGAGATTAACATTTTATAGCGTCTTTAATACAGCCATACATGAAAAACTACATAATAAAGGTTGAATGGTTAACCCGGGAATTAACGCGATGATAATATATTATAATGTAATACAATAATTTACCTTTTGATTTGCTTGACATTTCGGCCTGGTTGCACTAGCCTGTGCACTAGCCGTGGTCACAAGCTGACTGGAGTATGCGTTATCACGACTCTGAGAGCTGGGGGGGGGAGGGATGAAGTTTCTTTATTAACTACCCCCACATTGCATTTGTTATACGCACCACCGCGAAACCAGGCATAGTTTTTTTTAATCACCGGATTCCATATCGCAAATAGTTTGAATTTGTATTTACCATATGATCGCGTGAATACCCGGGTTTCACTAACCACATATATTATTATCATCATGCACCGCGATAGTTTCAAATTGAAGAAATGGTTTCTTGTATAATTTGTTTACGCCTTACATCTGTCTGATTTTCGCCTAGGGATAACAAGCATTACGCGATTACTAAAAATCTATCAAAAGTAGATTTATATAGAATATTTTTTATCTTGAAACATATTCATAATTTTATTATATCGTAAACTTTAAAATGCCCGCGGTTTATGTGTCATTTTAGTTATGTGCGTTTTATTTTGTGCGATAAGGGCATTTTGAGATTAACATTTTTATAGCGTCTTAACGTCTAAATTAATACGTAACTACAGCTATTAAAATACTCAATAAATTGTAGTTATGGTGTGTAAAATATAATTTGTGCACATTAAAACTCAATTTTGTGTTTCCTTCATGTTTAATTGACAGTCAGTGATACTTTATTTTATAACTTCTTAGTTCATTTTGTACAAAACATAGTCCAACCAACCTCACCGGTCGCTGTAGGAGAAGTAGACCCAAGAAATACTAACTCTATGTCGTAGATTATGATATGTTTGACAATGGTCTTGTAATACACAATCATTATATCAATCAATGACCTAAGTATACCGTATATACAGTAGGTATACCTATTTCGAGATATATATGTAAGGCAGGAATGCTAAGGTGAGCTAAAGGCGAGCTCAAAAACGTGGCACAGATGCCTTCGCTTCATACAAAATGTATGAAAACGATACTTCGTAATTACACGGAAAAGGCGTGTTGGAGGTCGCGGAGGCATGCCGTTTGATCGCCTAAAGCCCGCCCTAGCTCTTAATTCACGCCTTGGGCATGTAAAATTCATGTGAGCAATTATTCAAGGAAGCAATTAACCACAGAGTCAAGATACAGTGATAGTGTAAGCATCGAACTATTTAATCTTTAACGTGGCGGGAAAGCGTGTTCTACAAAATCAGAGGTCACGAGACTGATATTCAGTCAGTGAAAATATTTGTAATATACAATGGAAGTAATTATAAAAATGTTTGTGAAAATATTCACAAAAATATTTTTAACAATATATTTTATAAAAAATATTTATAATATATATTTAAAAATTGATTTTCTTTTTTTTTATTTACGGTACGTCAATTTGACTTCCCCTCGCCTGTGTGCGCCGCGCCGGATAAGTGCATTTAAAAAAAACACATACTTATTACTAACTATTGCCCGCGGCTCCGCTCGCGTAGACTTATGATACCAAATTCGCTGCTCCATAAAACGTTCTATAGAGTTCAAGGAACAAAAAAAAGAATTACTCCAATTGGTCCAGCCGTCTTCGAATTTTAGCAACATATGTATTTCGTGACTCATTTTTATTTGTATCATGTTTATTAACATTCAATTACGGTAAGTTTAATGTCCCTTTGCAATGTGTCGTATAATATTAATCTAAGTATATAAATAAATGGGTATTATTTATTTTGCATAAACGACATAATCACAGTATGAACAGAAATAAATCAAACACTTAACCGTTTAATTAAAGAACAGAAAAGTTTATAATAAAAATAAATAAAAAGAAAAGTTTGTAATAAAAACATATTCGTAGACTTCCTAAGTTTATCGTCAAGAAAACCTAAAAAATAATTTTATAAACACATCATACTAAAGAAGCCCTTAGTGAGCCGTATTCCGTCTAATTAACTTCAACCTCACCATCAAGACTGAAATATCACGAAAGGTTTACAAAATTCTCTCCACATAACACAAAAGTAATTTTCTCGAGTTATACTGCATGATATATTTTGACGGCGAAATATGAGATTCTCATAAAGTTTCCGACCTTGCCCTTGACGAAATGGAGCTTAAAAAAGGTGAAACTTGAAGCAATCTTGGATCCTTTGGATGTTCTATCATAAACATGTAAATATCAAAACGGTATTACTGTTTCTGTTCTTCGGGACTAGACGACAATGTGTTCTGGAAACATTTCGTCTTTTTTATGCTAAAGCATTTGGAATTGTCTTTTCGTATTGTAGCTATAGATTCTACGTTTGATTTTTGTGTATATTCGATTTATTGATGCTGTAATATATATTTATAGACTCGCATGTATACCACTGAGATCAGTACGCCTACAAGTTGCCGCTCTTTAGTGCTAGATACCTACTTCTCTGACATGAGAAATCGTCTAAACTAATATTATAAAGAGAAAAGATTTGTTTTTTGTTCATATGTAACGAATAGGCTCCGAAACTACTGTACCGATTTCAATCATTCTTTCACCTATGAAAAGCTACAATATCTAGGAGTAACATAGGTTATATATCATCACGCTACCATCCTAGGGAGCGGAGCAATAGTCATAAATCTCAATAGATCCGGTAGACTTCTATACATTGGCGCTAATAACGCTATTTCCGTTGTCATAACAGCAAGAAGTATTTTAAAGAGACAAGTAGAGAATCGAGTAGAGTAGTACAACGCGATAATTGACATCCACGCGGGCGGAGCCGCGAGCAACAGCTAGTTTCCGAATATAATTAAATAAGATCTAGTAGGTCAGTTTCTTATTATCTTTCAGACAATTTGCATTGGTAGCTTACCTTATTTAATAGGTATATTATACTAACATTCTATACTTACAAACATCTATATAGATAAAGTCATGCACACAAAATTAAATATTTGAACTGAACGGATATCGAACCCGCAACCGCTGACTTACAATCGAACGCTCTATCACTGCACCAGAGAATGAATTATGTATTTTTGTTTGATGTTTTACCCCTAGTTTCTCAGAAATATTTTCCTATAAGTAACGTTAACATGATCAGTATTCAACGCAACTATAGCCGTGGGCAAAATGGGCTAGTATTTTTTTCCTAACATACGTGCTTTTGTTCTGAAAACAGGGTTAATTACCCTGTGAAGGCTCATATTTGTAAGCAAACAAAGTACTTGATAAAGGATGTTACCCTTCGGAGGGGTTAATGATATCGAGAAATAATTTAGGATAATACGTTTGGGGATTGATGCTCTATTAATAAGTCAGGGTGTTTACCTTTCATTTTGGTTAAGCAAACAACTTACCAGAATCTACTTATACACATTGATGAAATCTACAATATTTGGTGGTAAAATACGTAAATTATTTGTTGATTAACTCTTTAATGACAAAATATATTTTTTTTTTGAATAAAAATACTTTTCCATCCATCCTTCATTGCCCATCATTATTACCCTGTGGCAGTCTCTCATGACATGCCACTAACCTAGTCTAAGGCCATCCATCGGTTGGTGGTCCTACTGCAAATATGACCCGCACTGCCACTTCGCTGCTGACTAATTACTTTGTTTCAGATTCACAGAGCATAGCTCTATTCCTAGCACGCTGAGTGACATTAAATGGTGGACCAATCGTACCGTAATTGTCGATGACTCGTCAAATAATATAATTACATATTTTCTGATTTAAAACGCTGTCCTATAAAGTAGAGTCAGAAAGTTGTGCACATTGTATGATTCTATGAGATTCTCATAGGTTCCAAGTTTGATGATAGATTTTGAACGCAAAATGGTCCTAATAGTAGTTAATAATCAAACCATTAAAACATGACATTACTTAGTAACTTAATCTTAAGTATGAAACTAATTAAATTAAAGGATAATTTTTGTAATCAATCACTCAAAACCTACAATTGCTAAAATCCTCTGTAAGTACACAGTTTTAAAAACTTACGTTCTTTTTCTTAAAAAAGTAGACAGTTGTCGCATTCCAGACTGTCTTTCCCGTCGTCTAAAAACGATTAAAGAGATTCACTTTAGCACCAAACTTTCCATTTTATGTCGCGCAGTACAAATATTGTTATACTAAAGTAATAATTCTAAAAATGCAGACGCTTTTAACAAAACATTCGGATGCAAATTCAGAGACACGGCATTCTCTGAGGTTAACGACACGAGACTAAAAATACACAAGTCATAGTATTTGAACGATATTTTTAGAATAATGAAGTTTCTGAGATACAAATGATAATAAGATTACGGTTCTGGTCTTGTTTGCTATCCGGGGTTTATTTAAATGTCCCGGGGCCTGTAGCGGCGCGGCAGTAAATAAATGCCCCGACTTCAAGTAACAGAGATTGCGGCGTATTTTTGCAATTCTCATTTTTGATGTCAATAAATATACACAAGGTGTTTGCTCGTGATGTACTACGCTTATTATTTTTAGTTGTTATTTTTATTGATCTTCATTTAGAGTTTCAACAAGTCTAACAAAGAATGCTATTTTGGGTCTAAATAGCGCAGCTGTGTAGACCATACCTATACATGTTAGATTTTTTTTTCAAAATTTAAAAGAATAATATATTAGTATACACCCGGGTAGCCGCGGTAGCCTAGTGGTATGGGTAATGGACTGCTGAGACGAGGTCTCGAGTTTGATCCCAGGTTTACTATGGCACACACCAATGACTTTTCGATGCTTTTCGAAGTTATGTGTGTATTTATCGCAGGTTTATAAGTGCCTCGGAGAGCACGTTAAGCCGTCGGTCCCGGTTGCCATACAAACATCTATGGCAGTCGTTACGGGTAGTTGGAGCCCTCAAAAGTCCAACCAGCCTAACTTGGAACTTCGATATCGCCATTGGTCATTAGACCATTGGTTGTGGAGGTCAGATGGCAGTCGCTTCACGGAAGATATCGAATATATGTTCAGCCGCATCACAGTTAGACTGGAAAGCCGACCCCAACTGAGTTGGGAAAAAGGTTCAGGGAATGATTAGTATACACCCGTGAATATGTCGTGTCGAATAACGCACTCAGTATCATTCCGGTGCAAAGGTTCCCATGATGCTGATATATCCCCGAAGGGGTAGGCAGAGGTGCTAGAAACCACATTTCGCCAGTTTATGTTTAGGTCCCAATGTGATAGGTGGCGAGCCTATTGCCATTAACCGGGCACTTATAAACCTGCTATAAATACACACATAACTTCGAAAAGCATCGAAAAGTCATTGGTGTGTGCCATAGTAAACCTGGGATCAAACTCGAGACCTCGTCTCAGCAGTCCATTACCCATACCACTAGGCTACCGCGGCTTCCTTTATAAACCAAACTAATAATAAAAATAAAAATTTATTTGATGAGGCCGTGGAACTTAGCGCCACCATTGTAACACTGTACCTACATGTTTATAATGGTGAACATTTTTCCTGAGACTTTGTCTTCAGCTTACCATCAGGCGAGGAGAAGTCAAATTGACGTGTCCCAGATAAAAAAACACAAATAAAACGTAAATACTTTTCGATTTTTATTATTATTTAGGTATTTAGGTCGCAAACTACTCTATTGACCTTCAATACAGATACTTACATTTTTGTCTGTCACAAATTCTAGCCACAAAATCCACAAATAATATATGATCATACGACAGTAATAACATTACGCGTACGCAATGCGCGTACCCGTTTTATTCTGTCTTATTCTGTCTTATACAGAATAGCATGGTAGCATGTTTTATGCTACCAAACTATAAATATTATATTCGATCATCGAAATTAATTTCATCATCATCATTTCAGCCATAGGACGTCCACAGTTGAATAAAGGCCTCCTTTATCGACCTCCAATCCGTTGGAGACGGTCTACATCCAACGGTTACCCCCGATTTTGAGTAGGTTATCTCGCGGAGTAGGAGTGCGTCCTGGGCCTCGTCTATTAGTACGTGGTGACCTTTCTAGTACCTTTCGGCTTCAGGCTCTAACGGCCATCTGTTCTTCTAACCCGGTAGCATTTCGCCAGTTTATATTTAGGTCCCAATGTAATAGGTGGCGAGCCTATTGCTATTAACCGGGCACTTATTTTTTAATTAATTATTATTAAATATATAATATATACGAGTTCATCATTTTTTGAAACTTTTCCAAACTCAGTTGGGGTTGAACTTCTATATTTTCCGTGAAGCGACTGCCACATGACCTCCACAACCAATGGTCCAATGACCAATGGCGATATCGAAGTTCTGAATTAGACTGGTTGGGCTCCAATTACCCGTAACGACTGCAATAGATGTTTGTATGGCAACCGGGACCGACGGCTTAACGTGCTCTCCGAGGCACGACCAGACTAGTGCAAACAGCCATATACATGCATACCACTTTTTGCACTGAGCGGGGATCGAACCCGCGCCCCGTGCGTAGCGGCACTACCGCCACGCCACGGAGGCTGTCTCACGCACGGTGGAGTGTATGTACGAGTCTAGTAGTTAGTTTTACTTAAAACTGATATATGAATGTAGCTGTGTAATAAAAGTGTAATATATGTGATGTATAATTACATGTTAAATAAGCGATAGGTATTCAAAAGAGTTTCACCTCGATTTCCCCTTAATTTTATTAGAACATGTTTTACAACTAACAAATTTGTTCATTGTGTGCTGAAATTAAATGTTTGCTGACCTTCTGACTGATTCCGATTCGTTGCCGACTGATTTGTAACTCATTTAGGGGATGTCACTGTAACCCTATTATTAGCTTGGCTCAAGGCTTTTCAAACAAATAAAACGGAATGGACGAAATCAGAATTCGAGGTTTAAATTTAAACGAAACTAATTATATTAAAATGTTGGTTCTCATTAGATGACAAAGCTATTCTTACCTCGGGGCTGGGTGACGGGTGAAGTCACCTATCACCCTAGCAGAAGCAGGTCGCGGAGGCCGAGGCAAGGTGCGTCTCCTGATACAGTGGGCTAAATAGGGACACCATGGTTCATTAGGGGAAGGGGGTCATCTCAAATAGATGTCGACCGGGTCTGCCGGGGTGCGAGAGATATGTCTTGTATAATTTCACCTCCGGCAATCAAAGACCCATAGACGGGGTGCGTTTTGATCGGTTGGAGTCCGACATAATCACCTCCACCGCCTTGGCGGAGGTGGTGTCCGTGGGAATGTTGCGTACAATAAAAAGGGCGCATTCTAACGTAATAATCAAGATAAAGTTATCGGTCTCTCGATTTTTTTTAAGAATATTATCAACTGAAATTTTTCACATCGGTTCACATCGGTATTGTAATGACCAGGACTTCAACCCGGGACCTCTCTATCGTAAGCCCTACTCTTTAACCACTAAGCTACTGACGCTTTTTATAAACCTTTATTTTAGATGGGGTATAATAATTTTGTTTTCAGTCTTTTTGTATCATATAAGTAAGCCATAATAGTCAGTACCTAATGTATTACTCTCTCGCAATGCTAGACAAGCCATGACATGGTCATAGAAAGAAGAAGCCAGAACTCCTAAGTCCACGCAAAGAGACGAAATCACGAGCATTGATTAAAGAAAAGTTAGGTACAAAATGAAGTCTTTAATAATAATATAAAGCTTGTAAACTACGAGAGAAGGTGTAAATTAAAATGTTTACAGAAACGATGAGAATCTTAATGGCTCGTTTATGTAAACTAGAAATGAGTTTAAAAATGTTTGCACGTCGTCGCCCCGTTTGAAAATTACCTTGAAGTATGGAACACAAAATACTTGAAAAGTAAAAATGTACTTTTGAAGCAATTACTTTGTTGAATGGTCTTTACGAACCAATTTAAAGAGGTTACTACTTATATGTTTGTATGAAATTTACTAACTTTTATATGTTCGTAGGCTTTTTTAATAACTGAATTACATGTGTGTCCCTTCCATATCAAACGGAAAACCACAAAGACGCTCGGTGAACCACCCTGGTTGACCAAAGGTTTTTTATTTATGGCATAGGAATTTAGCTTCACCTCGAGTGATGGTAAGCTGAGGGCAAACTCTTTGGAAAGAGGGTCACCATTACAAACACGCAGTGTTACAATGGTGGCGCTCAGCTTGACGGCCTCATCAGATGCTTTTTCATGCCCCGCTTAAAGGACCCGGGATGGGGGTGCCCTAGTTATGTCTTTGTAAGAATAAGAATAATAATATATATACGATATTAAAACTCTGCTCTTGACCCCAATATTTGTATGAAGTCAATTAATCTATGCACTCAAAACAATGTTTATTGCTTTTTCTAGGGTTGCAAAATATTATTATTATTATTATTTATTTCCTACGACATACAGCCTCGGTGGCGCGGGTGTGGCGGTAGTGAATTCGCCTGCTACGCAGGAGACGCGGTTTCGATCCCCGCTCAGTGCAAATATTTGTATGCAAGAATATGGCTATTTGCATTGGTCTGGTCGTGTCTCGGAGAGCACGTTAAGCCTTCAGTCCCGGTTTATCATTTTGTATTGATAAGTGTAATGAGTCATATATGATGTAATGAGTATATATATATGATCCCGTTCTCACAACTCATAGGTAAGGTACCTATGAGTTGCGAGAACGGGATCCCGTTAATATCTACTCATAAGACCCTATGTGTCATAAGATATTCATTATCGTAGTGATTGGACAGTTTACCAATATAGTTTGCTACAAAAAATATAATATGTAATATAAAAAATCATCTTAGCCATTGGAAAAAATAAAAATAATAAATTTCATTTATTTAGTTTTTACATTCATTTTAAAATATTTACATTATGTATTCATTGTATTATGGCTATTATGCTATCAATGAAAGAGATCAATTTTTTCCTCACTGACAACCCTACAGACACATTTTTCCACACTCCACTTAAGGAACAATGCGCCTTAATATTAATTTCGGGTCAAGTACCTTTTAACCCTTGAACGATCAAGCCCGGTAATGAAGGAAATCTCTTCAAATGTAAATAAAGATTAGGAGTTCTTTGAAGGGAAAAATTAACCCTCAAAGATTTTGTACATCAGTTTTGCTAATTGCCATGGTAATTAAAACAACGAAGTGAGTGTTGTAGTTGGGTTGTTTTAGTGCTTTTGCTCGTAAAACATGATTGCCTTTCCTTATATGAATGAGCTGAATCAAAGATAAAGAATATAATATTAATCGCATGTGCGACCATGGAAAACAATAAACAAGTGGGATGTAGTCGGTGCACGCGTGTCATTGGTGTGCGTATTTACGCTACGAAAGATAAATTCGACACTATGAATACTAGTAGAATACTTCTTAACTTTTTCGCAAATATTCCAACGTGTTAGATTCAAAGTATGAAACGCCATAAATACATTATTATATATATAGAAAAATATGTGAAAATAAATTAACAAATGAAAAAAAAAACGCAAATAAAAAATTTGCTATGTCGTAATTTTTTTTCATGCCAACATGTTGTGTGCCAGGAGTACTACCAGGGGCTTTCGGCTTCGAGAGTGTTTCCCTTACACCCTGTAGAATAAATAAAATAGTAAATAAATCATTTGAAAATAATTCTTACGCTGGTTCGATAGTTAGGATCTGCTGAGAAGAGTCCAGACAGACCAGCAACCAGTATCAAGTCTATTCAGTTTCATTATTTATATTATTATAGATCTATCATTTATAATTTATATATTCAATGTTATCTACCATTCGATTCCCACTAAAAATGATTAAAAAATCCTAATTTTTCATTTATTGTTTACACATCTCGCACCCAAAATCCTACTTCATAATATAGGACAGTCAGAAAATCCATTACCGCGTAAAAAATAGATTCAATGTATTTATAGTTTACAAAGAATGTTTAGAAAATACGGTTATTTATATTTTCTTTTATGTTGACCTGAAAAATAACCGAAACGAATGTGTTGATGATTGATTGTTATTGTTTTTTAAATGTTCATAAAGAGTATTTTTATAATAGTACTCCATCAGGAATATTCACTGGATAACACTAAATGATAAATATTTTTTTTTACAATACTACTAGCCTATGCACGCGGCTCCGCCCGCGCGGCTGCTAGTTATCATGACCTAAGCGCCATCTGTGCCATTTAAATTGTCCCGGGTCCTTTAAGCGGGGCGTGAAAAAGCATCTGATGAGGCCGTCATGCTGAGCGCCACCATTGTAGCACTGAACGTGTTTGCTATGGTGACCCTACTTCATGGGACTCTGCCTTCGGCTTAACATCAGGCGAGGTGAAGTCAAATTGACGCGCCATAGATAAAAAAAAAAAAAAAAAGTATATGACTAATCATACTCTGGTTCTACTAAACCGATTGCAATGAAACAAACGTAAAATTTAAAGTTGGACCAAACCCCTTCAAACAAAAAAAAACCGCATCGAAATCCGTTCAGTAGTTTTCGCGTCCATCGCGGACAAACATAAACTTTTCACAATTATATAATAGTATAGATATAAGATAATACTATCTAAATAATATACATAATTATATTATAGGCCTAAATAAATAGAAAATACAAGAGACCAAGGTAAGCCTAACGTGTGCTTCAGTGTGGCGCGGAAAGAAGCTTGGGGGACCGAAGATGTTCGGAGGATGCAGGCGACTTTACTTTTAGACTTGGTCTGTTATGAAAATTATAAAATATGACATCACTTTTTTATGTCGTGTAATCCCATTAGAGCAACCAACCGAATAGCACCTGAGCAAAGGCATCTGGCCTTGTCTAGATTGGTAATATATGAGATTTTAGCACCATCAATACTGACGAAGTTTATGCGCTTAAAAATAAATGGGTACCCAGAGCTCACTGGAGAGGTTTTATGTTGCCAGTGGGAGGACCGGGGGCTTAAGTTGACTCCGCTATATGATGGTATGGAAACCTGCCTTGTCTTCTACTGACAGCACAGAAACTCTCTTAACCTTCACCATTCCCCCTCACTTCTACAGGGTCGCAAGTGTGACGCTCCTGATGTTGCAAACGTGCCTAGGCCACAGTAACCACAGACCATCAGATGACCCATGTACTTATCTGCCATCTAAGTGATATAAAAAATCATAAATAAGACAAGATATAGTAGATGATTTCATAAGAACCAGGCTTTTTACCCAATATAACGAGAAAATAATTATAAAGTAATTACTGTTAACCGTGCAAATTGTTGGGTCACGGTTCCGCAATACTGATATACTCGTAATATCTCATTATAAGTAGTTCAAATATCCTTTACATTTAATGATATATACAAGTAGACTAATTGATAATAAATTATAAGGTGTAATACCCTTAAACTTATATAAAAAGCTCATGACAAATGTCAATGTCAAAGTGACACGAAATAATTTAATTGGATCGAGTTATTTTGGAATGAATGAAAAAGTATTACGAAAAGAGAGAGGTGTTAAGTCAATCTGTGACACAAGCGAAATTCCAAAATATTTAAGTTCAAAGTCACAGTTAGACTGTAAGAAGCGGACTTAGACTCAGAGGGGAAGATTTGGGCGCGACCGGGGTTAACGCTAGCATAACGAGAAGTCAAAAGTACGGTTTTCATACTAACATAACATAAACTCCCGCCTATTATATATCTCCGAATCGGTTGGTAGGCAGAGGTGCTAGCACCTACATTTCGCTAGTTTATGTTTAAGTCCCAATATAATAGGTGGTGAGCCTATTGCCATTAACCAGGCACTTGTAAACCTACAATAACTGAAAATGCCCTTGATATTGCGAAAAAAATATCTTTAATTTTTTACTACCTCGTATTCAAGAAATCGCTATTATTGTGCCTAACCTAAACTTTAATTAAGATCTTTAACAAACAACTATAGAATGGATACATTGGCCTTCATACCATCTTAGTTATCCAGAAGTCTACCAACATGAGCCCTATGAAAAGCCCGCAAAAGAGCTTTATGGTAGTAAACGTCACCATCGATCGAAAACAAACCACGAAAGCAGGGATTCCACCTGTTGTTGGCACCATGCCGCTCGTCTGTGATCTCTGCGAATAATACTGGATACAATGAACTCGGTTAAGGCAGCCAAAATATATTATCTGTAAGTCATATCAGTGTCGATATCCTACTAATATTAGAAATGTGTAAGTTTTCGACTACGGTTCTATAGAGAACATTTGGCAACGATATATACCTACCAACTATGATACTCTCCAAGACGTTAAATGGCGTGCTTGTGTTGTGTGGCTAAGCACGCAATTGATTTCCTTGCGATTTACAACACACAGCAAGAAATCGGGGCAGTTTCTTTTTCAAATTTATTTAGCTGCAACAGTTTCGGTTATGAATTTCATTTCGGCATCCCCGTTTTTTTACAAAGTTGGCGGCAATAGGCTTACCAGACCGCCCGCGGCCTACAGCCAGTATTACCTACACCGACTGTACTCAAAGCTGTTCAAAAATCAAATCAATCAATTAGCCTATCGCAGTCCACTGCTGGACATAGGCCTCTCCCATTACTGGAACCAAACAGGTTGGAACAGGGTTTATGTCGAGTTATCCTGCTCTCGCGGTGATATTGTCGGCGTTTTTTTTTTCGTTTATAGCCTCTTACGACACCTTACAACACTCTTCAGATGAGATGGGATGGACATATACTTTCTCCGTCACTACACAAACACGTCACACACAAGTTGCACATGCTGATAAATATCTCGCGTCTGCAATTCAACAATAAGACGGAGACCATTTTGTAGCTGCGTAAAATAATCAACTACATGCTGATGATAAAAGGGTTTTAGACAAGCGAAAATAGAATGATCAATGTATGGGTTTGACATATTACAAGTCGTAAACATTATGTCAATCCCATAAATTAAGTATTCTATTCTATTAACAGCAGTTGTTTGGGATTACAACGTCTTGGCATACAGTTGCACGTCCTTGTCGTGGAGTTCGATGGCTACAACAGACGCCATACGATCGCATACCGATATAGGTCAATAACGAGTTGCAGACTGAATTATGATTATAATTTATATGTGCTAACGACATTTGTATAATTGTGTGTATAAGCGTGTCAAATTAAATTTACAGATTTATGTATGTAGCAATAAATCTGGCTATTACTCGTATGTTTATACACGCGACTGGTATCGAAGGGGTAGTAAATCAGAGATACATATTTATTTATTAGGTATGCAGTTTAAATAGTTTTAAAATATAAATAAAGTCTTCTTTCAGTAAAATGTCCCATCTACAATAATCAAGCAACTTTCCTTACATGTGGCATTGCCGTGGGCCGCCCTGTATACAGTATTTTTTTTTTAATACTACGTAGGTGGCAGACAAGCACACGGCCCACCTGATGGAAAGCGGCCACCGTGGCCTATGAACGTGTGCAACACTAAGGGTGTCACACACGCGCTGCCCACCCTGAAGGGAAAGGGGGAGAGCTGGGAAGGGGTGGGGAGGCTAGGAAGGGGAGGGGAATGAGGGGTATAGTGAGCTCTGGCTACCCTACTTACCGGCGGGAACACTACATGATGGTTATTATGACCGCGGTCTTCTGTAGGGCGGAGGTACTTCCCCAGTTGGACAGCTCATTTCGGACGGGAGATACCGTCGTGTCCTACCTCCATTGAATAAGAAGTTGTATGAAGGTGTATACTTGTATCCTTTGTTGACTAGACCTAGACGACCCATTCATGCTATGAAGAGTAAAGCTCTACCAAAAAGAAAATGATTTGAGAAGTATAAATTCAATAAAATCATTGATATTGCCGAAAAATCTAATAAAAGCAAAGATAACGCATTAGTAGTGGATTAAAAGCTCTTTTTAATTCGCTGGTAGTGCAAGCGAAATGAATTAAAAGGGGTAAATAATAGGTGAGCTTATGAAAGGTTTACAAATAAACATCAAATGATATAAAATTGTTGGCAGTTTTATTTGGTATAATGATTTAACAGCCAAGACTTCAAATAAAATAAAAAGGTGCCAAGAACAGTTCCGTATACAAACACTTAAAAATGCAACGAAATAAAATTAGTCATCATGTATTTATATTCTGTCCAACTGACTGATATTTGAGCCAAAGATACCTATTAAACTAGTTGTAGTTGGAATCTCGTTACAATTCAAATAAAGTACATTACTCATCCACTCATCATTCTCTGAGCCAACTGACTTGGGAATACCCAAGTCAGTTGGGGTTGGTTTTCTAGTCTTACTAAAATGTCCACTGAAATTCGATATTTTCGGTGAAACGGGTGCATCGGACCTTCACAACCAAACTGGCGATATCAAAGTTCTGTAGAAAGGTTAATTGGACTTTTGAGGGCTCCAACAACCCGTAACGACTGCCATAGCGATCCCGGTTGCCATGTTCGTATGGCAACCAGGACCGACGGCTTAACGTGCTCTCCGAGGCACGATTAGACCAGTGCAAATAGCCATATTCATGCATATAAATATTTGCACCGAGGGGGTATCGAACCCACGCCTCCTGTGTAGCAGTCGCGTTAACTACCATCAAGCCACAGAGGCCGTCTGAAATAATGTCAATGTCGAAAATTCAACAGAGTTCACACTCCGATGTAAGTTATAAGATATACGACTCGAACTAACTAACCGCCTCCTGACGCTTCATGCGTGTTCTGCACATTTCTAACTAAGTTAATTATAGTACCTATGGTTTAGTGCAAATTATCTGCACGAAATTCAGAAAACAGACACCCGCGTGCAGCGCAACGGCCCAAACCGCACGTCGTGTGCATACCCGTACCATTCGCCCGTTGAGCGATCGACTTGGTTAATTTTAATTAAAAACACTAGTGTAATGAGCTTCTTGGTAGCTGGTAAGTTTGTAGCGAACTAAAGATCAGTACGAACTTAGGGATGTATTTTTAGTATGTAGGTTTTTATTTAAATAATACATGATCTTACATAACTAATATTACTAGTATATTTTTAGTTTAGTTAGTTTTGCTATTCCAAATATAACTGCGTAACTGTGGAGAGGACGTGGTAAGTCTTCCCGAAGAGCAAAACCTATGCTCGGCCCCTCTCCCTGAGCGGCGCTGCCGTGAAACAAATTACTACACCACGATGGCAACTCAAAAATGCCCTCGATTCGATAGAAGAAGAACTAGTACTGTCATTTAAAAACTTCAGCTGAGCAAAATTGAAGTGGGTCCGGAGGAGACTCGGTTCTCTCCCGATAAGCACGACACGCCAGCGTCGGAGGTCATTCAAGCACCTCCGTAATCCATAAGCGTAGGCTTGGGGGTGACAGGAGCAGTCTGTCACTCTAGTAGATGCAACTCGAGGCGGTGGTGCAAACGCCACTCACCATATCGGGTGGCAAGATTAGTACACCGAGGTGTCCATGCCGGAGGCGGTCATCTAGACGCCTGAACCGGGGTTGAGCAACGTAGGTATATTACTGGTTTTCTCATCGTTGGCAACTAAAGCAAATTGCCCGTGTTAGGCGTGAATTCACATTAATGAAACACAGGTGAGGCTTCGAATCACACTATCATTTGGCATTTTCTGTCTTACTATAGATCACCTTACACTGAGTTCGAGTATATTACACAACTTTAAAAAAAATTGCATTATGTAATAATTATAATGTACTATGCGATTTAAAATACTGTTCTAATTTCTCGACCAAAAATGCCACTAACCTCTCTAGCTAAACTCTGCTGTTTTAGAAGTAAGTTTACATCGGTAGGTAATGGATAAACTAGGATTCGAACCCGGTACATCTCGATCGTAACACTAACTCTTTAACCACTATGCTACCAACGCTCTGCCTGGCGCCAGTCTACAAGATCAAGTGGTTCGTAATTATAGATATCGAAGAACTAATTAAATATTAAAGTTTCAACAATCTTATCAGTACAAGGCAATTAAAATTTCTTCTCAAACAGTCCAATTGAAAAATAGTTAAACCAACGCGAATAAAAGCTCTTGAGAGCTCCGTTCTCGTTGGCGCCTGTGGCCAAGTTCCACGTCATCGCCAGACATTACTCCTCAATAAAATGCGTATAATTTGACTGCTGCGTGCCAAATTAATAATATAATAGGCTATTTATTATTTAATAACTCATCCGTTCTGACTTGACACGTTAGATTCCATAAAAAACTACTTTAATCCAATTATAGCGTGGCCTACTTGGTTCATTGAATTTTATTTTGACCACCACCACCACCACTGTCCATCTTTGTAAGGTGTTATCTTTGAGTAAATATAAAACTGTAGCGTTCCTGAATATGCCTCGTATAGAGACGAAACAAGTGTTAAGATTTGTTCTTCGCACTTGCAAAATATTGCATATGTGAAAACGTATCTCTTCGGGTAAGAAATCTTATTACTTGCTTTGAGGGTTTTGATATGCCATTCCTTTCTATGACGATTAGTAATAATTTGCTATTGTTATCGTTGGAATTGTTAAACTGTAGGTGAGCAGTGGGTCCCCAATACTTATGTATTTTCTTGTTTATTAGTAACGATATGCAACAGTGCCGAAATATTTGTTAGGTACTCCATATAACCAACAAACTTTGTAAATATCATACATAAAAGTGAATACACTGACGGACTCATAAACTGCATCAAAGTAATAGACGACTTTGAAATAAATATTTTAACCAAGTATGCATACTTTCTATACAGATTTAAATTGAAACCTCTAGATTGGTTCGTGAACTTTAAAACAGCGTAGGGTCATATCTTTAAGTTTAAGTTTATGTACTGGAAAGGACCTTAAGACTTTTTTTGAAGAAAAAACAGAAATTTAAGAAAAATTGGTTTAATTAAAAAATTGGTTTTAACAATAGACACAAACTTTATGCAAGGGTTTATTTGTGTTTTAATAAGGTGTATTACCCCCACGTGCCCTTATTACGGATTCTAATCGGTTCCGCATAGATTTTATAAGGGTTTTTAAAAGATCTTGCGGAATATTGTCCCATTCTTCTGAAAGTGCTGTTCTTAGTGCTGCCACTGTCGTGGGCGAAGGGTTTCTCGCATATACAGATCTTTTTAAATTGTCCCAAACATGCTTGATGGGATTAAGATCCGGTCTGCGTGCTGGCCAATTCATTGTACGTATCCCAACCTCTTCGCAATAATGTTGAACTTGTGCAGCTGCATGCGGCCGGGCATTATCCTGCATTAAAGTAAAATTTTCGCCTATGAATCCCATGTAAGGCACCACGTGATCTTCTAATATCTCTGTTATGTAGCGATGTGCTGTCAAACCCCCTCTATTACCGTTTTGACGGACCATGTCTATGAACACAAGTTCTGTTCGCCCGTTCATCGATATGCCACCCCAGACCATACATGAACCGCCTCCAAAAGGAACACGCTCCTCAATGCAACTTTGAGCATATCGCTCCCCACGTCGACGATAGACTCTTCTGCGACCATCTGCACCATATAAACATGTCCTACACTCGTCCGTGAACAATACAGAGGCCCACTGCTCTTCTGTCCAATTCAGGTGATGACGCGCAAATCTTAAGCGAGCTTGTCTGTGAGCTGTAGACAACTTTGGACCATTTGCTGGTCTAAAAGGGGTGATATCCGCTTCCTTTAACCTTCTTCTTATTGTTCGTGCACACACGTTTACTCCACGCACTTCATTAAGCTCGGTTTTGATGTTAACTGACGTGAGGAAACGATTTCGCAGGGAAGTTATAACAATAAATCGGTCATCACGACCTGTGGTTGCTCGAGTTCTGCCTGTACCACGTCTCCTCCTGTAAGAACCTGTCTCTACAAACCTTCTGTATATTCTAGAAACCGTAGACTGGTTTAAATTTAAATTTCTACCAATCGTTCGTTGATCCAAGCCCTCCCGCACCAATGCTAAAATTTGTGCCGCTTGTTCGGACGAAGTATCCATATTATGGTTCAAAAACTCTCGATGTGTTAAAAAACTAACCCAACAATTATGCTGGTAACAATAATTCAATTGACAAAACAAAAAAATCAATGAGAATCAATTTAAAACTTTGCTATAAATAACACGCAAATCTGATACTACAAGTAAATTTTCTTTTCCCGGCTATTTTCATTTGTTTTACTGCAGTTCTATTTTTAAATTATTTTTTTTTTAAGATTAAGAGCCAGTCTTTCCATATTTATATAATTTAATCTAAAAAGTTTGCATACTTATTATAAAAAATCCTTTTAGAGTAAACCTGAACTTTGATGCAGTTTATGAGTCCGTCAGTGTATTTTTTTATTGTTTTTACTATTTTCTTAACACTTATAACCTGAAGTAGTTCTATACATAAAATAGTTTTTATTTATATCTACCAAAAGTAATTGATTACTAAAGATTCCAAAAACATATCTAAAAAGAGCACTGTCAGGAAGGAATCTTTAAAAAGTATATAGGGGGAAAACTTCAAGCATAAATAAAATTCGATGTGCCAGACCAAGTTAGATATACACATGGTAGTTTTCATGTAACTCCCCTGAGAAATAACCACTAAGGTGTTCAAAAAGTTTTGAAAGGTCAATGACATCAAATAGCATTCAAAGAAGAAAGTAGCGGATTTATACTTTCGAAGGTAACTTGGTAGAGCAGGCAGTCAACGCAGTATCGAAAAGTTTGCAGACGACCGCCTTAAATTCAGACGGTAATGTATTTTAGAGAGGTTATTTATGGGTAAACTGATTCCATAATATAGGTATATCAAACTTTATAATACGAACCCATGTAGTTCCTCCTTTATGAATAGGTGGACTGGAATACTCTGAACGTCTGTCTACCCTATGAAAAGGTACTAAAAGCAAGATAGTATTCCGAAACCTACGTGACTCGCATCGGTATTGATTACCATAAAAATTGTTGTAGCATTTATTGTTACCCTGATGTTTAGAGCTTCAATAATGTCAGTCATGGAAAATAAAGTGGTGTGTCCGTTTTGTCGTTGGTATGAAGATGGCCAACTGCGCTGACAAAACCTCGGCGTTGATGAAGTCCAGAATCCAAGAATCTACTGGAAATCGTGATTTGATAAACAGAACAGATAAGCCCTTCCTTTTAACTTCACACAATAATGTACAGTGGGATCCATAAGTGTATAGACATTTTGAAACTGAATATCCGTTAATAATGGTAAATAAATTAGACTTAGGTTGTCAAAGGATTAGGTATAGAAGTGTCTAGGTGAAGTCCCGAACATTATAAACACACATAATATGTCTTTGAAATTCTAGTGCTGTGGGTTGGTTGGTAAAGTAAAACTATAATGTGATGCTCCAGTTCGATCCCATTTGCAATAGTGACAATAGTGACTCTAATGCCTGAGACTTCATGTTTAACTTTCCAGTAAGCGAGGTGAAGTCATATTGTCGCGTCCTACATAAATAAAATAACTTCGGAAGTATTATTTTTACCCCTTTGGGAAATAGTTATAATGTCGCATCATATTCTGATCAGACATACTTTTTCATTTAATTCATTTCAAAGCCTACCTTATCTAAAATATTAAATTTACTTGTACTATTCAATATTATATAGAAGTTCATTCAAGTTTGAACCTAAAATATACTGCAAATAAGGATTATTTTAGCTTGAGACCATTTCATCACGAACAAAAAAAATTATACTTTTAATATTATTCCTTGATATGGATGTAAGTTCATGAATACATTCTGTTCATGAATCAAATTAATGATTCTAATCCAAGTAAATCATTACAAAATGGTTATTTTAGCTCTTTGTGTCAAAACTATCTACGCCTGTACATATTATTTTGGGGCGAGCCCCAAGTGAGTTCCGAGTACGTCCTCGTCGTTCGCCCTGGACCCCGTCCTGACCACCGTAACGGAGTGGCAGGCGGGTGACTAAACCTCGAACTCGAAACTTGCGGGCGTATGTGCGATTCTGCGACTAGTATGTCTATTCTGCAAGCTAACAACAGTCCTTTTCAGGACTCGGAGGTGATGGCATATCAGTCTGCCGTATCTGCGGACCAATCCGACAACAGTCCTTTTCAGGACTCAGGTGTGGCGGCAATTCCATCTGCCAGGTCTCCGGACCAGTCCCCTGACCGGAGTGTTAAACACATGGAGGTGGAGATCGCTTCTGCGAGAGAGCCGCGGAGCCCTGTGGCCTCCGCACCCCACGCAGAGGAGGTCGTGGTTTTGGAGCGCTCGGTCGTTCCAGCCGGAACGATTGGATCGCGCTCCTCTTCTCCAATAATCGGGAGACTGTGGCGCAAGCGCTCCAACTCTGCCACAGAAGCAGAATTGATAGAAAAGAAGAAGAAGACTAAGGGCCACTACGCCTATCTGGCGCAGGCGAAGGCAGACCTAGTCGCAGCCAAGGAGAAGGATGTGGAGCACCGCGCTGAGGAAGAGCTCGCGGAGCAGCGGCAGAAGAGGGCTCTATACCTCAGAGAGTCCCCTAGCCCACAGCCGCAGCCCAGACCGAAGGCTCCAACGGAAGTGGCTGTTCCCACCCAGTCCCTCAGCGCGGAGCAGCTTTCTGGCTCTATTGAGGCGTCGGTGGCGATGGTACAATCCATCGCCGCTCGAAGCAATAATCTGAAGGGTCAATTCGTGCGGGACCTCAGGCAGGCATGCAGCTCCATCTTAGAGCACGTGCGTGTGTTGAGGTCCCGCACGGAGTCAGAGGAGGTGGCCCAGCTCCACACCGAGCTGGCCGTTGTGCGGGCCGAATTACGTGCCTGGAAACAGCAGGCGGAGGCCGCGCCGCCCGCGATGAGCCGCGATGAGATAGCGTTTCTCGTCGATGCGCGCATTGCGGGCATCCAGGACCGCTTACTGCCTGAGACCCGCATCCGCCCACCTCTCCAGGCGGACAGGCGAAATGCCACTCGCCTGGCAAAGGAAGCCGATATTGAACCTCAGCTCGAGCTAGCATCCCTCCCTCCCGCGCCTATTTCTATCTCCCCTACAAAGCCCGATGGGCAAGTGGAGGACGCGTCGCGTTCTACTGCTCCAATTGGAGAAAAGAAGAAGAGGAGGAAAGTGACGAAGAAGACGGCCGCGGCAAAGGAGGCAGAAGATGCCCGCCGGGCGCGGCAGTCGGCCTCGCGGGCCCCACAATCGACTCCAGCGCCGGTTCAATGGAGCACAGTGGTGGCACGGCCAAAAGCGCCGAAGCCAGCTCCAGCCCAGCCAGCTCCAGCCCAGCCAGCTCCAGCTCAGTCAGCTCCGGCCACCAGCAGTAAAAAACGTGGCGCCCGTAGATCTCGCAAATTGCGAGCGCCAAAAACTGCAGCAGTCACCATCACGCTGCAGCCGGGCGCCGCAGAGCAGGGCCTCACATACGGAGATGTGCTCGCCAAGGCCGAGAGGTCAATCGACCTCAAGGCCCTTGGAATAGAAGGCCTGCGCCTCCGGCCCTCCGTGACGGGAGGTCGCATCTTGGAGGTGGCTGGCGCCGATAGAGTCCAAAAGGCAGACCAGCTGGCCACAAAACTCCGAGAAGTGCTGGAGGAGGTCCGTGTCGCTAGACCGGAGAGGTGCGTGGAGCTACGCATCTCTGGTCTGAGTGACTCGGCCTCCAAGGAGTCCGTAGCGGCATCGCTGGCAGCAGAAGGGGGTTGTTCTGCCAGCGCAATCCAGGTGGGCGATATTCAGCGCCCATCTGGCCGACAGGGCACTGCTTGGCTGCGGTGCCCAGTTGAGGCTGCCAAGATCCTAACAGACGGCCGCCGCCTTGTGGTCGGGTGGTCAGTGGTCAAGCTGACCACCCTGGAGCCAAGGCCAGCGCGGTGCTTCCGCTGCCTGGAGCCCGGGCACGTCGGCGTAAGGTGCACTGCGGGCATTGACCGCAGTGCGCTCTGTTTCCGCTGTGGGCAGGCGGGCCACAAGTCGGCCACCTGCTCCGCGGAGCCCAGGTGCCCCGTCTGTGCGGCGGAAGGTGCACCGTCTGGCCACAAACTAGGGTCGGGCGAGTGCAAGGCGGCTTCCCGTAGCAGAGGCCGTCCTAAAAGGAAAGCCGCAGGTGGGGCTAACTCTACGCCCACCCAGCAGCCTACTACAACTGCGGAGGATATGGACACCGCCCAATCATAATGGCCAATAATATTATCTCCATTCTGCAGGCCAACATTAACCACTGCGTCACGGCCCAGGACCTTTTGGCCCAATCCATGGCGCAGTGGCAGACGACACTGGCAGTAGTCACCGAGCCGTATCACGTTCGCGACAGCCCTAATTGGGCCAGCGACCATAACGGCTTGGTGGCTATCGTCGCCCGGCGAATGGCTCCTCCCTTCGACAGAGTACAGAGGGGTCGAGGGTGCGTCCTCGTCACGCTGGGCGGTGCTGCAGTTATTGGGGTGTACTGCCCCCCTAGTAGAAGCATCGCCGAGTTCGAGCAGCTGCTCGCGGAGGTCGGTGCTCTGCTGGCAGAAGTGCACCCCACCCCGGCCGTGGTGGCCGGAGATTTCAACGCTCACTCACGGGCGTGGGGATCTCCGGCGACCGATGCCCGGGGGGAGATGTTGGAAGAATGGGCGGTGTCCCAAGGCTTGGTGTTATTAAACCAAGGGGCGGTCCACACCCTTGTGCGACCCCAGGGTAGATCGATTGTCGATCTGTCGTTCGCCAGTTCTGGTCTGGCCCGACGGATCGACAACTGGCGGGTCGTCGTGGGGGTGGAGACCGCGTCGGACCACCGGTACATCCGGTTTGACGTCGTCCCTGCCGCCTCGGCGGCTCATGTCGACCTCGATCGTCCCTTGGTAGGAGAGGGTCCGCGGTGGCGACTCGCCACATTGGATAAGGAACTGGCCCGAGAGGCGGCTCTCGTCGAGCGATGGGCTGCAGGCGACAGTGGCCTGAACGTGGACGCGAGATGCGAGAGGCTCGCTGGAGCGCTTACTCGCGTCTGCGACGCGGCGATGCAAAGGGCGAGGCCTATCCCGCCTCGGAAGCAAGTGTACTGGTGGCGTCCCCACCTAGCCGGGCTGCGTACAGCTAGTGACGCAGCCCAGAGGCAGTACACCCGATGCCGAAGGCGGGCCGTGAGAGACCTCGCCCGAGAAGAACAGCTGCACGCCGCGTACCGGGCCGCCCGAGAGGCCCTCAGCTCGGCGGTCAAAGCCGCCAAGGAGGAGGCCTGGAAGGAGTGGCTCGAGAGTCTCAATCGAGATCCATGGGGGCGTCCGTACAAAACCGTGAGCCAGAAGCTCCGGCCTTGGGCGCCTCCTCTCACACGAACTCTCGAGCCCGGCCTCCTGGGCCGAGTGGTCAGTTCCCTCTTCCCTGCGAGGGAGGAGTGGGTCCCACCGCGGATGGTTACACCAAGCCAGGTGTCGGCTGACGAAGGGGCAATACCTCCCGTGTCCGAGGCCGAGTTAGGGGCTGCGATCCTGGCACTCAGGTCCAGAAACCGCGCCCCAGGCCCGGACGGCGTCCCTGGGAAGGTTATTGCCACAGTCATGCCGGCACTAGAGGAGGAGACGCTGTCCCTCATGACGGAGTGTTTGACGTCGGGGAGAGTCCCGCGACTATGGAAGACTGGAAAGCTCGTGCTGCTTAAAAAACACGGGCGCCCAGTCGACTCGCCGTCGGCCTACCGCCCCATCGTTTTGCTCGACGAGATTTGCAAGCTGTTTGAGCGGGTGCTCGCAGCGCGTCTCGTCGGCCACCTGGAGGGGGCGGGGCCCAATTTGAGTGACGGCCAGTTCGGCTTCCGTCGCGGGAGGTCAACCCTCGACGCCATATCTCGACTGCGGGGCAGCGTCGACGAAGCGGTCGCCGGGGGAGAGGTGGTGTTGGTTGTGTCGCTGGACATAGCCAACGCCTTCAACACCCTCCCCTGGGAAACTATAGCGGAGGCGCTGAGGTACCACAACGTCCCGTGGTACCTCAGGCGCGTCCTTGCGGACTACTTCGTGGACCGGGCTATCATCTACACGGCCCAAAGTGGGGTGGTCCGCAGGGGCATGTTTTGTGGCGTTCCACAGGGGTCGGTCCTAGGGCCGCTCCTGTGGAACGTAGGTTACGATTGGGTCCTGCGCGGTGCTAATCTTCGGGGAGTCGGTGTACTTTGCTACGCTGACGACACCCTAGTCACCGCGCGGGCCCCGACGTTTCGCGACGCTGCCGTCCTCGCTACGGCAGGCGTCGCCCATGTTGTGCGCCGCATCAGGGCGCTGGGTTTGAAGGTGGCCCTCGAAAAGTCCGAGGCCCTATTCTTTCATGGGCCTCGGCAGAAGCCGCCTCGAGACAGGACGATTGTGGTGGGCGGCACCTCCATCACTGTCGGGACCAGTCTGAAATACCTCGGGCTGGTTCTCGACAGTCGATGGCGGTTCGTGGAGCATTTCCGGCAGTTGGCACCGAAGTTGCTGGCGTTTGCCGGAATGCTCTCGCGGTTGCTGCCCAACAGCGGAGGCCCGGGGTCTGCCTGCCGCCGTCTCTACGACGGAGTGGTGCGCTCCAAGGCGCTCTACGGAGCGCCAATATGGGCGGAGGCCCTCTGCCCGGCAAATATTGCGTTGCTGCGACGTCCGCAGCGCGCCATCGCGCAGAGGGCTGCACGGGCGTACTACACCGTATCTTATGAGGCGGCGTGTCTGATTGCGAGCAGTATCCCGTGGGTTCTCGAGGCTGGCGTCCTTAAGAGGGTCTACGAGGAGGGCGCCCTGATGCGGCGCGATTTTGGAGGTCGGCCGCTTCCGGAGGAGATCGATCGCTGGAGACAGGCGGCTCGCGACGATCTCTTCCGGAAATGGGCCGAAAGGCTTGCAGTGACCCGCAGCGGGTCGCTGCTCGTGGGGGCCGTCCGGCCCGTCCTGCGGCAGTTTGTGGAGAGGGGTCATGGGGCTCCGACATATCACCTCACCCAACTTCTCACGGGTCATGGCTGTTTTGCCAAGTACCTGTGGGAAGTGGTGGGGATAGAGCCGGAGCCCCGGTGCCGAAACTGCACTAGCGGCGACCCCGACACGGCCTACCATACTATGGCCGTGTGTGAGGCATGGGACGGACAAAGGACGGCCCTAACACGCACAATTGGTGCGGACCTTTCGCTGTCGGTCGTGATTCCAGCCATGGCCGACAGCGAAGAGTGTTGGGCCGCCGTCGCCTCGTTTGCTAGCGAGGTGATGGCGGCAAAGAGAGAGGCTCTGCGGGAGCGGGAGCGAGCTGGGCTCACTCTTCCGCCCCGCAGGCCCCCGGCGAGGGGACGCAGGCGAGCACAATTCGCCCGCGTCCCCGAATGAGCGAAGCCACGGGTGGTGGGTCGGGGGATCCACCGCCCCATGCTAATGTGGCGGAATGCGCCCCTCAGTGTTCCTGGGGCGCATTCGTAAGAGGTGAGCTGCCCCATCATCTGGATTACTCTGTCCGGATGGTGGGGCCCCCAAGAGAAGAGCCCAATAGGGCGTCCCTAGCCGAGTCGCGGTGAGCATTCTATCCCGCGGCTCGGATTAGGCGAAGGAGGAACACCGTGGTGGTTTAGTGGGTAGTCTGGCCTCCGTTTCGAGGTCAGGAGTCCCACACAAAGTGAGCCCCTTGCCCCCGCGGGGGGTGAGCGAAGTGCGTAAATGCATTCCACCACGTACAAAAAAAAAAAAAAAATGTACATATTATTTTCTAAATCTTGATTACCTACTACACTTACTTAAACTAGTTCCCTCCTACAATTTGGTATTCGGTCTCACGTAAAAGAGCCTATTGCCTTATTCCGGGTTTTATTGTTGACTCAAACCATGCATCAGAGGCTAAGTCTGAGCTGTATATACCTACATACATATAAACTCCAGAAAAAAACTTATGACGTTAACTGTACTTGTACAATGGGCCTCAAAAGTTCCTGGACACATTAAAATCTACAATCCTTTGACAGCTTAAGTCTATTCAAGCAAAAGTAACATAGATAGAGTTAATAAAGTAAAACTAGATCGATGTCTTGTTTCTTTATAAGGAAATAAATAAACTCATGCAAGTAGTATCCTAAACTTAATTCCATTAATAGGTAGATCTATTATCCAGTAGCATCTCAATTAGAAGTTGTGTAATAACATCACTTCATACATTTTTTGTTTCGGATTGTCTAGGAACTTTTGAGTTCTACTTGTGATGTTTTTTTTTATAACCAGGATAGGTAACTATATTGAGGCTTAGCACCTTAAAAAGTAAAGGACACAAAGCAACATTTACGAGTTTTTTACTCAGTCCTCATAAAATTCCCTTCATGTTATTCATACATTTACTTTCAGGGTCAAATAGCAATCATCATACTGAGTCTCATAGAAAATTATATCCTACGTAAATCGTTGACCACAATTTACGAGCTCACAGGCTGCTTGTACAGGCATAAAAGAGGTGGCCATATTTGTTTTACGAACGCTCCGTAAACAGTGTTAGGAAGCCGTAGTTTCCTCCATACTTTATATAAATAAGGTTTTGTATTATGTGTAAATTTAGGGCTTAATGACTCCAGAACCCTACGAAAGGTTACGATTCTGCTTAAGTAAACTTTTAATATAAAGTTTTAGGCTTTGCGTTCAAAGGTTGTGTTCACTGATAAAATGACCCATTCACTGTAGTTCTGTAATTTTGTATGCCTTTGTTTGGTGACTTTCCTGCATGTGTTGTCTTGTGTAGGAAAGGAGAGTATGGGAGTAATACATAACCTTTCCTTAGCAGTCGAGTAAAAAGTAGCTTATAATAGTTTTATATTATGTTCCATAATCAATATAATTCTGACAACTAAAACCGAATTTGAAATTAGTTCATTCATAGCCGAGATTTTGTGTAACTAATAACATTCAGGTGGACATAAATCCCTATAACAACTTGAAATAATCCACATTCATAACGTCTGCCCAATTCCTGTCTCCCTCATACATAACCGTAATTTATTTGACCGTTTGAGAGCATAATTTCGTAAAAACATGGTACAGAAATGACATAGAAATATTACGTTGACATTATCAAAATGGATTAGGGGAAAAGCGTGGCTTTACGACTGTGAGATCCCGACTTCGAATCCTGGGTGATACGTAGGTACTTAATCAAAACACAAGCAATTTGACCACATCACAGGAATACTAGTAATTCCAACTGTTTGACGACCTCCGTGACGCGTGAAGGCGTGGGTTCGATTCCCGCTCAGTGCAATAAAATTATTTGTGTGCATGAATATGAATATTTGTCTGTCTGGGTCTGGGTGTTCCTATGTATAATATGTATGTATTTACGCATTCTAGAACCCATAACACAAGCTAAACTATATTTACCATGGGTCTAGGTGGTGTTGTGTAGATTGTCTTAGAATATTGATTATTGTATATATGATGTATGACTCTATATTGTTCCTAAATTTGCCAATAAATACAATTTTGATACCTATTACAAATGACATCCTTCTATCAGAAACTCACATTTTTTGAACCTTCAACTTGAAGACTGTGTTGTCAGTGCAGAAGACAAAAAAGGGTTTCTCGGTCTTCCCACTGACAACACAAAACCTCTCCAGAAAGCTCTGGCTACCCTGCTCACCACCGAAAACACAACACAAGGTTATTATTAGTCGCGATATTCTGTAGGGCGAAGGTACTTCCCCAGTCGAACTGCTCAATAAGGACTCATTAGCGGAGGGCCAACCTACGCCTCGGCTACTAGTATATGGTCTCCATTAGAAAACTTTTCGGTAATAACGGCCATCAATTACAATAAAACATAAATGTAAAACATAAATAAATATAAGTAATAAATAGTTTAAAGCGACTTCGTTTCTGCTCTAACACATTAATCACATACATAATTTGTTCATAGTTTTGAGTTTTCCTTTACACAAATCATAAAGTCTTACACACATTTCGGCGGTCTACTATTCAGATGTGTTCCTTCCAAATAATATCGTTTCCGTTTCACAGACCATAAAGAATCAGTTTGTTATTCTTTTTCAAATTACAAGGTCGTTTCGTGATACGTAATTGTGAATGAATGTGGGCGGGACTAGTTGCTTACGTCTTACAATCCAAGCCGCTTGTTATTTACATACATACGAGTACTTACATATCACCATGCCTTTATAACCCAGAGGGTTAGGCAGTAGTGAATTGACTCTAACATTTAACTAATCATTGTATTTTATGCCATATAGTAGTATTTAGTATAGAGGGTGAGCCTATTGCCATATTACGGGCACTATTGTTGATTCGAGTCATACGTCTGAGACTGCGTCTGAGCTGTATATTATATGTATGTCTGATGTTAAAAAGCCCTATTCCTTACTCGCCTTTTATGACATCACTTAGGAAGAAATGGCGTGACCCACATTCTATTCTCTCTGAAACCACATAACAAATAAAAAATACATAAGAAAATCTAATAAAATAAAGTGATACTTTCGAAAATATATAAGATACGAAAATATATCATACATAACTAACCCCGTCTAGCATAAAAGAATATGTAAGACTTAGCCACCTATAGCATGACACAGAAAACCCCCTTGTAGGGTACACTCCACTTCAAAACAATCAGCTGTTATTCTATGCTTGAATTAAAAAACTGTCGGCGCTGTTGTGATTTGAAACCAAGTGTCCACTTGGTACGGGCTACCAAAATCGACCCGTTTTCGTTATCACTTTGAATTTATAGCGGCAATATGTGAAACCTTTAGTCACTGTCACACGACTGAAGAGCTACAACACGCGGAATTTTTTCGTATTTTTTGTTTACATAAGCTAGTACGTTAGAAAAACCCGGCTTGGCTATAATATCTGTTTCTGGGAAATAAAACTATATTGAGAAAGAAAACAGAGCTATTCTTTTTATATACCACTTAGGTAGCATACAAGCACACGGTCCACCTGATGGATAGTGAATACCGTGACCTTATGGACGTTTGCAACTCCAGGGACGTCACATTGGTACTACCGACCATGTTAAGTGGAGGAGAGTGGTAAAAGTTAAGAGAGTTTCTGTGCTGTTAGTGCAGAAGACAAAGCAGTCTTCCCGCTGACAACACAAAACCTCTACAGTGAGCTCTACCCTATTCAACACTGGAAACAAAACACATGGTTATTATTAGCCGGAGTAATCTGCAGGGCGGTGGTAGGTACTTCGCCAGTCAGGCTATTCAATTAGGACGGGGGATACCGTTGATTAAAGTTTGCATGTTGGAGCAAAGTTCATTTATTTTGATATATATGACAATTTTTCAGAAACCGACAGCGGTCTGAATTTTAAACTTCGGAACGAAAGCCTGCCTCAGAGCCACGTGTAAGGTTTTTTTGATCTAAAAGGTGATGACAAGACTCTCCACACAGCTATATGAATAACTCACGTAAATCAAGGATAAACTGCTTATCCAACAACGAAAATTCTAAACGTGAATCCAAATTTTTAATCAACTCAACAATACAAACTCTCAAACGAGGTCAGCATCTGAACAAGTTCACGTTGGTGTTTCATGTTTTGTACACCATTGAATTGGTGCCATTTTTTTCGCTAGGGCTTGCTAATTTACTTTTCTTGTTTGTTTCTTTACTTCTTTTCTATGGTTATGTTAAATGCCACCACGAAATGAACTTGTATTTTTATTACTATTTCATATTAGTTGTATGTAGTAATAAACCATATTTTTTATCTACCTGATCTGGGAACTCATTCTCTCTCTCTCTTCTTCCCTTTTTTTCTTTTCTCTCTCTCCTTCTCTCTTTCTTTTTAAAAGTTCAAATCTAGCTCGAAAAACCAAGCCTTATCTTATACAGGTTAATATTATAGTTCCAGTTTTTGGCTACCACTTTTCAGCGATTACAAAGTTGGCCAAACTTATTCAATTCAACCGCCTTCAATTTCAGCAACAAGTTTCATCTAGCAGCCGTTAGGTATAAACTTTCAAGGCTCTTCAACATTACAGTAGCTCAGTTTAATAAAAAAGCACCTATACAAAAAATACCTCAAAAAAGGAAGAAAAATATTTTTTTAACATTGTTAGCAATAACTAAGGAGGCTACCTTAAAATGTGGAGGTTCAAAATTCAAACGGTGTGTTATGTTTATGGATGTAGACCCATTGTTCTAAAATATATAACAATTCACGTTGTTTCTATTTTTACTGGCAAACTGATGCTTCCCACTTGGGAAGCACTTGCTTCCAAGTCTTATTTTAATTAGGTCCAGATCACAAAATCTGTATTCAGTTATTGTGAGTATCTCTTCTTATTTGTTTTTTAAAGTCCATAACATATTTTTTTTATTCAATCAATTTATGGCATTGACTATACATATAAAATATGCAAGAATCGATCCTTCCTTAGCAGTCGGGCAAAAGGGATGATGAGTTCATAGAACCACGTTCGTATCTCACAGGCTTTAATCATTTCGCTTAACCTAACACTAAATGCAAATCTGTACATATTTTAATCTTTATCTTCTGTTATAAACGCTTTAATTTTTAAATTAAGTTTTGAATACAAATTTCGTATTACTTCAAACAGAAAATACTCTCATTCGTAGAAATCTGTACACGATATTTTCTAACAAATGATAATAATATTAATTCAAATGTGAACTTGATTCCTAAAAGTCGAAAAAGGCACGTGCTTTATATTGTGTGCAACCTTTCATATTAACATGAATTATAACTTTCAAATGGAATGTTTAACATCGTGTGGAATATTATTCACTTCATTCACACGTTAATGTAATACTTAACGTTTAAGCTGTAATGCGTTTCGGTCTATCTACCTAGTATCTATACACCTACCTAAGTGTTCCATAAATAACGTCACCATGTTCTCTAATAGATGGCTCGCGTTAAGATCATTCTAATAAGATGCTACGTTTAAATCTGATGAAACAAAATCAACACCACGATGTTTAACAAATACACCAAATTGTTATTTTGACTTGAAGAAATGTACTTTCAAAATGTACATCAGTAATTGTCATATTATTCTAGTAATGCCAGAGGTGCCAGCCCGTGGTTGTCAATTACTAGCGCCATACAAAAAAGCATTACGCCCAGAGTAGTTTTTCCATCAAACGAGAGACACGTAAACATCCAGGAAATAAACTGGAGATAGATGTTTTGAATGCGAGATATACGTGTTTACAAGGTTAACTCACAAACACTCTAATAAACTGTAATTATTCGAAATAAAATATTATATTCGGAACGCGGAACTAGTTTTTATAATTCAACTACTCTTTCCTATGTTACAAGTACGCACTTGTCTATTTTGATATAATTTATAACACTGAAAATAAATTTAAAATAAAAAATGGCGTCACAATTTTTTGTTGCCCATTTAGAAATTATGTTATTCGTCTGCAAGACTTTGATGTGTTTTGATTTTGATTTATTTTAATTTAAATTATATGTAACAGCACGTATCATATTTGTGCCTATGTGGCGTGTGCATGAATATGACTATTTTCACTGGACTGGTCGTGCCTCAGAGGGCACGTTATGCGGTCTCGGTTGCCAGACAATCATCCATGACAGTCATTTTAGGTAGCCGTATGTTGAGCCCTCAAAAGTCCGACTAGTCTAACGACAGAACTTCGAAATCGTCAATTTGGTTGTGGAGCTCCGTGGGAGTCGCTTTACAGAAATTTTCGAAGCCGCGTCTTAGTTAGACAAGAATGCCGACCCCAACTGAGTTGAAAATAGGCTCAGAGAATGATGATGTAGTAGGTACGTATTTAGTTAACGATTTATCTTACTAAATTTCAAAACAATAGCCTGTGTAGATACAGGTACGGGTTCCCGAAAAATATTTGCACAAAATCTACTTACAGTTGAATTTTTTCAAACACATCCCGAACATGTTTCGTACAGGATACCTGCAACAAAGTAAAACATAAATATAATATAAACATTAACATACAATGAACCATAACAAAAAAACTTTATTCCAAAAAGCCACAACACAGAAGTGCGAAACGTGCAAACTAAGTAACTTTTGAATAATTCCAAATTATCCGGAAAGTTAGTTTTATGATATTCGGAAGCCATTCAGAATCGCTTTGAAGAGTCGTCCAATAAAACTGTCGACCGCACTTTTACTTGTATTTCCATAACAAATGAAATAGTTCATGATATAAAATTGAAATAAAACTTTGGATAACAATATTCTTAACTTTTCACAGAGACTATGAACACAAAATGAAAGGAAAATTTAAACAACTTTTAATTGTTGTCTCACATATTGTATACCTACTAGATAATTACATAAGATTGAAGAAAATTGGTTGGGTGATTGTGTGAAAAAACTCTTGATTCATTGTTTCTAAGAGTTCGTAAGAACATCGCAGATGGCTCCACCGTCGCCCATCACGAAAATAATATGACAATTTCGAACATCGTGTATGTGTGTACTGAGAGCCCACTTTATTTTTACGGAATTTTGCAGTTTAACTAACAATAGTTCCTAGTAACTCTAATGTCCACTGACGTTGGCGAATACTGACTGATTTGAGAGATCAATACTTTTTTCTTTAAGATCTTATCCCTAGTTCAAAACTTTTTTCTTTAAGATCTTAACCCTAGTTCAAAACTTTTTTCTTTAAGATCTTAACCCTAGTTCAAAACTTTTTTCTTTAAGATCTTAACCCTAGTTCAAAACTTTTTTCTTTAAGATCTTAACCCTAGTTAAAAACTTTTTTCTTTAAGATCTTAACCCTAGATCATAACTTTTACTTTAAGATCTTAACCCTAGATCAAAACTTTTGATCTCTCAAATTATTGATCTACAACATCCCATGTTAATCGAGTTACCTTGAAGTTGACCTAAATTCCAACAAACTGTGAAACATTCTCCCCATAGTGTCATCTGGCATTAAAAGCTGACACCGTTTTGATAAATGGTGAGCAACTATCAAGTGGGGGACTGTACGTGCACGGGGAATGAAATGTATGTATTATACGACGAGGAAATGCTCTTCAAGCATTTGAGGGGTGGAATGTTTTTTATGCTGCTTAAGCTAAAGCTGGTGAAAAAAAAAATTCAGAGTAATAGCGAAGTCGTATTATATTCTATGAATTTTCACATATTGCCATCTAGACACAACCTGAGTTTAACTTGATTAGCTTGTGTTATGGGATTTTAAACCCTGAGAAATATACGTATATACGTAGAAATATTCCCATTGAGGTACCTACTATCGAAAGCGCGCCGCCCTCTGTTGTTTACCACCCCCTTCCGTTATTTACCACCCCTCTTCCGTTATTTACCACCCTCTTCGTTATTTACCACCCCCTTTTCGTTATTTACGACCCATTATTATCCCCCCCCCCCCCCTCCGTTATTTAACACACAAAAAATCTCCACAGATGTCCGGAGTTGGAGAGGTTGTGTCGGACTCGAACCGACTAAAACGCATGCCGTGTTCGGGTCTTTAGGTGACAAAGGTGAGACCATAGCCAACATACCCCTTGAAACCACGCCCCCAGCGTTACATTCAAACGCTCTACGCGCTACGTCAGAGATGACGCCAGAAAATAAAATAGAAAATATGAAATAAAATACTTTGTCCTTTGAGAATTATAAAACTACTTAGACATCAATAATTTATATATTCTATTTGAATATGAAAAGGGTTTGTAAATATTTAATAAAGCTCCAATTTCTGAAAGATATGTTGTATATATTTTGTCGTACACATTTGAATCTAAATACATTGTGCTATGCGAGGTGCTTCTTTTGTTGAGTGTGAGAATGTAAACATATGAGTCCTATAATCGTCTGAGATTATCACCTGTGATAAAAACGAGCGAGTTTCCACTAAAAACGGGACACTCTCTCCAAGTAAATCGGGCTTAAGTGACATTAAACGAAGTAGGAATGGTGCTCGCTATAAATAGATGGGTCTGTTCGTAGTCTACGTTTTTTTGGAGTAACCACGTAAGACATTATAAAGATAATAATGTCCTCATTGGACTGACTATGACCACACATTGTCAGCGAGATTAGACTTATTGACAAGTATGCGATTCATTGTGGGATAGAATATTTCATTGGAACATGCGAATAAATTATTATGATTCATTCGTTTATTCATTCATGAAATCGTTTTAGTACTCGATGATGCTCGCTCATGTGGAATTTAGCTCCCGTTCCTACAACCAGTGCCAGTGGGAATATTTTCAGAGGATAAAAGGTCTAAGCTCAAATTTATTCCTATATCAAATTTCAGCCAGATACGTACACATACAAAAGGTTCCAAAACTACAATAATTTGTATACTAAAATGTTGTCAATTTTACTTTTGCTGCTAACTGTAGAAACATACCTACTTACTTGATACGCACATAATATAATATTGAAAAAATAGTTTATATCACGCTGTGAAACAGTTTAATGTATGCATTGAAATAACACGCTATATTGCTTAGATCGTCTGAAAATGGCTACTAAGTGGCTGTACCCATACAATGTTTAGTGCCCAGCTGTGAGCTAAAACATCGTTTTATAAGGCACAAGAAAGATAAGGTTTTTGCTGTCCCTACAAAATGCCTTAATACGTGATATTTAGCAAAGATTTTGTTGCAGATAATCTTGAATAGTAATATTATAAAAGGGAAAGTATGAGATGAATGTATAGATTTTTAGTAGGTACTCTTATACAGATCTAAATGAATTTATACAAAAAATCCTATCATAGTTTTTTTTTATACTACGTAGGTGGCAGACAAGCACACGGCCAACCTGATGGAAAGCGGCCACCGTGGCCTATGAACGTGTGCAACACTAAGGGTGTTACACACGCGCTGCCCACCCTGAAGGGAAAGGGAGAGAGCTGGGAAGGGGTGGGGAGGCTAGGAAGGGGAGGGGAAGGAGAGGTATAGTGAGCTCTGGCTACCCTACTTACCGGCGGGAACACAACACGATGGTTATTATGACCGCGGTCTTCTGTAGGGTGGAGGTACTTCCCCAGTTGGACAGCTCATTTCGGACGGGAGATACCGTCGTGTCCTACCTCCGTGAGATAGATAGTTGCTATGATTGCCGTTTTGACATGACTGGTGTTGCTTGATTTCTCTTTTTTGGCGTGTGAGATTTATTTTATTCTGTACCAGTCTTGTTTTATCTTTCTTTAGTTAGTCGTCTAACAGTTTGCTGTACAATATTAAGCGCACCAATCGTTTCAAAGCAGGCATCATAGCGTACAACAACTACTGTTTGGAATATTACATTAGTTGTATTTTTATTCTGAGAAAAGTTCATATATGTCAGCACTCAGCACACAGAGTCAAGAGCAGGCCTTATATAATTTGCTTCTTCATAAAACTTTTAATTTATACAGACGATTTTTGAGCAAAGTTGAATTATAGCCTCAGGAGTGAATGACAAAGAAAGACTTCCAATTTTCGAAACGCTCATTTTCTTATATTATGTTACATTTAATGTGTAGAGAAACAGCCTGCTACCAGTCTATTTGTTTCGTTAGCTTTTGTCACCGAATGATCCAACTTTGCAACAAAATCATAACTAGGTATAGGTCGCAAATAGTTTCTAACAACTGGAAATTGGTTAGCGAACAATATAATAGTTGAAAAATTGTTTTAACATACTCAGTACGATAATGTTTGAAACCGGGCGCGTTATTAAGTAATGCATTTAAGTTCTTTTTTTAACTAGGACATTTCAATTTGACTTCAGCCCGCCTGATGGTGAGCCGAAAGCATAATCTCAAGAAAGATGGTCACCATTACAAACACGTACAGTGCTATAATGGTGGCGTTCAACTTGAGGACCTCCTCAGGTGCTTTATCACGACTTGCTTACCTGCTACTTTTTTTTTCGTCCGCGGAATCCCCTCAGATACCAATCCCACCGAAGCCGGTGAGAAAGGTAATGTCAGACTCGAACCAACAAAAACGCACGGCGTCTTTGGGTCTTCAGTTGCCGGAGGTGATAAGCGAATTAATTGATTGATTGAAACTTCAACCACTTCAACGGCATACGCATATGTTTTAAAAGCATTCCCACTTAGTGTCTAAAATATGCAGTGGTCTGAAGACAGAGCAGTGTTACATTTAATATTAATAAGGTTTGACGATAAACGTTTTACGGCACCACAGTTGTCGTTGAGTAGTTGTATAATATATTGTACCATCGCGAGAACTTCATTTCTGTGTGACAAGTGTGATACCTCTGGAGGTATCACACTTGTCACACAGAAATGAAGTTACATTGTCAGTGTTACAGTGTCACTTAGAAAAACCACAGCAGCTTCATTTCACAGCTTAACCCTCGTCTATCTGAATTATATTTCAAGATTGTAATGTAAAGAGACTAATCTGAATATTATCAAATCTAAATATACAAATTAAATCTAAATACATAGACTATTATATGTATAATTCAATGTCTATTAATAATAACAATAAGTATAAAAAGAAAAATGAAATCCACGATGAATAATACAATAGGTACATCTGTACTTCCACACTAACCTTCTACATATATTATTAGTGGAATTAGTAAGATATTAGTAAGATAATAGCACTAATAGGTAACAGAATTTATAGTGTAGCTCAAGGGAACTTAGTAACCTCTAAGAGCTGAAGAACTTTACAGTTAATGTAAACTTATGCACAGCGAGGTATTAGATAGTTGGATAAAGGTTTCTAGAGCTCCATAAGGATACACATTCACTAAAGCTCAGACAAATGGAGCGAATTACAGAAGTTTACAGAACTTTGATATCGCCAATTTGGATTCTGGTCTTATGGCAGTCGCTTCATGGAAAATATCGATGTTCATCCGCATCTTAGCTAGACTAGAAAACCGAAAATAGGCTCAGAGAATTATGTGGAAGACTTACGGCATTTTGCCTTATCTAATGGATGTTAGAGACGAGATTTAAATAGCGATTTTAGAACGACAGTCGATCTAAACTCCGTTCTAGAACTAAAGTATACAATGAAAACACGCCTTTATAGAGCTCTAAATGATTGACTCCTCTTCTTGCTGCAAGTCGTATTAAGTATAATATCCAGATATAACCGTATTCGAAAAATCGGTAGTGTTTTTCTGAAGAATTCAAGTGGTAGCTACTGTACAACTGTTACGGACGAAAACCGCAAAAATACCAAAGCTATTTCACGAGTAAATGTCGTTCATGATTCGTATGCGCCTGAAATTTTGAATGTAATTTATACCTGAAATTTCATAGTAGAACCCCTTTTCACATAATATAGTGCATACAATATATCTTGCATCTCCTAAATTGATGCTTAGAACCTTTCAAGATCTTGTATAGTAAAGGTACGTCTCTGAAATTGAGCTAGATCTGTCTAGATAACCGTTTTGCAAGGTTTAAGTGCTTATCGAGTACATCGCACCTCGAGTGCCCATTTCTATCGATCTAACTTTCTCACTACATCTCACTAGATACATTATATAGCATCTGAAGCACTGAGTAGTACTCGAATAGGACTAACAACTTGAAATAACAAAGCCTAATCCCTCTACAAAACTGCGCGGCCTACGAAAATATATTTCTAACAAAGAAAATGTAGGAGTGTTAGGTAACTATTCGTTCGGACATCAAAAAAAAGTGATCGTGTGCCTACCTGAAGCGAAAACAGTCTGTATAAAATGTAATAAATATTTACTTCACAACTAATTTTAGTTTTGATGGAATTTCACACGTTACGTACAACATTGCAAAATGTTAATACAAAAATTTCATTCTATTTCATACTTTGTACCCAGTATAATAATGTCCCTGCTCAAATACTTCAATGGAAATAGTTCAAATCCCCCTTGAAATTGATAGATTAAGTACGTAACTATTTGAATCATACGAAATCATATCACTTGGAACGTCAATACTTATGAGAATAACAAAAAAAACTAAAAGACTGAATTCAGTAATAGACAAGAGCTTTTCTTCAAATTAAGTTCCCATCGCAAGACTAAAACATATACTGAAAAACGATAAAATGAAAATGAAAAATGTAAAGACTCGTACTCTATAAAATTTCATTCAAATTGCGAATATAACTATAATAAACAAAGAACAAGATACCTATATTAAATTTGAAAACATTGGAATCTTTTTGTGATAAATCTGTATTTAATAGAATAGATTAGATCAAAATAGTTCAATTGAAATGTTGTGAAGATAAAAGTCTGAAAGGGTTGTGACGCAGACTTTGAATCTCTGTATCATACATTCCATTTAAAATATCTATATTTATGTATTCAATAGATGTAGGAGATAGTATGGATTTATACTTTTTTACCGTGCGCAGAATCTCCACGGATACCACCTCCACCAATACCGGTGCAGGTGATTATGTCGGACTCGAACCGACTAAAATGCACGCCGTCTATGGGTCCTTGATTGTCGGAGGTGAGATTATACAAGACATATCTCTCGAACAGACATATCTCTCACAAAGTATAAACCTATACTAGAGAAAAATACAGACAGCCTCAAATGCCTGACTCAGTCAACAATTAAATAGTGCTCAGAATATAACATAGGTTATCCCTATTACGTGAGGCCGAATATAATGGTTAGTGAAATATGGATATTAATTCACCTCTATCTACACTAGAGAAATAGCCATGGTTTTATATGTATCGAAAGAGATCGAGAAAGAACTTTGATTAGGTTATTTTAAGGGGAATTTGCTTTCAGAACTTACTTTTGAATCTAGAACGATGAAAACCACCAGGACTTGACCTTATAATCAAGTTTAATCTTCAATCAATAACAATAAAAGCTTATTATTAGTCCTTCGGTTTCCTTTTATCTATTTAATCTAACACATTCTGTTATAAATATAGATCCTGTTATCTGCAATATTAATAATTTTATGTTATGACATGCAATAACAACTTTTAAACATACGCTTATAATAAGCGATAGAGCTAGTTCAACAGATTGTCATTTATCGAGTGACTTAGCTTTTATACTCATTTTAAATGTAAAAAACTGTGACACGAAATTGACGGTAGATCAAAAAAATCTCGAGCTGTAATCTATGACTTCTTTGTATAATTGTATACACTAGACGAGCCGAGCCGAAATTCAGAAATCTTCTATGCAGCGCTGGTAACAAATTAGTCTTCCCACTGACAGCACAAAAGCTCTCCAGTGAGCTTTGACTACCCTACACGACGAAGTTAGTAACACAACACAAGGTTATTATAAGCCACAGTACCTATTCTGTAGGGTGGAGGTACCTCCCCAGTCGGACTGCTCAATTGGGATGGGAAATGACGTGTACGTGAGTGTATTAATACTTATTAGTCCGTCAAATAATACTCGTATACTGACTTACTATTAGTATAGTAGTAGTACTAGATTACTTAGTTAAAAAGACAAAACAAAAGTGCTCATTATTCAGTATTTGTTGCAAGTGAACATAAGCCGGTCACTTTAAAATTGACCGTGAAAATATCATATTTTCCATCTTGTTTATACGTAACTTACAAAACATACAAACAAAACAAACATATTCGTCGATATTTCGACAAGAAGTTACTGAATTCATACACACAGGCTGTTTGCACAATAAATAATAAATTACAAAGAGAAACAAAATAAATCAAACTACACTGTGAAAACAGTCAGGTGGAAGCTCTCACGTGCAAACATACAGGACTATCGTTATAATATTGAACTGCAATTGGGCAAGATATTGTATAGTATAGCTATACGAAAACTGGAAAGGATACTAGTTACTAGTTCTTAACAATACATACATATAAACACGCGTTTGTCCCTGGATGGTTAGGCAGATGTGAATTTAACACCCACATTCCACATGGGAAAAGGTGGGGTGGACCAAATTCTACTCTGCCAGGAAACACGTTGCGTTGCCGAGATCCCGACAACCTTGCCGGGATCCAAGGTTTCCTAACAATATGCTCACCCAAAGATGGCATAATTATGTGGTACAAAAATAGATGATGAAATGTAACCATTACCAAATATATAGCATTTTGAAGTTATAATAATTAATTATCTGTACTTTAACAAAACAGGTTGGGTTATTCCAAGTTCACTTGTTGTTTTTGATTCATATATCAGCTTTTCCTGCAGCAACCGTCGTCTGACCATACAGCCCCGAGGGGAACATCTGTCCCAGAGAAATCTGTTGTTTAGCTGGTGTACCAACTACCAGGTGAAATCCAAAGAAGTTGGGAGAGCCCGCAGACCTTCGCCGTCTCACACAATCTCAGTTCTTTGGACCTCATGGAGTGGTTACCTCAGGCAGATGTGCAACACTAGGGGCGTCATAATTGTGCTGCCAACCATAATAGTGACCTCCGAATGTACTTCTTGAAGAACTCCATATTGTAGTCGTTCTGGTAAACCATAGCCGCGGTTCATTCCACAACTTGAGCGTGCTCTTATCAAAACATTCTCATGATTATTAGTTCCTGATGTTAAACCCTAAATATTTGATGTGAAGAAATAGAATGAATGGTACTGTTTGAATAAGCGCCAACAACTCCGGATTTCCGACGCAAATTGTTTTACCGCAGTCGGGCGACAGGCCATATCGTCTTTAATGATGTATTTGAGGAACAGATGTTAGATCGGAACACATGTCGCGATACAGTTAATTATATTTATCATTTATTTAGTGACTTTACTAAATAATAAATTTTAATGATCATTTATAATACATTTTGTCAACCACGTGAAATTTATTGGTCTAAATTTTTAAATTTTAATTTGATGTCATAAACTGGTTACCTAATTTATCTTTTTTAGTCATCTGTTTCATATTTTTTTAAAATAGTGTTAATAATTTTTAAAATAAATTTATGAGGGCCAATTAGGGACGTAAAAATAAAAATTGGTTCTTTATTCCGTAATTAATTTAAATTATGATAAATTAATGTGAATGTGAGTAATGTCAATGAAATTGATTTATTTACAGGACCTAACTGTAGCACTAGCATGAACTCCTATCGAATTCGTAATGTAAAGGTTTCGAGAGAACGGAGCATTGTGATTGGCAGTCTGCCTCTTGTGAACCTGTGTGCGTGTGTAGCCCGCCAATCGCAATGCTCCCTTCTGTCGATACCTTTACATTACGAATCCGATAGTATTTCGTGCTAAGGCTTACATATTTAAATTATGTTTGCTCTGTAAAACCAAAATATAACGAATCACCCGTAAACACGCTATATACGGCTAAAAACATTTTTAATTCAGTTACCTACTTTTCATGCAACCGCATGTCTTTTCGTGAAAGTACAAATTCCGTGATCGTACTGCCACATGAACGTTTCGTCGTCCGAATACCGGAATACATAAATATTTTCCAAATGTTTCACGGACTCCAATTAGGGTTAATTTCGAAATATATAGCTACGTAGGCACTTTATTAATTTTAAAACACCATTGAGGCATTATTAATAGAAAATAAATAAACTGCCAAATAATTAAAGAGAGACTTTTCAAATGATGTATATCAATATACATCATTTGAAAAGTTTATGGTCCAAGGTGTATATCGGGCCCTTCCTATGTCTTTCAGGTGAGCAAGCCTACACAAATAATTTAGTTGTTTTTTTTTAAATTTTAACGTCATATATAAAATAATACAATACATGTCGTTCTTAAATTTCAAATTTAATATCCTTATTATTCTTTCGTAATACTTCAATGTAAACATGAGGACCTTCTGGTGGACCACGGGAAAAAATTTTTTTTCGGGGTCTAGCTAGGTGGACATTGCGGGTAGACCACAGGCAATATAGGTGACGAACGAGGTTCTTGCAATCTTGCGTTTTCATTGCTATGGCAGAGGACATGATTTTCTTACTTCTAACATTATTATTTTTACAACTCGATTTCCTCATAGAATTCACGTCTTAGTACCATTACCAGTCCATAGTACTGTTGTTACAGATAATTTTATCTGATTACTACCTTTTGCCCGCGGTTTCGGCCGCGTGACCTTCTGATCTCGTTCTCGATGCTCTATAAAACCTTTCTTAGAGTTTAAGGAATAAATCTGTCCTACGTCTGTGTTTTGGGCTTAGCAACATATTTTGCGATTCATTTTTATTCATGTATTATATGCCTTTCGAAATCCCCAGTTCTATTTTACCATAATATAACATAAGCTCACGCCTATATCCCCGAAGGGGTAGGCAGAGGTGCTTGCACCCACATTTCGCCAGTTTATGTTTAGGTCCCAATGTAATAGGTGGCGAGCCTATTGACATTAACCGGGCACTTATGAACCTGCGATAAGTACACACATTACTTTGAAAAGCATCGAAAAGTCATTGGTGTGTGCCATGGTAAAACCTGGGATCGAACCCGAGACCTCGTCTCAGCAATCCATTACCCATATCACTAGGCTACCATGGTTTCCCATTCCCAGTTCTATTTTACCTGCCTTTATATTTTATTATAATCATCCAAATTAAAACATCTTGTATACCAGGGTAAACAAATTGGATGCGTATCAAAAACTTCATAGAGAACAATACAAAAAAATTACGTTGTTCTAATGACCTCGTTTTGTTACGTTTTTAGACAGCCATTCGAATACCACATCTCATTATATCAGTTTACTCCATTTCCTTGAAATACTCAGTATCGGGATCTTTTATAAACATACTAGCTGCTGCCCACGGTTCCATCCATGTGGAACTCGATGCCGTTCCCGTGAATCTCTCTTCTTTCCTACACAGGACAACACGTGCTGGGCTTAGATGTCACCTGCATACGATGTAGAATATTCCATCAAGAGCATATCGGTTCGGAAAGTCTTTACTTAGCCGTTCTTTTAAATCTTGGCATTCCTTACCAGCTCACGTGCTTTCTTCTTCCTATAGTCCCAGGTCCTTTAAGCGGAGCGTGAAATTGCATCAGCCTGATGGCCTTATCAGATGCAAATTGATCAATCTGGCCTTATCAGCGTGATAGCTGAACACCACCATTGTAACATAGTACTTGTTTGTTATGTAACTCTAGGAAGTCAAATTTATATATCCTATATAGAAAAACACACACATGAGAATCTATTTCCTAGGTAACGGACAACAGTTAGTATAATTTAACGCTAACTAAATATATTTTTAATCTGAATTTACAGTTTATTTACATAGGTAATTCAGTGAGCACATAAAAAGAATTGGTTTCAACCAAATCCCTAGCGGTATCGTTACGACAAAATGAATCTATTTAGAACCTTTTGGAAAGACTCTCGGGGGATACTACGATATACCCAGTTCTAATATAAATTTCGCTATCGTAATCATTAAGTTACCATTAAATTGAATTGAAATGCTCTAAAAAATTTCAATCAACTTGACAAATCATTTATATTGTTCTTTTTCCGACTTTATGTACAAGTACATAGTTAATGCCACAATTTTCTACCAGCTAATCAAAGGTAGTGCAGAGAAAAATTCAACAGGTAATAAGCATCAAATAACTTTAATAATTGAACGGACATAAAATAAAATTTGTAAGCAAATTAAAGATAAAAGCAAAGAAACCTCATAAAAGACAAATTGAAATTTTACAAAGTGATTCGGAGAGCTTTAACCTCGAACCTCTTCCTTCATTAGTTAATAACAACAGCCTTGGTCAAGTTAGCCAAGGTTAGGAAGAATAAGCTTAAGGGATTACTGGTAATACCGCTCCTGTATCGGGTGTTGAGGAAGTAAGCTAAGTAATCTTACCGAGCGAAGTATTAGCGGCTTAATATTTGTTATGCGATTCTAAACATTACTCGTTTCAACTTTAAGTTATAAATGTAGTTTGTAACAAAATTGGGGTCTTCTTTCTTTTTTTATCTGCAGGTGTACTGGCTAACAGATAAGATTTACTTACATATTTACTTCCAGTAGTAGCTTCTGCTTGGGCTATTTCAACTAATTTCCCTGTTCACTTGGGCATCGAAAGTCTTGGTAGGTTTACTCCCATAATTTACCGAACTGTTTTTTTTTTTCAAATAAGCAAGTGACCCCTGGTAAACCCAGGTGTAAAATCTGTATCATAGTCTCGCAGATGTTTACCACAGATATTTGTGAAGTTCTAATCTAGAAGCATAAGTCATACGTCGCAAAGTTTCGTAGGAAACTTATGAAAGCTTATTATAATTGTTCGAACTGTTAACGAGTTAAACTTCATAAATTAAATAACCTGTATATTAACATTTTCCACCTCAAATCTTCTTTTTGTGTATTAAATATAGCGTTTAAGTTGACTAAAATATTACAAGCACTTGCACATAGAACTTTAGTCAGACTATTGCAGCGCTGCAATCGGGACTCTTCACATATCAGGCAGCGGCTCGGTTATAATTATGTTCCTTCTACTAATATAATAACAGTGAAAGCTTGTGAAAATGTTTGAATGTTTAGTATTCATTCCGTTATATAGTGATTCGGTCTCACGTATGGACTTCTGTACTACAGTATATACAATATAAAAGAAAACTAAAAAAAAAAACAAAAAAAGAACAAAAAAAAATAATAAACAAGAATACAAGATTGTGGAAATTGTGATAATATTAGTGATAGTGATATGCAGGATTACTGCGTACGTACTACTACAGCCAGACACAAAAGTTTACATTGTCATGTGAAAGTGCCTTTATTCTTAAGTTGCGCATTAGCATTTAGACGAATCAAAGATTTAAATTAGTTTCTTATCTTTTTTATAGGTATAGCAACGACAATAATGTTTACAGTGGACAAGACAATTCACCACAAACAATTAACCTAATGAGACCGTTGCCCTAAGACCATAATAATACTTTTTGTAGTCCCATATATCTTTTAGGAGGCTCTGGGCTCATTTCAATAAGTCAAGGACCCAGATTTGGTAGAAGGACGAAAGGCTTGTTTAATTTGTGTTGATTTAAGAATGAATCAATCAATTACATTCTGAAGGTAAGGATCAATTGATTTGTTTGTGTATAAGAAACGACATTTATCACACAAATCCAGTCGATTCTGTAAAGGAAATTCTTACGTTACTAAAACAATTTTGCTGTAGACATTAGTCTTTCTTTTCTCTATTAAAGCAGCGTCACGATTTGGGTTCTTGGTAATTTGTACTCTAGTCCTTGGGTACCACGATAGCCTAGTGATATGGGTAATGGACTGCTGAGACGAGGTCTCGGGTTCGATCGCAGGTTTTACCTTGGCACACATCAATGACTTTTTGATGCTTCTCGAAGTTTTGTGTGTATTTATCGCAGGTATATAAGTGCCCGGATAATGGCAATAGGCTCGCCACCTATTTCATTGGGACTAATATAATATCTAGGAGTAATATAAGGTATAATCATCGCGCTACCATCCAAGGGAGCGGATCAATAATCATAAACCTCAATAGATCTGGTAAATTTCTATACATTGAATAACAATTTTCGTTTTCATGACAATAATTGGGTAGGATGTACTAGACAGAGCTAACACTAAAAATGACGGACAAAAAATGGGGAAATAAAGAAAATTGAAAAGTGTGAAGATTGAGAAATGAAAAAATACGGAAAAATTGGAAAGTAGAGAAGAGGAGAAGTGGTATAAAAAGGCTATAAGAGAATCGAGTAGAGTCGTACAACGCAACGTGATAATTAACATCCACACGGGCGGAGCCGCTGGCAACAGCTAGTGTATTATACAATTCTTGATTGCGAGACGCCAAGAACTAAGTTAACCATGTCTGTAAATTTGTTTCCGTGTACTCGCCCTCACGAGATCAGGCAATCGATGACGTATTTTAGGGAGCCGTAATACAAACACTGTGTCGTTAAATGAAAAACAAATGTGTCAGAAGTGTTACTATAGGTGTCAGTACGCTGTCACTATTGAATACTATCACGGTCGAGTTGACAGCGGCCTCGTATCCCAGTTTCACGAACCATTGGTCGGGATAACGACTAATAAAACCTTTTGTGACATTTGTAGTTTATTTTCCATTCAACATTCGTATACATTGTTATTGTTTAGATATCAATTGAAAGTAATATTCTTATGCAAACGTTTGCATATTGGGCGAATTCGAATAGTTTCGATAACATGTTGGTGATCTTTTCCAGTTAGGTATCCGCCAACTGGTAAAATTAAATGAAAATAATATTAAGTATATCAAAGCAAAAGAGTGAATTTTTTTACTTCTTGGAGTGAAAACCCCACGTCACTTTATGTGTCGAGGGTTTTTTGTCGAGGGGTTCGTTTATTTCTTTATGCTTTGAAGCCTAAATGAATGCACGTTGAAGGAGCTCATGAGCGCGCAATCAAGGTGACATACACTGAATAAATAGAATTGGCGAGACGACATACCTTCGCCACGAATGAAGAAAATTTAGATAAGTAGTTCCTTGAGATTTTATTTCTACAGGGTGTGGTTCTTAAGGTCTTCTTATTCCTCGTATGTTATTCTATATTCAGTACACAAAAGTTCAATTGTTGAGGAAATTTGAAGAATACATAAAAGAGGGTCCTTGACACAATTTCATGGTAATCAAAATTTACTTTATTGTAAGCATTGCGTCTATCATTACTACATAATTACTAATGACTCGAGGTTTTCAAAGGCAAAATTTAATTAAGATATGTAGTTATAAATAAGATGATTTCAGCAAATTACAAATTAAGATAAGATATATTAATTTAAACTCACACTATTATCGCACATAATTATGACAGACGTCCTCCCGAATCCATGGATGTAACGTCACGACCAAAACTTCGGTGTAAATATACAAACATTTTATTTATAGTTAACGCTTTTTAATTTAAGTCTTTTTCATTTTAGTTTTAATTTTATTACAATAATGAGTTTATTACTATAGGTGTGTATGTTTTTTGTATATAGTTATTAATATTCTATCTCATGTAAAAATAATTGTATATATAAATTAAAATTAATTTTCATTTGCTTAAAAAATATAAAAGTAAAAGTATAGTTAACGAATAAGTCCCATTCTGTCATAACTATAAGTGGTGCAAATAATTGAAAACTCAGTAACAAATCTTATGAATTAAGAATCTGCGGTTTTGAAGACAATCGAACACATTATATAATTTTTGGTTACGTAAAAAAATATTATTATGTACAATTTTTTTATCAAAACTAAATTACGCCGAATCTACCTAATAATCTGTTAATTCTTAAATAATTATTTTGCTACACCATTAAGTCTAGAAATTATTTAACGGCTAACGTGTTTCTTTCTTCCTACAGTCCCGGGTCCTTTAAACAGGGCGTGAAAAAGCATCCGGTAAGGCAGTCAAGCTGCGCGACACCATTGTAACCCTGTACTTGTTTGTAATAGTGACCCTCTTTTCTGAGACTTTGACTTCAGTTTACCAACAGGGGAGTCCCCTGTCTCAAATTGAAGTATGCCATATAAAAAAATGTTTTCTGTAATCAACCGTTAAATAAACAAGCCACGATAACTAATGTTAATCAAATCCATTATCTAAACGACGTACATTACAAGAAATGTGCCTAAAGGGTCGACAGTGGCGGTCTCTGAAGACACTTACGGGAAACAGTAGCAACGTAGTCCATTTTTAACTTAGCCCGAGGCTCTAAAAGTTTGTCTTTTCGAAGCAAGCTCAACAACCAGCAACAAGGGACCGATATTTGTCCTACCTACATATATTAATTAGTTACTTGAAAGGGCTTGTCGCAGTTAATATATATTATTGGTTTATCCAGGAGAGTAAATTTTACCTGGAGCGATTCCCTGGCTGGCGATATAACTGAATCATTATTTCCTAGTTTCAGATCTAACGCGTTTCTTCTAAAATAAAAAGTAATAAGTCGTATTACACTCGTTTTTAGCGTATTTTGAAAGAGTCTGAGAAAGATTTAAATATTCTTTACCACTTAGCTGACAGACCTCTCCTGTAAAGCAGTACTTATTGATTGAAAAACGTGGCTTTGGCGCAGGTGTTTTTCTTTAGATTACAAAATAAGATGGTAGTTGCTATCAGAAAAGCTAAAATAAACTAAATTGTGCAAAGAAGGATCCATTGCTTCTGTGCACAATTTGAAACGGACCCTGCTTCTCCATAATGCAACTTTTAAACATAACCAGGATTGGCACCCGGATAAAGTAGAGAAGTAAAAGAATTGCTTGTATTAAGTTGCCTCTTGTCTTGAAATAGAAATGACGTATCACTATAATATGATCATTTAATTGTTTACAAACCGCAATAAGGTTGCTTTTATCACGTCTCTGAATCCTTATACTTATATCATGTCTAGACACGGTGGGGTTGGCACTGATTACTACGCACCACACAAATTAGTTAGGCTTCAAGACTTACGTGTTCACTGATTAAAGTAATTATATTTAATCTCACGGCTTTGTTGGTTCTGTAACATAGTAAGGAATTTGATGTAACTTAAACTCACGCCTATATTCCTGAAGTAGTAGGCAGAGGTGCTAGCAGCCATATTTCGCCAGTTTAGGTTTAGGTCCCAATGTATCCCAATAGGTGGCGAGCCTATTGCCATTAACCGGGCACTTATAAACCTGCGATAAATACACACATAACTTCGAAAAGCATCAAAAAGTCATCAGTGTGCCATGGTAAAACCTGGGATCGAACCCGAGACCTCGTCTCAGCAGTTCCATTACCCATACCACTAGGCTACCGCGGCTGTTGTTGTTGTTGTAACCAAAGCTACAATTACGCAGCAAATGCTTCTTTACTGCGTAATGTAGGACAATTTGCTGCTTTGGCAATTGTGTGCCCCTAAGTGTAAAATGTTTCCTCACCAATGTGTCTTATTTGAACCGCGATCAAGGCGAAATAAAGTATATGCATTTTTATATTTTGCTAGCTGTAAAATGTTCTACATAAGTAATATGGATATTTAATAATAATGTATCTTTGTAGAAATAAACAGTTATATAATAAGTATTAATTTTGACATGTATTATAAGAATAAATATATGTATATAGATATATATACGTACCTATAATGCTATTCCGTATATAAATAATAATATGAAAATGTATATGTAAGGGTTTTGTAAGTATTATAGTGTGCATTATAATTTGTAGTTCATTCTTCTACTTGCACCTACCTCAATGTATCTCTGCATCACCCTAAGGTTGACCATCAGATAATGGCTTTGGCATTAAGTCCGCCTTTGTACAATTTACTATGCATAGAGTTTGAAAAAAAGGAAAAAATATCTATAATGAAAAGAACGGTCTATAACGAAAGGAAAACATGTTTGATCAACTTGGTCCCTGAAACCAAGCTCTTCCAATGACCATTCAATCATACATAACAAGTATGTACTACGAAATGTTACCATAACTCCTTATTTATAAGAACGCAATTTCCCTCATATTCGGACAAGACAGTTGACAAATAGTTTCAGAGAATATTAAGGTTCAAGTATAATTGCGCAAGGCTAAACTTGCACAAATACTCGTTCTAGAAATTTGCACAAGTATCTTCCAACACACGTTACGATATATTTTTGTAAGCCTCAAACAGTCAATCAATCAATTAGCCTATTTCCGTCCACGGCTGGACATAGGCTTCTCCCAATTTTGGGAGGCTTTCGTCTTCTGTTCCCACGCTGGCAGGTTGCTACAGAGTTTTAATTCGAATTTCCCTTCCCTCGCAGTGATTTCATCTCTGTATTTTACCATTAGTCGCCTCTTACGACATCCATCCATGTGATGATTGGGGTAATATTCTTTCGCTACACGGACGCAATCTTAAATTTGCACAATTTAACTTAAACATGTATTATAACATTACAGTGCTACGAGTTTCAAGAAAGTAACAACAAACTTCGGAAATGTACGGTGTACTTAACAGCAAACTTCGCAAATGTACGGTTGGGTTCGGTAATAGTCATGTTAATAATCAAATAACCTTAACAAGTATCCTAGGGCTCGAATGAAGTAATATAGGTACCTAACTTTATTCATTCTATTCCAAATTAACTGCCACCAAAGTCATGGGTAATAGCTAGTGTGATATAAAATCGAAATTCAAATTATTTCAATTTAAAACTTCGAATTCAATTATTTCTTTATTGTATGATGCGAAACAAATTGAGGATTTTAATTGAAAATTTTGAACTTCACCTTTGATATAAAAAAAAATGTTAGATGTTCACAATAAGTCGTTAAAAATTATTCTGATACTAGCTTTTGCCCGCGACTTCGTTCGCGTGGAATAGAGACTTCCAGCAGATTTTTGGTTTTACCCACATAGTTCCCGATCTCGCGGGATCACTTCAAAAATGAAATGTGGAAACTTTACCTCCAGAACAGCACATACCCGGAGTTTCCTCTTTCCATTTTAGTGCCATACAATATGTGCACTTTTTAGCCATCCGTCCTAAGAGCACTAATCGATTAAAGGGTCGTAATCAAAAGCAGCATCATGAAATACCTCCCACGTATTACGTGTAAATATATTTTGTCTTTGTGCTTGCCGTGCAGCTAATAGAACACGTAGTCTATGAGATTCTTCATGTGACTCTGCAAAAATCAGAGACGCATGACGTTCAGCATCCAAAAGCCGACGTACTCGAGTTTGATCTACAGTTTCGGAAGCTCTTTGAGTTGCATGACGCCCAGCATCTAAGAGCCGGCGCTCCTGAGCCATCTCTTCTGTCTCAGCAGCTCTTTGAGTTGCATGACGCCCAGCATCTAAGAGCCGGCGCTCCTGAGCCATCTCTTCTGTCTCAGCAGCTCTTTGAGTTGCATGACGCCCAGCATCTAAGAGCCGGCGCTCCTGAGCCATCTCTTCTGTCTCAGCAGCTCTTTGAGTTGCATGACGCCCAGCATCTAAGAGTCGGCGCTCCTGAGCCATCTCTTCTGTCTCAGCAGCTCTTTGAGTTGCATGACGGCCGGAATCTAAGAGCCGTCACTCCTACCTCGTCTCTTCTGTCTCAGCAGCTCTTTGAGCAGCGTGACGTTCGGTGTCTAAGAGCCGGCGCTCCCGAGCCATCTCTTCGGTTTCAGCAGCTCTTTGAGTAGCGTGACGCAGACGAAGTCGCGCGGGTCAGCTAGTTTGTAATAAAAACTATCCTATGTCCTTTCTCAAGTTCCAAACTATGTCTGTACCAAATTTCACACAAATCGGTTCAGTAGTTTAGGCGTGAAGCAAAGACAGACAGACAGACAGACAGACAGACAGAGTTACTTTCGCATTTATAATATTAGTTTGGATTGGATTTGGAAGTCGCGTTTTCTGTCCCTATTTTTCTTGTCCCTTTGTATGCTTAAATCTTTAGAACTACGCAACGGATTTTGATGCGGTTTGTTTCAATAGATAGAATGGTTAAAGAGGAAGGTTTATATGTATATAACATCATGCTACGACTAACAGGTGCGGAGCAGGAATGAAAAATGTTGCAAAAACGGGGTGATGCAGACGAAGTCGCGCGGGTCAGCTAGTTTGTAATAAAAACTATCCTATGTCCTTTCTCAAGTTCCAAACTATGTCTGTACCAAATTTCACACAAATCGGTTCAGTAGTTTAGGCGTGAAGCAAAGACAGACAGACAGACAGACAGACAGACAGAGTTACTTTCGCATTTATAATATTAGTTTGGATTTGGATTGGATTTGGAAGTCGCGTTTTCTGTCCCTATTTTTCTTGTCCCTTTGTATGCTTAAATCTTTAGAACTACGCAACGGATTTTGATGCGGTTTGTTTCAATAGATAGAATGGTTAAAGAGGAAGGTTTATATGTATATAACATCATGCTACGACTAACAGGTGCGGAGCAGGAATGAAAAATGTTGCAAAAACGGGGTGATGCAGACGAAGTCGCGCGGGTCAGCTAGTTTGTAATAAAAACTATCCTATGTCCTTTCTCAAGTTCCAAACTATGTCTGTATCAAATTTCACACAAATCGGTTCAGTAGTTTAGGCGTGAAGCAAAGACAGACAGACAGACAGACAGACAGACAGAGTTACTTTCGCATTTATAATATTAAGTTTGGATTTGGATTTGGATTGGATTGGATTTGGAAGTCGCGTTTTCTGTCCCTATTTTTCTTGTCCCTTTGTATGCTTAAATCTTTAGAACTACGCAACGGATTTTGATGCGGTTTGTTTCAATAGATAGAATGGTTAAAGAGGAAGGTTTATATGTATATAACATCATGCTACGACTAACAGGTGCGGAGCAGGAATGAAAAATGTTGCAAAAACGGGGTGATGCAGACGAAGTCGCGCGGGTCAGCTAGTTTGTAATAAAAACTATCCTATGTCCTTTCTCAAGTTCCAAACTATGTCTGTACCAAATTTCACACAAATCGGTTCAGTAGTTTAGGCGTGAAGCAAAGACAGACAGACAGACAGACAGACAGACAGAGTTACTTTCGCATTTATAATATTAGTTTGGAAGTTTGGATTTGGATTTGGATTGGATTGGATTTGGAAGTCGCGTTTTCTGTCCCTATTTTTCTTGTCCCTTTGTATGCTTAAATCTTTAGAACTACGCAACGGATTTTGATGCGGTTTGTTTCAATAGATAGAATGGTTAAAGAGGAAGGTTTATATGTATATAACATCATGCTACGACTAACAGGTGCGGAGCAGGAATGAAAAATGTTGCAAAAACGGGGTGATGCAGACGAAGTCGCGCGGGTCAGCTAGTTTGTAATAAAAACTATCCTATGTCCTTTCTCAAGTTCCAAACTATGTCTGTACCAAATTTCACACAAATCGGTTCAGTAGTTTAGGCGTGAAGCAAAGACAGACAGACAGACAGACAGACAGACAGAGTTACTTTCGCATTTATAATATTATAAGTGCTACGACTAACAGGTGCGGAGCAGGAATGAAAAATGTTGCAAAAACGGGGTGATGCAGACGAAGTCGCGCGGGTCAGCTAGTTTGTAATAAAAACTATCCTATGTCCTTTCTCAAGTTCCAAACTATGTCTGTACCAAATTTCACACAAATCGGTTCAGTAGTTTAGGCGTGAAGCAAAGACAGACAGACAGACAGACAGACAGACAGAGTTACTTTCGCATTTATAATATTAGTTTGGATTTGGATTTGGATTGGATTGGATTTGGAAGTCGCGTTTTCTGTCCCTATTTTTCTTGTCCCTTTGTATGCTTAAATCTTTAGAACTACGCAACGGATTTTGATGCGGTTTGTTTCAATAGATAGAATGGTTAAAGAGGAAGGTTTATATGTATATAACATCATGCTACGACTAACAGGTGCGGAGCAGGAATGAAAAATGTTGCAAAAACGGGGTGATGCAGACGAAGTCGCGCGGGTCAGCTAGTTTGTAATAAAAACTATCCTATGTCCTTTCTCAAGTTCCAAACTATGTCTGTACCAAATTTCACACAAATCGGTTCAGTAGTTTAGGCGTGAAGCAAAGACAGACAGACAGACAGACAGACAGACAGACAGAGTTACTTTCGCATTTATAATATTAGTTTGGATATCGGCATTCGAACATCATTTTTTTTATTCATAGCGCGTAACAGTAACATTGATAACGGTCGGTCGGAGTGCGAAAGATATGTCTTGTATAATCTCACCTCCGGCAATCAAAGACCCATAGATGGCGTGCGTTTTAGTCGGTTCCAGTCCGACATTACCACCTCCACCGGCTTTGATGGAGGCAGTATATTGAACAATTACATAGTACTTTTTCACTTGCATTATATTGTTTCAATTTGCATTTAAATTAGGTAATTCCTTAATGGTGGCAAGTTTACCATATTTAACGACTGATCCACCATATTGAGTACCTAAATTTGTTGCCACAATATTTATTCCATCACAAAAAGAGCAAGAGTTTCAATAACGAAGAGATTTCAATACAATGAGAAAATACAAATGAATGCACAAAATATGGTAAGTTAAAAAGGTTTCTTCCTTAATTGTAAACAAACCGATTACTAAACAGTTGAACAACCGTTCAAAAGTAACATTTTCACTAACGATACCGCTGCCAATAAATTTTGATAATAATACGGACTTAACTCATTATTTTATTGCAAGTTAACAACACAGAGAGCAACACGGGTTCGTCCTAAATTTTCATTACCGTGGTCCTAATCGGGCATTAATCCCGGTTTTGCCCCTGTCTCGTCTCAATTTTATGTATTATTCATAAAATATAGGCAAGTTTAAGCTCAGATGTCAATTATTGATCACGTTCTAGTCATCAGAAACAACTGTGTCACAGATATTAATGTTGGGTGGACGAAATGATTATGAAGTTTGATGGGATTGTTTGCGAATGTTATGAAATCGTATGATAAAAGGTTAAGTTTGGGGATTTGGGAGAATATTACAAGCTATTTTATCCAAAACTAGCTGACCCGCGCAACTTCGTCTGTGTCACCACGTTTTTGCAATATTTTTCATTCCTGCTCCGCACCTGTTTGTTGTAGCATGATGTTCTATGCATATAAACCTTCCTCTTTAACCATTCTATCTATAAAAACAAACCGCATCAAAATCCGTTGCGTAGTTCTAAAGATTTAAGCATACAAAGGGACAAGAAAAATTGAGACAGGGAACGCGACTTTATTTTATACTATGTAGTGATAGTAATGAAATATTAGGAGAGATATACAGGGTGTTAGGGCAACACTCCTGAAGCTGCAAGCAACTGGTAGTACTCCAGATAAATACTACATATTGGTATAAAAAATTACGGTTTGGTAATTGTATAATAATTTTGGTTATATTTTTTATACAGTTTAACTAACATTATTCACTCAATATCGTGTTAGTAGAGCTAAATGAAACAATGATGTCCTACTTCAACTCGCAATATGGCGCAGTTTGCTTTTTGGTTATGTTTATAGCTTAATAAATAATACTAATTAAACGGTTTACAATAACTTATTTACCAAATCACAAAGTTTTATGCCTAAGAAATGTACCCGGAGTGCTGCCATATGCCTGTGTGGAACGGTTACAAATTCATACACGCGCACAAAAGGTCTCGTCAATAAATAAAAAGCTAAAAGAAGTTATTAAGAATTTCTTATGGCCGTATAAGTAATAAACTATATAAAAGATTCATGACTTAATAAGTCACTAAATACAAATAACTACTAACTTCTACTAACACTAATACACACACATCACACAAATCAGGGCATCGATTTGCCGGTGTTTGCATGCGATCATTAGTTCTTAGGTTTTATGGTCGGGTTGGGCAAATTCAATGTTATATGGAATCAATGATGTAGTTGGCTACACTAGTATTTAAATTATACCTCTGCCAACTTCCTGGCACAGAAACTGTGAGATATACAGGGTGTAAGGGATAGCAGAAGCAGGCCACGGCGATGGCGCAAAATGCCACCCCATACCCAGGGGCTAGATGGGGACACCATGGTCCCCGCATTGGGGGAGGAGGGTCATCTCAACAGAGATGTCCCCGGGTCTGCCGGGGTGCGAGAGATATGTCTTGTATAATCTCACCTCCGGCAATCAAGGACCCATGATCGGCGTGCGTTTTGGTCGGTTCGAGTCCGACATAATCACCTCCATCGGTTTTGGTGGAGGTGGTATCCGTGGGGATTTTGCGCACCATAAAAAAAAAAAAAAAAAGGGTGTAAGGGAAATACTCCCGAAGCCGAAGTCCCCTGGTAGTATGTCTGGCACGCTTGTACACTGTACATATTTGCCTAAAAAATACGGCAAAGTAATTTTTCTTTATTTTTTTTTCACATTGTCACATTTTCATCGTATCAGTAAAGCTAAATGAAACGAACATTTCATCTAAAGAAATCGCAATAACCCACCCCGTATCGTTACTGGCGTAAAAGTACCCATGATGCTGGCTGCATTGGCTTTTTCTATACATTTAAATGGGAATACGTCAATATCCAGAATATAACAAAATCGTAATAAGACATCAAAACAGGAATCTATAAAAATCGTAATAAGTATTTACTTTTTTATCTTAATTTATCTACTATTACTTAATTTACTTATAAATGTAATAACATCACAATAATAAAATAACAAATTACTTTATATTCAAATAAATTGCCGTCTAGTATGAAGCACCCCTTACATAGTCTCAATTCATTGTGACATAACTTTTGACCGTTGAACTAGGTCATTGACATCTACTGCCTATAATGACGAAACGAGTTGTTTATTTATTCGTTTGTCTTTATGCCACACTTAGTTTTAGTGATCAAAATTCTAAACATTCGTTACGGTTCAAAAAGGAAGAGATCCTTTGCAGCTTTCCAGCTAATACGTTGGAATTAAAATAGTGTGAAGATAAAACAGTAATTTCTATTATTGTTCAACTCTCTAGTTTTAATATTAGCAACCAAAATTACTAATTTCCCCTTTTACCTTCGCTTACGCTGTGTTAGAAGTGGGTTCGCGTCGGCCTTTCGATCGTTAAATCGACTCCTTAACCACTAAAGTACTGACGCTTTTAAAGTTACGTAACTCGTAACTTTTAACTCACATTTGATTCACACTTACGCGGTGTCCTGCGTGAGCGACGAATACGATGCGACGGATAATATAAGTAAACGGTCCCATTGAGAAGCCGCAAGAAATTAAAATATAAACAATATTATCATATGCAAATTTATATCACGGTACAGTGCATCTGCTACTTGCGTCTGCAGGTGACTTATGCGGTCGCTCCAATTGAATTAACGACATCATTACCGTTTGCAACATCTCTGTACATAATTATAAGTATCTACATTTACACTGTGCAAGTTTTCACTTAGTCCGAGCTCTTGGGGTGTTGCTATTTTTAAACTAATCTCTACTACACTTCAACCCAGCGCTAGTCCAGTTGCATGCAAAGCTTTAAAGTCATTGAGATAGTCTAGCAGCAGATTACTGATAATAAAATTTGGGCCCTATTCATTCACGGCTATGGTGTTGTTATGAGATTTATTGGTGCTAATGTTTAACCGCAGTAGCCTAGTGGTATGGGGTCTCGGGTCTCCAATGACTTTTCGATGCTTTTCGAAGTTATGTGAGTATTTATCGCAGGTTTATAAATGCTCGATTAATGGCAATAGGCTCGCCACCTATTACATTGGTACCTAAACATAAACTGGCGAAATGTGGGTGCTAGCATCTCTGCCTACCCCTTCGAAGATATAGGCGTGAGTTTATGTTATGTTTAGAACAATTCTTAATACTAACAATTGTCTATTTTTTGTGTAATATTATACCTACAGATTTCTGTGGGAACTATGCACGACTCGATGATAAACTGTGATCATGATAAATATGGTCACGGTGTGGTTTAGTAATGAAACGTGTTTGAAAGTTGGTTGGTAAAGATTGTTGAAGGGTATAAATATAGAGATCTTAAGACCAAGACAAAGTCGCGGAAACGAATTAGTGGATGTGTGGAGTCACGTGTTAAGGTGGGAACAAATTATCGGACGCGTCCGTAATCCGCGGCTGGCGGACGCGGCTTGATAATGTGTACGACAGAGACAACACACAGACGCTCCCCGTTCACACCGTCCGCCGCGGAAGCAAAAATATCCAGCCGGCCAGATTCTTTTCGGACGTCCGTGCGCTCAAGGACGGCTCAAGGTCACGTCCGCTACTTATGACCGATAGTTTGCACAGTTTCGTTTATTTGTACTACCCAGATAGCTTGTATCAGCCGCGGCTTACGGACGCGTCCGATAATTTGTTCCCACCTTTATAATAGCGTGAGGAACGGTAATCCCCTCGGATACCACCCAGCCTCCCTGTGGAACCAGTGGAAACTACTAAAACCACACGCTGTCTTAGGTCTTTAGACGTCAGATTGCCTAAGACATTATTTCGAACCTGGGCGCGACGAACTCTGAATTATTTTTGTTAGAAAATGTGTTTAGATAAGACGGTAAAGAATCTTAATAATACTCGTAAATCTCAATTGGCAGTTACGTTATCGAAAATAGTAATATCTATTTGAAGGTAGACATTTTCTTATTGTGATCATAACATCACTAGCCAGCTAAAACCATACTAAAAACATCGCATAAACATGTTATTATGCGTACACTACCCAATATTATTATGTACCCAAAATTAGACTACCATTAGAACCAACTAAAACAATCTTCACAATTTAATACACGCTAATCTCCGAAACTACTCGACAGATTTAAGTGAAAAAGCTTTGTTTTCTTACGCCAGGCTTATGCTTTTTGGTTGGTGGATTATCGTATAGGCCCGTCTGGTGGACAGCTAGCTTTATCTTTCATAGTTTTGGTTCGTTGATTTTTCTGTCGATGCGACTTTTTTCGTACAATGTCGTCATCACACATACATATCAATTTATTTTCAGTCCTTTATCAAATATCTACTCGTACTATCATAACTTAACTATGCAGAGCGTAAGGGAAACGCTCACGAACACAAGTTTAGTTAGCATAATTTACAATCAATCGTAACATTGAAGCTAAATGCAACGATAACTTAAAAAAATGTCATTAAATAAAAACAAATAACGTCATTATTGATGTTTTTATCAAATTATTGTTTCAGTTAGCTTTACTAATATATGATGAAGAGTGAACAACGCTAGTTATACGGTATAAAAATACCAAATCGTATTTTTTAAGGCAATATGTACTTAGTGTACTCGTAGTACTACCAGCGGCTTTCGGCTTCGAGAACGTTTCCATTACATTATACAGGATAGGTAATCCATCGAGTTTTAAAACACTGTTTAATCAACCCATACACACGTTATTCACTCTTTTAGTGAGCAATGACATGATCAAAATGAAATACTAAAAACATTTCACTCAATTGATTTTTACAACTTGGGATAAATGTTATTACTCATACTTGTTTGTTATTTTAATTCATGCTGTTTCATGCCAGTTCGTCATAAAATTTGCATAAAGTTTTGAATTGCTCATAAATTTAAGGTTCGTGGTGCAAACATGGGTGTGCTATTTTGTTATGCCTATTAGAGAGATTATTCCACATTCAAAAGTTCATTTTATTTATCGATGAATATTTTTCCGCATTAGACCGCTTTTTTTTTACATTCTACTGACTACTTCAACCGACTTTTGCTTTGGTTAGTAAAGGTACGAAACCCGTAGCCGACCTGATCGTATTCCGCAGCGGATACAGCTTACCGTGATATAGATATGGATGTGATAATAGTTTATAGTTTTAATTCATTGCAGCTGCTCAATGGTTTCGTTTATTAGTATCAAAGTTTAGCAAGTCATCTGGTACTTTCCAAGACGATAATTGGTAGTGCTTGTGCCGCTATGCAAGTAATTAATTTCCTTGCGATTTAAACTGCACAGCAAGGAATCGCGTCAAAATTTATTTTTAAAATTTATTTACGTGCTACATTTTTCGGTTAGGCATTTATTTTCGGCATACCCATTTTTATGTAAAAAAATTCCGATTGACGGCAATAAGCTCGCCCCCTATTACGTGGGACCGAAGATCATAGTTGAAATGCACGACTCGTCATTCGACCGTTCATGTATCCTATCATATATAATATAGGAATAAATAGGAAAAAAATAGGAATAAATAAACTGGCATTATTTATTCCTATGAATGTTGTTCCGTTTGTTGTTTCTACTTATATACTTATATTTACGCATTTTCATTTTTTTCACATACATTACTTGTTAAACTTCGATATGGGTAAAGTCTCCAAATGAGAAGCATTATTTTTACATTCAAGCCTATCTCTGTAACTGCTGCATGTGTCTGCAATAGTCTTATTAGGTCGACTAGGGAAACATATACTGGGTGGCGCAAAAGTAAAGACCCTATTTGGTTCGGCTATAACATTTTTTCTAAATTAGAAAACTAGATTTAGGTTTTTTTAAATGTATATTTGTACCATTAAATTTCGTACCATTAGGATTTAAAGATGATGTCTTTTAAATGGTGACCTCCAGAGTTGATACACATTTGAGCCCTATTTATGACATTTTGCACAACTTGCCGTAACACTTCCTGCGATATGTTCGTTATTTCTTGACGAATGTTTTCTTTTAGAGCTGCGAGAGTCTGTGGCTTGTTCACATACACCCGAGATTTCAAAAAACCTCAAAGAAAGAAGTCTGGACTGGTCAGATCGGGTGATCTTGCAGGCCAAGGCAAATCGCCAAAACGAGAGATAACTCGGCCTGGAAAAGCGTCCCTCACTAAGTCCATGCGCGCTGTGTGTGCCGTTGCGCCGTCTTGTTGAAACCAGATGTGCTCCAGCCCCAATTCGTCCAAACTGGGTATCAAAAACTCACGTAACATGGTTCTGTAGCGTTCTCCAGTGACAGTTATCGCATTGCCTCCAGCGTCTTTGAAAAAATAGGGTCCGATCACTCTGTCAACACAGATGCCACACCATACAGTAACTTTTAGTGGGTGTAGAGGTGTTTCTTGAATAATGCGCGGATTATCAGTGCCCCAGAACCGAGTATTCTGCTTATTGACATGCCCTGAGAGATGGAAATGCGCTTCGTCACTCATAACCAATTTTGAAGGAAAATCATTCTCTTCAAGGTTGAGGTTTATGACGCGCTGGCAGTAATCTAGACGAGCTCGGTGGTCTGCAGGCAGCAGCTGATGAGTCATTTGAGTTTTATACGGGAACATCTTTAAGTCTTTCACCAAAATACGCTGCAGGGTCCGTCTGGAAATGCCCAATTGAGTGGCACGTCGCCTCGTTGATGTTTCAGGACACTCTTCCACATCTTCGCGCACAGCATCGATATTTTCAGCTGAACGGCCTGTTCTTGGTCTCCCAGACTTAGGTCTATCCAATGTTGAGCCAGTTGCTTCAAGGCGTGTGGCAAAGCGTCGAATTGTGCGACCAATCGGTGCCGGACGGTGGGGAAATCGTCGACGAAATTCACGTTGTGTTCTTATCACTGATGAATTATTCCGTAAGAACATTGACACAATTATTCCACGTTCTTGGGGAGTAGAACGGTCCATGTTTATTTTCATTGTATTTTACATTTGTTCACTACACAATTTTCAACAACAGAATGACAGAAAATGTCATATAAAAAAAATAAAGGTATTTTCTTTGGTGCCAGTACTTTTGCGCCACCCAGTATTATCTTAAAAATAAATTGTACGCAATTTTTTTGTTCCAAATCTTAATTAATTTTTTCCTCAAAACTTTAGTAAAGATTGGTTAAATTTCAACCGAAGTAGTGATGGTTAACTGTAGTAACAATTATAACTTTTGTGTATATTGTGTGCGTGCGTGCTCAAAATGTGATTCTATTTTTACACACATCATGAACTCCAAATCGTTGCTTTTGGGAACTCATAATTATTATTATGAGATGATTAACCTGCTATTGCAACACTTCCTGTTTGTAATATTTCTGTTGTATATACTAAATGGGTTTAATTGTATACATCTGGTTCTGAAACTTGCAAGCACGAAGCATAAATACTTTGTGGAAAATTTTTGCTCACAATGTTTATTATATGATCCCACTTTCTACCCACCGATATCAGTCTGTTTGTGGGAGAGAGTGGGCCGCCCAGTGCAAATGTCATATTCATGTATACCAATACTTGTAGGAATCGAAGCTGCAATCTTTACTTAAGAATTTTCTGCTAGAGTAGAGTACACATTCAAATCTATTGCAGCAATGCCTTATACATAGACATTTTAGTATTGCTGCAATTATTTTTAAAACTGTGTTGGAACTGGCCTGCAGCCTTAGGACGCACATCGCTTGAACTATGGCACTCGCCACCATGGCGTGGAAACAGCAATAAAAACAAATTAAGCGCTGCAAAAGCGTGGCAGCCCCACCACCAATCTGAGACCTACCGCTATTTCTTAAAAGTAACATAATTTTAATCTCAATTTACTTTCATAGTGAGATTCGGACTCGGATCGTTGTCATCCATCGATATTTTGCGTACTATATCTTGTAAGACAAATAAATTTGTTCATTACTGCAGTAAAAGATACTGTTTGACCCATTTACCCATATAACACTGGTTAAGTAGCCTGTGTATCAATCGAACCGTATACGTCCGGTTCGAATTTTTCTATGCAAGTAAAGTTTTCAAATAATATTACTTTTCAGAGGTGGTGGTAGGGCCCGAGAACGCGTTGTATTCGAATGTTAAATCTAATAGTCAAACTATAATACAAACCGTCATTATTCAAATAATTCAATCGTCACGAATTATTGGTATAAGTTGAAGTAAATTAACGTATTCACTCGTCTAACGCCGAAACTTAACCGATTTAATCTAAAGTTAGTAATAGAACACTTGCAGTAATTACTTAAATTACTTATGATTAACTATGATGTAATTAGACTTAACTACTACCGCACTAATGTTCGTACCTATATTAGTTATTGGATTTCATTTCTTCTTTTCAAACTTTTCCTGCACGGAGAATTATGACTAATTATTATTAGTGTGGACAGAATTGACCCTTAACCGTAGCAAGTGGTTAACTGAGCCCGCTGGACCAGTTGGCTAGTTAGTGGGTTGAGTAACTCCCAAAAAAAAACAAACGTGGTCAACTGAGCCCGCGGGCTCAGCGGAATGTGGGCTCAGTTGACCAAAAATTGCATTTTCTATGTCACTATAAAACAATGTGTAACTGTATTTTTATCTAACTCATAAAAGGTATGCAGAGATATAAAAACATCACAGCACAAATAATGAGCCCATTGCAACAATCTGGTTCTTCCATAACACCTCCTTCTAAGAGCAAGTGATGTTCGAGACAGAGGCGGCGGAGAGCGCTCCCCCATCCTCCTTGAGTACGGGTCTGGAGTTGACAGGTGGAATCATCTGTCACTCTAGGAGGAGCTAGGGAGAAGTCATGCGAGCTTCTTCCTATCCGGGAAAAGATGTAGATAAAGTAGACCCACATCCGATATTGCCTTAGGTGGCCCTGGATCAGCTGGGACGTGAGGGATATGCCAAAGGTTACCTCACTCTCGGCAGCTGCTGGCCCGAAACGGCCGTGCAATTTTGGTCGGTTCGAGTCTGACTTAACCACCTCGTTGAAATCCGCTGGCGTAATATGCGTAGGAATTCCTGCACGAGGATAAAAATGGTTCTTCGATAACACACTAGTGTGGACGACTCAAAAGAAGGTTTCACTGCCGAACGCGCCTAATTAGACGCTATAGCTTATGTTGAGATGCGAAACAATTGTTATAAACGAAATAACGAGAAAAAATTAATAGCAAAAAAAAAATGAAAGCAATTACACAAAAGGAAAAATGGCCACCATGTTTCACGAATCTACTTAATTACATTCAATTAAAAATCTGCTTACGCTTAGACACTAATGAGGGCAAAGGAAAACTCTGAGATTTCTTTTGTCTGATTTCTTTCAGAGGGAATTAGTTAGTTTTATTTTTATTACTAAAACCCAGAGCTTGGTAATCTTCCATATAAATTGGTAGGTAACCAAAAGGGTGTTATTTTTCGCTATCACTTGCATTGTAGATTTAACAGTCTAATTTCCTCATTGAGCACCATGTCGTGCTATGAAATTGAAATAGTTTATGGAGGACGGAGGAGCGATTCGCTCGTCGAGAGCTTTGTGTGGGCCTGGTGTCTCCTCTGGATCCTCACCACCGCCCCGTGTTGATCGAGTGTGTTGTGCTACAGTGCCGAACTTGTTGAGCGTCACGTATTTCCTGTCAAATATTGCCCAGTAGATACAAAGCTTAAGATTACATTCATTTCTTTAAAATCTCTCCAGTTCGCTTAGTTTGCAGTTGCAACCGAGGCTTTAAAGTTTAGAATCCACTCACTCTTCACCCCCTTTATTAGACTTTAGTGTAAAATTTAAACATAAAAGATGTTCGAAATCAACTTTTTCATGCTCTACATCCCCCAATGCGTCATTATGGTAAGTAAAGACGTAAAAGAGACATAAAACGTCACTGTTTATTTAACTTTCTGTGAAAACAATGTAGAAAATAACCCGCTCGGCAAATCTAAATATAGCTACTAACCTCTCAATGCTTGCATAGCTTTAAAATAGACTATAGAAATGCCAAGTACATCTCTGTGAATATTTTTCAAGCAGTTAAAAACCCATTCAGTTTGAAAACATCGGGTTTATTAATACATTCGCTATGTCCATAAACATATAAACGTATCTACTAAAAGAAAATTTTTATTTTATACCAGCTGACCCCGATGAGTGTTTTCGTATGGCTGAATAAAAAAAAACATTGCGTGTTTTATTTTTTTCTGTTCATACATAGCTGTAGATTTTCAAAGAAGTTTATTTAATAGTTTGCATCGTGGTATGAGCCGTAACTCAACTCGACTGTAGACCAATCTCGCATTTCAGAATATGGAGATTCAATTTAACGTTAATAATGGTCGTGATTGATTGAATGAAACAATTTCCATGAAAATCCTACAAGATATTATATATTAGTGAGGGAGCTTTTTTTCATCTGTATATTTGTCGTAGAACAAGAGAACACTGACCCAATTTCTTAGCTCACAGGAAATATGTATACCTAGTCAATATCTTATTCGATCAATCAATCAATTAGCCTAACGCTGTCTACTACTGAACACAGGCCTATCGTAATGTTGGTGTTATTATGGTCTACTGTTTTTATTCTGGCTAGATGGTTAAAAGGAAACATGAGTAGCGAAGGATTTGATAAATGAAATTTTATTTCACAATAGTAGGCAGTCGCTTCACGGAAAATATCGAAGTTCAGCCGCATCACAGTTAGACTGGAAAGCCGACCCCAACTGAGTTGGGAAAAAGGTCCAGGGAATGATGATGAGTTGAAAATTTTATTTCATTTATCTGTCGCACTGACCACGCCTATGTTAGTATCGTGCGATAAGGACAGCCACAACGACTTTACCACAAGTTTTTTGGCGAAATCGAAGCTCCGTAGTCCCCCGTTTCCTCAGCTAAAACTGGGCTGATTTGAATATTTTTTTACACCATTTTATGTTTAAATGGCGTGTCCAGGTTTCTGTGTTTTTGTTTTTTGTTAAAAAAATTTAGAGTTTGTCTGGCAGTCCTCCAAACACGACTGTAAAAGTCGATCACCTTTTTTACATTTTTAGAGGATGATTAAATAAAGGAAAACGTAGGACCTCATCTCATCGTAGGAGCTAGTCTTGATTTTATGAATAAAAAAAATTGTTCTAGATGCATTATTCAGTAAGAAAACAGGAGAGTTCATTGTTCATTTGTATGGCAAAACGGGGAATCATGCGGCCTCTTAATAAGCGACTGAAGAGCTCTCTTAAAAGATTCTAATTGTATCTACACAACATTACAAAACCTTCTCTCTCATCCTCTATTATATTATCAGCTCTGTGAAGCAATCAGCATAAAACAAGGATTAAAATAGTATCAAGTACTACCAAAGATATACCTACGTTATCGTATTGAAAAGCATTCTGTAGAAGATATTTCATGAAACAAAACATTAAGCCTGATAACATCAGTTGGCAATGTCTTTGAGTTTGTTGGAATCCTACACAAGTGTATTTTGATGAAGTTCTTAGATTATGAGAGCTAAATATAATGAATCTGAATCATTATGAGCATCTAGACGAAAGATCGCGACAGCTGATCAACATTATTAGTCCATTACTGTCTAACTGCTAGGGTTCGTAGACGGTCGTGAATGGTTGTAGTAGAGTATGTTAGGAATAATGTTTACCTACCTCTTAAGTAGAATATAAATGTTAGTTTAAACATTCATTTTGGTAAGTAATTGAGTGATAACGTAAATAAAATACTTAGTCATAGTTTGTTTAAGTAATACAATATAATAAGATGGAAACATTGTTCAATTTTATTACAATTTTATTATAATTGAAATAATTTTGATGATATTTTGGCTATGAAATTGGTACATCGTTATTCTTTTGTTCATTTAATCTACTTAAAAGTTTTTTGATCTAATAGCATTTTGAGGCAGTTCAAAAAAATAATCTCCCCATACCCGGTGACTAGATGGGGATACCATGGTTCCCACATTAGGGGAAGGGGTCATCTCAAAAAATATAAAAATATCTAAATTGTATTTATTGGCAAATTTAGGAATAATAATATAGAGTTCATATTTTAATGACATTTTATCTACTCTTACGACGTAGAACGAATATAATAATAATAAATATTCTAAGACAATCTTTACAACGTCACCTAAACCCGTGGTAAGCATGGCTTTAACTAGCTTGTGTTATGGGTTCTAGAATGCAGATAAATCTAGATCCAGTATTTTTTCTGTAAATACATGCGGGAATAGTAACCGCGCCTCCTGTGTGGCAGGTCCCATTCAGTAATGGTAAAAGTATGACATAAATTGTTAAATAACTCTGACATAAAATTTAATTGAATAATAATGGAGTCAATAACATTGGTAAACTGGATCACTTTACTTATTGGCACGTAAGCGATCATAAACACCAAAAATGCCATACCTTGGTATACCCTAGGGTATATATCTTGAACCTAAAGTGTACTTTATACGTGCAACCATTTCGGGGTGTCTTTTGAGGATAACACCGGGCTACGTCGGCAGAAGAGCTCAAATCCACCAATCATAAATTATTTCGATCATGCAGACGAGGGATTCGTTTATCGCGCGACTTAGGTCCAAGGTATGTGCCTCAAAGTATAATATTCAATGATCTCAATGTTGATGTTTAATCAGAAAACGATTCTTATGTAAATATCGATTTATCCTTAATAACAACTACCTTTACTTTCTAAAAGAAACGATTATTATTAACGAGTCATTTTTGTAATCTCCCATAAATAAGTTTTATTGCGGTTCTGTATTCATATGTGAATGAGTCAAAGGAATACATTAATGTATTTCTGCACTAACTGCATTGACATTGTAGTGTGACCGAATTATTCATTTAATTTTGGAACTATGTTTATTACCTCGCCGTGAATAGCGACGCTGCCGTGAAACAAATTACTATACAATGCCGGCAACTCAAAAATGCCGTCGATTTGGCAGAAAAAAACTATACCAGGGTTGATCAATAACTAAAATAAATTCTTGAGAATAAATGGCGTTGATAAATAAAATTGACATTACTATCATGTTTTATAGTCTGTTACATGACATCGCGCGTAATTTGAAGTTATTTCATCGGCTAGATTGTTTTTTAGAGCTGTTTGAATTCTTTGTGTTTTGTGTTCATAAGCAAAATAGAAAAAGAACAATACCGATCCGTAACTCGTTTTCTATTTTTGGATGGAAAAACTTGCGACCAAATAAAAGTAAAGTTGGATACTGTGTATGGGGACCCTTCGCCCTCTATGACCACTGTGAGGTATTGGTACAATGAATTTAAACGTAGACGTACGTCTGTTTTCGACAATGAGCGGCCAGGACGGCCCTAAGACGTAGTTACTGACGAAGTCGTCAAAAAAGTCCACGATATCATTGTTGCTGACCGCCGAACGTAAGTCTGAGAAGTAGCTGCAAAAGTAGGCGTTTCGTACCGTACAACTATAAATATTTTAAGTGACAAAATTGGTGTTAAAAAGGTATCGGCGCGATGGGTGCCGCGATTGTTAACAGCGGACAACAAACGGGCACGAGTAACAATATCAAAGCAGTGTTTGGAACGTTTTCATCAAAATCCGCAGGAGATTTTTCGTCGAGTTATGACCGTAGATGAAACTTGGATTCATTACTACACTTCAGAGACCAAAAGACAATCTAAGCAATGGATCGTTCGGGGCGAACATACTCCGAAGAAGGCAAAGACCGTTCCCTCAGCCGGAAAAGTAATGGCGACGGTATTTTAGGATTCCAAAGGAATAATTGTCATCGATTATTTAGAGAAAGGGAAAACAATTACAGGCCAATACAATAAATTGAAGGAGACACGGCCACATTTGTTGAAAAAAAAGGTGCTCTTTCATCACGATAATGCACCGGCCCACACCTCTCACATCGTTGCGACTAAATTACAAATCTTGAACTACAAATTGCTTCCTCACCCACCTTACTCACCTGACTTAGCTTCGTGTGACTTCTACCTGTTCCCCAACCTGAAACCTGACTCGGAGGAAAAAGATTCGAATCAAATGAAGAGGTTATATCTGGAACACAAGCGTATTTTGATGAGTTTGACCAAGTTTGACAAATCTTACTTTTTGGAAGTGTTAAAAAAATAGGAGAAACGTTGGGAAAAGTGCATAAGTCGCAGGAGACTACGTCGAAAAATAAGATAAAAAAAAATGTATAAAATTGTGCCTTAATTTCTAACACGGGTATTTATTGATCAACCCACGTACAACATCATGCTTCGGTTCAATTTGGATACCTACAATACATTTTTATATCACAGTCCGCTGTTGGACCAACTGTTTCCACGCTGGCTGGACGGGTTGGAACAAGGTTTTATTTCGAGTCGCTACTACTGATCAGAACATGAATTCCTATCGAATTCATAATGTAAAGGTTTCGAGAGAAAGGAGCATTGTGATTGGCAGTCTGCCTATTGTGAACCTGTGTGCGTGTGTAGCCCGCCAATCGCAATGTTCCGTTCTGTCGATACCTTTACATTACGAATTCGATAGGAGTTCATGCTAAGACTACTGTATATTTTTCCTCTTACGATAGTTAGTAGATAGTAGATACTTCGAATGAGATGGACTGGTGAGATTCTTTCTCCATCACAATATACCAGCATTAAAAAAATTACACTGTATCGTGCTATCTTGTCCGTAAACATTAAAGCTATACTTACATAAATATCTACAGCCATCATCGGTAGAACTTAATGTGAATTCCAATATGCCTACAGAATTTTTCATCTTGTAGGTAATACTTATACGACTTGTTGGTATTCTTCATCTTGTAGAATACTACTTATACAACTTGTTGATATTATTCATCTTGTAATATAATACTAATACATTTCAATGATATTTTCATCTTGTAGGATAATACTTATACAACTTGCTGATATTTTAATTTATTTCTATAAAAAAAGAAAAGCATGAATATTATTTTATTGGAATTTGAAACTTATTTTTGCACTTATTGACTAGATTTTAATAAAAAAAACAATATCTGAAGTTTTAATGGAGAAAATGTTGTACAGTGAAGTACAAAAATGTTAAGTCGCATACTTCCTTTCTGTTGAATGCATTGGAATGTAAAATAAGTCGCGTCTTTTAAAATAATGAGGTCAGTTGCTTTAATGGGACATTCTTTTTAACAATATACTCTTAAGCGTTTGTTTGATTTCAGAGTTCTGTTTCTTTTCTTTTAAGTTGTATTTCAGAATATTTTCTTCGTTACTCATTTTTAACAATGTATTTAAATAAAAAAACGCCTAGTATATTTATCCGCTTTCCATTTCCATTTTTCAACGTCGTTGCGTTCATATCGCGCTGTATATTACTAGTAGTTCCCCCTCTTCTCAACAAAAATTATGTTTTGAATCACGTGTGCCAAATTTGTTAGAAATCGGTCAGGAAATACGTTCTTTTAAACTGGAACTGACAAATAGACACACATAGCTACCATCGCACTTTAGAAATACGCACGAATGTATCCATTTTAGACACATAAAAGATATTACGAGGCAGATATTAATATAGTTTAAAGTCGTATTCATGATTTACAACCTGCACCGTGTGATAACGTCAATTATGCTTCATTGAACAAAATGCTTCCTTGTTCTGCGTAGATGTGGTTTTACGATCAATTGAAATAAATTTGAGACACTTGTCTTTGACAGAATAGAACAATGTCAGACATCGATTGTGGTGAGATAATATTTTAATTGAGTTGACGTGGCAAATGACAGAATCTCACCCTGCATATTAAATTACTGACTTCGAAAGACATATAAAGAGATTCGAGAAAGGTATGGCCTGAAATGGGATGTTGCAACCAGGATTGAAAATACTGAGGTGGTTTAGGCACAGATCAAAAGAATGAATGAAAGGATACGGAACGAATGATATACCAAGTATGTAAGGAATGGATCTACTCGATTCTCTACTTGCCTCTCTATAGGTACTACTTCTCCTTGCTGTCATGACAACGGAAATAGCGATATTAGCGCCAATGTATAGAATATATAATCTACCGGGTCTATTGATATTTATGATTATTGCTCTGCTCCCTTGGATGGCAGCGTGATGATATATTGTTTGCCATGTTACTCTTAGATATTGTAGCTTTTTCTAGGTGAAAGAATTATTGAAATCGATCCAGTAGTTTCGGAACCTATTCATTACAAATAAAAAACAAATGTTTCCTCTTTATAATATTAGTGTAGATTACAAAGCTATTATGCAGTTGGTAGTATGACTATCAGTTAATTATTGAACTGTTTCAAGAGTTTATGGTAGCGTAACTGTCTCAATTAGTTGACTTTTTATCATCTTAAGTACGAATAGATATAACTACGACGCTATAAAAGAACTTTCCTATGAGATATTTAAAAGAGCTTTCTGAATTAAACCCTTAAACGTTTAATATTGAAGGTAAATGAGATTCATTGAAATTAACTCTTAAATGGCTATAAACCGGGTATCTTTAACCCTATAAAGCCACGCAAAATAGATATTTCGAAAAGGCAATAAACTTGTACTTTCACAAATACTCGTATCTCTCAGATAACATGTTGGGTAGCTTGGTTTGAAAGGTATTTAATGACGGCAAATGTGATTTAAATTTTACGCGCAGTAAATATTGAAGGTTTTTTTATACGTATTTGCGTCTTGCTTTCGATTAAAATTTAGTCACAGAGTCTGCTGTTATCAGTTAAAGTATCAACAAGATATGGTAGTTTATGTGATTGCAAAGAATAATTGTCATTCACTTAATATTTTTCGAAAAAAATAATCTATTTTTATACAATATTGCAAATATACTGTATTTTGCATGACTTGTTTTTTTTAAATTCATAACGGAGGTTTCTATTTAAATATACCTACTCTCTGACTTTTAAGGCCCGTGGCATGACCTTGAAGACCTGGAGTGGACTCCAGGAGGTGATTTGACATGGTGGAACAGATTCACTTAAAACAAGTACAATTTAGGTAAAATCATTAAAGCTAGAAATTTGCCAAGAATTAAGCTTGTTCTAATCGAATGATTCGATTTTACAATCTCTGCTTGCTAAGCCGAAACACCACCAACCAATAACTGAATTAGCTTGGCACGAGGGGTTACCGAGAGTTAATCGCATGTGGGCATGTAGCCGATAGTTCAACTACTATCTATATATATAAAAATGAATAGCGAAATATGTTGGTAAGCGCATAACTCAAAAACCGCTGGACCAATTCGAGTAATTCTTTTTTTGATTTATTCCTTGAACTCTACGGAAGGTTTTTATGGAGCAGCGGGAACGGGATCAGAAGTCCAAGCAGCGGGAACGGGATCAGAAGTCTACGGGGGCGAAGCCACTGGCAACAGCTAGTTTATAGATAAAATCGTAGCCTGATAATTTGCTACAAATCTTGTATTTGAAGACCTTAACTATGGCGTAGCAGTCTTAGTAGACCGCTCGACTGCTAAGGCGAAGGTCATGATATACATAGAAATACCCAGACCAATGCAAATATTCACATTCATGCACATAAATATAGGCACTGACTGGGAATCAAACTTCCGCTTACTACCGTCACGCCACAGAGGCAGAGGTCGTCGATAGATAGCATTAATATACAAATTGAATCAAATTCGAAATTCAAAAATTGAATTCATAATAAAATTATTAAAACTTTCTTATCACAAAGCACTTTACAAGGTACATTCGCCAACAAAACTCAAATATTATTGAACGACCTCAAATTGCGAAACGTGTCATCATAACAATCAACTGAATGTTCTTATATATGTCTTTGATTGCATCTGCATTCTTCGTATCTTAAACATTAAGAAAGGTCTTTATAAATTTCATATCAAGAATAAATTATCTGAAGACACGCGCGTTTTATGTTAATCGAATTGTTTTTTTTTTCTTATTCATTTTTGTATTTGTTTATGGAGCAGCTTGACGACCTTAGTGACGTGATTGCAGGAGGTTGGTAGGAGTTTTGACTGCTACCTTGGAAGGCGAGAGTGATTCACCCACTGTGCAATATTTGTATTTACGAATGAAAGTGTAGAGATTGATCAAAATGTTTCTTTTTTGAATAACTATAATCTACCTGAGTTTCTCGCTGGTCTCTTTTCAGTAGATCTAACTACCGAGCCAGCGAAAGAATCACTTTCAAATGATTTATTTACTATAAATTATAATATTTTTGGCTAATGTAGGTACATAATTGCAGAACTTGGACATTCATAAGTGCTCTTTATGTTCCTAAAGTGAATAAACGTAATTGATTCTTTACAGGAAAAAAAATTAAACCAGCTGACAGGTCAGGTTACTTTGGACAACCTAAATATTGTAAGGACACCGTAGACTCGAAATTAAAAGAACCAATTTTGCCAAAAAAGGGAATTAAACGTTTCAATAAACTTTCATTATCTATCATGGTGTCATATACCTAAAAGTGCCATAAAAAGACAAAATAAAAGCCCTTGTTCTCGAGTTGTCGCAGTTTTCACAATGGAGCGTCACATTTCTTAGTTTTTGCGAGCAAAAGGGCTATATTGTCTTGAAATAAAAGGATAAATTGCTTAATTTATTACGAGAAGGGCCTAGGGTAAAGTGCGAATATAAACAAAGGTTGAGCGACAAAAGCACTATTATCGTAACAACGAATTATCTCTAAAAGCAAATTGCAATAATTAGATAACACTGCAGTAACAATTTTACAATTGTTTAGTTAGAGCATTGCTATCAGATAAGATGCGCAGAATGACCTCCATACTCCATGAGCGCGGGCCTTGGGGTGACGTGTGGAGCCGGCTGTCACGCTAGCAGAAGCGGTAGCGGCGGTGGCTTAAAGTGCACCTCCTCATACCCGGGGGCTAGACGGGAACACCGTAGTTTCCAGACTCGTCAGCGGTCATGACAAAAGAAATGGCCTCGGGTCTGCCAAGGAACGAGGACTTTGATGGCTACTGTTTCACCTACTGGAACTAAGGACCCAACATCGCGAGCGTTTTAGTCGTTCCGAGGCCGATAAAACTTCCCTAAACGGCTTTGGCGGGGGGTACCCGTGAGGACTGTTACTGTGTTGTATGAAAGGAAGTTTATTACCGAACTTCAGCTTAAACTGATGAATGAACTCCTTACTGTGGTTTTACCAAGCGACTACAATATGGAGCTCTTCAAGAAGGGTATTAGAAGGTTAATACAGGGTCAGCAGCTTTTGGTGTTGCAAATGTTCATAGGCCACGGTGACCACTTTCCTTCAGGTCCGTGCTTGTCTGCCACCTAAGTGGTATAAAAACACAAACTCTCAATGTTTAATTCGATATACTTAGCTTCTTACAAACACTGAATAGAAGTCTTAGCAATGTCAATCTTACTCATTTGATTCAAATAATATATTCTTACGTGAGTAAGAAATATTTGTAAGAAAGAAATATATTTTTGGATTCATATCTCTTTCAAAAGAAAAAAGCAAACGAGACTATAAATGAAATGAATACCCTGTTCAAAACATAACTGTTATGTGGAATGTGTCTGACGGGTCTTTCCAAAGAAGGCATTCAAATTAACTGAATATCACGCACAGACGTCTGTTCTGTGCTAATTTTTGTCTGGAACCACAAGAGCTTTATGCCACGAAAAATAATCCGATTATAAATATTTAAGATGTGAAAGTTTGAGATGTTCGAATGCTTGGTTTCAATTACGTTTCTCTTCATCCTTGCGTAAATTCCGACCGTATTCGAAACTTTTGTCGGCGGCTGTACTTCGATGTTTTCTGTAAAATGACTGCTATCTGTTCAGATGGTCAGTCTCCACAACCCAACAGTGATATCGAAGCATTGCAGTTAGATGTGTTGTTGAACTTTTTAGGGCTCTAATTACTCATAACGACGTTTTAACGTGCTCTGGGAGGCACAACTAGACCAATGCAAATAGCCATATTCATGAGTAGAAATATTTGCACTGAGTAAGGATCAAACCTCCACGTCTGCTTAGTGGTCGCATCGACTACTGTCACAGATGACAGGGTAACTCGAATAGGGTTAACTAGAGCCATGCAGTTGTGACTGAGTAGGAATATATGACTATCTGAAGTTAAACTGCCCTATCCCTTAGTCGCCTTGTACACACGGAAACCACGCGGGTTCACACACTCATTTAGTTTAAATGAATTAAGTTTCTAAACTACTACTACGGCCAGCGGGGATACCTTTGACCAGACGGGTGATTAACCCTTCTGTGTGAACCATTTCCCTTATATAACAACTGCCATTAGATGTTCGCATGCCGGGACCTACGGCTCAGCGTGGCACGGTAACACTATATATCAAAGCAAATAGACATATATCTTATATATGAAACTCTCGTGTCACAATGTTCGTTCCCGTACTCCTCCGAAGCGGCTTAACCGATTCTCGTGAAATTTTGTGAGCATATTGAATAGGTCTGAGAATCGACCAACATCTATTTTTCATACCCCTAAATGCTCGGAATGGAGCAGCGGGATCAGAAGTCCACGCGGGCGGAGCCGCGGGCAACAGCTAGTCCTTACATATAGTTGCATTGAAGGTGAATTTCATCCGCACCTCTACGCAGCAACCAAATGCATCACTGCCATATCACAGACGCTGTCAGGTTTCTAGACTAATCATAACTTATAAAAAATTGAGCATCACAGTGATTCATTTCCATCCATCTACCTTAGATCACGTCCTTGACAATGTTTTAAGATATGTACTAAGATGAATAGTGTACTAATTCAAGAAGGTAAGTACGGTTAATGATGTGGGTAAATTTCTTTATCAGTTTCAACATATTAAAGCTATTAATCTCAAAGATTTCTCTAATCAAAAGCACTCCCAGCAACTGAATACTTAACCTGTACCTTTGGTTAATATTATTCGCAATTACAAAAGCTTATTGCGCGTAATCGAGTAGTTGATTAATTGGTACTGAAATGTTTTTAGAATGAAGAGCGTTTTGCACGTTTTAATAGCTTGTCTGTTTGTAGCTGTATTGAATGTGTGCTTATAATGAATGTAGCTTTGTATTGAATATTTACGTAACACGATGAAACATCATTGGCTAAAATAAAAGTATTTCGGCCTCTTAGACATTTTTTTTCACTCGCGATGGTGTTTACTACAGGAAAATAAATTAATCTTACTATAGTTTGTTCCTGTACACGGAAAATGAAAGTCAAGTCCAGCGCCTATAGGAATTTGGCCGGTGTTCTTTGTAAACTTTGGATAAAAAAACATTTTGATTCTACAAATTCACGCCATTATTTTACTTTGAAAAAATACTAGGAAGCAAAATAATTAGTGTTCTGTCATATCCTTCCAGCTAGGTCCTCGTTAGTAGTGTAGGGATTAGAGATAGGTAGGTAAATGATAAATCCGAATGAAAAGTCGAAGACAGCTTGATGTAGCGTTGTTTAAACAGTTCATAATAACATGAATTCATATACTAAGAACATTTCCTTTCTGAAATTCAATACCTAAATTCTGTGAAAAGCCTGTTGGAGCCATTTCTTGAAATTACTGTTAGTTTTGGGCTTAATTACTTGCTTTAACATTGATCAAAGTCAAACTTCGTTTCAGATAAAAAAATAGACAAAAACAATGTACGAACTATAATATTCTGATCATCAAATGGTCCGTAACACGCACCACCTACTAACTAACATGTTTTTTCTTGTGATCTATTTACTAAAATTTATTTTTCGTAATATAATTATTTAAATGTGTTGTTGAAATAATCTAGAAGTAGACAGTACTTTCCCAAACTTCTTTGTCGTTTAAATATTCTGTTATAATATAATTCCTTTTTTAGTAATGTTTGTTTATAGATAAAATTCTAGTTTCACTAGGGGGCTGTTTGTAAGAGCGCATAATATTTGTGTTCATAAAATTAATAATTCAATAGTGCTAGTATTAACTTGGTACTAGTTGTAGGAAATAAATAAATAAGATTAGTAATTAACGGCGACGCCGAGGGACGCCCGCGCGCATTCATAGTTGCTTGCTAGTCTCCCCAAGCCTACCGCGAGAGTGTTTGCGCGCCACCTTTTGAACCCCTTATTAACCTATTATTCATGATTATTGCACTTTTTCTTTTCTACTGTAACCAATAAATGTGTTCCCTCTTGTTTCTCCTGTTTATTCTATCATATGAGGATTCGCAATCCCATACTATCTTTTTAGTCTAACCTAAAACTACTGGCGGCACTTAATTTGGTACTTATTCTGCACTTTCATGCAAAATAGAGTGTGAAATCATACACAAGGAAAATCCTATGTCAAACCCTGACCAGATTAGCTAGCAACAAGGTCTAGCATTAACTATAACCTATAATAGACCGAAAGTGCGCTGTCGTTATTATAAACATTAACCATTACTCCCTATCTTTATATCGTTATGTACATGCTAATTTCAGTTATTAACTAGTTAGCTTTATAAGTGGCAACATAACTTAACGTGAAGTATTTTTTTCTGTTGTTTTTTATTTATAATATCTTCATCACAAGTTTGTAATGTTTTGAAGCCTCATCATAGCTTTATTGCACGATACACGAGGTACCATATTATGTCGCAAATTTACATCCCAATATTAATCGTCTTCTCTCTTCGAGACCTTCGGTCAAACCTATATCCCCTAATCGGTAGGCAGAGGTGCAAGCACACAAATTTCGCTAGTTTATGTTTAGGTCACAATGTAATAGGTGGTGAGCCTATTGGCAATAACCGGGCACTTATAAACCTGTGATAAATACACACATAATTTCGAAAAGCATCGAAAAGTCATTGGTGTGTGCTATGGTAAAACCTGGTATCAAACCCTAGACCTCGTCTCAGCAGTCCATTTCCCATACCACTAGACTAGGAGAGCTAGGAAGCCACTAGGAGAGCACACCCTAAGCTTCCCGAGCTATAGGTCCACACAAATATTCCATTAATGAAATTCAGCCTTATAAGTATACAGGTAATGTCGTTTTAAATATATTAATCAAAGACCGCCAAGTTATGAACACAGCTCCTGTACTAGCTAATTATCTGTGTGTCACTGGGTGCACCCATCAATCAATCATGCATTAGAATCATTTGATTAATGGTCAAAGCATGATGAGGGTTTACGAAACTATTCCGACAGGGGTGACTTCCCTCAACTATGGGCCACGGATCATGAATTATAGTCAGTTCAAATTTTATATGCCGTTCGCGTACAATATCGTTGTGTGTTTAGAAAAACGTCTGTGGCGTGGTGGAAGAGCATTCAACTGCAGAGGTCTTGAGTTCAATTCCGGCCCAGTGCAAATATTTATATGTGTAATTGGTTCAGTGTTTTGGTATGTGTGTTTGTATTTATATAAAAAAATTAACCGAAATTTATGCAGGTTCTAGAACCCATATTGAGCTATACATGCTTTTGTCCGGTAATATTATACACCTGCTGATTGATGGCGTAGGCCTGTTAAGATTGATAAGTCATAAGGCAGACACTCCCATAAAGCTCTTCTGAGTTCAACTAAAAGGTGAAAAAGGTGTAAGTGGATCCTGGGCTCCAAGGTAAAAACGATTTTTTTAATATCACTTAGGTGGCAGGCAAGCACGCGACCCACCTGATGGAAAGTGGTTACCGTGACCTATGGACGTTTGCAACACCAGAGGAATCACATTTGTGCTACCGGCTATATAGAAAAGAGGGGAGAAGTGGATGCAGAAGACAAAGAAGAGTTTCTTGGTGTTCCCACTGATAACACAAAATCTCTCCAATGAGCTCTGGCTACCCTACTCACCGCCGGAAACACAACACAAGGTTATTATTGGCCGTTGTATTCTGTAGGGCAAAGGTACTTCCCCAGTTGACGTGCACAATTACAACGGAAGACCGTCCTATCCTACCTCCGCCAAAATCTGATAATGACGTCATATACTTACAAAGTTTCGCTAAATAGAAAATTAACAAAAATCATCAAACAACACGTCAATTATATCACCAAACATTTATCAGAATGACTGCACGGGCTAAAAATAAAAATTATTATCATGTTCAACATTATAATAGTTTATTAATGTGGCTATCAGTTATTTATTTGGCATTTATCATATAGAAGTTATGTCATAATTACGTATATGTGAACGGGTAATAATACCATTGGGTCTCACTTATGTACGTTTTATTTAATCTTAGTAGTTTGTCATTTGTTAGCCGAGTCTATTATTTATTCTGTGGCTGAGTTACTAACGGCAGTAACGACCTATTCCTACACGCCTAGTCGACTAGTCGATAGCAGTTAAGAGTTCAGTCGATCGTGAGATGGCACAAAATATATGACTTGATTTCACCATACTCACTTTACTTAGTAATTCATACATACAAAGTGCCCGATTGACGGCAATAGGCTCGCCCTCTATTACGAGGAATCGTAAACCATACTTGGCGAAATGTGGGTGTTTAATAAACCTCTGCCTACCCTTTTGGGGATAATGGGTGTGAGAATATGTATGGATGATACATATGCTCATGCCCGTAAAGGGTCCCATGTGATAGGGGGCATTTTCATGTCGCAATTTCTACGAGCGGTTGTGTAGAAATATTAGCGTCTGTTCAATAGTGGATCTACTGGAGTCTGCACTACTTCACCTTGCCAGTAGGCAGCTTTAGGGGAATGCACCTCCGATAGCCCACGGTGGAACTAGTGAGATGAGTTTGCTTACGTTTTGTTTCATTTATTCCATTATCAAAGTCCATCTAACTACTGAGAAAAAATCTTCATACTAGTTCCATTTTACAACTACGGCGGAACTGGTGAGACGAGTTCGATTAAATTTGGTTTCATTTTTTCCATTATAAAAGTCCATGGAACTACTGAGAAAAAAAAATCTCACTAGTTCCATGGAACTAATTGTTGGTGGAACTAGTGAGAATGATCCAAATTGACGTGCAACAATTAAAAAAAAATCAAAACGACGAAATTTATTGTACTCGTATACTAATTAATTCCATAGTGTGAAACTGCACTTTCGACTTTCGACTCTCTTTGAGCAATGACGTTGTACTAGTGATGAATTTTCATTGGTCAAAGGACATGAGTGGCACAAGTTTTCCCCGCCGCTGAGGCTGTGGTCGCTTTGTAGAGTGTAATAGGAATGTCTGATGATATTCGGTGCCTTTCGTAGTGAGAATAATAGTGATAATTATGTTCCGTTCCTGTTACAGGTATTCTTATTATGCTTAGAAAATGAAAAATGAAAATGAAATGAAAATAATTTATTGCCAAAAACACGAAGGTTACATTCATTGCCGGTGACCCTACACTAGGCAAGCGTTTTATTTTTTGTGCCGTGTTCCTGTGTGTGCCGAGAATACGTTGGTACATTATGGGTTATACAGAGTGTTCGGTATATTTATGTTGCTGACGGTACTTACAGTTGATGTTACAGTAATGTTACAGTTTTAGATATTTATATAATATATAATAACATAATAGTAATATAATAAAATTTATATATTAACAATGGTGTTGGGGAATTTCAATAATGTTAGTAATTATGTTATTAAGAAACCACTGACACAAAAAATACTTCCAAAAAGTAAAAAAAATCCACTCGACAAGGAGATAAATTATAAAATAAAAACTAAATTAAAAATTCATGCGTTGTCGTGTCGGGGGACCTCTAACTGGTATAGCACTCCCATATGTTTTGAAAACGATACAAAGTCCTCCGACACAACAACGCCTGAAATTTTATTTTAGTTTTTATTTTAAACTTTTAAATTAATTTCCTTGTCTTTGTTTTAACTTGTCAAAGATTTATAAAATAACGCCATTTAAAGAAGTTAAAAAAGAATTAAATTCTAAATGAAAGTTTACGTCTTATATTTTTTTTATTTCAAGTTCTAGATACTGTGCCGGTTCATAAAGTGTTATTAGATTTAGTTAAAAAAACTTAGGGCATACAATCTAAAAATGTGCCTGATATACGGAACAAATCTCACTTCCTATTATGTGGGTATAAAAATAGAAATTTAGCAGACGATACGTGAGTAATCACACCTCTGCTTACCCCTTAGGGACAGTCAGAGCCGTGAGTAACATCGGCAATGATGACCCTTTACATTTAAAATGAAAATCGTTTCAATACGTAAGATATTTTCTCAGTATCAACACACAAGGGACTACAAATGTAAGAATATATCTGACAATTTCCCGATTCAGTTGTTATAAAACTACTAGCTGACCCGCGCAACTTCGTCTGCGTCACCTTATTTTTGCAACATTTTCACTTCTACTCCGCACCAGTTGGTTGTAGCATAATGTTACATGTACCTTAACCTTCCTATCTCAATCACTCTATCTATTAAAAAAAATCGCATCAAAATCCGTTGCGTGGTTTTAATGATTTAAACATACAAAGAGACATAAGGATATAGAGACAAAAATTACAAAAAAAATCTTGATCTGCCTTTCTAGAGTTGGCCCTAAACTAGACTGAAAATAATAAAAATGTAATTCAATTATGTTGAAACGACGTAAATCACCAATTATAAGTATATCAAAATTTATATTCAACTTTATCTGTTTAAAGTCGCAAATGCGAAGTAAAATATAAAAACAATTTAAAATACGCAACAGAATTCGGACTATTTTGTACCTATAGTCTGAGCCCTCGAGAGTTTTCTATTGTCAATACAGTTATTGATGGACTTACAAAAGTTTTAAGGGTATATAAAAGACACGTGGTGCGTACGATGACAGTTTTTTTTTTCCTTTTTTTCTCCTGATCCAAGGGTAAGCTCAGATGAAGTTCATTTATTATTTCACTTTTTTTTTGTACCTGCCTTCGTCTTCATTTAGTACAGATTTATTAATGTTATTGTGATGTTATTTATCTTATCTACAAATCTAACAACACTATAAAACACAAATACAATTTTCCGTTGCGTAATAAAAAAAACTGGGCAAGAACAGGAACTGTAAAGAAAACATACTTTACAAGTAAGAGAAGCGATAAAACGCACTGTTTATTTTCGAAGAAACATTGTGTACGGACTCGTCCGCTTAGATATTAATTCACTCTTTGTATATTTATATCGAACTACAAGGGCGTGGGCTCGGACGTTCGATTCTAAACAGATCGAAATAATCTCTTGAGGCTTACGGTCAACGGTCAAATAATAAATTTAGCCCTTTATTGTATAAAACTGTAGGAAATATTGTTACATAGACTAAAACATCTTTTCTGAACACTAGATACTAGAATCTCTACAGCTAAATGTTTTTTTAAATCCAAACTAATATTATAAATGCGAAAGTAACTCTGTCTGTCTGTCTGTCTGTCTGTCTGTCTTTGCTTCACGCCTAAACTACTGAACCGATTTGTGTGAAATTTGGTACAGACATAGTTTGGAACTTGAGAAAGGACATAGGATAGTTTTTATTACAAACTAGCTGACCCGCGCGACTTCGTCTGCATCACCCCGTTTTTGCAACATTTTTCATTCCTGCTCCGCACCTGTTAGTCGTAGCATGATGTTATATACATATAAACCTTCCTCTTTAACCATTCTATCTATTGAAATAAACCGCATCAAAATCCGTTGCGTAGTTCTAAAGATTTAAGCATACAAAGGGACAAGAAAAATAGGGACAGAAAACGCGACTTCCAAATCCAATCCAATCCAAACTTAATATTATAAATGCGAAAGTAACTCTGTCTGTCTGTCTGTCTGTCTGTCTGTCTTTGCTTCACGCCTAAACTACTGAACCGATTTGTGTGAAATTTGGTACAGACATAGTTTGGAACTTGAGAAAGGACATAGGATAGTTTTTATTACAAACTAGCTGACCCGCGCGACTTCGTCTGCATCACCCCGTTTTTGCAACATTTTTCATTCCTGCTCCGCACCTGTTAGTCGTAGCATGATGTTATATACATATAAACCTTCCTCTTTAACCATTCTATCTATTGAAATAAACCGCATCAAAATCCGTTGCGTAGTTCTAAAGATTTAAGCATACAAAGGGACAAGAAAAATAGGGACAGAAAACGCGACTTCCAAATCCAATCCAAATCCAAATCCAAACTAATATTATAAATGCGAAAGTAACTCTGTCTGTCTGTCTGTCTGTCTGTCTGTCTTTGCTTCACGCCTAAACTACTGAACCGATTTGTGTGAAATTTGGTACAGACATAGTTTGGAACTTGAGAAAGGACATAGGATAGTTTTTATTACAAACTAGCTGACCCGCGCGACTTCGTCTGCATCACCCCGTTTTTGCAACATTTTTCATTCCTGCTCCGCACCTGTTAGTCGTAGCATGATGTTATATACATATAAACCTTCCTCTTTAACCATTCTATCTATTGAAACAAACCGCATCAAAATCCGTTGCGTAGTTCTAAAGATTTAAGCATACAAAGGGACAAGAAAAATAGGGACAGAAAACGCGACTTCCAAATCCAATCCAATCCAAACTAATATTATAATCCAAACTATCCAAACTAATATTATAAATGCGAAAGTAACTCTGTCTGTCTGTCTGTCTGTCTTTGCTTCACGCCTAAACTACTTAACCGATTTGTGTGAAATTTGGTACAGACATAGTTTGGAACTTGAGAAAGGACATAGGATAGTTTTTATCACAAACTAGCTGACCCGCGCGACTTCGTCTGCATCACCCCGTTTTTGCAACATTTTTCATTCCTGCTCCGCACCTGTTAGTCGTAGCATGATGTTATATACATATAAACCTTCCTCTTTAACCATTCTATCTATTGAAATAAACCGCATCAAAATCCGTTGCGTAGTTCTAAAGATTTAAGCATACAAAGGGACAAGAAAAATAGGGACAGAAAACGCGACTTCCAAATCCAATCCAATCCAAACTAATATTATAAATGCGAAAGTAACTCTGTCTGTCTGTCTGTCTGTCTGTCTGTCTTTGCTTCACGCCTAAACTACTGAACCGATTTGTGTGAAATTTGGTACAGACATAGTTTGGAACTTGAGAAAGGACATAGGATAGTTTTTATTACAAACTAGCTGACCCGCGCGACTTCGTCTGCATCACCCCGTTTTTGCAACATTTTTCATTCCTGCTCCGCACCTGTTAGTCGTAGCATGATGTTATATACATACTAGCTGACCCGTGCGACTTCGTCTGCGTCACGCTACTCAAAGAGCTGCTGAAACCGAAGAGATGGCTCGGGAGCGCCGGCTCTTAGACACCGAACGTCACGCTGCTCAAAGAGCTGCTGAGACAGAAGAGACGAGGTAGGAGTGACGGCTCTTAGATTCCGGCCGTCATGCAACTCAAAGAGCTGCTGAGACAGAAGAGATGGCTCAGGAGCGCCGACTCTTAGATGCTGGGCGTCATGCAACTCAAAGAGCTGCTGAGACAGAAGAGATGGCTCAGGAGCGCCGACTCTTAGATGCTGGGCGTCATGCAACTCAAAGAGCTGCTGAGACAGAAGATATGGCTCAGGAGCGCTGGCTCTTAGATGCTGGGCGTCATGCAACTCAAAGAGCTGCTGAGACAGATGATATGGCTCAGGAGCGCTGGCTCTTAGATGCTTGGCGTCATGCAACTCAAAGAGCTGCTGAGACAGAAGATATGGCTCAGGAGCGCTGGCTCTTAGATGCTTGGCGTCATGCAACTCAAAGAGCTGCTGAGACAGAAGATATGGCTCAGGAGCGCTGGCTCTTAGATGCTGGGCGTCATGCAACTCAAAGAGCTGCTGAGACAGAAGAGATGGCTCAGGAGCGCCGGCTCTTAGATGCTGGGCGTCATGCAACTCAAAGAGCTGCTGAGACAGAAGAGATGGCTCAGGAGCGCCGGCTCTTAGATGCTGGGCGTCATGCAACTCAAAGAGCTGCTGAGACAGAAGAGATGGCTCAGGAGCGCTGGCTCTTAGATGCTGGGCGTCATGCAACTCAAAGAGCTTCCGAAACTGTAGATCAAACTCGAGTACGTCGGCTTTTGGATGCTGAACGTCATGCGTCTCTGATTTTTGCAGAGTCACATGAAGAATCTCATAGACTACGTGTTCTATTAGCTGTACGGCAAGCACAAAGACAAAATATATTTACACGTAATACGTGGGAGGTATTTCATGATGCTGCTTTTGATTACGACCCTTTAATCGATTAGTGCTCTTAGGACGGATGGCTAAAAAGTGCACATATTGTATGGCACTAAAATGGAAAGAGGAAACTCCGGGTATGTGCTGTTCTGGAGGTAAAGTTTCCACATTTCATTTTTGAAGTGATCCCGCGAGATCGGGAACTATGTGGGTAAAACCAAAAATCTGCTGGAAGTCTCTATTCCACGCGAACGAAGTCGCGGGCAAAAGCTAGTACCTTATAATTGCAGTGGAATTGCTACGCATCGCATGCCTCGAGGAATTATCTCCAAAAGACTACTCGCATTGCCATGTTGTAGTGCAATCTTATTCTTTGTCCTAAAAAGACAGCAAAGAAAGCCAGCCTTCTGGTCACGTCGGCCATACGCTTCGCAATATCTCTGGAGAGATTTCAGGTGCTGGGACCAAAACGTTTTGACTCTAAACGGTCCAAATTCGTAATCTTCAACGAGATAGACGTATTTGCGCCGTTTATGAGCCAACCAGCACAACCAGCACTGCCAGGGTTGAGGCAATGATGTCGACTAATGTTGCGTTCCACTAATTGTTGTTATTGTATCACACAACCACTGATAGTTGTATCTGTAGACGTAACACTCCCACGTTGCCTACTTTAGAACCATAGGTTAAGAAAACAGTAGAATGAGGCAAGAAATTGAAAATTTAATGCCTCAGATATTCTTAAAAAGTCGTCGGTCCCGGTTGCCAAACAAACATCTATGGCAGTCGTTACGGGTTGTTGGAGCCCTCAAAAGTCCAACAAGTTAGGCTAACTTGGAACTTCGATATCGCCATTGGTCATTAGACCATTGGTTGTGGAGGTCAGATGGCAGTCGCTTCACGGAATATATCGAAGTTCAGCCGCATCACAGATAGACTGGAAAGCCGACCCCAACTGAGTTGGGAAAAAGGTTCAGGGAATGATGAGATATTCTTAAAAAGTAGCAAGATAATTAACACTTGTCTAGTGAATTACGTTAAATCACTTGGTTGAAATTCATTCAATTCAATTCCCGCTTTGCCCTCACACCTGCACTGTCGCCGACCTGAACGAAGTGACAGAAGGTGCAGTTGGTGTCGCCAAGTTTTGGGCTGGGCGCATCTAACTTTTATTTATTGTTGCCACTGACACGAAGAAGAAGAAGACTTGGTTGAGGCCTCATCTTCAACGGGTTGAGTTTCAATAAGCCTTGATGTTAAGTTCAAAAACTATCGGTTATTGAATTGGCTTGGCATTTAATTAACAGAGTGATTTAATCAGATGTTTGGGATTTATCAAATGAAACGATATTTTCATAAAATGACATCACCACAAAAAAATGGCGCCTTAGTGTTACTTGAAGTTTTTTTGGAAAATTATTGACTAATTTAGCTGTCCTAACACCTTGTATATTACCTTAAAAATCAATAAGTTTATGTACATTATAGAATCAGAAGCGAATCAGTTTACGAAAAATACTTAAGTAACCCACAATTTAGTGCAAAACATACCCAAAAGCACTTATTACACTGCTTCTGAATAGACATTACCATTAAGACTGTCAGGTGGTTTTTATTAACGCCAACTCGGGGCCCTAGGGCAAGTATAACCCGTTACACGCCCGGCGCGGCGCTTCGGATCTAACAGAGAACAGCTTGTTCAGTAATAACCTTACCATATAATTTTATGGAAATGTGTTACCGATTAAAATAAACATACTAAATAGGTATTTGTTTATATAACTATGATAGTATGTTCGTAAGTGCCACTTAGCCCTGTTTGTAACGGTAGAAGTGAATTAACCAATTTATTTTTTGTCGTAGAAGAGTAGCACTACAAACGAGAAGTCTTGGGTTCAAATGCATACATACATATATACGCTCACATCCGTAATCCCTGAAGGGGTAGACAAAGGTGTATTAAACACCCAAATTTTGACAACTATGATTTTCGGTCCCACGTAATAGGGGGCTAGCCTATTGCCGCCAATTGGGTACATTGTAAAAAATGGGTATGCCGAAAATAAATTCCTAACCGACAATGTTGCAGCTAAATAAATTTTGAAAAGAAAAATTATGATTCGACTCCTTATTATGCAGTGTAAATCGAAAGGAAATTAATTACATAGTCGCACAAGCACTACCGATTAAGGTCTTAGAGAGTATTAGACGGTGCTCACAAAGATGCATAAAAGGGGTTTCATTCTGTGCACGCTCAATCAATGGAATAATCTTCCAACTGCGTAATTTCCCAGTTTTTTTAAGAGACCATTGGGATTCTTCAAGATAAGTATTAGAAGGTTCCTAAAGGGACTGCAGCACGAATATGATTTCCTTGGTATTGCAAACGTCCATAGGGTAACTATTTCCCATCAGATCGGCGTGTACTTTAATGGCATCTAAATAGTTTGAAAATGTAGTCGCACTGGCTCGCGGGCGAAGATGACTCAGTCCCAAAGACTGTGGTAGGGTCTCGTCTTCTCATCTACTCGTACCTATTAGTATTAGAGAATGTATTTTCGATCTTATTGTCATAAAAAGCAAATTCGGATTCTAAGTTCAAAATTATATCAAGAATTATGCCAAAGAGAATTTAAATTATCGCTCCCTCTCCCTAACTTCAATAACTTAGTCTCTTAAGTAATAAAATTTGACTCTGTTTGTAATATTCGGTTATACATAAAAATAAAATGTCTTAATTGTGCACCAAGAAGATACCTAACAATATAATATTGAAATAGAAGCACAATAATATTAATTTTATGTAAGTCTTTTAGCAGTACAGAGACTCTCTTAACCTTCTCTGTTCCCTCCTCCTTCTCTATTTATGGTTGGCAGCACGAATAAGACGCCCCTGGTGTTGCAAACGTCCATAGGTCATGGTAACCCCTTTCCATCAGGTGGCCCGTGTGCTTGTCTGCCTCCTAAGTGGTATAAAAATACAGTTTATGAGGTGTATACAATTCGCGGCCTATTCTCTCCGTGACAATCGTCATTATCATCCGTCCGTTAATCCCGATCGAATCCGAGCCTGTCACATCGGATTCCGGAGAATGATGTTAAACGAATTTAAGAAAAAAACTGCCTGAATTTACATAACATACAATCATTATTTATATAGAAACCTACAACAAGTCAATAAACTATTCTGAAAAATTGTGTCTATCTATAATTTTTCTCCGGGATAGTGTTATCTCCTTCGGCTAATCTTCGAATTGGAATTGCAAAAAAAAGATAAAAAGTAATAAGGTTGAACGTGTGGTGGTGTGAATGGTCATTTTTTATGCTAATTTCTTATAAACGACATGTTTTTCATTGTTAAATTAATGAAAATAAATTAAAAGTTACATATAAATTGATGTAACCAATTTTTATTCAAATAAAATTAATTGTTATTAAACAATTCAATATTATAAATTTTATATAATTAAAATAAACAGCGTCAATGAAGAATATGTAATGTGGATTGAAATAAAAATGAAGTTAGAATTACAATTGATGTCTATTTTACATAAGTCGAAGTCATCTTTATAATATAATATTAAATGCTCGATTAGCTATAAGTAGGTAATGAAATCTTACTGAAGTTTATTTGAAAACATGAGAACCACAATTTCAATTTGCAAATTAAATTTATTTGTTTTTTATTACATATTTTATTAAACTCGTAAAGTACTTATTATGTTACGAGGCTTACTGTACTTTATATACGAAATTGCTTTGAACAATGTCAATAAATGATAATAATATTTTTCAATAAGCAGAGAACTATAAAAAGCGTAAAGTATATATTTTTTTAATTCAATCTGAATGAAAATCTTACCTACCTTCTTACTTAATATAATATAATATAATGTAATCAATTATTAATGAACCGATGAATCAATGTATTTTTAATTTTAATTCTATAATATTTTAGATGTAGGTAGCGAATGTTGTGTACGTCTATAATAGGTATACATATGGGAATATAATATGGATATAGTTGATTGTAAAATGTGAAATATTGTATGCTGTTGATGTACCTTAATAAATAAATAAATATATAAATAAATAAATACCACTTTATTTGTAACATGAGAACAACATCAATTTTCAAATAAAATTAATTTGATTTTTTTTTAGTATATTTTATTAAATTCGTGCTTTATATACGAAATTGCTTTAAACAATGTCAATAAATGATAATAGAAAAATCAATTGGTAAACATAGCTGTAAGTAATGGTATTTAATTATTTTTAATTCGATCCAAATTTAGATCAAATTCAATGTAAAATATTAATTGAACCGGGAAATTACTATTTATCAATAAGACATTTAAATGTATCATAACATTTTGTGCAGCCAAAGTTGTTTATATAACTATAACAACAATCTAAATTTATAAAAATTATTACGTACTTACCTAGTAGACGTGTCTCCAAACCCAATTCATACATAAAACAAACTTTAAAAAAAAACACAAAACGTCCAAAAAAAATTCAAATTCACTTTTCGAAGTTCAAAAAGTTCATTCAAAGTTTATCAAACTAAATAGACAGTTCAAATTAAATTGACATTTAAGTCACGTCGTTCACAAACCGTAACATGTTTTATTTTTATTTTTTTTGCAAAGTTTCCACGCGTGCGTTTATCGATGTTGGTAGCCGACGGCACGGGTTGGCGCGTTCGTCCGCAACCACAGTGAGTCGACAAGTGAAACAAGCTAGGAACGTTCCCTCTCCGACACTTTATCAAACGCTATCCCATCACAATTTTTGCAACACCCGTTTCGCGTCAATCAATTAAGGAAGACTAGAAGATTACTCTCAGATAAACTTGACCGTTTCCCTTTTAACGTACTACGATTTTTATTTAAATTCTTCTTGTCGTGTAGTCTTCTGTATTCGGGTTAAGTATTTCCTTTGAGCGCACTTTTTCCGCTATCGAATTGCATTACGTTTGTTTTTCCTTTAGAGGCGTTTATTTTCAGCACAATTTCGACGACATGAATAGCGTACAGTTAAGTTTTGTTTTGTTTTAATAACGAACAGAATTTTTGTTGGAAATCATGGTAATGATGACCTCGGTCACGTAGCGGTAGAACATTTGACTGCTATGTATAGTACTATGTAGGGTGCGCGGGTATGATTCCTGTTCATTGCAAATATGTGTATTTGTATGTATGAATATGTATATTTACTTTGATCTATGTGTTTCTATGTATAATATGAAAGTATTTACAAAAATAAAAACTATCTAAGTATGTTTATTCACATTCTAGATACCATAATACAACCTAGCTTAAACTTTGTTTACTTCTAGTCTAGATTGCGTTGCGTACAAGTCCTAAAATATTTATTTATTATTATCATTTATTCAGACTTCAACTGGTAGCTCTACTACGTATCAAAATACTTTCTTATATTATTTTAAAATAATATTAAAAAGTTTCCTTATATACATTCTGTAAATAAATTATATTATATAAAATTATAGATACTTTGAGATCAATGCAAATTGGCCGATTTCTGTATATTTAAAAATATTTGCATTGTAGCTGGTTGCATCCGAATATTTTTTCTCGGTGAAAGGTGAACACTTGTAATATAATAATTTTTCACGCCGGAGCAACGGTGTCTTCTTTATAAGACACAAATTCGCTCCTGCGTGGAATTCGCTCCTGGGATGGCTCCGCAAAGTACTTATTAGATGCTCTCGACAGGTTGCAGCGACGTGCGGTCCGCATTATTGGGAGTCCTGAGGTCACAAATTCCCTCGGGCCTTTGCAGATGCGTAGAGATGTTGCGTCCTTGGCAGTATTTTACCGTCGCTACCATAGTGAATGTTCTGATGAGCTCTTCCAATTAATCCCACCCTCCCCTTTCCTACACAGGACAACGCGTGCAGGGCTTAGGTGTCACTCGCATACGGTACAGAATATTCCATCAAGAACCAAGCGGTTCGGTGAGTCTTTTCTCTGCCGTACCATAAAGTCCTGGAATTCCTTGCCGGCGCACGTGTTTCCTTCTTCCTACAGTCCCGGGTCCTTTAAGCGGGGCGTGAAAAAGCATCTGATGAGGCCGTCACGCTGAGCGCCACCATTGTAGCACTGAACGTGTTTGCAATGGTGACCCTCTTTCATGGGACTTTGCCTTCAGCTTAACATCAGGCGAGGTGAAGTCAAATTGACGTGCCATAGATAAAAATATATATATATATATATATAAATTAAAACTAAAATCTTTGTTTAGAATTCTAAACAACATATATGTTAAAATAAATTAACTTTGAAATACATTGTTTTTTTCAATTTGGTTTAAGAACTTTTAATAGATTTAATAGTGTATCCGTATCTCACTTGTAGATGTCTGTGTTTGTTTTCGAATGGAAAATATTCAAGCTAATTTATACCGAGCATCAAACAAAACTTTACATATTATGTAAGGGAATCATCCTTCAAACAGTTTAATTAACCAACCTGAGGCCCATGAGGAATTTTCAAAGTTTTATCGTGTGTGATTGTATGTAACCTTCCTGGCTTAGTAACGATTGTGAAACAGGGTACTGTTGTTTGTAAACTTTTTTTTTTATCGTGCGCAAAATCCCCACGGATACCATCTCCACCAAAACCGATGGAGGTGATTATGTCGGCCTCGAACCGACCAAAACGCACGCCGTCCATGGGTCCTTGATTGCCGGAGGTGAGATTATACAAGACATGTCTCTCGCACCCCGGCAGACCCGGGGACATCTCTGTTGAGATGACCCTCTTCCCTAAATGTGGGGACCACGGTGACCCCAACCAGCCCCTGGGTATGGTGTGGCATTTGGTGCGCTCGCCGTTGTTGTTTGTAACCTCAAGAAGTTTGTTATTACTTTCGCGATTATTACTTGGTTGGGCTGCGAACATTTTCTGCGGGATTTAATATTTTGTCAGTACCATAAACTTATTATGATGATAATAAGTATAACTTGTACTTAGCACTACTATTTAATTATTATAAATAATATTTCATGTATAGCCTACACGGTTGAGGCTCTACACATTGCCTAGGCATTGTATAGAATACTATACAAATTACCGGTAACATACACCTATTTTTAAGTGGTAGGCGGAACAAAACCTATTTGATAAGTCACGTATAGACAACATCAGCATAATTACTTTACAATCCTACGAAAATATTGATTAACCTTTAAGGGATGGCGGAAACTGATCAAATAAAAAAAATTTTTCTATTCTAACTTTTCACCCAAACTGAAAAAAAAGTTATTTAAATCCTAAAACACCTCAGTAACAGTTTATTGACCCTAGTACCTTTACGTAATACGCGAGGGAAGTTCAAGGTCTACTGACGCGTAAATGTAGGTTAAAGGTCATTAAAAGGTCTCTTCAGATCATAATTTTTCGGCACATATTCCAGAATGTCATTTAGCTGAATTTCAACTAATCTGGTGACATGTTGAATGACAAATCGAAGTACCGGCCTTATTAACTCGGCGGGCTTTTTCGTAGTTGGTATTGATCAAAGTTCGCAAATAAAAACTCACTTTTAAACTTTCGCGTTGTATGATATATGGTTAGCGTAACCCAGGTATAAACACGATCATATGGTAAATACAATAATTTACATTTTGATTTACTCGACGTTTTAGCCATGTTGCACTAGCCATTCAGCTTGTGACCACGGTTAGTGCCATTACCATATGATTTCGTTAATATTCTTTTTATACCACTTAGGTGGCAGTCAAGCACATGGCTCACCTGATGGGAAGCGGTTACCCGGGTTTTGCTAACGAAATATACCTAAATATTCTAGAACAATCTACACAACACCACGTAGACTCGTGGTAAGCATAGCGTAAATAGCTTGTGGTATTGGTTCTCTTTTTTTATTTACGTCGCCTCGCCTGATGGTAAGCTGAAGGCAAAGTCTTAGGAAAGAGGGTCACCATAACAAACACGTACAGTACAGTACTAGGGAACCAGGAACTTCTGTGTTTTACGCCGATGTTCCTGGCAAATGCCCACGTATGTTGTATCCAAAGCTTTTTGGGATTTGGACGTCGGACGTCACATTAGTGCTGCTGAGCCTGCGGAAATCTTCTAATGCCCTTCTTGAATTCTGCTAAAGGCTTCTATAATGGAACACTGTGTAGTTGTAGTCGATTTGCTGCCAATAGGTATACCAATAGGTATACGGGGATAACAATGAGGTGACTTCATCGTTAGCCCCGTAGAGTTTGAACCTACTTAAAAAGAAGAATTTGTGCATACTTTGAACATCTCAGGCCGTAAGAGGTGACACACGGAAAAATACAGAGACGACATCGTTGCGAGAGAAGGAAAACTCGAAATAATAGCCCTGTACCAACCCGCCTGGCCAGTGTAAAAACAGTAGGCCAAACTCTCCTAACATTATCATACTTTTTTATCAATTTTTTTTGTAGGTTACTAGCTGTGGCCGCGGCTCTGCCCGCGTGAACTTCTGATCCCGTTCTCGCTGTCGAGCATTTTCGTATTTATTCACCTTTTAAAAATAATTCAAGACCATAATAAGCCAAATCGGTCCAGACGTTCTCTAGTTTTAGCGAGACTAACGAACAGGAATTTATTTTTACATAATAATATATAGATAAATATTGTTTGACATCTAGTTTTAGCTGACATTGCATTCTCTAGTTTAAATGAAAATCTCAAATCATGTTAATAATTATGATTGTGCACCCTAATCTACACACTGACCTCACACTTGCCTAATACACTATCTACACTACCTAGGCATATGGTCTCAAAATGCACACAAAATGCACTCTATACTTCCTAGCTATTTTTAAAGGATAGCACGGAGTACAAAGTTGGTTTACTTCAAATCTACAATCCGCGCGCGCTAGGGTTTCATTTTATTCGCGACTTAGGTCCAAGATGTCGATAAGTACCTACTTAGGTACCTACGTCGATAGGTACCTACCTATACTCGTATTTTGTAGTAGTTGTGGTTATAGACTTAGGTATTTAAATTTTTATACATTATTATGACTGGGTAGGTAAATGTATTTCTTATCACTATTACAGGGTAACAAGAAAATATGAAAAAAAATTGGAATGATTTTATTGTGGACTAGCTGACCCGTGCCCACTTCGTTGGGCATCAGCGTTCGTAAGAAACACTTTCATTCGACCGTTTTTTCTCCGTATCACTTTGCAAAACGGACTACCACGTAAAAGTCTTTTTATTTTTCGGTTTGATATATAATCTATGACACTCAGCAATAATGTGGCTTTCTATTGGTGAAAGAATTTTTGAAATCGGTTCCGTAGATCCCGAGATTACCCCTTACAATTTAACAAATTTATACAAACACACAAACTTTACTTCTTTACAATATTAATATAGATAATTAACAACTGTTTGTATTTTAATTGTGCCTAATCAATTGCCGTCTCTAATTTGTAAATCACATGTACATAACGCACCTAACAAAATTGTATAATCCCTGTAATATCTTTTTTTTAATGTTATAATAATAATAATATATGTCTTTATTGTACACCAAGAATAACAAGATACAGATCAAATACAAAGCAACAATAGTAAATACAATTGGCGGCCTTATCGCTCTGCGGCAATTTCTTACAGGCAACCATAGGTCATCACCACCACCACACACATCACACATATTTAAGTCATCAAATCGACAACACCTCGCTTAACTATGACCCACAAAACAAAATATTGTGATTATGATTATGTATCAGATAGCAAGAAGAACAGATGACCGTTGAAGCCGAAAGGAGATAGATAGATTCTAGAATGGAGACAAACCAGAAGTAGACGATATGTTGTTGAAGTATGTGTGTGAAGGATGACATAGTCAGTGTCGTGGGTACCCGTTGGATGGAGACCGCTACCAGTTCGTCCGATTTAAGGTCGATTGGGGAGGACATGATGATGATAAAGATTATGAATGAACTTTCGATTTTAGAACCCGTTCGACGTGTCACAACCAATCACAAATTAAAATTATTCCAGGGCTCTTTTTATGTGCTCCATTTCGAAACTATTTTGCGAGTGAAACTCATGAGAAAGCATAGTTTGTTACAAAACCTGGAGCTTATTTGACATGTTTTAAAGAAGGCTCCTTTTCTAATAACATTTGTAGATCCTCTACAGTGAATACTTGAAATATAAATGATTTATTTACTTTCAAAAATAATTCTGTTCTCTTTATTTATGTTGATTGGTTGTCTTGAGTTGAGTGTTTCTTTCATATTAAGTGTAGCACGGGGCATATATATTGGACCTAAATTGAGTTCTATATCGACAGTATAAGTTTTTGGGTACCTTTTGAGAATAATAAGCGGTGCTACGACACTGGACAAGCTCGAATCTACCAATTCGTAGATTTAATCAAAACAATCTACGCGCCACAGGACCTTGTTTCTCTTGCGACTTAGTTCCAAGATATGTACCTATAGGTATATCAATCTTCGTCAGTTTTAAGGGTCCTTCGACCAAAGCAAAGCAAAGAGAATAAAATAAGAAATATTATGAAACAAAATGCTACTTGAAAACACTCACTCACTTATAATTAAATTTTGACGATCAAGTAGGTACTCCAAGAGAGTATTGATGTAGTAATAATATTTTCAATTTAATTTCGTCCATACTTAGTCACGTACTACTTTCGCCGTCTATTTATTCTACTTTAAGTGGGTGCTTCTACTATGTAATAAAATTAATTAGTTTACATTTCCATAGATTACTTCCATTCGTCTTCACTACATAGTATAAAACAAAGTCGCGCTCTCTGTCCCTATTTTTCATATCCTTATGTCCCTTTGTATGCTTAAATCTTTTAAACTACACAACGGATTTTGATGCGGTTTTTATAATAGATAGAATGGTGAAAGAGGAAGGTTTATATTTATATAACATCATGCTACGACTAATAGGTGCGGAACAGGAATGTAAAATATTGCAAAAACGGGGTGACGCAGACGAAGTTGCGCGGGTCATAAATACTACATAATATTATCATCATGTTTTGTTTTGTCTCCCTCTCTCTGTGCGTGGGCGTGTGTGACATGACTTCAAATAGAAATGAGAAACCAATGCCTCACTAAATATATCTGAAATACTTTTATTTTTTCAAAAAGAATGTAAGTGTAGTCTTAGTTGCAACATAATACATTTTTTCAGAGCCGTAAATAGAGAACCCCGACAAGTTGCTTACGTTTTGTCTTTAATTCCAAATGTAATTGGATATTATCAATTAGAGGACTGAAGATCTGCGAAGTAAATAAGAACAGTTAATAAAGCAATATAATATCGGCTGTGTAAATAATAAGTAATGGAATAATAACTAATGATTTTTAAGTTTATATTTGTAATAATAACAACACATGTCAAAATTCGTATGCCTAATACTCAGGCGAGATATGCTGTAGGTACTATCTACACTGAAAAACGTAACATCCTACCTTTACCGTGTCTCTGACGAATACATTTTCATTTTATTTCAGTTATTCTACATAATCTTATCATTAACTATGTACTGGGTCTAGCGGTTAAGTAGTCGATATGCGTATAATATGTAATGTGCGGAATATGTAAGTGATTTAGGCGTAGGTACAGGTTCAAACCTCACTTCCACTATTTAAATAATAAGAAGAATAAAGAAAACTGACTTAACTGTGAACACAGATACAATAAAGTTATATGTACAAGTAAATATAATAAATAAAAAACATAAAAATACAATTGTACAGGTAACACAAAAAAGGTTCGACTTGATAACTAAAATAAAAAATAACTGCAATAAAAAACAACTACCATAGATTAACTGTCGCTTCGTTCCACCATGACATATCTCTAGTTTAATTAACAAGCATTAAAAAGATGTTGAACCTGTTACTGAGAAAATAACAACATGTCGAAATTACATAGGTACATAGCACCCGTTTGATGATCCCGTAATAATCGAGGCAATATCAAAACTTGTAGAAGTTAAAATCATTATATTTTTATTAATCAATAAATCATATGAGTCTATCAAATCAAAATTCGAGATATCAGGATTGGAACTATAAATAATACGTCGTTTTTTTATTTGGGGCACGTCAATCTGACTTCATTCCGCCTGATGGTAAAGTATAAGTAAAGTGTCAGGAAAGAGGGTCACCATTACAAACACGTACAGTGTTGCAATGGTGGTGCTCAGCTTGACATCCTCATCAGATGCTATAAGAGCATCTACAGCAGTCGTCGCGGGTAGTTGGAACCCTAAAAAGTTTAACTACTGGTCTAACTGTGGTACTTTAATATTCCCTGTACCTAAAGGTTGTGCAGGCCAGATGGCAGTTGTTTCACGAAAAGTATCGAAGTTCAATCGCAACGCGCATCGTCAGGGAAAAAGCGGAACCCGGATTAAAATGATTATTCTAAATTTTGTATTCTATAAGTGTTTTTATTTCCAAATCTCGGAAGGATAGGTGGATTGTAAATGTGATTGACGTATCTACCTTACGCATGAGGGACCTATGAAACACTGTGTGAATGTAACCTCTCATATTTTATTAGGTATACTAATATCACATTTTCGAAGTAAATGAAATCGTTAGTGAGATGTCCCTTCAATAGATATAGTGGTCCAACTATCTATAACTATTATATAATTGTAAAAAGTTTATGTTTGTCCGCAATGGACGCAAAAACTACTGAACGGATTTCGATGTGGTATTTTTTGTTTGAAGGGGTTTTTTTTTATACAAGGTCGCAAACAAGCACGCGGCCCACCTGATGGTAAGTGGTTATCGTGGCCTATGGGCGAATGTAACACCAGAGGAATACCTAACACTCGTGCCGCAACCCCTGTAAGAACTGAGACATTCTGTGTCGTCAGCGCAAAAGATGTAGGATAAGCCTTTGGTTTTCCTACGGACAACACAAAACCTCTCTAGTGAGCTCTGGCTACCCTACTCACCACCGGGGTTTGGTCCATCTTAAAACTTACGTTTGTTTGATTGCAATCGGTTAAGTGTAACCCTGGTTCTACTTAACTAATTATTCTATTTAAACACTGGTTATGATTAGTGATGTGCGAGAAGAAGTTGCGCAGATGGTGCTAAGGTTGCGATGACCGACAGCCACGCGGGCTGAGCTGCGCGCATAGGCTAGTTATTGATATAACTTCTAATACCCACATCAAAACTTCTGATATTAAAACAAACCACCTATGTCAATCATTTGTCCCATAGAAGATAAACTAAATAATTTGAGGTTAGTAAAACTGTACAGTATGTCAGTTTTCATAACCCATAACAGTTTAAGCCTTTACATAATATGTCCTTTGTCTTTAAAGGATGGATATAAAAGTCCCTTATCAGTTACTCACACATAATGATAATACAGTTTTATTATACCTTTTAGTTCTATTCGTGTGTCTACATACAGGGCTCCGATATCATATCTTAAAGACCCAAGTCATCTATATTTGCAATGCAATACTTTGAAATAATATAACTTTTATGATTTGAGACTGGCGTTTTCCTCCATGCGGAGGGCCATCTAGGGCTGGATGGAACCATAGTGTCCCCATTTAGATACAGATATGCGGAGGCACACTTTGTACCACCGTCGTGACCGCTTGTGCTAGGGGTGACAGACGGCTACGACCGTTCCCGCCGGTATCCCCAAAGCACGAGTGCCCGGTGATCACCTGCGGTAGCCGGTGAGTAAAGTTACCGTATGGCTTTTTTTGCCGATTCATGGACTCCCCATGATGAGTCTTACCCGCCGTTGATTTACCTTACCGCTAGCGCCACTGCACCGCTAGCTGCTTATTTCAAGGCCACAGCCTGAAATTTTTATTCGTGCATATCCGTGGCATAGTAGGTACACCCTTCCTATTCCAAACCATAGATAACTATAATTTATACTCACATTGAGCAACGCGTCGAAAACAAGTTTATTGTAGTTCCATTTTATGGTCCTACAACAATGTATTTCATGATGTCATCTATGATTAATTACAATTCATTGGATGAAAGACGCCGCCGCACACAATATATCTCAATTACCAAAATACTTTTATAGTTGTTCTTACAGCTCAATTATGAGAGACAGCGAGTACCGGTCGCGTCGCTCTGTGGTATAATCATTCATGGCAGTATTACTATTATCATAATATAACAAGCAACGGTAAGCGCTATTGAGTAGCCCTAGCCCTAATTAAGCAGTCTCCGACTGGGGAAGTACCTCCGCCCTACAGAATACCACAGCTCATAATAATCTTGTGTTGTGGTTTTGACGGTAAGTAAGGTAGCCACTGACAGTTCACTGAAGAGATTTTATGTTAACCTTCACCCTTCACCTACCATAGTTCACGGTAATCACTTTCCATCAGGTGGGACGTTGTCTGTCACTTTAAGGGTATAAAAAACGCTTTCCCATAAGTAACATATGCACTCTGGATTAGACAAAATACATTGTGACATAATTTAAAACGATCTTAATACATCCTTAAAATCCTTAGGTATTGGCAAGGCCGTCCATGACAGCCTTACTGATATGGACCTCAATGCAATTAATGCCCATTTTTCCACCCCTCCAACCACCATTCCTAATGATGTTAAATTTTCAACTTTAAATTTTCTCTCTTCTCTTCCATTACCGTTAAATATTTCCTTCTCATTTCAACCAGTATCAGAGGTAGATATTAAGAAACGAATAACATCCATATCCACCAGGGCAGTCGGTGACGATGGCCTTCAACTCCAAATGTTTCTTCCTATCGTAAATCTGATTCTTCCTATCCTCACGCACATTATTAACTATTCCTTATATTCCAACTGCTTTCCTTCATCATGGAAAAAGGCTTCCGTCATACCTCTGCCGAAAGTATCCAATCCCACAACACACTCCCAATTCCGCCCCATCTCAATCCTTCCCATCCTGTCCAAGGTGCTTGAGAGTGTTGTCCACGATCAACTGACCTACTACCTCTCCTCTAATGGCCTGCTAAGTCCTTTCCAATCTGGCTTCCGCCGTGGCCATAGCACTGTGACAACTTTAGTTAAAGTAACAGATGATATAAGGATGGCCATGGAGAACAAGGAATTGACAATTTTGGTATTACTGGACTTCAGCAGTGCCTTCAACTCAGTTGATTTCGACATCCTCTTAGGTATTTTATCGTCAATCAATGTTTCTGCCTCTGCTACATCTTGGTTCAAATCTTATCTCCAAGGGCGCTCACAATCTGTTAGAGTGAACGACGTTTCATCCGAATGGTGCGACTTAGTGTCAGGCGTTCCCCAGGGTGGCGTCCTTTCTCCACTCCTCTTCTCTGTCTTCATAAACGCCGTCACTAAGGTTCTAACCTCGCATTACCATCTCTATGCAGACGATCTGCAGATATATCGTCATTTCAAAGCCGATGAACTAACTGAGGCTGTGGCCGCCATCAACAATGACCTTGACCATATCAATGCTTGGGCACAATCCTTTGGACTGCTGGTCAACCCAAAAAAGTCTCATGCACTCATTGTTGGTGGCCGATACATGCTCCGCCTCTTGGATCATGATTCTCTGCCTCCAGTGATGTATGACTCTGAAGCCATTGAGTACTCAAAAAGTGCTAAAAACTTAGGCGTACATATCGACTCCATGCTTGCCTGGGATGTTCACATTGCGGAGGTAAGTAGGAGGGTGTACTGTTCATTTCAATCCCTCAAACGTCTCCAGAAACTCCTACCTCTTCAGACTAAAATTACTCTTGCACAATCTCTTCTACTCTCGCTGTTGGACTATACTGATGTCTGCTTTCTCGATGCTTCGGAGGAACTGTTGAATAAACTTGAGTGCTTGCAGAATTTGGGAATTCGCTTCGTGTTTGGCCTCCGTAAATACGACCATGTCAGCGAATACCGGAAAAGACTGAACTGGCTCCCTATTCGGCAGCGCCGTAACCTTCACATCTTAACTCTTCTCTATACTATACTTCATAATCCTAATGCTCCTACTTACTTGCGGGAACGCTTTGAGTATCTTGTACCCAGGGGCAAACCCTGCCGCCTTTCTTCGTCTCTTCTACTTCGCACACCTGGGCACAGTTCTAGCTGCTACGATGGATCTTTCACGGTGCAAGCTGTGCGTCTCTGGAACTCCTTGCCTCACTCCATTCGTAGTAGTACTACTCTTGATATCTTCAGGAGAAGAACTAAGGATCATCTCCTTTCACAATAATATTGTAGTCTATATATTTATTTATCTAGGTAGGTATATATACGTTTAAGTCTATCTATATGTGTGATATATATGTATGTGTGTAGGTATATATTTATATGTATGGGTCGTATGTATGTATGTATGTATGTATGTATGTATGTATGTATGTATGTATATGTCTATATATATGTAGGTACCTGTTTAGGTACATTTTTATGATCTTGTGTTTTTATCTTTGATGTAACACACTTCAGACTGCCTTCATTACGATACATACTCCTCTGAAACTCAAAGGTTTGCTGGTAGAGAACTCATTGTGAGTTAAGCTCGCCTTTGTACATGATTCTTGCAAATGTATGTAAATAATCTCTGTATTCATTATTAAATCGATCGGGATATTTACCATGTTTGTTGATTTCTTCGCGTAACCGATATTTCGGCGCTGTTGCAAGCGCTATCGCACAACATCTATTGGAGGAAGGGACGAATCACTGGATTGAGTTGCATAACCCACAGATTCTGTCGACTGAACGCCACTATATACCCAGAATGGTGAAGGAGGCTATTGAAATAAAAAAGCACAAAAACTTCAACCGGGAAGATGGTTTTCAACTTGCGAGTGTCTGGCACCCGGTGATTCGTAAGTTCACAAAACCCAAACAAACGCCATCTCCAAAACCCGTGCGAGCCGATACAGTGAGTGTTGTGTGTCGTGATCGAGTGCAATGCGAGAACGCGGACAGTGGTAGCGGCGACGCGCGTAGTAAACGAGTAAGAAAGAGGGTAGACCGATACGGTTGGCCTCAATAACAACGAGCTCGGCGGTCATCAGTACACCGTGATCATGGCGCTTGCAACAGCGCCGAAATATCGGTTACGCGAAGAAATCAACAAACATGGTAAATATCCCGATCGATTTAATAATGAATTCGTAAATGACCATGTCAATCTAAAATCATACATAATCTCTGTACTTTGTGTGTGCAATAAAGAATTAAGAATAAGACTTTACAGAGTCATCTAATTTCAAAAACTCAAAAGGATACATTTTGGTTTCGAAAAATATGATGATAAAAGTAAGTAGAAGAGATAAATTATTCGCAAAGCTTATAAGTCAGAGGACAAATGAGCCGGAAAAAAGAAACATGAAAGGCCCGTTGACCCCTTTCGTAGTTTGCGGTACCAGTTTGTGGTATTATTACTACTGAAGTTTGTGCCTCATAAGTCTCATTTCATAAATATCTTAGACGATACGAGGCCTACGTCGCAGGAGAAGGAATTGTGGGAACAAATTTGTCATAAACAAACCATGTTATCGTCCAATCTGCATGACATTTTCTTATGAGTGATATAGGGTTACAAGACTCCTACTGATTTCAGGACACGAAATTTTAGATAGATAGATAGATAGATAGATTACTCTTTATTGTACACCAAAAACAAAACAAAAAATAAATACAAGAAAACACCAGGGACAAGTAGTGCGAATTGTATTTCGTGTCTTTTAATTCATGCGAATTACAGAAGTTAATTTTTAAATTTATTTGTTGGAAATATAAACACTATAACTAGCTAATTCTCTTTCCCTTAACCCTAATCCTAGGATAAAAGTTTGTCTCACTTTTCAAACCATACTTTTTCTATCTCCATAAAAAATTATGTCCGCGTGGTTCCCAGTATAGTTGCATTTAGACCATCCCATCTCATTCCATGCCGTGTAGTACAAGGTGACTAAGGGATAAGGTTGTTTAACATCAGACAGAAATATACAGCCTAGACTCAGACTAAGATTTATGTCTAGAATAATAAGAAAGTAATAAATAATTAGAAAGAAACTTGTAGAAAATACTTTCATTCTGCATAAGTTATAGCAAAAGTTAATTACTATTCTGACTTGTACATTGCGATCTAGTCCTATTTTCTTAATTAAGTGCGTCTCAAATATTTGCGCATATATTTCAAGTCGACTACCCAGTACTGTACATTATTATATTTGTACTGTTATTGTTTTATATTTAAGTATATATATTATATACACACATACACGCCCTAGAGGTATTTATATATATGCCTCTGTGGCGTGGCGGTAGCAAACGCGACTGTTACGCCGCTGGAACTACGATTACCGTTCAGTGCAATATTTGTATGCCAAAATATTACTATTTGCAATAGTCTGGTTCGGTCTCGGGAAGCACGTTAAGCAGTCGGTTCCGATTCCCATACTTCTATGGCAGTTACGGGTAGTTGAAGCCAAAAAATCCGAGCAGTTGCACACCAGAATTTCGATATCGCAAAGTGGTTGTATAACGAAGTTCATAGTTAGACTGCAAAGCCAACCTCTATTGTTAGGTAAAGGACTAAATAAAAATGATGATGTTTTCATGCATTTTTTTATATGAAGAATATTAGCAACCGAAATCTCTAACATTCCCTCTAACCCCTGCAGGTAAGTTCAATGGCTGGTGTTAGAAGTGAGTTCAGAGTCTTTAGTGTAATGGCAATTATTTTACTCGTAGCATTACGTAGAATTTCTTATTGATTTAATTTTCTTTGCGCAAGAGTGAGTAATTGCAACCCAAATATTATTGAAATTCTTTACACATTGCTCTTTAAAATGAAATATGATTCATTTAAAAGTTGTCAATTAGTAAGTTGAAATAATACAATATTTTAGGACTTTGAAAGCAGAAATATGTTCTTTATTTATGTTATACTTTTAAGTAAGACAGCTTGGGTAATGAGCTCATGGGATAACCGTCATCTTTGATCTTACTTGTCCCGAGACCATTTATAACTGCTAAAAAACAATGAAAACTTCGGACAAAATAACACAATATGCAGGATGTTACGAGAACGCTCTCCAAGCCGAAGACATTGGCTTAAAAGAATAACGATTCGGCATTTTTTTATACTGTTTAATTAGCATTATTTATTCTCCAGAGTATCAGTAAAGCTACCCGACGGAGGTCATCTCGAGGAGAAGGCCCCGGGTCTGCCGGGGTGCGAGGGATGTGTTGGCTACTACGTCACCTCCGGCAACCAAAGACCCAAAGACGGCATGCGTTTTAGTCGGTTCGAGTCCGATACAACCGGCTCCGGTGGGGGTATCCGTGGGGATTTTTTTCACCATTAAATAAAGTATCCGTAAAGCTAAATGAAACGCTAATTTCACAAAAACATCACTGCAATAACTTCAAATAGAGCCATAATGCGAGTTGATGTTTTTTTATGAAATTATTGTTTCATTTAGCTTAATAACACTAAAGAGAGTGAATAAGACTCGTTAAACGGAATAAATATTGAAAAAAAAATGCCAAATCGTACTACAAGACTAGATCGTAGTACAAGGGACCTCCGGCTTCAATAGCCGTTTACCCTGTATACATTTACGAAATAGCTACGTTCTCGTACGACCTCTAGGTTTAGACCCACGGCCGCTTTGGACCTACTATCAAACATCGTGTTTATGAACTGTGAAACTTTTATTTATAAATTTTTCACCTTCCAAATATGGACGGCTATTTAAAAGTTCATTTTCAAATTCATTTTGCGTAACGCGGTAATGAGGAAACTGTTTCTCTTTTACGCTAGTAATAATAACTTAATGGTCTATATCCTCGAAATAACTTCACTGAAACAAAAGCTATCAAGTTATGTACCTCATTTGAAGCATAATTGATAAAATTGCCCGTAGACAAATAAATCAGTAATGAACACCGTTCAACTTTTAGATTACTCTGAAAACTTTACAACAAATAATAATGGCAGTTAATGTACTAAAACAAAAACAAGCGAAAAATATTTTCCAAGTTTTCCGTGACTCGGAGAGCACCTTAAGCCGCCGTCCCCTGTTTCTATACTAACATCTGCGGCATTCGTTCCAGGTAATTGATCATAAAAAGTCCAACAACTTTGTTTTACTACAGGGCCCGTACCATGAACTCTCAAAACGGGTCAATAATTAAACGGTTGTCATACTACCAACACTAAAAATAACTATTTATAAATATGTAAATAAAATAAATAAAGAAAATAAATTACATCATAACATAACATAATATAAACACACGCCTATATCCCCGAAGAGGTAGGCAGAGGTGCTAGCACCCACATTTCGCTAGTTTATGTTTAGGTCCCAATGTAGTAGGTGGCGAGCCTATTGCCATTAACCGGGCACTTATAAAGCGATAAATACACACATAACTTCGTAAAGCATCGAAAAGTCATTGGTGTGTGCCATGGTAAAACCTGGGATCGAACCCGAGACCTCGTCTCAGCAGTCCATTATCCATATCACTAGGCTACCGCGGTAACTTTAATTAAATTAAAATAAAATTTAAGTAAATTAAAATAATTATATAATTATTAATATATAAAAATAAATAAAAGCTTCAGAAACAGTATTTTCCCTCAACGTTTGGTGGCATGACAGCAGTTCAAATGTCGAGCTGTTTTAATATCTTATGGTAGGGGTGCAGGACCTCGATATCGCTAATACGAGTATGTTAAAGAGGTCAAATGGCAGTCGCTTCACTGAACCAAATCAAATCATCGTGACATTAAATGATCTACAAAATTCCGTGGTTAATAATAACCTTGTGTTGTGTTTCCGGTGGTGAGTAGGGTAGTCAGAGGTTTTTTTTGTTTGAGAAGTTTTCCAACCTTTTGAAACCTTTCTCTGACAGCACAGAAACTCTCGTAACCTTCTCTCACCCCCCTTTCCCATCCCCTCTATAGCGATTGGTTGCAAAAGGTCCATAGGCTACGGTAACCACTTTCCATAAGCCTGTGGTAGTGCTTGTCTGCCACTTAAGTGATTTAAAAAAAGAGGTGTACATTTATTTACTATTCTGTAAACTAGTATCCATACAAAAGTTCTTTCAAAAGCTTCCTCCAAAAACCTACCAGTTAGAGTACTTCTGACCTACACTGTGTATCTTATTGCTCACCATATCCAAGAAGCACATTTCGTTTGAAAGTTAACAACTTTATTTGAAACCTAAATAAAAAGGTATCAATTTACTTCTACCTCATTTTATGTTGTACAGATAAACGGCAGCTTCTCATCTAACTTTCATTTTCAACCACTTTGCTATAAGAACCTGTACTCGCAATTCCGATCTTAAATTTTTATACGCCATTTTCTTGATATGAAACCAGTAAAGTGCATTCAGAAAATGAGTTTACTTAGTCAGGTTTTGGGGTCTCGGCATCGTAAGAATATGGACGTAACTGCAGGTTGCATAATGCCACAGTCAAATGTTTGCAGTTACGTAGAAATATTAGGTACATGAATAAAATTTATTTTGTTTTATATTTCTTACTAGCTGACCCGCGCAACTTCGTCTGCGTTTTTGCAAAATTTTGCACCCCATTTTTGCAAAATTTTTCATTCCTGATCCGCACCTGTTTGTCGTAGCATGATGTTATATACATATAAACCTTCCTTTTTAACCATTCTATCTATTAAAAAACCGCATCAAAATCAAAGGGACATAGGGACAGAAAACGCGACTTTGTTTTATACTATGTAGCGATTTTCAATATCTGCTGTTAGTATTGTGATTTTAGCGCATGTGCTGTAGGTGTTTGTATTATGAAGAGTGTCTTGCAGCAAAGACATCACTTCCTTCCTTATCAGGAGATAACATCCTTTCTCTTGAGGCGGTTGTAGCAGTGTGTAAATAGTTTTATTTGTCATAGTAGGGGAGGCGAATATGCTTAACTTGTAGTTAATCGAGTTAAAATGATAGATTAGATTATAGGTAGAATAATGGTCTTATAATTTTTCTAATTGCAGTTGAAGTGGAAGTGTTTACATTATAATAGGTTTTTTTTATTACCATTTTTTTTCTTTCTCTTATTTATATTTTCTCTAAAATATATTTATGTATTACCTCTAAAATAAAATATAAAATCAACCGCTCTTCAGGGCCCCGATTCTACTAATTCTCAACCAAGACTAAGATTACAAGAATTTCCATTGATTTAAGACACTATTGGGAAAGGCTTAATATCAAAATAGAATAAAAATAAGTTTATGACATTGTTTTATTTACTGTACAAAGCGACATTTAATTTTAGTCTTTAACTGCATATCGCTAAGTCTAAAGTCTAAAGTTCAATGGCATTTTTTATAATCTCAGTAGCTTGATAATGGTTGACAGTTAGAAGAATCGGGGCCCAATAGATCCATACATCATTGTTTTGTAACTTTGTCACCTTCCCACTCACTTAGATTATACGCTCTAATTGTAGCAAAATTAACCCTTATTAGTTATTAAAAAATCTATTTTACCTTAATACGACGCCTGCGTGTTTAACGTTGTGATTTTATTTTTGTGCAAGACCCTATATTAAGGGGAGCTCATACTGGCTAGAGGGTCTAATCTATATTTATAAGGTAACTTCGAAACCCCTTCTAGGGCTCCCTACCTATTAATACAAAACAAATAACTGGCAATTGCTGTGGATAAAAGCAATTAATCCTTAATAAAATATTTTTTATCTCACTAAAACCTAATAACGTCCGTCGTCGCAATGATTATGTTAATATCGAATACGCCAATTGAACACTCGCTTTGTCTCTCAGTCTGTTTCACACCAAACCTCATTCATTGCTTGAACGTTATGGGCAAATACGATATGACAGTTTAAAAGCCTTGTAAAGTTAAATGAACCTACATCAAAATAAGCAAATATGGCAATATTAGACATACATACTTGAAACTAAATTATCGAATAAGAATATATAAATTGAAATTTCTAGACTTATTTAAATAGGGTACAAATAGAATAGGTGCCGATTTAGGTGCCGCCTGAATCTATTTTTGGTGTTTCTTATGTAGCCTACTATTATTTATAAAGTAGGCTATGTAATAAAAATTGTGAAGGTATATGAAAATGGTTGAACGTTTGTTACTCAAAAATAGGTAATACATATAACTTTGACAAATGACACGTCAATTTGACTTCACCCCGCCTGATGGTAAACTCAGGCGAAGTCTCAGGAACGAGGGTCACCATTACAAACACGCAAAGTGTTACAATGGTGGCAGCTTGACGGCCTTTCACGCCCCGCTTAAAGGACCCGGGACTGTTGGAAGAAGGAAACACATGAGCTGTTACCGGCTGTTGCCGATATTGGTGATGATGCACCGTTAGCATTCATAAGGCTATCGAGCATGAGCGTGACGTTAGGTAACAAGCGAGTTCAATTTACGAAATGATCAATGAAAATTAGCAGACGACAGCTTGAGTGAACATACTCCCCACGAGGCGTACAGAGGGACAGCAGCTATCTAATCTAAGCTACGTGGGTGCGTGAACCTAATTAGTTTATGAGAGTAGCACAGATAACCGATAAACATCTATTTGCACACCACTTCACGGTTTTCGACAGTAGGTAGCTACTTACATTTGCTCTACGTGATTAGAAAATAAACAAGCTAGACATAGATTTTTCTTTTTTAATTTTTTGGTTTTTCTTTTGTGGGATGTCACAGTTTTGGAACGGAAAAGTGTCTATTTTCTCAACGTAAGTCACTTCAATTTGACTTCACTAGGCGAGTGGTAAGCTGAAGGCTAAATCTCAGAGAAGATGGTCACCATTACAGACACCTATGAACCCTACGATGTTGTTAATGGCACTCAGCTTGACTGTTACATCAGAAGTTCTTTCAAGCTCAAAGGAGGACATTAGGAAGGAGAAAACACGTGGTATAGACTCCCAAAACTTAATGGTGCGGTAATGGAAAGATTTACCTTTAAGCGGGACGTGAAAAAACTTCAGATGAGGCCGTCAAACTGAACGCTACCAACACTGTACGTGTTTGTAATGGTGACCCTCTTTTCTGAGACTTTGCCTTCAGTTCACCATCAGGCAAGGTGAAGTCAGATTGACGTGTCCAATGTAAAAATAAATCATATAGGTAATTTGTAGGGTAATTATTTAGGTTCATTGAACATTTTTTCAAAGGATATCCTCAAACAGAATAACAGTCACATTTATTACCAACTGTTTGGTAAGAGATAAATAGTATTTGTTATACACATTGACAAGAGCTAGGCCTATTACGAGTAAAACGAACAATAGTTGATAAATACTATCTAATAAAAGGTACTTGAATACAAGTTAAGAATTGTACAGCGGGTCAATGACCAAGTCGTACATCGTTCTGTGCTACTTAGTATACAAGCCTATTATTCGAGCCTATCGCCGCATTTCGGGTACCTACTATTGTTGACTTGAGCCATGCATCGGAGGCTGAATCTAGGCTGTATATATAATAGGGTGTAAGGGGAACACTCCCAAAGCTGAAGGCCCCTAGAAAAATTATGGCAAAGCAAATTTTATTTTTTATTTTTTTCGTCATTGTTTACTCTCCATCGTATCAGTGAAGCTAAATGAATCGAAAATTTCATAAAAAAACCTCACTGCCAACAAAACAAGTGGCACCATCTTGCAAATTCATGTTTTTCTCATGAAATTTTGTTTCATTCAGCTTTACTAACGCGATGGAGAGTGAATAACTCAAGTTAAACTCCTCCGTGTCCGTCGGGGAAAAAGATGCGTGATTCGAGTCAACAATAGTGCCCGGAATACAGCAATAGGCTCAACCCCTATTAAGTGAGACCGAGCACAATGGTTGCTGAAATATGTGTGCTAATGTGAATTAATACCCGTTACATACTCGTATCTGTTCTAAATTTCAGTCAAATTTGTTCTTATTTTCATTCTTGATAATTCCATCAATATTTTTTCAACATTATCTGGCTTCTTACAATAAATTATTCTCGAACTCCTATTTTTTCGTTGTAGTTTGATAAAAATATAAATCAGTCTGTTTAAACAGATATTGGTGAATTCATCAATCTTTAATATTAGTATTTTCTTAAAAATAGTATTTTTTGTACTTAGATTAATATGAAAACAAATTTGATATACGTACTTACCTTTCAAAATAAATCAAAACTGTAGAAATATAAATCGCTGAACTAAAAAATCACTTTTTTCGTTCCCCAATTGGCTATTAAATAAATTTGTGAGGTGGAAAGTAATAAAAAACTTTTTTACTTTTAAATTTAATGCGTTTTCTTTATAAATCTGTAGCTCTGTATCATTGTAGTTCGAAACTATTACTGTGAAACTGAATTTTTTTTGAAAAATGCTATCTGAGTCACCGTTCGCCCATTTTTAAATAACTCCACAAAATGAACACCTAAAACTCTTAATAAAAGGTCACAATTCCTTCGGCCTTAACAACCTCTGTGGCATTGCGATGTTGGTCGCAACTACTCCGCATGAATATGGTCATCCGTCGTACCTCGGAGAGTTCGATAAGCCGTCAGTCCCAGTTGTTTATGGCAGCTTAAATTATTAAGTAAAATAATTTTCTATGCCTATACCTATAGATTGTGGAGGCCAGATGGCAGTCACTTCCAGGTAAATATCGAAGTTCAGTGGCGAAGCAGTTAGCCCGAAATTAATTTGACTTCACCCCGCCTGATGGTAAACTGAAGGCAAAGTTTCAAGAAAAATGGTCACGATTACTAACACGTTACAATGGTGGCACTATTAAACCGTGGGTGAGTGGTGGGTTCCTCTCCTTTCCCCAATATAGTTTCTGATAAAGAATTCTTTCGCCCTGAAATGTCACATCATTATCTTTTACTTAGCTCCGCAAGAGGCGGTAGATGCCAATCTTATATATAAAATTCTCGTGTCACAGTTTTCGTTGCCATACTCCTCCGAAACGGCTTGACCGATTCTCATGAAATTTTGTGAGCATATTGAGTAGGTCTGCGAATCGGCCAACATCTATTTTTCATACCCCTAAATGCTCATGGAGCAGCGAGAACGGGATCAAAGGCCACGCGGGCGGAGCCGCAGGCAACAGCTAGTAAATCTATAAATTTCAATTACGTACCTACTTGGTGTTATTAAATTATCATAAAATAATATTTGCACATTGCGTGACAAGATTACTGACATTATTCTCAATGAAAAATTATTACAGGCTCGTAATCTTTTCTTCAGACATCTTGTATATTAGGTTTCGTGACCCTACTGTTATTACACCTTTCATACTGACATATTAGAAAGTTTGTACAGGGTAGGCAGCACGTGTGTGACGCCTCTGGGGTTGCAAACGTCCATAGGCTACGGTGACCGCTTCCCATCAGGTGGGCCGTGTGCTTGTCTGCCACCTAAGTGGTATAAAAAAAAATATCGATTTGGGGCAGCCGACTTGTTTAGATCTTCTATTTAATCCAATCTCACCGGAGCGGTTATATCGAACTTGAACGTACTAAAATGCTAGTTTTGGATTTAATGCAGGTAATCCCAGAAGGACCCGCACCCAGTGATCAACGGCGTTCGCTACGAGAGGCTGCCGCGTGACCTCTATAGTCAGTTCCCCAAGATGGGTCTGATCACTGCAACTACGGCGTACCCTGATTGTGCAGGTATTGGAGCACAGCGGACATAATTTAGCGTCAGCATCGTTGAAACCATTCAACTGAAAGAATCTTGATAAAGAAACATTACCTATCATTGTGTTATCTCATAACCATTTTTCTATATCTATATATATTTGTTCATCTTTCTCTGAACCTTTTCCAAACTCGGTTTGGGTCGGCTTTCCAGTCAAACTGTGATACGGCTGAACTTCGATATTCTCCTTGCAGCGACTGTTATCTGACAATGACCAATGGCGATATCGAAGTTCATTTGTTATAAGACACATATATATGCTCACGCCTATTGCCAGGGTAGGCACCGGTGAATTAACACCCACATTTCATCAGACGTTGTATTCGGACGTTGCACGTAATAGAGGTCACACCCCATTACCGAACATGGACTATGTTTGGTCGCGATAACCAACATTCACGCAGGTGGAGCCACGGTCAACAGCTAATACAAAATAAATATACTAAGCTGGGTTGCACGATCGTACCTTAACATTAACAGTGCAGTTAAAGTACCGGTCAGGTATAAACAGTGTGCATCATTTGACAATTGCTAAAATCACGTCATAACTTTACGCTAACTGTAACCGGCCACGCTCAAACGTCAAATTCTATCAAAAAGATAACTATAACAAGTTACTAAATACACTGGTGCAACACATTTAGCCAAACCATTAGAATCAATGCTACTGTTACTGTCAAATTTGACGGAAACCTTAACTTTAACAGGTAGTTGGAGCAACTAAGCCGAAGAAGTCATTGAACTTTGAAACGCATTGTGCAAATTAGTCTCGAGTAATGTATTCCAAAATTTTTAGCATAACAGGAAACGTTGGGTGGACCCAGTAGTGATTGCTAATGGTTGTTAATGAGGGAGTTACTGGTAGGTGTTGGTATATTATGTGTGTTAATTGTTAGACTGACCTTATAAGTGCATCTGTCACCGATAGTTAGTTTAATCTAGTGTTCAAAACGATATCTAGGTCAATTGTAGGCACTATAAATTGACATCAGGGATTGAAAATAGTAATTAAAAAAAACTTATAAACAACGATAACAAACTAGTGGTCGACTTGTGGTCTAAATTCGATCAACATTAATCACTACATATTATAAAATAAAGTCGCGTTCCCTGTCCCTATGTCCCTTTGTATGCTTAAATCTTTAAAAGCACACAACGGATTTTGATGCGGTTTTTTTAATAGATAGAATGGTTAAAGAGGGAGGTTTTTTATGTATATAATATGCGAAGCAGGAATGAAAAAAGTTGCAAAAACGGGATGATGCAGATGAAGTTGCGCGGGTCAGCTAGTTAAAAAATATAAGAATTTGAACATTATTAAAGGTCATAAATAGGTATATTACGTCAAAAATTGTGCAAAAATTCAACTTTTATTCCTCAGATCATAATATTACTATTTGATATTATAATAATACATTTTGAGTAGAAACTGATTCCCCTAGCGCAATAGTATGCCAAAAAAGCAAAAGAAATAAGAAAATAAATATATAAGTAAATACGAATGTGAGAAGGATTAAAGAACCAATAAGGTCAGTCCCTTTTCAGTCTAAGCTTCACATTGTTATAGCTCGGGTAACATATCTTGGACCTAAGTCGCGAGATAAACAAGAACGCAGAGCGTGCAGATTGTTTTGATATCACTATCACTACAAAGTATAAAATAAAGTCGTGTTCTCTGTCCCTATGTCCCTTTGTATGCTTAAATCTTCAAAACTACGCAACGGATTTTGATGCGGTTCGTTTTAATAGATAGAATGGTTAAGGCGGAAGATTTATATGTTGTATATAACCTCATGCGACGACCAAAAGGTGCGGAGAAGGAATGAAAAATATTGCAAAAACGGGGTGACGCAGACGAAGTTGCGCGGACCAGTTAGTGATCTATAATTGGAGGAATTGAGCTTTCCAACGCCATGACACTGCGCATATATACGATATACGAAAGCTATCTCGGGTACTGTGCGTATATTAAAAAAAATAGTTCAAATTATATGCCCCGAGGTATATCATTCGAAGAAAATGTTACTTTTCGCTTAGAGAGTACTTTGACTTTAGCACAGAACATCCTCAAGGGATCACACATAATTATCTTTCGGAAAATGATTGGCATTAGAATAAGTATTTGCTGTTCAATTTTGTTATTGAAGCTCACATATGAAAATTATATTTAACATTATGCGGTCCCTAGGGTTCGTACCTCGTGGTAAAGACCTCGGATTCAACCGGGATTACCGCTGAGACGATGATGATTTATTTATAATATTGTTATACATATAATATTGTATATATGCATATAAAAGTTTGATTATATTGGCACGTAAAAACGTCTGAATAATTTTACTGACGTTTTTGGTAAAAAAAACGAGTGTGCATAGACCACACGAATGAAGTAAATATGTATTGTTTACTACAAGAAAATTGCCAAACGTGAATTACAACAATCAAAATCAGTCAGCAGCTTTTGGCGACTGCCGATATCAGTGAAAACAGACTGAAAACATGAAAATGAAATACTTCGAAGTCAAACTTGTTGTACTCGAAGTATTTCATTTTCTTCTTATTCTTGTTCTATACACGGTGATTTTATAGTGGTTTTGGAAAAAGAATTATTTTGTTTCACACTCAGTTTCGGTAGCAAAATCTACTGGAAGTTTTAATTTTGGAAAGAAAAAAAAAATACTTTATGTATGGCAATAATGTGCAGGTGAACAGAAAAATGTATGGGACGTGTAAAAAGAAAAAAATTTTTTTCGCCAAATTAGGACTTCCTTACGATTTTACTATCGAAATTGTGGCCAAAATCTTTTTTTCTAAAACCACTATAAAATTAACCGGTATATTTAATTCTTATGACCAGTATGTGATGGTTCACATACTGGTGATAAAAATAAAATATATAAATATATATAAGATAATAAGATTTGTTGAGTCTTTTCTTTGCCGCACCATTAAGTCCTGAAATTTTTCACCAGCTAACGTGTTTCCTTCTTCCTACAATACCGGGTCCTTTAACCGGGCGTGAAAAAACATCTGATGAGGCCGTCAAACTAAGCGCCACCATTGTAATACTGCACGTGTTGGTAATGGTGACGCACTTTCCTGAGAATTTACCTTCAGCTTACCGTTGGACGGGGTGAAGTCAAATTGAGGGGCCCTAAAAAAGTCCTTAGAAATTTTTCTTCACTCAAAGTGCATTCCTTGTTAGAATACTGGTTGGTATTTCTATAGTATAAAAAACATATCAAAGAAATCGATAAACAATGAAATAAACAGTATAGTTCTACACAAACATGACCTACTGACTTTGATATTATCAGCCCAAGTGCCCTTGCTAAATATATTATATTAACACGAAAATGTATATATGTAGCAGTTTCCGAGTAGCGTACAGGAAAACGGACATGATTCTTATAATGTCATTGTAACTGAATGAAGTGATATATTATTCACATCGAGGGATATCCCGCATTGACGAGAGTCGTGTGAACTCTAGATAAGAGATATATGCGGGTAGGACAGTCATTTAAACGTATTTTAAAAGTTTATTGAATACTAAATTTCGAGTAGGAGCTGGCGGGTGTAGGAACCTGCGAATACAATTTTTTTTACTGGGATAAATATATTTTAGTACATTCAAGAAAAACGCTGTGTAGCTAGACCCAAAGATTAAATAATCTAGTTTGTATTATGGGATTTTGAATGCGAATAAGCATACTTACGAGTATACACTTAAATATTATTTTTTAAAGGCGTATAGAAACTTAGATGTCATTCAGAGTTAGGCTCCGATCACCATTACAGTGTTACTCCTTTTTTTGGGCGCGAAATCCCCAAGGGTACCCCAGCCAGAGTCAGTTTGAGAGGTTATTATGGTGTATTCGAACCGACTGAAACGCACACTGTTTATGAGTTTGAGAAAAAAGTACCTAAGTACTTAAACTAAGTACTACTTTACTATGGTTCTTAATACTTCTCAAGATAATCCAAACTTCATTACATAAAAGTATATGAAATTTCATTAAGGAAAATAATCCTGTTATCAAGACCAAGGGATAATTTTCTACTCGTGAAATGGGCGTCTGAAATCCCACCTAAAATAAACTACCCTCTCCCTTGCTCATTTTGAATTTCATCTCGGCTCAATGTCAAGCAAAAATATAAGCTTTTCAAACGTTGTTTTCATTCAAAATTATTAGTTGGACAAAAATTAGTTGCGTACGTGAGTGTTTAAGCAGTACCATGTGTACGTGGGTGAGAAAACTAATGTCAAATCTACAGCTAACACCGAGGACCCTATTCGATGTCAGTGGTGGACTAAAGTTCACGTTCGTTTTAGTAAGTACCTCATACAAAAGTTCAAGTTATAATAAATATGAATTGGTTTTGGAATTGGAATTAACTTCGAAAATGTTAATGAATACTGAATGAAAATGAATCTTCAATTGCAACCCCACATGATTAAATTTCGAAATTCTGTCTACCAAGAAATGAAATGAAAGTTTATTTATCGGAATATGGGTGAGTGGGTACAGAAATTTTGGATGTTTTCATTTAAGGTGCAAGCCATACTCTACCACCGTGTGGCGTAAAAAAATATGTGAATGTATTCGACGATTTCTTTTGAAACTGCAATTTAATCTACAAAAAGATCCATTATCATAAAAATTTGTAAACGATTCCTTGAGTGAAGATCGCGAGAAGGCAAACGGAAGATAGGACGGACCGACGACCTAAAATGTGATTTGAATCTCGGATATGTATTGTGGAATGATTGCGTCTACAATATGGGGTTATTCAAGGTTTCTTAGGTTTATATAGGGGTGGCAATAAGAGTGTAACGCCCCTAAAGTTGGAACCTTCCTTAGGCCACGGTATAAACTTTCCATTAGGTGGACTGCACCTAAGTGGTAAAAAAACGTGGTAAGTATTTAATTACTAAAACAGACGGAACAACACTTTAAAGTTTGAGTTTTCCTGTTTATGTCTTGAATTCTTTTACATTTATGGGTATATTTTGTGTGAGAAAAATCTTCACAAACAAAGTCGCTTCTGTTACTGTGACGTGCAGTCACTAGTAAGTTCACAAACGCAAAAAACTCATTCTTAAGATAAAACTTTAGGTGCTTGTTAACCTTTGTCATCAAATAAAATAATTGCAAAGAAAATTTGGACGATTATAGGACTCCTTGGCTGACTTTGATTTGAGAACCTGAACAGAATCGAGTCACTTGTGTTAGCACTTTAGCAAAGTTGAAAAGCGTATTGCATAGTCATTACATTTTATGTAGGTACAGTCAGCGCCAAATGTAGCTTGACATGCAAAAACCTCAAAGGTGAAGAGGGCTACTGTTTTGATTGCAGGTTTTTGTTTTGTTTGGTACCATAACTTTTAAACCCTATAAATAATATTATTCTATGTTTTTATATGTTTATCAATCTTTATTTTATTATAGTTTGAAAATATCATTTTGATTTCTACAAATTTTTGTTCAATATATTTGTACTTATAGATAAAAATCGTTTGTAAACTTGTTAGCGTTATACAACTTTTGTTGCTAACAAAATATTTTAAAATTGATTAATTTTAAAACATAATAAGGCGTTAGCTTGTCAGAAAGTGATTAAAAGTTTATCTTTGCCCATAACTAACTTAAATAATTTATGTTTTAAATAATGTTTTGGAAAACTATTAATTGGTATTCAAGTTTAATTTTTAATCGAATATATACTGATGAAGTTAGTTAATACTGCCTTAGGGCGCGTTCCAACTATGTCGTGACGACAGATAATCGTGTAGTTTTAAGTGTCGTGGCTTATATGTTTAAATGGAGGTGTTCACATTTAGAACGACACAATTTACTGTCGTCTACGACATTTTTTGCAATTACGACACTTTGTCGTGACAGTGGGAACGGCTAGCACGACAGTCGTAAAACGATAAAAAATCGTGGACGGCAACTCTATATAGACGAACACGTGTTTTCACTTCCCTCTCGCACCCGTGAGAAACGATAAAATGTCGTCGCGATCCAATGGGAACAGCTAGATACAACAGTCGCTAAACGATAAAAATGTTGACGACAAACAATCGTTATGATGGTAACAAGTAGAGACGACAGTCGTCGAACGATAAATTAGTCGTTACGACATAGTGGGAACGCGCCCTAATTATTTTAGTTAGATGAACGACAAAAGTACTTTTATCTTTTTTTATAATAATTGCGGGTCAATCACCGCCAACACCGAATTATGAGTATACCATCGTTCGTAAAGATTTCCCGCCTACCGCCACTGAACGACATAGGACCGGGCGGCGTATATTCAACCTTCCATAGAACTATTAGGTCTACAAGTCTATGCAACCTACACTACATCGTCCACCGTCTCAACATGGTTTTGTTTAATTGCAAATATACACTTCGGGACAGGGTTTTATCAATAAGAATTCGCCCATTATATCACAAACGAATGCATTTATTCCATTTAATTTGTAAAATATACTTAAATCAATTAATTATTATGAATACAATGTACATTGAGATACTAAATACTCAATATTAACTGTGAAACACAAGCCTAGTTTAGGAAACAGTTTTCGTCCTGAAATATATAGTGTAACATACTATAAGCCTGTTTAAAATAATACAAAAAAAAATTGTGATAATAAACATTTTTGTATTTTTTTTATTATTATTATTACTTGTAAATATGTATAAATATATTATATACATGCTATAGGTAGCCCACAACGAGTTAAAAGAAATACATATATGGAAAAGAAATAGTCGCGTTCATCAAACTACGACAGCAAAGTTCCAGGTCACCTGTACCTTCGATGTTTCACGAACAAACAGAAATCCATACATATTCATAATATTACGATTGCTTATATCAACAGCCAACTCCCGAAAACTGGCTCCGAAAAGGTTTTCAAAAGTAAACACATTTTTTTATGTAACAGTTAAATAAGTTACCTGTGTACGTTTTTTTGTGTATATTTTCACTAAAGTCATTCATTCTCTGAGCCTATGTGAACCAACTAAGTGCCCAACTAAGTGAACCTTTTTGTCGGAGTTTTGGCTCCATCTACCCATAACGACTGCCATAGATGTTCGTATGGCAACCGGGACCGGTGGCTTAACGTGCTTTCTGAGGCACAACCAGATCAATGCAAATAACCATATGCATGCATACAAATATTTGCACTGAGCAGGGATCGAAAGCGCTTCCTGCGTAGCAGTCGCGTCACTACTGCCACGCCACAGAGGTTTTACCTAAAGTACTAAACCGTAATTATATTAAATAATAATAATAATAATAATAAATCTTTATTTGCGAGAAACATGGTTTTACAGTAGACGCAAGGCAGTGTTTCTAAAGTACAGCATGTTTCACCGTGTCGGTGTGCAAATATTTAAAAGAATTAAATTCAGACTCCATTAACATAGGTAGCTAAACTATTCAAAAAATAAAAACATTATAGAATTAAAAATAGAATTTAAAAAACACTATACAATTAAAAACAGAAATTAAAAATCATTATACAATTAAAAATAAACAAAACATAAAACCTAACAATATTCAATCTATAATTTTACCTACACTTAATAACACAAATAATTTTTTGTTCCTTATATATACTAATTTACATAGATTTTTTGTATCTGTAAGTAGTGTGCGCCATGAATTCTTTTATTGAGTAGAATCCCTTCTCAATAAGCCACTTTTTTAATCGAGATGAGAAGCGATTTAGTGGCAGTTCCCTAATCTCTTTAGGAATTCTGTTGAACACCCGTATACACATACAGAAACAATTATTCTGTTGAAGCGTTGTGGACATGTGTGGCAGGCACAGCTTAGTGGGGTCTCTACTAAGATATTTTTTATCTGTGCATGCTTTTGTGAACATGTTAGGGTGCTTTTTAACAAATAGGCCAATTTCGTGAATGTAGATGGATGTAAGTGTCAGTATACTTAAAGTTTTAAAGAGGGGCCTACAAGATTCAAGTGGCAGCCCCACACACCACAGATTGCTCTAACACATTTTTTTTGCAACAGAAACACTTTTTCTATTGCTGTTGAGTTTCCCCATAGTAATATTTCGTACCTTAATAGAGATGCCACATACCCATGATAGGCATAAACATATTAATATGTATGTAAATCTAAAAAAAATGTCTACATATAAAAAATAATGAGCGATATCTTAATCATATGCATATTGCCTATTATGTACGTGATTTTATCTTTTTGTCCAAACAAAGGTACTGTAATGTAGGAAATTGTTCTACAGAGTTTTTTTTTTAAATTTCCTTCTCAAAAATACAATTTCGCAGTTCAAAAACTTCCATTCTTACGCTTCAATTGGCAAACCAATAACCCTTGTATCGCAACCTGGAATCTCTCTGTATACGAAGGTTATAACTAGCGAAGACAGACAACGGCTCCCAAGAATTTTAGGGTTGTTTTTTGCTTTATACTAACATGATAAAATTATATTTTAAAATGGAAAAAAACGCGTGTTATGCAGCCCGGTGACTGACAGACAGATGGACAGACAGTGTAGTCTATGTTTCCATTGCTTCTTTTTTATACCACTTAGGTGGCAGACAAGCACGCGGCCCGCCTGATGGAAAGTGGTTACCGTGGCCTATGGGCGTTTGCAATACCAGGGGCGTCACATCCGTGCTGCCGACCATATAGAGAAGAGGGAAGAAGGGGAAGGGGGAGGGGAAAAGGTTAGGAGAGTCTCTGTGATGTCAGTGCAGAATACAAAGAAGGGTTTCTGTGTCTTCCTACTGACAACACAAAACCCCTTTAGTGTTCCAACCTCTCCAAGTCCAATTCATAGTTTAGCCATGTAAAAAAAAATTTTGAGACTGTTCTGTGCGTGAGGTTATGTTGTATGAAGATATTACTTCGATGGAAAATACTTTATGTAAATCTATCCAGAGCGATTTTGTCGAAAAAAGTTTAACAAAGCTAACTATCATCATCTTCCTGCCCTTGTCCCAATTATATGGGGTCGGCGCAACATGTCATTCTCTTCCACATATTCCTATCGGTCGTCATTTCCTCAGTTACTCCCTTCTTTGCCATATCTTCTTTCACACAATCCATCCCATTTTTTTTGGGCCGACATCTGGTTGTAAAGCCCTCTACATTCACACTTTGCATAACAAAGCTAACTCAATTTCGTAATTGTAATATAAGAGACAGTAGTCAGACAAACTCTACTAAAAGTGACATCTAATGATACTATGTCATTCGTTCTATCTGACAATAGATATGATTTTATCGCTAAGCTCTCAGAGTGCACTCTCGTTCGTTATCGTTCATCGGTCTTTTATTGAACATATTTGAGGAAATGAGTCGACGACAAGTTACTAATGAATAAATTATTCTTTCTTTTTTCTCTGTTCGAGGTCCAGGTCAACCTTCCCTGGGGATCTCGAAAGAGATAGCCCCGGGTCTGTTAGGGTAACTATCTTACTTCTCGCACGTTAAAGATCCAAAGACGGCGTACGATTTAGTCGGTTTGAGCCCGACATAACGTCCCCAACTGGCTCCGGCAGAGGGGTTTCCATGGGGATATTTTACAAGTTAAAAAGGTCAACCTTCCCTAAGAGCTGAAACATTTCAAAAGTAACGAATGAATAGCAAGAACTGTCGTAATCGTTTCCACAATTGCTCTATTTCAATTTTATTTTTCTTTTTTTAAGTGTAATAGTAATTTATTTATTTATTTATTTATTTATTATTTTTGAAGAAGGCTTACAGACTAATCCACAAGTGTGTTTACAAACAATTTATTCAAATGGCTATTAACAAGCCTCCACATTTAGATTTAAACATAATATCAAAAACATACACTTAACATACTTTAACCCTGTAGTGTTCGTGCCAATTGGTCGGTACCTCTCCCGTCAAAGTATGCGTCCGTCAACCGTCGTCTAACTGTCGCTACACTGGTGCTAAACAGGTCTATGTCTAGTTGCCTCGGAAGTTCATTGAAGCGTGATGCGCTTCTGATGGAGAAAGCATTCGACCTGTAGTTGGTAGTGGCCATCGGAACATCCAATATCGGCCTCTGACGAAGGCCCAATACGTTTGTTCGCAACGATACAGTGGCCAAGAGCTGCGGACAGTCAATTTTACCGTTTGCGAGATTGGATAAGTAACATATGTCGCCGATATTGCGCCTTACTTCTAATGGTAAGAAATGGTATCTATTGCAACGATGATAGTAGTCAACTGAATATTGCTGTGCCCTGTAGTCAAGGCAACGAAGAAATTTTCTTTGGACGCCCTCAATACGGGAATTATAAATCTCGTATTGGGGGTTCCAGACCTGGGATGCGTATTCCAAGTGGCTGCGTACGAAAGAACAATACAGAATTTTAACGGGCTTTAAAGACTGAAAACAGGCCGTAGCTCGCAGTATAAATCCCAGAGCTTTCGATGCTTTTTTAACAACATTGTTAATGTGCTGTTCAAAGAGAAGCTTACTGTCCAGTGTGATCCCCAAGTCCCTAATGCTATTTACTGTGCTAATTATTACATGATTTAAAGTGTATTTGTAACTGATTACGGATGTGCGACGTGAAAATGTTAATTGAAAGCATTTGGATACATTTAATTCAAGCTTGTTTTGATAACAGTACCTCTCAAACCTACATAGATCATCTTGCAGCTCGTGAGCGTCGGAGATGTTTCGCACGACTTTATGAATTTTCATGTCGTCAGCATAAAGTAAGATGTAGGAATGATGGAAGCACTGTTTGACATCTGCAATGAAGAGAGTAAACAATAAAGGTCCTAGAATGGAGCCTTGGGGAACACCTGATGGAACAGAGCTCCAGCCGGAAGCATAGCCCTGAAGAACCACAGCCTGTGTTCTGTTTTCAATGTAAGAGGAGAACCACCGGTACAGGTCTCCGTGTATTCCAGCGAGCATTAACTTGTCCAGAAGCACTCGATGGTCAATGCGATCAAAACACTTGCTGTAGTCCGTATAAATTACATCAGTCTGTCCTAGTGTCATGCCACTCGTAATAAATTCATGTGACAGAAGTAAGTTAGACGTAGTGGAGCGGTTTCTAACAAAACCGTGCTGTTCGTCTCCAATACTAGACTTGAGGGCCGTGTATACATCAGTATGAACAATACGTTCCAGTACCTTGGAAAACAGGCATATTTTAGATATCGGCCGGTAATTTTCTATATTGGCTTGTTCGCCCTTTTTATACACAGGGGTTACGAAAGCAGACTTCCAAATTCGCGGAACTATGCCTTCAGAGAGAGAACGCCTAAACAGGATACACACAGGCTCGGCAAGACTGTCAGCACAGTTGATTATAAATATTGGTGGTATCTGATCAGGTCCACCTGATTTGCTGATGTCCAATGATTTAAGAAGTTTTAATACGCGTGAATGATTTATCTCAACTGTGCTAACCGACACCGCCGCACTACTGTCCCCCTCATCGGCAGTGTATCGGTCACCAGCTGTCAGTTCCGGTGCTAAAAATGTGGACTGAAAATAGCTAGCAAATAGGTTGCTAATATCTTCTCCTGTGTTTACTGTAGTATCACGGTAGTACATTACTTTAGGAAATGTGCCAGTATTTCGCTTGGTCTTCACGTAGGTCCAAAACGATTTAGGATTTTTTACAATGGAAGCCTCAATATTTTCCATATATTTAACGTGGCACGTTTTTTCCAAGTCAACAGCTCTGCTACGAAGCGCAGAAAACGAATTGTAATCGGCTATATTGTTATATTTTTTATATTTTTTGTGAAATTTATGTTTTTCTTTAATAACTTTAATTAGCGCACTGGTGTACCAGGGAGGATAATTAGATTTTTTAAGAGATTTTACAGGGATATGTTTGTCACGTAGCTCGTACATTATCGTAATTCGTATATCGTAATCGTAATTACTAATATTCTAGGTGGAGAACCCTCCACTCACCCACGCTTTAACAATTCCAACAATAACAATCCCTGGTTAAGAAGTCTTTTTACTTGCTTTGAGGGGTGCGGTTTGACATTCCTCTCTATGACAATTAGTAATAATTTGCTATTGTTATCGTTGGAATTGTTAAAGCGTGAGTAAGTGGTGGGTCCTCCCTCCCCCAATACATAATTTCTTGTAATGAATTTCCGCCAGTTAACGCCTAACACTATATTGTAACAATTAGCGATATTTATGCACTGCAAATATTTGTATATTTGTATAACCCGTGCCGCCTGCGTAGCAATCGCATTTACTACTGCCACGCCACAGATCTCTATACTACCGTCTGCATATAATATTTATTTAAATTCAATCTTCGAACATAAATCGTCATCTCGTACGTTCTTAGTTCTTTATTGGACACACAAAGAACTGAGATCAAACATAAAAATAATTGCAAGAATCATGTTCAAATGCGAGTTTAACTCACTGTGGGTTCTAACTACGTTCTTTGTAGTGGAGACTGTTTACCATCTAATAATAACCCAGGAATCGTATGCTCTAGCAAAAGCAAATAAAGATTATGAATACATCTTAGTTCTAGTGAAATGTTCATTCCAGCTTCAAGTGGATTACGATTATGTATAGAATGCTAAAAGCATATCGTGTAATAATTCTAGAATTATTCTACTTGAGTAGCATGTTCGCTGAATATGTTGCAGGCATGTGGGGTATTTTCCCTCATAAACATGGTTATGAGACCTGTGTTTGTGTGAGTTAATAGCTAGCATTGAGTTTGCTATACACCCTTCATACTATCTCATCTTAAGTGTGTTTATTTCGCCGCATCTCTCAAATTTCATATACTTTTTGACGTCACGTCGGTAACAATAAGGTTTTTTTTAAAAAACTGCTAGTAACTGTATCTCCTTAGTCTTTCCGTTAAACCTTTCTGACAAAACTAAATAGCTAATAAAAAATCTGTTCAGTAATCTGATTAAAATCTAAAATGTACTTGCATAGAGTAAATAATTATACTGTTTTCCGATTAGCTATCCAATAATAATTTCATATAATTAAGATTTTTAATACCATTTCAAAATGAATACCATTTTTTTAATTATATGTATTAATTCAGTACATGATGCCATATTGTACTTACACCACAAACAATACAAGAAACGAAAAACTAAATTCACGTTTTAAAATTCGAACACTAGAATAAAGCGCAAAACACACACAGCGCGGGTGCGGCGCGGGTCGGGCCCGCGACGGGTAATTTTTTTTTGTATTCCTTATAATTGAATGGACGACAACACACATAACGCGGGCGCGGGTCGTGTCAAGCGCGGGTCAAGCGCGGGTGCCGCGGGTGTCACCCGCTTTACAAACCATGGCGCGGGTGCGGCGGGTGGGCGCGGGCTAACGGCGTTTGTTTTCGTCGTAATGTACGCATTCTCCTATAACCGTTCACACATACGGCGGGTGCGGGTCGTGTGCGACGCGGGTCGCGCGGGTGCCATTTTGCTTTTGTAATTATTTACAAAAACTAGTACATTTTCGCTATGAATCTCAATGAAAAAATTATTGAATGTGGTCCTAATCATGTTTGCTTGTTTGTAATTCTCTAGAAGTGATGAAATTATCCGTTTTCTAGTCGTTTTTTATTGATTTCGTGAATTCACGACCATTTTCTTTTTCGAGCTATTCTTTTCAAAACAAATAGAAACAGTTCAGTTCTTGCCTAATAGTGTTATTTTAGGTTCAACAATTTTTTAATTTTTTCATACCACTAAGGTGGCAGAGAAGCACGCAGCCCACCTGGTGGACAGCGGTTACCGTGGCCTATGGAGGTTTGCAACACCAGGGGCGTCACGTACCTACGTGCCGCCAACCATATAGAGTAGAGGGTGGAAGGGGGGGGAGGGAGGGGAGAGGGGGGAGTGGAAGTATGGACCTCGGAGCAATCCGCATTTTTCAGTCTAACTCCGTGTTTGGCTGAACTTCAGTATTTCCCGTGAAGCTATTGATACCACAAACGCTGACCTCCACAAACCATTGGCGATCTTGAAGTATTGAAGTTGGACCAGTTGTTGTATTTTTACCTCTCCACCTACATGTAATGATTGCCATGCATGCAATGGCACTGAATGAAATCGAACCCCCGTCTCCTGCGTAGCAATCTCGTTCACTACAGTTATGCCACAGTGGCTGTCAAGTTCTTCATCTGTGTCTGAATTTCCCGACATTTTCAATCACTGAAACGGGCGGCTTCATTGCTTTTGGATGGAATGCTAGAAGTATCATAATCGTTGCAGTATTTCATTATCTTAATTAGATGTACAAATACAGTAACTTCATAAGAATTATATACTAAAGAAAAGCAGAAGAAGCCACCCGCGCCCGCGCGACACGCGCTATGTGTGAAGGCACTGACAGCCGCGGCGGGTGGCGCGGGTGAAGCGCGGGCCCGACCCGCGCCGCACCCGCGCTGTGTGTGTTTTGCGCTTAAAAACACATTTTTAATTGTTTTACCGCGCAATTATGCTAGAACAATTCATCATATAGTTTTACAAAATAGAGTAAAAACTACCTACTTCAGAAAAAACATAATTTAAACAAGAAAATGTTGTACTTAAAGCAGCTTTTATTCATTTTAAATGTGATAAAGTGGACCATTATCATTACCCTCGGTTAATAAATTACTTTCTTCGCTACTTCGTTTGTATCTCGGATAAAATTAAGGCCTCAAGCAAATTTGACAAAGTTATTTCTCCAAGTAATTATTTTTTCTAATCTGTCAAAAAAGTAAGTTACAATTTTTGTGGTGCAGATTTATTTCATACTCAAAATAATTATTTGAAATAGTTCTCCTATTAGGTAATAAATATACAAATTTACGCAGGTCTGTAAATTTTTTTAAATCGGAGTTTTTCCTCTGGTATTAGGGGTCATATATGGAAGTTGCTCCCATCAAAACTGTATTTATAAGCCAAACCAAAAAGAAGAGAAGAAGTAAGCGGACTTTGGACTCCGACCTACAAGTCTAGAATTACACATTTAGCTAAAATGATATGATAATGATTGGTTTTGCAGTCTACGGGTGACTACTTTATATGTATTATGGATTTCTTCTAACCTCTTTCATTAAGTTCGACTCTATTTTTCTCCTCTTCCTCACACCTTACCCCTTCCACCCCTCGTTCTGTGCTCTTCACCTCTCCTTTTCCCTCTACACCATTGTCCCCTCCACCTTCCCGTCCTCATCATACCATTCCTCACTTCTCTCCCTCTCTTTCTCTATTCCGCTTTGTCATTCTACTCTATACCAGGCACCTATATGTAGAAACTAAATTAACAAAATTATAAAAGTGACGAAATGTGGTCAGTCCAGTCACAACCTAAACCTTTCAAAATATGATTTACAACCGCCATTAAAATATTTATACTTTGTAATTATTTGTTATTGTTTTCAAATGTTTTGTTTGCAAAAATTTGTTGAGTCATTAATCTAGAGGAATAATAAAAGTGTATATTTAAGTAACTCGTGGTTATCAGAGCTTCCTGATAATCCTCAGCATTCAGTTTTAATGACCTTATGTTTCGATTCAATCAACAAAATTATAAGGTGACCTTTTATTCTACACACGAGACTTAAAGTAATGTCCTTGAAAAATATGTTAAACATCATGGTCAGCATTATAATTAAAAGACAATAGAATATGAGTACAATTATTTTTCAATTAAGTAATAATTAATGAAACTAACAATTTTGTAAATTTATTGCTTTTGTCACCTAAATAAGGTATAGTTATATTCTTGTTATTAGGTACTAGTAGAAAAATAATAATTAAATTATAATGTTATGTAATTTAAAGTAGCATGAATGTGTCTGTTATTATTAAAGAAAGAAATAATAACTGCATATAGGTAATTATTCTTAGAGGTTATTTAATGACTTTTGTAGCTGGATAATATACGTTTAGACTTTCATACATTCAGTGATAAATAGATAATCCAATGAATCGCTCTACCTACAACAGAGTTTTCTAAGATAAACCCCACTTTAACTAAAATCTGTTACACATTACGCAGCAAATTTCTTGATTCCATGAATCAGCTATGTTAGACTTCACATTGAATAATTCCCACACTGATTCCGTATAAGTGCAGTGATTCAACACACGCTGAAAGAGCTCATACAATTAGTCTTTCACGCATACCGTAGATACACGTGCACTGTTTGGTATTTTATCCCATCGCGAATGATATTTGAAATGGAGGAATATCTAATCAAATTTATTTATCCATTAAAGTCACAAACAAATTGATGATATTTAATAAATAAACTTTTTTTTATAAACCCAGTGTCACATTCACTGCAAATACGCATAAAATGACACATCTCAAACTAAGATTCATTATGTCGTTCAGGTTGCAGAGCATCTCAAACAATACATACACACACTCGGAAAACATAAGCCTTCTTCTGGCGTAGTCAGGTAAAAAGCATCAATACTACGCATCATAACACTACACATTATCAACTCTAAGCTTAAAATTTAATATGAGGTCATTGCTAAGAACATACTTTCCTAAGCTTCATTGGTATAAAAACAAAACTTTGAAGTAAATTTTACTCAAACTCTAGTTGTAGCTATCGTATAAAACTTTGTAAATACCTAATTCACATCCGAGTGACAACTTTTTAATGACCAGTAAACCCCTTGTTTTATTGAGTTTCATTTGAGTACTTAATTTGTTTTAACAAATCCATTACAATTAAGCGTGTTTTGACCCGTCTTTCAACTTTTTAACTTCAGCATTCAAATATTGGTAGGAATATACCTACTACTGAACTGGCTAGTTTTTTGGTGTCTTATAAAAAGAAAAGAAAAAAAAAGAAAAGCCCGCTGAGTTTCTTGCCGAAGTCTTATTATGCTTGGGCCGTGTTTCGATCCGTTGATCCATTTGCTAACTAACTTAAAATGCACTATTATTGATATTGATGTTTTCTAAGTGCCGTTTAGTAGTTTATACAGAATAAATTATTTTTGACTTTTGAATTTTAAGACAAACATTTATTTAACCTACTTTATAGTAGGTACTTCATTTACTTTTATCGGTACTCTAATTTATATCTACAATCGAACAAAATAAAAATCATCATAATCAACTCAGCTTTTCTCGAGTTATAAATGGTGTAACTAATAAGCTTTTCGACTTTGTTTTATGTATATACAATAATTATTATTACACACAGGTAATCATTTCCATAATGTTCGTCGACAAAGTCTTATCGAAGAAAAGGCTGAACCAAATTTAATGATCAACCCCTAGGTAATGTCCACCCACTTGTGCTGGAAAAAGTATAGCCTACCCTTTGAGTACTTTCTGTCGTCCCTATATTTAGTGGGAATTAGCCACCCACGCACACACGGTCAATTCAGTCCATTTATAGCCACTCCTACGCAGTTTCAGTAGTAAGGTGGACCCAATTACAGTTCGGTATGACGTGTTCAGAAAAAGGGTCAAACGGTAATGACCATCGGTATAAAACTTACAAGTATTAATTTGGTATTTTTTTAAAGAATATTAGTAATCTTTCCTAATACTCATATTATCCTCGCCAACTAAGCTGAATGGCTTGTATTAAAATTTCCAGTTGCATCTAGAGCTATGATGGGCGAACAAACTATGAGATACAAAGTGCATTTGTACCCCAGAGTTTGCTCTCTTATCGACGAATATTTTTATTACTTGAGCGACTACTGTTCAACACCACAATCCTGAAAAGAATGCCTTGTCCGTTAATCAACAGTTGTAACGGCTTGAAAAACAAATGTTAGCTTGGGCTCTGAAAATATTAATTAACCCTATAAATGTATGTACATACTGCCAATTTTAAATACGTAAGACATAGGTACATAATTTTTTTTTTTTTTTTATAGTATCACTCCTATATCCCCGAAGGGGTAGGCAGAGGTGCTAGCACCCACATTTCGCCAGTTTTTATATACAATGTTTAAAAATGACTGTAACGTCATTCATTGTGACAAAAAGTTCGTATGATTGTCGGTAGATAGCCCCCTAAAATCCAACCACACGTCCTGATCGACTACCTGATCTCGTGGGGAACGGACACACGGAAACAAATTCACTGACGTGGCTAACGTGGCTCTGGTATACTTCTTTAAAACTTTAAACTTGACATTGGCGTCTCGTCATTAATTTTATAAAACGTTTACCATATTTACTAGAAACTGGCAAAATTGCGGCGATTCTGCTGCAGAAGCTATTTTAAGAAAAGACGAAGAAGATGTCGGTGCACAGCTCCCACTATCGCCCCAAAAAATGTCACTTAGCGATCATAGCGTTCCATCCGTAAAGGAAAGATCACGGGTTCGAATCCCGTCGAAGCATTCATTTTCCTATTTAAATTAGATTAAGCATATACGTAAAGTATTTTATATTTGCATGTTTATTTCTGAATTTATATTCCTTTAGTAATAAACCGAACATTGCCCTCACTGCAGTTTGCTTGCCTTGAACTTGAACCTGAAATCACCGGTCAAATGGATTCGTTGTAAACCAAACACTTAATGTGATAGATACTGTCGGAATGGAAAATATAAATATCACAACAGTTAATAGGTATAAGCACGGGAATTCTATCTAGGTAATATTATCTTTATAGTACTATCTAGATAGTATTACCTCACCATGGACCTCGGAGTCCGGGGACCGTATTTCTTTCCCAGTCTAACTGCGTTGCGGCTGAACTGGTTAACAATCGCAATTTCCGCCATGTAACGGCCACTTCAAAATCTTATTTATTTTATAGTTCTATGTAATACTATTGTTTAGTCTGTGCCAATGGAAGACTAAAATTAGAGTAAGGCTATATATATACGTTGGTATTGAGTAAATATTTCGAAATTCATTTTTATTTATATAGATAAAACCTGAGCGGGAATCAAACTTCCACCTCTATCGTAGCCTTGACGTAGCAGTCGACAACGACGAACCGTTTACGACTACGCTACGCATTATTAGTTCAAAAGACAACACCATCATTCAGACCTAATCATAATTTAAATCAATGAAATTTATTCACTCCCCAAATTAATAGCAACTCAACATAAATTCGACTCAACAATATTCTTAAACAATGCAATATAACATTCCCTTTGTATGTTTATTATTGCTTATATCATAAATTTGATATCGATTGTGAATCATATCCCGCTTGTTATTTACTGGAGCATTTCACTTTGGATATTAAATTTATTGGTTTGCAACCATCACGGAAAATAGCTTTGAGAGGTAAGTGCATTTTGTCTGTGTTGGCCAAATCAATGTATCATGCATGATTGCAGCCCGCTGGTGCATTATGGCAACTTGGTAACTCCTTTATGAAGTGATTTAACTGTTTTATTAATGATTTTAATGGATATATTGTCAGTATTTGTTCATCAGTGTTTTGCGAGGGAAAATTGATTAAGAAAATGAAAACGATAAAATAATTTAACTAGTACTTTTTTTTTTTTTTTTTATCTATGGCACGTCAATTTGACTTCACCTCGCCTGATGTTAAGCTGAAGGCAAAGTCCCATGAAAGAGGGTCACCATTGCAAACACGTTCAGTGCTACAATGGTGGCGCTCAGCTTGACGGCCTCATCAGATGCTTTTTCACGCCCCGCTTAAAGAACCCGGGACTGTAGGAAGAAGGAAACACGTGCGCCGGCAAGGAATTCCAGGACTTAATGGTACGGCAGAGAAAAGACTCACCGAACCGCTTGATTCTTGATGGAATATTCTGTACCGTATGCGAGTGACACCTAAGCCCTGCACGCGTTGTCCTGTGTAGGAAGGGGGAGGGTGGGATTAGTTGGAAGAGCTCATCAGAACATTCACCATGGTAGAGACGGTAAAATACTGCCAAGGACGCAACATCTCTACGCATCTGCCAAGGCTCGAGGGACTCTGTGACCTCAGGACTCTCAATAATGCGGACCGCACGTCGCTGCAACCTGTCGAGAGCATCTAATAAGTACTTTGCGGAGCCATCCCAGAGATGCGAGCAGTATTCCACGCAGGAGCGAATTTGTGTCTTATAAAGAAGACACCGCTGCTCCGGCGTGAAAAAACGTCTCACTCTGTTCAGGACTCCAAGTTTACGCGAAGCTGTTTTGATGATGCTCTCGATATAGTTCTTGTTGTTCAGTTTGCAGCGCACGTCCATACCGAGTATATTGAGGTTATCCTGTAATGGCAGTGGTGTGCTCTGAAGAGTGGGAGGAGGTAGGAAAGGAGATGTCTTTGCTGAAAACGCGCATGCCTGCGTCTTCTTGGCATTGAACTCGACCAGGTTCTCAGATCCCCATTGGGAAACGTGATTGAGGATCCGGTCAAGCCCAGTGACAAGAAGTCGCCTCTTTTCCGCTATATCGGACTGCTTGGCCGCAGAATGTCCGTGGTAGCTCCCGTGTACAGTGCTATCGTCTGCATAGCAGTGGATGCTGCTGGTGGACAGCATGTCATTGATATGCAGAAGAAAGAGAGTGGGTGATAAGACGGGGATAAGACCGAAGGCTGGTAGTTTGGAAAGAAGCGATTTGTGCCAGACTCTATCGAACGCTTTGGCGATGTCTAGGCTAATAGCCAGCGACTCACCATGCTTGTCCATAGCCTCACCCCAAAGATGGGTAACATACGCCAGAAGATCACCCGTTGACCGTGTCGGCCTGAAACCATATTGTCGGTCATTAATTAGGGAGTGATCCTCTAGGTGGCGCATGAGCTGTGTGTTGATAAGGTGCTCGAAGACCTTGCACAGCACTGAGGTGACGGCTATGGGCCGATAGTTGGCTGGGTCTGAGCGATCTCCCTTCTTGGGAATCGGTTGTACATTCGCCTCTTTCCACGCCGTCGGCACTGTACCCGAAATGTAGGAAAGTCGGTACAGCCGCGTGAGTATTGGAGACAACTCCGCTGCACATTTTTGAAGAACCACCGCTGGTATACCATCCAGACCACTGGCTTTCCGGACATCGAGTGACTGCAGTACTGCTCGGACATCGCGTTGCCTGATACGAATATCAGGCATTTCGTGGTCACTATTGGGTAGAGTCGATGGCTGCATACCACAGTCGTCGATTCGGGAGTTGGCCGCAAAGAGATTAACCAGCAAATTTGCTTTCTCTTGCGGCTCATGTGCCAGGGATCCATCAGGGTTACGCAGGGGGGGCAGCGAAGGCTGGCAGAAGTTAGCTTGCACGGCTTTGGCCAGTCGCCAGTAGCCACGGTTGCCCGTGGGATGCGCTACTAGTTCTTGACCAACCCGTGCTATGCGCTGAGCATCTGCTCTGACAAAAGCCCTCTTGCAGACCCTAGTGGCTTTGTTGTACGCTGCCTTAAAGTACCCGATGTTGGAATCGTGCGTAGCGCGCGCCCTTACCCAAGCGCGATACGCAGACTGTTTATGCTGAACAGCCTCTGCGCATTCGCGCCCAAACCAAGGGCGCACTCCGCGGGCACCGGTGACATCAGTGTATGGGATATAGTACTCCATACCCAGACTGATCTCACCGACGACAGCAGTTGCACTATCCGATGGGTCCTTACCTTCAAAGCAGCGCTCAACCCACGGGATGGACGCAAAATAGTCACGCAGTCCATCCCAGTCAGCCGACGAGTAGTGCCAGAGACGCCGTTTTCCCTGCACTGGTCGTGAGGGCGCTATGATAGGCACCTTGGAACAGACCAGACAATGGTCGGAGTTGCCCAAAGCGGCTCGCACCGAGACATTGTACTGGTCTGGGTGGCTCGTCAGCTGAAGGTCTAGAAGGTCTAGAAGACGGAGGGTGCTAGGCCCGGCCCCCTTGGTATCCTAGTGACCTCGTGTACCAGTTGGGTCAGGCCGTGAGCCAGAGCAAACGCGTGGGCGGCTCTTCCCGCATGGTCTGTTTTGGAGGAGCCCAACCAGATTTCATGGTGGGCGTTAAAGTCCCCCAAAAATACCATTTCAGCGTTTGGAAACCGCTCCTGCGCATCATCTGCCGCCTGACTCAGATATTCAAAGAGTCGAGTTGTCTCGGCATCTCCAGTATGGGAACGGTAAAGGCACACATAGATTTGACTAGTACAGCCATGGTCTACGTGTACCCACAGGACAGAAAAGGATGGGTCCTCAAGGCAGCGCAAACGGCGACAACAAACATCCGCCCTAACAAACACGCATACCCCGGCTTTGGCACGGAAATTTTCCTCTAGAACATAGCCGGGGTAGAGCAGGTAGGTCGTGTCGTCAGGGCGGCATATTTGTGTCTCCGTCAGAAAGAGCATGGCTGGTTTCGCCGTCTCAAGATGTTGGTGGAAGGTTTGAGGTTTGCATGGAGCCCACAGATGTTAGTGGACTCCACCTCAAAAAGCGAGCTAGTGGGAACATGAAGAGCCGCTGTGTTGTCATAATCTCTAATATGCACTGCCATGGTAGAGGGTAAGAGAAGGCGTGAAAAAAGAGGTGATTGTCGTTGCAGCACCGCGTGACAAAGCGCGGGAGATTGGTTTTATCTGTGATTGTAAGGCATGGTGAGAGCCGATGCGCCGAACGGAAGGGCCCCCGTACCCCCCCCCGAATATGGTCGCCGGGGTCCCGTCCGGTCACCAACCGGCACGACGAACCATATCGGGATTATGCGCGGCCTGGTGAGGCAGCCTCCCAGGGTGGTTAGCCCCAGTTGGGCCCCTGTACTATGCCGCGGGCGGCCAGCGGCACCACCGTTTCTACGGGTCTCCCTGCTCGGCGGGTCGCCCCGCGCCATACCCACCAGACTACGCCAAGACCCACTGGTCCCACTAATGCTGCGACTACCACCACCTCTGCCCGGCTATGCACTTGCTGACCCCTGAACGCAATCCAACCGAGGTTGGATTACTATGGAGGGTTTTCCGCACATGTGCACGGTGGTACCCACCCGGTCGAAATTTATGACAAATTTGTGCCATCAAATTTCTACCACCAGTAGAAGAGATACTGTAGTACTTAGTAGTACTACAGTATCTGACGTCGAACTTGAGCAATCCAACCGGAGAAGTAACTTCACCCTACAAAATATCGCGGCTACAAAATAATAAGCAAAAGTGTTTTAACCTTCATCGATCTTTCAAGAAGCCAATAAAAGGCTGCTATAGGCTCGATAACACGTGTGACGAATCTGTTCTTGTAAACATCCAGGCCACAGCAACCACTCTAAAAGGAAAAAAAACAATGATTCTAATCACGATTTCCAATGTCGAAAAAAACTCAGTTCTACAGAGTATGATTGCCCCTGAATATCAAAATTAAGGTCAACTCAATTCAATTCGATTTAAGAAAGGGTTCACGTGATTGCGGTGAATGGAAAAAAGAAAATAAAAAGGTAAGTAGAAGTAACTTCTAGCTTCCTACAGTGAAAAGAAAACTTTCTTTCGCATAGATACTCGTACATTAACATTTTTCTGTCAAAATTTTATGTCCGCCCACGCGTCTTTATAGGGGAGAGAGATTTTAAGGCCAGGTTGCAGTAATTTTTAAAATTTTTAAACGTCTGGATATCAAGTAATATAGCAAATTGCGCTAAATAAAAAGCACATTCATAAAATAGACTATACCTTCTAGGGTCCTGTGAAAACAGAAACACGATTCATGTTAATTGCCTCGATAGAAATTAGCGTCAAACATGGGTCTAAAACTATCCAAATCGATATTTCAAACACGTTTTACACTAAGACGCCATCATCAAATAATGCCGAGATTGATATCATTATAAAGAGCATAAAAATATCTAGCGACTGGTAAAATTATTTTTTATCAAGCAATTATTATTTTTTTCAAAAACTTATAAAACCTGAAAATCTTTGCATTTGAGCACTCGCAGCGGTCAGTCAGTTGAGTCAGTACCCGCCGAGGCGTGTTCAAGGTAGGACGTGTGCTGTTTGTTTCTGCGAGCTTCCCCCCCGCACTTTATTACGTATAATCGGTTTCGCTGAAAATATGGGTATAACTCGGTTCATTAAAGGAAGAATTCTAAAATGGCGCAGCTTATCACTTTCTCTCGCTCGCACAATTGTACTGTCAATTTAATTTAATTTATGTCTATTTATTTTTTTCTTTTGTGCCACTGTACAAAAAATGTACAGTAGGTATATAAAAATTTGAATTTGGTGTACAATAACTAGTCTATATCTATGGCTCTAAAAATTTTGGTATGCTTGATGACTGCTCTAGTCTTCTTAGCCCCTAACTCTTAGCTAAATTACAAGTGGGTTCACGTCAGTAGTTGGTCGAAGTTAGTATTTTTTATTGAATAGATTGCCTTAGTCACTAGGCTACCGCAGCTTAGTATAATTATACATATTTTATGTTACAGTGCTGCAATGAGAAGCGAAAAGCCGCTGGTGTTGAACAGCCCGTAGACGTTTCTAATTCTAGTTTGCAAATTGTCACGTAACTATCAGTACTTTTACTAAAATCTGTGACATATTTGAATATTATAAAACTGGTGAAAAAAATTATCTCATAAACCTGATGAAACTTACAGCAGACAGGACCGTATTGAACGATCAAAAATTTTACAAGGAGATTCAAGTAAATGGCTCGAACTAAAAAAAAAATAACAACAGCTTCAAACTTCGGTCCCATTTGTAAACGAAAAGTTACTATAGATAGTGCACCATTAGTAAAAAATAATCCTATATAATAAAATCTAAACCAAGTGGTTTCAGTAGCTCACGGCATCGAAAACGAAAAACATTCCATACAGCAAATGGAACAACAGAAAAACATAAAAATAGATCAGTGTGGACTTTTTATTGACCGCAAATACCCTTTTATTGGAGCCACTCCAGATGGTCTTGTTGGAAATGACAAAATTGTCGTCAAAAAATGGTTTAGAAAAATCTCTAGAAAATAATAAAATCCAACTTAACAATTTACCATAAATAAAAATAGTAATTGGTTTCACCAAATTCAAGGTCAGTTGCATGTGACGGGGTGCAAAATGTGTATTTTTGGTTTATGGTTATTTTTTGTTTTTTGGTTTATAATTCAGTTTTATATGAATAGTCTGCTGCCGGAGTTAGTTGATTCAAGGCATATCCGTGGTATGCCTATTAGAAGCATCGTCTTGAACGAAGAGAAAGAAAATAACGAAAACCATGTTCCTTCGATCAATTCACATCAGCATCAATCCAATCTAGTTGAGACTGGCTTTAGTGCTACAAACAGAGAGTATAATATCATATTTGAAAATTTTTGAATTGTGCGTTTTCATCATCACCATCCTCATAGAGACTTATTTTCCTGACTGCATCCAAGGCCAAGGTGAACTCGGAGCTCAGGGTCCGCCTTCCGGCTCTTCCTCTTCCACTTCACACGATCTTGGGCGTCTCCCTAAACCTAAACCCTAAAATGCCAGTTAAGTTGAAAGAAACTTGACTTGATTTTAAGATTGCATCTGACGACGTGCATTTTCTACTAACTATCTATCTACTAACAGATCAGTAGGCAGCCCAAAATGTCTTTTTTACCCGACGACTGCGCGACGCAAAGAAGTGGTAATGTGTTTATTTATGTTTCACTTTTCAATAGGTTTTGTTTTTTGAAGACGCTTTTATTTTTTCTGTATGTTCATATGTTCCAATGAAATGAGAATACAAAAATATGTATGTTAAATTTAAGTGATTTTTTTCTCTAACTATACAATGAAAAACTATAACATTATGTGCCCGAATCTAACCTACTGCTTTTACGATATACGTACCGTGCCCGTGGCGTAGTGACACCCTAGTTTGGTGACGTCACAGACACGAGTACTCTAAAATAGCACTACAATCTCCCGCACGCAACTTCATGTGTTTTTTTTATATAATTAAAAACAGTGTTGCTACACAGTATATACACATATAAGTGAAAAAGGTACACATAGCCTATAGTGAGTATTCCGATGAACTCTTACAATCAATCCCACCCTCCCTTCATCCAGAACAACATGTTTTTTTATGTCACTTATGTGGCAGACAAGCATACGGCCCACCTGATGCAAAGAGGGTCACGGTGGCCTATGACCTATATGTTCAGGTCTTAGGTGTCACCCTTTGTCAGCTTTTGGACTCCATCCCAGTTTCTTAGTTTTTGTAACAAACGCGAGTCTCGAGTTTTCGCGTACCGGGTTATACTATACGACGGCGCGCGCCTGCGCGCCGCCCGCGCTGCCCGCTCGTTGCGTCTCGATTACACTCGATTCGGCTGCGGGGACTGAGGTACTGAGGCGACGTAAAATACCTACTTGACTCACTGCAACCTCGCCTTAAGCCCTAATTATAAGTTAAGGGCGCCAGTATGGGTGATCAAAGGCAGTTGGAGTTTCAAGGATATCCTTTAAAAGACAGTCAGTAGAAATACGACATACCCACTTCATAATTAGCTCCGGTGAGGGAACATTTGCCTAAAGAATAAGGTGATTTAAAGACGAGATTGGATTTGGTGGTCGGTTAATAAATAAGAATTTAAGAACAACAATATTTTTATATAAAAAATGATTCAAAGACATTTTCTGAAGCCGCCTTTCGTTAGTACAATGAAATTGCAGTGATTAAGTTAGTTATGTGTCTTGCCATGATAAATCTTGATATATGGACGATTTCTTGTGCTTAAATGTATTTTGGGAGCATTATTTACAATGCCTTTATTATATTCTTGCTTTCATTGGCTTTTATCCTATAATAAATAAGCTTATTAATGTTTTCAAGATTGCTATTATAGCACACAGTTGTGTTTTATTGCGTGAGTGTTTATTACTTTTTAAATGACTTAACATTCCAATAACCGAGTCGACATTGATTGATTGCGAAGCTAAAGCACGCATTGTCATTTGAGGAGACATTTTTTTTTATACCACTTAGGTGGCAGACAAGCACACGGTCCACCTGATGGGAAGTGGTCACTGTGGCCTATAGACATTTGCAACACCAGGGGCGTCACACACGTGCTGCCTACCATGTAGAAACCTTGTAATGCCCTTCTTGAAGAACCCCATATTGTAGTCGCTTGGGAAAACCACGGCAGGGAGTTCATTCCACAGCTTGAGCGTGCGCGGGATGAAATTCTTTTCATACCGCACAGTGCGCACCGTTTCCGGTCGTAGTGTGTGAGGATGAACTCCCTCTCTATGGCGAGCGGTGTGATGATGGAAAGTAAGTGTGGGTGTCATTTGAGCCCCAAAACTCCAGTTGGATTGAAGAGGCAGATCTGTGAAATAACATTAAGTTTATCGCTTTATAGAGCTGTATCTAAAGCGTGGTTAATTAGAGCATCATAAACAGAACCTAGGTGTCTGCGGTAGATGTGAGAAATGATGTCTTTATTTTTTATTGATTAAACATTATGCATAAGTACTTAATGCCACAGGCGTGCATTCTCTACCAGTCAACCAAAGGTGGTACAGAGAAGGACTCAGTAAGTGCATTTTTAAAAGCAATAAAAATGAACGGTATAAAGAAAATAGTGTATGTAAAGATATGGGTAGATACATAGGAGTAAGTATAATATTTTGATAGGGGTATTTACGAATAAATATGAGTATATAATTATACATAGGAATATAGATACAAATATATGCTAAACATAAATGATACTATAAACTTACTTATAATATACATACATAAATAAATCACTGTAGTTGTGTTGTACATTATCATTCCGATGCTTCTGCCAGATTCTTGAACTGTAGTTTGCTTACTTTTGCCTTCATTAAGTCGTGTCAAAACGGCCATAGCGTACCGCAACTCTAATTGATTAAAGAACTATTCGTGATATTAGAATCAAGAAAATTGTATTCACAGGTCGGTAGTTTTGCAAATATCTCTCCATACCGCCTCCACCGAACCGAATGAAAAACTATTCTGTTTTATGCGGAACGAAAAATTATTGTACTACAACTATGCTTACCACTTCTAAATACAGGTGAGATTAATGTATAGTAAATCACTTATTTTCTTGGTAGAATATACGATGTCTACGATTCCTGATAAATGGTAAAAGTTTACTAACACAAGGCAAAGTTTACCATTTGATTATGTTTTCAATAAGAATACTGTTTACGTTACATACTCAATATTTGAACGTCAAAAATAATATATTATGGGATTATTAAGTAGAAGGGAAGATGTTTGATAAATTTCGAGAAGTATGCGAGGTGAAAACGTGATCTGTTATTTTAGCTATTTACTAACAGTTAAAGTTAATATGGTATGAATAATGACGATAAATCTATTACTCGAAAAATTCTTCAAAACCAACAGCTTCCAGTGACACTTAAGAACTGGCAAAATAAATTCAAGCATATTAGTCATAATATGAAGTCCTCTTGCCGAAGTCAATAATACACACATTTATGCAATTATAGTTGCGGCACGCTATGATGGCCGTTTTGCCACGACTGGTTTCGCTCGTTTTTAATTTTTTTGTGCGCTTAATATTGAACAACGAACTGTTAGACGAAAATTTAAGAAAAATATGACGAGACTGGCACAGAAGTAAATAAACTTCACACACCAAAAAGAGAAAAGGAGCAAAACAGGTCGTATTAACCGACCATCACAACGTGCCGCAACTATAACAATACGAAACTCATAAATGATTTAAAATAATATAAATAATTTTACAGTTTGTAAATCAGTAGGTAAGTACAGTAAAATCTCTAATAGACAATTATCTCAATAGCTTCAATTCGAAACCGAAAACAGTAAATTATGACTCAACCGTGTAGTTAAAACAAACTATTTTCGTGACCACTGGCATTGAACAGCGAACAAAAATGACCGGTCATGACTTCTAAAGAGCACCGCACGTTATAAACAAGAATTAATGTTGGCTGACGAAAGATACTTCGAATTTTATATTTCTTTAATGCACATCTATTGTTAGTACATACAACAATGAAAAATATTTTCATCTCTCATACAAGCAAACAATAATAAGATTAAAGTCGGTATTACTCAATACTGATTTTAATCTTATTATTCTTCGCTTGTTTCAACTTTTTATGTAACGATTCATAACTAGATACATTTGGGCTACGTCTAAAAACATGCAACATAAAAAATACCTAAAAGTCCTTTCACATTTCGTACAAAAATATTCGTCTCAACAAAGCGTGTAATTTTCTAGACCACTAACTTATACAAAAATGAATGAAACAACCCTAACAAAAAACTAATAAGAAACTAACAAAGTTAAATACGGTCCCAAAACTTTAGGAGGAATGTTTCTTCCAAAATAGTTCTGTGATAGACAAATTAGCCTAGATATATGGGCCATAGAAAATTGCGTAACTGAAAGTATACAACATTGTAATGTACTTTTAGAAAGTACATTACAATGTTGGTAACATACTTATACTTCTCCATTCATATATAACATATCGTGAAGAAGTACAAGTGTGTTATTTATCAATAATGTATAACAACAAGTTCTACCAAGTGCCATCAATCAACAGTATAAATAATCAGAAAGTTCATTAATTAATTAAATGCTGGGCATGTTTTATTTTAGAATGTTTAGTGTTTTTGAACAGTAATATCCTTCTATTTTTTTGAATAGAAGCAGTACCTAAGCTCACCGGAGAGGTTTTGTGTTGTCAGTGGGAAGACCGAGAAACCCTCCTCTTTCTCTGCACTGACAGCACAGAAACTCTCTTAACCTTCACCCCTCTATCTTTCCGTCTTACTTAGCAGCACAAATGTGACACTAATAGTGTTGCAAACGTCCATAATAGGCTACGGTAACCACTGTTGAACTGCGTGCTTCTCTGCCACCTAAGCGGTATTCAAAAATTTTATTTTACAGATAAAAATAAAGTAAACATTGTGCGTGCTAAGTATGAAATCGTTTTTTCGTGTCGTCCTAAAAGTTAAATAAGTGGTTACGTTCCCAAAAAGGGATCACCATTAACCAACTTGTTCACTCCTTTTGGAATATTGTATAGGAATATAAAAAATTGTATAGGTATGTATATAAAAACGCCTTTCTGTTTGGTTTTTTAGCTCCAATATATGTATATAAAGCACATAGTAATATTATTTATTCTGTGTCTATCTACAGAAACTATATTTACTTGCAACGACCCGCTTATCAATTTATTTTTTGCCATAATGTCACCCCTACTAAAACTATTTCTTCTCTTTACCGTAATGCCTATCCCTGCCTAAGCTTATAAGTTCTGTTGCTTCGCAGCAGATATGGTTAGATGATCAAATGGAGAGTAATAGAAATCAGTGTACATAAATACTAAAATAGCACTAAATTGATTGCAATAGAATCTGTTAAAACTGTTTTAATTCAAATTAATAAATCTCCGACATTTCTACATAACTGAGTCTTCTTAGACTCAACAAGTCCTGTACTCGCCCACGTTTTCAAAGAACTGTTTTCAGTATAGATAACAATGTTTGCCTCTAAAATTCTGGTCAAAAGCTAGTTGAAAAGCTTAATGTGAATATTTTTATAAAACGTCATCGGACTGGACGTCAGTAAAAACATTTATGTTATCACCACTAGTCTTGTATCGGATTGCGGAAAATACTTCATGGTGCATGCGTCATGCATCGTAATGGAATGTTGCCACATGCACACAAGATTACTTTTTTGGTAAAGTATCTTTCCTCAGTTTCTAAAGAGTTGGTATTTAGAGAGGAAGTTAAGAAGTCGGGCTTGCGATCCAGAGGTTCCGCTACTGAATCTATCGTGTCACATTTCTACCAGTTTTTACTTTTATATGGTTCATAGTGACCACTTGGACCCCCGTCACTGCCTATATGGACATCAACCGCCTAGAGCCCGCTTGAAGAGTTGAAAGAGTTTCATCAACAACACGAACGCCGCACACGAACTCCCTGCTGCGATGAGAGAGTCCCTTTGGAGAGAGGAACTGCCACCACCCTCTGACTTCCTACCTCCCCAGGAGAAACTAGCCCCCGGGTACGATCTCCCCTGGCCGGTGTGGCGATCTCTCAACCGTCTGCGCAAACATGTCGGTCGGTCAAGGCAGAATCTATGCAGGTGGGGAATGCGAGACCCGGGCTTAACCTCATGTGACTGCGGTGCCCCCGTGCAGTCCATGACGCACTTGGTTACGTGTCCCTTATGCCCTGCCTCCAGCACCAAAGATGACCTGAATGAAGCAACTGACGGAGCGGTCGACATGGCAAGGTTTTACTCTAAAACAGTATAAGCATGAGTGGATCATTGACACGAAAGAAGAAGTGACCCCTCGCCACTGTTGTATATAAAAAACCTAAGAAAAATAACTATACCCGCCCGGGGGCCGTGCAAACTCGTAACTTATGATCTATTAAACTAATAGCAAGCTATAAAACAGGACAAGAAAAACAAAAGTTTCCTCTTTGTGACACCTATTTTTTTCCAATTACGCTTGGAAAGTAGGCCGAAAGTGTACTTTTCTTACAAATTAATTTACAGTCCCGCTTGCTCGCAGTCATTTTGAAGTTATAATTGTGTAACAAGACAGTAATGTATTGTGTCTTTTTTCTCTAATAAATTAAAACAGATTTAACGATGATGATACAATATATAAGTACCACGACGTAACATAACATAACATAAACTCACGCCTATATCCCCGAAGAGGTAGGCAGATGTGCTAGCACCCACATTTCACCAGTTTATGTTTAGGTCCCAATGTGTGAGCGAGCCTATTGCCATTAACCGGGCACTTGTAAACCTGCGATAAATACACACAAATTCGAAAAGCATCGAAAAGTAATTGGTGTGTGCCATGGTGAAACCTGAGATCGAACCCGAGACCTTGCCTCAGCAGTCCATTACCCATACCACTAGACTACCACGGTTTGATGATACGGACGAATGATGAGACGGAATGATAAAATGATAATAAGAATAAAGATGAGCGCAACAGCATTCTCTGTTGTTACCCTTTTATAAGTTTCATTCAATAACGGCACAGATTACAGAAATCAACGAGAATTCTATGCGAATCTGTACTAAATATGAATGTCATAAATATAATCTACTTCAGGAAATTGTAATATTGATCTGGCAACACTCAGCAGTGCCTTATACGTGCTCTTTGTATTAAAATACTAGGATAAATTACAGTCGATATCGAATGACCACACACATGTGCGAAACATTCGTAAGTGCGTATAATAAATTACTGAAACTGTTTAGCTTAAAATATTTGAACGAATTTGAACTAATGAACAAATTACTTCCTCCTACGTACGCTCATGCTGAGGAATGAACTTCCACTGTGGTTTTCCCATGGAGAACTGAAGTTTTATTATCATCTAATTATTCAGTCCTTCGTGGGTTTTCCCAAGCGTCTACAATAAGGTAATCTTCAAGAAGGGTATTAGAATGCACACATCCGTAGGCCATGGTAACTACTTTCTATCAGACTGTTTTATTAACAAATGTGCATAGGTAGCTTATTGTGTTCATGTGTTTGACTTGTTATTATTATTTTCTCCATATAATATTGTTGCACACCAAACTGCCCAGAAACACTTTTCTCCTGCATTTTCTCTCCATCCGATGGTTGTCTGAACAGATGAACCTACATACATAGTCCGTCAAAATCATATCCCGCCTTTGGCCTTGCTGTAGGCAGGTAAAAATAAATTGCACTCCTTCATGCAAGAATTTCATGAGAAAATGTAAATGAGTGAATTACCTTTCCCCTTAGCGAAAAAGGATTTACAAATCAGCTTGCTACATTATGGCGCATTTTTCAATGGGGACATTTACATTTTTACCTGTTCAGTCAGTAATCCATGGCGTACCGTAATTTGGTGGAAATAAAAAATGATTTGATGCCTTCTTGCGAAAAGATTGGTATATTTTAAATCGGATAAATTCTACTTCCAGGACGAAATTTGAATCTATGACTAGCTTCTTTCTAGTCGAAATGTTCTAACAAAATAAATAACTGGACATGTTATTATAATTCTCCTAAACTTGCGATATGGGGTGACACTTTGTGAGGTTGTGATTCTGGCGGTAGTATAGGGTAGCCAGAACTTACTGGTGAGTTTTTGTGCTGTCAGTGGGAATACTAACACTTAATTATTAAAAGAGTGATATAACCATGCAATCAACTTTATTCAGTTTGTATACTGAATATAGTTAATTGTACGGTAATATACAATTCGAACAACGAAATCTCTTATTCTTCTCTTTAAACAAAGTCGTTCACTGAGACATAAAACTAAGCGTCAAAGCGTAGCTTGTAATGTAAATACATAAATAAGACTGAGCTAAAACGAAGAAAAAATTGGCAGCAGGCGGACCCATTCTACTGATTTATTTTATAAGCAAATTGTTGTGTTAAACAAACCCGGGTGCCATTTGCATACAAAATCTTTAGTAATAGAATGGGTCCCTGCTCCCGCTCGGCTAGAATTTTTCTGTAATTTATAAAGTTTATGATAACATAACATTACGCGATGTTGTGCCGTGCTTCGCCATCATTCTTTTTATAAGTGTTAGTACTTTATACAGGGTAATTTTTTTTAAATACACCTGAATGGCCATTTCCGAAACTAACAATGACGAATAGCGAAAAGTACTAGTCAGGAAAATGCCTGTATATAATATGCATAGGTAAGTTGTACAATTAAGTATTCTGTGGCGTAAGGGGCGTAATTAAACTTAATGACAGAAGTGTACATTCTGCGTTTCCACCTATAAATGAATGAGACAGAAAAGAGAAGGCATGAATATTATTGGACGGAGAAAGATAAAAATATTAGAGAATATCGCATATTCTATAATAATTTTATTTATATTTTCTTCTTACATTAGGCAAATAGAAAAAAAATGAGGTTTCGTCAACCACATTTGCGTTTCTATAATATGCAACTGGAGTGACAAGGCTCGTAGGTACATTACGCGACTGTAGTTTTCTCAATGTCTGGACAAGTTGAACTTCAAGCAATCCCCGGCATCCGCCATCTTGCCCACTTTCCTACAGATGGGCCATGTGCTGATAGACCTAAGTAGTATAAAAACAACAACTTTGCTACGAACCTGGTATAATTACTACGATGGTTTTCATACTAATATTACCCATTGCTGGTACTACGTTACTACAAAAACATTTTGTAAAATTTAAGGTGTTTTGTACCTACTTCTTAATCATACAGACAGATATTTCACAAAAGGACTATTATGAACTATTTTTATTTTAATTCTTCATTCATGGAGTTTAGGAACAACATGATTTTGCACAATGAAATTATGTATTTTCATAACCAAAATAACCGAAACCAAGCGTGAACGCCCCTCTTCGAAGCGAGAAAACGATTTGGCTTGACTCTAAGTAAAAAGTTAATTGAATAATACGGCCATCCGTGAAGGGTAGCTGTCAACTGACTCGCTCACCCTACGTAATTTTAGATAAGAGTAAAGGTGAAGGTAGCCTATAACATTGTGTTTAAGTAGGACCAAAAAGAAAATTGCATTAGTAGGTTCACTGGTAAATAACAATAACTTAACCTCCATTTATGGGATGAATTGCGTATTTAAAAGCTTTTTTTACATCTAGGATACTTCAATTTGACTACACCTGCCTTGCCTAATTCAATTTAATTTAATTTATTGATGGCTACTGGGCCTAATTTGTTAGTAACAATAATTGTCTTACATCTATGGTTAGTATAAAATACAACAACAGGATAGTATTGTTAATGGCTAGGCAAGTATACTTCTCAGCTCTATACATTAATCAACACACATCACTTCATCCCGTGGGAGATAACACTACAGTGATTCATGTCCTGACGTAGCCTGCCTGCTATCATTCTTAGAATGCTGTTATCGCTTAAAATGCTGCTAATCTGAAGACAAAGTCTTATAATGAGGGTCACCATTACAAACAAGTACAGTGTTATACAGTGTTATTGTTATTTGTAGTGTTGGCGCTCAGCTTGACGGCTTTATGTAAAGTTTTTTTCACGCCCCCCTTAAAGGACACGGAAGTATGGAGTGGCAAAGCAAAGACTCACCGAACCAGTTTGTTTCTTGATAAAATATTCTGTAGCATATGCGGGTGACATCTAAGCCCTGCACGTGTTTTCCGTGTCGTGTAGTAAAGGAGAGGGTGGGACTAATTGGAAGAGCTTATGTTGACTCTCATTAAAATCATAATTAAAGGAAATATCGACACTCGTCGGGATATTTACTATGTTTTGTTTATAGTTTTGAGTATCCGATATTTTGGCGATGCTACAGGCGCCATGATCACGGATGCTGTGGAGAACCGAGTTAGTGTTTTCTTGGCAAACCATGTCGGTTCCTTACGCACATTGTCACTTATTATGGCCGCGTCTGATTCAACGAATTTTGATTTCGTTGTTTTTAGGTTTACTTTATAATTATAATATTTACTCAAATCATACAAAAAAGAAAAATGTGTGATACCACCAGAATCTGCAAAAAAAAAGAGAATGTAGCTAAGTATTTATGAAATGTCAAAAATATTAACCTTCCCAAAATCCTTATTACCTTATTACCTTTTCATGGCTATAACGCGTATCTCTAAGAAAAAAATCAGAAAGCTTTTAACCCAGAAGAAAACAGATTTTCTTAGTAACAAAATTCCCATTTCCGATTGGTAACGCTAGTAAGAACCTCATAAAAGAAAGATACACACCAATAAATCTTCAAAACATCTGAAACTTCATCTCTTCAATTAATATGTTGGACATACGCCTAAGCTGTTGCAGTGCTATGCAACAATATAGTACATTGGGTCATTTGAATACAATGGCGCCATTCATAGCCAGCAAGTAGTATGTATACGATCATGTACCAGTAGTTGAATCTGACAAATATAGATAAATAATATTCATAAGTACTAATTAGCATGACTGACTTGGCGTTGTACCAATGCTCACGTTGACCGTACAACCACAGATTACATAATGATGGTACAACGGATGGTAAGCGGACCCAGGACTCCGAGGCGAAGGCTTTGGATGCGACCGGGACTAACGTTAGGATGATGATGATGATGGTACAACGATCAAACCAAAGTGAGTAGGGTACCCACATTGTTTTTTCATACAGGCAAATCCTGTATATCTAAGCTAAAACCAGTCCAATCTGCTACAGAAGTAAAAAGTATGTAAGTAGCTTGGTTCCTGTAGCCGATGCCGATGAATTACTATTATTTATATTTTCAAATAGATGTTATAGCCAGCCTCTATGGCGTGGTAATAGTGAACGCGACTGCTAAGCCGGAGGCGCGGGTTCGATTCCCGCTCAGTGCAAATATTTGTATGCATGACTATTTCTACTTGCACTGGTTTGGTCATGCGTTCGAGAGCACGTAACTTTCGCATAATATTACCAGACTATAAAGATTATGGCCAAATAAAATTTGTGCCAAACCGTGCCCAGATCTATTTAATCATTCTGGCATGATTGACTAACATCCATCCATCCAAACATTCTAATTTCTAATTATAGTAAGAGAACATAACATTCACTACATTTCCAAAGGTTGTAACGCCTGTCTTAATAAAAGATAACCCATCCTTTTCTCACAATAAGTATTATCGAAAAAGTCGAGTTGATTTTCCGTGAATACCCGATGCTATATCAGCTCCACTGAAATCGCTCCCCGCGAGCCTAATGGGTGCCGGAATGCGTTCGACCTCGATACAGAATAGACGATACATAGAGAAATGTGATTTTGATGGGGTATATGATGGTCTTACGTTAAGTATGTTGTACGTGAGAAGGTTAGGTAGGATGATAACATCCATAGGCTATTATGGTGTTATTAAGATATAGTTTTTCGAACCATTTATTGTATATAACTCCACTAAGGGGTTTGAACCAATTCATCTAACTGGTACTCTAGAGACTCTAAGTGAAGGTTTTCTTGAGATCGGGGAGTTAGTTGGCATTGACTTGCTGAATAACAATGGCCAGCCTTTGCCCCAGGTATCACTATAGATTTTTTTATATCTGGGTTGACGAGTGACTTCATCTCGCACCGACCCCGTTTCTACTAACTGTTAACCATTTTCAAACTACTGATAGTACAAAAACTGCCATTAAAATTTAAACTCTTTAAACTTAAAGTTCAAAATTTAATGAATAAAAATTCATTGCATCGTTCCATTTTCTCTACAAGACATCATTTAATTGCAGACTTAACAGTAAAGTCTAAATTGAATTAGTAGTTTTTATATTCTCAGTGGTTTGACAATAGTTGACAATTTTATTATTGGAATCAAAGTCCTGATGGTAAGCTTGGATGCCGTCTAGAGATTAGCCGCCATTATAAATGTTTTCCATAGAATGACGGTTTTTTTTTTTTTTTTTTTTTTTTTTATCTATGGCACGTCAATTTGACTTCACCTCGCCTGATGTTAAGCTGAAGGCAAAGTCCCATGAAAGAGGGTCACCATTGCTAACACGTTCAGTGCTACAATGGTGGCGCTCAGCTTGACGGCCTCATCAGATGCTTTTTCACGCCCCGCTTAAAGGACCCGGGACTGTAGGAAGAAGGAAACACGTGCTCCGGCAAGGAATTCCAGGACTTAATGGTACGGCAGAGAAAAGACTCACCGAACCGCTTGGTTCTTGATGGAATACTCTGTACCGTATGCGAGTGACACCTAAGCCCTGCACGCGTTGTCCTGTGTAGGAAAGGGGAGGGTGGGATTAGTTGGAAGAGCTCATCAGAACATTCACCATGGTAGAGACGGTAAAATACTGCCAAGGACGCAACATCTCTACGCATCTGCAAAGGCTCGAGGGACTCTGTGACCTCAGGACTCCCAATAATGCGGACCGCACGTCGCTGCAACCTGTCGAGAGCATCTAATAAGTACTTTGCGGAGCCATCCCAGAGATGCGAGCAGTATTCCACGCAGGAGCGAATTTGTGTCTTATAAAGAAGACACCGCTGCTCCGGCGTGAAAAAACGTCTCACTCTGTTCAGGACTCCGAGTTTACGCGAAGCTGTTTTGATGATGCTCTCGATATAGTTCTTGTTGTTCAGTTTGCAGCGCACGTCCATACCGAGTATATTGAGGTTATCCTGTAATGGCAGTGGTGTGCTCTGAAGAGTGGGAGGAGGAAGGAAAGGAGATGTCTTTGCTGAAAACGCGCATGCCTGCGTCTTCTTGGCATTGAACTCGACCAGGTTCTCAGATCCCCATTGGGAAACGTGATTGAGGATCCGGTCAAGCCCAGTGACAAGAAGTCGCCTCTTTTCCGCTATATCGGACTGCTTGGCCGCAGAATGTCCGTGGTAGCTCCCGTGTACAGTGCTATCGTCTGCATAGCAGTGGATGCTGCCGGTGGACAGCATGTCATTGATATGCAGAAGAAAGAGAGTGGGTGATAAGACGGACCCCTGCGGCACACCAGCATTTACCTGCAGGAACTCCGATGCTCGTCCATCACAGAGAACGCGAATACGGCGCCCCTGCAGGAAGCTAGCAACCCAATTGCACAGTCTAAGAGGCAGACCGAAGGCTGGTAGTCTGGAAAGAAGCGATTTGTGCCAGACTCTATCGAACGCTTTGGCGATGTCTAGGCTAATAGCCAGTGACTCACCATGCTTGTCCATAGCCTCACCACAAAGATGGGTAACATACGCCAGAAGATCACCCGTTGACCGTTTCGGCCTAAAACCATATTGTCGGTCATTAATTAGGGAGTGATCCTCTAGGTGGCGCATGAGCTGTGTGTTGATAAGGTGCTCGAAGACCTTGCACAGCACTGAGGTGACGGCTATGGGCCGATAGTTGGCTGGGTCTGAGCGATCTCCCTTCTTGGGAATCGGCTGTACATTCGCCTCTTTCCACGCCGTCGGCACTGTACCCGAAATGTAGGAAAGTCGGTACAGCCGCGTGAGCATTGGAGACAACTCCGCTGCACATTTTTGAAGAACCACCGCTGGTATACCATCCGGACCACTGGCTTTCCGGACATCGAGTGACTGCAGCACTGCTCGGACATCGCGTTGCCTGATACGAATATCAGGCATTGCGTGGCCACTGTTGGGTAGTGTCGGAGGCTGCATACCACAGTCGTCGATTCGGGAGTTGGCCGCAAAGAGATTAACCAGCAAATTTGCTTTCTCTTGCGGCTCATGGGCCAGGGATCCATCAGGGTTACGCAGGGGGGGCAGCGAAGGCTGGCAGAAGTTGGCTTGCACGGCTTTGGCTTTCTACTTTGACGGCCACGACAGATGTTTTTTCACTCCCTGCTTAAAGAACTTGGAACTGTAGAAATAAAAAAATATCTGCACTATTATGCCCTCGATTCTTTTTCTCAATTTGTTTGTTATCTTTTCGTAAAGGTAGGAGAAAAGAACTCAAAAGAAACTCAAAAGAGTGAGAGAGAAAGAATCAATGCCACGATTCTATCAGTAATATATCAGCATGTAAAATTTTATTGATCGTGTTCTAAATGTCCGTAATAATTTCATTGTATTTTGTATGGTTTAGTGTGAATGAAATTCATGCACATTAATCAATTTCGCGACAAAAGGGTGATCAGCACGTTTGCATCGGACGAACAAACCGAGATAATGAGCATATTATTATCACGATACTCAACAGAATAACCACAACCACATTTGATGCAATGAGATTGAAATGTCGGATAGTTAATTTAAAATATTAAGTAATGAATTTTTAAGGAATTCGTTTTTTGAAAATGCTGGTTCTAGCATTTTTTCTCCAAAGCGTTTACATTTAACTTCATCAACTATATCTTGAATGGAGTGTAATCAAACTGGCACTTTTGTTATTTTAACACCGTTTGCCATCATTTTTTTTATAATATCACAGGGTAGGCACATGTGCTAACACCCACATTTCGCCAGTTTATATTTAGGTCCCAATGTCTATTGCCATTAACCGGGCACTTATAAACCTGCAATAAATACACACATTTGCCATCATTATCATAGCATTATACCTATACCCGATTGCATTTAAGTGTCATTGGAGTCCAGATTCCGCCTGCTCCTCCGACATTTAGTTTGACTTAAGCCGTCTGACCATCCTCGAGAGCAAAAACGTACTGGGGAATAGAGCCTTGTCTGTCAATGAGCAGGACTACCTAAGATGCAGGTGAAGTCAACTAGGTCCCGTAAGCAATGCCGTCTTTACCATAGGGGCATTCGGGGCACGTGCCCAGGGCCCACCGCCTCAGCGAGCCCCCAAGAAAGAAAGAAGACACTTAAGAAAAATCTAAAAGTCTAAACTGTCCAAAAGGGCCTCCAATTATTGTGTGCCTAGGGCCCCTGGTATAGGTAAAGACGACTCTGCCCGTAAGTCTTTATGGGGCCGTGTTGTGGTCTCACATACCCACATAACATAGCTTGAATATCTTTTCCAAACCTAAAGATAGTTTCTAAAGTTGAAAGATAATTCTAACTCTTTGTGCATTTTATGTAACATCAATTTCTACTCCAACAAAAGAATACAGAATGCATTTTGTTAGACAGTCTATTTTGTATTGTATATCGAAAATTGAGACAGATTGAGTACGTAATATGGGTGATTTAGTTGGATAAATAGAAAATTGATGTCTTTATGAAGTTTTGCTTCGTTGACAAGATATATTGAGTATATTTTATCATGTGTTTGGAAACTAGCGTGATATAAAGTCACGCGAATTCTGCGGATAGGAGTGTAGCTCATGGTTACCTATTTATTGCTCATCTGAGTATTTTACTATGAACGGATTCTTAATCTATAACTGCAATTATAAAAAAGTTAAACCAACTTCAGTAAACAAATAAGAGACACAGAGAAGCGCAATCATCTATAGGGTGTGGAGGTCATAGCAGTCGCTTCGCGAAAAATATCGAAGTTCAGCAGAGTCGTAGTTGGTCTGGAAAAAGGCTTCGAATACGACCCGTATTAACGCAAGAAGGATGATGATGATATAGTCTAGCAGGCCACAATATTGATGGCATCATAGCACATAGCAGCAGGTACAACAAGCTAGCTTTGTAGCAACTTCTAAGAGGAAACCGGAGTCAGGAATTGTATCCACCCATGATAAGCTTTCACACCTAAACGATTGAATCGATTTATAAATAGATCTTGGGTAAAGACTTAGACATTTAGTTGCGATAATTGAAAGTCAGGTGCGACCGCGGACAATAACTAGTAAAGATATAATACCAGGACCATAAAAGTTAGATCTTGTCGTGAGTAAAAGAAGTTTGACAGTTTATCAAGATTAGAGGTTATGGGCAATAAATAAAAGAGGACTTTGTCCTAATCTTCTATCTATTTAACATTACCGATATTAGAAAAACATGGAAAGTTTCCCTAGTAGGTATGTATTTGTTTAGTGGAAGATTCAACTTCCAAGTTAAGGATGAAAATCGTTCGGGGTAAGTATGCAATCTAGAATTGTAACAAGGGACCAGGAGGCCTAGCAAAAATGCATTCGTTCCGAACCTACATTCGTCATCGCTCTGAAAATGTATGGGAGTGACATTTGTTGTCGGAATGTCATGTGATCCGATTCCGACAACAAATGTGACTCCCATACCTACATTTTGGCTAGGCTACCTGGCGTTCGTTAGGCCCTAATTTTGCTCGCCCGAATGTCTGTCAACTGTCATCTCCTTAACCTTTCAAATCAACTGCTGACACTTTTAATTTTTATAGGGTACTTTATGAAATGTTACTGAAGTTCAATGGGTTCATTTTTGTAATGGAGACCAACAATTTGAAAACACCAACTTTCTGTTTAAGTACTCGTAACTATATTTTTGTAATTTAATTCATGGTAAGTTAGGGTAGTATGATAAGGTCCGAATGAAAATGGCCACCATTGTAAAATATAGATAATAATTATTCTATCCCACATAATAAAACCTAATTACCCCATAAGTACATAAAACATTAATTCCGCAAGTAGCTGCTAACAAGTAACAAAGTATATTAGCACATTCCTGTACACGTTAAATAAACAGCAACGATGCCGAGCTTTTAACATAATTAAATGAAAAGCTACTTCAACGGCGCAAATAATTTGTCGTTATCCAATATTGTCCTTTATGATAGCACTTAAAGTGTATTATATAAATCGTTTCGGGGTACAAGTGATGTGATATGTCAGTGTGACATATCATCTTGTATAATCTCACCTCTGGCAATCAAAGATCCATAGACGGCATGCGTTTTAGTCGGTTCGAGTACGTCATAATCATCTCCACTGACTTTGGTGGACGAGGTATCCGTGGGGATTTTGCACACGGAAAAAACATACATACATACCTATTCTCATGCCCGTAATCCCCGAAGGGGTAGGCAAAGGTGTATTAAACACCCACATTTCGCCAACTATGATTTTCGGTCCCACGTGAGAGGGGGCGAGCCTATTGCCACTTTAATTAAAAAAAAAAATTTGACCCGATTACTTGTGATGCGGTGTAAATCGCAAGGACATTAATTACGTGCTTTGCCGCACAAGCATTACCAATTAACGTCTTAGAGAGTATCAAACGGTAAAAAAGGTACGGAGGTAGGACACGACGGTATCTCCCGTCCGAAATGAGCTGTCCAACTGGGGAAGTACCTCCGCCCTACAGAAGACCGCGGTCATAATAACCATCGTGTAGTGTTCCCGCCGGTAAGTAGGGTAGCCAGAGCTCACTGTACCCCTCCTTCCCCTCCCCTTCCTAGCCTCCCCACCCCTTTCCAGCTCTCCCCCTTTCCCTTCAGGGTGGGCAGCGCGTGTGTGACACCCTTAGTGTTGCACACGTTCATAGGCCACGGTGGCCGCTTTCCATCAGGTGGGCCGTGTGCTTGTCTGCCAACTACGTAGAATAAAAAAAATAAAAAAATAAAAATGCTGTTTGCGTCCCTATAAATAGCCACTAAATACAAAATGCGGTGACGAATTGAATAATTGACTTAGTTTTAGGTACAATGTTACATGCTTTGAAGGCATACCTACTCATAAGGACGGCATATTGTGATATTACTAATAATTACATACAATAAACAAAGTTGCTTCACGCTATCTCTCCATCTGCCTGTCCCTATGTATGTTTAAATCTTCAAAACTACGCAACGGATTTAGATGCGGTTTTTTTAATAGGTAGATACAATGATTCAAGGGAAAGTTTAATAAATATATAACTACATATATAATATCATGCAATGGCCAAAAGTTGTGGAGCAGAAAAATTTTGCAAATACGTCGTGGCACAATTTGCGTGGCTTCTCTGACAAATTTAATTACAAAAACTTTCTATTAAACTAATAATACCGAATTATCTTTAAGTAATTGGAATTTAAATACAATTTCCATTTCAATCACTATTTCAATTGTAATACCAATATTGATTTCGATAACAATAATTTCAATATAAAGTCCAATTACAGTTCTCATTTGTGTTCTAATAATAGCTTTATTTAGAATAGATTTTTTTACTGTACTTAGGTACCTACCGCCCACAAATTAGCATACGGTTCAGTTAATGGTAGGTGATCACTGTACCCTGTAAACACATACAACACCAGTGGTGCCCGTGTGGTTGACAGATTTAATACATAGTTATTTTCAAATAATCTATACAACGCCACCTAGACCTATGGTAAGCATAGCTTAACTAACTTGTGTTACGGATTCTAGAATAAAATCCCATTTCCAGGCTCTCTTTCTGGCCTCAATGTCTTTTAAAAATCGATGTCGGTGTGTAGGGTATGTACAAATAGCTACATTAATTCACTTTCAAAACTAGAAGGATTGACGAGAACTTTCTCAATCAATCAATCAATGTTATTTAATAAAATAAACGGCTATACGGGGAAAAAATACAACTGTGATTAAACTATGAGGATATCAAATATTATTATTAAATGTTCAGTGGGCTCTAAAATTTTTGGACACCTTTAAGATCTATAGTCTTTAAGCACCCTAAGTCTAATATAACCAAAAAAAAATTTATCGTTCTAATTTATTTTATTGATGCTACCTTTTATTTTATTAATGAAATAAACTGATCGAAGTCTTCGTTTCTTTATAAGAAAATAAGTAAACTCATGCAAGTAGTATTGTAGGTACACTTATTTACATTAATAAGTACCTATATCTATTATCCAGTAGCTTCTAGAGTAGAAGGCATCACTTCATACAATTTTAGTTTCAAATTGTCCAGGAACTTTTGACGCCCACCGTGCCCGTGTTATTGTACCTAGTCATGGAATTTTACGCAAAACAGGTGATGTATGAAAATAATTATACCTAAGTGCAAATGCAAAAAAGTCTACCCAAATTGCATAAGAGACGTGCCTTTATGTACGCATTCGTAGAAACCGACTGAATATGTTGAATCAGTTCGGAGACTCTTTTCTATGTCGTAAAATTAAGTCCTGGAATGCTCTGCCAGCACACGTGTATACCTCAAACTATAGTTTCGGGTCCTGCAAGCGGGGCGTGAAAAAATAACTGTCGAGGTCACCATGTTCTGAACTGCACCTCTGCTTACCATCAAGAGCAGTGCACTCAATTTGACGACCTAAGCACAAAAAATCAAATTATCAAAGTAATTTAATTAAAAAAATACATAATTATGAATCTGCATTTGTAAAGTAAAATTATGAATTGAAAATTAATTTCAATATCACAATACTTTTCACGGCATTTTCTAAAAAGCATCAGTTATTTTGATACACGGTGAAGCTATGCTGAATATAGCAAGTCACTGTAGCAAATTGCATTGAATATACTTTGATAAATGGATGTTTGAAGGAAGATTTGTTTTATCTGCACAGGGTATTCATCTTCGTAACGCCTACTGAAAATATCATAAATCGTTGTTATGTGTAATCAAAAGTGCGCTGTCTCTACTGCTTAAGTGCGTTCCTTCTATAATTGCAATAGCAAGTGACATGTTTACATTTTAGCCACATTATTCTAAGCTTGGGGTCTAAAAAGGTCACAATCGACGAATCGTCTAGTGAATTTTATTCGAAAAATGTTGAAACCGTATAATATCACAAACACAAAACCATTTAACCATTATGACGAACGGTTATCGGAACACGTCAAACAAGTGAATTGATTCGCCCCTTTTTCCTCTAAAAGGGCCCATTCATGCCCATACGGCTTAACCAAATCCCTGTAGAATGCATCGCCATGACTTCCCATAATAAGTCGGTGATAACTTGGGAAAGAATTAGGTCACCTATATACCGTGAGCTTAGTGGACGGCACGTATAGGGGCCCTCATTGTTGATTTTACCATTTTTTCCGGCAAAAAGTATTTTTCATGGGAGTCGGAACATTATGCTTTTAGCAATATGATTGTGAGTAGACCCTATGTTATGGTATGGTTTGACAAAGAAATACATACTCATGTTTTATAAGTACCTACCTACCTACTGTTTAATGTAGACGTATTGGAATTTCTAAAAATAACTGTTACTTACCTATTTTCATACATGAATTGACTTTGATCTGGGTTTTATTTTTTTGCCTGTAAAAGTACCTACATTCTTCCTTATAAATACAGCTATCTGCCAATGAAAATCAAATCAAAATCAGCCAAGCCATTTCAGAAGAAGACACAAATATACCAATATAAATATATTTTACTGAATGAAGGAGAGGGGATCGTGGGTTCGAATCCTGTCGAGGCATTCACATTTCCTGCCTAAATTTATATTAATACTAATTGCTTTTCATAAAGACCTAGTTTATTACAATAACAATAACAGTTTTCTCGCGACACATACAAATATAGGTACATATACATACATACAACCTCAAATCCAAAACCAACGATATTGGCTTGGTAACCTTGGTACTTTGATTTAACACTGGAACAGTATTACTATATAAAAAAAGCGATAACACTAAAGTAATGACCGTGAAAATAATTTATTTATATATGCAATATGATGAAATATATTATTTACACACCATCATTGAATTCATTTCATATTTTAGCTATTGTACTTAATTTATAAAGTAATTTCGTATGTATTGTGTATTGGAGTCAAGGAGCAGATAATGGCAGCACTGCTTATTCGGCCTGTCATGAGTGTCATGTATGTCAAATATTGTTAATTTATTTGTCAACACTCAACAGTGTTTATTTATTTACTTTATTATGAAATAGTGAAAGTAAGTTGTGATTGTGTTTAAAATGAAGAAACAAGGATATAAATATGAATATGCGCCGCTGTGGAGTGAAAACGGGTAAGTTGTTTTCTTCCAGCTATACCTAAATTCTAGTTGAAGTATTGAATATTGTAACAGAAAAGCTTAGGTAAGTAAAGTTAATCTATGAAAATATTGAAAATCTATCTTCAGTAATTAAGTATTCTTCAATCTGAAGCGACAGTGTTTTAAACCTTGTGTTAGGATTCAAAAAACTTTCAAAACATAATATCAACACTACATTAAATTATTATTTTTATAAGCATTAAAGGGGGAAGATATTTAATAATTAGAAATAAAAAGATCTGGCATAACTTGGATGCAGATGCCTATGTTCAACACTGAATGACTTATGGCTTACATAATAATGATGATAATGATTATAGTTTAGTTTCAAATATACTTACTGTGTGATCTAATGTAAGTATAAACTTTGAATAGTTACTTTATCTTCTTTTAGTTCTGTTTTATGATTTATTCACTATATATAAATGTCCAACCCGCAACTATTACCCTAAGCTGCATGAACCACGTCTTGGACATTTGAAATACTGCTAAACAATAATCTTTGGGGTGTTAGGAATGCCTAATATGTCATTAAATTGAAAAACTTATCTATTACATTCTCCATTTGTTGTTGCGGTTTTCCTAAGTAAGGACAATAATGTAGTTCTTCAAAAAGGGCATTAAAAAGTTTCTACAGGGTAGGCATCCCCTGGGGTTGCATATGTCTAAACCTCATGGTGACCACTTTCCATGAGGTGGGCCGTGTGCCTGCCTCTCAATTAAGTGGTAATAAAAGATACTTCACTGAACATAAATAACCTCAGTGTATCTTTTTAATATGTTTCATATAAAGTTTAATAATAATTATGTTTCTGTTTAAAAAAACATGATAAAAATTAAAAAAATTACAAAATATGAGCTGTCCCAGCAAACATTTTAGCCAGATATATATTCAAGTTAGTTGTAGGCAGTGTTGCAAACATGCCTCGGCCACAGTGACCACTTTCCATTAGGTGGACCGTGTGCTTGTCTACTATCTAAGTGGTATAAAAAAGGGTTAATACAAAATCATAAAAATCCTGGTTGCCTCCAAAGCTTGTACGGAACGAGCTTCAGGTGTTATAAAATACAGATAAGTAAGTAAATCTATATAAATAAAAATAAAAATAGTCCAGGCAAAGTTTAAAAGGTGAACAAATATGAAAATGCTCGGAATATAGCCTCTGGAACGGGATCAGAAGTCCACGCGGGCGGAGCCGCGGTCTATAAATATATATAGAGTATATATATAAGCTAGTCTATAATAAATAGGGTACCTAATTTTAAACCTTTATCTATTATTTAGATTCACTCACTGCAGTTGGACACCCTAACTTTGTTCATCAGTTAACGGGTATACCAGCTTGATGTTAGTTTGAACCTCAAGATCTTGATGAAACTACATTTATTATGAGCATACAGGCTTGAATTTGGAATGAATCGCGGAGTCCGCCATCTTGCTGATACCTTTTGAGAGTTGCTGATTGGTGATTGAGACGTCAAACTCCATTTGTAGCAATTCAAGTTTCGTGTGAGTTGCCTAATGTATGAAGTGGCTTACTTATTAACTAGAGTTAAATATTTCAAGAGTTTCCCGTCACTTGTATGCAAACTTATTTAATTAAATGTAAACTTACATCTTAAAAAAAATATTTCGTTCATATATTCATTTACATATTCACGTCTGTAAATCCTCAAGACGGTAGACAGAGGTATATTTTTTTTATACCACCAAGGTGGCAGACAAGCACACGGCTCACCTGATGGGAAGCGGTCACCGTGGCCTATGGACGTTTGCAACACCAGGGGCGTCACACGTGCTGCCTACCCTGTAGAAACCTTTTAATGCCCTTCTTGAAGAACCCCATATTGTAGTCGCTTGGGAAAACCATTAACACCCACTTTCGCTAATTACCTATGATATTCTGTTTCACGTATTAGGAGGCGATCCTATTGCCGTCAACGAGCAATGTGTCAAAATTTTCAACATCCACAATATCAAAAGGTGGCATTTAACGCATTAATAAAATAGTGGAATTTTAATGTGGCTGTATAATTACGAAGTCTGACCTTCCAGTAAGTCTGTTGACTTTTTTATTTGTACACAAGTTGGTCATAATTTTTTGTCCCAATCTATTAGTAATGGATGGATCACATGACTAGTTTTTAGCCTTCCCAACTTAGCTGAATATTTATCTAAATATACCTGTGGCATGGCGATAGTGCAATCGAGAATGCTATATTGGGGGATAGAATTCCATCCTCGCTCAGTATATATATTATTCGAAAAGGGTCATCTCGAAAGAGAGGACCCCGGGTCTGCCGCCGTGCGAGATACCTCGCACCTCGTATACATGTTCGCTACACTATCTCACCTCCGGCAACTAAAGACCCAAAGACGGCGGTTTAGTCGGTTTGAGTCCGAATAACCTCTTTCATCGGCTCCGGTGGGATTGGTATTCGTGGGGATTTCGCGCACAGAAAAAAAAGTATAAATATTACTATTCCACCTAGCAACCGAAATTACTGGTATACTCTATACTACCTCTAACCCCTCCAGGTAAGCTCATTGGCCTATGTTAGAAATGGGTTAGCGTCAATTTTTCCAATCTATTACTACACACTTTAGTGTGGAAGATTGTTAAAACGATTTTATTTGCAAAATTTTCAAGAAATATGACATCCGAGCTCAATGACGTGGCATTAGAACTGACGAGTGACGTTAGAGCCTAGATTCCGCCCCTTCTGACGTCACCCCGACTTTTAGACACAATTGATGGCTTAAGACTGCATTGCCTTTGCAACAACCTTACTTGATTCCTGTATGACCTTTAGGATTTTATTTTACGACTAACTCAACCCGTGATTTCATCTGCGTAGACTTCAATCTGTATAGCGGAACTCTAATATTGTGTCTAAAAAAAGTAGTATTAGTTACACCTTATAAAATTAGCTATCTCAACCAAAACAACAACAACGACAACCTCCGTGGCATGGTGGTAGTGAACGCGACTACTACGTAGGAGGCGTGGGTTCCATTCCCGCTCAGTGCAAATATTTGTGTGCATGAATATGAATATTTGCATTGGTCTGAGTGTTTCTATGTATAATATGTATATATTCACAAAAAAAAAAGTATCTAAGTATGTTTATCCGTATTCTAGAACCTATTAACAAGCTAGTTAAACTATGCTTACCATGGGTCTAAGTGGCGCTGTGTAGCTTATCCTAGAATATTTATTTATTTATTTATCTATAGTAAAATTCCCGTAAAAAGTCGTCCCAGCCGACAGAAACAGATACTCACTAACGGTGAAGTCGGCAGCTCCAGCTACCAAGATTAAGTCTAAAGATTACAGTGTTTCATATTAGGTACCTCAAATAATTCTAATGGTTGACAAACACACAAAGCTTTGTTTACTTAAGATAGTAGTTGCACAAGTTATCGCAGTTCTGTAACTGTGTACTCTGTGTAACCAACATAAAGAGTTAACTAAGCTACCACCTATTGTGTTGTGGTAAAAGTTTGTATCCATTGTCATGCTGCTAAAGGTTTTTATAAATAGTCAAGCAGCATAACTCAACTTGTGTTACTGTATCCCAGATATTTTAATATTTCTTTATCGTAACGTCACGGGTTGCGGTAGGTTACGAAACACACTACAAGTGTTTGACCCTCCTAGTGCAATAGCCAGCTAAGTAAAAGGTGTCTGTCCCCTAGCAGAAGCAGGCCGCGGAGGGAAAACATTCGCGGCTTAGACTGGGACACCGTGGTCCCTACACCTGAAGGCGGTTATCTCGAAAGAGATGGCCGGGGTCTGCCGGGGTGCGAGGGATATGTTTTTGTTTACTATCTCACCTCCGGCAACTAAGGTCCCAAAGACGGTGTGCGTTTTAGTCGATTCGAGTCCAACATAACCTCCCTAACCGGTTCTGGCGGGGGGTATCCATGGGGATTTTTCACACTATAAAAAAAAGTTCGTCTAGCACTCTAGCCCGTGTCATTTGGACAGGTTTTAAGTGGAGAATCTGAAGATCCAAAGACGGAGTGCGTTTAGGTCGCTTCGAGTCCGACATAACCTCTCCAACTGGCTCCAGTGGGTGGTTATCCATCGGAATTTTTCATATGATAAAAAGAAAATGTGGAGTACCTCATTTTACGCTCACAGAGCCCTACTCTTTGTATTTAAAAAAAACCACTACAACTCTATTTTAAAGCCTCGGGACTCAAATATTTATTTACCGAACTCATAATACATGCATAGGTAAAATACTGATAATAGTACCTACCTAATGAGTCACCCACACCAATAACAAAAAGCTGTTCGACCGTTTTGAACTCACTGAGCAAATATATCAAGCGCGCCTTCAATACGTACACTTAAAAGGTAATAAATATAGATATTAATTTGAATAATTTACCAATACAATAATATTGGTTTACCTCACGAGGTATGGGGAAATTAAATATTTACCGCGTTTACTGTGACTAAGTTTCTGTAGTATAGAACATTATCACGTTTTCAGAGCATCACAAATAATATTATGATAGAAAATAAAATAAGTGGTATGGGTAATGGACTGCTGAGACGAGGTCTCGGGTTCGATCCCTAGTTTTATCATGACACACACCAATGACTTTCTTCGCCTATTACATTGGGACCTAAACATAAACTGGCGAAATGTGGGTGCTAGCACCTCAGCCTACTCTTTCGGGGTATAGGCGTGAGTTTATGTTATGTTATGTTTATGTAGTAAAATAAATACTTTGACTATTTATCTGTTGACGAATGCGGGCTGTTTTCTTGGTTCTATGACCCGTATGACCTACTCATCATCTTAATTTTTTTATACTACTAAGGGGGCAGATAGGCACACAGGATATGCTTAAATGTAAATTTAGTTTTACTAAGAAAATTCAAAAGAAAAGTAAGGGAACAGACATATAGGTACCTACTGTAGAAATAGGACTAAAATATTACAGGTATTGTATTATAAAAAAATCGAGACCAAAAGCAATCAAGCAAAGATATCAGTTGAACTAATAAAACTATTCAGGGGTTAGGAACTTTTGGTGGGAACAGTTTCTCACTAAATATTGATAATATTACCGAAACTATCTTTACATATTTTGGGAGGGAATATACCTAGGAAAATAATGGAAGCCAGAAAAGAAAATCCGGCTACAATATGTTTCTTAACATAGAAATAAGTCTATGTTTATTAAAAAGTCCAGTGCTACCAACCGCAGCAAAGAGAATTCCAGAAAAGGTCACAATTACTAACTCAAAAATTGTTTACCAACAAATTACATAGCGTTTTATAACTATTTAAATATTATATTCATATCGTAAGGTTCACTGCCGTATCGTGCGAAACAATGGAATAACGATTTAGTGGGGGGTGCTCAGACCGCGTGAGTGGGCGATCTAACTCGATAGCTGTGCCGTGTCAGTTTATAGTGAGAGGCGCGGGCGTCGAACGCCGACTTGCCGCTGGCCTCCAAATTCAAGCTGCATTCACCTTTGAACCGTAACAATCCAATATCAACCATATTGTGTGACTATAAAGTTTAATTTACCTAATTAATGTTGTGGTGAAACGTATCAACATAGTGACCCGGTCGCCTTATAATAATACAGTGTAAGGTGTTGTGCAAAATGAATGAAGAAATTACAGTTTCGGATGATTTGAAGAGGCAGGCTGCAATGTTTTATAACAGCACCCAGAGGTTAGTTTAATTACAAATACATGTGATTGTTTGCAACTGCCAAAGGATGTCGATACTTGAGTGCTGCCTGTAGTTTTACTCTTACTGAAATGGAGTATAGTCTTATTGCATGGTGTTAGAGTTGATTTTCGCTTAGTAAGTCTCGTGAAAATGAATGTTGTTTGATATTGCTTTGCATAACTACGTGTCGCGAAAAAATGCATCGTTTGTGGAATTAGATGAATTGCGTTTTAGATTCAGAAATAACCAACTTGAAGTTATTCAAATCAAATCATTTATTTGTTGCATATGTTTGTAAACGATATTTTACGTTTTAAATTCTTGTGAAGTAGTAATATAGGTATGTAGTTACATTATTTCATTTAACTTTAAAAGGCACATAGCTGTTTGTGATGTATCTTATTGTTACAGCAGTTTTGCAAGAATTATAATTTAGGTACATAAGGCACCTTAGTTCACCTTACCTTTTTTTGAATGTTATTGTAGTTTTATTTCTATTAGCGTCAAAGGAAGTTGTAACCACAGTAAAAAACACGTTTTTATATATAATAATTATTTAAATAGGATCATTTTTTGAATTCATTTTAGTGATTTCTTAATTACCTACGTCACTAGTGGGATTGCGCCGTATACTCATCGGTTATATTACCTAGTCAATCGGCCTAACTGAAACATTCCAAAGAGGTTGCTCTAGTATGTATTGGAACTACCTCCTCACAAGAAATCAAGAAGCAATGATAATAAACTGGAAAGTTCCAGAACAACTATAGCTTCTAAAGTGTACTGGATGCTCCTAACACTGGTGCTCCTTCCATCATTCTGTTGCCATTCTGTTTTCTCCAAACACAATCTTTTGACGGAATAAAGAATAATAATAGAAGCCCTGTATTCTGCCGACCAACACTTTTAGGCCCCAAGTCTAATAGATTTGGTAAATAAATATAGCTTTCCTGCATGGACGCGATAAACAGGACGCGTTCTTGTACGACCTCAAAGCAGGGCTTGTTTACCGGTTAATGTATCAAACCGGTTTCAGTGTAAGTACATAAGAGCGTTTCATTTAGGTTTGACTCTACCTTAACCGATAAAAAACCATTTTGGTTTGAACTCAATTTACCGGTTTTGATTTCGCTCTTACCGACAACATCGATGCACCATTCACATTCAATTCGCGCGGACAACATGTGTTATCCACTAGTACAAAATTTCAATTTTCAAGCGTAGGGCTAAAGTGCTTCCATATTTTAAAGGAGTGGTGAAGGTCACTAAAGTGTAGTGCGAGCGTCGTCGGTCGCGTGGACTGTATGCGCAGTCCATTTTCAATTTAATACAATTTTTTTTAATAAAATTTATTTATTTTAATTATCAAAATATTATAAAAGAACAGTTTTTCTAATCAAATATTCTATTGATAAATGATATTGGTAAAAATTCTATTGATAATGGCATGTATTAACTCCCTATAATTTTAATTATATATAATACTAGCTGTTGCCCGCGGCTTCGCCCGCGTGGTTTATTTTGTGACAATTACCTACTCATTTTTGACTCATTATTATTATTAGCCCACATAGTTATTTAATTATTATATTGCATATTTTATAACCACCTTCGGTTCGCCGACGATATCGTCATAGTTGCGGAGTCGCTGGAGCAGCTGGGCGAAATGCTGCACGGCCTAAACGAATCCTCTCGACGCGTCGGCCTTGGTGTAAACTTGAACAAAACCAAGGTTATGTTCAATGAACACGTTATACCGAGACCGATTGCCGTCGAAGGGGCCACACTCGAAGTTGTTCAACAATATATCTACCTGGGGCAAACCATACAACTTGGTAGAAACAACTTCGAGAAAGATCTAGCCAGAAGGATCCAATTGGGCTGGGCAGCATTTGGCAAATTGCGTCGGGTCTTCTCCTCCCCCTACAACAATGCCTAAAAACAAGAGTCTTCGACCAGTGCGTTCTGCCTATTATGACTTACGGTGCCGAAACGTGGACATTGACGGTGGGGTTAGTCTACAAATTGCAAGCCGCTCAGCGGGCCATGGAGCTAGCTATGCTTGGAGTCTCTTTGAAGGATAAAGTTCGCAATGAGGTCATCCGACAAAGAACTAAAGTTACAGACATAGCTCGCAGAATAACCAAGCTGAAGTGGCAGTGGGCTGGCCACATCTGCCGGAGGACCGATGGTCGCTGGAGCAAACGAGTCCTCGAGTGGAGACCGCGAGAAGGCAAACGGAAGGTAGGACGCCCCCTAGCCAGATGGACTGATGACTTGAAAAAGGCGGCTAGGACAGACTGGATGCATTAGAAGAGGCCTATGTCCAGCAGTGGACTGCGATAGGCTGATTGATTGATATTTTATAATGAACAAAACTAAATCACAACTTCTGTGTCTTAATTATGAAATAAAAATAAGACTCCCAATAATGCAGATCGCATGTCGCTGCAACTTGTCGAGAGCATCTAATAAGTACTTTGCGGAGCTATCCCAGAGATGCGAGCAGTATTCCACGCAGGAGCGATTTTGTGTCTTGTAATGAAGACACCGCTGCTTCGGCGTGAAAAAACGTCTCACTCTGTTCAGGACTCCGAGTTTACGAGAAGCTGTTTTGATGATGCTCTCGATATAGTTCTTGTTCATCAGTTTGCAGCGAACATCCATACCGAGTATATTGAGGTTATCCTGAAATGGCAGTGGCGTGCTCTGAATAGTGCGATGAGGAAGGAAAGTAGAGAGCCAGCATTTACCTGCAGGAACTCCGAAGCTCATCCATCACAAGGAACGCGAATGCGGCGCCCCTGCAAGAAGCTAGCAACCCAATTGCACAGTCTTGGAGGCAGACCGAAGGTTGGTAGTTGGCTAAGAAGCGATTTGTACCAGACTCTATGGAAAGCTTTAGCGATGTCCAGGCTAATAGCCAGTGACTCACCATGCTTGTCCATAGCCTCACCCCAAAGATAGGTTATATACCGCAGAAGATCGTTTCGGCCTAAAACCTTATTGCCGGTCAGTGATCCTCTAGGTGACGCATGAGCTGTGTGTTGATGAGGTGCTCAAAAACTTTACACAGCACTTAGGTGACGGCTATGGGTCGATAGTTGGCTGGGTCTGAGCGATCTCCCTTCTTGGGAATCGGCTGTATATTCGCCTCTTTCCACGCCGTCGGCACTACTGTACCCGAAATGTGGGAGAGTTAGTACAGCCGCGTGAGCATTGTAGACAACTCCGCTGCACATTTTTGAAGAACCACCGCTGGTATACCATCCGGACCACTGGTTTTCCGGACATCGAGTGACTGCAGTACTGCACGGACGTCGCCTTGCCTGATACGGATATCAGGCATTGCGTGGTCACTGTTGGGTGGTCGGTGGCTGCATACCACAGTCCTCAATTCGGGAGTTGGTCGTAAATAGATTAACCAGAAAAATTGTTTTCTCTTGCGGCTCATGGGCCAGGGATCCATCAGGGTTGTGCAGGGGGACGGGGGAGGGGCGGGGGCAGGGTAGCTGGGCTGACGGGCTGGTAGAATTTAGCTTGCACGGCTCTGGCCAGTACCCAGTAGCCACGGCTGCCCGTGGGATGCACCACTAGGTCTTGACCAACCTGTGCTATGCGCTGGGTATTTTGCAGACCCTTTGCTTTGTTGTACGCTGCCTTAAGTACCCTATGTTGGAATCGTTGTGCCTTACCTTACCCAAGCGCGAAACGCAAACTGTTTATGATAAACAGCCTCTGCTCACGCCCGAATCAAGGGCGCACTCCGCGGGCACCGGTGACATCAGTGTATGGGATATAGTACTCCATACCCAAAACTGATCTCACGGACGACAGCAGTTGCACTATCCAATGGGTCTTTACCTACAAAACAGCGCTCAACCCAAAGGATAGACGCAAAATAGTCACGCAGTCCATCCCAGTCCGCTGACGAGTAGTGCCAGAGACGCCGATTTCCCTGCACTGGTCGTGGGGTGCTATTAAAAGCCCCTTGGAACCCCCAAAAATACCTACTCAGCGTTCGGAAACCGCTCCTTCGCCTCATCTGCCGCCTGACTCAGACATTCAAAGAATAGTGTGGTCTCGGCATCTCCGGTATGGCAACGGTAACGGCACACATAGATTTGTCTCGTACAGCTATGGTCTACGTGTACCCACGGGACAGAAAAGGATGGGTCCTCAAGGCAGCGCAAACGACGACAACAAACATCCGCCCTAACAAACACGCACTCCCCGGTTTTGGCACGATATTTGTGTCTCCGTCAGAAAGAGCGTGGCTGGTTTCGCCGTCTCTAGTTGTTGGTGGACGGCGTTGAAGTTTGCATGGAGCCCACAGATGTTAGTAGACTCCACCTCAAAAAGCGAGCTAGTGGGAGAATAAAGAGCCGCTGTATTGCCATAATCTCTGATATGTACTGCCATGGTAGGGGGTAAGAGAAGGCGTGAAAAAAGAGGTGATTGTCGTGGCAGCACCGCGTGACAAAGCGCAGGAGATTGGTTTTATCTGTGGTTGTGAGGCATGGCGAGAGCCGACGCGCCGAACGGAAGGTGCCTCCCCTCCTGAATATATGGTCGGCGGGTTCCCACATCCGGTCACCAACCTGTACGACGAACCATTTTAGTATTATGCGCGGCCTGGTGAGGCAGTCTCCCAGGGTGGTTAGCCCCAGTTGAGCCTCTGTACCTACTATGCCGCGAGCGGCCCGCGACACCAGTTTCTACGGGTCTCCCTGCTCGGCGGGTCACCCCGCACCATCCCCACCAAACTACGCCAATACCCACTGGTCCCACTAATGCTGCGACTACCACCACCCCTGCCCGGCTATGTACTTGCTGACTCCTGAACGCAATTCAACCGAGGTTGCTACCCACCCGGTCAAAATTTGACAAATTTATTCCATCAAATTTCTACCACCAGTAGTTATAACGTATTTTACGCGGCATCCTTCGATTAGACATTTTTTTCGTTCAAGTAATCAAAATAAATAACTATATATTTTGTTCTTTCTCTTATGACCCATTCTTTACTTGAAAACCAATATAACAGCGCATACGTGCCCACAACTAGTAGCTCCATGCTCATGCCTGAAACTTAATAAAACCAATTCCGTGCGATATCTGGGTGTAGAAATAGATACAGGACTACGATGGGACGAGCATATGGAAACCCTGACTACGAGAACTCTAAGGCTTATACATATTTTCAAGTCACTCAGAGCCTCAGCAAACTTTGACACCCTAAAAATGGTTTTCAAAACGCTATGCCAATCAGTCATAGGATATTGTATCACGGTATGGGGAGGAGCCTCAAAGACTAACTTCCTCAAAATAGAGAGAGCTCAGAGAGCAATCTTGAAGGTCATGACTCGAAAACCTATCCGATACTCTACTGATCAATTGTATAATGAGTGCGACGTATTGACGGTCCGGCAGTTATACGTGCTCCGGTGTGTTCTGAGGAAACACACAAGCGTCCCTCCCTCTAATCCCAATAGACGTAAAAACTATCCTTCGGCTACGCCTCATAGAACCACGTTTGCTAGGCATCAGTACTATATAATAAGCACTCACATTTATAAGCAGATAAATGAAAAATTAAATATAATTGATCTAAATAAAAACGAAATCAAACACAAAGTGACAACATGGCTTCTTCAACAGGACTATTCACGTACGGAATCCATAATGATATACCTGGCCTAACACAACAACACAATCCAATAAATGGTTAGTGAACAAGCACACACGACACAAACTCACACACACAAAGTCCAACACCCACACACCCACCCACACACACATACTCACACACACACACACACACACACACACACACACACACACACACACACACACACACACACACACACACACACACACACACACACACACACACACACACACACACACACAAACACTCCAAATATACATTGTTCATACATACTTAATTATATAAATCTAATGGTTCGAGTGACCCAAACTGCTCCAATATTAAATAATGTCTCAATGGCCGAGCACTGTCACTGTCTCCTAAGACACAGGTTATCCTAGTTTAGGAGGCAGGGATCAATAAAATATGTTAACAAAATTTACGCTTTTCTAGATATTACTCAACCTATGTAACCTAGACTAGTTAACAATGTACATCCTTAATGTCAATAAAGTATTATTATATTATTATATTATTATATTATTATTATTATTAAACCCTAAAATAATTAGGAGCAAAGCTGCGAAATTACCAATAACTTAGCCCACTTTAAGTTAGCAATCGTTTAAATAAATGCATCACTCTCTGAACAATTACAATTTACAAGCAAGTTGTGACGTGCTTAGTTCAAGCGATGCCGACGCGGGTAGGTACGTGTCGCTCTGGATTAAACCGGTTTATTAAGGTTTTAGTATGGTTCCCATTCTGGTTTCGCTCTGAATGAAACCTTTACAAAAAACAGGTTTAACCTTTATTAACCGGTATTTTCTAAACCGGTTTCAAGCCCTGCCTCAAAGTTTCGACTTTGGAACAAAGTTCCTCGTCGGACCTTTTCTTATGTAGATACATATTCGACCCCAAAATAATATTAATTTACTAAAAATACCCTTGTACGACCTTATCTTGAGTATGTATTGGATCTACAAATATATATTTTGTTCGATCAATGTTTTTAATAAGGCAAAAGAACAGTCACGTTGAGAATTGTTAATAGGAATATTAGGAAATAATCTCAAAACCACAACATGTGTATAATAGGTAACTAATTACAAAGTACGTCCTATTGTTTACTATATCGCTATTAGCAATCTCTTACAGGTTTATTTATCACTACAAAATCAAATTTAAATGCTGTTTTAACTGATTTTATCAGTTAAAGTGAAGAAAACGTATAAGTATACGTTACATTGTAACACTGGAACTTAATGCTATGAATAGACTTACAATACAAATTACTGAATTCCAAACTGACTTAGAGATTTTAACTTCTAAATCAACGTCAGGCTTGGGACTGTGATTTAATTTTAATATACCTACATACTTTAGTACGAGTTTTAGCAAATGTGCGTGCTAAAAATTGGGAAACATTTTTCAGACTTAACCAATGATACCTTAAACTGAAAAATGTTATATCATGGGTTCCGTAAAGGCGAAATTTATGCAGCATGTAAAAATAGTGACACTCGCTTGAAGCAAGTGCAGCTTTTAAAGTCCAGCTGTTTGGATGACAGGTTCTTACTATTAGGCTCTTACATTAGGCAAATCAAACAAAACTCGATTTATCATCTGAAGTTGCCGCAATTCGAAATTAGAGTATCACACATACGTTTGTATGGCGTTTCGTACACGAAGCAACTGAAGACGAATGTTTCCCAGTTTGCAACCGAAACGCGAAACCCGACATGTGAATCTGGAGTTGCCCGTGACTTGAGTTTCACGTCTTAGCAACCAATCAGTAGCTCTTAAAAAGTATCGGTAAGATGCCGAATGTTTTGGACGATATTTAATTTGTACAAGTTTTAAAAACTGATATATCTCCAGTCTCTTAATGTACTTAGTTGAATTTAGAGAAACGTAAAGGAGTTGACGCTATTTTTTTATAGTTGCTTAATGTAAGAAGGTCTTTAGAGCGATGAGCATGCCGGTTTTATTATAATGAAAAAATAACTTCTCACGCAATTTACCTCGAAGTCTATTCTTTAGTTGTTCACGTTATCAAATTAATTATGCGTAGTACTCACGGGTTATTGTCACTGCTTTACAGAAATACACAATTATTCACACTCGTACTTCCGCATCCCAGAATAAATAGGTCATGTCGAAACACATTACTTCAATAATCACTAAATTTTGCTTATAAATGGCAAGTATTTCTTAAGTTTGATCATCATGTTAACACTGTCTATTATTTTTATAGGAGATTTGGGGATTTTTTAACAATAATATTTACCTATTAATACCTATTGGTCAACTGATCCATCACCTGTTATGTTGTTACCACTTTTTATTACTCATTACTATTACCCAGCTAAGGTTAATATTTTTTAAACAATCAGTAATAGTGCGTGGGCGAATTATAGTCTCGTACATAGGCATAGTGGCCCAAAACTTAACGTGCGTGTCTGCACCCTTTACACCGTCATTATAAACCTGAGTCATTAGAAAAATGCGTCACGAGTTCATGACATTATCAAAGTAAGAAATTCACGAATGGTTCGCTAAACTAAGGACTAAATAAATGTTGACAACCCCTGACCTTTTGTTCTTAAGGAACCAATACGCGTAGAAAATTCCTAATTGATAATAGCGTGTTATTATATAATATTACTGGTTTATTAGCATTTGTTTAACCACAAATGTCCATAATTCCATGTGTAAGATAAATTATGTATTTACATTTTGTGACTGACTTAACTCCAAAAGTGTTGAGGAATTCAAGCAGTTGAAGTTGAATTGACGTCAACTAAGTATTATATATCAATATTATAAATACATAATATGTGTACCTATAAAGGTATGATTACGTACCCGACCGCACATCGTAGCAGCAGACACAGCGTACCGTGATATTGTTATAAATGTGATAATATTGTTAACTGATTTAATTAATTGCAGCTTCTCAATGGTGCGGTTCATCCATATCAAAATTTAACAAATAATGCACTACTTGTCTTCCGACCGCACATATTGTGATCGTTCATCTGTCTATACTGAACATTATCATTTTTTCACATACATTACTTGTTGAACCTCGATATAGGTAAATGGCCCCATTGAAAAGCCGCAAGGTATTAAAACAATAAACAATATAATCGTATTCAATCCTATTTCACGGTACGTCTGCTGCACGCATCTGCAGTTGACTTGCGGTTGCAGTTGACATCAGAATCATACCTTAACGCAAGAACCGCACCGTGACGTAGAGTAGCGGAAACCAATCCAGCATATCATACCATACCATGTGTACCTATATAATAGTTATATGTTTACTCATATGTTTCTGGATTGAATTAGATGATCGTTTGAGAATTTAAAAATAGAAATAATTTGAGCAATTTCTCTCAATTGGTCAAATTACCTAGATACCTTCCTCTGATTAAGTATTCATCACGGATATGGAATCAAGCACTTTAGGAGTCTAGTATTTGTATCAGTTCCTGAATACTTTTAATAATATTTTTTAAAAACTTAATGCTAACAGGTTGGTTCTGGTTCATTAGAATTCGTGTTGCTCTTTACGTTTTGTCGCTATTATTTTATTTAGCACCTAAGTAGATAGTTCGGACATCGAATGCTACTAAATTAAGTAAGTCGGTTAGGTATATAAAAGGTGTCAGCGTAATGTCATGTCTATGATACTGTGAGGCTGTACGGCTGTACGCCCAATCGGAATGCGATCAGCAGCCTTAGCACGAAATACTATCGAATTCGTAATGTAAAGGTATCGACAGAACGGAGCATTGCGTTCACAAGAGGCAGACTGCCAATCACAAAGCGCCGTTCTCTCGAAACCTTTACATTACGAATTCGATAGGAGTTCATACTAGTGCTACAGAAGGTTTTACAGGGTCGGTACTACGAGTCGGTACTATGTGTGACGTCACTAGTGATGAGCACGTCCATAGGCCACGGTAACCACGTCCTGTTAGGTAGGATATGTGCTTTACTGCCACCTAAATGGTATAAATAAACCAGTGAGGAATTTTGGACCTAATTCCTTTAGATTTTTTTTCAATATTTTACATAACATAACATAAACTCACGCCTTTATCCCCGAAGGGGTAGGCAGAGATGCTAGCACCCACATTTCGCCAGTTCATGTTTAGGTCCCAATGTAATAGGTGGCAAGCCTATTGCCATTAACTGGACACTTATAAACTTGCTGTAAATACTCACATAACTTCGAAAAGCATCGAAAAGTCATTCGTGCGTGCCATGGTAAACCTGTGATCGAACGCGAGACCTTGTCTCTGCAGTCCATTACCCATACCACTAGGCTACCGCGGTATTCCTATTCAATAGTTTAACATAATAAATAATTACAAAATGATATACCTATGAGTGTTTAGTCATTAAAATCGATACAGCATGTTCAAGGAAACAACAACATATTGATGTTATTTTTTCTCAGTATTTTTAAATACATTATTCAATAAATTTTACGGAAGTTTTGGAAGATTTGCAAAATATCATATTGGAAACCGGAATCGAATACAGGATATTTTGTAGAGAGTATGACACGATTGAATTAAAGTGGCGTTAGCACTAGTTCCACTCTACTTATTGATACCGAAACGATGTAATCTATAGGAAATCCTTTATACGCACACTTTACTATGTAATAGGGTTTCATAATGTGCAGAGTGAATATATGCCTCTATAAATAGAGTAAACTATATGTCTTGAAATGTAACGATACACAAATAATGAAATCTTCAAGATTTGGTTATAGCTGTTTCTCAAAGCAATTTCCAAAATGGTTCGCAACATTGGCTACGCACTCATACGACCTCCAAGTTTCGACCTCTCAAAAATAAGTAAGGTCTTTTGGTGTTATATTTCATTTTGCCAGTAACCAATGTACTTTATAAATTTGCGTGAAATAACAAGTCATTGATACTATTGAAATAGGTAACAAGTAACAATACTTATCTCAGCCAATTGTATAGAAAATAACAATGCTGACAATGCTTTACTTCATTGTTATTGTTACCTATAAATAGATTATCCCTGTTTCCATGGACCATTCCATACCTACTGATTATAAATTCATCAGGTTTTCCCTAAAATCTATGCACACACAACCATCTTTGGGGCGATGATGGTCGAATCCCGTCGAAGCATTCACTTTTTCAGACAAACATTTGATTTGGACAGTCAGCATACTAGTTACCTTAGAAAATTTTCAGTACAAAATTACCTGTTTTAGGATTCCACGATAGAGGTCTGCAGAATGTTTGATTCGTTTTCGTTCTTCAGCCATTACATTTCTACGTCAATCTTTTTATCATAATATTATACCTTAAGGATATTAATTAGGAGGTATCTACCATACCATTTCTCGAAAACGGCAAGTATCTACGTCATAACTGCTGATGTGCTTACAGTGGCTTAACCAATGTATTTTCAACGCCATGTATGCCCTTTGAAGTCCTCCATATTGTATAATATCAAAAGGTTTTATCACAGTGCTTCATTAATAATGAACTTACTGTAAGCTCAACTTACTTACTTCAAACGAATAAAATTTATTCGTGTTACACACTTGGCCTCCTGTCATATTGTGTTTGTACACGCTATGAGTGCATTCAGCGTGCAATATTGAAACCGGCGACGTCCTTACTTGTTGAGCGAATAACATATTCTGCTTACAAAGACGAATATCTTATCTTGTATTATCTTACATCTTCTCTTGTAAGGTAAACTATTCGGCTATGTAATTTGAATTTTATTTATAGAGGGTATAGTGGAACAAAGCGGAATAGTTTTATATATGGTGGATGAAACGTCGACAGATTCTTATTTCGTTGCCGCTTCCATGGCAATCTATGAAAACTCATACATTATAGTATTCCACATTAAAATCTTACTATGTAGCTAGTTTTAACCAAATCGGGTAAGCCGTTTTAGAGTGAGTAACAAATATCCACAAATCATCAAACAATTTATAGGATTGATTTGGGAACTTTTAGTCATAAACGACATAATAATATTATCATCTGAAAAGTCCTCATAAATATCCTATACAACCTGTTCATCTCCTCCAAGCACGCATACTGAATTTAATTGGGGTATTTATGAATAAAATACCTAATGTAAATTATCTTGCTGTGACTAAGTAATTATCTTTATGGATAATAAATCACTTTGAACCTAAGTGAAACTTCAAAATCAATTCTGTCACCCTGACAGTCCACCTCTACATATTGATCTAACAGTATCTGACTATGGCTTGCTGTCGACACAGCAGAAGAAGAAATGATATTGCCACCTTCTAGTTTGTATATTAAAATTTAGTTCGTAAACGAAATGTGGGTGCTAGCATATAGGCGTAAGTTTATGAAAAAAAATGAAAAAATGTAAACGCTAGGTTCCGGGAGCGAGGGATAATGTTGGCTACTTTCTCACCTCCGCCAAATAAAGAACCAAATACGGCTTGCGTTTTAGTCGTTTCGAGTCTGACATAACCTCCCCAACCAAGTTTTATTCAAAGTATGTGATATAATAGGTATAATAAGTTTGTACTTTGTACCTTAATGACTGAGTTTATGAAGTTTACCTATTAAACTATTAATCAGAGCTGCAGCGACAGTTACGAGGTCAATGTCGCCATTATTTTTAGTTCATTGTTGTTTTTCTATCGTTTCGTTAATGGATGAGAGTTATGCTGCCATCATTATCATTCTTTTAACAATGTTCCCGAGTCCGATTCAATTCATTGTCAGCCATTTTCGAACCACTGAGATTACAATACATGCCATTTAGTTTAACAGCATGACAGTTAGCCTTAGTTGCACTAACTACCTGTTAAAGTAAGCGTTTAAGTCAAATTTAACATTAACAGTAACATTGATTCTAATAGTTTCTGCTAAATGTGTTGCACCAGTGCATTTAGCAGCTCGGTTAAAGTTATCTTTTTGGATAGAATTTGACGATAACAATTAACAGTACAGTTAGCGTCAAGTTATGACGTCATTTTAACTATTGTCAAATGGTGCAACCAGTTTTATACCTGACCAGTCCAGTTACTTTAACTGCACTGTTAATGTTAAAGTGAGATAGTGCAATTCGGCCTAAAAGTCTAAAATTAAATTGAATCGTGTAGAGTGCTTAAAACATGTGAACTCTTGGTTACGAGGGCTTGTTGGTCAACCATTGTTATACAATATTTAACTGGTCAAAACATTGAATTATATTTTTAAATTTTGACCATGGCAGGCAACGCTCTCGATCGGCGGGAAGTGAACTATATTAGACACAAAAATTAGGCAAAGCGTATGCGTAGAAAACTATGTTGATCCTGTACTATCGAATATAATTGGTTTACAATATTCATAGTTAAATTGCCATTTAAGTTTCCAGTTCCAGATTTCAAGTTTGTTCACCTCGTTTCGAAAGTCAGCAACAATGCCAGCAGCACATTAACTCTTGTAAATATATTATACAAATATTGCAACATAACTTCCGCAAGAATGCGGTAGTTGTTACCACTCTAAATATATTATCGTTTTCATAATTTAATGTACAAATTGAATGTATTATGTTTTTAATTGATTTCTGATCAGATAGATGCCTTATTTTCTAGTGTTAGAACATTAGCACCATACTTTTCGTCAGATAATGAGTCAGCTTTTGAGCAAAAACTTTGATCGTCATCATCTTTTTCTATCACATCGACTTTCCTGCTTTTCCTTTTCCATATCTCAGGATCGTGGTCAAAACCAATATTACCTAATACACCACTGCCTCAAATCTGCAATTTTTTACAGTAGGTAGTATCGATGAAATGACGATATGATGGCAATAGCTTATCAGTATTGCTCAATAACCTTGCCAATTACGATAAAATTAATTATACCATTTCCATATATTGGTTTCCAAAATATTATTTTACAACTAGGTATATCTTTGTTAATCAGCACATGTCACAATCAGATGGCCTAACGAATATTAAATGGTGACTCTATAAGGATTTCAGGACGACTATAGATAACAAAACCCTTGTCCTGTCTAGTTTTGGGGTGCGAGTTCGGGTGCTATCGCTGACACGTCAATCCTTCCCTTGTGGATCCCTGGCCCATATGTTTCAGGAGAGATATCCTTAGCTATTTCTCTTAATTGTAGGTGCATGTAATCCTCTGGTTTTTGGGGTAGTTCATCCCGAGAAAAACCATACGTTGTCTTCCTAGGGAGTTACACTCGCACAGTATGTGTTTCATCGTTATAACATAATCCTAACAAACTGCAAGAATGTTGCCATTCAATTCACAATGAACATAAACAGCTCGCCTGAATGGCTGAATGGAAGACAACCTCGACCTCCTATAACAGGAAACGATACCACTCTAAGTACAACTTATTATTTTGTACTCGGCATTGACATGATTACATTTAACGGTCTGAATAAGTGAATACATTCGAATACCATAGCCGAACTGCAAATGGCAATGCGGCAGCAAATTCGGTTGAGGTTCTTAGTTTCATATCCGGGAAGTGTTACTGTTAGAAAATTTTCTGAATAAGTGAAAAGGAATAAACAGCTCAGCTTGGAGCCTAGGAAAAATACCCAGACCTAGCTACCATGTGGTACCGAAAATAGCTAGTTAGATGTGGGTGTTAACATAAATAAGGATATGTTCTTGGTATATTTTTTTTTATAATATCACGCCTATATCCCCGAGGGGGTAGGCAGAGGTGCTAACACCAACATTTCGCCAGTTTATATTTAGGTCCCAATGTAATAGGTGGGCGAGCCTATTACCATTAACCGGGCACTTATAAACCTGCGATAAATACACACATAACTTCGAAAAGCATCGCAGTCATTGGTGTGTGCCATGGTAAGCCTGGGATCGAACCCGAGACCTAGTCTCAGCAGTCTATTACCCATACCACTACGCTACCGCGGAATATCTTGGTATTATATATGTAATATAATATTAGCAAGGCCGCAAAGCATACGCTTTCATCTGACGGAAACACGTTCATAAAGCTCAAACTACAGTCCTAGAAAATAAAAAATGGTAGCGAAGTGAAAAGTGAGCAAATACGGGCAAATCCCAGGAAAGTGCACAATCCGCGATCATACCATTCCGGTTTTAAAGTGTGGGGGTGAATGACCTGCCTGTGGCAAACCGCGGTTCGTGGACAATGAGTAGATATTATCTCACATTCTGTACACATTGCCGCTAGCACGAAACGCTATCGATTTTATGAAGTTCAATTAATGTGAAGGTATCAAGAGAGCGGATCATTGACGGCGTTCGCATACAGGTTCGCAGTAGAGAGGCTGCTTATCGTAATGGCCCGCTCTCTCGATAACTTTACCTTACGAAAGCTTTTCGTGCTAAGGGCACAACTCTCAGCTCAGAACACCAGCTATAAACCGTAGTTTAATGTTAAACTAGTGAACTAACTGTGATCTTGTCACGGAACCTCAAAGTGTTTAGTGCCACCCGGATCCAATTTTCTTCCATCCAACCCTTGCCTTGCTAATAATTAATAATTTCATGCACTTCGTTGCCTCGTTGGTTTGAAGAACAAAATTCACCTGGGTACTTTAAACTTAGGTATCAAGCATAAACATTGATAAGAGAGCTCAAGTTATAGAATATGTTTAGTACGTTTATATAAGGCATAATAAGATTGAGTCAGTGATTGCATTCGAACCATCAATCAATGTCGTATTGATGTAAAAATATTGACGGCTCATGAGCGACAGTATCTTCAAATTAGCAAGAACCTGTTTAGAGTTGTATTCTGTGTAGAGCATGATGTCTGATCAAGATTCGGTAACTGGACGACCGAACTTACAAGTTTTTTATGCTGTCATATCGGTGAATTTTGAGGCAAATAAATATCAGTGCAATGGCAACACTGTTTGTAAGGCGAGCATTTGCACCTGCTGTTTACGTCCCTCTTGCTGTACTTACTTTTTTTATATACTTACATTCTTCGTCTTCGCAGTAGTAGCTGGCTGGCGAGAATAAAACTCAGTCACATATAAACAGATCGTTTTGAATCTTTCTAATAAGCAACCCAGAAACCGTTACGAAATTTCACAGTGACATTATTATAACACAAATAGGAAGTAAAATTTTTAAAAATGGAATTTAGTGTAATAAAATGTATCCATCAGTATTTAAAAAACAAAAATAAACATTATTATTACGTAGGTATCTACTTTTCTTTTTTAAATCACGTTTCGCATTATTATTTTTTATTTTACACTTAAAAAATGGCTTACTGTGGAATGGTCTGTGACTTTGCATAATTTAGCGATAAATATAAACAGTAAAATTGTAGTAACTAATGATGATAATGTTTTGTTCTCGGGGATATGTTTTGAACCCTTTTATTTTATCTTCCTTTCAATCCTGTTGTTCAAGTCAAGCTATCCATTTTTTTATGAATTCAATGTCGCAAAACTAACAGACAAACGAAATTACTTTCACATTTATAATATTAGTACGAATTATATCATTTTAGTTACTTTTTTATGTCATTTAAAATATTAAAATTTAATCCACAAATTACGTAATACTTGATTTCACAAACTGTCCGGTCTGCTATCAATTAAACATTTAAATTAGCCTAAAAATATATTTGAACCGTAACTGTAACCATATTTAGCTAGTAGGGTAGACTGGGTACGGTTGAAACAATTTTCATTCAAATGTACATAACATTGGAATTATTTGACGGAATTTATTGATGTTTAATTATTTTGAAAGAAAATATATCTGTCCTTCAATCAGGACATGCATTGTGACTTCTGGTGCAATAATTTTGCTACAAGGTTAGTTTATATACAAAGTGAGAAATTGTTACAATCGACCACATGGCAAGGGCGGTTGTAACAGGTAATGGGGTCAATTATAACACGAACCGTTTGAATAATTTAATGTACTTTATTATAACAATCAATAATTTTATGTCGTTCAGGTTAAAGACACCGCCTTCTTAAATTGAATTAGTACTTCTTTTTTATAAAACTAATCAATCTAGTAATCGATCTTGTGAGATCAATGATTTGAAACAGTTTGTAATTATACTCTTAGTAATCGTATTTATATACCTAATATAGAAAAATTGCCATAAAGAAAAATTTACTTAGTTTCGCAGTTATGGCAAATGTAGGGCAGACCACCTGCAGTGCATTCCTCGTGTGCCCAGACACCACCCAATGTTCCCTGGACCTGTTTTCTGAATATAGTGACAGAAATACGAGGCAATCGGATATACACATATTGTTACAACTGTACCCATTTGGTTTGTTATAACCGTCCCCATCGACCATTTTGGCAGAATACGACACATAATAACGCAATGCATAGTTTAAAATAAAAACAAAACACTTTCTCTTTTTTGTAATAAAACGCGTATCAATATAATAAAACGCTTAAATCAAAATATTGAACCATAAACATAAAAATGGAAAGAAACTGCTGGCAAAAATACCTACTTTAGGTCGGCAAAAAGTAATAGGGCCTCCTGTGGACAAGCAAAGCGCGCCGCGGCTGACGCAACATTGTGAATCATGTTCATTCGTGTTGCCTGCTTCTTTTCCCCCTTGCACCCCTATGTCCTATGCCGCCGGTTCGGGAGATACTGACGTTGTTATAACCGTCCTTTGTTACTATCGTACCCAGTCTACCCTAATAGAAGCGCTTGATACAAATTTTTAGAATCGTTTTCATATTTTTATACCACCTAGGTGTCGAACAAGCCCACAGCCCACCTGAGATGAAGCAGGCCACCTGTTGTGATGTTGTATGGGTTCTTGAGACGAAAGTGGTTCTAAAACACTGGTATACACATTTTTTATCATATTTTTTTTTTGTTACAGGTAAGAAATACAGAAAGTGTTACCATTATCAAGATACAGAATGCTCTTGAGAACAGAGGCAGGTGAAGGGTTGTTTTCTCTATCGACCACTACGTATGGTATGTGGATAGTGTATACTGACTTATATAGATTTAATTTCAAATTACAAATATTCACGCGGTACGGGAATATAACCTGCTATCGCTGACTCGCTCTACAACCGCACTATATTGGTCTTCGTTACGCATTATATACATAACATAATAGGTACACTTAAAATCCATTTGTTACGGTTTAACAATACACCGTACAATCGTACACACAAATTCTACTGGTAATTACGTCTTTGTTTTACAACGTGGGGCACGATTCTGTGAAATTACGTTTTTAAAACTTGTGATTTCAAAACTTTAAAATTTCAAACTCTAATTGAAAATGAATAATAATATGATTGATTCTGAAGGATTAGTCGCTTTCATACCTAAAATTTGCACTAAGCTCGAGGGCCACTGTCCTAGCTTTATTCTGCATAAGTATATGATTTTTATGGGAGCGACTGCCGTCTAACCTTCGCTAACTTCGATAGAACTGTACCAGAGCCTGGATCGTCAATTTACAGATCGGTTTACAAGTGATGTTGACCGTTAGGCCTCTCACGTCGCAGAATATTTACAAGACGAAAGGAGAATTTCGAACATTCAAGACATGCCCATATGGCTCAGTTGATCTGTAAGGGACTGGTCTCTGGTTCAAGTCCCGTATTGGATAATAATCACTTTTCTACCCTAATATTATAAAGAGAAAAAAATTGTATGTTTGTAATGAATGAACTTAAAAACTACTGTGCTGATTTAAAAAATTCTTCCACAATTGGAAACCTACATTCACCCTGAGTAACAGGCTATTTACACTACGTGATAATGGATATCCACGCGAGTGGAGCCACAGATAGTCCAATGTAAATATATAGGAGTATAGAAAAATAATCCCTATAGATATAGGGATGTGACAACTATCGAGATAAGTAAAGAGACTTCTTACCCGAGGAGAGATGTTGAAGTATGTGCAATATTCCGCAAGGGCGAAGGACAAACCTCGACACGTGTTTCGTCTCCACACGTGGCATCTTCAGGAGCGCTCTCAAGCGAATTATTTCCGACAGCATCAATATTACATTCCATATGCTCACACCTTTTGCCTCCGGGTTAGACAGAGGTGAATAAACACCCACATTTCAATAACCATTGTATTCGGTCCCACCTAAGAGGGGTTGAGCCTATTGCCGTGTTCAGGATACTATTGTTGACTCAAGCCATCTGAGCCTGGGTTGTATATGTATATCTGTCTGATATTATACAGCCTATCCCTTAGTCGTCGTGTACGAGAGCGCGTAGGAATATTACAATTATTGAACATTATACAAATTATAATTCACGTACGGTTTTCTGTATTACTTATTACGTAGTCATTGATTATAATGTAAGCAATAAAGAGACCATTATATACTTATATGTGTCTGTAAAAAAGTAACAACAGTAAATTAAATATACTAAAGGCCATAGATCTGAATTAATTACTTCCTATAACAGGTGAATGGCTTTTGTAGATTATTAGCCTAAACTACTAGACTAGACTCAAACACTTGTCACTATTTTCTATAAAGATTATAATATAATTAGAACTACACTAGTAGTTCTGTGATCAATATAAATCATACGAGCGATATTTACTACTGTTCAGTGTTGCCTACCTTAAAAGGAAAAAAAAACGGAACCCTTATAGAATCACTTTGTTGTCCGTCTATCTGATTCTGTGAAACCCTTGGTCTTAGGAATGCGTGGAGATATCAAATAGAAAATCATACAAAATCTCTAACTGTAAAAAATCTATATGTCAATGTTACTAAAAGATACAAACGTTTATGTAGCAAATTCTTGCAACACCATAACCGCATCCATCTTCCTACAATCGGCCATATAATCGGTGTTCCATATTTGACCATTCCATATTTGAAAATGTAAAAATCTATTTTTTTTTGTTTTTGGCAAGCGCACTAGTGTGTAACTTCTTAACAGAGTTTGTCATTAAAATTCAAACAAATTACGAAGACGGTTAAACTGCTAAACATTAATATTCCTCGAATATATAAGACGGAACGGAATCATGTCCTTGATATTTCAAATAATACTAGTGTAGGTACTAACAGTGTTTAACCACTTTCTTAGCCACACTGTTTATTAAATACTAGCTGTTGCTCCACCCGCATGGATGTTGAATATAGTTTTGTACGACTTTACTCAATTCTCTTATGGCCTCTCATTGCTGTCATGACAACGGAAATAGTTAGCGATATTAGCGCCAATGTATAGAAATCTACCCAATTTATTGATATTTATGATTATTGCTTCGCTCCCCTGGATGGTAGGGTGATGATATATAGCCCATGTTACTCCTAAATATTGTAGCTTTTTATAGGTGAAAGAAATATTGAAATCGGTCCAGTAGTTTCGGAGTATATTCGCTACAAACAAACAAACAAAAAAAAGATTGTGTCGAAAAACTCTATGTAGAAAAACTCGCTTCGCTCGCTTGGTTAATAATATAATTTGCGTATAATTTATTCTTCTAACACCCACCCAATATTTTATGACCAAACATCTAAGAAAAGCTTTACTGACCGGATAGTGTTGTCACCCTTCAAGTGCTACTATCATATATACCGGTATTAAAAATACAGGTATTCTTTTACTTCCGCGTCTCAACATCTTAATAGCCTTGGTATCGCTGTCTCTGCTTGATTTATGTATGTATTCATTACACTGCACGTGAGAACGTAACTTATGTTTTACAAATACTTACCTACATTGCAAAACTGATTAATGTCGTCTTCTAATTTTCCTTGATGTGATTGAATATATCTCTCTGATAACCCTTAAAAAATACGAAATCAAGCAAATTCAACAACTGAACCATATTTATCGATCCTACAAAATTTCATAATCAACTCAGAACTTTTTCTTTCGAAGCGAGCGAGGCATTACGGTCGCCTCTACAAATAAAAGAAAATAACTGAAAATTTGCAACTGAGACGTATAGTCAGCCCATGATTTTATCAAATCAAATCAAATCAAAAATCATTTATTCTGCATAGACCAGTAAACGGCACTGACAAAACGTCAATATCAACAATATTTTATCAAATGCAAATGGACCAACGGTTCGAAACGCGGCCCCGACCTGAGAAGACTCCGGCAAGAAACTCAGCGGGCTTTTCTTTTTTTTTTTGGTCTATTTACAATAGTTTACTTAGTCTAGATACAAAATTTAGCTGAGTAGCAAGTGGAGTGAACAGCTCATTTCCAGGCTTGTTTATCATCCAAATAATCCTGGATTTTATAATAAGCTTTTTGACATAACTTATTTTTTACTAAATTTTTAAACTTATTGATGGGCAAATCTCTAATTTCATAGGGGAGCTTATTAAAAAAGCGTATACAATTACCCTGAAAAGAATTTGAAATTTTGTGGAGTCTACTATCACAGACAACGAGATTATTTTTGTGTCTGGTATTTAGGTTATGCCTATCACAAACTCTTGGAAATTTTGTAATATTTTTTCTAACATACATCAAGTTCTCGAATATATATTGTGAGATTACGGTAAGAATGTCTATTTCCTTAAACTTATCTCGGAGGGAGACTCTTGGGCCCAAATTATAAATGGTATATATCGATCATCAAAATCTACACACAATAGCCAGTCACAATTGAAGCAATTCTTCGCAATCGGAATAGCATGCGAAAAAGTATCAGTATCACGAAACTGGAATTATCATAAACGTTATCTTCAGTAGACTTTAATAACTCCTTTTAACAAAGTAGGTAATATCTCAAGAATCCCAAGGAACGCAGCCGTCCGATAGCGTGTTTCTTTCGTAATTGCACCAATTACTTTTCCATCAAGGCTTATGAGGCAGCAAATCCCTGTGGGTATTTATGGTCATAGTAAAGCAGAACTTGATAAATTATGTTAACTAACTTGCTGGTGGCTAGCTGCTTGGCCTGCGAGCAGTTTCATTCATGTTCTCACAATACACGGGTAGGTACCTACCTTACGGAATAAAAAGTAGCCTATATATAATTGCAGCGCGTGTTTCTTCTTCATCTCTTGCCATGCGGTGTCATGCAAGGAGACTAAAGGTATAGAGTTGTTTAACATCAGATATATGCAGCCTAGACTCAACCTCAGATGCATGGCTCGACGATGGGGGTCATCTCGAAGAGAAGGCCCCGGGTCTGCCTGGGTGCGAGGGATATGTTGGCTACTACCTCACCTCCAGCAACTGATGACCCAAAGACGGCATGCGTATTAGTCGGTTCGAGTCCGACAAAACCTACCCAATCGGCTCCGGTGGGGGTAATTGTGGGGATTTTTTTTTTTATACTACGTAGGTGGCAGACAAGCACACGGCCCACCTGATGGAAAGCGGCCATCGTGGCCTATGAACGTGTGCAACACTAAGGGTGTCACACACGCGCTGCCCACCCTGAAGGGAAAGGGTGAGAGCTGGGAAGTGGTGGGGAGGCTAGGAAGGGGAGGGGAAGGAGGGGTATAGTGAGCTCTGGCTACCCTACTTACCGGCGGGAACACAACACGATGGTTATTATGACCTCGGTCTTCTGTAGGGCGGAGGTACTTCCCCAGTTGGACAGCTCATTTCGGACGGGAGATACCGTCGTGTCCTACCTCAGTTTTTTTTTTCGCACGATAAAAAAAAGATGCATGGCTTGAGTCAACAGTAGCGTTCGGAAGACAGTAATATGCGCACCCATTATTACGTGGTACCGAATACAATGGTTGAAGAAATGTGGGTATTTTTGTGGGCCTTGTATTAGTTATTCCGGACTGTATCTATCACTATACCAAATTGTCCCAGCCGTTGCCTTTACACACTCTAAAGATTGAGTAACAAACATACAAACATCTCCACACACTTTCACATTTATAATATTAGTAGGATGTTCAGAACGAATATTTTAATGTTGTTAATGCAGCAGTTTAATGTTTTCACATCCCCCTGAAGCGTGACCATACATTCTTATATAGACCGCATCGATGTTTACGCTGCAGATAACAGTAACTGTATTTGAGTAAAAGTGGTGGTAGAGTTATAGTTACAACTTGTATGATATGTATAGCACACAATAACACAGTTGCTAGATAAAATAGTGTAGGGAATAATACTATTGGTACAATTAACTAATTGTAATATTCACGAAGGCGCCAAACAGGTAAAACGTTTGCAATACTTCTAATGATATTCGGTTTTTAGTCTGAATGATAATGACTTTTGTGGAACTTGGTTAGTTTATTAAATGATATTTTGTTTTGTGTTTGTTTCAATCATTCCTACCTACTTGTTGTTCAAACTATTGTGTGTGAACGAAAGATTTGAATGAATAAGAATAATTTATTATTATAAGTTGTTTATAATCATGTAAAATTTTTGTGTTGTTTGGTATGTTTTATGGAATAACTCAACATTAATATAAATTAAGTACTTATTATTCAATTCCAATTATTTATTTCGGACTAAGTATATCCATATAATGTTGTAGTAACAATATGTTATTAATACCTAGTCTTAGAATACAAAAAAATTTAGACTTCAAAGAATCAAGGGAATGTAAAATGATAAACTTCTTGGCAAATGTAACAAAAAAAGGGAATCTGTATTACGAGACTTATCGAAGTGAGCGAATTATACAAACCGCCGTCTTTATCTTTCAAGATATTTGATTCTCGATATCCGTCTTCAGGATTCGTGCGAAAGAGATATCCGAGAACAACTGAGTGATTAGAAAGATATAACCAAAACACTCCCTCTACAGCTCTAGGCGTCCAGAAATCCCTTTTATTACACTTTCTGCTATTATTTAAGCATCGTCGTATTCTTTGTAATTGTTTCAAGACGTGACGTTGCATTCTTGCGCACTTATCTGCGAAAACTGTTTAAAAAAGTTCTAGGGGAATTTTAAATAGAATTTTTTCGTAAAGGCTTTTTTGTATATCTAAAGGAATTTTTGTGTTATTGTTTTTGAATGTATCTTTGTTGTATCAGTGCCGTTTTATTTTATTTTATCAATTAACCATTTCACGTGCTCACGTAGTAGGGCTATTTAGGGTTACCAGACTTCGAGACTAATCCTCAGTACTGACCTGACTGTTCAGTATTATGGTTGACGTTTGATATTATGACGAATATATTATGATAGTATGAAAAAACATAAAATCATAATATTGTTTCCGTAACTATCATAAAATCGTTTTAGCTGAGAATGTTTTAATTTTTATAGAATTAGTCTTCAGTCGAGATCTTTCAATTTGACACCTAGTTTCCCACCTAATTAATATTACATACGGTTTGCATTTATAGTAGATTAGTACTTATTACAGGTAAAATCAATAGGACTCCTTGTCTGACAACCTAACCTGAACAATACGGTTTATCCAACAACTTGTACGAGGTTGTTTACAAACAGTTTCTTTAGAATAAATTATAATTTAAAACAGTTTTTTTTTCTTTTTACATCTTATCAATTTATTTGTTCAATAAATTACTTTTTCCAACGTGAGCTGAATAGTAAACAGACATTCCTGTTCACAGCGAACGTCAAATTGGTCACGCCAACCATTGAATTCATACTTTATCTGACAAATATTTCGTTGCATTTAAAAAACATGATTGTTTTTTTAAACAACAACTTATGTGCACCAGCAATAATAAAACATACAACTTTATGTAAGAAAGGCAAAAAAAAGCATTACATACTTAAAGACCATATCAAGGTATAGGCCAAAATTCACTCGCAGGCAGTCAGCCTGCCTGGCTCAGTAGAGCTTACACTCCGTCATCGAGTCTGTGTGATAGTAAGTTCTTCGAGTTATTCCGGTCGGATCCCCTGATCTGATCCCCTGTTCATCTGCTCATCTGCTGTTAAATGAAGACGCATCGGTTTTGTATACTTATGTATGTCATGCTCTCCATTCTATTATGTCCTAATCTTTAGTACGGCTTATATTTCTGTGGCAAACACACAATAAGAGGACACCGGGGTAGCGAAGGATTTGATAAATGGGATTTGAATTCAACTATTACTGTTGTGCTGGCCACGAGCTATGTTAGTAGATCCCCGTAAGAGATACGAAATCAAAGTTTCGTTGTCCCCCGCCGCCGCCGATTGAAATATTTTTTACACCATTTTATTTTTAATCTCTGCCTGTTTGTTTTTTGTTAAAAACTTTACAGTTTATCTGGTAAGTAGTCTTCGAAACATGGCAATAAAAATCGATCATTTTTTAGCATCTTTAGAGGATCATGTTTTCGTAATTCGTAGAGTACGGAGAAAAAAAGAAAATGTCCTCTGTTGACATTTACAATTCAAACAGTGACTGTAAATATTGTGGTTACCTAAATGACTAAGTAGATAAGTTTTGTTTGTACAAACTAAACAAAGACATTTTGTTCCATAACGGACGGGACGTTCGGAGATTTATATTGTTGAACGAAATTTAGTTCTATTTTCATCACAATCTTAAACAATATCTAGTATTCTTGAATCTAGAGTAAATAATTATTGTCTACTTGAGCAACTTTCGTACGTAGTACTATTATTTATTCTGTGACTAGAGCTACGCTTTAAGGACTAGTATAAGTGCTATTTTAGTTCTTACTAGCCCCTTTTCTGGCTTAAATTTCTTGGTTGGTATACCCGCTAAAGTGGTCGGAATTCACGATTTTTATATTGATATATGAATAAAGTAATATATGTATTAAGTATTAGTTTTGTCTTCAGAGGACTAAAATATGTTTCACATTTTGTTTATTGTTTTATGCGAAGCTAGCTGTAACTGCAGTTTCGTCTAAGAGGAAACTAAACTAAAAGAGGAGATCTAAAATCATAGTGGTGTTTCTGAATGGTTTACAACGACATTGTATAATACAAATACATAGTCTATGGTGTATTTATAACTTAACTTCTTACATAGCTTATCCAGTCTATCTAGTTCATTTCTATTTATTTGGCCGTTTCTTGACCTCTTAAATAGCCATGTACACAAGACAACAACGATAGCCTGTCTAGTCATATAAGTATTATACAGATCTTTATATTGATTTTGGCAAGCAGAAAAGGTCACCAGTTTTCGACATGTATGTGTGTGTAACAATAACTCGTTTCCTCACTCACACACACCTACACACTTGCAAATTACAATTGATTCAAAACCATTCGTATTTATTTATCTTCAATCATCAGTTTACATTTTCTGCAATAATAAGAATAACTCATAAAATTCTTATTACTAGTATATGAACGTGGTTTTTGACGTTATGTTAGTAAGCCTTTGTGACCACGGGGCTTACAGATACGCTTTTGAAAAGTTTAGTTTTGAGTTCGATTCCCAGTCGAATTTTATTTTTTGAACTTTTAATATTTGTATATCTTTATGTTAATTATTTAGCTATTAAGGGAATGTTTAGGTAACATCACAAAAGTATCTTGATATTTTAGTTATAATTTTATAGCAACTTAAATCAGTAGTATTTTTATTATTACTGAGCGAGTATTGTTGCACACACATGATTGCATGAATGTTTCTCGTATGTATTGGAATTTATGCTACCCTCATTCTCATGATTAAAATAACATGATAATTTTAATTTTACCTGTCAACAATTGGATTCGTTGTGCTTTCCACACGGTTAATAACAACTTTTTTATTTATAAAAATGAATCAACAACTTACAACTATTATGAGAGCGCATATTATTACTTTGCATGAGTAAAATATTTCAATACATGAAATATCTCGAAAATTGAACATATCGGTAAGTAGTATTTTCTGCAATTTATTATTATGAAAGTTATTTGATTTTATAATCCTGGATAATCTATTATTTCTTCCAATACTAATAATGAATAAAAATATATAAGTAGATAAATTTTACAGAATTTTAACAAGGAATTTTATTACTTTATTTTCATTACAGATGGAAGCTGTGCAGCGGTGGGTGCCCCGATATGGCGATTCAGGCACCATAGACCGTCTTCAGCCTGGCCCCAAAGCCTTTGCCTACACCGATGCGTGTTCTTTGCATAAAGAGGTGGTGGAAAAACATATAGGTAGAAAACCCCTTTATGTCCACCCGTATTATGACCACCAAACACCATGTTACATTGCAAACAGTAAGGAACCATCTTCGGGCGGCTGGGATCAAATGTCGCAGACCGGCAAGAAAAATTTTGATGTCGGATCTTCATCGTCGAAGTAGGTTAAGTTTTGTCAGGGACTATTTAAATTTTGACTGGTGCAACAATATAGTAATATTTAGTGACGAAAAATGTTTTAAATCAGACAAGGCTGGACGCAAAATTTTATGGAGAGAAGCAGGTGAGCGATATTGCCAAAATATATTCTACCGTGCAGGTCTAGTGGTCATATTACTTTAGGGTACTGGGGTTGGATGCCCTCGATGGGTCCTGGTGGGTTGGTTGAAGTAGGTGCTCTTATTATTATTATCTCTGTTTAATTACATTGTAAGTCTGTATTTTAGTGGTTTCAATTATACTTAGGTATATATACTCCGGTATAGATAACTTGGAATAATTAAAACCTATATACTTATACCTATATACCTATTATATACTATATACTTATACCTATATACCTATTATATACTATATACTTATATCTATATACTTACTATCTAATATATAGGCAAATTTAAGCAAATAAATGACTATTATTACTATTTATAACAAAAGTTGGAATATGTTGCGCCATTTCTTCGCACTAGTGCCTAGGAACTAAAAGATGTAGGTAATTATGTGGCATCATTTTGAGAAATAAAGAAATTGAACTGTAAATAAGTGAGTGATGTTATTGTTAACGAAATGAGAAGTTATTATATTTGCATATAGTATAATTTCTAAACGTTAACATGGTGATTCACTACACTTTAGTTACTGAAAGTTAATTAGTTTACCTGCGTCCATACTTGTCTGATTTAAACATCCAGAAGGATAATATTGAATAACCTATTCATTATATAAAGAATGTTTAATGTATAAACCTAAACGTATTGCACTCGGCTACGCCCGCTTGGATTTCAATTATCTCGCACAATAGTAAATGACTATTCTTAGGTCTACTAAATAAATCTGTTTAACTGTTTAGAATTAGTTTAGTTACAAACATTGTGACTCGAATTTTTTAGATACTTTTAAATATATATATATATATATATATATATATATATATACACTGACGGACTCATAAACTGCATCAAAGTAATAGACGACTTTGAAATAAATATTTTAACCAAGTATGCATACTTTCTATACAGATTTAAATTGAAACCTCTAGATTGGTTCGTGAACTTTAAAACAGCGTAGGGTCATATCTTTAAGTTTAAGTTTATGTACTGGAAAGGACCTTAAGACTTTTTTTGAAGAAAAAACAGAAATTTAAGAAAAATTGGTTTAATTAAAAAATTGGTTTTAACAATAGACACAAACTTTATGCAAGGGTTTATTTGTGTTTTAATAAGGTGTATTACCCCCACGTGCCCTTATTACGGATCTAATCGGTTCCGCATAGATTTTATAAGGGTTTTTAAAAGATCTTGCGGAATATTGTCCCATTCTTCTGAAAGTGCTGTTCTTAGTGCTGCCACTGTCGTGGGCGAAGGGTTTCTCGCATATACAGCTCTTTTTAAATTGTCCCAAACATGCTCGATGGGATTAAGATCCGGGCTGCGTGCTGGCCAATTCATTGTACGTATCCCAACCTCTTCGCAATAATGTTGAACTTGTGCAGCTGCATGCGGCCGGGCATTATCCTGCATTAAAGTAAAATTTTCGCCTATGAATCCCATGTAAGGCACCACGTGATCTTCTAATATCTCTGTTATGTAGCGATGTGCTGTCAAACCCCCTCTATTACCGTTTTGACGGACCATGTCTATGAACACAAGTTCTGTTCGCCCGTTCATCGCTATGCCACCCCAGACCATATATGAACCGCCTCCAAAAGGAACACGCTCCTCAATGCAACTTTGAGCATATCGCTCCCCACGTCGACGATAGACTCTTCTGCGACCATCTGCACCATATAAACATGTCCTACACTCGTCCGTGAACAATACAGAGGCCCACTGCTCTTCTGTCCAATTCAGGTGATGACGCGCAAATCTTAAGCGAGCTTGTCTGTGAGCTGTAGACAACTTTGGACCATTTGCTGGTCTAAAAGGGGTGATATCCGCTTCCTTTAACCTTCTTCTTATTGTTCGTGCACACACGTTTACTCCACGCACTTCATTAAGCTCGGTTTTGATGTTAACTGACGTGAGGAAACGATTTCGCAGGGAAGTTATAACAATAAATCGGTCATCACGACCTGTGGTTGCTCGAGTTCTGCCTGTACCACGTCTCCTCCTGTCTCTACAAACCTTCTGTATATTCTAGAAACCGTAGACTGGTTTAAATTTAAATTTCTACCAATTGTTCGTTGATCCAAGCCCTCCCGCACCAATGCTACAATTTGTGCCGCTTGTTCGGACGAAGTATCCATATTATGGTTCAAAAACTCTCGATGTGTTAAAAAACTAACCCAAAAATTATGCTGGTAACAATAATTCAATTGACAAAACAAAAAAAAATCAATGAGAATCAATTTAAAACTTTGCTATAAATAACACGCAAATCTGATACTACAAGTAAATTTTCTTTTCCCGGCTATATTCATTTGTTTTACTGCAGTTCTATTTTTAAATTTAATTTTTTTTTAAGATTAAGAGCCAGTCTTTCCATATTTATATAATTTAATCTAAAAAGTTTGCATACTTATGATAAAAAATCCTTTTAGAGTAAACCTGAACTTTGATGCAGTTTATGAGTCCGTCAGTGTATATATATATATATATATATATATATATATATATATATATATACTTTTAAATATATATATATATATATATATATATATATATATATATATATATATATATATATATAGTTCTACGACACAACACAACTAAATTATTTATTTACTGAACAATTATATCATTGAAACAATGATGTTGTTTTATTTTCCATATTACCTATTATTATTTTTGAGATTACGGAACACTTAGTATAAAAGTCGACTGTATGGTTCTTTAATATCACAAACAAAATAAAGAACTAAAATAAAACTATTAATTAATCAAACCGCCTATATCAATATAGCTGCGGTTCGAACTCGCAACCTTCGCATTGCCATTACGCCTATAATACCACTCAACTACGTGAGCCTGTGTTGTATTGGTGAAATTTACCTTCTCATTCGATGGCGGGCAAATCACTCACTAACACATATTCAATCGTTCACAATTCACTGGCACACATAAACACAAAAACGCACACATATGTGACTTCAAAGAAATGAGTTATTGTTATTGATATTGACTGTTCTCACACATATGTAAAACATACGGGTGCTTCTTCCACTTGACTCAAATCATAAATAGATTGTATTAGATGGTTAGGCTATCATTTTTGCTTTGTGTACTTACTTAATAGGCACTAAATTTAGTCGATCTTCCGTAAACAATCAGTCTTGTGATTATTTATTTATGGTGTCTTATCGTGGTCCCAATAAACAACATTCCGTTGTTTATTAGTGTGAATAGTTTGCGGGTTAATTGTGGAAACTGTAGTTACACTATTTATTCACCCTTGGAGTTGACATACGAGGAGACGGAAAGCCTCATCGATATTGGAGCCAGTTGCGAACTTTATAAGTGTGTTACAAAAACCAATACCAGTACTGCAGACACGTTTCTTATTCTGTTGTATATTGCAAAACAGCGCGTGAATAATTATCTACGCTAATATTATAAAGAGGAAAACTTTGTTTGTTTGTCTGTTTGGTTGTAATGAATAGGCTCAAAAACTACTGGACCGTTTTTAAAAATTCTTTCACCATTCGAAAGCTACATTATCCACGAGTAACATAGGCTATATATCATCACGCTACCATACAAGGGAGCGGAGTAATAATCATAAATCTCAATTGATCCGGTAAATTTCTATACATTGGCGCTAATATCGCTAACAATTTCCGTTGTCATGACAACATGGAAAAGTAGTATAGAGGCAAGTAGTGAATCGAGTAGAGTCGTACAACGCGATAATCGACATCCACGCGGGCGGAGCCGCGGGCAACAGCTAGTATATTATATTATAGTACGAGAGCCCACGACCAAAATTTTTGTCTCATAGCAATACGGCCAAAACCGCATCAAATCGATAGATACGATTATTCTGAACTCGAAAATACCAATATCAGACATTTTCCGCGTAGCGTTTGATCTGACCGAATTTTCAAAATTGTCAAAGAATTTTACCGAACTGCATCATAGCAATATGTCTGATTTGCAGACTGTAGTTGAATGATAGTTCTGAGATACCGGAAACATATTTTTCAGACGTTTGTGGTGTAGCGCAAACCCGTAAAATCACTTAAAAAAATTAAAAATGAGACAAAATGAATGTGTCATAGCAATACGTCTGAAAATCTTTTTTATTAGTAAATTTTGGTTATTTGATGCGAACAAAACAATTTTCAGGCGGAAATGTGAACGCATTAAATTTTGAGACCGTTTTGAAAATGTTAACAAATTTTACCGATCGGTATCATAGCAATATGTCTGAAATTGTTGGACATGATAAAATAAGTTGTCCACATGTGCAAAAAATTTATATCAGACAAATTAAGTGTAGCACCTTCTCTATCAGACAACTTTTCGATACTCAGATATCATTTAAAAATCGTATTGAGGCATCTTGAATTTTCTGTTACAAACCAATGAATACGTTGCGACCCTGAATTTATTAGATGATAATTAACAAAGAATTTACCCGAAACCGTAACATTGAAGTTGAAGGACTGAAATAAATCGCACAAAAGCAAACTGGGATGAAGTTGAAAAATAAACGGTTTATTCAAAGTTACAAAATATTCTCGTATTCAATCGCTGTCGGATTCGGAATCGTCGTCGAGACGTTAAACGTTATTTTCGTTTTTGGGAGTATATACTACACTTAAAGTGTCTGAAAACAGGTTTTTGGTAATCATGGCAGCAATACGAAAAGTTGAAAAAAAAATTATCCGTATTGCTATGATACAGGTCGGCTAAATTTGTTGTCATTTTCAAAAATGCGCTCAGACTATATGCTACGCGCAAAATGTCTGAAAACAAACTTTTTCGTAATACAATTATAAAATCTATGTACATTTTCACTATCAGACGTATTGCTATAATATCGACTGTTTTTTTTTTGACACAGCAGAAATGGCCTCCTACGCAGTTGCTACACTTTCGACCGTTACTACACACCTAGTCGGGTTCAGAATCATACAATCTAACGATTTTATAGGGTTTTTGCCGTATTGCTATGAGACATGGTTTTGGTCGTGGGCTCTCGTACTATTACTGCTCTTTGTTAGATTAATCATCATCATCACACTTTGGAAGTAAAGTAAGATAAAAATAATATTACTTATCAGGTAGGCAAGTACCAGGGTAAACAGCACGTGTGTGACGCCTCTGGTGTTGCAAACGTCCATAGGCCACGGTGACCGCTTCCCATCAGCTGGGTCATGTGCTTGTCTGCCACCTAAGTGGTATAAAAAAAAATTCCAGAAGCTTCGTTTTCGTGCGTTGTTACAAAGGCGCTTGGGGGTCGTTTTCACTAGGTTCAGTAATATGTGTAACAACACAATCTACATTATAAGCTAAGAGTAATAAAACAAATTTTATATTACACATAATATAAGCAAGTAACTACTTAAATGAGTATGTTTATATAATGATCGCATTTTTCACGAGTAGTCGTAAACATCATAATCACGACTTCAAGCACGTGACGGCTTATAAGAGGAAAATATTAAAATGAGAAAAACCTGCACGTTCTAAAAATAGTAACGTTGCCTTTAAATATGTACAAAACAATATTATCTAAGTACTTATTGGATGAAATTGATAAGAAAATGTATTGGGAGATAGGTATTGTATTATGTGCGAGCGTGGGTGCGTGTGTGCGTGTGCGTGTGCGTGTGCGTGTGCGTGTGCGTGTGTGTGTGTGTGTGTGTGTGTGTGTGTGTGTGTGTGTGTGTGTGTGTGTGTGTGTGTGTGTGTGTGTGTGTGTGTGTGTCCACCCTCCTACGGTTTAACAATCCCAACTAGCTATGGTAAAATATTACTGAGGCAATATTATTAAACAACCTCAAGACCACTACAATAGGTCCTGAAGATACATGGTGTAGAGGCGACACACGTAAGGTTTATTCTTAGCACGTGCGGAATATTGGACATACGAAGTCATAATCTCTTTGTGCGGTGCGGTTTGGCATTTCTAGTGATATATTCGATAGATTTGAATTTGATAAATTACATAGAATGAAAGCAATGAAAGGTCGATCTTTTTTAATTTAAAACAAATTTTGTCGAGAGCTTTATTGATAGGGGGAAATGCGGAAAAGTTTGCCGTCGTGTTATTTATGATCGTATCTGAATGAATTTTGATTGAAACATTCCGTACTGATAATAGGGAGAAAAAGGGTACTTCTAGGGTTACCTACCTAACAAGTTAGGTAGGGTTATGTAGGGTAGGTAGGATAGGTCTACTCACATAACAGAAAAGTCTATTAGAAATGTGTCACGACAGATTCAGTAGCGGAACCGATGTCGTCAAAATCACGCATACTACCGTTAATAATACGTTGTACTAACAGTAAACAATTATTTTGATGTGTCGTATTATATACTTACTACCTTTCATGCCAAATTATCTCGAATCATACGTACTAAAAACCTTTACCATTTAAAGCAGCAGTAATACGTCGTAGTAGTATTACTTTGACGACCTCCGTGGCGTGGCGGTAGTGAACGCGACTGCTATGCAGGAGGCGTGGGTTCGATTCCCGCTCAGTGCAAATATTTGTGTGCATGAATATGAATATTTGCATTGGTCTGGGTGTTTCTATGTATAATATGTATGTATTTACAAAAAAAAGTATCTAAGTATGTTTATCCGCATTCTAGAACTCATAACACTAGGTCGATGTCTAGGTGTCGTTGTGTAGCTTGTCCTAGAATATTTATTTATTTATTTATTATTTGTTATAGATAAATATCATTTGTGACGTTTCATACTTTAAACCGAACAAGCTTTTTTGTTTTTCATGGGTCTACACCTCTCAAAGTTACTTGTAATAGTATAACGAATACAGTGAGATTTCTTGCTAATGAATCTACAGATAAAATTATTTGAGATAATATTTGACTTGCTATGTAACACACCACTGTGAAATAAATCTTTACACATTCTCTCCCAGATATACCTATTACATACCGGTGTATTTACTTACCAGCAACGGGTACGAAGCACGAACCCACGTAACCCCTAAAATTCGTACCCTGCGCCCACTCGCCTCCTCTATACCATGTACTTACACACAATGTTGAAGCATGTTTCAATTTCGAGAATAACAATTTTGAAGGTGTGTTTTCAATAGGAAGAAAAAGTAGGATATGGTGAAAGAGAATAGGCAGGGATTTGATGACTTAATTTTGAAAAAAAATGTGGTACCGCGGCAGTGCCGACCTGAAGTAAAAAATAAAAAGTATTTACTTCATGAAATAGTGTTTAACGAGACTACAATTTTTTCACTTCAAAGAAGAGTCACATGTGAATTATCACAATTTTGTTTGTCAAATGGCTACTGGCCATATAAAATTTAAATTTAAAATTTAAAATTTTATCTTCACCCAAAGGATATGTACTGCTACGCGTCCGAATACATTCGCCCAAGAACCAACATCAATGGTAAAGTGCTTGTTGATGATGAGGAATATCGTTGATTTGGGGCTATGAGAACTAAACTCTACGCGTCAAAGGAAGCTATCACTCATTCAGAAAGAACTCACTACTAGCGATAGAGGAAATTCAAGTCTGTTCTATTTAAATAGATAACATATGAAATAAATGAAAAAATAAATAAATAAACATTAATGTTTTTGGATCAAATCATGATCTACGGTCGTGTAAATATACGATTAATCAGGTTTTTTTTCTAAATCGATAATTTTTTTGATCTAAATTTTTCTAAATGTGTAACGAAAACTAAACAGAAGTGCCTGATGTATCATATGTTCTAAAATATAAAAGTCAAATCACCACTAAGAACGAATTTTTTTTTTACTATCAAGAAAAGGAATGAAATGGAATTAAATGAGATCCTTCGGATGCCTGGTGTACTTTTAACCGTAATGTAAGTTCTGTGTAGTTTTCTAATATCCGCATTACTGGTGAGTATTGCATTGTATTTCACACGGTCTCAGATGTCTTGTGGTCATGATCACTTGTATGTGTGTAAATGCACACTGCCACTATTGTGCTCAACCTCGAATGTGAAAGTATCAATACCGCTTGGAATTGTTAAACTGTTTCTGTATAAGATATTAACTACTTAAGTCAATGCGGAAAATAATGCCAATTAGATTGTTGTTTTGTTCAAAGGCTTTAAACGGTTGTATAAAGCAAACAAAAACCAATATGCATCCTATGCGCAATTGTATTATATTCCCATTAACACGTCCAAGTCATCATCTTCTGAGCCTTTTCGCCACTAATTGGGATCGGCTTTCCAGTATAACTGCGTTGCGGTTGACTTCCATTGCTTCGAAATAAACGCTAATTATTGCGATTATCACGCAGATTCTGGATAAAATACCGGTGAAGTGTTTTAGTAAGTTTAATTTTCCGATCGAAAGCTTGAAATTTTTACTCAAAAAGTGATTACTATAGTCTAATTTAGAGCACCCAGCGGAAAAACAGCTGCGTGAATCGCTCCTATAATTTTTGGGAGATGCTATTTGACGGTTCATCTCTTTCCCTTGTTTAACATAAACCATAAATATATTAATCCTTATAACATTACTTTCATACTTAGCGCATTATATTAGCATCTAGAATAAAATGGATAAAATCCCTTATTTTTGAATTTCTATCAGGCAGGGTAAATTGGAGGTACCTATAAAATCGTTCTTGACCACAATACCCTTGCAAAACCTATAACCTAAACTATTCCTAACATAAATTGAATTCTTAGTTCTATTTCATATAAATAAAATCTTCATCTTTTATTGTGCAACAAAGTTGTATTTACATACAGCGATAAAATAAATACATAATTACGAATTTTCAAGGTCGACCCAGTTTTAGAACATCTGTAATAATGACTACTGGAAAATAACACTTATTTTAACAGAGTATGTTTCTTGTTAAAGAAAAAGCATGTCGAGTCGGTTTGTAGCACACTTTCTTAATTCTAACATGGTTTTACACTGAATGTATGCCTAGTGATATTTCTCTCACTTGTTCAATTATGATATACCAAATTACAAAATAACACAATACAAAATACCACTTTTCATTTGTGATATACTGTCGGAATAGGAGTAGATAAAGTTACTTAGTTTGAGTATATACAAGGTGTTAGAGGAACTCTCCTAAAAACGAAAACAGGGAATACTACTGACCATTTTAACAAAATTGGGTTACTTTTTTATTGCGATTCTTTTTTTCATAGGTACCTACCATGATTTTTTAACCCTTTTATTAGCATAATGCACGCAATAATCCTATTTAAAATTCATGGTACTTACTAAAAAAAAGTATTGCAATCAAAAAAATTTACCCAATTTTGTTAAACTGTTCAGTAGTAGGTATCCCCTGTTTTTGTTTCCAAGAGGGTTCCCCTAACACCCCGTATAGCACTATGTATCTATATCCTAGAACATTATAAATAGCTGAGATTCGTGACTGCTACGTAGGAGGCGCGGGTTCAATCCCTGCTCGGTACAAATGTTTATCTTGTCGTGCCTCGGAGAGCACGGTAAACCGTCGGTTCTGGTTGTCATAATGATCATTTTTGGAAGTCGTTCTGGGCCTTAGGAGACATCGAAGTATTACTATCGTTGGGATTATTAAACCGTGAATCAGTGTTGGGTACCCCCTCTCCCCCTCCACTTCAATATATTTTCTTATAATGGATTTACAGCATGTAACGCCTTTTTCAATATTTAATTTCACGAATTGGATTTCTATAAAAAGTTGTCCGCAATAATCTACCGAAATCAACCGGAAGCGTCGTAACGAAGGCTTTAAAATAGTAATTGGGTCACAGGTCACATCCTAATTAGGTCGATCGACACTCTTGCCGTACATCTCATGGTTGCTATCGAATTAATTTTACCACGGGGAGTTTTCTTAACGACATAAGCTACGGTGGTTTGAGGAAATGAGACCATCGTGCCTGACTATGGAAACGTTTGTTTACAAACAAGAAAGGGCTTTTATGACGGTGGCGGCGCGTTCCAGTTCTGGGTTTGTCTTGTTTTGATATTTTTTGTTATGATTTTTTTAGTGTTTTGTACTAAGATGATTGCTATGAAAGTAAGATAGGCTGATGTAAAGACTACAATTCCTTTATGGAACTATACTCCATTTGTTTAGTTATTTAAATTAGTAGATAAATTTTCCTAGAATATTTATTTATTTAAAGGTAAACAACCTTGTGGCAACTTTTCATAAAAACACAATACATGTTTGACAAATAAACTGGGCTAACTAACTAACTAACTAACTAACTAGTGGTTCGATACTGGTTTTTAGTCTTTAAAATAGTTTTCTGCTTAGCAAAGTATTTTATAACTGATTTTTTAAGCAAAACGTATTAAAAAGTTACACCAAGATTGTTTACGTTTTTCCATAGGCAGGAACTTCCTCCTCACACATTACGACCGGGAACGGTGCGCACTGTAGGAACTGTGTAGTGTGAAAGGAGGTATAAAAAATCATTTTCCTTCTCCTATGTTATTACAAAGTAACCTAATTGAGGTCTCGCAATTTTGTGACGCGCGATGTTATATTTTGCGGACAATACGACAGATCTGTCATATTTGATGGTGTGTCTAACGTTTTGAGTACCAAAAACATATTTCCCTTCTAAAACTAACCACTTTCTGCAAATAACAATACGTACTATAGGTCAGTATTGTGTGACCAAGTGCATTCTAATTAGTAAGTACACAGTAATATGTTATGCTTATTACATATTGATGTCATACATACCTACGGACACAGTTACTAGTACATTACGTCAACTGCACATACATCGTATTTCTTTTCACTATTTACTTATTTTATCGAGTCACGAGTGCTCCAGTATTTCCTATTTCATCCAACGCCCAGCCATCCCAAATCTGCAATCTCAGAATTTCGAGAAAAATATGATATGATTACATTCTGTCTTCATAATGATTACCTCTGAGTTAATCCCGATCACAACCGAGGTTCTCACCTCAAAGATTGCGGTCCGTTTTCTTAAAATGATTTGTTTATAAAACACAACTAATGAATGGGACAAATCATTCCTCTATAACGGCTTTTACCGCCACAGTTTCCTCAACTACTAACCCCTTATGTTATGGAGTCAAACCTCTGTACCATTGTAACCGATATAATAAAGAGTGAAGGCGTGACAATAATGAACAATATGACATTAATTCCAATACTTTTATTGTACGCCCACTACCACAAACAATTAAACCTACGCATGCTAACCGTTATATCAATTAAATGTCCGTTAGCTCAGCTTCATAGTGTCTTTTTTATATCATGTTTGTGAAGTACTTAGCGTTTTATTTATAAACGGAATTAAACAGTTAATCATGAAGTTTATATAGCTCTATGAGGCTGTGGAACGATGGATGTGTTCAGCCCAAAATCCAGTGACAATGAGGAGTGTGTCACAATGAGTGAATATCAGTTGCATCCTAAGTTTGAACCTGCATAATTTGAGACCCTGGGTCCACTCTGATACTCCTTCGTTCGTTATAAATTCGTTTATCTTGGCTTCAAGAGAGCGGCTATTATCTAACACTCCTCCCTATGAAGCACCCTAACGTATTAATTGGTAGAGGCGATGACGCATATCATGTGACGTCAATCCCCAATATTGTGACTCAATTAGTTCGATAATTTGGATACTTTATATAGTGTACAATATTATGTATTAGCTTATTACGTTTTGTGTGTCTCGTTTAGTAAGCAAACCCATTCAGAATATGACTTGGAAAATTGTATTTGTAATTTGTGACGTTATCATGCAAGTGGATATCACACACACTTGTATTGTGTCCCTAAATATAATAGAAACCTCAAGTCACCGATTTAATATATAAGAAAAAATATCAAAATTAATCCATCAGTTTCTGACTCCCTGACTATCTCTACAGGCTTTTCCAAATATGAGACAACACTCGATCCTCTGCCTTGAACTTTCAGTCTAACCTAGTTACCTTTTTCAAGTCATCTGATCTGGCTGCGAACATGCCGATTTGCGGTCGCCACTCCTGAACTCATTTCCTCCCGAGAGAAGGTCAGTCAGTCAGTGAGCTTCTCAGTTTATTTATTTAGTATTGGCACAGTTTTTCTTGAATAATATTAGTTCCCAGTTTTTGTGTATGATATTTTTTGCAGTCCTTGTTTGTATATTATTATACATACCTACTAATCTATCATTCAAATTAATTTGTGATCTGTGATTTCTCATTTTAGAAAAATAATATTTTCAATCAAGGATGTATGCTATCTTTATTTTGAATTTCATCAAATTTAACAATATGAGATAGTACATACCCATTGTGATTTCATATGCAGATCACAAATCAAAAATAAACTCGCTATACGAACGTGACTAGCAAATTTAAAAATAATAAAGTCTAGCTTTCAATACAAAATAAAATTCATAGATCATCATAGAGCTTCGATATTAGGTATTCGTCAGATCTATTCCGTCCTCCATGATGTTAGCACCATCTAGACAGGGGATAATGACCTCTATATGGACTTCATATTGCAAGTTAACTCATCGATTGCTAACTTTTTTTTCTAAGTTTATGCTTCATCAACGCTCGAACGGTTTCAATCGGATTCGCATTAAGCGCTTGTTTGATGAATCGAATACCGCTTCGCCAATTTTTTTTATTCAAGTCATTGTACAGACAACTTCGGCATAGTAGGTACCTATAGTTGTGTGACTACGATGCATTTTTTTTGTTTTTCGTGCGAAAAATGTCCACGGATACCCCCTTCTCCGCCGAGGGCGATTGGAGAGGTTATGTCGGACTCGAACCGACCAAAACGCACGCCATCTTTGGATCTTCAGTTGCCGGAGGTGCTGGGATTGTTGCCGTCGTGTAAGAACTATGATTCATTTGGTATTTGGTTATACCTTATATACAGTCGTGCATAATGCTTTCTTTTACATTATGTAATAGTTCGTTTAACGAGTTTGTTATCATCGGTTCGAAAAGCAAGACTTGAGACAGCTGTTGTCCGTAATGAAATTACGTGTTCATGATTTTTGTCTTCCTATCCACGGGTCAAAAGATCTTTTTATCTGAGTCTTTCGTCTATCTAACTTGTTTGCAAGGTTTGCTTGTACCCCAAAGGATGTGATGTGAATGTGAACACGCAATTCTTTCGAACATAAATTGATGTAAACTCATTCAAATCGAAGTCGACAGTATCGCAGTTAAACCACTATTGTAAAGTAAAATGATTTTGACGAATTGTTTAGGTATGTATGTACATACCATTCTTACCATATTCAATGTATGGGTAAATCGTTATCTTGCCACGACGAACTTAAAATGCTTACAGTATAATTTGTTCTAATAAATAAGTTATCATTCTTATTCGAAAACTATTAATTATGAAGCCTTTACATATCATTGAAAATTCCTTGTAAAACATGACGCTGCAGAACCGGCCCCAAAACATTTGCATTAAAGTTATCGCCAAGCCGATGCCGCATTGTTTTGTTTTACCGGCAAATGGAATAACTTAGCTATGGCATTCGACTTAACCGAGGTCTCGAGCCAGTCGCGATGTAGACCGAGCTTGGTAAGCACTCGAAGGCCATAGAATTGATCCAACTTCGTCGGACTAGCTAAGTTATACATACCTAGAAGAAAAAGTTAATATTACTTGCTAAAAGTTCGTTATGAGAAGTGAATTTGGAATTAAGTTATGTGGTTTGAAGATAACTTGTAAGTATTGTGGGGACAACACTTATTTCGTTCCTTTTTAAATCCTTAACTAACATAAAATATTTTTCTTCTTATGTAGGTAAACACTTATGTCGTTCGTGTATAGGTACTTAAGTGGAAACACGTCTTCATGTATGGAGGAAAAAATTTTGTTCTGCTATAAAAATAAGTGGTTGTTATGGGTTCTACTATACGCTATACTGCCGTTCATACGATTTAGTTAAAACTCTCATTTTAATAGTTTGCACTTGCGTATTTTAAGGTATGCATATTTTGGTAGGTCTTGCTACAACTGGATTTTAGGATTTTTGTCAATTAGTAAATAATGTTTAAAAACTAAATGCTGTCCACAAATAACTATTTTACCTAAGATAATTGCTGATTCATAAAGTAAGTAGGTACTTACTTATACTTATAGGTAATGTACTTACATTTATTATTGTTCTAAGGCGTGGAAATTGATTATACTTACATTCCAACCGAATTTAAGTCGCATTAGCAAAATATGTTGAATTGAAATGGCTACTGTGTTTGTGTTGTATATTACATGCCGGTATAAGTATTCAACTGTTTTGACGAGAGATGTATGGGGTCGTAGCCCCAGTAAATATTGGTGGAACACTCGTAAGTACTTTCTGGGGTCAAGTCAAACTTAAGTTCAACTCTGTATTTTCGGAGAAAGAGAGGGAGAGGAGAAAGTAATAGGAGCAACAACTGCGATGCGATGTAAAAGCCTCAAATGCAGCCAAAATAATTATGATGGGGAGTGGATAAAGTGACGGCAATCAACGGCAAAGTCACTTTTGATGAGATCTACTTAACGTGATTTTGGTATACCTAGTTATGTTATGTAGGTATTTATATAACTTTGAACTTCAGATTTCAGTCACGTTGCAATGGCCGTATAGGTAAGCAAAAAGTAGGTAGGTACGTGGCATTTAAAAGGTGGCAGGTCAAAGGTTATAACCTAACACAACTATAAGCGTGAGGCAGTTAAAAGTGTTTTTATTTGTTTACATGTCTAGATGTACTTTGTAAAATATCCGGGCTCGAATATTTATGTATTATAATGATAGACTCAAGCATTTTCGTTAATTCGCGTTATTATATACTATGAAAAGAAAAAAAAAACAAAAGAGAAGAGTGTTAAAAGAAAGAGATTGCCGCAGAGCGATAAGGCCGCCAATTGTATTTACCATGTGCAAACATCACTCTGTGCTGTATCATTTCATCTTTGGTGTACAATAAAGACAAATTATTATTATTATTAACTGAGGTTAAATTCTATGCATTTAGACGTTACCACACAATTTTGGAAACAAATATTGTGGTTAAAGAAGGGAAGTGGATTTATTTGAGACTAATTCACTTCTGATTAGTTTTGATGCGAGTATCAACACAGTTCTACTAACAGTGGAACTTTCCGAGTAACATTACTCGGCATAATGGGGTAACCACTGAATGGAAATGAAAATGGTATTTCTTGTTAGTCCTATGATGGAAGTACGCATCTTTTGCGATAATTTTCCAGTCGGGTTAATTCCAATTTCAGTTCAAATTTGTTTTGTTTCTCTTTCATAATGTTGCCTTTCTCTGTCCTTCATCGACAGAATTTATTTTTTGTCTGTGTGGTGAATGAATGTTATGAATGTGACTACAGCGGCCGGTTTTCGACATACAATATATTTCGGCATTGTTTGTTATGCCCATTCTGTTGTGTTTCGCAATTCACTAAAACAAATCGAAAATGTTTTTAAATTTGGAATCTTCGATCTATTTGGCATTTGATTAGACTTTTTTTTAAATACCTACAGATAACAACAAATCCTTTATTTTATTGTTAGAAGTGTAGGGTACTCAATGATGATATTGTCTACTTTATTTTCTAATCTCAAATTCCTAAACAATATACATATATAATATTATTATTATTTACTTCGTTGAGTCTTTTTTAAAGAATTAATTAGTTTTTACTGAATCTTTTAATTTATTGTCCTTGATTGATTTTGGATCAATCGGACATCGAATTTTAACTTAGTTGTTTAAAATTATATTGAAATTTATTTTGAAATATCTAGCTCTTAGAGTATACTACTACACTACTCTAAGATCTAGCTACTTTTAAGTACACTACTACTCGGAGATCTAGCTACTTTTAACTTGCGCTAGATAGTTTCTACAGTACCGAACTTATAGCCATTTTTAGTCCGGTCAAGTGAGTTTTGTAACAGTAGAATAGGCACCCGTGTCACGGCCGCATTCGCTCGGAATGTGGTCATTAATTGTCAAGATTTGTGATTACGTTGCTGACAGCCTGGCAGCCCTTACCCCCGATGTTTTACATGATTTGAATACCGTGTCAAACTGCAGTTCTCTGATTGGACTATGCTTCTCTCAACGTACGCTATTGCTCCCGAACCGATCCTTCTCCCTTCGCATACAGTCATGTCTCAGCCAATTTTTTATTAGCTCCTCAGTGTATCTGGCTAGGGGGCGTCCCACCTTCCGTTTGCCTTTTCCTATTGTAGATGTTTATTGTTTAATTCTTATTTGAGTAAATTATTGCACTATGTTCGTGTGCACGAGGTTCGGTGAGTCTTTTCTCAGCCGTACCATTAAGTCCTGGAATTCCTTGCCGGCGCACGTGTTTCCTTCTTCCTACAGTCCCGGGTCCTTTAAGCGGGGCGTGAAAAAGCATCTGATGAGGCCGTCAAGCTGAGCGCCACCATTGTAGCACTGAACGTGTTTGCAATGGTGACCCTCTTTCATGGGACTTTGCCTTCAGCTTAACATCAGGCGAGGTGAAGTCAAATTGACGTGCCATAGATAAAAAAAAAAAAAAAAAACAAAAAAAATGTCGTCAGTACATTGGTAATTAAAACTAGAATAAGTATTAACAATCAAATATTCAGGGCCAATCCAGATGGCTCGGTAAGCACAGCATTTCCTGCAGAAAGGAAATAATTAAATGATGTGGTTATTTTTTAAATGTAGGGATAACATAAAAAATGATCCGTGTCAATTTCATTGTAAATAACTATTTCTTTTTTAATAAATTAAAGAAATTTATCAATCATTTATAAAGAAATAAAAGTCCCGTTCCAGAATAATTATATTCTTTTCTTTTAAAAAAGTATCTGATCTTTTACATCTAGTTACTTTTTATATTATGCGCACATTTATATACCTAACATGTAAATTGATGTGACATATACAGACTTCTTAATGTGATAAATAATGTCAAATGTCAAGTTATACAACACGTTACCTGGAAGTAAAATTATAAATAGAATTAATAGCTGATGAATAAAAACTAAAAATGAATGTCAAAATGAACTACAACATCATACTTAATAGTTTAGCTCATTTCCGTTGAATAGTAAATACCTAATTATGATCTTTACTAGATAAATGAATAAATAACTAAAAAATGCTGCTGTACGCCGTGTACCACCGGCAATTATTATGATCGATTTCCGTCCTATGTATTTATATTTTAGATCATGCATGTTACATACTGTATGATTTTAGATTGGTCATCGACCTCTGTGGTGTGGCGGTAGTGAACGCGACTGCTATGCAGGAGGCGCGGGTTCGATCCCTCAGTGCAAATATTTGTATACATGAATGTGAATATTTGCATTGGTCTGGGTGTTTGTACCTATGTTATGTTATGTTATAAAATTGTATGTGGTTACAAAAAAATATCCATATTCTTAAGCTGCAATGGGGCTAGGTGACGTAATGTAGATTGTCCTGGAATATTTATTTGTTTCGTTTTCTTTTTTTTTCTGTATTCGTTCATTTATTTATTTATTTATATTTCTATCACCAAAGTCAACGGGATATTTACCATGTTCGTTGGTTTTATGGTGTACATGTAACAGCGCTGTAATATCGGTTACGCCACAATACCACCGCACATGGTACCGGCGATCAGCGTCATAGGGTCACGAACGCCCTCGAGCCTTTGCAGATGCGTAGAGATTTTACCGTCTCTACCATGGTGAATGTTCTGTAGAGCTCTTCCAATTAATTCCACCCTCTCCCTTTCTTGCACGCGTGCAGGGCTTAAATGTCAGCCGCAAACGATGCAGACTATTCCATCAAGAACCAAGCGGTTGGGTGAGTTTCCTTTGCTGCACTATTAAATCTTGGAATGCCTTACCAGCGCACGTGATTCCTTATTCCTACAGTCCCGGGTCCTTTAAGCGGAGAGCGTGAAAAAGCATCTGTTGAAGCCGTCAAGCTGAGCGCCATCTTTGAAACACTGTAGGTGTTTGTAATGGTGACTCTCTTTCCTGAAAGTTGGCCTACAGCTTACCACCAGGCGAGGTGAAGTCAAATTGGTGTGACCTCAAAAAATCAATACATTACGCCATCGTAGTCCGTTGCTGCACATAGTCCTTTTCCAATATGCGCCATCTTGGCTTGTATCCATTGGAAGGTTGTTAGCTGGTTAAATAGATTAATTTATTCGCTATAATGAACACAATCGTTACATCTACATATGTGTATATGTATAAACACAACATAATGAGGATTCTTAAGCTTGCAAATTGTTGTTGTGTAGCTATAGATGGTAAATTACAAGTTACCTCGTGTCCATGTGTGTGATTTGAATACTTAATCGTACTATATCTGTGTGTAGTACATAATCTACATATTGCATACATGAGACCTTTGCTACAAGAATAATACCAACTGTTAGGTAATCGGTGACAATAAGCTTTAATGAGCTTTAATAATGAGGAACTTTTCTTCACATCGGAGTCCGGAGTTTGCTTTCCGGCTTGCAAATCATCTGAAGTCCTGGTATACATATGTTTATGATCTGTATTCTATAAAACTCATCAGAATCTTATTTTCTTTCTCTACTTTACTTTAGTATATATAACTTGCTGTACCTATGCCAAATGTATGTTAAATTTAAATCTGGGTGTGGTTTAAATTTGATATACTTGTATCTTTTCTGTTCTTCCCTTTCTATACAAATTTTGCCGTTGGCGATAAAGCCGCCCATTGTACCTTCTGCTATATATTTATGTCCATATTGTAAATTTTTATGTTATTGTTTTTTTATACCACTTAGGTGACAAACAAGTACGCGTCCCACCTGATGGAAAGTGGTTACCGTGGCGTACCAGGGGCGTCATATACCTACGTGCTGCCAACCGTATAGAGAAGAAGAAGCTAGGCAGAGCCTTAAAAGCAACTCTCTTGTTTCACAGCCGATGTGTCTTATATTGATATTATAAACCTGAACGTGTAAGCGCATTTTGAGATTAGTTTTTATCCTCCATTCCATGAGTCCATTTGACATTTTTTATTTAATTACATTATTGACTTCTAGTAGGTATTTACCTACAGCCACGATGATACGGCAACGACGTCCTTCGAATTATAATAAACAAAACGTCGCATCGTGTGGTGATACAGACATACGCGACGGAATTGAAATAACATTAGTTTATTTCAATTTCATTAATTATTTACACCAATTTGCCCAAACATCAAACAGCTCTGTGACTCTATGGCTCTAACAGTTGAAAGTAACAAGCTGCCGCGTAATGTGGTCTCACACATGACTGAATGAGTCATTACTCTGTTTAGGAAAATAGTTTCATTTGTCATAACGTGAGTAATCAGTATATAGACCTCCTTAAATTTGTTTGTAAAAATACACACAGAGTCTCGCGTAGAATCTAAGTGAGGCATCTAAAGTAAACTAAATCACTACGAAAACATATCCTAAATATGCCGTCCTGTGGGATTAAATCCTGCCAAATCCATAGTTGTTTGCAAATGTGTATGTTTACTTAGTTTCGTGGTTTCATATCAAAATATTACATTAGGTACAATTTTTGACAGCAAAAATTTTATTCTTCATAAATAACCTTGCTAAGCAAGCAGTAGGTAACTACTACAAACGCAATCGCCGAAACCTTTTGAGCTTCAGCCAATGTTCTGTGACAATCTGTCCTTATTTTTCTCTAAGCCCATGGTTTTGAACATGAAATGCAGCAAGTGAACATGTTACGAGTATAAACACTCGTCTGAACGTAATGTTTATTTTGTAAGAATGTTACGCCTGACATATGTCACTTTTGTAACGTATGAACACATTGTTTTTCAATCTGATAGTGTTCTTAAACATGTAGGTACCTAAGTATTACAGAAGGAAAATACAATGAAGTCATCCTTTAGATATTTATAACCGATAGTATTTTTTATGTATTATTGAAAATGTTGGAGCCTCTTTTACCCAATCTGATTCCAACGGAATACGAATTTGTGCCGTTCAATTAACGAAGTCATAATAATCAGTACTATAATTACAGTGGACTGCTCAAAGGTTCATATACAATCCTTAGAGCTTTTAAGTATAATTTAACAGAATAAAATTATTACAAGGAACAGAGACAAAGAGATATAATTTTTTTTTCAGTAATCCATCACTGGTCGTTACTTACTTATCTACTAGATGGCGTGTGGTTTCACTTCATACAATTGTAGTTTCATATTGTATACGGACTTCTGCAGCCCACATATTGTTCAATACCTCTGTACCTTTTGAACAATGTTACATACTCTATACAAACCGTATATTGTTGGCCACGAACTAACGATGACGTATTTCTTATGTCAGAATTCATTGTGAATTACCGTAGTAATGCAATAGCTATTACTGATAATATTAATTACGCTACACTAGACAGTTACATCAAACTGCACGCAAGTAAGTTCGTTCGACAATAAAAATGGTCTTTACGAAACGAGTATTTGGGTAAGTTATGTAGGAAGCAGAATACCCTCGTAATGTGGAGTCACTCGGTCGAAAATGTACAGCAAGTCTATTCATACATAGAAGTACTTACCATTTGCAAATAGACCAAAAAAGCCCACTGAGTTTATGGCGGAGTCTTCTCAGGTTGGGGCCCCGTTGCGAACCAGAAGCACGGTGATCCATTTTCTAAACAAGTTTTTATTATTTTTAATTTTGAAGATATATATTGTTTTATTGTCTAAATTATATGTTTACTTTTCATAAAAAAACATTACGAACCGAAATTACTAAAATTATCCCTAACCCCTCGAGCACACTACTCGTAAATTAATGACTTGTATTAAGGCAGCTATACCTTACCTATATCATGTTATGTTAAAATGAACCCAATTAAAAATAGAAATGCATAAGGCAAACATAACAGCCCATAATGTGGTTAATTACCGTGAATGACGAATTTCTTTTTAGTGCGTATACAGAAAGTTTACAGAATGCCTATTGCCTAGCTACCTAACAATTTGTGATATTCAAATGAATAGAATACTTGCAAAGCATTATAATTGTACACATTTTTGGTACTAAAAGCCAGTACCGTGAGTTAGGTAATTTTTAAGTTTCTGAGTTACAATCAACGACAAATATCAATTCGACACCTTCCAAAGTAAAGGTATAAGCACGAATTGTGGACCTCAATGTGTTCAAAATAGTAGTACGCGTTCCTTCCTTCCTGATCAATTACTTTAGCGTACCTTCCTTTACAATTACTTTAGCTATAAAAAACTGCACCAAAATCCGTTGCGTAGTTTGAAAGATCTAAGCATACATAGGGACAGAGAAAGCGACGACATCTGTCCGTCGCGACTTAGGTCCACGATCGGTGTCGATATTATTCAAAGAAGCGTTTCTTGATCTTCTCACTCACAACACAAAATCTTTCTAGTGAGCTCTGGTTACCCTATTCACCGCAGGAAACACAACACAAGGTTATTATTAGCCGCGGTATTCTGTAACACGGAGGTCTGCTCAATATCTCATGGGTCGCGTGTATAGCCAGTCAATATAATGTGGTGCTTGGTCGAGAAAGTTCTCGTGGTGAAACCTACTTTGGAGGCGGCAGCGCCTCTCTCCCGAGGTAGGAGAGATGCTGACACATATCATTTCTATTCGCTAAGTGTAAAAAACTTTCTTCATTACTAAATAAGTACTTGTTAAATAACAAAGCTAAACTTTGTGTTTATTAATTTAAGTAAAAGCACAAAATTACTAATTGAACTAATTTATTTACTTTGTATCTTCCATGAGGAAAACACTTTTCATTAAGATATTTTGTTGCCGTAAGGAAACATAGAATACGTCATCTGTCGCCCAACTTATTTAACCAAAGTTCCGAAATGACAAAGGGATCCATTTTTTATTTTAGTTTTAATTACATGTATAGTATTCATAGTATAATGAATTGAAAGGAAATATTCTACGCGAATATACCTACTTGCAACCGAAATACACTTCGAGAATAATAGTACGGAATCGACTAATATCCGATTGCTTCCTTTTTTAAAGCGCTCTCTTTATCGCACATTGAACTGACAGTTTGGTACCTTCCTAGAGTAGTTAAAACTATTTGTTAATAAAATATGTATTAAACTATAACTTCGGTATTATCAACTCTCTAAAGGTCAAACTGCAATTGATAAAGGTAACGCTTTTCAAAATGGAAGCATGATATCACTCTAGACTCTTCTTCCCGAAGACGTGCGTGTTATTTCTCCCATATAATTAACGAGTGAACCTTATTAAAAAGGTTTTCTCCCTTTTTCAGAGAACATCAAAAGGACCACGAGATGACATGGTGCTTTTGGCGCCGGCGGAGGATGGTGGTTGCTCTGCTGGCGTTCTTTGGCTTCTTCAACTGCTACGCGTTGCGAGTCAACCTGTCTGTCGCCGTGGTAGCCATGACAGAACCAGTGGAAACCAAACTCCCCAACGGAACCGTGGTTTTTGTAAGTATATGCACCTTTATTATTCTCATGTAAGACGGAGGTAAGAGATGACGGTATATCTCGTCCTAATTGACAAGTCCGACAGGAGAAGTACTCGTACCTCCGCCCTACAGAATACCGCGGCTAACAAGCTTGTCTGCAACCTAAGTAGTAGAAAAAATATCTCCGCAAAACTGGGGCAGGTCGGGGTGGTTATGTCGGACTCAAACTGACTTGCTGTCCTTGTTGTCTCGTTAACCGTCGGTTACGCGAAGAAATTAACAAACATGGTAAATATCCCGATCGATTTAACAGTGAATATGTAAATGACGATATCAATCTAAAATCATACATATATATTTATCAGTTTTCTACAGATGTTTTGGATTTGGAAGGATTCCGACTAGTTAGGTACTTATGAAGTATATGGCTTAAGAAACACCACCTAATATCGTCTCCAATAAAACCATTTTGATAAATCACATCACCAAAAAATATTTCAGATTCCCGAGTTCGATTGGAGTCCCAGCGTCAAGGGTTTGGTATTGAGTTCCTTCTTCTACGGATACCTGATCACCCAGCTGCCCGGCGGATGGCTTGCGGCTAAAATAGGAGGTAACAGGTTTGTTCCGTTTTATAGAAGACACATTTACACATTTTATTTTTTATTAGGCGAACACAGTGTCGAACAAGTTGGAAAGCGAAGGTTGATTCAGACGCCATTTATGACGCGTGACGGGTCATCGGGAGCGTGTTGGTGAACGCGTTCGTTACTATGTACGCACACATTTGTACCTATTAAATTAATTGCCAAAATGACAATAATTGTTGTGGCAATATGAAAACAACTTTTATTGTCAAGTAATTTTTTGATGAAAACGACGGTACGGTTAATTAAAAAATTAAAACATCGGTTCAAAGGAAAACAAATCAATCTTTTTATTCTTTAAAAAAATATTTACAAAGTTATACCTACCTAAAATTCAAAAAGGTAGGTATACTGCTGAAAAACCGATGCGCGGTGGTACCCCGTTTTTACTTTTTTTATCATTTCACTTTCACTAAATATTTCAGTGTTACAATATACTTCATTCTGTCCATATTACAGGGTGTTTGCGATAGGCATTGGAGCTACATCTCTTCTAACTTTATTCACGCCACCACTGGCACACACGAGCACAGGCCTGCTAATAGCTGTCAGAGTCATCGAGGGACTTTTCGAGGTAAGTTTCATTTGAGTAATAATTTTTTTATTTTTTTTATACAACTTAGGTCGCAGACAAGCACGCGGCCCACCTGATGGTAAGTGGTTACCGCGGCCTATGGGCGAATGTTACACCAGAGGAATAACACTCGTGCCGCAACCCCTGTAAGAACAGAGACATTCTGTGTCGTCAGCGCAAAAGATGTAGGATAAGCCTTTGGTTTTCACCCGGACAACACAAAACGTCTCTAGTGAGCTCTGCCTACCCTACTCACCACCGAAAACACAACACAAGGTTATTAAACGGCGATATTCTGTAGGGTGGAGGTACTACCCCAGTCGGACTGCTCGATTGGGACGGATATACCGTCGTGTCCTACCTCCTCTGAATTTTGAAGACGTAATGCTTTGACCAAAGTCCTCTATAGTTGCCTAAGATACGGGCCCTAAGCCTAGTTAAGGTAACAGGGTTTACATTTCCTTGTACTATTTTAACAAAATGTTCTTCACTTAAATTTTCTTACTTGTGTTAAAAAGTGTATTTTTCTGTTTCGTCATACATATTTATCAACACATTTTATGAAATAAATAAACATTATTATTATTTCTCTTTATTTCATTTATATACATATTAATTATATTTTTAAATACATAAAAAAATAAACAAAATTAAATATATTTAAAAATATAAAAAAGTAGCCCACCAGTATCGGGACTGCTGGTACCGGTATTATTATTATTATAATTGAATAACTGACAAAGCACTGGTGCAGGTTTTTCTCTCGGAGGTCGGAAGTAAGACGGCAGTCAGTTAGTCAAACCATTAAATAAGTGACCAAGAAAGAATACTCACCACCCCATCTTATAACAAGACTTATTTTTTATTCAAAATTTAAATTATTTCCAGGGTGTGACGTACCCCTGTATCCACGCAGTATGGTCTCGTTGGGCGCCAAGCCAGGAGCGAGCTCGGTTAGCCACGCTCGCCTTCAGCGGCAGCTACGCCGGGACCGTGGTGTCGATGCCGGTTTGCTCCCTACTGGCGCATTACACCGGATGGCCTGGCATATTCTATGTGTTCGGTAAGTGTGTACAGGGTGTAAGGGGAACACTCCCGAAGCCAAAGGTAGTACTCATGGTACACAACATATTGGTATGAAAAAAAAATCGGCAGAGTAATTTTTTCTTGATTTTCCGCATTTTTACTCTTTACCTTATTAGTAAAGCTAAATGAAACGAAAATTTCATTAAAAAACTTGACTGCAAATAATAAACAAGTGGCGCCATCTTGCGAGTTCATGCTTTTTCGTGAAATTTTAGTTACGTGAAACGTAAATTAAACGGTATAAAAAAAGGAGAAATTCAAAAGGAATCAAAATAAAAAGTTCAAATTTCTATGTTGGTCTATATCTAGTAGGTATATAGTACTTATCTAGTAGCTCAAGTGGGTATTCTCCCTGTACGAGATTGATCGCCGGTTCAAATCCCGTCTCGACATTCACTTTTTCCAATTTCAAATCCCATGATGTGATGGCAACACATAACCAATGAGGTTCTATTTTAAGTGATGGGTTATACAATATTATTTACGACATTTACTTATATTTTTTCAGGCATAATGGGTTTAGTGTGGACGACAATATGGTGGCTTGTTGTGAAGGAATCACCCGAAAAGGATCCGCACATATCACCTGCAGAACTTAAGTATATACAGGTAAATGTTATAATATATAGATAGACGACATAGTCAAAGTCGTGGGTACCCATTGGGTGCAACTCCGGTGCCTCCAACCGCGTCTTGTGTCTGAAATGATGATGATGATGAGATAGATAGATAGATAACTCTTTATTGTACATAAAAACATTAAATTACAACTACAAAAGATACCGATACAAAGCGTTCTTTTTGTTCTTTTTGTGCCATTCATAAGAGTCCCAATCCTCTGCCTATAAGTCCTAACTAATATAAAGGTATAGTATCGAAGAAGTAATATAGTATCGAACAGAACACCGTAAGTTATAGTCGGTTTGATAAGGTTCGGTGGAGCTCGTACTTCACACAATAATTTAGCTCAGGTATAGGTATGGGCATGGGATAGGGGTCCAAAATGCACTCTATACGCGTTGTACGCATTTTTGGACTGTCTTTTGAGGATAGCACGTGGTACAACGGTGTTGTACGAGCTCAAATTATATCAAAAGAATCTCTTGCGACTTTGGTCCAAAATCCGAGCCGATAGGTAGAAACTTGGTAGGTATTTATAGTTTCCTCATAACAACGTTTAATTAATAAAATCACTAGTCACTCACGGTTTAACTATTCCAATGATAGCAATAGTAAAATATTGCTAATTGTTATACGGACTTGTTATAATTTTTGACAGCCGAAATATTCTACGGTACCTTGTAGAATCATTATCCCCCACTCCGTTTTGTACCATATACTGTTTCAAACAATTCATCCATCTTTATCTATGTATGTATCTATGTATGTTAATCCACATTCTAGAACCCATAACACAAGCTAGTTAAACTATGCTTACCATGGGTCTAAGTGGCGTTGTGCAGATTGTCCTAGAATATTTTTTTTTTTTATTCATTCATTCATTCATTTATTTATTTATTTATTTATATTTTCTTGGACCTACATCTCCTTCTAAAGCCCTCATACTTTATACCGCACTTAGCAGAATAGTCCAATAGAATATTCTAGAAAAAAAAACTCTAGTACATTCCTAATCATGATGTATGTGTTCAGGATTCTCGCGGTACGCAAGCCGTGGAAGGTGCGAAGGTTCGCCACCCGTGGCGAGCGATACTGACGTCGGCGCCCGTGTGGGCCATCGTTATGGCCCACTTCAGCGAGAACTGGGGCTTCTACACCCTACTCACTCTTCTGCCTACCTTCATGAAAGGTAATTTTTGGATATTTGAATTAGTTTCTTATTGAAAAACAGCAGCTGGCAACAGTTTTTTGCGGCAAAATCGCGACGCGCGACTGTTGAAACCTTCCCGCAACCATTTCTAATAACAAAATCTTTTAGGAGAAATTAACCCTTGCTGCAAATAACGTCACTTTCGATTTAGTTTTGGATACAGCCGGAATTTACATTAGAATGATAATTCAAATGTTTAAACCAGAAATAACGATATCGGAATATAAAGTTTGGTGTTGTTGCCTTAATTTAAATAGACGAGAAGGACGATTTCGCTCTAGAAGTGGTCCAGTAGCTCAAGCAGTCAGAGCAAGATCTTTGTAAGAGACTGGTCACGAGTTCAAGTTCTATCTACATTTTCACTTTTTCCAATTTTAAATCGACCTGAATAATTTAACTTGACTCAATTAATTAAATATGTTTGACATGTTTTGATGGAATGTGACCACCTGGAATCCCTTCTCATACTATTTTATATATTTAATACTATACTCTCAGTACAACATGATCTTTCTATCTCTTTTTTCCCTTCGTCCCCCATCACGCCGCGCGTACCACGACAGTGGTAGGTACAGATGCTTATATGTATTGTATATTGTATTTTCAGACGTATTCAAGTTCGAGACTACCCAGACGGGCTGGCTTTCCGCTACTCCGTACCTCGCGTTGGCCATTATACTACAAGTGGCTGGTCACATCGCCGATTGGCTGTTGAAGAAGAATCTCATGACCAGGACCAATATTAGGAAGCTGTTTAATTGTGGGGCATTCTTGTCACAGGTTTGTATCTGTTACAATATAATTTCAACCTTATTTATTTGCAAGTTTAGGTTGATTTTAGTCAATTCAGTATGTATACTATAATCCCATTTCTTTAAGTACTTAATAAGTGTAAACAATCTTAGTGTGTCTTTTTAAAATGTTTTGTTTAAAAACTCAGTATAAAAATGCTTTTATGCTTAGTAAGTAGTATTTGACTTAGTAGATGTGACTGATGTCTGACCTCCAAACCCCGGAGGGAAAGTGCACCAGAGCCAATCGACTAGTGTGCCAACTTGCATGTGAAGTTGGCTTATTGTTTTCGGCGGTGAGTAGGGTAGCCAGAGTTCACTGGAGAAGTGTGTTGTCAGTGGGAATACCGAGGACTCCAGTTGACACATGAAGCCCTGCTTTGTCATCTGCGCTAGCAACACATATTATTCCCTCTTAACCTTCACCCTCCTCCCCTCTTCCAGGTTGCAGTACAAATGTGACGCCCTTGTTTTACAAACGTCCATAGGCCACGGTGACCACTTTCCATCAGGTGGGCCGTACTTATCGGCTTTTTTTTTAATACCACTTAGGTGTAGGTAAGCACACGGCCCACCTGATGGGAAGCGGTCACCGTGGCCTATGGACGTTTGCAACACCAGAGGCGTCACACACGTGCTGCCTACCTTGTAAAAACCTTCTAATACCATAATGGCTTAAGTGTTATATATCTACTTATCAGCTTACTAATAATGATTTCAGACGATATTCATGGTAGCGGCTGCTTACTCTTCGAGCGTCACCGGTTGTGTGGTATTCCTCGCCATAGCAGTCGGACTTGGTGGCTTCGCGTGGTCCGGCTTCGGGTAATTACATAACATAACATAAACTCACACCTCTCTCTCTCATCCCTGAAGATATTTAGATATTTGGATGATAAACAAGCCTGGAAATGAACTGTTCACTCAACTTGCTACTCAGCTAAATTTTGTATCTAGACTAAGTAAATTATTGTAAATAGACCAAAAAAAAGCAAAGCCCGCTGAGTTTCTTACCGGAGTCATTCTCAGGTTGGGGCCGCGTTTCGAACCGGTGGTCCATTTGCATTTGATAAAATATTGTTGATATTGACGTTTTGTAAGTGGCGTTTACTGGTCTATGCAGAATAAATGATTTTTGATTTGATTTGAAGGGGTAGGCAGAGGTGCCAGCACCCACATTTCGCCAGTTCATGTTTAGGTCCCAATGTAATAGGTGGCGAGCCTATTGCCATTAACCGGACACTTACAAAACCTGCGATAAATACACACATAACTTCGAAAAGCATCAAAAATTAATGGTGTGTGCCGTGGAAAAGCTGGGATCGAACCCGAGACCTTGTCTAAGCAGTCCATTACCACGGGACTACCGCGGATATTGACCCTCACAAAAGTTGGGGATATTGAAATTCTGTAGTAAAGCTAATTGTAATTTTCAGAGATCGAACTACCCATAAATACTGCCATAGGTGCTCTTATGGCAATACATCCAGATCAATGCATATAGACAAAATCATATACAGGGTGTAAGGTGAACGCTTCCGAAGCCGAAGGCCCCTGGTAGTAGGTACTCATGGTACCCAACATATTGGCACTATAAAAAATTACTGCAACGCAATTTATTTTATTTCTCAATTTTTTTTTAACAGTTTAACTTGCGTTATTCACTCTTGATCGTGGTAGTAATAGCTGAATGAAACAACAATTTCATGAAAAAACATGAACTCGCAAGATGGCGCTACTTGTTCTATTTTGCAGTGGGGCTTTTTATGAAATTTTCGTTTTATTTATCTTTACTGATATGATGGAAAGTAAACAATGTGTAAGAAAAAAAAGTAAAAAAACAATTTAAAAAATATATGCTTTGCTATAGTGTTTTTTCGTGCCAATATGTTGTGTTCCAGGGGCCGTCGGCTTCGGGATCGTTCCCCTTACATCCTGTATAGTGTTAGCGAAAACCGGGTATTAACGTGATATACAATATTAATAAATACAATAATTGCTAAATAGTACTTTTTATGCCAATATGTTGTGTACCACGAGTACTACCAGAGGCCTTCACCTTTAGAAGTGCCCTCTTACACAGTGTATAGAATTGTATACTGTATTTTCATGTAATAAATTTCAGTGTAAATCACCTGGACATCGCGCCACCCCATGCAAGTGTACTGATGGGCTTATCCAACACTGTGGCCACCCTGCCTGGTATTATCAGTCCTACGCTATCAAGCGCCATTGTCACTGACAAGGTACGTTCTAACATAACATAAACTCATGCTATATATAGGGGAAACTGGGGACACTTGATCCCTATGGGAGACAAGGTACACCAATATTTTTGGAATTACTAAGCGTATTAGAGTATTTTTTAGTGTGGCAACACTAAGTAAACATTATTACCTTTAGTGTTACCACATTAAAAATAGTCTAATACGCTCAGTAATTCCAAAAATATTGGTGTACCTTGTCTCCCATAGGGATCAAGTGTCCCCAGTTTCCCTTATATATATAAACGCATGCTATATATAGCCTATATCCTATACTAGCTGACGCGGCAAACGTTGTTTTGCCTAATATTTTTTTTAAGGGTGAACAACCCTTATCACTTAGGGGTTTGAAAAATAGATGTTGGCCGATTCTCAGACCTACTCAATATGCTCACAAAATTTCATGAGAATCGGTCAAGCCGTTTCGGAGGAGTACGGGAACGAACATTGTGACACGAGAATTTTATATTATACTAGCTGACCCGCGCGACTTCGTCTGCGTCACCCCTTTTTTGCAACATTTTTCATTCCTGCTCCACACCTGTTGGTCGTAGCATGATGTTATATACATATAAACCTTCCTCTTTAACCATTCTATCTATTTATAAAAACCACATCAAAATCCGTTGCGTAGTTTTAAAGATTTAAGCATACAAAGGGACTTTATTTTATACTATGTAGTGATATTCGTTCTAATTATCATTTTATTGGGGTTCTTATACCACTAACAAAAAGCGAATGTTAAGATGGATGTGTGGTGTGATGAGAATGGATAGAATAAGGAATGAACCAATTATTAATAATCCATAGGCTTAGATGCTCCAACTACCTGTTAAAGTGAAGGTTTCTGTCAAATTTAACAGTAACAGTAACATTGATTCTAAGGATTTGGCTAAATGTGTTGCACCAGAGTATTTAGTAGCTCGGTTATAGTTATCTTTTTGATAGAATTTGACGTTTGAAGGTCGCCGGTTACAGTTAGCGTCCAGTTATGACGTGATTATAACAATTGTCAAACGGTGCAACCTGTTTTATACCTGACCGGTACTTTAACTGCACTGTTAATGTTAAAGTATGATCGTGCAACCCAGACTCAGATTTTTAAATAAAGAAATTTAATAACTTAAGGATATATTTGTAAATGGATGAGCACAATGTCTGCAATGCTTGACTGGATGTCGTTTAATTATATTAATTGTATTTATAATTTTAAAAGTTAAATAGTTGGTTAAATAGGTATCAAAAAAAATCTAAGGAAGAAATATTAAATTATTTTGCAATTGTTATTGCAAAATAATTTAATATAAATTAAGGTCAAGCTGTGGAATGAACTCCCTGCCGTGGTTTTCCCAAGCGACTACAATATGGGGTTATTCAAAAAGGGCATTAGAAGGTTACTACAGGGTGTCTACTTATTAGTACTCTGTGTGTATCTGTACTGTATTTTTGGTGTACAATAAACAGTTATCTGTTAACTATGACTTATAACTACTTTATAAACATCGTGTTTGTTTCAAACATATTTTTTTTACAATTACAGACTGCAGAACAATGGCGGATAGTATTCTTCATGTCCAGCGCCATCTATCTGCTGGGCGCGATAATCTACGGGATATTCGCTTCTGCGGAGCGGCAGCCGTGGGTCGTAGAAGTTGAATCTGACGCGAGCTTCGACACAGATGGCGCCTCTGTCACTACGGCGAGGGGTTATGATAACAAGGGAATGGATCAGAACTCTGAAATGTAATTGTTGATTAGTTTATAGATTTTTTTTAAGTTAAGACACATCTCCAATACTATACTCCCTATGTTTAGGTACTTAAATAAAGGTAAACAATTTTGTGACAACTTTTTATAAAAACTTGTTTTAAAAAATAAACTGGGTTAACTAACTGACTAACTAGTAATTTGATACAGGCTTTAGTCTTTAAAATGTGTTACTAAGCAGTAAACTATTTTTGTACTGAATTTTTAAACAAAACAAATGAAAAAGATATATCAAGATTGTTTACGTATTTTTAAATACTTAAACAAATGGGCAATAGTTGTCAGCAGCCGCGCTCCGGAATACTGAAATAGTTGTTTAAGATTTTTCTAATCTTCCCATTTTCTGCATAATCATCTTTGTAAGTAGACTTCGCTGTGTGTCCATCTATTACCAGGTTAACTAAGCAACTAAGTTGTAAATTTTGTATCGATTTAAACCTATTACTTGATCTATAACAATGCGTCGCTTTTTGTCACTATGAAAAGCACACTATGGCTATATAAATAGGTGTTAAAATTCTATAACTCATGGATCTAGTTACTGCGTTTCGTTCCTAATTCCATACGCTCAATTCTTATACCGATATTGCAAATAAATCAAATTATACTTTCCTTTTTAAATTGACTATATTGCTGTTAGAATGTTTATTACTGTAATATCTGTGACGTACTTTGTTATATGTAGTTGATGATGTATGAAGTTTTATATAGACTGGATTTTGCCGATAAATACAAATGCGAATAAATGAATTTCAACCGTATTAACTTAAAATAAGGATGATAACTACTTATCTTTAGTTTCGAAAAAAAACCAGTTTATAGTAATGTAAAGAACTGCTAAAGTGAAATTTTCGTATAACTAATAATTTCAAAGATATTTGATTTAAAAAAATGGTCGTGCCTCGGAGAGCACGTTAAGCCGTCGGTCCCGGTTGCCATACAAACATCTATGGCAGTCGTTACGGGTAGTTGGAGCCCTCAAAAAGTCCAACCAGTCCAACTTGGAACTTCGATATCGCCATTGGTCATTAGACCATTAGTTGTGGAGGTCAGATGGCAGTCGCTTCACGGAAAATATCGAAGTTCAGCCGCATAAACGTTAGACTGGAAAGCCGACCCCAACTGAGTTGGGAAAAGGTTCAGGGAATGATGATTTGATTTAAAAAAAAGCGATGTCTTGAGCCTCAGAAAAGCGCTCTAAACAAAATCGAAAAGAGTGACGTCATACCTTCTTATAGTAAAGAACAAGTTTTTGTGAAGTGAAATGTAAAGTATCCAACGCACCTAAAAGTTTCCACATTTAAAACATTCCGAATTTTGTTCAAATGATTTTTTTTATTTATGACACGTCAATTTGACTTCACCCGCCTGATGGTAAGCTGAAGGCGAAGTCTCAGGAACGAGAGTCATCATTACAAACACGTAAATTGTTACAATGGTGGCACTCAGCTTGACGGCCTCATCAGATGCTTTTTCACGCCCCGCTTAAAGGACCCGGGACTGTATGAAGAATGTAGGCTATACCCATGAATGTGAGTTAAATAGATCTGCTTCTATGTATTAAATGATTGTGATATAATGTTAGTTTTAAGCATATCTGTAACTGAATTTCTCCTATTTTTATATCTACGTTAGACGTGATAAAGAATTAAATTTTATCTTTAAAAAAGAGTGATTGTTATATGAGTTGTATTGAATACACGTTCGGAGAGCACTGTGCAATTGATTTATTTGAATTCAGACTTTATTTTCGGTTATAATGGCACATATTGCAATGTTTATATAAATTAATATTTATAACTATGTTATTTTAATGAATAAGCTTATGAAAATTTCAACAAGCTAATGGTTAATTTCCACTGAAAGAGCAGCAGAAGGCTCGCCGCACTGACTTTGCCATCAAATGATTATGAACTCTTTCTCTTGTTGACAAAGTTCAAAATGGTTTGTAAAGTTTCACAACGAAAAGCCGCTGCCGGCCTCTTTCAGTATGAATTCACCATACAAATATGAATTGACTGTACCTTAACAGTTTTTGTAATCTGCTTATATTTTCTAAACTACTAAGGTGGTTAACAAGGATATAGCCTGATTGATGGTTAACTGTTATGCTCGACTATTAACATTCCTAATACCAGAGAACCCCTGATAAGAGTAGAGCTGCATCATCTGTCTTCCTTTCTTCATCTGGAATGATTTCCCTACTGTGCTTATCCCAAGCTACCGTTTCCTACCGGCTTACTTTATAAAGGGAAGCCGTGGTTGAGATGTTTAAATGTTATACTATGGTTGTTCTATGAGAGGTAAGTTTTTACTACCGCTCTTTGCCACGAGATTACAAAATGGGGTTCTTCAAGAAAGGCATCAGAATATTCTTACAGGGTCGGCAGCACAAATGAAACACCCATCTGGTATTACACACATCAATAGGCTATATTAACCGTTTCCAATTTTGGGTTATGTGCTTGTTTGCCACCTAAATGTTATAAAAAAACAAAATTTCAGTCACTTTATTTACCGTATCTAAAAAAAACTTTAGTTCCTTATTCAAAATGACGTACTAATTTCTTAACATCTATCAAAAACTGTGCCAACCGAATTTCAACTCTGACCATTTAGTTATAAGAAGTTATTTGCTTTGTGTATAATTGTGTATATAAAGTATCTCGCTTTGAGTGTTGTCGCATAGGTGTGCTGAAAATATTTTGTAAATTTTGATGTGAGATTGATTAAAATATGACTATTGATGTTTGGTTTTTTTCGACACTCAATCACAATTAATTAATAAGCCAATCGCAGTCCACAAGCCAATGTTGGCAGGCTTTGGCCTACTATAGCACTAGCATGAACTCCTATCGAAATCGTAATGTAAAGGTTCCGAGAAAACGGAGCATTGCGATTGGCAGTTTGCCTTTTGTGAACCTGTGTGCGTGTGTAGCCCGCCAATCGCAATGCTCCGTTCTGTCGATACCTTTACATTACGAATTCGATATTATTTCGTCCTAAGGCTACTGTTTCCACATTGGCCAGACGGGTTAGTACAAGATTATATTTTGAATTTTCTTTCTCTCGCAGTGATATCGTCTGCGAGTCTTTCCGTTAGTTGCCTCTTACGAAACCCTTCAGATGCAACCGGGTGGTGATACTTCTATTCTTAAAAAATCAGACATGTAAGAATAAGTACCTAAAGTTCATTTATTTTTTGGGTAGCTTAAAAGCTATTTGATTTTTTAATGTGTTATTGAAGTAATTATTTAAAAATTATATTCAATCAGTCAGACAAATTAGAGTGACCAAACATCCCCTAAGATAAAAATTATTCAGCCAGAAGTATGAGAGCGAGAGCACTATGCGCATGCGTATAGTATAGATGGTAGCTTAAAAGCGTCTGACAAATCTCTGGTCCATCAAAAGTGTCTGACACTTATGATATTACTTTAAAATAATATTCTACATGATATATATAAAAATCAGCCATGTGAATTTAAGTTAAATAATTCTTATTTTTAGTTACCTTTCCCATTTGGTACCTGCCCAGGTGTCACTCGGCAAGTCCCACAAAGCGCGTAGGTATTCAAGGCACAAGAGACGCTACTGAAAACTTCAGGTTTCATCCGTGTGAAAATAAGTAATGTCTGATTCCTCTGGGATCTTGGACCATTCTATGAATGCTTGTAACACCGAAGGTGACGATTGTGCGTTCCTACTTCAAGATGGGGAGTGAAATAGCAGGATGAATATTAAAATAAGGAAGCATGGAGTAGAAAGGCTTCTAGCTTCCTACTAATCGTTAACATTAGGTATGTCAGACACCCGACATTTTTGAAGACAAGTCAGTCTTACCTGCAAACTGATACATACCAGTAACGAATGATGATACATTTTAAAAGGGGAAGCCGGGAAAGAAATGTCCCATTGGGAAGCCAGCAGGATTGAGTTATAGGGACTTCTGGCAACTGGACATACTGCTGGTTAATTAAGCAATCTTTGAAATGGGGCTAGTCGTAGGTGAAACAGCATGAAGTCGTGCCCATAAACAGCATGAACCAAAATCTAACCGCTGTCTACTATACTATCTATTATCTATTTATGATTGGTTGAGAGCGGCTTCCCAACGCCGCAAGAATTATGTACCTAATACTAAGTATACATTATAACAAAGTTTGCCGGACATCTAAATTTTGGTCTCTAAAGCGCTTTGTAAAATATTCTAAGAATGTTTTGTCAGATTCTTAGAGTGTTTACTTTGTATTTATATTCCTATGATAGATTTGATAAAATATAATTATTCCAGAAGTAGATATTTATGAAACCAATATAATCTGAAATAATTAAAATTAAACTATTTTTCAACGGATTCTACAGCGATTTTTTTCTTCGCGTAAACTGTTTAGCGACATCTATTAGGGAGTAGAAGAAACTAAAGTTTTATAAAGTTAGGTTTAACAACCAATATAGTTTGAAAAGTTGTAAACACCTTTAAATTTATTTGAAAGTATCTTATTCGAATTTAAAATAATCGAATAGAATTTTAAACTGAAGTTAATCTAACTCTCTAACTAAAGTTAATAATGAATCGCCACAGACATCGCTTAATTAAATTAAAAATATGATGACAAAAATATTAGACTATATTATTACTGCTTTAATAAACATTATTGATCTAATAAAATATTTTATAATTTATTTCGATCATATAATAATTATCGGATGTAAAAAGGAATAACTAAAAATAAAACAGCGACGCTTACAAATATTTTCTTTTATGATTTTATGAAAATAATGCTAAAAAAATATTTATTATTAGAACCTATTTAAATTAATTTAAAATAGGTATAAGAATTTAACCATATTTATTCGAACTGCATAGTTAATAAAATATATAAAACGAACTTAATATATTTTGCGAATTCGAGTCACAACTACGTCACACCCGCCGGTCGTTGTTTGTCGGTATGTATAAAGAGTGCCGCCACTTTGAGTCGCCGCCTTTTCGTCGATCATTTCGTTTGCGACTTTCAATCGAATAGTTGATTACTCGTGACAATAAATAAATCAAGATGGTAGACCTTGGGAAGAGTATGACGCGGAAGCTCCTTGACCTGATGCAGGAGACTGGATATCCTCTTGTGCAACATAATGGCCAGAGGAGGTTTGGTCCGCCACCGAACTGGGTTGGACCCACACCCCAGAAAGGCTGCGAAGTTTTCATTGGGAAGCTGCCAAGAGAGATCTTTGAAGATGAGCTGGTACCCATATTCTCCAAAATGGGTACAATATATGAAATGCGTTTAATGATGGATTTCTCGGGTTCAAACAGAGGGTACGCATTTGTTACCTATACGTCCAGGTCAGAAGCGTATAGAGCTGTGAAGGAACTGAATGGATATGAAATTCGACCAAGACGCCACATTGGGGTCGTGAAATCGGTTGACAACTGCAGACTGTTCGTCGGCAATATTCCTAAAACGAAGACCAAGGAAGAAGTTTTGAACGAGCTATCGAGGAGAGTGGCCGGCATAGTGGATGTTATCCTGTATAAGAATTGCTACGACAAGCGTCTGAACCGGGGCTTCGCGTTCGTGGAGTTCACTTCGCACAGGGCTGCGGCAATGGCGCGGCGAGAGCTTGTTCCTGGCTGTGTGAAGATCTGGGACCAGGAAGTGATGGTAGACTGGGCTGAACCCGAACCCGACATTGACGATGAGCAGATGAAAAAGGTGAATATTTCTATTGCCCTATTTTTTTTGATGCAAAATTTTATTGTAGTGTGCCAATGCGATTTTCTTTTCCATAGCCGAAGCCATTGTAGTACTGTATAAAAAATCCTATAAACATTAACAGGTGTAGGTCTCTTATTGCGAACTGTTTATATTATTATATGATCTCGTAAACAATTCTTGTAATATGCGACGTTAGTAACTGAATATCCCCTGCATCTTTGCAGGTAAAGGTGCTCTATGTAAGAAATTTTCAAATTAAGACTACACCAGAAACCATACAAGCTGTCTTTGAATCGGCAATTAATAACCAAGTTGAACGTGTTAAAAAAATCTTTGACTATGCCTTCATTCACTTCTATCAACGAGAACATGCCGAAATGGCTATGACGAAGTTACAAAATGCTGAAATAGATGGGAGTATTGTTGAGATCAGATGGGCAAAACCAGTAGTACGTGAAATATACCGCATACAAAAGATGAATAGAGGCAATGCAAAGTTCAATAACAGCTTCAACTTATCCCAGACATTGTTACTCTATAAACAACAGCTGGAGAAGAAAGAATACATTGGGTCTCCGAAAGATGATGAAGGTATTGGTTCTGGATGTGCTGGGGAGTCAACCTGTGGATCACTTTCTAATGGAGGCTCTCCTACCTATGCAAACAGTGCTAAAGAGGAGTACTCATTGGCCCCGGCTAAGCTTGATTCAATGTGTAAAAGGTAATTTTTAAATTCCTCATCTACCCTCTAAATGTTATTAGCAGATATTTTTTGTTTTATTTTTTTTAATTTTCAATAATTTCCAATGTACCTCTTTTAGGTACATGTGGGCTCCACCAGTATACAGCTACCAGAAGTACATGGATGGTACAAGCACGGAAGTCTGGATAGGAAGAGTTGAGTTACCACATGTAGGAGCACCGTTACTGAGTATACCCCGTCACCTTGGGCCCCTAGCAACCCGGCCATGCACATCTATGCAACAGGCGCATGTGGAAGCTGCTGAATATGCATTGCAAATCATAAAGGTAGCGGTTATTTTTTATTTTTTTATTGGGCTTTGCGAATACTATTAATTTTTTTTTAAATTAGGTATCTAATGTTTTATTACCCACCAGTTTTTTTATTATTCAAATTCTAAATGTATTTCATGTGTTTTGACGCGTTTTCTGCAGGGTTCATAAGCTTTGGTGCCATTAAAGAATATTTTACATTGCAAATTATTTTTAAATTTAATATTAAAATATATTCTTAAATTCGATTTTTTTTTTGTTACAGATGCTCAAAGCTGAAGTCATCCAGCAATCTCTACCTCCGCCGCCGCCGCCAGCTCCTCTGCAGCCGGTCTACCCTACAATAATGTCACCAATGCCCAGCTGCATAAGTCTACCCTATGACTACATGAGTCCGCAATCAATCTACCCTCAAAGACAATCTATTCTACCAGTCACCATGCCGCTGTGGCGAAATGTTTGATTTTAGATGTAATTTTTTTTAATTTGGGTTTTGATTACGAATTTTAGTCCTCATTTACTGTGATAACTGAGACTAAATTCTATAATCTCATTTGTAAATGCTTGTGGAATCTGAAATCCAGGGTGACCAATTTAGCAATTTGTCATTTGGGATGTCAGGTGGATTTACTGATTGCCGAAATAGCATTTTAGGATAAGACTTTCTACATGTGACCTTGTTTTGACTATATTTGTTTATGTTTGACCCTTTTTAGTAGACCAACAATGGTATTTTTGTTGACATAAATAGGACTAAGACACTTTTTGTTTGAATTTATTAAATTTCATAATTGTTTTATCTTATCATAATATACCTTTCTATAATATTATACCTATAGTCGCTTCTGTAACAGGTATAATTGCTAAAGGTACTGTTTAAATTGAATTTTAAACTCTTTGCAATTATTTGTAATTCTAGTATTAATTTTATTCAAGTGTTAATTTCTCTGTGGTGTTTATAAGGAATGGTACAGTCTGGTACAGTGCACTATTTATCCTGTGGCACTGATCCTGCCAATTTCTTTTTTTGCTGATTTGGATGTTTCAAACAAATTAAAATTTTAGCATAACTTTTTTGGGCTATAATTTACGTTGTGTAAAGCTGCCTACTTGGTGCTTCCTTGTGCTTATATCTAAATATATTCAGAGAGAATGCACTGTAAAGTCTTTAAATTTAAGTTTATTACTCTAGTTTGGTTTGTACGAAGACTAAATAAATGTATTAAGACAATTTAATTTGATTTCATTCAAAATACCCACTATCTGTAAATTCACACTAAAACGCAATTCACACATAGCGCGGGTGCGGGTCGGGCGTGGGTCTTTTTTCCATCCATCGCTGTTTGCAGATTAAAGTAAGGAATTAACTTAATTCATATAAACGTTAAACGCCCGACGCTAGTACGAGTACCTACTCGTATGTTCCAGCCCAGCAGAGACTCTGCGCTGCGCATACGTTCATCGAACTCGTACGGTGCTGGATAAAAGCTAGTGTCTGCTAGTGTGAAGGCAGTCTTAAGACTCTTCAAGGGTCGCAACACATGACGAGTCTCCTCACTACTGAGAGGAGTAGGCAGCTTTTTATATCGGCCGTAGCCGATGACACTTGCTATGGCCTATTAGCGAAAGGCCTTTCAAAATCGTTCAGTACATTCGGAGATTATGACGCTTTCTGATGGCCTATTGGCGAAAGGCCTTTCAAAATCGTCCAGTACATTCGGAGATTACTATCTAGGATTATACCTACAGTCGTGTTGAGGGTGGGTGGAGAGTAAGTAGGCTAGTAGTAGTAGTGTGTTTACGGGCTTGGTGATATGTGAGTAGGTACTGGCGGAATTTCATTTATCGTTAACCTAACTCACCGTTCGGTATATAACTTGGTTCAATAAAGGTTTTATAAATGGCGGACGTTATCACTTCCTCTCGCTCGCACACTAGTACTGTCTATACTCAATCACGCGCGTACCGTCAACACAAAAAAAATATTGATCTTTATTTTCTTCCACGCTCTGTGCTCCTGACGCGATGCATAAAAGAAAGGATTCTTAAATGTCGGCTTGTACTTGCGTTGACAGATAGTACACCTAGCATACAAAATTTCATTTTTTTTTCAGTTCAAAAAAAATATAAACAAGACCGTTGTTCATAATAATGTTAGTTCTTTATTTTAACCAACATCATGATCTTACATGATCCTCCTTATAGAATGTGATATACGTTCCTTTTTCAGGATGAAAGGACTCAATGTGCGTTTAAAAGGACTCTGTGTAAAAGTAGGTACTGTTTCCGATGAAAACAAAAATAGATGCCGTCACGTGTCGTGGGCGAAGCCGCCGGCCGCAGCTAGTTAGAAATTATTACGACCCGGTCTTGTTTTTATTATTTTTCATGTGAAAAAAAAAATTTGAAATTTTATATGCTAGCTGTACTATCTGCCAACGCAAGTACAAGCCGCCATTTATAAAACCTTTCTTTAATGCACCAGCTTATACAGTGTAGTACGGGGATTCCCCGCAGGTGAGATAACAGCCAAAGAAAGTTTAACAAATCGCCAAGTGGTCGGGATTCCCCACATCCTTAATACCGACCGTGATATCGACCAATGAAATTCATCGGTCAATAAACAGCTTGCGAGACGTGCGCGGAGTCAAATACTTTTCATTTTTCAATTTCATTCATGAGGGTTTGTTGGGTTAGAAAGATGCTGCGCAAATTAACTGATCGCTTTACAGATTTCGAATGCGAATGCGAATTTATGCGATATATATCACTTGCGTAGTAAGTATGCACTTTGTTCTTAACTCTCTAATTAAGTAGAATATTACCATTAACTTAATATATTTATAGCAGTAAAGTATCGGCTCACAGCGCACACGCATTCGCTGAATAATTGCATTGTTTATTGGCTTGACCTCTCAGCCTTCGTGCCACCAGATCTATCGATATTACGATTGTTCATGGAATGTGACTAGTAGGTACATTGTATAGAAACCGAGAGGCAAGAGAAAGTGCATGAAACACTCCGCATGCGGGACTTTTCTACTTATGAAAACGGTTCCCAGTATGCGGGCACTGTGGCACGCATTCCAGAAATCTGCACTCCGCATGCTAGAGACATGACGGCACCGCTCGCCAAGGGCAGGCATTGTTTATAGTATATTCCTAACGGACCCACCCCCGCATTCCGTTGGTACATGAAGATAATTTCATGAACAAGGAACCCCTTTGCCAAGTACTTAGGTACGTGGGGTCCGTTGGGAAAAATAATTCCCTACTGACCCCCACCTCCTACGGACCGGCGCCGGCAATGGTGCCCCAAACGGGTGCCGGTAGGAGGGGTAGACCCAAAAAGCCCTGGTCGTCATGTATGGTGACATGCGTGCCAATGGTTTTAGCTGCACGGACAACCAAGATTTGTGTGAATCGCGCTTTAATGAGGTCATCATCATCATTTCAGCCACAGGACGTCCACTGCTGAACATAATCCTCATCCATCGATCTCCAATCCGACCGGTTGGAGGCGGTTTGCATCCAATGGGTACCCGCGACTTTGACTATGTCGTCCATCCACCTCACAACCTATGCACCTTAAACATGCACCTCACAGAAGGCCGCACCACGCTTCGTCTACCGACTGGTACGAACGGCTCGAGGCGATACGGTGACGATCCCTTTCCGATCCCATATGTATTGTGTGCTGAGACCTTAACTCTGTAGGCTATGTCGACTAGGTACTTTCATTCGTCTCGGATCTCCTCTTTTCTGATTCGATCTAGCAGAGAGATTCCGAGCATAGCCCTTTCCATAGCTCGCTGTGTAACCTTGAGCTTTCTTATGAGCCCCATAGTGAGGGTCCACGTCTCGGCGCCATAAGTCATCACTGGCAACACGCACTGATTGAAGACTTTTCTTTAAGCACTGAGGTATTTTGGAATTAATCGGACCATCTGTCCAAGGTAGACGTACTTGTCGAGCCTCCGTCTGATACTGGGAAGGCCCTTAGAATATGAGCATTCGCCATAACCTGGGTCTCGTCCATATTCATCTTGAGGCCCACTTGTGGAGAGACTCGGTTGAGGTCATTTCTGATGGCCTATTGGCGAAAGGCCTTTCAAAATCGTCCAGTACATTCGGAGATTACTATCTAGGATTATACCTACAGTCGTGTTGAGGGTGGGTGGAGAGTAAGTAGGCTAGTAGTAGTAGTGTGTTTACGGGCTTGGTGATATGTGAGTAGGTACTGGCGGAATTTCATTTATCGTTAACCTAACTCACCGTTCGGTATATAACTTGGTTCAATAAAGGTTTTATAAATGGCGGACGTTATCACTTCCTCTCGCTCGCACACTAGTACTGTCTATACTCAATCACGCGCGTACCGTCAACACAAAAAAAATATTGATCTTTATTTTCTTCCACGCTCTGTGCTCCTGACGCGATGCATAAAAGAAAGGATTCTTAAATGTCGGCTTGTACTTGCGTTGACAGATAGTACACCTAGCATACAAAATTTCATTTTTTTTTCAGTTCAAAAAAAATATAAACAAGACCGTTGTTCATAATAATGTTAGTTCTTTATTTTAACCAACATCATGATCTTACATGATCCTCCTTATAGAATGTGATATACGTTCCTTTTTCAGGATGAAAGGACTCAATGTGCGTTTAAAAGGACTCTGTGTAAAAGTAGGTACTGTTTCCGATGAAAACAAAAATAGATGCCGTCACGTGTCGTGGGCGAAGCCGCCGGCCGCAGCTAGTTAGAAATTATTACGACCCGGTCTTGTTTTTATTATTTTTCATGTGAAAAAAAAAATTTGAAATTTTATATGCTAGCTGTACTATCTGCCAACGCAAGTACAAGCCGCCATTTATAAAACCTTTCTTTAATGCACCAGCTTATACAGTGTAGTACGGGGATTCCCCGCAGGTGAGATAACAGCCAAAGAAAGTTTAACAAATCGCCAAGTGGTCGGGATTCCCCACATCCTTAATACCGACCGTGATATCGACCAATGAAATTCATCGGTCAATAAACAGCTTGCGAGACGTGCGCGGAGTCAAATACTTTTCATTTTTCAATTTCATTCATGAGGGTTTGTTGGGTTAGAAAGATGCTGCGCAAATTAACTGATCGCTTTACAGATTTCGAATGCGAATGCGAATTTATGCGATATATATCACTTGCGTAGTAAGTATGCACTTTGTTCTTAACTCTCTAATTAAGTAGAATATTACCATTAACTTAATATATTTATAGCAGTACAGTATCGGCTCACAGCGCACACGCATTCGCTGAATAATTGCATTGTTTATTGGCTTGACCTCTCAGCCTTCGTGCCACCAGATCTATCGATATTACGATTGTTCATGGAATGTGACTAGTAGGTACATTGTATAGAAACCGAGAGGCAAGAGAAAGTGCATGAAACACTCCGCATGCGGGACTTTTCTACTTATGAAAACGGTTCCCAGTATGCGGGCACTGTGGCACGCATTCCAGAAATCTGCACTCCGCATGCTAGAGACATGACGGCACCGCTCGCCAAGGGCAGGCATTGTTTATAGTATATTCCTAACGGACCCACCCCCGCATTCCGTTGGTACATGAAGATAATTTCATGAACAAGGAACCCCTTTGCCAAGTACTTAGGTACGTGGGGTCCGTTGGGAAAAATAATTCCCTACTGACCCCCACCTCCTACGGACCGGCGCCGGCAATGGTGCCCCAAACGGGTGCCGGTAGGAGGGGTAGACCCAAAAAGCCCTGGTCGTCATGTATGGTGACATGCGTGCCAATGGTTTTAGCTGCACGGACAACCAAGATTTGTGTGAATCGCGCTTTAATGAGGTCATCATCATCATTTCAGCCACAGGACGTCCACTGCTGAACATAATCCTCATCCATCGATCTCCAATCCGACCGGTTGGAGGCGGTTTGCATCCAATGGGTACCCGCGACTTTGACTATGTCGTCCATCCACCTCACAACCTATGCACCTTAAACATGCACCTCACAGAAGGCCGCACCACGCTTCGTCTACCGACTGGTACGAACGGCTCGAGGCGATACGGTGACGATCCCTTTCCGATCCCATATGTATTGTGTGCTGAGACCTTAACTCTGTAGGCTATGTCGACTAGGTACTTTCATTCGTCTCGGATCTCCTCTTTTCTGATTCGATCTAGCAGAGAGATTCCGAGCATAGCCCTTTCCATAGCTCGCTGTGTAACCTTGAGCTTTCTTATGAGCCCCATAGTGAGGGTCCACGTCTCGGCGCCATAAGTCATCACTGGCAACACGCACTGATTGAAGACTTTTCTTTAAGCACTGAGGTATTTTGGAATTAATCGGACCATCTGTCCAAGGTAGACGTACTTGTCGAGCCTCCGTCTGATACTGGGAAGGCCCTTAGAATATGAGCATTCGCCATAACCTGGGTCTCGTCCATATTCATCTTGAGGCCCACTTGTGGAGAGACTCGGTTGAGGTCATCGAGCATTGTGTTAAGATCCTCCAGCGATCCTGCCAAAAGCACGATATCGTCGGTAAAATGAAGGTGAGTGATGCATTCGCCATTAACATTGATGCCTAGACCTATGTAATCCGTAATTTTTTAAATCATAGATCAATGTAATTTTGCTATTGGATCTGACACGGCCGTCACAGCTGACAGCTGCCAAAATGTGACGGCCGTCACATTCTGGCAGCTGTTAGCTGTCATATCAGCCGAAGCCGAAGTTGTAATAAGCCGCTCGATGGTATAAATCTGGATAAATCCCAAGATAAATCACTTATAGTAGAAAGTATTAAAGATTTGAAAGTATATAACATGTTGTGTATGATAATGAAATAAAAGAAAATATAAAGTAAACGAATATGTAAATCTTTTCCATAACAAAACCGTAAAGTTTAAGAGCGGTTTCAAAGATACATTTTAGTTTATTTCAATATCAAGTTTGTGACTATGTGGGCCAGGAACCTCAGTGTATATAAACGAACTCACAAAGACTGCTTAAAAGCTGCATCTTTCATATATAAAGATGTTCTAATCCAGCAAAGAACGTTTACGAATTTTTCTAAACAAGTTTCATACTTAACCCACAAAAGGCCCTATTTTTTAACAAGTGTTTTACATAGTACGACTTATAACGTAAACCATCAGTTGGCTGACCAAGAAAACATCAATACGAACACATTTACGTATAGAACGCATACATGTGGTGCCCTAAGGCCTGAAGATAAAGGGAAGAAAGTAGTCTTATGTGGATGGGTACAATTTTCAAGATTATCAAAGTTTCTACTTCTCAGAGACGCTTATGGTCTCACACAATGCATTGTAATAGATAATGCAATTAACTTCACAGATATACCTTTAGAGACGGTAGTTAAGATAGAAGGAACCGTTGCTACAAGACCGAAGGAGACGATCAATCATAATATGGCTACTGGTGAAATAGAGGTTATTATAAATAAGCTAGAAGTATTAAACACAGTTAGTAAGCTGCCTTTTAATCTAAGAGACTATCAAAAACCTAAGGAACAGTTAAGATTACAGCATAGATATCTTGATTTAAGGTTTCCAGAAATGCAAAAGATTTTAAGGTTACGTTCCAATATGCTTCACAATATAAGAAGATATCTTGTAGAGAACCATGGATTTGTTGAAGTAGAGACACCTACGTTGTTTTGTCGTACTCCTGGTGGGGCGAGAGAGTTTGTCGTCCCTACACATCATCCAGGACTTTTCTATTCGCTAGTTCAAAGCCCTCAGCAATTCAAGCAAATGCTAATGTCGGGTGGTGTTGATAGATATTTCCAAATAGCAAGATGTTACCGAGATGAAACAACTCGTCCAGACAGACAACCAGAATTTACTCAGCTAGATATAGAGTTGTCTTTTACAAATTTAGGCGGAGTCTTGTCACTGGTCGAGCAGTTGCTTTTTGAAACATTTGTTAAACCCATACCCAGACCACCTTTTGACAGGATATCATTTAAAGACGCTTTAGAAAGTTATGGCACAGATAAACCTAATGTGACTTTTGATTTAAAGTTGGTTAACGTAAAGAATATATTCACTGAACAGTCAAACGATAACGATTTTGGTGCTTATGCATTACCTTATACAAATAAAATTGGGAAACTCACAACAAAATATAAAGAAAAAGTTAGAGAGTATATAAAAAAATATCCTTGTAAAGTAGTATTGAATGAACAAATTTCAAAGGAACTTGGTGTGGAACTACATAGGAAGTTTATAAATTGTGTGGGAAAAGAAAATTCTACCATTATCGCATTTGGTGATTCTATTAATTCGGCTCAATGTTTAGGAGAAATAAGGCTACTAATCGCTGAACTATTAGAATCAAATAGTTTACTAATAAAACATGAAGCTCAACCTTTGTGGGTAGTAGACTTCCCTTTGTTTACAAAGGGTGACGATGGACTACAGCCTTGTCATCACCTGTTCACTGCTCCTCATCCCGAAGACGTACATCTCTTAGATACAGAGCCGTTAAAAGTGAGATCATTGGCATATGATATAGTCATGAATGGCAATGAAATGGGAGGTGGTTCCGTTCGGATACATGATGCTGAATTACAAGAGAAAGTTATGAAGATGTTAAATATAGACCCGGGTCCATTAACACACTTTTTGAATGCTTTAAAATGTGGTTGTCCACCCCATGCAGGGATAGCATTAGGTATTGATAGATTAGTGGGAACGGCATGTAATGCAGAGTCCTTGAGAGAGGTTATAGCTTTTCCTAAGTCTCATGATGGGAGAGATCCATTGTCTGGTGCACCTAATAGGATAAGTGAAGATGACAAGAAGTATTATCATATTTCTACAGTACAATAATGTTAGTATTCTTTAAAATATGTTTTACCTAAATAAATATTATACTGTTAATGTTATTTGTTATTTATTCTTTGCAGCTCCTGATATATAATAATAATAAAAGCCTTTATTTCTGACAGTATTACATTTTTTTTTATTTTTTTTTATAATATCACGCCTATATTCCCGAAGGGGTAGGCAGAGGTGCTAGCACCCACATTTCGCCATTTGATATTTAGGTCCCAATGTAATAGGTGGCGAGCCTATTGCCATTAACCGGGCACTTACAAACCTGCGATAAATACACACATAACTTCGAAAAGTATCGAGTCATTGGTGTGTGCCATGGTAAACCTGGGATCGAACCCGAGACCTCGTCTCAGCAGTCCATTACCCATACCACTATGCTACCGCGGTCTTTTTTACATTTTTGTATAGGTAGGTATCCTAGTAGGTATCCTATACCTAATGTTATTTACCTACTTATTTTTATTTAATTATGATACTTGATTATGAACATGTAAAAAAATCAACTAGTAAATTGACACACAGCAACCTAGAACCAAACAGAACCCGTAAAACGACTGTTAGATTAAATAAAAACGATTATTCAGAAATTAAACACCTTTTATTGACAAGTTCTTAAGAATGAGGTATTCTGTTCTCTTTACATTCTGGAGCGTTTTGCATCTGTGGACACTCACAAGTAGGTATACAGGGTGAATCTAGAGTTAACCTATAATATCCAGGTTTGCAGGCACAAGCGGGTTGGCAGGGCGGTGTGTCTTGACAGTTGTAAAATGCCACTATTTGTAAACAAACTTCAGGTGGACAAGATTGTTTACACGTGTATTCTTCATTTTCGGGGCACTCAGGCACTGGTGCTGTAAAGTGATAATTTGGTATGGTTACGTTTCAAGCGAGGACTTAGGGCAGTCAGGGCGGTACAGTTATGGCTCGTGAGTACCTGGCGTCAGAGCCGTCCATACATATGGCAAGGGCCCTGGGCACACAAGACTTTAAAACCCTTTGGAAAGTTTAGAGTTTTACTTAAGTTTATAGGCGAGAAATTGTCTCTCTTTTGGGGACGATATTGCCGTGCGTGGGAGACACCGAGAGGAACTCACGTGCGGCCCTCTGATTGGGAGTCCTCTCGGCGTTGCCTCATTATGCGAGCAAGTGATGCAGAGCCAGGAGACAACGGAACGGGTCCGCGAATGACTCCACACCCGCTTCGTAACCGCAGAGCTCGCGAAGTGACAATCTCGGAGGCGATATACATCGGAGATCGCTTAACGAGCTCTGTTCTCTATGAGCGTGGACCTGGGTTGACTGGCGGAAGTGGAAACGCCTGTCACCCTAGAGTAAAAGCTGGCCGAAATGACGGCGCGATGCCCTTCGTCGCCCTTTCTAGGTTCCTACGCCCAAGGGGGCTATTTCAAAACCGGAGATGGCCCTGGGTCAGCTGGGGTTGCGAGGCTTATGTCTTAGCTATCTCACACCCCGGTAAATGAAAACCTAGGTTTTATTCAATCCGGGTCCGACATAATCGACACCTCCTCCGCAAGTGGCAGTGGATCCGAGGGGATTTCCTCACTATAAAAAAAGGTTTAAATAATAGTTATTTGTGCAACAAGTGAGCAAAATTGTTGTTTGCTGCGAGTGCTGATTTTGAATCACGAGCGTAGCGAGTGATTCTAATGTAGAATCCTGAGCCTGGTGAGGGATTCAAATGCACGAGATGCAAATTATTTTGCTCTCGTGTGGCACACATTATTTTTCACTACAGCAGCGAGAACACAACCTTAAATATTACTTACAAGACAACACATAGAATAGGAACAGACTGAAACTCTTCTAGTATTAAAATACTGTCTTCATCACTAGTACCGCTGGTCTTTTCTGATTCTTTTAATATTTTTAACATTATCTATTTAACAAGTTTAACTGTAAAATTTTATTCCCGCAATTTTTAAGGTGCGTTCAGAAACAGCGTCTGTGACATGTAATTTTTTAAATGTTGAAAATAGTAATCATTATAATTACTTATGCATCACTTATTTTCGTATACAATAATACAATAAAATATTAAATAATTTAAATAAAATCATGGTTATTCGTTTTACAATTTCTTCTCTCAATTTTAGAATTTTGAAATTGGACCTTCATATTTTAAAGGACGGCCAAGAAACAGTGCAGATTATAATATGTAGTACGAAAGTTCGTCGCGAAACAGTTCTTTTTAAATGTATCTGGCATCTGTTTATTGAAAAAAAAAAAAAATTAAAAGGTTACTTTGTCAGATGATGTATTGTAGTTCGAAAGTTCGTCGCGAAACAATTCTTTTTAAATGTAGGTATGGCTGGCACTGTATATTGAAAAAAAAATAAATTAAAATGTTACTTTGTCTCACGCAGTGAGCAAAATCGCATTTTGCACACTGTTTTCACGCAGCAAAACCTACTTGTTTGAGCTGCTGTAGTGAAAAAATTATTTTTCAAAATGTAAACACCTTTTATTGGTAGATTCTTCATAATTAGATATTCTGTTCTCTTTACATTGTGGAGCGTTTCGCATCTCTGGACAGTTACAAATTGGTATACAGGGTGAATCTAAAGTTAATCTATAAAATCCAGGTTTACAAGCACATGCAGGTTGACAAGTCGGCGAGTTGCGACAGTCAAAATCTGCTAATATTTGTAAACAAACTTCAGGTGGGCAAGATTGTTTACACGTGTATTCTTCATTTTCGGGGCATTCAGGCACGGGTGCTGTAAAGTGATGATTAGGTATGGTTAGGTATCGGGCGAGGACTTAAGGCTGCGCAGTCCTTGTTCGTGAATGCATAGCGTGGGAGGCGACGACACGGACCCAAGTGGTGGCTCTTGGAGTGGGAATTCCTCTCGCTGGTTCTGCAAATACCTAAGTAATGCTCGAGAAGACGAAAGATGGTGAATGGTGGTCGAAGTAGCTCATGAGACACTAAACTCATAATATGTCTGAACTCACTCAACGGACATCGTCCTCCATGAGCGGCGGCACGCCTGTGAGTGACAGGTGAATCCGCCTGTCAGCCTAGCAGATGGGGGCACAATGGTCCCTACACTCGAGTGAGTCACGTCAAAATCGGAGAAGGTCCTGACTCTGCTGGAAATGTGAGGGATATGTATAATATTGGGCAGTCTAACTGTGGCATCTTAAGACCCAAAAGATTTAAATGAAAACTATTTTAAAAACGTTTAAAACCTTATATTTATAGATTCTTAATATTAAGGTATTCTGTTCTCTTTACATTCTGGAGCGTTTTGCATCTCTGGACACTCACAACTTGGTATACAGGGTGAATCTAGAGTTAATCTATAAAATCCAGGTTTACAAGCACATGCAGGTTGACAAGGCGGTGAGTTGGAGCAGTCAAAACGTGCAACTATTTGAAAACAAACTTCCGGTGGACAAGATTGTTTACACGTGTATTCTTCATTTTCGGGGCATTCAGGCACGGGTGCTGTAAAGTGATTAGACACGGTTAGGTATCCAACGAGGGCTGAAGTCTGCGCGAGGAATGTGCTTCCTGGCTTGTGAATGCACGGTGTGGGGGCGCCGAGACGTCCTCACGTGGCGGCTCTTGGGGTGCGAGTTCTCTCCCCCAGTACCATGCTGAGTGAGAGAACTTTGACATAACCTTCCCAACCAGCTCCATGGGGATTTTTCGCACGATAAAAAAAAAGTATCATGCCATGGAGTACAACTGCGTGAGCTACCGCTGCTTCTTCGGTGGAAAACGGTGGAGCGGGCCAATGAGAGACTTAGGACACTGCCGATCCACAGAACTCGTGGAAGTAGTTTTTATACTACTTAGGTGGCAGACAAGCACGCGGCCCACCTGATGGAAAGTGGTTACCGTGGCCTATGGACGTTTGCAACACCAGCGGCGTCACATTCGTGCTGCCAACCATATAGAGAAGAGGGGGGAAGGGGAAGTGGAGGTGTGGAGAAAGTTACGAGAGTCACTGTGCTGTCAGTGTAGTAAATAAAGAAAGGGTTTCTTTGTTTTCCCACAACACAACCTCTCCAGTGAGCTCTGGCTACCCTACTCATCGCCGTAAAATACAATACAAGGTTATTATTAGCCGCGGTATTCAGTAGGGCTGAGGTACTTCCCCAGTCGGACTGCTCAATTAGTACCTACAGGAGATACCGTCATGTCCTCCCTCATATTAAATACATAGGTAATTTTACACTCAGGCATCTGAAAACCAGAGAGACGGCGTGCAGTCAGTTCAAGTTGGTTATAACCACCTCTGACCAGCGGCAACGGTCGTCGGACGCGTTGTAAAGGATAGTTTCACATGAAAATAAAGCACGGTTATCCATTATGGGGCCCCCTTACACGGTAGGTACACCCCGGTATCACTGTAAACCGGAAATGGTGTGCGGTTTTAATCAGTTTATATTCGGTGCGAGTTTGACATACATAGTCGCTCCTGCCGGCATTCCATACGAAAAAAGTAGGCATGGTAGGTAGTGACTATAGTGTCGAACATCTTGCATGAAATTCTGAAACAATTAGTAACTTTTTCCTATAAATTGAAATCGTAAAAATGCAACTTAAGCGTCGTTCCTAGACTATGTAGTTATACGAAATATTTAAAAAATCCCGGACGTATCCTAGTAGCTCACTTAATCAGTAGGTATAAGGTACCCTAGAAACAAACTGTTCGCGGGTTCAAGCCCCGTCCTGGACATAAAAATTTTCCGATGTATAACATGAATCAATTTTATTTTGTTCTTCATACTCTTAAAAGCACACGGTTCATGGCGTAACATAAGCGGATACCTCGACTCGACCCACAAGGTACCCATAAGTCAGTACGTAAGTGTCTACACAAAAATACATACTAGGTGAATGAATGAATCAGAAATCCACGCTCTCTGTTTATACAAGACAACACAGGCAGCAGGGCTTAGGTGTCCACAGAGGACAGAATATGTAACTTCAATCCACCATGGAGGTGTAACTCTCTTAAGTCATATGGTGCATACAATTCCATCAAGAGTTAAGCGGTTCGGCCAGGTACTATCTTGTGTGCTGCATAAAGGACCCGGGACTGTTTTAAAAAAGGAACATACGTGTTCCTTTTTTAAAACACCGAACACATTATACACGGCGTAAAAACTGTCTGATGAGGCCGTCAATTTACCGGCTATCTTTGCAGCTTTTTTGCCTATTGATCTATGTACCTAATAGCACTAGTGACCCACACGATTAAACATTAGCTTTTCATTAGACGAGGTGAAGTCATGTTTACGTGTTAGATATAAAAACTTAGAAAATTCTTAGAGATACGTAGGTACGTACGGCATTTATATGTTGGTATGCAATTTCCATTATCGTCTCTAGCGAATCCGTCTTCACAATAGCACCGGCGATTACAAACAATATTCTGTATTGGACAGTTTGTTCTATTCTGTTCGGACAACGTGGAGCATTCATTGTCGCAAGCGCTGTCGCAAGAGAAAAATTGGTTTTCTCCGGAACATTGTTCTGAAAAAAAAATCTTTAGTTAAGTACGTCCGTAGGTACACTAACTACTTACATCCTTAAGAAAAAAGTACCTAGGTAGTGTACGGATGACCAGAAAGATAAAACATAACTGTATAATACATAATTATATGTATTTAAATTTTATTATTGCCATACGAATCGACAGTGTACTAATCCGATCAATCAGTCTGCAGAATAGAAAAAAATTAATGAAGTTTTTTGTTTTCCACATATCAATTAACCAACAGGAAGGGTGTAATAATTTTGGTAATTATCTACTAAATTTGATCCAATAAGCACAACATGATAGCATTTTATTGTAGGTAGAGGTCTATTGTACAAGAAACATAATCGTTTAGTTCAAAAAATTTTAGAACGGTGGGATATAGGGGTGCGTATGGAGACACCTGAGATTTTCTTGCTGTAAAATACTGCGATAAATGGTTTGTTAGTTTGGAATTGGAATCAATATAATAGCAGTGATAATACTGAGGATTTTTGTTATAAAGTGTGCTTACCACATTCAGCTTCAGTTATACAAGTCCCTAAAAAGTTTCTAAAATATCCTTCTTTACAAACGCATTGGCTTTTACAAGGTTCCTCTGGGGGGGCACAATCAAATTCAATACCGCGGGTTTTGCATGTCTTCTCAGGAGGACAATTATTCAAACATTGCACTTCCTCGTTAGGTGGACATTCCAGCTGCAATGGACCTGTAATTTAATAATATACCGGCTGATTTTGTAGTGGTTTTGAATCGAGCTATTTTGGACAGGGTTTCGATAGTAAAATCGTCTGGAAGTAATTATAATTTTTTTTGTTTAATAAAATGTATTTACTGGTGAACGGAATATTGTATGGGTTTTGTTTGACGATTTTGCTATCAAAACTATGTACAAAATGTTTCGTTTCAAAACGGCTATAAAATCAGTCAGTATACCTCTGAGTATACCCATAATGTAAAAGTTAAGAATTGATTGTTGGTTCATCCCGAATTGACAGAGCAATAGCTGTAACAAACAGGAACGAAATAAAAGTAAGATACTTAAGTAGTATAACAACCAAGGATCAATTCTTAATTTTTATGTTATATAATAACTATATCAATATCAAATAATAACAAATCAAATCAAAAATCATTCATTCAGTTTACTGGTCTATGCAGAACAAATCGCCTCTTTGCTTCTATAATGTGACATATCCGAAATTTCGTTTTTTTTATTATTTGATAATTAAAACCGCCGTGATCGATTTTATTTTCTCAAAAAACGTGGTATTTTTTACGCGGTAAATAGCGAATCTGTGGGCGAAAGAGATAGCGTCATTGTGTCAGATCACAATATGGCACTGTCTCTTACTGCATCAAGAATTTTTGCGAGAACGTAACATAACAGTAACCACTACGCACTTACAGCGGAAGGAGCTCTTGATTTTCTGCGAAAACGTGACATAATGTGTTTATCACGTTTTGATTGTAAAGATAAGTCTTAATTCAATTATGATTTTAAATGTTATAATGTGATATATGGATGTGACACATTAATACTGAAAAATAGTGTGGAATGTTAATTGTTATATACCGTACATGTCACATTGCTGTCGAAAGTATGAATGTTTTATTTGGAGTTAACTTAAGATGTAATGTTGTAGGTGATGAAACTTTTTCCAAATTAAAATTCAAGCGATGGATAATTATAGATGTTTCGTTTTTGAACAAAAACAAATGTATTTATTTAGGAATATTCTAATATAGTCCGTTGTAAATGCTAAAAGTAATAGCCGTTGGTACTTAAATTTTTCAGATGGAATCTAGATGTAAGACAAGTGACAAGTGCAGGTAACTATATTATGTGAATATCATACTTTGTGGTGTATTTGCCGTATCTTAGTTTAATAAGAAACTACTAATCTTAGCAAATATTTAAAATAATAAAACTTATTTTTAGAAAACGACTCTTCATTAAGCGTAGCGGGGGTGATTTTATAAAAATATAGGCTGCTATGAAAACTGATTATTAATATTTGCGCCAAATAATACCAAGACTATCTCTGATTACTGTGTAAGATCATAATTGATTTTTAATTTTGTAATTTTGTCTTAACTTAAAAGTAGATTTATTCTAATTTGATTACTTATTTTCAAAGGACTATTTTGTATTCATGTTTTGACTAAGTCTAGTCCGTTACATTTGTATTACAATATTGGTTGGTTAAGTATTTTTTTAATTTTGTATTTTGTTTGAAATTGCTAACACTTATAATGCTATTGTCAAGCCCTCTTTAAAAAGTAGCAAGTGTCCAGGTCTCCCTAACACCGCGACGCGTACAATGAAGCAAAGCGCGCCACTAAGAAAGCTGTAGCCAGAGCCAGACGAGACCACTTACAACCTCTATGATAAGTTGGAATCGCCTGAGGGGCGCAAGCTTATCTATAAGTTGGCGCGTTCCAGGGTCAAAGCGGCACAGGATATAATTGTCGCGGAGAAAAACAGAACGAAGAATACGCCACTGCACTGTCTGTTTGTAGACATGCAGAAGGATTTCGACTGTGTTCCTCACGCGGTGATCTGGTAGGTACTGCGGGTTCCAGAGTTCTATATTGACACTATCCGAAAAATGTACTACAATTCCGGTCCAGACCGCTGTTGGCGACCCAAACCCCCTCTCCATCAACCTCGGAGTACACCAAGGATCTGTTCTTAGCCCGTACCTGCTCAGCGTGGTGTGTCGGATAGCATCAGAAACTCATATGAGCAGCCCCCGTGGGTATTCATGTATGCTGATGACATCGCCCTGGTGGATTCGCATCTCGCATCCGGGGCCGCCTCCATTTCCATGACATTGCAGACAAAATCCAGGAGAGTCGCCTTCGCTGGTACGGCCATGTTCAGCGACGACCACCCGGCTACGTGGGTAACAGATGTCTGGCCATGACACCTCTACCGGGTCCCGGTAGGAGGAATAGACCCAAGCTAAAAAAAAGCTTGTTCGGCTTGGCGTCGTAGAGGATGACATGCGTGCCAATGGACTCACCACAATGGATGCGCAAGACCGTGCGAAGTGGATGAGAAAAAGCCGGAAAGCAGACCCCGGACGCCGAGGCGAAGGCTTCGGATGCGACCGGGACTAACGCAAGGATGATGATGATGAATGTTATAATTGTGAGATTTTTTAGAAACTATTGAATAGTCAAGATTGTTCCGTCTATTGTTTCAGTATTATATAGGTACTAAATATAATAAAAATAATAATGTGGCCAATCGCCGAAGACTGATTGTTTTTAGGTATAACTATTTTATATTAACCTAAATATGCTGTAATATAGAAGTCAAATGCGATTTTCATTAGGCCTAGCAATTGTGATTATTTATAGTTATAATTTGTTTCTGGTTTTTAATTTTTATAGAATTAATTATTAAGTGTGGTTGTAGTTTCCCTCTTTCTAATAAAAAAATATTCTCGAAACCAAAAGATTTTATTTCAACAATGATTGTTTGTGGCAAAACTCAATGTCATAAGAAACGTAATATCATCAACAACGTGACAACTCAGGTTGTAACACTCATAATACTCACTATTTGCAAGAAAAACGTGATATATGTTCCCCTTTTTTTAAATTGATGCTAATTCCACGTTAAAATTTCAAATTGCTAGGGTTTTAAGAACTACTCCGATAGTTTATTTACTATATCAAATAACAAATTAAGGATCGACAGTAAAAAAGTTATTAGTTTTGTCACAGTTTTATTTTGTAAGTTTAAAATCACTCTCCTGTAAAATCACAGTTTTCGAGATAACACATTATAGAAGCAAAGAGGCGAAATGATTTTTGATTTGATTTGATTTGATTTGATTTGATTTGATTTGATTTGATTTGATATACATTTTTCATTTATAGATCAGTTTCAGCATTAGTGTCCACCTAACGAAGAAGTGCGTTGTACGAATATCTCCAAAGCCATGGTATTGAATTTGATTGTTCGTCCTCACTGAGCCTTGTGAAACACTGGAACAGCTGTATCAATGGTCGGTTATAAGGTATACTCACCACATTCAGCTTCAGTTATACAAGTCCCTAAATAGTTTCTAAAATATCCTTCTTTACAAACGCATTTGTTTTCACAAGGCTTTTCTGTTACCAAACATCTGAATTTAGCATCGCGGGTCTTGCATGTCCTTTCAGGAGGACAAACATCCACACATTGCACTTCTTCATTATGTGGACATTGTAGCGGAATTGGAGCTATAAATTAAACAAAATCCATATCTAAATCCATCGTTATAATTACATAGTTATTTTAAAGTTTAAGAATTGATCATTGGTTCATCTAGCGTTGGGCTCATCGATATTGTCCAAAGGTTGAAGAGGCCATGGGGGCGTAGACATGTGGCAATCGTTTTATAGAATGAAATAGAATGGGATTGACATTCGTTCATGCCTGTCATAAATGTCATAAAAACGTCATATGTGTCAATATCATAATATCGAACATTATATTCTATTCCATTCTACAAATCTAACTAGGTGACAGTCGTTGTACGGAAAATATCTAAGTGCTGTCGCGACTCAGTTATCCTGGAAAAAGCAGACCCCGGATTCCAAGGTGACAGCTTCGGATGCGATCGGGATTAAAGAAAAGAAGACGACGAATAATAACTTTTAAAACATAGATCAGATTAGATTCAACCGTAGGTAGTGTTCACCTAACGATAAGTAACAACATAACCCTCAAACCTCGAGGTCATCTCTTTTGACTAGGTACTCGAGCGGTAATCACGGTGTGATTTAGGCCCCAAATATAGGGAAGCGGGCATAGCGCGCCGCCACCGTGACCCCCGGGCCAATGGAGGTTATTTTACCACCTCCGATGCCCGAATCGTCTCCTTCTCGTCGCTCATAGTTGTCTGCACTCATGGTATAGATTTCGATCATGGATTCCATTGTTTAATCTACACGAGCCTTGTGAAAGAAGGCTGTAGGTATAAATGTTTATAAAGTATGCTTACCACATTCAGCTTCAGTTATACAAGTCCCTAAAGAGTTTCTAAAATATCCTTCTTTACAAACGCATTTGTTTTCACAAGGTTCCATTGGCGTCACGCATTTGAAAAAAATACCGCGGGTCTTGCATGATTTTTCTGGAGGACAAATATTTGTACATCGCACTTCTTCATTAGGTGGACACTGCTGCTGAATCTGACCTGTAAATAAGAAATATAAACATAACATAAACTCACGCCTATATTCCCGAAAGGGTAGGTAGAGGTGCTAGCACCCACATTTCGCCAGTTTATGTTTAAGTACCAATGTAATAATCAATCAATAATCAATAATCACAATAATCCCGGTTAATGGCGAGCCTATTGCCATTAACCGGGCACTTATAAACCTGCGATAAATACACACATAACTTCGAAAAGCATCGAAGTCATTGGTGTGTGCCATGGTAAACCTGGGATCGAACCCGAGACCTCGTCTCAGCAATCCATTACCCATACCACTAGGCTACCGCGGCTTATTTTTTACATTCATATTCATACAATTTCGAATAGGTACATACTTCACGAACATCAATCACTTTTAAATTATTGAAACGCGAAGTACCGCGATTTTTTCACCTGACATGTTGCTAACAGGAAAATAGACCATAATCTATGTTGGTAATTCCGCAAACTGACGTAGAGCTATGACCTTGAGGAATGCTGTGTGGCTACTATGACGTCACTCATTTATTCACTAAAAACGTTTTCGTATTGGAGTTAAAGGGGAATTACTGTTGACATGACGATATTTGCGCTTTTTGTATGATACGATGGCGACTTTTTTTCCGTGTGCATAATACCTACGGATATCGCCCCCGTCAAAGCCGGTGGAGGCGATTATGTCGGACTCGAACCGACTAAAACGCAAGCCGTCTATGGCACTTTCATTGCCGGAGGTGAGATTATACAAGATATATCCCTCGCACCCTTTCCTACGATGCGATACGATACGACCCTTTCCTCTAATGTGAGAACCATGGTGTCCTTATCTAGCCCCCGAATATGGGGAGGCGCAATTTGCGCCGACGTCGCGCCCTGCTTCTGCTTGGGTCGCAGACGGCTCCACCCATCAGCCCCAGGCCCGCACTCATGAAGGACGGAGGTCACTTTGCGACCTCCGACGTCCAAGTCGCATCCGCTGATCGCGGGCAGTGCAGAGCCGGAGTCTTCTCCGGACCCGCGCATCGTACCATCGCCATAAGGTACGATGGCGACTGCGAAGAATTTAGTCAGCGCTTAGATAAAGCTTTTTTCATAGGAATCGGACAGCCTACAGGAACGCTTAATTCAATCAATTAGCGTATTGCAGTACACCTATTGCTCGCGATCCTTCATCTTACGTAGATTATGAACACTTGGTTAGCGAAACCCGAGTATTAACGCGATCATATGGCAACGGTTTGGCCAGGTTGCACTGGCCGTGGTCACAAGCTGAGTACGAGCACTTGATTACGACGAGTTTAAAACCGGTGCCATAGGCCAGGGTTAAAAATAGTTGAACGAGCACAAGTTGTAGGTATGTTTACCGGACGTTGGCGAAGGGTTAATTTAAAGCGTTATGTAGAACAAAAATAATTTACACAGTCTTTATAGTGGAACGACATGTAAGGCAACATCCTACGGTTGAATTAAGAGCTACTTCTGTTTTTAAAATCAGAGAAGAAAAGAAATGATATAGTAGATAATTAAAAAAAATATTTTGCAGAATCCATTCCAGAGGTTATGGGCTTCTTATTGAAAAAAAAATAGGTTAGTTAGGGTAGTGGGTTATGAATAAAAATGGGCTATGAATAGTTAAATACTTATGGTTTGTATCTAATGGATCTGGTACTGTGATGATGATGTCTTAGTATCAATGAATTACAGTGAGAATATAATTATAATTATAAACTTTACGAATATTGTACCAACCTAATTTCCACATAAGCATATTTAGATTATTTTATCAAATACTGGGTTAAACACACCCTGATTAAGACCCGTATTCCAAAACAATACTCAATTCTCATCTCAATTTACTACATAACACTATTAACTAGATCTGGGAGTGGAGGGGAATAGATTCACAACTGAGCGATATTCTGGGGTGTATTCCAGATCTTGTTGAATCTTTATTCATCTGAGGTCAGATTTTATAGGCAGTTTGACAGATTTGACAGATAGTCTATACAATCTGTCTTCAGATAAGTGTTCTGTGCTTCAGATAACAAAGAGAATACAATACTGTCAGATAAATCGAGTGCCCTTCCAGAACACAAGAATACTAAATTCAAGCTCCTGGTACGCAGTAACGCAGGGTTTCTATAAAATAGTGCTATTGAGAATACTTTAAAAAGTTTTGGATCGTTCGGCATCGATACATATTACAATAATTATGTTAGATTTATATTACTATTATTAAAATGTGAATTACCTTCTGCGAAGCACAACACAACACACGAAACCAACACAAAAAACGACCTCAACATCTTAATGAATCGCTTGTATTGATACTAACTTGCTCGGGCACATCAATTTATAATCAAGTTGTATGTATAACACTTATAAGTTTATCTATTTGAGTACCTACACTTGTAGACACTACGCGGTCTCGTCGCACTGTGGACATTATTTCGTGGTGTACAAAGCATTTATCGGATTGTTGCATCGGGGTTTTCCAAACGATCAAAAATAATTACCCTTCTAGTTTCGAGGCATCGCCATCGTACCGTTTGCGCTTTACTTTATTTGTATAATATTCGTATACAGTGCTACTGGTTCGAATGCAGACTTTTGCTGGCTGCTGTTGCCGTCTTTACCATAGGGGCACTCTAGGCACGTGTCCAGGGAGTACCGCCTCAGGGAGGCCCCCTCCGAAAGGAAGACAATTTCTCACATATCAACTTAGGAAAAATATAAAATTCTAAACTATCCAAAAGGGCCTCCAGATCCTTGTGTGCCCAGGGCGCCTAGTATAGGTAAAGACGGTTCTGTTGTCTGCAGGTTATCAAAGTCTTCTGCTGGATATATGCCTCTCCCAATGTGCTGCAATTCTCCAGATCTTCCACCTTGAGTTACAATGATATCGCCTGCGTATTTTTCAGTTTGTGCCGCCTCTTACGACACTCTTCAAATGAAATGGGGTGGTGATATTCTTTCTTCATCACCACACGGATATGGCTTCGGTTCCAGTTTCAGTTCCACTAAACCACTTGCAACCAAACGTACTTACGTCGAATTTTCAGCGTTATTAAGACCTTTCTTATAAAAATACTCAACATTACTTAGTATCACTTGGCCTTACAGATTATTAGGAATGGCATATCACCCTGATTGAGTTATTGGATTCGGAGGACGCTGTACGCTCTCTGCGTATAACTCACATACTATTGGCGCAGAAACACTACAGGCTACATCATCGCCGAAGAATTTCTCTAACGAGTCGTAGGTACCTACAAGACTTAGTAAGTTTATATATTGAGTAAAGAAAATAGACAATTAGTATTACATTATTATCCAAGAATATCATTTACCTATAGTTATTGTTCTTGGAACAATTGATAAGTTATATTTAAACGCAATATAGCTCGAAGAGATTATAAACGTCGGCAAGCTATCACAAGTAGCAAATCGGAGTGACAAAATGGCAGGAATATTTGTGTTATTTTTCTGTATTTTTATTTCAAGTTATGGAGTTAAATCAGGTAAGTGTATTATTAATGATTAACTCGCTGACTCGCGCAACTTCGTCTGCCTCACCCCGTTTTTGCAACATTTTTCACTTTTGCTCTGCACCGGTTGTAGCATGATGTTATAAACATATAAACCTTCCTCTTCAATCACTCTATCTGTTGCGTAGTTTTAAAGATTTAAGCATACATAGGGACAAAGAAAGCGATTTTGTTTTATACTATGTAATGATTAGCCATCGATTTGAGATATAATTAATCCAATTATATCTCAAATCGATGGCTCCTGTGGTATGTCTAAAAACTGTTTATTACAGTTTCAGCGAGTTAATATTTTGTCACATAATTTGAATACATAATTTCTTGATTGGTCATTAAGATTTACTGAGGCATACATATCACGCTGCGCGCCGTTTATCCTCGAAGGGGTAAACAATTTATATAATTTTAACTATGGTTTATATCTACAATGAAGTTTCTCAATTTTATAGGTTTAGTGTGCCCCCCAAACGAAGTAAGCCGTAGATGTTCAAACTCACTGTGCAAAGTTGACGAGTGCATCCAGAAACGACTAAACAAGTGCTCTTATGTAAAACACTGTACACGAAGGTGCGTCTGCAGACACGGCTACTTGCGAGCACCAAATGGGACGTGTATTCCAGAGAATGATTGTCCAAGTAATTATGTACCCATTCCTCCTTCCTATCCTTTTATTCCCACGGATACTCTTATGCCATCCGTTTAGGATGATTACGTCGCAATCGAAACGACTTAAACCTCACGCCATTTTGGTTATCAGATTGCAATCTTTAGGGTGTAAGATTAATTTCCTAGTAATTATGACTTATCTACTATATACAAATAAGTCGGGTTTTCCTTCCTGACGCTATAAATTCAGAACGCACGAACTGATTTCCACTCGTTGGAAAGGTCTCGGGCTCCGTGAGGTTTGTAGCAAAGAAAATTCAGGAAAAATTTAAACAGAAAAGTGGGAAAATCATTTTTCACATACAGCGCCATCTCTGATAATAAGCCATCTGGTGACGAAACGATTGATTGATTGATTGAAATACAATATAAATGGATATAATTAATATAAATGATGAAATCGGTTGAGCAAATTCAGTAATATAAAAAAAAAATTAACAAATATATTTTGACGATAAGTAATCCCTCCCGTGAATGATGTGCAAATCTGCCGTAAGCATTTATGTGTATGTAAGTATTATATTAACAACTAGCTGTTGCCCGCGGCTCCGCCCGCGTGGAAGTCGGATCGCGCGTGTCATCGCTTCAGGTCGAAAACGATCTACAGCTTATTTTTATAGCAAACATTACTGTAAAATATATTATTCCTACATAGATTTGTGTACAATTTTAGCAGTAATGAAATAAAAGTCAAAATCATTTACCTGTTTTGTATTGACCATTAAAGTGACACTTAGAAAACGTAAAAAAAATATAAAATTTATGTTTAGCAAATTAGCATTACCGATTACAGTTTGAAACGTGGCCCTGTTCTGAGAAGACTCCGGTAAGAAATTAAGCGGGCTGTTTTTGGTCTATTTAGAAACATTTACTTATTCTAATTGAAATTTTTGTTTTGAGTAGTAACATGGTTAGGCAGTTCATGTTCAGCTCTTTCCTCTGTCGATTCTTGAGAACGCGCATAATATCTCATTCTTTTAGAGTTTCTTGAATTTTGGGATAAAGAAGTTCTTTTTTTAGGTGGCATGTTAATATATATAAGCCTGTTATATATATATATATATATATATATATATATATATATATATATATATATATATATATATATATATATATATATATATATATATATAAAGAAGAAAATGAGTAAGTATGGATTAAAAGAATAATTAATGATCTATGAATGAATGATGCGATGTCGAGCTAAAAAGTACGTTTCGTAAGCAGTCGAAAAAATTATGTTATTGTAGTATTTATCAGAAGCCTGTTATTTAGGTAGGTATTTATTTGGATTGGAAGTAAATAAGTAAGTAAAGTAAAAGTACTATTAGTATGGAATGGAAATACAATTATTTATAATTAGTGATTTACGATGAATGATCGCGCTGAAAAGCACGATTTGAAAGCAAGGCAAACGGATACTTCCGGATCTCTCTGTATTCCTATTCTACACACATAAAAAAAAGTTTGCGATCAATGGCATAAGCTCCTAGAATTCTTTAAATTTAACTTTATCAAGAAAAAATTATGTTGTATGCCTGTACCTTGTTTGAAATTAAAATATAAAACTATTTTTTATTATTTATTTAAAAAAATTGAGCCATTTATCATAAGCTCGAACACATGCGGAGATCATCCTGGGCATGCTGAGGATCATGTTATCCAGCATTTCCTGGGGTAACATATCCCATTCTTCAATAGCGGCTTCCCTGAGCTCTGGAACTGTCTGGGGATGTGACTCACGGTTCCATACAGCTCGTTTAAGAGCATCCCACGCGTGCTCTATTGGGTTTAAGTCGGGCGAGCCGGCAGGCCAGTCTAATCGTGTGATATCGTATTCTTGAAGAGCAGCATTGACTCGTTGAGCTCGATGTGCGGGCGCATTATCATCGACCAGTACAAATTGGTGCCCATGGTTTACTCGGAATGGTTTGACTATATCATCAATAGCAACTGCTTTGTACATGTCTGCTGTCATGAAGCCCCGATACGGGATCAAAGGCATTCTAGCTCCAATCATAATGCCACCCCAAAAAGACACCGATTTTCCGCCTTGCTGAACTGTTCCAGTGGCAGTTCTTTGTCTTTCACGGTCGCCTGGTCTTCTCCAGACACGGACACGTCGGATGAGTGGAGAGTCGGGATTCGTCAACGAAGAGTCAGTTTTGCCAAATGTTTTCTTACTCACCTTCTTCATTTTGCCGAAGTCTAGCCCACTGCAATCTTCGTTGTTGACGTTGCCGGGAATTGAGCGGAGCTCGCCGTGACCTCCGTGCTCGTAATCCAGCCTGGTGCAAGCAATTGCGAACGGTCTGCGTGCTAACTTCAAGCCCAGGGGCGGCCCTGACTTCTGCTTTTATTTTAGTGGCGTTGATTGTGGGATCACGGGCTGCCAGCAATAGCGCTTTTGGGCAGCTGTCAAAACAGTTGGGCGACCGCTGCGGGGTCGGTCAGCTAAATTCTCCATTCCGTGGTACCTCTGCAACGGAGCCACGACACAGGATTGGGATATAGCAAGTCTGCGTGCTATTACTCTCGTGGTGTAACCTTCTTCCCTCAAAGTTACTATTTTAGCTCGTAAAACCTCTGATAATCCTCTTGGCATTTTTTCAATCACAACTCTACGCGAAAAACATCTTGAATCAGATTTCTGAATGAGCGTAAGCTAGGACTGAAAGCCTTTTTGTAAGAAAAAACAATTGAACGGTGTCATTGTTTTGTGTTCTAATTCTTTATTTAGAAATAAAGAATCTAAAAAGAAGAATAAATCATAATATAATCTACAGTAACAAAAAAGATTTCAGTTTTTCAAAGTGATCGCAAACTTTTTTTGATGTGTATTCTGTAGTGTTAATTGCGTTAACTGCTAAGCAAGAGAAGCAAAGCATTTAATAAAAAAAATTAAATTATTATATTAAGATATGAAATAAAAGAAACTATTAAAAACAACATAAACAACCAATGCTCAGAATAATCTGCAGTTTAGTAAGGGTGCAACTAATATCATCATCATTCCCTGAACCTTTTTCCCAACTCAGTTGGGGTCGGCTTTCCAGTCTAACGGTGATGTGGCTGCCATCTGACCTCCACAACCAATGGCGATATCGAAGTTCGAAGTTAGACTGGTTGGACTTTTGAGGGCTCCAACTACCCGTAACGACTGTCATAGATGTTTGTTTGTATGGCAACCGGGACCGACGGCATAACGTGCTCTCCGAGGCACGAACAGACCAGTGCAAACAGCCATATTCATGATTATCACTTTTTGCACTGGGGATCGAACCCGCGCCCCGTGCGTAGCATTTGCATGCACTACCGCCACGCCTCGGAGGGTGCAACTAATAAATTCGCATTAATTATTAGATCGCATACGGCACCTATTACAACTGCAGGTAGTGACTATCTTACGGAGAATCTTAACACCGAGTGTTGTAAAATGACGTCACTTGAGGAGCGCCATCTATTGATAAATGTTGGAATTTCATTATAGTAATGGTATAACGCTGTTAGAGTTGAACGCAATTTTTTACTGTAATATTTGCACGCCTTGGTCGCAAAAACTACTGAACGGATTTTGATGCGGTTTTTTTTATTAGAAAGGTCTTGCTTAGACTCAAAATTTGCAGTATATTTGGTTGTAATTGGTTAAGTAGAACCGGAGATATGACCAAAACCAACCTATAAACGAAGCGCAGGCAAAGCCACGGGTATCAGCTTGTATAAAAAGTAGCCTATATGTTGCTCAGAACTATGAACTATAATCGTACCAAGTTTGATCAAAATCCCTCCAGTAGTTTTTGATCCATGCGTGCACATACGGACAGACAGACAGACAGAAAGACAAAAAAAATTCTGATTGCATTTTTTGCATTAGTATCGATCACCAATCATCCCCCAATAATTATTTTGTAAATATATTCAATGTACAGAATTGACCTCTCTACAGTTTTATTATAAGTATAGATGTAAAATGACGTCACTTGAGGAGCGCCATCTATTGATAAATGTTGGAATTTCATTATAGTAATGGTATAACGCTGTTAGAGTTGAACGCAATTTTTTACTGTAATATTTGCACGCCTTGGTCGCAAAAACTACTGAACGGATTTTGATGCGGTTTTTTTTATTAGAAAGGTCTTGCTTAGACTCAAAATTTGCAGTATATTTGGTTGTAATTGGTTAAGTAGAACCGGAGATATGACCAAAACCAACCTATAAACGAAGCGCAGGCAAAGCCACGGGTATCAGCTTGTATAAAAAGTAGCCTATATGTTGCTCAGAACTATGAACTATAATCGTACCAAGTTTGATCAAAATCCCTCCAGTAGTTTTTGATCCATGCGTGCACATACGGACAGACAGACAGACAGAAAGACAAAAAAAATTCTGATTGCATTTTTTGCATTAGTATCGATCACCAATCATCCCCCAATAATTATTTTGTAAATATATTCAATGTACAGAATTGACCTCTCTACAGTTTTATTATAAGTATAGATTAAAAAATGCGTTTTCTGTTCAGTTATAAAGTGCCCGCCGAACGAAGTTGTGAACGAGTGTGCCAACGCATATTGCAAGGTTGAAGAGTGTAGCCAGAGGGAAGGTCCTATACCATGTGCTTCTGTGAAATATTGTGAGCCAGGATGCAACTGCCGAGGAGAATATTTGAGGGCGGACAATGGAACTTGTATACCAGCGGAACTCTGTCCACGTAAGTTAATAATCTCATAGAATATTTATTTATTTGAGAGACAGAGTTTATTTGAAATATACGCGAGCAGAGCAATGATTTGAAGTGTGAAACCAAAACTCAATTGCGTTTCTTGCCGGTGCCTTCTTAGGACAGGGCCGCGTTTCAAACCAGTGCGTGGCGCTAGTCCATTTGCTAAACAAGTCGGTAATGATTTTTAACCGACTTCCAAAAAGGGGTAGGCTCTCATTTCGGTATTTTTTATGTATGTACACAGATTAACGAATAGGTATTTGTGATTCGATTTACGTGATTATTTTTTATAATCTATAACTTTGTATGCAAATGGAAAACAATATGGGGTTCTTCAAGAAGGGCATTAGAAGGTTTCTTCAAGGTAGGCAGCACGTGTGTGACGCCTCTGGTGTTGCAAACGTCCATAAGCCACGGTGACCGCTTCCCCTCAGGTGGGCCGTGTGCTTGTCTGCCACCTAAGTAGTTTTAAAAATAACCGCTAGGATGATCACGATTGTATAATCACAGAATTTTGTTATAAACTTATATATTATTTGAAACACATCTCAATATTAATTTCCTTCATCAGCTCTAGAAATAAGGCGGCTGGATCTGCAACAGCGCGCATACCTTCCTAATGATCTTCCGAGGATAGTCGATTCTTACTATGGACTGCCTGAGGACAAGTTTATGATAACTAAAAAGTGGTTCGAGAGAAATGAAACTGATGCATGGCATTATTAAAAATCTATCTATACCTACCTTATCCACTGAAGCTTAGTACAATGTTATACTAAAAAAAAATGTTATGGTGGATATGCAATCCATGGAGGCAGGCGAGTTGTTTAGTTAAGGGGTAATATCAAAAAGTATCTACAGAACTGAAATAAACAAATGTCGTTTTTTGAAACTTTCTGAATTTTTATTTTCATAATCCTCCGTCCGAATCTGGACACCCTCGATATTAGCAGTCAATTACGCCTGTTATCCATTAGTCCTAAAACAAAACTGCAATATGTGTGAATCCATGTAGGATATAGGTAAGTATACGCAATAGTTGTGGACCCAAACTATGCTCAAAATGAGCTCTATATGCGTTTTTGGCAGCCCAAGACAGCTCTTTTGAGGATAGTACGGGGTACTAACGCGGTGGACTAATTCAAATAAGGATTTACCAATGATAGCTTATTTTAAAACAATCGGCGCGCACTAGGGCTTCGTGTTTCTGGCGACTTAGCTCCAAGATCCATGCCGATAGGCATATTATCGTATTGACGTGCTTGATATACAACGTGACAGTAACGTTATTTTAGGACTACAATTCATACATCACCGATTTTGTACTCCAAATTTCAGTATATATAACAGCCATGTAGCTCAGTAGATACAAGACAGAAAACATAAGTGGCACGGGTAGCTATAGGTACCTACATCGATTCCACTACCTTTGCTGTTTGAGTTTGAAACTTTAACTTTCGTTATTTTGATAATACGGATGAACGTTGTTTGTTGTGATAACACGAATCTTGATATTTATAAGTACCTACAAAATAAACCGATTACAAGGGTAGGGCGGGGATCCTTATTAGGCTTTCGTCGACATTGTTCGTGATAGGTAAAGAAAATATCTTTCTCAGCCATTTGACTGGATGTCGATAGATCGGCCTCGGTTAACATCAGGCGATAACTAAGTAGAGTAAGTATTTGGTCATGCTTGAACTACAATCGTTATTGGCTACTAATTCATCATGTCGGTTAATAACACACACAATGTGCATTAAATTCGCAGAGTCTCTGTGACATGATGGTAGTGAAGCAGTGTTACGTCGAGAGCAGCGGTTTAATCCCCGCACAGTGTAAATATTTGTATGCATGGCTAGGTCACGTTAAACTGTCGGTCCCGGTAGTCATACCAACATCTATGGCAGCCATTACTGGGAGTTCGAGGCTTAAAATGAGATCTAGAGTTCCCGGGTTCGAACCTGGTTATTATACTACCCACGTGAATCCACTCCTAACACAAGTCATTGAGCTTAGCAGGAAGGGTAAGAGTAGTAAGTATATTAGTAATGTCGATTATTAATATTCTTACCTAAAAAAAATGATCTAACTGCAATGCTTCGTTATCATCAATGGGTTGTGGAGGTCAAATGGCAGTCGTTTCAAGTAACGACTGTGACAAACAGTAAGATAAGAATTGTTGAAGTAATAAAAATCACATTATTGATAAAAATAGTGACCTAATGAAAACTGGAGATAATTTAATAGACGTTTGTGGATTACGACAAGATGGTTGGACTTTTTGTAATACTCTTCTGTCTTGGAATTGTAACACCAAACTTCGGAATTGAAGGTGTAACAGGTAAGTTTATGATCTATATCCTAAAATATATACTTTAGTCTTTTCTTTATTTTTTATTTGCGAAAATAATGTTTTTTGTATAGAATCGTAAATTGTAAATTTTATATAGAATAAAATTGTATAGATATGGGTTGATGACTACATTTTTATATTGACCGATAGCCCATTCACATTGTATAATAATCAATTAAAGGGAATAAGAATATAATAGTATTGTAATACACTAACAATATAACTTATGTAAAACATAAATAAAGAATAAGAACTCTTCCTCTCTCCAAATACTATGCTGTGCCCGACAGGGTCCATAATTGTAACCTTTTTAATACCGAACAACTGTACAGTCAGCAGCAAATAGATAGCGACATTCAAGGCTGTCAAATAGTTAGATACAGCCAAAGTGGTCAATAACATCGATACAGCCAAAGTGGTCAATTTATTGAGTGCACCCAGCCTGTCCAAATATATCGGTACACCGTGTTGTCAAATACATTGATACATGCTTGCCGCCATTATTTTTGCTACAGGCAAAGCGTCAATAGTAACCAAACACCCAAAGTGGTCAAACATATCGATACTCATAAATAATGCAGATTACAAGCAATAGTGTGACGTTCAGTGACATTTCTTCTATATTATGTAATTAAAAATAAAATAATTTTGCAAAGAGTTTTTGACTCATCAGTATAATATTTATTTATTGTAACGCTAAACATTTCCCGTGACTTGGTTCAAATATTTGGTATAGGTATCTTACTTATTTCTTAAAGCTGACAATTAGTATGTGTGTGTTTGTTACTCTTCTAAAATAAAATCGCCGGACGGATTTGAATGTAGTTTTGTAACGAAGTAGTAACATAAGCTATCTTTATTTTGATCCACGCGAATGAAGTCATCTCATTGACACCTCCATATAAACTAATAACCTATACGTTAAATTAATAATTTAAAAACCTTTCCATGTTCCGTTCTAATTTAATTTGTTATTTAAAGGTTCAATCTTCAAAACGTATCTCTATCGCTAATAAAAAAATAGTGACACAAACAGTCAGTTTATTTATTTTATATATACGTGATACGTGAAATAATATGTCAAAATTGATATTAATATTTTGAGATATTATTTCAATCAATTGCACTAAAAACAAAACACATGGCAATGACGTCACGCACGAAATAACAAAGATAGTTACATACAAAGTTTTAGAGGAAAGAAAGAGATAAACGCCTTTCACCATAATCTCAGACAACTGTCATCGTTGTTACTTCCCAGTTACTAATTTAATATGAGTTCTATGCTCATTGGTTAGGGTGTAATTGTGCAGTTGTACCGATGTTTATGGCAAGGATGCTGCTTAGTTACATATGGTGATTTGGCTGTCATCATATAACTGGCACCCTAGTAGAGCCGATATAATTGGTAACATGCGCGTTCCGTTACTTTTGACGAATGAGATGTCTCGATCTATGTGAGCGTCTCGGGTGTATTGATAGTTTTGAACACTTTGGCTGTCTCTAACTATTTGACAGCCTTGAATGTCTCTATCTATTTGCTGCTGACTGTACCTATATATTATGTCATATTATGGAACACAATAAATAAAGAAATAGATAAATGTAGCTTGTACCGTTTACCTATAGATGAAACAAAATATTTAATGTAAATAGACTGCAAATGCGTTTCCATTTTTTATTCTACTACGCATTAACCTCTGATCTCGATCCCGCTACTACATAAAACCCTTTGTTAGAGTTCAAGGAATAAATAAAAGTAAAATTACTTGACTCTCTCTCTACGTTTTCGAGCTAAGTATGCGCTTAGCAACATATTTTGCAATTAATTTATATTTCTATGGATTGTCTTCATTTAAATTATCATACAAGCCGTACACAATAATTTGCATTTTTCAAAAATAAAATAATGAAGTTTAAAATATACACTGACGGACTCATAAACTGCATCAAAGTTCAGGTTTACTCTAAAAGGATTTTTTATAATAAGTATGCAAACTTTTTAGATTAAATTATATAAATATGGAAAGACTGGCTCTTAATCTTAAAAAAAATTAAATTTAAAAATAGAACTGCAGTAAAACAAATGAATATAGCCGGGAAAAGAAAATTTACTTGTAGTATCAGATTTGCGTGTTATTTATAGCAAAGTTTTAAATTGATTCTCATTGATTTTTTTTGTTTTGTCAATTGAATTATTGTTACCAGCATAATTGTTGGGTTAGTTTTTTAACACATCGAGAGTTTTTGAACCATAATATGGATACTTCGTCCGAACAAGCGGCACAAATTGTAGCATTGGTGCGGGAGGGCTTGGATCAACGAACGATTGGTAGAAATTTAAATTTAAACCAGTCTACGGTTTCTAGAATATACAGAAGGTTTGTAGAGACAGGTTCTTACAGGAGGAGACGTGGTACAGGCAGAACTCGAGCAACCACAGGTCGTTATGACCGATTTATTGTTATAACTTCCCTGCGAAATCGTTTCCTCACGTCAGTTAACATCAAAACCGAGCTTAATAAAGTGCGTGGAGTAAACGTGTGTGCACGAACAATAAGAAGAAGGTTAAAGGAAGCGGATATCACCCCTTTTAGACCAGCAAATGGTCCAAAGTTGTCTACAGCTCACAGACAAGCTCGCTTAAGATTTGCGCGTCATCACCTGAATTGGACAGAAGAGCAGTGGGCCTCTGTATTGTTCACGGACGAGTGTAGGACATGTTTATATGGTGCAGATGGTCGCAGAAGAGTCTATCGTCGACGTGGGGAGCGATATGCTCCAAGTTGCATTGAGGAGCGTGTTCCTTTTGGAGGCGGTTCATGTATGGTCTGGGGTGGCATATCGATGAACGGGCGAACAGAACTTGTGTTCATAGACATGGTCCGTCAAAACGGTAATAGAGGGGGTTTGACAGCACATCGCTACATAACAGAGATATTAGAAGATCACGTGGTGCCTTACATGGGATTCATAGGCGAAAATTTTACTTTAATGCAGGATAATGCCCGGCCGCATGCAGCTGCACAAGTTCAACATTATTGCGAAGAGGTTGGGATACGTACAATGAATTGGCCAGCACGCAGCCCGGATCTTAATCCCATCGAGCATGTTTGGGACAATTTAAAAAGAGCTGTATATGCGAGAAACCCTTCGCCCACGACAGTGGCAGCACTAAGAACAGCACTTTCAGAAGAATGGGACAATATTCCGCAAGATCTTTTAAAAACCCTTATAAAATCTATGCGGAACCGATTAGAATCCGTAATAAGGGCACGTGGGGGTAATACACCTTATTAAAACACAAATAAACCCTTGCATAAAGTTTGTGTCTATTGTTAAAACCAATTTTTTAATTAAACCAATTTTTCTTAAATTTCTGTTTTTTCTTCAAAAAAAGTCTTAAGGTCCTTTCCAGTACATAAACTTAAACTTAAAGATATGACCCTACGCTGTTTTAAAGTTCACGAACCAATCTAGAGGTTTCAATTTAAATCTGTATAGAAAGTATGCATACTTGGTTAAAATATTTATTTCAAAGTCGTCTATTACTTTGATGCAGTTTATGAGTCCGTCAGTGTAGTTTCATGTTTTTTTTTATTTAATTTAAATTTCAAGGTTCAGTACAGGGCTTGGACAGTACGAAAAGTGACATGGTGAATTATTATACACGATCTCAATTATTTACTTTATACTGATTGATATTCTCTATATAGGTATTTCTTTTTTCACCTCGCCTGATGGTAAGCTGAAGGCAAAGTCTCAGGCAAGAGGGTCACCATTAAAAACACGTACAGTACTACAATGGTGGCGCTCAGCTTGATGGCTCTATTTCGTTACATAATTATCTATAATATCAGTTAAATCAAATCATTTATTTGTATAACACAGGCTACAGCAAGGTTGTAAAAGATACATTTTAATTAAATGTCTAAGTCCGCTGGGTTACAAACCTCTTCAAGGTGTACAAATATTTAGTTATTATCTATACATGTCAATTAGAGAGCATTCATAGTATTTTAATTGCCTAATAAATTATTGAGTTTTGTTTGTTTCATAGCTCTAACATGTCCACCGAACGAGGCAGTGAACAAGTGTGCAAACGCATTGTGCAAAGTCCAGGACTGCAAGATGAAAGGTCTCGATGCGCCTTGTGCACTTGTCGATAAATGTGTAATAGGATGCCTCTGCATAGATGGATACTTGCGAGCTGAAAATTCTACTTGTATACCAGAGGATCTTTGCCCTCGTAAGTGATTTTTAGACATAGAATTTTTTTTTTTATACTACGTAGGTGGCAGACAAGCACACGGCCCACCTGATGGAAAGCGGCCACCGTGGCCTATGAACGTGTGCAACACTAAGGGTGTCACACACGCGCTGCCCACCCTGAAGGGAAAGGAGGAGAGCTGGGAAGGGGTGGGGAGGCTAGGAAGGGGAGGGGAAGGAGGGGTATAGTGGGCTCTGGCTACCCTACTTACCGGCGGAAACGGAATCGCAGAATCACATTTTTACTTAGTGAATATAATTAATGACATGGTTTGATGTAACATAAGGAGATGTTGTTCGTTTGAAGTCTCGACGAGAAGTGAGCCGTTTCCCCACTTCAACTCGCACGGCAGCGCCCTCCTTACTTTCAAATGACATCACGATTCTTCATTCTCTGAACCTTTTCCCAACTCAGTTGGGCTTTCCAGTCTAACTGTGATGCGGCCGAACTTCCATATTCTGCGTGAAGCGACTGCCATCTGACCTCCACAACCAATGGTCCAATGACCAATGGTGATATCGAAGTTCCAAGCAAGACTGGTTGGACTTTTTGAGGGCTCCAACTACCCGTAACGACTGCCATAGATGTTTGTATGGTAACCGGGACCAACGGCTTAACGTGCTCTCTGAGGCACGACCAGACCAGTGCAAACAGCCATGTTCAAGCATACAACTTTTTGCACTGAGCGGGGATCGAACCCGCGCCCCGTGCGTAGTAGTCGCGTGCACTACCGCCAAGCCAAGGAGGCTGTCTCTTATGGATATATACAGGGTGGAATTTTGTAATGCCACCTGAAGGGAAAGTACTCTTAATACTGAAGATAGAAAATTTCACTCAAAGGAAACATTCCTTTATTTTTGAAAAGAAACAAAACTGCATTCAAGTAGAAGTGCTTTAACTTGACCCATTGAACAATTAATTTAAGATTTCATTGTTTTCCTTTCATTTAATCTATGAAGTTTGTTAGAGAGAATTCATCCTTATAATTGACCCTAACGATCGATGCAATAAAAGTACAGAGTGCAACTTTTACAGATTTTAGTCGGTTCGATTACCGGGTGCGGCAAGCGATTTTTTAAAAATCATTGAATGCAGTTTTGTGTCTTTTCAAAAATAAAGGAATGTTTCCTTTGAGTAAAATCTTCTATCTACAGTATTAAGAGTACTTCCCCTTCAGGTGGCATTACAAAATTCCACCCTGTATATTATGTTTTTAAGTGATTCTAAATTGTTACAGCTCGTCAGTAAAATGAATACCAGACGATTTCTTTAAAGGAGACATACGAATTGCAGGACAGGACAAAAACGATCAATACAAATAAAGAACCGAATACACACAATAATATAATCAGCAACTGAAGTTGATCTTAAGAACTTTTGTGAACATAATAAAATTGTATTAAAATATATTTACTAATTTTTATACATTATCATAGATTTGATTAAAACCTTTTTTACATTCTGATTTGAATTATTTTTCCAACATAGTACCGACTGTTTCTAAAGTCAATATCAGTGGTTAATATCATCATAATATATACTCTACTACTACATTTTAAAAGTAATCATATTTAAATCTTACTTCACTTCCATAGTGAAATTCGGACCGTCAGCGTCCGTCAGGAAACCAAAGAAACTAGTTAAAAGGGGTTCAAATAGTTCTCTTACTGTAATGGATATATTTACTTGTTTAATTTGTTTGAATTTACACTTGGCTTACAAGATACAAATATCGATGGGCGACAACGCTCCGAGTCCGAATCCTACTATGAAAATAATGTTACTTGTTACTTTTAACGGGTGGTGCTAAGGCCCCTGATTATTCGTTAACATCCATTTACAAACGTTCAGACGTTCAGTAATACATTTTTTTTCCTGAGTGTCAAGCTCGTGGTCGATGATATGTATGAAATGATGATGTAACAATAACGTAAATAGAATTACAAATTCTTAGGCATTTTTAAACAGATTTGTATCATAATCAGCAGCGGACCTGGCTAGATGGTACGAAACAAGAGTGAAGTCAAGAAATTTGGACCATCATTCCAGGTGCTGTCAAATCTAAAACGATGGCGAGATTTAGTTGATTTTTCACATGCTGTGTAAATAACTTGAGATTGTGAGAATTTAAATGTATCCAAGCTACAGCAATGCACCGTTTACTATACTATTCGTTATATATTATAACATACATACATACATATGCTCACGTCCGAAGGGGTAGGCAGAGGTGTATTATACATCCACTTTTCGCCAATTATGATTTTCATCCCACGTCATAGGGGGCGAGCATATTGCCGGGCACTTTGTAACAAAATGGCAATGCCGAAAATTGATTCCTAACCGAAAATGTAGCAACTAAATAATGGAGATTAATTACGTGCTTAGCCGCACAAGCACTACCAATTAACGTCTTGGAGAGTATCAGTACATTATAACTTGCATAATATCTTGTAAACGGATAAATGAATTTCAATGAAACTTACACAAATTAAATTGAAGTACTTAAATATGAGTCAGTAGAACAGAATGCTCATAGGAAACGTGAATTATAAATAAGAGAACTGATATGGTCACAATATGTCATTTAATTAAGATTTTATTTTATTTTTACATTCAAGTGTATTGGCAATTTCCTTGCACTCGCACATCGGTATACATGGTGAAGTCTGATTAACACTTCTCAAGTACCCAGTCTTGCAAATACATCCAGGTGCCTCAGGCTCTGTACATGCGATTCTCGCCACGATAGATTTACAAGTACCAAGTAGTGGACAATTTGGAATTAGTGAGCTCTTATATACTTCATGGGGATTGGGGCACCGAGCATCTGGAATATTTACACAATTAATCATACAGTATTTCTATCACAGGAAAACTCCGCCTTTTTTTAATCGTGCGAAAAATCCCCACGGATACCCCCCCACCGGAGCCGGTTGGGTAGGCTATGTCGGACTCGAACCGACTAAAACGCACGCCGTCTTTGGGTGTTCATCATCTTCCGTTCATCCGGTCATCCAGTCATCAGTTGCCGGAGTTGAGGTAGTAGCCAACATGTCCCTCGCACCCCGGCAGACCCGGGGCCTTCTCTTCGAGATGACCCCCGTCGGGTGTAGGAACCGCGGTATCCCCATTTAGTGCCCGGGTATGAGAAGGCGCACTTTGCCGCCAGTCACTCTAGCAGAAGCAGGCCGCTTCTGCTAGAGTGACAGGTGGCTCCACCCGTCACCCCCAGGCCCAGGCTCGCGCTGGAGGACGGAGGTCATGAGGTGACGGAGTCCTGGGTTCACTTTTTCCGGTCTAACTGCGTCGCGGCTGAAATTCGATCTTTTCCGTGAAGCGACCGCTATCTGGCCTCCACAACCTATTGGCATAGGCGTTGGACATTTCAAGGTTCATAACCAGACAAATGTAAATAATATTCATGCATACAAATAGTTGCACTGAGCATGGACCGAACCCACGCCTACTGCGTAGCTGTTGTGATCACTGCCACCACGCTAAACCAGCACCCTAAAGACCCTTCCGAGAATGAAATTCTGGCAAGAAATTCTCACTAGCAGTGAAAAATAGGTAGTTACTCCGATCATGACAACAGTCCGCTATTTCAGTTCCAAAACATAATTGGGAATCTGCATATGGAATAACCATTATGGAATTGTGATAATCACCATTCTAGGATACACAGATGTGTATTCTCATAGATCTCCTTTGTATTTTGATATCTGCTATTATATTATAGCTATTGACGAGATTAATATTAGGTATACCTGGACATTCCTCCTTTGGGACACAATCTCCATCGTTGTCCCTGAAATAATTTTCTTTGCAAACACAGCCTTTAATACATGAAGACTTCTCGACTATTGGGCACGGCATGTCATCACATTTGTCACTGCAGTTTTGTGGTCGGCATACGCTTTGTGTGCAGGAGCTATACTCTTCATTTGCCTTGCAAAGATCGGCTGTGAATTAAATAAATACTGTCAAGTAATTAAATAAATACAGGACATGACGGTGTCTCCCGTCCTAATTGAGTAGTCCGACTGGGTACAGAATACCGCGGTTAATAATAACCTTGTGTTGTGTTTCCGGCGGTGAGTAGGGTAGCCAGAACTCACTGGAGAGGTTTTGTGTTGTCAAAGGGAAGATCGAGAAACCCTTCTTTGTCTTCTGCACTGACAGCACAGAGACTCTCTTAATCTTCGAACCTTATTCTTGACATACGATTACGCTAACACTCTGCAGCATTTTTTTCAGTTTTTACCGTGACGTATGTTAATTCGCCAATCACGGTGATAAAGTCATAAACTTGTACCAGGCACTACATGAATTTGCACTTAGTACTGTAAAATCAAAGTTAACTTTGCCTCGCAAATATGATGTTTTTTTGAAAACTTAAACTTATCATTAGAAGTTCTAATTTAGACCTCATAGCACAGTTACAGAGTAGTGCAACTATTTCTAGGATTCAGTAGAGTGTTCAGAATAGTTAAAGGGTCTGCCCATATCTATATAATTCGTATAGACACAACTTCATAATAGTATATTTATATGTATAACAAAATTCATACTTACGACACTCTTTAAAAGGTACACATGTTCCATCTACTCTGCCATAATTATCTTTGCATTGACACTTCGGCTGGCATTCTAATATTATTCCGATTCTAAAGGGACACCTTTTCCTGACCCATGGCCAACTGCATTCATCAGTAGGACACAGGAATGGACATGGATTATATTTTTCGTGAGGTCTATCACTGCAATCGAATGGAGCTGGAAAAGTATTAATGGAGTTATTCAGGCAAATTGAGCGGCTGTACATACCTACACTATATATCTTGATTGTAACTAAGCAAGCTAGAAGAGGTAGTGGGTTGGTCACATTTATTTGTCAAGAGACTATGAGAAGGGACACAGATGTTGACCCAATGTGCAGTGGCTGGTTATTTCAGTTGCTTACTGGGATCTGCCACTACTAATGGCACAAGGGGATTGTTAAAGGGTAATTGATTGATTAATTGCGTATACATAGTGAGCTATAATAAATCGTGATCAAGTATTACAATCAAAACATCTTCGTAATCAAAATCAAAAACAAAAATCATCATCGCAATCATCATCATTTTAGCCATAGGACGTCCACTGCTGAACAATATATGCTTCCCCCATCGACCTCCAATCCGACCGGTTGGAGGTGGTGTACATCCAACAGCCAGCTACGGTAAGTTCTATATCTTACCGTAGCTCGCTCGTTGGAATTTTTCTACGACGAATTAGAAATGAGGAGATCCATAGATGAAGGAAAGTTGCCGACACAGCTCACTGAGTGTACGAGGCACATAGCAAGGAGTACAGTAGCCTTAGCACGAAATACTATCGAAATCGTAATGTAAAGGTATCGACAGAACGGAGCATTGCGATTGGCGGGCTACACACGCACACAGATTCACAAGAGGCAGACTACCTATCACAATGCTCCGTTCTCTCGAAACTTTTACATTACGATTTCGATAGTTCATGCTAGTGCTACAGATAGCCGTTGGAGCTGGAAGCTTCTCGAATGAAGACCACGTACTGGCAGACAACGCTTACAGACGGACGGATGACATAATCGGAGTCGCTGGTATCCGTTGATTCAATATAGAAAAAAAAATGGAATAAAATCTATTGAGGCTATTGAAGATAGAATGTGTAGGTATTGTAAAAATTGCTTTTAACTTAGGTAGTTACGTCAGTTACATCAGTATATCGTTAGAGTTATGAGTAGTTACTATATCAGTATATACAGAATATCGCCGTTTAATAACCTTGTGTTGTGCTTTCGGTGGTGAGTAGGGTAGCCAGAACTCACTAGAGAGGTTTTGTGTTGTCCGTGGGAAAACCAAAGGCTTATCCTACATCTTTTCCGCTGACGACACAGAATGTCTCTGTTCTTACAGGGGTTGCTGCACGAGTGTTATTCTTCTGGTGTTACACTCGCCCATAGGTCACGGTAACCACTTACCATCAGGTGGGCCGCGTGCTTGTCTGCAACCTAAGTTGTATAAAAAAAACTATAATTGGTGTAGATAATCAAGAATTACTCACGGCAATCTCTAGTAGGTATGCAAGTGCCATTATCAGCACGTCTATAGTTAAACCTGCATTTACAAGCAGGTGGCGGGCAATTTTTAGGTTGTGGACATTTCTTGTTATCATCTTCACATTTTGGACAATAATCTGATGCACAGTCTGGAGGACATTTAACTAGAATTTCATTATCACTGCAAGTTGGTGGTGGTTCGCCTGAAATTATAAAGGTAAAAAGGTTTGGTAGGAGTTCGATGGACACAAAATAATTAAAGGGAAGAATTAGTTTTTTTGTCATGCGTAGAATCCCCACCCCATAAAAGTCGATGGTCATATCGGATGATGACCGAATAAAACGCATGCCATCTTTGGGTCTTTTATTTTCGGGGGTGAGGTAATACAATTTTAGACCTTACCTAGACCTAGAATTAAACCATTGGTTGTGGAGGTCAGATGGCAGTCGCTTCACGGAAAATATCGAAGTTCAGCCGCATCACAGTTAGACTGGAAAGCCGACCCCAACTGAGTTGGAAAAAAGGTTCAGGGAATGATGATGATGATGATGATGAGGTAATACAAGGCAAATCTCTAGCACCCCGGCGGACCCGAAGTCATCTCTATCGAGATGGCTTCCTTCGGGTGTGGGGTCTTCTAGCTATAAATCTAGCACCCGGGTATGGCGACCTTGTGCCCACTTGTCGAATATTCGGAGGTTTGTGAGTTTTGCTCTACGAGAAGACGAGATTGTTTAAGCAAGTTTCAATTATTTAAATTGTTTTTATTGTTTGTTTTTTATTAAAATATTGTAATTGTTTAATTAAATTGTCTTCCTGATTCTCTCACTGTGCTGTATCAGTTAGTAGTTTTTATTTTAACTGAATGAATGATATTGGCTGAGTGTATTCGTGTATATACATTTGAATAGGTGTAATTAGGTAGGTACGTATTAGGTGCATAGATATTAAGTTGTAATTGAATAACACAATAGCTCAAAATCAGATACCTAACTTCCATAGTTAATTACGTATACTAACACTGTTATTATCAAACCAAAATCAATTACATTAAAAAATTAATGGGTGTGTGAAAAAAAGATTTCTAAAAGCGGGTTCACATTATTTATGAGCCAATACCGGATGGCGTGGCATCAAGATATGACATTGTGTGTGGACGAAACAACTTGTAGCAAATGGGTACATAAACTAGAGTTGTGCTGACACGATCATCAGCCGATTGATGGTTTCGTTTAGGCGCTGCTAGCGCGCAGCTCAAATACGTCCATATTATTGGATAAACACGTACTTCTGATACGGTCACGGCCTAAAAGTTACGTAAATGTAGACCCGACATAAGAGTTTATTATATTTGAAAAATATTCACTTGGGCATTGGTCTTCTGGGACGCAAGCACCGTTTGCATCTCTGTAATAATTTATCTTGCAAACGCAGCCTTTCTTGCAATAGGCTGGGTCTATTCTTGGACATGACACTGAGTCGTCTTTGGTACTGCAGTTTTGCTGTCGGCATAATGCTTGAGTGCAGGTGTTATATTCTTCGTTTATTGGGCATAGACCAGCTGTAAGATAAATGAATTATATGATGAACGATACATATAATTACACAATTATTAATATCTGTTTTCATGTGTGGTACATATTTTTTTTATTTTATGTCATTTTATTTGAGAAAGAAAGAAAAACAGCCGCAGCACAAATCGGCAGTAGGTATGATTGTGACAGTAGGCCGCAGTGCGGGCGCTCAACCACTTTCCATCAGGTGGGGCATGTGGTTGTCTGCCACCAAAGTTGTAGAAAAATTATAATAGCCGTAATCATATTGTACACTTACGGCAGTCTTGTATGGGTACGCAAGTTCCATCTTTAGTTCTGCCATAATCTTCCTTACACTGACATTTCGGGTTGCATTCTAATCTAATTCCTATTCTGAAAGGACATACGCCAGTTGCTCTTGCTAGACTACAGGAGTCGGACGGACAGAGAGACGGGCAGGGAGTCCACTGTTCGTTGGGCTGGTCGCTACAGTCGAAGGGAGCTAGAGCAAAAACCAGTTAATTTAGCGGTACAAATAAGTTAAACAATAAAGTTAAATATTATAAATTATAATTAAATTAATTTTCATAGTTTAAAAAAAAAACGAACTATACCTACAACTTTTTTTTTTCTTTTAGGGACTAAAAATCATATTTTTAACGCTACGTTATGTCATCTGAGAACTCGTGACGTCAAATGTGCTTAGCAGCGTCTCTGGCGTTCTTTTTTTCTAATGAAAAAATGCGCAAAGGAATCTTTAGTGGTGCAGTCAATATCAATATCACTATGGTTCGTGTTTTATTACAGATTAAGAAATATTGTAAATAAAAAAATCCATCCCTTATTTGAAAGTCATAAAATGAATAAAATTATTCTAATAGGTTAAAATTCTATAAAAGTAAATTTTAGATTTGATCTGATTAGGTACTGTCCGATCCCTTTATCTGTTTAGCTCTGTTGTAGTGACTTTTGTGAAATTGAAGTTCTATATTTTAAAGAACCCAGTTCCTCCAACAACAATTTACGATGAACAGAGACTATTTTTTATGAGTAACTGCCACGATCGATTCAAACACTAGTAAATTATCTTGGTACCCTTTTTAACCATCTACTCTTCTTAATTAATAAAAACTGGTAACTTTTACTTACGGCAGTCCTCAGTAGGTATGCAAGTGCCATTATCAGCTCGTCTATAGTTGAATTGGCATTTGCACTCGGGTGGTGGGCAAGTGTCTGGCTTTGGGCACTTCATATTATCGTCTTCACACGTTGGACAGTAGTCTGATGGGCAGTCAGTTGGACAGTTATCTAGAACCTCGTTGTCACCACAAGTTGGTTGCGGTTTCGCTAAAATCATTTTATTAAAACTGTTTATTACAAGTACATTATTCAGTCCTCTGGTTCCTTCGAAGATTTCAAATGTTTTGGAACGGGTAAGAAGAGATGTATTTGTATTAGATACTTATATTTCGTCCTTTCGTAATAATTTTAGAATTGATTACAATTAGAGTAAAAAAATGTGTTATTTATTATTTAGATTTTAATGGATACGGATGTGTTTGTAAGTAAAATTATTTATGTGTATTGTTCTTTAAAAAGTTCTTACGAGGGCATTGGTCCTCAGGCACGCATGTGCCATTTTCATTTCTGTAATATTTTTTCTTGCAAAGGCAGCCTTTCTTGCAATAAGCAGGGTCTATTCTTGGACATGCCACAGGATCGTCTCTGGTACTGCAATTTTGTTGTACGCAGTTTGCTTGAGTACAGGAGTTATATTCCTCGTTTATTGGACATATATTAGCTGTAAAATAAATAGTTACAATAATAAATAAATACTTCTTCATCCTGGAAGAACCAAAACACGCCCACAGCGTAACGGTCGCGTTGACTATTATAGCCACGCTACAGAGGCTAACTATAAATACTTTTGAAACTTAGTTATTGTTATTAACATGATCTTATTAAATTTTATTTCACCAAAAATACAAAAATGTCAAATAGCTTCTGTTAGTTAAATAATCCACCCGTGTCGTATCTGATGCAACCGACTGCATTTCGCGACGGATCTAAAAAGCAAACCGACACTTTTTCAAATTGTACAAATGTGGTAATAAAAGTCAAATCTCTGAGATCAAAAGTAAAAAAAAATATATGGTTCCTAGAAATATAATCAACATTATTTTTGATAATTATGTCGAAATCAAGGGACATTTTCCTCTATGACTGAGTTACTGCGATTTGCCGAGATTGTTAATTTCAAAGATAAATCTCTAAGGTCATAATTGGCATTTAGTTGTCTATTAATAACAAGCAAGATTTTAAACAAATGCATTTTTCAATCTCATCGGTCAAATCCTAACCCATTATATAAACTAAAATTATTAATAATTGCTGACGAGTTTTTGCCATAGGGTACTTACGACAATCTTGAATGGGTACGCAGGTTCCATCTTTAGTTCTGCCATAATCTTCCTTGCACTGACATTTCGGATTGCATTCTAATCTTATTCCTATTCTGTAAGGACATACGCCAGTTGCTCTTGCTAGACTACAGGAATCGGACGGACAGAGAGGTGGGCAGGGTGTCCACTGTTCGTTGGGCTTGGCGCTACAGTCAAAGGGTGCTGGAGAAACAGGGGATTATTTTTTCAAATGATAATAGTTATAATGAAATTACAAATGATATTATCTCTTCCATTCATTCTTCAGCCTAACATTCTGTTTCAGTGGCGACTTGCTGGTACGATAATATATGCTTTGAATGTGTTTTTTGGAAAAAAATATTAATTGAATTAGTTATGTAGGACTTAAGTAACTGGTTGTGAATTAACTTGCTACCATCACAACTTATATATAGGTAGTATAGTTCAAAAGTGAAGTGCTGTAATATCTGAATTTTTTTATGAAAATGTACCTACCTAATTAATTAATAAGAGTCTAGGACGAGTGAGCTAATCGCCATATACTTATATGCAGGGAAACGCTTCTGAAGCCGAAGACCCCTGGTAGACTACGTATTGGCATAAAAAAATGTTTTTTCACGACATTATTGGTACGTTTAACTTTACCAACACGATGGAGAGGTCACACCTCTTCACCGCCAGTTAAACGGTATTAAAAATAAAAAAACAATAATTAAAAAAAAACATATCGTAACTGTATCGAACTACATACCACGGCTTTGGGAGTGTTTTCCTTACACCATGTATTACAGGCAGGTAATGTAATATCCTTTCCTTTCATGTCTTTTTTTGAAAATAATGATAAAATTACACTCACGGCAGTCCTCAGTAGGTATACATGAGCCATTCTCATCACGTCTATAGTTGAACTTGCATTTACACGCGGGTGGCGGACAAGTGTCGGGCTTTGGGCACTTCTTATTGTCACCTTCACACGTTGGACAGTAGTCCGATGGGCAGTCAGTAGGACAGTCGTCTAGAATTTCATTGGCTCCGCAAGTTGGTTCAATTTTTGCTAAAATGATCAAAATATGATATTAAACTAAAATGAGAGATTGATGGTATCATTCGTCCTAATTGAGCAGTCGGACTGGGGAAGTACCTTCGTTTTACAGAATGACGCGTCTAATAATCCTCATATCGCCTCTTATACAATCAATGGTGAACCGATCGCTCGGGTGCACCAGATTCGTGACTTGGCATTATTTTGGACCAGCATCTCACATTTATCCCACACTATGACTCCATCGTCAATAGAGCTGCCAAAATGACGAACTTTATTAATCGCTCTACCGCTAATTTCAAATCCCACAAATCTGAAATTGTTCTATTCTCCGCTCTTGTCCGCAGTGTACTCGAGTTCGGAAGTCAAATATGGAATCCCTGTTACGCCATTCACTCCAACCGAATAGAATCGATTCAGAGATCTTTCACGAGGCGTATGGCATACCGATCACAAGGAATTAGCCACCGCCAGTCCTATAATGCTCGACTGAAGTTCTTTGGGATGTGTCCTCTTAGCCATCGTAGACGCATGTTGGATCTAACATTTTTACACAAAATGGTCAATGGCGCGACGGTGTGTGAAGACTTGCTATCGTCAGTTAGTATCAACGTTCCCCGGAAACCTAACTCACGCCTCCCTCACACCGAGATTTTCCACATTCCCTTTCTCAGAACGATCACTGGCCGCAACGAACCTATATCTAGGATGCTAAGAACCTACAACCAGTTCTGGAAACTGTACGGTATTGACGTTTTCGGAAACAGCGCTGCCGGGTATAAACGGAGAATAATGAGACAAATGTAATAAAAATAAAAATAAAAATGCATGCATCTAATATTAGCTTAATTGTGTTTAATATACTAGTTTTCTTTAAAATTCTTTAATTATATTGTTTTAATTTTTAATATAATATAATAAAATAAATTTACTTATATAGTGCCATGTACTTAGGCTTACGAACGCTGTGCATATCAGTAATTGGGTTATGTATGTACTAGATATAAGTCCATAAACCCAGTATTTAAGTTTGAAATGTAATGTACATAATCTGTTGATGTGCCTAATAAAGAAATTAAAAAAAAAAAAATAATAAGCTTGTGTTGCGTATTTTCCAGTGGTGAATAGGGTAGCCAAAGCTCGGTGAAGTTTTTGTGGGAAGCCCGAAGGTTTAGGTTCACACTGTTTTGTGTTACTATGAATCTTTGCATTGCCTAATCTATTAGTGAATAAGTAATAGTACTGACTGGCTTTTAGCTATAATATGACAATAGACACATTATAAATATATTGTACAGTCACCTGCAATGATATGTATACGTTTTAGAACTCTTTCACATTAAACTTGTCGAATTTTACCGTTTCATGTCATAATGTCGACTTGTCCTTTATTATTGTGACAAGGTTCCAAAGTGTATACATATTATTGCAGGTGACCGTACCAAGAAGAAAGTTTCATTCATCATTCTCTTGAGAAGCATTTATCATTCTTTGTTCTCGAACAGCTTCTCTAACAAATATGTTCAGCATCAATGAGTGAGACTAATTGCGGTCACATGACAGAGACAACTATTAGGGTAAATTCATATCAGGCGGAAAAATATTCGAACACATTATAAATGTTAATTAAGTATCAATCATTTAGACAAGGCTAAATTTAGAAAACAGCTTAAAATCGTGTTATATCAGCTTTGTTGTTTAAGCGATTTTAAGCTTTGTCTTAAAGGAGTAATGCTTATATCATTTACTTACCACATATCATCATTTATTTTTCACCTGAATCGATATCCTATTCTATTTACTCTCATAACTGAAACTCGACCGAACAATACCTTCCCGAATATCGGTCACTATTTAAAAATACACAACTTGAAGTATTTGTATTAAAAGGAAATGAAGTTCTTATAGAGAAAATACAATCAATGAACTATTCAAGGAATACATACGGCATTCATCCACCGGTATACAGTTTCCATCGTTGTCTCTAGCGAATCCGTCTTCACAATAACATTTACGATTACACACTTTATTAACTATTGGACAGTTTGTTCTATTTTCTTGAGCAATTGTTGAACATTGATTGTCGCAAGTGCTGTCGCATGCGTAAAATTCATTCGGCTTCGAACATTGATCTGTAAAATGAATTCAAATATGATAAAAGATAAAATAGTAGCATTCAATCCCGGCTAGGGACTCACTTTTTGATAGCACATTTAGTTTTATCTGAGAACATGTACGTATTCTCGAAAATGTGTAGAATTTGTCAAATTACATTTTAAACCAGCGAAGTGAACTTATGATTTGGAAAATGTTGTTGGGATCAAATTTAATTAATACACTTGGTTTGCAGAAATATGGATTTTTTTATTTTCATCTCATTTTATTTATTTGCCGTACAATACACTATCATTACAGATGGGTTCCAATACAATAGTGTAGGAGTCTTAAAGCTACTTTTATATCATAGAGTCAAACAAAAATAGAATACATTAGTCAGAATATTAGTCAGTAGCTTGAATGTTAAACAGTAACAAAGAAATAATTTTGGGAAAGAAAAGATATTCAGACACTTTTACCTTAATCAATACGTACGTAACGTACGTTACGCGTACACGCTACCCATTTAGATATAAGTCTTGACTAGAAACTAGTTTTGATAGCAGATTGTATTCTAGAAGTAAACTAGAGTACAGATTTTTATGAACGTAAATCTAATCATTTGGGTACGGAAAATGATTAGATTTACGTTTTCCAGAACGATGCTCAGTTTTGAATTTAAATATTCATTGTTTATCATTGTGTATTATAAAATGGGTACTCAGTGTACTTACCACATTGTGCATTACTTATACAGGTTCCCAAATAATTTCTGTAATAACCTTCTTTACAGACACACTTGTTTTCACAAGGTTTATCAGAAGCTAAACAATCAAATTCAATGTCTCGAGTTCTGCATGTCTTTTCAGGAGGACAAACGTTCATGCAGCGTACTTCCTCATTGGCTGGACATTGTGTCGGAGGAGTAGTCTTATCTGTAATTATTGACAGTTCTTATTGATATTGACAGCCTCTGGTGGTAGTATACGTGACTGTTACGGAAGAAGCGTGGGTACTTTTACAGGGTGTAAGGGGAACACTCCCGAAGCCGAAATCCCGAAGAAAAAGCAGATCGGTATTATGAATATTAAAGATAATTTATAAGATAAGATCTTCTTCTCTTCTTATTTTCGTGTTTAAGTTTTATGATAACCTTTTTAAATAATACCTTTATCTAAACATCACATCAAAATTTACACAAATTTTCATAAAAAAAAGTGTTAATTTTTTTTGTTCATGAACACCACGTATAAGATAACTCGAATTAGCGTTGAACTTGAGTTAACTCGAGTTGCCACATCTCTAATTCTTAAGATTATTAGTTTACTATAGAAATTTTGATGGTACTAACACTCATCACTAAATAAATAATTGCTTATTATCAATGCTATCAAAATACTCACTGCACTCTTCATAAGGAACGCATATGCCATTCTTTCTCCAGTAACCCTTAATACATCTGCAGCTTGGCTTGCACCGGAGCACTATAAGGATATGTCCAAACTGAGATGGACACTTCCCAAACGGTGTTGCTTGAGAACAATCGTCACTTGGGCATAGGGGCGGGCAAGAGTTGTATTCTTCATTCGGACGAGCGCTGCAGTCGAAGGGAGCTGTGGAAATGCAATTGACTATGCTAGTGTAATGCCAACCATGTCTGTCTAAATATTACGTCACAGTTATATTATTAGTAATAATATAGCTAGATATTTCAATGTTATGCAAAAGTTTGTTTTGAATAAATGAATGTATGTATAGATACTGCACTCATGGTAAATGCTCTGATGAGCTCTTTCAATTAATCCCAACCTCTCCTTGCCTACACAGGACAACATGCGAGGCTTAGGTTGAGTGAGTCTTTCCTCTACCGCATCATTAACTCTTGGAATGCCTTAGGTACTAGCGCACGTGTTTCCTTCTTCCTACAGTCCCGGGTCGTTTAAGCGGGGCGTGAAAGCATCTGAAGAGGTAGTTAAGCTGAACGCCACCATTGTAACACTCTACGTGTTCGTAATGACCCTCTTTAAATAGAAAAATATAAAAAATCGGCTGAACGAATCTGAATGGAATTTGCCAAATAAATTATTATTATTAATCAATTGAATATGATCTGGAATTTGACATAGGCTATTTTTGTCCTGTGGGTCGTGGGAACCTGATGAGTTTTAGGACGAAAAAATTACATGCATAAATGAACAAACGCGATAAATATTACTATAAAATCACAAAATAAAACAAAAGTATTTTTATAATACCGATCACCATCATCACTCGTACATGTACTAATTTTTTCTAAACGCCATTAGCATCTCAAATTGAAGAAAAGTCTTTTTTGTAGGTAGGTTTTGCCAAGCCATTTTAGCAAGCAAGCTTTGCCAAGTTTTCCTTTGTGATATGGCAATATAAAAATAGGTTTAATTAATACAAAAATTACGTACGGCAGTCTCTTGTAGGTATACACAACCCATTGCTAGCTCTTCGATGGTTGAATGCACATTTGCAAACGGGTGGCGGGCACTGTCCTTGTTTAGGTTGCTGGCAAGCTGGCAGTTTACCCTCTTTGGTTGGGCAAAAGTCAGATGCACAGTCTGCAGGACACTTGCGCAAAACTTCACCTGGTCCACATTCTTGCTCACCTAAGGAGGAATGATAAGAAAGTTAACACCACCCCATCTCAGCCTTTTTTTTATCGTGTGCAAAATCTCCACGGATACCACCTCTACCAAAATCGGCGGAGGTGATTATGTCGGACTCGAACCGACCAAAACGCACGCCGTCCATGGGTCCTTGATTGTCGAAGGTGAAATTATCCAAGACATATCTCTCATATCCCGGCAGCTCTTTTGAGATGATCCTCTTCCATGTGTCTCCATCTAGCCCCTGACCCCATCTTATCCGAAGCGTATCGTAAGAGGCGACAAAAGGAAAAATATGCAGACGATATCACTAGGAGAGAAGGAAAACTCGAAATAAAACTATGTAGCAACCCGTTTGGCCAACGTGGGAACAGTAGGCCAAAACCTGCTAATATTAGAAGAGGCTTATGTCCAACAGTGGACTGCGTTAGGATAATTGATTGACACTTGTAGAACTCTTTAACATCGGCTCTATGTCTATTGTCGGATGAAGAGTCGCCTTGTATACCTGCCACCGGGAACCGATAGGTTACATGTGACATGTGTTTTTTTTCTTAAAACGAGTTCTTGTTCCAAAATGCAGGGTAAGCAAATCAAATCAAATCAAATCATTTATTTCGGATACCAGATAATCATATCTGGGATAGTAGTCAAATAAAAATGTGCTTACATTCGTTTTCTGGTACACAGATGCCAGTATTACTTCGTAGAAAATTTTCTTGACATACGCAGCCTTCTGTACAACTGGTGTTTTGATGTAGTCGCAATTTTTGACCTCTTTGAGAACAATATAGTGCTCGGCGAAGCGATTGAGTACACATTGAGAATTCTTCATTTATCGGGCATCGTTTCACTGTGGAAGAAAAAGTTAAATGTTGGAATATTTCTACAATTTTTTCGCATCCTATATCACTAAGTTATCAAACCTTCATCTAATATGATTCGATTCCACGTATTTGGGGGTGGATTTGTTACGATTTAGCGGGCACTGTTGAATTGAGTGCAGCCTTAGTTTCTGGAAGCTTTAGTTGCGTTGGTAATAGATATACATATTTTAATTAATAATTTCGTTCATTACTATATTTTGTTCATTATCAAAACGGCAAAACAAAGAAATTTCTAAACTTACATATTAAGTGGAATAGTTTTTTAAACATACTTTATCTAATTTACGTGATGTCGTTACAGCTATTAAAAACCATAGATAAATATATAATGGGTAGATACTGTAAATGTATAATGTATATTGATAAATACATTGCATTTTACATTATGTAATTTGCATACTAATAGTGTAAGAAAGGAACTAGAAAACCGTAGTAGTTAGCCGTAGGTCTAATGGTAGGGTCCATATTGACTCACCTAAAGTTCTTTATCCGAAATTGTTCTTCCTAACGATTTGTAATCCGAATGATCACTCCTCCTAAAATTTTTCATCCTAAAGTTTTTATTCATACTATTTGTAGTGCTACCGTCGATGTTCATAACACTCATGTTTCCGAAAATTGTTATCAATAAAATCGTTAACATACAATATTAAAGCTACTACTGTTTTTTATCCTAACGTTTTTATCCCTAAACATAATTACCATAATATTGTCACTCATAGGTACTTAGAAAGAAACATTTATCTACCAAATGTATTAAAAATATATGTCGGTAGAATTATATTTTATTTATAGTTTTAATTTTTTTAGGTTATTTGTTGTTACATACTTATTAGTATTAATTAGAAAACTGTTTAGAATGATTAAGGGTTGTTTCACTGATTTTTTGGCCTAAATGAATGAAAATCATAAAATACGACTGATTTACGGATATGTTTATGGCCTTTTTCGTTTTCGATTCGTTTCTGGCACTTCGCCGGCCGCTACCGCGGCACGCTCGCTTCGCTCGCTCGGCTCGTGCGTTGTGTGGTCACAATTCTAACCTAACCTAAACCAAGAACTATAAATATGACCGATTCGTTTCTGGAACTTGGATGAATGACCGCAGCGAGATTGTAGGTGTAAATAACTAAAACTGTAAAAGTTACGCAAAATTAATATAAATAATACCTACTGATTATTATTAATAAAAATAAATCCAAACAAAAAAGGTATGACTTTTAATAATCGTGTAAAAGATGGTTATGTTGACAAAATATAGGAAAAGATATAATAGTATAATAGAAGTTTATTGCTACCGACATTATGAAGTTGAATGATTCGGAATTAAAACATTAGAGACAGAGTAGTTAGGAATTGCGATTGTTAGGATGAAAAATGTTAGGAAGAACATTTTCGGAGTTCCAATTTTCGGAGTTGAAAATTTAGGTGAACTTTGGCGCACCCCTAATGGTAGCATCTGACGGAGTCTGGTGTCCTAACTCCGTCAGATACGTGTGTCTATGATTTTATGTGTTGCATAAAGTTTCTTAACAAATAAAGCACTAAACCATTGTTTTCTTTTCGTACCTAAATATAAGTGATTCAGTTCATACTTCTGAATTTTTAACGTTTTATATATTTCATTTTAATAGACTATGAAAAATAAAATACGTATAATACAAGGTCAATGAACCACCCACCAAATAATTCTCTTCTTAGTGTTGAAGTAATAAATAACAATTCAAGTGTGTAAATATCAAATCATTTTTTATGACGTAATGATAGTAAATATTAGTTACAGTACATATATTTTCTTTTGAAAGAATTCATTGCTTATTATCATATGGGCAGTTGTACAAATAATATCCATATGGTTAATTTACGCACACGTAACAAAAAAATATATCACCATCTTCCACGTGGACTCTTGGAACTGCGTTGTTAATTTTATTATATTTAGATATATTTCACTAAGTTTAATCTAGTAATATAAGTATATTACTGAACTTGGACCGTTTTATAACAGAACTATATTCCTTGTGAGATGGTAATGAATCGTTTTCGTATAACTATGTTCCGGTATTTAATTATATCCCTAGGGGTATAACTATATTACGGCTTTATCTATCTTTCTGCGAGATATATACCGTATATACCGTGTATAGTATTACCGTGCTTTGGATATAAACTGGGCCCCAAAAGTTCCTGGATTATTTCAAGCTAAAATTGTATGAAGTTATGTCACTTCACAACTACTAGTCTTAGAAGCTACTGAATAATAGATCTACTTCTTAATGTAATTAAGTTTAGGCTACTACTTGCATGGGTTTACTTATTTTGACTCCGAACTTGACTTTTCGATGCTTTTCGAAGTTATGTGTGTATTTATCGCAGGTTTTAAGTGCCCGGTAATGGCAATAGGCTCGCCACCTATTACATTGGGATCTAAAGCATAAACTGGCGAAATGTGGGTGCTAGCATCACTGTCTACCCCTTCGGGGCGAATATATATAATAGGCGTGAGTTTATTATGTTAATTAGACTGTGAATTAAACTTAAGCTGTCAAAGTATTATAGGTCTTATGGTCCAGGAACTTTTGGAGTCCACTGTACCGTACTGCCAAGAGCCTCAAGCAGTACTCACTTTAGAGGAGGAAAGTGAGAATACTTGTTAATTAATGGATGAGACTTTGACAAAAGCTTTCCTCTCTAGGTCTCAACCTAAGGATAGACGGTGATCATTCCTGGAAGAGACTAAACTTTAAAACTACTATAGGCGAACTGTTAACTCCAAAGTATAAACTTTAGATGTAGGTAATAAATCGCTACGAAATTTCAAATTACGACCGGGTACGAGGTCGTACGAACCTTCGTACGACCTCATTTATAAGCTACCTTTTGGCATGATTTATTTACGGTGGTACCATTAGACTGAACCATTGATGGTAGGTAGGTACTGTGACACTTTTTAATTAGCGTGTTACCATTACTGATATTACGGATTTTAATTTGCCGTGGTACCTTGATGGTACTACGGAATGTCATATGCGCTGTAGTGTTATTACGAGAAATTGAATACAGGAAATTAAAAGGCAGCTAAAAGGTACCATGTCTGTTGAAAGGTCACTGAAACGTTGGCACAAAATAGATACCTTATCATATAATCAAAAATTCTGTAAAAGGTTTTTTCCCAGTCGGAAATCACCGAAAGAATGCTGGCATGTTAATTTGAATATAGAGATCAATAAAAATAATGTATCCCTTGTTCAAATGTATGGTTGAGTAAATAATTGGCTAATTAATAAATACAGAATTGTTTTGTCCTGTCCTATAAAAGATTGCAGCGAGTGATACTCTTAAATAACACAAGAGCAAAGTCTTGTAAATGTAATAAAGACTATGAGAAAAATATCACTGTAAACATCTTTAACATTGTAAAATAACTTACATTCAAATTACATATTAGCCTGTAAAATAACTTCTAAATTATAATTTTTAAGAGTAGGTACCTAATCATTTAATAATGAATATATCATGAGAAACATATTTTAATCTTAGGAATAGGTTTTTTATACCACTTGCAGACATATTATACCACTTACAGCAGACAAGCACGCGGTCCACCTGATGAGAAGTGGTTACCGTGGCCTATGAACGTTTGCAACACCACGGGCATTACATTTGTGCTGCCGACCATATAGAGAAGAGAGGGGAAGGGGAAGGGAGAAGGGAGAAGACTAAGAGAGTCTCTGTGCTGTCAATGCAAAAGACAAACAAAGGTTTGTCGGTCTGACAACACAAAATGTCTCCAGTGAACTCTGGCTACCCTACTCACCGCCGGAAACAACACAAGGTTTCCACGGGTTGAGTTGCGGGAAGCTGCGAGTAAAAAATGCTCTTATATAAAGATTATGTAGCATCATGGCATTCATGACTCATTACTTGGTTGAGTATTTACCTACTAAAACGTATTCAGTACTTACGTAGGTGATTTTGAAAACAATCGCACAATTATAACAATGAGTTGTTAAGGAAACAGTATAGTATCTACACATTTTTTCTGCAATGGTTTTACCTCTTTTGCATTTTTGCCTCCCAGATGAGCTGCTTCGCGTGTATGCCTGTACTCTGGTGTAGGACCCATGTGATGATGACTCAGTTACTGCAGTGCTAGAAGATTCAGTTTCAGCTGGAATAACATGAAAAAAGTAAAAACTATTTTATAAATGAATACATACATACATTATGCTAATGCCTATTTCCTTCTGGGGTAGATATACGTGGATTAACTCTCACATTTCACCAACCATTGTATTCGGCTCCATGGAATATGTGGTGAGTATTGCCGTATTCCTGGCCAGGCTGCTTATCTGTTATGAAGTGTACTGGTCGATGTTGTTAACAGTTTAAAAATTGAAGTAATGTATTTTAAACTGTCAAGAGCCCTACACAGATCTTCAAAACCCAATCCCAAATTATCTGTTGTATAAGGAGCCAGGCACAAGGTTTTCCTCATTGGGTCGTGGAGGTCAGACGTCGGTCATTTTCGTAAAAGCAGTGGCAAACAATGTCAATGTCAATGTCGGGGCTATACTGCTTCAGCTTTGTAACCTTGGCTAACGTTGTAAGGATTATGGTGAATTTCAGATTTAATTACAAATTAGCCTATAACTGTCCACTGCTGGACATAAGCCTCCCCCAATGTGTGCTACTGCTCCCTATCCTCCGACCTCAGTATCCAGTTAAGCAATAAAAAAATGGTAAGTTATACCAAATATATACAATTTACAGTTCTATACACAAATTACAGTTTTGTAAGACACCAAAAACATACATACCGGTACAAGTAACAATGAATACGCATGCCGCTAATGCGAATATCACATTTAATCTAAGCGCCATCACTACTGAGCACTGTCTGCTCATAAACTTTACTTATATAGCTATTAGTTGATTTTACACCTGTTAAAATGCGGCGATCGTCTACAGTTGATATAACAATACAAATATTTTATTAGTTTCCATTTTTTCTTTGTGTGATACTCGACACACAACCAAAACAAAACTGGTTAATAAGTATTTCATTACACGAACATTCAACAACAATGTTATCTGTAAAGCGGTTCTAATTAAAAAAAAAAACAAAATTAAATTTAAAACTACCCACATTGCACTGTGTACTTTTGGTTGTTCGTCTTTAGTTAAATGACTACACTACATATAATTAAAGTTAATTTGCAGTTGAATTTATTAACTTGGCGATAGAATGAGGAATAGAAACCGGTTGAAAGAGGTCTAGGTGAGGATTCTCAGATAAATGTGTAAATGTGGAGTTACTTCACAAAACTATGTTGCAGCTACTATTTGTACCGCATACGCAAATACATTTATACTTACCGGAGAACTCATGAGTACCTCCGGGAACGCTATTAGGGAGAGTCATATTGGGTAGACGAAATTTAAAGAGCTATCGACCTGAAAGAAGAAAAAGAATCAGAAAAAATATTCTCCGGTAGAAAAATGGTCGATTGAGAGTGGAAGAACCCTGATTTCAAGTTGAATTGACTCATGGGAGTTTTACTCCAAAGTTCGTGACTAACACTAACGATTATTGCAATATATACTTAATATTATGTCAATCATTAAAAATTTACTAACAAAGACTCCAAGGGAAAAAGATATGATCGTTTTTATGACATTATTTGCAGTAAATTGCTCATAAACTCATTGCCTGATGTGTTTATTGACATTGTAAGATTGTTGAAAAGTTAATCGTTAAGGAACTAATAAAATGAATAATCTTTGAAAAATTTTAGTCAAAGATACTCAAAAAAATAAAAGAATTATTAAAGTTATTCTCTGTATATAAATAATATGAAGTAAAGTAAAACGTGTTTTCCCGTTTGAATTTATAGGTGAGCGACTGGGGAAATACCTTCACCTGAAGGTGGATAACAAGGTGCTGTGTCTCACCATAAAGTAATAGGGGGTGCGCCAAAGTTCACCTAAATTTTCAACTCCGAAAATTGGAACTCCGAAAATGTTCTTCCTAACATTTTTCATCCTAACAATCACAATTCCTAACTACTCTGTCTCTAATGTTTTAATTCCGAATCATCTATTATACTATTATTTATTTTCCTATATTTTGTCAACATAACCATCTTTTACACTATTATTGAAAGTCATACCTTTTTTGTTTAGATTTATTTTTATTAATAATAATCAGTATTATTTACATTAATTTTGCGTAACTTTGACAGTTTTAGTTATTTACACATGATAAGAAATAAGAATACCAGTACCCTGGTACAAGTAGTTAAATACATGTTTTCATTTACACATTTCAACTAAAGTATTGAAGTGAAGTGAAGTCCAATTGAAGAATATTATGATTTATGTCAAAGTTAATAGTATCAGGTTAACTGCGACCATAATGCACGAGCCGAGCCAGCGAAATCTCGCTGCGGTCATTCAGCCAAGTTCCAAAAACGATTCGGTCATATTTATAGTTCTTGGGTTAGGTTAGGTTAGAATTGTGACCACACAACGCACGAGCCGAGCGAGCGAAGCGAGCGTGCCGCGGTAGCGGCCGGCGAAGTGCCAGAAACGAATCGAAGTAGATGAATGTTTCTTTCTAAGTATGAATGAGTGACAATATTATGGTAATTATGTTTAGGGATAAAAACGTTAGCATAAAAAACAGTAGGAGCTTTAATATTGTATGTTAACGATTTTATTGATAACAATTTTCGGAAACATGAGTGTTATGAACATCGACGGTAGCACTACAAATAGTATGAATAAAAACTTTAGGATGAAAAATTTTAGGAAGAGTGATCATTCGGATTACAAATCGTTAGGAAGAACAATTTCGGATAAAGAACTTTAGGTGAGTCAATATGGACCCAGTAATAGGACCTATGTCCAACAGTAGATGGTAATAGATAGTAAATTGATTGATTGAAAAAATGAGCTGATCAACACGTAGCCATTATCATGAATTTTCATTAAAAACTAGTATTTAATGACTTTTAAACGTGTACAAATAATATATTTTCGTGAGGCACGATGAAATATTAGTACTTAAAATATCACATTACTATCTAATGATTAAAACAATAGAAACAATACACCACAAATATATTTTATATACTTTTGTTGATTATATAGATATCTTAATAAATAAATAAATATTCTAGGATAATCTACACAACGCCATAGACCCATGGTAAGCATAGCTTAACTAGCTTGTGTTATGGGTTCTAGAATGCGGATACTTATATACCTTTTTTTGTAAATACATACATATTTTTTTTTTTTTTTTTTTTTTTATCTATGGCACGTCAATTTGACTTCACCTCGCCTGATGTTAAGCTGAAGGCAAAGTCCCATGAAAGAGGGTCACCATTGCAAACACGTTCAGTGCTACAATGGTGGCGCTCAGCTTGACGGCCTCATCAGATGCTTTTTCACGCCCCGCTTAAAGGACCCGGGACTGTAGGAAGAAGGAAACACGTGCGCCGGCAAGGAATTCCAGGACTTAATGGTTATTATACATAGAAACACCCAGACCAATGCAAATATTCATATTCATGCACATAATTATTTGCACTGAGCGGGAATCGAATCCGCGTCTCCTGCGTTGCAGTCGCGTTCACTACCGCCACGCCACGGCTATGGTCGTCCTATGATGGGGATGTTTTTGGATACGTACCGAAATAACTTTTGGTTGTGAAGAAGATTTTGCCGACCAATTTTATCGTCACTAATATTCTATATTATACATTACTCATTTACATAAGGTAACAAGCTACATGTGATGTATATTATTTTTCCAGCATTATCTCAAGAGATGGCAACAGATTTGCCATGTTACATACATATAACATAACATAAATACCAGTCACAAAAACCAATCCGTGTCAGATTCAATTACAATCCGTGATAATTAGACTCCATAAAACTTGTGAATTTCCGGGATAACTGTATACACTGTTTGGGAATAAGCTAGGTACTCAAGTAAATTATTGTATCTAGATTGTGTACCTGTGTTTCTTGCCGAAGTATTCTCAGATCGGGGCCTGTTTCTAACCGGTGCCAGTGATTCACTTAAACAAACTCGCAAACTATAAGTATAATATATTTTTAATTTTGGCGTTTTGTAAGTGCCGTTTAATGGCATAAACAGAAAAAATGATTTATGAGTTTTGAAGTTTGACTTACCATTTGATGACAAAATTTAAATTTACTGACAAAAAATATATTACTCCAATGTAACTTGATCTAAGCCAAATGTCACTTAAGACAGATGTTAAATAATTCACATATTTTTACAATAACCCCTTTTTGGGTTCTGCTGTAGCCAAAAGCCAGAATGCCTGTCAAAATATATATAGCAACTGTGCAATTCTACTCGTGGATCACTGCCACAGAAATGATAAGTATTACGTAACATCACACAGTCTCAGGTTTAGTTCTAGTTAGAAAAAAGGGGAAATACCTGTCATTACCCAGTCAATAATTACATTGGAATCAATGGAAAATAGAGCTATAATGGTAATACCCACCGTCCTGACGTTTTGGCAGAATTGGCTTGGGGCTGAGCCACGCCGTTCGTCGCCAATTACCTGAGGTAGAAGGTTCTCCGCACATTCTAGATATATATTCGCTATCATTCTATACCACACATTCCACCGAATGTGAGATATACGTACAAGACTAGACATTTTACTTCAATTTCTTGTATTAGGACACATGATTGACATGTTTAAATTATATTTTCATTAGTAATAATACCTATAGATTTTAAGAAGATTCATTATTACTTTTGTTTTTGTAACTAGATTTTCTACTTGCTTTATAATAAAGGGCATTGACTTAAACCACATGCTATGGTCTCTTGAGACGTTTTGCTTCCCTAACCTTCCTGAAGTCTTGGTCCCATAGCAAAACCAAATAGGAGAGTGTAACAAATAAAATTATTATGTTATTTTATGACAATAAATTTATTCATTTCCAAGTCTAAAAATATGTACATAAATAGTAAGAAATCAAACAAAGTGTCAACTTGTCTTAATAATTAATACGATGATATTGTTCATTTATTTTGTGTCTTGTTTGTAGTAAACTGGTTTTCTTATTGCCGATTTCAGTTTTTATTCACGACAACGGCTTTAGGTACTACTTATTTTTGCTGAAAAAAGAAAAAAAAAATGTTAAGCAAAATGCATTAGTATTATTAGAAAGGATTAAGAACTTTAATGCAAATGTTTCGTATGATGATGAAATAATGGAGGATAGAAAATGTGGAGATGTAACTGAGAGAGAAACACTGGTTAGAGTATTACAGGAAGTGCTCTCTATTGATCTTCTTCTGTCGAATCGACGGCATTCTTGAGTTGCCATCGTGGTGTAGTAATTTGTTTTACGGCAGCGCCGCCGCTACTCACGGAGAGGGCCCGTGGACTTACTACATTGGAGAAGCACTGTGCCAAATGAAAAAAAAAAGAAAAGCCCGCTGAGTATCTTGCGGAGGCTTCTCAGGCCGGGGGGAGGAGGGGGGGGGGGGCGCGTTTCGCGGTTGTCCATTTGCTCTCTAATTTATAAAATATTGTTGATATTGACGTTCTGTAAGTGCCGTTTAATGGTCTACTATACAGAATAAAATTGATTCTTCAATTTTGAATTTTGAAGGAAATAAATTCAAAGTAGCACGTGCGTTTCTCGTCAATACTTACGACATTCGCTGTAAGGTACGCATTTTCCGTTGTTCTTCCAATAACCACGAATGCATCTACACGCAGGAGCACATTCGACGACGAAGAACAAATTGCCGAAATATGGACATCTCCCATCAGGAGTAGCTTGAGAGCAGTCGTCTGAGGGGCAGTACGGCGGGCAACTTACGTATTCTGTGTTGGGAGCATGGCATTCGAAAGGTGCTGAAAAAAGAGTAGTTAAGAGAATGAGTGCCAAAAATGTGATTAATAAAGAGTCTTTTGCCCTTTTTAAGATCACTGAGAATAAACTAAGTTTTTAGATTTCTTCTGTGATTACATGACAAGAAAACATTTCTATCTTAACTTACTAATAATAAATTAATAGAACAATACATAGTAGAATGAGTAGGACCAAATTAGTTACTCTTCATAGCAAGTACAGACTGTTAAATATTTAGCTATGTCCTTCAAATTGCGTTTAAAAAAAATAACAATTGTTGTGCTTCACACTAAACTCCATATTCGGAGAATTTCAATTAACAGTGATGACGATAACAACTTTATGTTGCAAAGAATTAAAATTTTAGTTAGAAGTTAGTCAACAGGGTTTTTAGGACTCCCACTAAGATTTGAGACTCAAGCTAAGTTCAACTTGCCAGCCGGTGGCCCTGTTGATTGACAAAAGAGATGCCTATGCCAGAATCTCTTTTGTCAACAGTGTCACCTGTCTCTCGTTAGGTCTTTCTCTGGTTGGTTAGATTGTAATGATTTCGGGTAAAATCCAAGATCAACCAAATGGTGGTAAAAGTTTGTGAATGGATATTAGTTAGTTTTGTGGTAGAATAGTTAGTTAGTAGAAGTTTTGGGTACTGTCGTGAATTTAGATGAAGATGAGAAATAGTAAATAAGCAAATTAACCTAACCTACCTACAACCAAAACCTAACCTAACCATTTAGTCTTGGAATCCCTTGCCAGCTCACGTGTTTCCTTCTTCCTACAGTCCCGGGTCCTTTAAGCGGAGCGTGAAAGATCATCTGATGGTGCCGTCAAGCTGAGTGCCACCATTGTAACACTTTACGTGCTTGTAATGGTGACCCTCGTTTCTGAGACTTCGCCTTGAGCTTACCATCAGGCGGCGTGAAGTCAAATTGACGTGTCATAAATAAAAAAAAAAACCTAACTAACAAGGTCGACAAGTATTTTAATTGTAATCTACGCTCAGGTAGGTACAGTACAGACAGTTCTATCTATCCTGTGGCTCAAGGATTCTCTCAATCTATTCATTTCACGAGGAGGAAGTTTTCGGGGCATATTGAAACGTCTGGCAATGATATAAAACTCACGGCAGTCCCGGGTAGGTATACAAGTTCCATTTTGTGATCTTCTGGTGTTGAAACTGCATTTGCACTCGGGTTCTCCACACACTTTTGGTTTTGGACAGGCTCGATCCTGATGTTCGTTAGTTGGACAGTAGTTGGATGGACAGTTAGCTGGGCAATCGTCCTGTATCTCGTTGTATCCGCATGTTAATTGCTCTGAAAAGGTAAAATAAGATTTCTTAGAAGTGAGGAAAGAATAATATTAGCGGTACTGGCGTTACGAATAGCCGACATCTCTCGGCGAGAGCCAGAAATCGGGGGTTGGAGTAAGGTAGGTATGTCTACGTAGTTACTATGCACCTACAGGAGGTTTCCAGGCCGGAAAGTATTGTCATTTTACCCACCAAGTTAATTTATTGATACGAAGTAATAAAAAGTCAGAAGATATAACAATGAGCAGTAGGTGCATTAATTAAAATGCCAATTATTATGAAGGAACGAAAACCAGTCTGATAAAACTTCATTAAAAGCAAATTGGAATACTATAGATAAACAGGTAGGTACCTACTTACCAGCTTTATGAATCGTGATAGCGATGATGCACACATAAATAAACATAGAACGCGTCATCTTCTTACGTTACCTTCAACAACTATGAACTGACTGTAACCATTTAATATATCAATCTATTTTGTCATGTCAACAATGACTTCATATTAGATTTGGTTTCAACTATTTTGATAACAGTGCCATCTGTGAGTGAAAGTCAAAACTAGTGTTGAATGACGAAGTTGTAGATACTATTTGATTTTGCAAGTTACTTATAGATGACAGGACTTTGTCGTCAACATACAAATATTTTGGTCTCATTACTAGGAGTAAAATATTTTTAGCTTTGACTTTCATAAGACTGGTTCAACGCAGTGTATTTGCATGTGGCATGAGCATAGAGCGTGATGACTACTTCGTTCAAGGTCACAGGTTCGACTCACAGTTTAAATAAGTACTTATTTGTATTGTTCATCTGTTCAGGTATTTCCATGTGTGTCTACGCAAACAAATCCTAAACACAGATTTAATTTAACTATATACCTGCACTGTAGATCATGACACTTGGTGGAGGTTCCTACACAAGTTGAATAGACCCTTCATCATTCTTTGAACCTTTTCCCAACTCAGTTGGGGTCGGCTTTCCAGTCTAACTGTGATGCGGCTGAACTTCGATATTTTCCGTGAAGCGACTGCCATCTGATCTCCACACCCAATGGTCCAATGACCAATGGCGATATCGAAGTTCCAAGTTAGACTGGTTGAACTTTTGAGGGCTCCAACTACCCGTAACGACTGCCAGTTTGTATGGCAAGCGGGACCGACGGCTTAACGTGCTCTCCAAGGCACGACCAGACCAGTGTAAACAGTCATATTCATGCATACAACTTTGTGCACTGAGCGGGGATCGAACCAGCGCCCGCGCCCCATGCGTAGCAGTCGCGTGCACTTCCGCCACGCCACGGAGGCTGTAGGTATTGAATAGACCCTTGTACTTTCCATATAAGTATTTTACTTCGAAATCAGAAAGAATTGAAAAATAAATTTATTTGCCCTTTCCACGATATCATTCTGGCCTCCTACTGTTATATATTATTCTAATGTCATTTTGAGAGTCGATCCAGACTTGAGTGGCACTCTAGAATACGGGTCTAAGAATGCCAGACTATACAATATTTTATAAAATATATGCAATAGGTACAGCAGTATTTATGTTACGTCTTGAACATGCAAAGCACCCTTTCAACATAATACGAAATATAAAATATACATACCTACATACCACTCGAAAACGCGAACCATCTCGTTTCTTCAAATATACAGGAAGCCATTTTGTCCTCGGCTCTAAGGAATTGAAAGAAAATATTGGGCTCTAGCCTATCTTGAGAATGATCTTGGAATGTAGGAAGGTACTTAGAGGGAACTACTTGGGTATGGAGTAAGGATTACATGTTAAACTGTAAACCTATTGATGGGTCTAGTGGTTTATAATTACTCGCATACAGGGTAAAATGTTCTAAAACAATTATTATGCTGGCTGTTTAAATCAAATTTAGATCGTAAAAGTGAATGGTTCGACGGGATTTGAACCCGCGATCTTTTCCTTACAGGGGGAACGCTCTGCCACTCTGAAGCTATCGAAATTCTCCTATACAACCATCTTTGGGGGGATAGTGGTAGCCATCTTTTGAACTTACTCTCGCCCTCGTTCCATCTCTTTAAGAAGGACATTAGAAGGTTTTCTATAGGGTCGGCAGCACGAGAGTGACTCCCCCGGCCCCGGTGTTGCAAACTTGCATAAAAGATATGAATCTATAAAAATCTTATTCATCTTGCTTTGTATTGGCCTTTTTTTTTTTTTTTTTATCGTGCGCAAAATCCCCTCGGATACCACCTCCACCAAAACCGATGGAGGTGATTATGTCGGACTCGAACCGACCAAAACGCACGCCGTCCATGGGTCCTCGATTGCCGCAGGTGAGATTATACAAGACATATCTCTCGCACCCCGGCAGACCCGGGGACATCTCTGTTGAGATGACCCTCTTCCCTAAAAGTGGGGACCATGGCGTCCCGATCTAGCCCCTGGATATGGTGTGGCATTATGTGCCATCGCCGTGGCCTGCTTCTGCTAGGGTGACAGGCGGCTTCACCCGTCACCCCCAAGCTTTGTATTGGCCTGGCAATCGAATTTGCTGTTAGGGATATAGAAGACGAATGGAACATAAGGGTAGATATTTGTTCAAGTAAGTTTACCTATTTAAATCAAAATAACTTTGCCCATAATTTCATCATTCTCTGAGCCTTTTCTCAACTCGATTGAGGTCGGATATCTACCCTCATGAAGATGCGGATGAACTTCGATATTGTCGGAAACAGATTCGATCTGCAACCAATTGGCGACATCGAAGTTCTGTAGTTAGACTGATCGAAATTTTTATAGCAATGCAATTTAGAGCAATGGTGACCCTCTTTCATGAGACTTTGCCTTCAGCTTAATATCAGGCGAGGTGAAGTCAAATTGACGTGCCATAAATAAAAAAAAAAAACTCCAACTACCCGTAACGACTGCCATATAGTTCGTAAGGCAACCGGAGCCGATAACTTTACGTGCTCTTTGAAGCACGGAAATAACCAGACCGTTATAAATATTCATGCTAACAAATATTTGCACTGAATGAGTGTATAAACTTTGCTACAGATGTATAAAGGAAATAAGAGACGAAATTCTTAGCTACCCATGGACTCAAAGTACGGATGCTGGGCTCATCGTCAAGCAAGTACGTTTATATAATGCATACAATCGAAAAATTGTATGTGCTTAAAATGAATAAGCGTCAAAGAATTCAGCTTAAAATCGGTATCAACAGGTGGTTTAACAATATTGTTTAGTGCTGATCTAAATGCTACATTTGGGAAGACCTTTTAACTGAAGTGAAACCATAGCACTTATGCGATAAGTGCGGGCAAAAGTGGTGGTCGAGGATTAGCTTATTATTTAGTTATGAGTCGCCGTTTCCAACCACCTATTAATAGTTTTTTGACACAATCTTATATATAAAACTAGCTGTTGCCCGCGGCTCCACCCGCGTGGATGTCGATTATCGCGTTGTACGACTCTACTCGATTCTCTACTTGCCTCTCTATACTACTTTGCCTTGCTGTCGACTTTAGTGCCAATGTATAGAAATTTACCGCATCGATTGAGATTTATGATTATTACTCCGCTACCTTGGATGGTAGCGTGATCATATATATAGCCTATGTTACTCCTAGATATTGTAGCTTTTTAAAGGCGAAAGAATTATTGAAATCGGTCCAGTAGTTTCAGAGCTAATTCGTTACAAACAAACAAATAAACAAATATACTCTTTATAATATTATTAGTATTAGTATAGATAGTTAACGGTTAAATTCTTCACCAATTCCTCTGTGATATCCATCATAACGTCCATAGATCCGTTCACGTAGGAAAAGTTCACTGTATGTATAGTAATTACTAGCTAGTAGCTACTCTGAATAAATGACATGCTATGTGAATGATACGATGTGTGCTAAAAATATTAAAAGCACATAACCGTTGCCGATTTGGCAGTTGCCATTTAAATTTTACGTTCACTCAACGCCAATGCGGGCTACATTCGTTTTACAATTTCCATTTTAGAATTTCACCAACACATTTCTATTCATTTGGGTGCTATATTTGTTGGTTTATTATCAAATAAATCTAGTAATACACATGGAACACATAAAGTAAAGTTTTTGGCTCATTTTCAAGAATTGAATTTAAACCGGACTAGCGGATTCCGGACTCGGAGATGAAATGATGATTGGATTTAATGCAAGCCTTTTATTTTTTAATAATCATCATCATTTCACCTATGACATCCATTGCAGCCTGAACATAGGCCTCCTGCATCGACCTCTAATCCGATCGGTTGGAGGCGGTCTGCATCCAGTGGGTACCCGCTATTCTGACTACATTCTTCATCTCGCGGAGGTCGTGTTACACCTCGTCTGTTAGTTTAATAGGACACGTCAGTTTGAGATCACCTCGTCTGATTGTAAAGTCTCAGAAAAGAGACTTACCATTACAGACACGTACAGTGGTCTCCAAAAGTTCCTGGACACCTTACATAAGATCTATAATCCTTTGACAACCTAAGTGTAATTTAATCGAAGTAACATAATAGCGTTATTAACATAAAGTATCGATGTCTTGTTTCTTTATAAGAAAATAAGTAAACTTCTGCAAGTAAGTAGTAGTCTAAACTTAATTATAATAATATGTAGATCTGTATTTTCTCTTCTATAATATAATGCTTTCAATAAATCCAGTACAATACGAGCCGTACATTATATGAACTGTCATTTAGGTATATGCAAAGGATTGTACACACAATCCCCCTTTCAACCATCCCCATTATTGTAAATTCTACTTGGAACAATGCCATTACTGGAAAGCTAATGGGATAAAAGTGGAACATTGGATGCCAAGATATAGTGTTGGCATCTAATTCCAAAACAAGTCATTGTATATTGAAAGAATCAAAAGTTACCTCACTCACGAATCTATGAACAATAACAGTTAACCTGTTGAATTAAAGAACAATGGGTAATTTTGTATGGAACCCGTACCCACTTTGTAGCATTTTAGACTAGGTGTAATTTAGAAGAGGCCTAATTGAGTAACTCGAAAATAAGTGAACGAATGAATGAATGAATGAAAGACCGAAGATATGATAACTTCTTTGTAACATTTTTAATTGCCAATAATCGCACTTTTTCTGCTTTTTGGACTAAATAAATAGGTAACCAGTCATTTTTTCTGTCTTAAGAGAGCGACATAGCTTCCTATCGTTGGTTTTTGGTACAGAAAAAATATTAAATAAGAACTATCAATCTTAAATAGCACAGTTTATTAAATTGTATTGTTACTTTCAATGATTATATCATCCCAGGCACTTGCCGGACCTACGAAGTTATCTAGGTGCCTGCCAACACCTAAGTACCATATTATGCTAATAGTATGGGCACAAGCACCTAGAGTTCTCATACCCGTCTTGCAGGAGCTTATGCTTATGGATACGCTTCGATGGCTTCTCTGCCCTGGACATTAACCTTGATTAAAATATATGTGTAATATATTTTATTTGACACGTGCCTCGATAATATGCGGCCTCTAATTAACGAGCAGTTTTCGTTTACTAGCCCATGCTGCGACATTCTAGGGCTACGGCTCGAAGATACCTCAATATTATATATACCATCTCCACCTCGCAAATGCTCGGCAAATCAAATCAAATCAATCAAATCTCCATCAATATTATATACCGCGTTCACCTTCCATTTTTTTGAAGCAGATGAGTAATAATAATAATCCAATCGTTAAGTAATACACAAGTCCATTGTGAAAGCCGAGGTGGTAAATAAAAGTAAGAATAAAATAAACTAAGATATGCGCGAGCGCTCAAAATCAGTTCCTAACAGGTACTAACTACTGACGACACACCAACGCTAGCACAAAATAGTTCGAACTACCCACCTAACCGATAAAATCAAAAAAAAATTGAATGTGCGTGGGTCGATTTTACTAAGGATTTTCGGTATTTTCAACATCAAATATCTTTTTTCCTACATAAGTTACAAAGTTGCTCCAATACAAAAAATATCTAAGTTTTCAAAGACCTTTCGAATGGTACCAATTTCAACTTGCTACAAACTGGGTACGTTCTGACCCATGTCCTTTAGTTTATTTTTTTTTAGTGGTATACAGTTTTATTAGAATTTCTCAGAGAGCAGCAAAACTGTACTGGTTTATGAATTTGTATCAAAGTTATCGTTATTGGAACAAAGTGTAGGAGAGACATACGTATCTTTACACAAAACCTAGGCGTGAGAAAGTGACGGAATATTCGAACGATGGGACGTTTTTTTATAAACTGTTATCAACTTTGACAGAAATAGATGTTACCGTGACGTCAATTTAGCTACACTAAAAGTCACAAGTCACTACGACTGACATTTTAAAGGGTCTACTTACGGTAGTACTTAATATTAATATCTATAGCTCAATTATAATGAATAGGTACATACAGGTACTATAAGTATAGCACTTACAGAAATTTGAATTTTGTTAATTCGGAGGCTGATTTCGAATCAATATCCAATTCGTCCAATATACAATTAATTAAATATGCATTTAAGCATAAATTATTTTTATTGAAAATTTCAAACAAAGAACACAATAGCAATGTATCACTATCAAAATGAATGCTCAATCACACTGAACAACCATACATACGGGCTCTGTAAGTACTTATTCCATTTACAATAATTTGAATTCTGTTCGAAATATGCCTTGAATTAAAATACACAAGAATGTCCAATAATGGCATACATTTAAGTATAAATCATTTTTATTGAATATTTCAAACAAAGAACAATCAGATTTTGACTTTCAGAACAGTCAAGTGTTCTGAATAAACAATTAACCATTTGCTTTTTGTTCAATATGCCTGTCGTTGGCACTTACATTCATCTGTTATTTTGAAAGGGGATTTGAATATTATTCAGAATATATTTTTTTCCCAGTTTTCTACGTTTCAATGATAACCTACAACGTGAATCATGAGTGTGTGATATATTTCTATCTTTTTGGGGAAAAAAATACGCAAGTTGGCGCTATGCGTATAACACGAATTAAAAAATTTAAAAAGGAATTTCAGTGCTAATTGGATTCGCGAACTAACAGCTCCATATTTAACTGGATTGAAAGAAATAAGTAATTTTGGTAACTGCACGATAAATGTACGTAAATACCCACCCTTCAATCCAATGAACTAATGACCAGAACAGTTATCCAGGGTAGTCTGAATCCTGAAGGTTGAGGTACGAGTGCTATGGCGCAACCTTTTGTCTGGCCGTGGCGGCAGCGCAATGCGCGTCTCCCCATACACCTGTGATAGATGGGGACACTACGATTTCCATATTAGGGGAAAGGGATCGCCTAAAAAATGATGTCCCCGGGTCTACCGGGGTGTAAGAGATTTGTCTTGAATTATCTCACCTCCGGCAATAAAAGATACAAAGACGGCGTGCGTTTTAGTCGGTTCGAATCCGACATAATCACCACCACATGTTTTGGCGGAAGTGGTATACGTGGGGATTTTGCGTACATTATAAGAAAAGTATACGGTAGGTTGACTCTCTTTCTATAATACAGAATGCCTTATGGCAATAAGGCCGCTTGTGTACTTGTGCATGATGTCTTATATATGAATAAATAATATTATAACTCTCGCTTTACAACTCTGCCTCTGACTAAAATGTGTAAGAAAAAACATTAAGTCAACAACACCGTGAACAAAATTTATTATTTCGATCGACAGAAAACCAATGTAACAAAGTTTGAACAAAAAATAACTGCCTATATTTCTTTCGTGTGTGTGTTCTTCAAAACTTTTGTATCATCCAGACTATTCGAATAAAGAATAAACATTTACTGATAGGTATATACCAGTTCTTTTTTTGATATCAGGAATAAAAACGTCTGTGATGGGAGTGGTTTTGAGATGTATGTACACTCCCACATTTCCGCATCATCCTTGAAATTGTGACGAAATTTTCTTTTAAATAGCTTATCTAGTACCTACTCTACTACAATTGACAAAGGATATAAGTTTACGTGTTTGTAATGGTGAACTTCTTTCTGGAGCCACAGATAAGGCAATATAACGTGCCTTAATTTAAAAAAAAATTGATTCAAACATTGATTCGAACTTATCCATTAATAATATCTATTTATTAATATTAAAGATAATGCTTTGTTATATAATTTCATTGGTTACGTAGGATAAATTTTCTTTTAATTTATATGCAGTCTTCTGTTGCATTTCAAGTCCTGAATCTAATATAGTGTTATTATAATCCTTGGAATCTCCTACACAACACGAAACCTGGCAACATGCCTAGAAATACAAAAGGCTATTATTTGGAATATATTTTGAGAACAATATTTGCTATGTACCTACTAGGTAAGCTATGCAGAACAAGGCAACATCCCAATTGTGCGCCACGATGGTCATTTATCTACAATGTCTAAACTAGTGGAAGTGTGATGTAGTCGGTGCAAGCGTGTCATTGGTGTGCGTATTTACGCTACATAAAAAACTCACACTTATATCCCTGAAGGGGTAGACAGAGGTGCTAGCACCCACATTTTGCCAGTTTATGTTTAGGTCCCAATCTAATAGGTGATGAGCCTATTGCCATTTAACGGGGCACTTAAACCTGCGATAAATACACACGTAACTTCGAAAAGCATCGAAAACTCATTGGTGTGTGTCATGGTAAAACCTGGCATCGAACCTGAGACATCGTCTCAGCAGTCCATTACCCATACCACTAGGTTATTCGCATAACTTTATGTGTGTAACTAACCAAACTGATATCTTAATCATTGTGGATACAACTGTGTCACCTACCCTAATCCCGACTGTGTACTGACTAAACGAAACGTGACCGAAATCAAGCGACTTGGCTTTTATACTGCTATCTTAACCAAACAGGGGTACTAGCCAAAATGCATTTGTTCCGAATCTACATTCGTCATCGCTCTGAAAATGTATGGGAGTGACATTTGTTGTCGAATGCCATGTGATCCGATTCCGACAACAAATGTCACTCCCATACATTTTCAGAGCGATGACGAATGTAGATTCGGAACGAATGCATTTTGGCTAGTACCCCATGTGTGTTCAGATTTTTGTGCATAATTTATAGCATAACGCTGTTACCTCTTTGGGTTTGAATTCAGCTTTACTAATACGATGGAGAGTGAATATACGAATGAGTGGCTTAGCTTGGCCCCAAAGTAGTTGTTAAAGCCCCAAGTCACAGTATAAATAATAGCACTACGTACCTAACTAAACTCACATTTCGTGATAATAATAGTTTTCCATCAAGAACCAAGCGATTCGGTGAGTCTTTTCTCTGCCGCACCATTAAGTCCTCGAATTCCTTACCGGCGCACGTGTTTTCTTCTTTCTACAGTCCCGGGTCCTTTAAGCGGGGCGTGAAAAAACATCTGATGAGACCGTCAAGCTGAGCGGCACCATTGTAGCACTGAACGTGTTTGCAATGGTGACCCTCTTTCGTGAGACTTTACCTTCAGCTTAACACCAGGCGAGGTGAAGTGAAATTGACGTGCCAGAAATTAAAAAGAAATCAATTTTACTGTCAAACCAAGTTCTAAGCTTTTGTGTTCCCTAGAGCGCAAGTAACTCACAAAAAACACTTCTACGAACATTTCGCTTGTGTTTGACATTTTCGATTTAGTTGTTCGACACAAGTACCTATCGAAGTCAAGAGGAATGTAGGTACCATTATCAATCTTAAGGTCCCTTCGCGAAAATTACGTGATAAAACGCTATAAAATAATGGGTTCTACCAGGACAACTTTATAAATGATTTGACATAATTCGTGTGATGATGGACAAAAGTACAAGTATCAACCCCATCTCACCAGAAGTACGCTGTTAGAGGCTACTAATGGAAAATCCACAGACGACCTCACTGCATGAGAAGGAAATCTCGAAATAAATTCCTATACGAGCCAACGTACTTTGAAACATCCATATCCATACTACTAATAAATATGATAATTCCGTACTCATTCATTAGCAGTACGGAGTAGCTCAGCCTTCGGAGAGACTTTATCTCCCTGTGCGTGTTCTGCCGTCTGTCTAATTTTATATGTTCAGAGGGATATATAGTTTGTCATGATGCCTACATTACACGCTATATGCATGCGAGTGGGACCACCGGCAACAGTTAGAATTGTATAGAAATGAAGACTCGGGTTGATTTGAAATACTTAGTTCCTAAAATGCGTTGGGTTCATCAACACTGGTGGCCGGTTAGTCTCATAGATTAGTTTTCTAGGGCACATCTGGGTCCCTGTTAATGTGGCTGACGAGGGAGTCACATGTCGGCTCCTGCACGACAAACCCACCTCACCGTCAAGCACACGTAAAAAAGGAAAAAATAAAAAGGGTTTATATTTTTTTAGATATTTTCAGTAACGAATTCCGATCTCCTTTAAAATTCAAATTTCGCAAATATGAGCGTAACTTTACTTCTGGCAAGCGAATACTTTGTCATAAGCTGCAAGTTTATTTGCAAGTACTTTAGGGAATAGAGGACAGCTCTATCTAAATCGAAATGCACTGTATATTATACATTTAAATGGTTAATACGATGGTACTATCTGGTTTTCTTATTCACGAATTCACAATCAAAGTCAGAGTTTAGGGTTCTGTGTTCTTATCTATATTGACTATAAATGAACTGGCTCTCAAAGTAATAACATTCATGTCAATTGTGATCTACGGCTTTGCTCTGCGTGACACACATGTAATGAAATTGGCCACACAATGAATACTTATGTCTCAACGGCCTCAACCGAAAATCTTAACTGACTTCGCAGAGGGCGTTATCAGACACTGACTGATATATGACTTAAGTACTGTAGTGACTGCGATGCCTGAGCCATCAATATTACTGAGTAAGTAGAAGCTATCCTAATGGATATGTAGCTGAGCAGCGAAATTTTATGTTAGTTTTGTAAGAGAGGCCTTTTTCAAGCCAAAGATATTATTGGAGTGCAGGCATGTTTATTTATTTGCATATGCCGTTTAAAATTTTTGCGTTACATGACGTCGTCGAAAAAAAACCGTCAGAAATCGGCCTTCGGGGAGCATTTACTGGAAGCAGGCACCAATTAATGGATTGAGTTCCATCGTCTACAAGTACTCTTCTATCCGCGAATTGTGCGAGAAAGGAAAAAAATTAGAAAACGTCACAATTTCAATCGGGAAGAGGGCTTTAAACTATTTTCGACATGGATTCCAATGATTCAGAAAACATTACCTTGTATAGTTTCGCGTGCAGTATTTTTGATAATCAATGATACAGTTAGTGTAGTGTGTCGTAACACCATGCAGTGTGGGGGTAGAAGTATAAACGTCACCCTCCTCGCAACCCTCAGAGTCGTAACAGTGCATACTATAATCAGACAATGACCGCGGCTTGTAGTCAAGCAAATCAAAAGGTAAATTATTGTATTTACCATGTGATCGCGTTAATACCCCAGTTATGCTAACTGGGCAAGGCACACTAGATATAAAAATGTATTTATTTAAAAATAAAAATGTATATATTTGTTAGTTTAACTGCAAAAATCCGCAAAACTAAAAATGGGCGGGAGTCCACACATACCTACACAATTTTTTTACTAATTAGTAATTAACTGGGTAATTTTTAGGTCAACTATACAAAAACATAATACTCATATGACTGTTTTAACTTCGACTTTACAAAGTTATGTCTTAGTAGAATAACTAAATACTGACATGAAAGTAAATTTTTGAAGAATATGAGTCCATTGATTTTGTAACTTTTGTAAATCTAAACCACCAAGACACCAGTAGGAAAAAACTTTGATATTCGATCGTGTTTTCTCATAATTGAATTACTGTGCAACATTATATCTAGTAGTATCTACCTAATAGTTTTCAACATTCTGCCGTGTGAACAAATTAATGAATAGTCATTGGTTGCCATTGGTTGAAAAGAATAGGTACTTTAAACACTAAGCGTAATTATTTAGACTAATAATTCTTCAATTGTGCAAACATAATATTCATGCAATTGTTCAACAATTGCTCAAAACATCGACAATTACAAATTAAACTTTTTAATCCTCGTTCTATTTTCAAACAAAATTTCTTTTAGTTCAATCAAGCGTAATTCAAATTGAATTACGTTCCAAACCCTTGTCAAAGTTTCAACAAATGCGTTATAAAAAAAAACTCCTTGACAGTTTAAATAGCTTTCAGAATATCCGCCATTGAAAAATTAGGACAAAATGTTATGGTATTGGAATTGTTGTGAAACTAATTTTCATTGTTTGTACAGCTGGGAAAAATATCACAGTAACTTTTATTTTGTGTTTGCATTGGCTAAAGTGGTCACCTAGTCAACTGTCAATGTGTGAACGTTTGATCTCGACGGGGGACCACAAAAGTTGTACTGAGTTTGAGTGTATTTTGTGCTCACTAATTGTATGTTTGTGAAATCCCTCACTACACGGGGAAGTTTCTCGATACGTTAGTAAGTTAGTACAGACTTTAGGAGGGATAATTAACCACAAATAATTTATTGCAATAAAATGAACTATAACGGTATCGGAATTTATTGCGATTTATCACATATCACACATCCACATATTAACGATCTACAAAGATCTGTTAAAATAATTATTTAATTATGTAGTTTTGGCATCAATAACATATATTAATGATGATCGCCTACTATGTGGCGTGGCGGTAATGAACGTGACTGCTACGCAGAAGGTGTGGGCTCATTGCCCGCTCATTGCAAAGATTTATATGCATGAATATGACTATTCGCATCAGTCCGCAAGCCTTTTCGTGTCTAGGAAAGCACGTTAAGGCGTCGGCCCCAGTTGTCATACTAACGTCTATGGTAGTCGTTGTGGGTAGTTGGAACAGCCGCGAGGCTAGACTGGTAAGGCGGCCCCCGAAATCTGACGTGACAGCTTTGGATGGATAACGATGATAATTTTTTTTTTAATTTCCTTAGTCTATAAAATACAAAGCTAAATTCGTGACAGCTTGAGTTCCTAGTTGTACCTACAACTTTACCGATAACATACCTACATATATATGCTCGCGCCCATAATCCCCGAAAGGAGAGGAAGAGGTGTATTAAATACCCATATTTCGCTAACTATGATCTTCGGTCCCACGTAATGGGCGGGTCAGCGTGTTTCCGCCAATTAGGGCTTTTTTACAAAAAATATGTAGGTATGCTGAAAATAAATTCCTAACCGAAAATGTAGCAGCTAAATAAATTCGAAAAAAAAATAGATCCCATTCCTTGCTATGCGGTATAAATCGCAAGAAAATTAATTATGTGCTTAGCCGCACGAGCACTACTAATTAACGTCTTGGAGAGTATCAGACTATATAAATTAACTTTACATATTTAATTCGTAATACTTTTATCTTATGTTATCAAATAAATACTTTTAATGGTTCCGTTAGAAAGACATCAAAAGCTGCCGCAGATTTATGAATAGTAAATAGAAAACTTAACGATCCTTCAAGCATTTCATGTGGCCTGCAGTCTATAGCTAGCTTTTGATGGTGATAATATAAATTTATTACGAAAGAAAAATAGTACGCAATAACATTAGAGAATCGCATAAACACGTTTTCCCAGAACTTAATCATATTAACGAAGACTATAGCCGTATTATAACCCAAGTTAATAGACACTAGGGGCTTTTATGACTGTTTATATACCATCAAAATGTGCATAGTACATTATTGTATAATTTTTATGGAAGTTTTATTGCATTCTTCATGGCATATTATCATTCTCTGAGCCTTTTTGCTGCATAGTTAGGGTTAACTTTAAGTCTAAAATGAAAGACCGGAACCTTGATTTATTCTGAAACTACTAAGATTACAATTACTGCCATTTAATTCTGCCAAAAAAATTCAGGCAAATGTTTATCATAAATTGATAAGCCCATCAAAATTCGCACTTCAGCTAATGGTGATTCGCAATGCTACGTATTAATCTAAAGGCTTAATTAATTAATGAATCCACTGTGAGCTCCAATCCCGGGATAGCGCCGCGTCGCTTACAAATTGATTTATTATTAAAATCACCAGCAAAGTTTACGTACTTTGATTGTATTTTCTTTCGAGTGAACAATTAATTTACGAATACTTGAGTAAAAGATGTTCGAACAATGACGAAACGGAAAAAGATTGCACGTTAAATAGAGTAACTTTTTAAACAAGTGCTAGTACTACTTTTTGTAAAGTCTTTACTCAAAAATTGATTCAATCACTACATAGTATAAAACAAAGTGGCGTTCTCTATCATTATTTTTCAAGTCCTTATGTCTCTTTGTATGCTTAAATCTTTAAAACTACACAACGTATTTTCATGCGGTTTTTAAAATATAGAATGGTTAAAGAGGAAGGTTTATATGTATGTAACATCATGCTATGACCAACAGGTGCGGAGCAGGAATGAAAATGTTGCAAAAAACGGGGTGACGCAGACGAAGTTGCGCGAGTCAGCTAATTATAGATAAATGAAAATTAAAAATGTTTAACCAACAGATCATAAAGCTAACGGCACGGGAGTGTGTGGACTGCTTTGATGTAGGTAATCTATGATTGGTAGATTTGAGTTTGTCCACCACCGTAGCAACCCGTATTATTCTAAAGGCCCAAAAATAGCAGGTTAGGCAGCACGTGTGTGACGCCTCTGGTGTTGCAAACGTCCATAGGCCACGGTGACCGCTTCCCATCAGGTGGGCCGTGTGCTTGTCTGCCACCTAAGTGGTATAAAAAAATATGCGTAAAGGTAGCTTCAAAATGCGTTTAGATATTTTGGATCCAAAACTCTTTTCTATACCCGTACAAAGTTTAGGTATTTTTTTACTTCTGTTGCTTTGCAGAACAGTTTATTCACAGATAAAGATTTATATTAGTTTATCGTGAAAAAACCACACGAATATCCCCCCCACACCAGAGCTGGTGAAGATTATGTGACTCAAATCGACTAAAACACACACCTTATTTAAAGCTCGCGTGCTTCGCTGTATTGCTAATTGACGTGAAATAGTAATCTACATATCCCTCGCATCCCAGCAGACTCGGGGCCAAGATGGAATGGTAGGGTGTTATCTCATACGTATTTACTTAATATCATTACATTAAAAAAACACCTTACTACCTGCATCCCCATCACCTTACTAGCTATAGATGGTTTTGATAAATTTAATCAGCAAAATAAAGATTACAGATTCAGCTAGTGGTATTAAAAAACATCAGGAATGTATTATACCTACATCAAAACGCTGTATTATGCGACTTTTCTATAAAGCTCTGCTTACATCGAAATATAAACCTGTATTGAGACTAGGCAGCGCTTTGTACTTTTCCAATATCGAGGCTCGCGAGGCTACAAAGCCGATTATCTCTCGATACCGATACCTTTAGCACATGAGCACATATAATTCGACTCCAACTGAGTTTTATGAACTACTAGCTGACCCGCGCGACTTCGTCTGCGTCACCCCGTTTTTGCAACATTTTTCAGTCCTGCTCCGCACCTGTTAGTTGTAGCATGATGTTATATACATATAAACCTTCTTCTTTAACCATTCTATCTATTGAAACAAACCGCATCAAAATCCGTTGCGTAGTTCTAAAGATTTAAGCATACAAAGGGACAAGAAAAATAGGTACAGAGAACGCGACTTTATTTTATACTATGTAGTGATAGTGATGATGATGATGTTTAGAACTATGTATGTACAAGTATGCGTACGTATGTTAAATTATTACCCAATAATACCTTTTTTTTTATCGTGCGAGAAATCCCCACCGATACCGTTATGTCGGACTCGAACCGACTAAAACGCACGCCGTCTTTGGGTCTTTAGTTGCCGGAGGTTAGGTAGTAGCCAACATATCCCTCGCACCCCGGCAGACCCGAGGCCTTCTCTTCGAGATGACCCACGTCGGGGACCCAATAGTACCTAGAAGCGTGGGGTACTTCGTCGTTTCACACCACAAGCTGTTCAGACTAGCTAAGGTGTGATTCGCACAAGGCCCCTTTTTGAATTCGTCTTTACGGATCACAGTTAGACTAGAAAAAGATTCCGAAGTGAGAGCTTCGGATGCAATCAGGAACGCAAGGGTGATGTTGGATGATGATAAAAAGAGAATGTGACTTTATAAAATAAAATATTTCATTTACATACAAACATAATATGATAGGTTTTTGTTTCTTACTTTTTGCTCGTTTATTTTATGTTTTGGTTTTAGTTTAAATAATGATTTATTAACGAATATTTTTATTCTATTTTATATTTAAGTTTGATGTATTTATGTAATTAAAATGACATGCCAATTAATTAATTCAACCTAATATTATATAACATATTTAATTTAATTATTTATATGCTTGTGCTGTACCCAACAGGGCTTCATGTTGGAAGTAAAAAAAGTTGTTACAACTGTCCAACACATGGATGCAAATAAAGACTATGACTATAGCTTTGACCTCAATTTTGTAAACTATTTATGTAATCAAGAACATTTTTCCCAACAAATATGCTACGATGGTTATTTTTTCCTCTTCGGTTCGTTGACTCCATAAATATTAAATGACACTTAACCCTGGAACAGCCGGCACCTAATAGAATTACCCTCGCTCTTCCGTTTCATCACAGAGTAGTAAATTACATCACAATGGTTTACCACTTCTCTTGAAGGCCTTTAATTGAATTTCGCCCATATACTTATTGTCTTATATCTTATTAGAACCATTCAACAAAATATAGACAGCTATGACGATATACAGTCATGCTTCCTACAGGAAAAATTCCTGCAGTAATATGTATACGTTTTAGAACTTTTTCACATTAAACTTGTCGAATTTTACCGTTTCATGTCATAATGTTGATTGTCATTTATTAATGTGACAAGGTTCCAAAGTGTATACTGTAGATGACTGTACAGTTTATCATCTTATAAAACTAATGCTTTGAGCACCTTATTCTGATTTAACAGATGAAAATACTGGACACAGCTCTATAAGCAAAATTCAAAGGCACCTATTAGGTGAGAACACTACACGTAGAAGAGAAATGAATGATTTAAGGTATAATTAGGTAGGCGACCGCCGACCGCCAATGCAGATACAGCATACCGTGATGACTATTATGAATAATATGTTGTATTGTTTATTGTTAAACATTTCGGGATATTTACCACGCGGCGCTGATGCAAGGACTATCGCAAGGATCACGGTGTAAACCGTACACCATATACCGTACACTAATACAATGTAATGATGGCGCTTGCAACAGAGCCGAAATATCGGTTGCTCCATAAAATCAACAAAAATGGTAAATATCCCGAAATGTTTAACAGTGAAAATGTAAATGATGATTCAAATGTTCAAAATTCTAGGCATTGTCTGATAGAAGTATATTGTCACTATCATAATTACCATAGGCGGCTCTTGTATTTTATGCAGTCACCGTAAATTAGCGTAACGTTCTATAATATTTGCACAATATACTCTATATGCACATTACGCGTTTTTTGGGTATCTTTTGAAGATGCTATGGCGGCTGGGGAGCAGAAATCCTTCAATATCCAATAATCATAATGACATTGATCCAATTCGAACACGTCAAGCCTTCGGGCTTCTCTCGCGATTTGGTAATTTTATAACATTAAATGGCTGACACGCACTGATGATATGGTACCGATACCGATATGGGCCTATACTAAAGATGTATCTATTTTCGTATAAGTACTTCAGAAGAAAAAAAATATGGATGAAAGCTGCCGCACCATTAAGTCTTGGAATTCCTTGCCAGCTCACGTGTTTCCGTCTTCCTACAGTCCCGGGTCCTACAAGTGGGGCGTGAAAAAGCATCTGCTGAGGCCGTCAAGCTGAGTGCCACCATTGTAACACTTTCCGTGTTTGTAATGAGCCTTGAGCTTACCATCAGGCGGGGTGAAGTCAAATTGACGTGATATAAATAAAAAAAAAGAAATACAATAATAGTTACAAAACAAATATATAAGTAAACCAAATCTCTAGGCCGTAACCCTGAACAACGTATAACTTATTTACAGCTTGTTAGCACCACCTGAATTAGCAATATTGATTCGACACGTAGGCGACGCAAACCAATTAGATGGCACAAAATGTTATGAAGAGAAACAGTTATTCAATTTATTCGTGTCAATAAGTCTGAAATATACGGAAAATTATCACTTTAATGAGAATCTATTTTAATAATCCCTGGGCTTGGCTTTTAAGGAATTTAGCTTACTTGTTGAAATTAGGTGGAAATTTAGTAATTTATTTAGGTATTGTAATGTTTCAAAATCTAATGTACATATCGAATAGGGTGGAAGCGGCGGTAGCTTAGTGGTTAAGAAGTCGGCCTTACGATCGAGAGGTCCCGGGTTCGAATCCTGGCCATTACACTACCGACGTGAACCCACTCCTAACACAAGTCTTTGAGCTTAGCTGGAGGGGTTAAAGGGAATATTAGTAACTTCGGTTGCTAATATTCTTTAAAAAAAAATGATAAGAAAAAGGGATTGCTTCGATGGGATTTGAGCCTAACTGCTTTTCAAAATTTCCAGTATAATTATATTTGTCCGCAACAAACATAGGTACTTAAATACATTTTTATAGTAAATACATTGTGTATGTTATACCTACATAGAAAAAATCAGACCAATGTAAATGTAACGCCATATTGTTTAGCTAACAGTACTCGTAATATCAATGGTGTGACATAATAACCTGTCGAGCCTATCTGGTGGCGAATGGCTCACACTATGGCATAGAAAAAAATGAGATATTAAAGTCGTAACAGGCTACATAGCCTATCATTCGCTTTTTAACACCTAACGATACGCAACCGACACGATAACAATGTCTTGTGTAGAGTTCAATGGTTTACGTTTTATCAAACCCCATCAAGACGTCGATCTACGAACCTGATGAACTTGATGCAGGTTTTGGAAAAGTATTTATTCTTGGAGTTGGGAGGTCAGACGGCAATCGCTCATTAAGTCACAATCAATATATAAATAAGCAAACACCGTGAGTAGTTAAAGTATTCGTACTTCAAGAGGAATTGTTTAAGATTGACTTATGAGGGTGATAAGAACAACGAGTGACATAAGTAGTCAGAGCTCATCAGATTAGCAATATTTCTTCCCCTTGTGAAAACCCCACTGATACCCCCCGCCGAAGCCAGCGAGGCGGACATCGAGTCCGAACTCGAACCGACCAAAACCGCACGGCCGTTTTGGACCCCTAGTTGCCAAGAGTAGCCTTTAGCATATCCCTCATGCCCCGGCAGATTCAGATCAATTTAATAATAAAAATAAATCATACTCAATGTGTGAAACCAAAGAAATATGTAATAATATTATAGAACGAAATATTCTGTATTTTGGAACTTAGTTATACAGAACTCGTACAACATAGATTTAGATTTATCTAAGCACAATATTACGAAACTTCTGATTTATGTTAGCAGCGTTGTCACATGCCAAATGTTCCGTGTTATATTGCTGACGTAATGACGAAACTAAAATGAAAGAAATAAATCGTGCCATTTTTCTCATGATTATAAGCCGATTTAACCAAAATCCAATTCAAAGAAATATCGGATTCGTGTCGTTCTATGTAAATATTTTCTTATAGACAATGTTCCAATGAAGTGGAATTTATGAAATCAGTTTCATATTATAAGCCACATAAAATCTTACTCAGCACGGTTTATGAAACAAAATTGATATTGCTATCGAAATTGTTTGCCTTTTTTGCTTGAAATTGATATTTAATGAAAATATATTCCAGTTCATGATATGTTTTTGTACCCACTCTTATGTTATTTTTTATTCGCAACCAAAGTATGAGTGATATAATGTTTTTAGCTACTTATTTTTTATAAAACTACTAGGTGATGCCCGCGTCACTGCCCGTGAGAAATGAGACGGAAGGTGGGACAACACCCCCTAGCTAAATGGACTGACGAACGGACTGTTGTAGACCGGATGCAAAAGGCTGAGAATCGGGAGCAATAGCCCATATCGGGACAGGATTATGTCCAGCCATAGATTGTTTAATAAAGTTGCGGTATCCTAGTGGTAATGGTAGAGTAATGGACTGCTGAGAAGAGGTTTCGAGTTCCATTCCAGGTTTTAACATGGCACACACCAATGACTTTTCGATGCTTTTCGAAGTTACGTGTGTATTTATCGCAGGTTTACAAGTGCCCGGTTAATGTCAATAGGCTCGCCACCTATTGCATTGGGACCTAAGCATAAACTGGCGAAATGTAGGTGCTAGCACCTCTGCCTACACCTTCGGGGATATAGGCGTGAGTTTATGTTATGTTATGTTATGTGTCTTATAAAGTTTACAAGAGATTGATTGACATGTGCAAACTTTTCTTCCTCCACGCCGAAATAGGGCAAGAGTTTGCTGTTATCCAGTTTTGCGTAAAGCAACCATTCGAATATTCCATAATCACTTTCTACTTATGATTTATGTTTGATTAAAACAGTTTTTAGCAGAACACAACTGTTCAAAGTTCAGTTGGAAACTAGATAGCGCAATTCTAATGAACGCTATTAATATTCAAAGCTCACAATTCACCGAATCGCACAATAAAGGCTGGCGTAATAATATTACTAAGAACCTGAATATGTAATTTCGGGCACATAAATATGATTTATTTGTTACATGGAAATAGCTTAAGCAGGTAGCTTAGGTACTTATGAACTACAAGCCTGTGCCCGCGGCTCCGCCCGCGTGGCTGTCGGTTATCGCGACCTAAGCGCCATCTGTGCAATTTAAATTCTATATTACTAATCATAAGTATGGTTCTACTTAACCGATGGTAATCAAACAAAGAAACCCGTTCAGTAGTTTTTGTGTCCATCGCGGACAAACATAAACTTTATACAATTATGTAGGTAATAGTGTAGATAGATAGAAGATACTATAGATACACAGATACTTGGGCACGTGTTATATTGTAACTATTCATTTGTATGATAAGGTCAACGTCCTTCGAGACTTTTTACCCAACACAGTTAGGGTCAGTTTTTCATTCTAACTAAGAAGTGTTTCATATTTTCCGTGAAGTAATTGTCATTTGAAATAGCAGTGGGCTGGCTACATCTTTGGCCGTTGGTCGGAGCAAACATCCAAAGTTCCAAAGTGGATACCGCGAGATGGTAAACGGACACCCCCCAGCCAGATGGACTGACAACTTGAGAAATGTGACTAGGGTGAAGTGTATGCGGAAGACTGAAGATCGGTAGCAATGGCGTATTGGTAGAGGTCTATGTCCATCAGTGGATAGGTTGATTTATTAATTGACTGCCATCTGACCTGACGCCCAGCCGCGCTTGGAATAGAATATTGGAATATTAAATGTATAAGATTGACATACCTATGTATACGTATGTCATATACCTAAGTGCTAGATACGTGTCAATTCCATATACTGAATATTCTATTCTACAAAGGGACGACTAACGAATTGCCACTTGTAGATTGAATGGCAGTTGCTTTCGTGAGAGTCTAGATAAGCCACATCGGAGATAAAGAGTGTAGGAGATCAGACACCGTACCCTAAAGTACATACTTTAGTTTGCGAGGAATAACAGCGGTGGCCACTCTTCCAATAAAAACATCATTATGACTGATTTATTTCGCACTGCGCAAAAGGGTATATTTACCATATTCAACCATACGGTTGAATCACTAATATAGAAGCTGTATCTTCATTTTCTTCCTCGAGGCGTATAATATTTAGGATGAAGGCTGATTGTTATTATTCATATTCAATGTTTATTCATAAATTTTATCCAAAACCAAACCTTCTTGTTTATGTTCATAAAATGGATGAATCGTTGTAGAAATTATAAGTAAATTATAGTTCTATTTATTAATAATTTCGACTCCAGTCGTGTGAAATTATTTCAGGGATAAAATTAGCTTGTATGTTATTAAAGACTGAAATTGATCTTCTGACAAGGTGTATCCGTTTTAGGAAACGGAATATAATATACTTGTGGTTTTGCCAATCGCTTTCAACACAAACGCGAGTGTGATGTCCCTGGTGTGGCACATAATATAGGGTGTAATGGGAACGCTGCCGAAGCCGAAGGCCCCTGGTAGTACTCATGGTACACAACATATTGGCATGAAAATAAATAACGGCAAAGCAATTTTGTTTATTTTTTTTTTTACTTTTTTGCATTGTTTACTCTCCATCATATCAGTGAAGCTAAATGGAACAAAAATTTCGTAAGAAAACCTCACTGCAAAAAAGAACAAGTAGCACTATCTTGTGAGTTCATATTTTTTCTTCAAATTTTTGTTTCATTCAGCTATACTAAAACGACCGAGAGTGAATAACGCAAGTTATACGGTTTAAAAAAAAAACAAAAATTGAAAATGAAAAAAAAAAATGCGTTGCCGTATTTTTTTTTGTGCCAATATGTAGTGTACCATGAGTACTACCAGGGGCATTCGGCTTCGGGAGCATTCCCCTTACACCCTGTATAACATACAAGCCTATATCCATAAGCCTATATATAACTACTTATCATCAAGTGGGCCGTGTGCATGTCTGTCACCGAAGTATTATAAAAAATCTAAACATCTTTACAAGCTACTATAATAATAACAGGGCGTTGGATGGAACAGTAGAGGTCGTATTGTCCCTTTCTACGTCCAGACATTTATTACAGTTAAGAAAACGCTTTGGTGGCAATTCCAGCAGCATTATTTGACAATAGAATTCTATTTTAGCGCGTAATCGTGAGATAAATCTTCATCATTACAAAACGTGTCATGACCATTCTTGACAGAGACAAAGGTGTGAAATTAGTTTTAAGATGAATTTCAGTGTCTGTACTGTGTAAAGAGATTACAGATTTGGGTGAACGTCGACTCACTGACTCGATTACATGAATAATGCACCAGCTTGCGTTCAACATTGTTCTCGAGACTCGAGAATTACCGCTGTGTTAATTGTTTTGGGTCACAATTATTGCCCAATGTGAATTGATTACACATTTGTAATAAATGTTTATGCGATTTGCAGTTTGCAGATATCATATAATATATTATTGTTCTCTGTGTAAATGTAATACCTATTATATTTTATTCATTTAAATACATACTAAAATTGAAACATATCATTTTAACTGAATGTAATTTGTATGCCTATGTTAATTTCATATACGAAAAATTATAATACTAATAAAAGAATCATTATTTATTAAAGTTGCGAGATGAAGTAACCAACCAATTATATCTCATTCCCTGAACCTTTTTCCCAACTCAGTTGGGGTCGGCTTTCCAGTCTAACTGTGATGCGGCTGAACTTCGATATTTTCCGTGAAGCGACTGCCATCTGACCTCCACAACCAATGGTCTAATGACCAATGGCGATATCGAAGTTCCAAGTTAAGCTGGTTGGACTTTTGAGGGCTCCAACTACCCGTAACGACTGCCATAAATGTTTGTATGGCAACCGGGACCGACGGCTTAACGTGCTCTCCGAGGCACTTATAAACCTGCGATAAATACACACATAACTTCGAAAAGTCATTGGTGTGTGCCATGGTAAACCTGGGATCGAACTCGAGACCTCGTCTCAGCAGTCCATTACCCATACTACTAGTCTGCCGCGGCTTCAACCAATTATATCTAAGTTTATCTCAATTATACCTAAGTTCAGTTTATTATATCAATTATATCTAAGTTCGCTATATTTTATTATAATATACTCTTTCTATAATACTCCAACTCCAACTGAGTTTAACAAGTAAGTTACATTATAGGTATTTGTACAAAAATACCTTTTTTTTCTCGCCACAGTACACAGTGGTAAAACGGTAACTTCTGTCATAAAATCACACGGACAACAATATATGAAGATGATTGAACAGAAATCTGAATTAACGTCTGTCATAAATACACGACGTATATCTGACTTGCAACTTTTTTACGAGTATTATGACATATAAATAGCGAAAATCTAATTCCAGATTCACGGCTACCCTTAGAATATACTCACTCACCATGATGTTATAAAACTCAATCTCTTTCGGACACAGTTGGAAATGAGACTAGTCCGTAAATAAAATATAATACATGGTTCCTACCACCACCACTTAAAAGTAATATTATTTCAATCTTAGTTTACTTTCATGGAATGATTCGGATTCAAAACTTTGTCGCGCGTCCATTTTTGTGAATTGTATCCTGTAAGGCCAATGTGAATTCTAACAAATTAAACAAATAAATGTATCCACTACATCAAAAAATACTGCTTGACGCATTTGTGAGCACCTCTGTATGTAGATCGGGACAAAATAACCTGTTTCATTGTCATATATAAACCAAATTTCCAAAATCAACATTGAAGGTAAAACAAATCCCATTACACATTAAAAACCCAGCTAAACAAAGTAATAAGAGAAATAACGGTATAATAGAAACTTTACACACGGTAAATTTTACAGGGTTGTAAAGCAGAAAGTAGAAATAACCTGAAAAGATAATTACCTCTTTGTTAGTACGACCGCTTAGGTTAAAAGACTCAGCGTTGTGAACGTAATTGTGTAGGTTTTTTTAAATGTTTTACAAAAAAGGAATTCAACATTTCCTTTTTTTCTGCGATTATATTATATGTGCGTTCGACATTCAATTCGTCCCATTGGTTAACAGTAAATTTTGGGTCCTTTGAGTTCGGATGATGAGATGTCAACCGTTCTCCTTTATAATTTGGTTTGAATGGAAAATTAAAGGAAAGCCTGCGTTTGATCATCCATCAATTGGCAGGTAGTTATACCAACTTGCAAATCACGTAAACTTGAGCTCCAAAGTCCACCTCAAAGGCCGCAACGTAAACGTGTTCTATATTTATTTTATTGATTTAAGTATAGTTCGACTTACATAATTGTGTTTTCTTGACGAAATTCCCGCTTTTCCTGTCACAAAGTTTTTACAGAACTACGAGGAAGAAACTCGGTATTTTAATTCTTCCTTAATAGTAAAATAATATTTACCTGAAAAATAAAATGCTGCCAACAAAGTTACGACACTTTGTAAACAGAATAAAAAGTTTGTTCTAAGCCACGAGGTGACTCGTACATTATCCGAACCGTCTACTTTAATGGATGTTCTTGTTGTTTTTGTTAATTTAAGTTAAACAATAACTGACAGTTTTGGAATAGTATACTTTGCAAAACTACATCTAAATCGGTTCATGCGTTCGGGATCTACGATGCTACAGACAGACAGACACACACACTCACGCACACACACGCACACGCACACACACTCAAACACATACACACACACACTCCCACACACTCACACTCACACACACACACACACACATACACACACACGCACACACAGACACGTGAAAGTTTTTATATCGGCGGTTAAAAAAAATTTGGCATAGTAGTAAAGCGTGTTGTAGTTTTTTTAGTAACCGATATTTTGCTGAATATAAAAAAAATATAGGTAGATGTAACGGTTTATGAAGATGTTTGGATTATGTTACTCAATCACGTTGACACGTCTGAACGCCTGTACTTTCAGTCGGATCTATTCAGGCGTTTGACGTTATTACAGTGATGTATAGACTACTTTTATCCGTTGAATAGGTTTTCATTGTTTGCGGGAAAAAATCAGATTACCACGTAGACGAGCCAAAAGTAACAACTAATAAAAATAATATCATTCTTCTTTTGTGGAATTGACGGCATTTTTGAATTGCCATCGTGGTGTAGTATTTGTTTCACGGCAGCGCCCATTGATTTAGGTTTTCTAGGTAGTACAAACATTGTCTGTTATTTATAATTGTATTATAAAAATGTGATTGGATATAACGAGATTGGGCAGTCTATAGTAAAAGTAAAAATAAGCCAAATCAAGAGTGTGTGTGTGTTGTGCGGACTCTGAGTTCCAAATATATTTTAATAAATTAGATTCAATATTAAAAAAAAACAATAAAAAAATGTAAATTGATAGGTTTGATAAAAATAGTTTGGAAACTGTGTGTTTTCGATTTATATAATTTACATTTACACCAGCGTCACTATTGCATTAGGTTTGATATGTACCTGTAATGATAGTGTAAAAAATACAAATAAATAAATAAAATAAATAAATTAAAAAATTCAAGCTTTCTTTCTTGATGATAAAGACTTATTATCTGCTTACACGCCCAGTACATTTATCTCCCTCGATATATAATCAGCTCACTGACATCTGTTGGATCCTTTTATCTTTCCTCTTCAATAGCTAATTGAAAATGTCTAGAGCAGATAAAGCCTGAACCCTCGTACGTGTGCCACATGCATGAGTGAATAATACGCCGCTTGGTACCTACAACTTCAGTAATTCTTCTGTCAATATTAAGTAGGTAATAAATAAACTGCTATTGGCAAATATTTGGAAATAAACGGTAGTCAGCTGCTACTATGCTTTTTAAATTTAATAAAGAATTAATTTAAATAAAGAATTATTAATATATTATTAAATTGATTTCTTAATATCCGCTAAGTTTCTTGCAGGGTCGCGTTGCAAACTGGTGGTCAATTTATTAAGCATTAGTCTAGGTTCTTAGTATTTTGTAGGCAGGTACTCTAAGAAAAGTATAAAGATACCATAAAGTTATCCTTACAGGAATAAAGTGTGCGAGTCTTCTTCTTCTTCTGTCGTATCGACGACATTTTTGAGTTGCTATCATGGTGTAATAATTGTTTCACATTTATAAGCATAGTAGGACGTAGGCTTTCATATTTATAGCAAAGGTTTTGGGTCTCGCCGCGGACACTGTACAATGTTTTTAAGCAGCCAAGAATTTGCAAAAAATTGTCTGGATAAAATAGACTCCAATAGGTTCCCGTGGACTGTAGGAATGGAATAAGGATTTCATGCGGTCGGAGCTTAAGAAAACCATTAGTAGGACCAAATAATATAATTTAATTCAAAGGCCTAAAATCTACTACATATTTTTATCTGATTATCGACAGACAAGCAATAAATTATTCCTAATATCGGTTTTTATAGATAATAAACTCATCTAATATTTCGATCTGGAAATGGGAAAATTTTCCTCGTGTAATAAATTTTACTTTTGGAACAGTCAAAAAGAAAAATAAAGAGCATCTAAGTGCTTTTATCGAACAATTTTTATGGCACTTAGTTGAAACTGGACAAATGGCGTTTCCATGTTAAGGACTATAAAATTATAGCTACAACAATGAAGTGATAAGAAAAGCACTTTTGTTACAACCTCAGAATATAATATAGGTCTAATAGCATAAAAAGAGTAAGTTATGATATTGTAACGGGAAGCGGGTTTCGGGATTGGAAGTAAATAACCTCGAGCGATCTTTACACTTTATTCAAGCCACCAACTCACAACAGTCTTTAGCGTATACACAGTCTATTGTCCGAGGCACTCGTACACACTTAGAGGACTGTACTGCAACGCACTGTCTTTACACACAGTCTCTAGAACGTCCACGTTCACTGAGCGTTTTTAGTTCACAGCACATGCAGTATCGCACATGCACCACTAGCACTTTCACTTGTACTTTTCACTTTACTTCTTCTTCTTGTTTCCACTTCAACCACTGAGACTGAACTGCCCTTTTGGCGCTCCTGGTGCTGTTTATATATCATGCAGAATCTTCTGGAAATCCTAATTTCGCTAGTCTTTTCGATCGTCATTACGATCGTCATTTCGATTCTCTTTACTTACAATTATTCTAGTTGAAATTGTCAAACGCTTCAATCATTGACGGCTTACGTCATGAGTGGTGACATTCGTAACAATATGGTATACTATACGACCTCCGTGACGTGGCGGTAGTGAACGCGACTGCTAAGCAGGAGGCGTAGGTTCGATTCCCGCTCAGTGCAGGTATTTGTGCGCATGAATATGAATATTTGCATTGATCTGGGTGTTTCTATGTAAGTATAATATAAGTGTATGAAATGTAAATGTATGTTTATCCTCATTCTAGAACCCGTAACACAAGCCAGATAAACTATGCTTACCATGGGTCTAGGTGGCGTTGTGTAGATTGTCCTAGAATATTTATTTATTTATTTTTTATGCATATCTCGGGACAGGTTTTAAGCATATATTTAAAGAATTTACCTTCACAATTTAATATAATACGTATAACAGTAATAAATAGGATACGAAGACAGCTAGTCCTTACTTGCTTCTGAATAATACAGTTTGTTTTGAACCAATCGTTTCATGAGGTGAGAAAAACGTTAACAGATATGTAGTACAATAAATAACGATGGTCCTGAGGGAAATTCACTATTGGAACAAACGCAGGAAATAGGGTCGATCGCTTGTTACGGCAGTTATCTTTTTGACCCCAAATATATGGGCTTGGGTTCACTTATAAATAATAATAGTGTTAATCACAATACTCATTGATCGAGTGGATTGAAAGTAATTATTTTTTTTTAAATTATCGCAACGAATTAAAAGCTTTCGTGCGAAGTTTTTTAATTATAGTTTTTCACAATAAAAATACATTTTGTGTAACTATATTCATAAATGCTATTCTTCAAACTAACTTACCTGGTTTCAACTGATATTAGAGTACTAACCCTGACAGTTTTTGTGGTGTGGCAGTACTGAATATGTGTTCAATTCCCACTCAACGTAAACATTTGTGTGTCTATGTCAGTCGTTTCATGAACAATATCTGCAATTTAAAAGGTATAAAATAAAAATTAAGTCAAAAATATTCGACATCAAAAATACGTCGAATAAGAAAAACAAGTCACTCATCGTAGTCGTGTCGGGGACCGTGGAACGTTTTGAAAAACATATTGAAGTGGGTGGGTGGTAGATATTTCTTAACTTTAGATTTCTGATAATATAAATAATCTTTTCGTCAAGACCAGGTCTGCCAGACAAACATTAGATGGGCTTATTAGTACGGTTATTAAACAGTGATGACTTCATTGTCAGTTATAATTACTTACCAAATATTCTCTAAATTGTATCATAATAATCAAACATATTGCTCTAGTAATAAATTAGAGCGCTAACAAAGGCCTACCAGAAATTTTACAGCTAACATAACGATAGATCAGAGCATATAAAATACGAACATGAAATTTAGCCGCGTACTAAGAAAACAGGCTGAGTTTTCGGAAATTGTATAAATATTTGCTTCATCGTTGATGTTCGAGGAACGTTGGGGAACTAAGTGGGAGGCAGGGAATCGGGAAAGTTTGAACATCAATAGCTGAAAGTCAAGCCATTGATTGTTTTCAAACTTTGGCAACTTCTACGCAAATCAATTATAGATCGGGATTTAATCGTGGGAATATATTTTTTATTAAACCGAGGAGCGGACGGTGGATCCTAAAATAATCACAAACGTATCTAATTTATTCGCATTCTAGAACCCATCTTATCTTTTGTTATTGGGGTGCGCGCTCTGTAGCTTTCAATGATACTTCGACCCTGTTGGATCCTTTGTGTAGACCCCACCCTGGCCCTTAGGTTAGATGAGGGATTGTCCTCTCTATCAAGGTGACTATTCCTCTCAATCGCATGTGCATTTAATCCTCTGGTTTGAGGTAAACAATCCCGAGTAGATGCGTGATAGCTGAGTTTAAATGAAGCCATCGATAGACTGGTGGCCGTGTCAGCACAACTCTAGTTCGCGTGCCCATGTGCTACAAGTTGTTACGTGCAAACTCAACATTTTGTCTAGATATCACGCTGTTCGGACCGCTGAGTTCATGTCACAAATCTCGACACCGCATGGGAAGAGATAGAGTGGTCCAATTTACTACCGGGAAGCACGCGGGCATGCTGGGAACCACACAGACATTATTACGTGAAGCGAAAATCCCTTGTTTCGAAAATGACGTTAACGTAAGAAGGTGAAATTGGGCATAGTAATAATTTATATCGAGGAAAATTGCAGAAAAGAAAAAGATATGAGGGAATTTTCATCATCTCACGGATCTCTAGTATGCTTGAATTATTATACCTCTAATATTAATATTGTCCTAATAATTCATGTTTTCGAACACCTATTTCAATTTATCTCTGAGGTATTATCATCACCTTGAGGTAGACTGTTAGATAATGCCTTTAACAAACAAAACAACTAAAAAGTTAAGTAAACAAATGTCACAGGATTCACTTTTACTGAATTTAGGTAAAATGGGGTTACCTGGACGTGGGGAGTGGTGGTAACTGTGGTGCACTATTGCAGTCGATTGACCACCTCCTGTCGTGCCCGTTTTGTCTTCACAGCTGCACGCTACTGAAGCGACAGAAAGTGCAGTTGATGTCACCGAGTTTTGGACTGGTACTTTATTACTTATTATTACCGCTGACACGAAAAATAAATTATTAGACCAATATCGATTTTCATTATACAACAATAATGTTCTTTACTCTATTGGTGGCTCGTGGCGGTAGTTCTTAAAAGAAATAGTGTTCAAACATACAAGCAGTTGTAATGAAGTTCAACAAAATGTAGCGCGACTTAATTACCGAACACCTGTTTTGTAACGCAAAGGAACAAAAGATTCCTTGTTTATTCATAAAAGCCCATTACTTATTTGTTAGCGTGAAAGTGTCGCAGCAAGATATTCATTATATAAGAAATGATATAATTATTTACGCTATTGTGTACACGTGTACACAATATAATATAGGTAGTGTAAATAATTACTTCTACCTCCTAAAAGTAATATTATGACAAGTCTTATGTGGTATTTTCTTAGCTCCAATAATATACAATAAGATACCTAATAGTTGGAGAAATTTAAGTATTGACATTTTTAAAATGAATTTAAAGAATTTTCCGTATGATGAATGTTGGATTATTTGGAATTGTATAGCATGTATTGATGATTAATTAAGCAATTGAATTAAATTGTACCAACAGAATATGAGATATGACATAATAATTTGAACTTGATACATTTATATGTTTCTTTTTCAAGTTTCATTCTTGTCTTACAAGATACAGTACACAAATATTGTAATATAATAGTGAAGTAGGTAAGATTGAAATAATATTACTTTTTAAGGTGGTGGTACAATCCCAGGTCTTATGATATAATGTAGAGTAAATGACTTCTATGCATTCTTTGAACTGTGGTACATTCGATTGGTGAGTGAGCTATTCCAAATCTTAAATTTTTCCAAACGAACATTTTCTAGCTCTTTTGTAACCAATTACGAACATTTTATAGCCTAGAAAATGTTCGTAATTGGTTACGAAATATCGGTTACGATGGTGAACTAAAAGAAATATTCTACGTTTTGTTTGTCTTCGACTCCAAATTTATGTTCGTAAACAGTGTAAGTAGAGTATGTATGTGTTTAGTAATACTACGCAGTACTTCCGCTTCACGTCACAAGACCATTAAACCTTTACGAAGATCCATTTACTAAAATTGAATTTAGTACCTACGTGGAAGGTACAGTCCGCTGCAAAAGTCACTTGATTTTTATAAATTATTGAGCACCGTACTTTTAAGCTTACCCGAAAGAGGAATGTTCCCTAGAGCTAATCCAATAAAATCTCGGAACCAAATCTTAATAGAATGTTTCCTAGTGGCCATTGTACAACCATTGAATTAATTACTACTTGGTATTTTTTTATAGTGTGAAAAATCCCCACGGATACCCCCCACCGGAGCCGGTTGAGGTTATGTCGGACTCGAACCGACTAAAACGCACGCCGCCCTTGGGTCCTTAGTTGCCGGAGGTGAGATAGTAACCAACATATCCTTCGCACCCCGTCGGACCCCAGCCATCTTTTCGAGATAACCCCCTAAATGTATAGGGACCACGGTGTCCCAGTCTAGCCGCCGAATGTGGGGAGGCGCATTTTTGCGCCGCCACCGCGGCCTGCGTTTAGGTGAAGATAAATATATACACTAATTACCGGTATAGGTGCAGAAAACCGAATAAGTAGTGGTGGTAAGGTATCGGCAGTGGTGGATCGGGAGGAAAAGTAAGCCTCTGCCTTGGGCAAAGCCATCAATATATTCCAACCCTTATGCCTGACCAGGATCCAGGACTACTAGATGGTCGCACAGCCGTATCCTTATCGTTGGATAAGAGTATTATCCTCAAATGTCATAGGCGTAAAATAAGAAAGGATAAGAATTAATAATGTATCGTTAGATTACAAAGTTAGTGTTTAATAACTTTTGTATCTGACTGTAGCTTACGCCTTTTCAAATTTAATATCTTACGCCTCAGCATTTGTTACATGGTTCGTTGAATATTACAATGAAAATATAACAGGCTCTAAACTTTACTGCAATATTATAGATGCATAATGAGTATTACAAAAATTAAAGTGTAAAAGCCAGAGCTCACTGGAGAGGCTTTGTATTGTCAGTGGGAAGACCGTGAAACCATACTTTATCTTCTGCATTGACAGCACAAGAACTCTTTCATCCTTTACTCCCCCCTCGCCCCACTGCCCTCTACATGCCGCTCGTGTGGCATACGTCCATAGGCCACAGTAGCCACTTTTAATCAGCCGTGTGCTTGTCTGTCACCTAACTAAGTGGGGTTAAACGTTAAATAGATAAAATCTGACACCAATACCTACCACATGATATTGACTATAACATTTATAAGAGTCATCGGGATATTCTCCATGTTTGTTTGTCCATTAGTTTTTTTTTTACCAAATTTATTTAGCTGCAACATTTTCGGTTAGTAAGCTATTTTCGGCATACCCATTTTTTACGAAGTCCTCAATTGGCGGCAATAGGCTCGCCTCCTATTACGTGGGACCGAAAATCATAGTTGGTGAAAAGTGGGGGTTTAAAACACCCCTTCGGGGATTACGGGTGTGAGCATATGTATTTTTGTAGGTATGTGTGTATTCCTATAAAGTTTATGCAAATATCTTTTTATTACGCTTTACCTACTTAACCGCGTCACCATCATTTTAGCATTGTACCTGATACATCCAGGGGAGATCCGATAAGTTGCTCCGAAAAAATTAAAATAATCAAAGTAATCAAAAACAGTAACCTTCAGAAGCAATACGAGTTTTCAATTAAATCCCTTTATTCATTAGAGCGAGCTTAAGAAACAAACAACATTACATCTTCACAAAAATTCACATTTAAATACAATAAAGTAGGATACAAATTTCTAGTTATGCCTTTTTATATTGAGCTTTACCATCAAACGGGGTGTAGTAAAACTGGCGAACCATACAAAAGCAACAGTATTACAATTTTATGTTTGATATGAAATACAACAGATGTAACGAAACGGCCGTATAATTTTACGATTTTTTGATAGCTATAAGAGTCGTGCTGTGTTAGTTAAGTAAACTCTGAATCATGGATACATTTTTAGTATATTAACAAATTCTCTTTCTTCTCTTCTCTTCTCTTCTCTTCTCTTCTCTTCTCTTCTCTTCTCAATAGGGCAGGCAGTGACCACATATTTCCATTTGCTACATACCGGGCATACATTTTTGCTTTCGATTCTCTTATTTCTGTACCAGTTTCATACGTTTCGCATACTCTTGACATTGCCTTTCTGATAGATACCTTTAGTCAAAATATTTTTTCAATAGAGTTCAATAATGAAGTGTATTATAGAGTATATAAGAGGTGTTACTTTGTCAATACTTTGGTCTATGAAATGAGAACAATCAAGTTCAAAAAAAATCTTTTGGGTTGCATGTAATCATAGTTTGTTGGGCGTTCATTACAGTAGTACCCGTTTACTATCAGGTTGATTGTGTTCTTGTTTTCTATCCCAGTAGTATAAAAATAGTGTTCATTCAGACGTCGAATATTTTTACCACAGCTGTAAAGTAAAAGCCCCATTCAATTTTTAAGAAATTAAAAATATTGTAATGACTTTTTTTTATTCAAATTCAATGAATGAAGTTCATTTTATTTCTATCCATACTCAGCTGAATATTTTTTTTTGAGGAGATAAAATTGTTATTACAATTTCTTTTCAAAAATTTAGTAAGTTCATTACTAAATATTTCATGAACGTATTACAATGAACTAGTCTTAAGTTTCGCTTGAAGGCACTACAGCTGAAGCTCTCTTACAAAAAAAGATTTAACGGTTTTATTGATAGAAATTGAAAGAAAGAAAGAAAGAAAAACCCATGGTAAGCATAGCTTAACTAGCTTGTGTTACGGGTTCTAGAATGCGGATAAACATACTTAGATACTTTTTTTTGTAAATACATACATATTATACATACAAGCACCCATATTGTTACCTGTACTAAATGTACCTTCCAAATTATCAATTAAATCAGTGCAAAGGAATGAGGTGAAATTTTAATTCCTAAATTTGACCCAACACATAAATAAAATGTTTTTAAAAACCTCTAAAATTTCAATGACCTTAAACTACAAACGTGGAAAATGACGATGAGCGTAGTCCACCAATTGAAAGTCAGCGGGCCATGGATTCTTTTAAGGATAAAATTCACAATGAGGTTATTCGGCAAAGAAATAAGTTACCAACATATCTCGCAGATTAACCAAATGAAAGTGGCAGTGCACTTGCCACATTTGGTGAAGGACCGATAGCCACTGGGGCAAACGTGGCCTTGAGTGAAGGCTGCGAGAAGGAAATCGGAAGGTAGGACACCTTCTAGCCAGATGAACTGTTGAGCTGATAAAGGTAACTGGGGCAGACTGGATGCGGGGGGTGGTGGATCGGGATCATTGGTAGAGGCCTATCCTGCAATACACGGATTGAGTGAAATATAATCTTACTATTCTTAATCTTACTAAAAGATTAATCGAGTGGCGTGTCTCGCTAAAGTAACGATTACCAAAATACACAACAAGGGTGCTTACGTTGATCGGTAGACAACTAAAACAAACACAGATAATTGGTTATCTGTGTGCAAAGATCTGTTTGGTTAGCTGCGTCGCTAAAAGGACCGCAAACACGCACGAATGGGGCTGAAATATTGATGGGAAAAAGCAGATAATCTCATTTGGGCTTACAGCTACTGTAATGCAGTGTTATATACTCAACAGTGTAGTTTTAGGTTAATGAATATTGATTGGGTTGTCATAACCGTAACGCCTAATGTGTAGATATACAAATTAGATGTATGGGTAGGGGCTTCTTCAGGACCTTTGGGGCGAGACCAATATCACATATTAGGCAATACAGCTGTTAATAAACGAGTCAGAGAGTAGTGGCTCTCGTAAAAGTCAATTTAAATCAAATCATGAGTAGAAGAGCAGTCTGGAGACTGGGGTTACTAGGTAAAGGCTATGGATGCAAATGGTGCCTCTGGTGTTCCAATCAATCATAGGCCACGCATTGAAATTAATATGTTTTAAGATATTTTAGAGGCTGAAATAACGTGTTCAATGTTTTGTTACGTGCTTAACCACACAAGCACTACCAATTAATGTATTTAACTTTATAAGAATCAGTGTGTAAGGGGAATACTCCCGAAGCGTAAAGCCCCTGATACACAACATATTGGCATAAAAAAATTACGATGGATGGATTTTTCATATTGATTTTTGTACCGTTTAACTAGCGTTTTTCACTCTCCATTGTGTTAGTAAAGCTAAATGAAACAAACGTTTCATCAAAAAATATGAACTCGCATTATGACTCCATTTGCTTTTTCTTTTGCAGTGACGTAGCTTTTATGATATTATCGTTTCACTTAACTTTACTGATACGATGGAGAGTAAATAATGCCAAGAAAAAACAATAAAAAAATACCAGTTCGAAAATTTTTCATGCCAAGGAGGACTATCAGTATGCCTTCGGCATCGGGAGTGTTCCCCTTACACCCTGTATATTTTGAACATACTATTTCGGTCTCTGAAATATCTTTAAATATATAAATTTCTATGCGAGAGCTTCGCATAAATATACTTCCAACCTTATTATGTTGAATATTCCTAAGTCATAGTATTTATAGCTAAATGAACTGAAAAGTAACTTTGGAAACATTGAGAATAACAAACAACTTATGACGTAGAAAGTTATACACGTCTATGTTCATAAACATGATTAAACATGTACAGTGGGTACCAAAAGTTCCTGAACACCTTAAAATCTATATTTTTTTATATTGTGGATAGGTTTACGTTTGACCACTATCGCACTCGCCGAAATGAATATGACCTATGACAGCCTAAGTCTAATTTTACCAAAAGTGATATAGATATTGTTAATAAAATAAACTAGATCGATATCTTGTTTCTTAACAAGAAAATAAGTAAATTCTTGCAAGTAATTAGCCTACTGCTAATTACATTAAGTAGATTTATGTAGTTGTGTAATGGTATCACTTCATATAATTTTAGTATCGAAGTGTCCAGGAATTTTGGAACCCATTGTACAAGTTTTAAGAAATAAACCTCCTAAGTTACGATTATCTGGATCCTCTTTATCTCACACTGTAAAGAAATTACATTTACCAACTTTGAATATATATAACAATATAATTTCGTAGATTATAGCACGTAAACAAACAAGAGCAATTATACTTTGAGTGTATCAAAGCAATAAGTTTTTCGTTTTATCTGTTTGTTTGTCACTGAGAGAAGAAAATTAGATTTACCTTTTATAATATAACTTTGGTGGATGCTCCAACATTCTGAGTTTGTGTTTGGTCTGTTAGCCCTGATAGTTGTTAGGCCAATCACTATATTAAACGGTAAACTTCACCTTAGTAATAAAACTTTTGACCTATGGGTATACACAGCTTAAACTTTGGCGACCGCGGCGCACTTACTTACTCCTCCTTTAAATTGGTTTGTCTTGCTTTTTGCGGAAGCGACTATCGTCTGATACTTAAACCCCGAGAGAAAAATCTGCACTAGATTCTCATCGATCAATCCTTGGGTGTACCAGAATGAAGATGAGATTGATTCGGGTCTCAAAAAACTTGGTGGGGCCTTTTAGACTCCTTTTAAATTTCAATAAATTTCAATTCATTTATTTTCAGATTACAGTGATTCATTTCTCAACTCCGACTTAAAATATTAAAGTTAGTATGCATATTGATTGTTTTTTTTTTTAAATTCAATTACTTATAAGTCCAACAACAATATTTAAAAAGAATTAATTTATGACAATGACAGTCTCCGTTATAAATCATATATAGACTATAGTAGGGTGTAATGTTCCCCACCTACCCAGAAAAAATTCAAGCACGAATTTTTGAAATAGACGGGTGATGAAAACTGTTGGATTTCTGAAAAAGAAAAATGACTCGCGCGGTCTGATATTGATAAAGTGCCATGCGCAGCGTATATATTCGGCATCGACGGAATATCCCTAAAAGCATGTTTTGTTAAAAGCAGACAGGCATTCTCCCTACTTGATGGAAAGTGTTTACCGTGGACGTTTGTAATACTACGGTCATCACACTTGTGCTGCCGACTCTGTACCGGGGAGGGGGGAAGGGTTGAAAGTTAAGAGAATTTCTGTGTTATCAGCAAGACCAAGCAGGATTTCATACCATCATAAAAATGTGTCAACTTAAACCCTTGATCTACTTACTGACAACTTAAAACCTCTGGGTACTTTACTCACAGCTGGAAACATAATACAAGGTTATTTTATTAGTCGCGATATTCTGTAGAGTGGAGGTACTTCCCCAGTCGGATTGCTCAATTAGGACGGAAATACTATTTGTCCTATCTACCTAAAATTTTTTCTTCCTCTCTCTCTCTCCAATTTATAGCTATTTCATATCTTTTGTCCTTCAACAATAAACTATTTACGGTATAGAAAAATTAGTTTTACATGATTATTTGGTTTTCATTTTAATTCATAATTATTATTATTTTTTTTTTTTTTTTTTTTTATCTATGGCACGTCAATTTGACTTCACCTCGCCTGATGTTAAGCTGAAGGCAAAGTCCCATGAAAGAGGGTCACCATTGCAAACACGTTCAGTGCTACAATGGTGGCGCTCAGCTTGACGGCCTCATCAGATGCTTTTTCACGCCCCGCTTAAAGGACCCGGGACTGTAGGAAGAAGGAAACACGTGCGCCGGCAAGGAATTCCAGGACTTAATGGTACGGCAGAGAAAAGACTCACCGAACCGCTTGGTTCTTGATGGAATATTCTGTACCGTATGCGAGTGACACCTAAGCCCTGCACGCGTTGTCCTGTGTAGGAAAGGGGAGGGTGGGATTAGTTGGAAGAGCTCATCAGAACATTCACCATGGTAGAGACGGTAAAATACTGCCAAGGACGCAACATCTCTACGCATCTGCAAAGGCTCGAGGGACTCTGTGACCTCAGGACTCCCAATAATGCGGACCGCACGTCGCTGCAACCTGTCGAGAGCATCTAATAAGTACTTTGCGGAGCCATCCCAGAGATGCGAGCAGTATTCCACGCAGGAGCGAATTTGTGTCTTATAAAGAAGACACCGCTGCTCCGGCGTGAAAAAACGTCTCACTCTGTTCAGGACTCCGAGTTTACGCGAAGCTGTTTTGATGATGCTCTCGATATAGTTCTTGTTGTTCAGTTTGCAGCGCACGTCCATACCGAGTATATTGAGGTTATCCTGTAATGGCAGTGGTGTGCTCTGAAGAGTGGGAGGAGGAAGGAAAGGAGATGTCTTTGCTGAAAACGCGCATGCCTGCGTCTTCTTGGCATTGAACTCGACCAGGTTCTCAGATCCCCATTGGGAAACGTGATTGAGGATCCGGTCAAGCCCAGTGACAAGAAGTCGCCTCTTTTCCGCTATATCGGACTGCTTGGCCGCAGAATGTCCGTGGTAGCTCCCGTGTACAGTGCTATCGTCTGCATAGCAGTGGATGCTGCCGGTGGACAGCATGTCATTGATATGCAGATTTTACTCAAACACAAACTCAAGGCACCCGTTTCTGCAACCCGTAGAAACTTATTTCAAGTAGCCTTTGTGTTGTTCCGTTAACCATAGGTATACAGAATTTCGGACAGATTCGTCAACCAGGTTCATCATGATTGAGTAAGAAATGTTCAAATGTTCAAACAACTTCACAAACTTTCATATTAGTAGGATATAATAGAATTTCTTTTGTAAGTTTTAAATTGATTTCGAACATTTCAATATAGTTATATTATAAAGACATTCAAACTAAAACTCTGAAACCGCAGACATCTTTGAACGGTAATAAGTTCGGAACACAAATTAGAAATTTTCCAGTTCGACGTGTTCATTGATTCCCTTCGACTCGAAATCCAGCTGCTAATATTCCAATTCCGTTCTACGTATATTTAAGACGACGAGCTAAATTGAAACGGTAAAAGAAATCTGTTGCCACTGTAAAATAATATTCAGGAATATTTTTGTGCAAAGAAAAGAGTGATCTAAAAGTTTCAGCAGTTTGGACCTAATCAGTTAATTTTCAGTTCTTTCATAACTTTGACAATAAATCTCTTTGATTGAAACCTTTTGAGAAGGTAGAATCTTGAAGGAAATTCATTATCTTACACATTCTTCTAATTGGCTGTGATTTATAGTAAGTATTGCTTGATGAAATTTGTTCAGAAAACGATATGCTTTGCTATCTCGATTTTACATTTCACCCAAATCCATTGATTAGCTACGTGTTGGTAGTACCATAATGTCATTAATGCGCAAGGACTCGGATGATCACGCCCAGGGTATGCCATAGTAGTGGTGGTAAGACATGGGGGACTGACTAGTGAGGACACACGGCAGCCTTTCGTATCGGATGACACAGGTAATCAGCGGGCACGGGTGCTTTTGGGATTACCTGCATTGAAACCAAAAGAGTCAACATTCGAGTGCCATCACAGTGATGCAAGCGAGGAGGTTCATAGTGGAGGCCCTAGTAGTAGGCTCTCACGACGACGGTACGATGTGCGAGCACTTGGACTTCCGCTGAGCGAGGACCTTCTATGAGCAAGTAATGCTTGAGAAACGACGGAGAGACGGCGGACCGGGACCAGAGGAGACTCTTTGGTCGCACAGCCCTCGATGAGCGGCCGAGGTTGCAGATGACCTACGTATTCCATGAACGCGAGCCTGGGAGTGACGGGTGGAGCCGCCTGTCACCTTAACAGAAATTGGATGGGGCGGCGGCGCGCAATGCGTGCCTACTCATGCCGGGGGGATCTATTGAGACATCGTAGTCTGAACACTCTTGGGGTAATGGATAGTACGCGATGGAATTTATAAACAAAATATGCATATAACTATTAAACAACAAGATCACAATTAAAAAAACAATAATGGATTAATAACTGAGTGATGGTGACCAAGCGTCAGCCGGGTTTTAATTTATTTTTACACTAATTAGTGATAATAATGGTGCACACATATAAAACCTATATAAAAACAAACTACAAACCATGAACGTGGTCAACAAAAGTTGCCTGTAATGGATATTTCCACGAAATGCGTAAACAAAAAATATTCATTTAACCGAGGTTATTGACCCGTGCTCGCCTGGCAGAGTGCCAACTCGGCAACTATGAACAGATAAATTCGCGAACTCAGTTTTCTACGCGGTATAAATAGTAGAATGGAATACCGAAACTTTTAAAGGCACTGTTTCGATGTTGACCTGGAATCGGAGTGCTATTTTCGGATATCTATTTTCAAACCGTCTGCCGATGTAACCTCGAGTTTACAACAAAAAGCATTAAATGAACATTCTAGTGAATATTTGAGGATTTACAGCAGGTCTTGTAAATTTAGCTGTAAATGTACTTGCGAATAGGTACAAATAGTAATTTAAATAGCTTATATGATATTAAGTAAAGATAGATTACAAAATTACTTGTAAGTCTCCTCACATTAATCACTTTAATTTTAGGTCTCCTTACATTAATAATTACAGTTCAGTTCAAGCTTTGAAAAATTCTGTATTTTTATAAGTAATGTAATGTGTACAGTTTGATGACGTAAGAACCAATGTTCTACATCACCATCTACGCTGTCTACGGCGTAGAACTCACTACAGCAAGAGCGTAGAGGATTGATTTCTCTGTTTAAAAGTGCCAGTGCCTTTGAAAAGACTTTTGCATAAACACCTAGTTTCTCACGCAATTTTCTTCTGGCTTATATATTCAACCTGAAAGAAATAATAAAATAAATCGGTTTGTGTAAAAAAAAAATGCCAACAACTCAATATGTTTGAGACTCAGGTTATCAATTAAGTTTGGAAAAAGTAAATGCTCAAACTGGATTTGATCTCATGGTCTTTTGTTTTTAAGTTAACGTGACCAATAATTAAATAACTAAGCATATAAAATAACAAATACAAATAGGAGATGATCTTTTAATAATTATAGAAAGTCTTTTAATAATAATAATGTTTTTATATTTATATTACCATGAAGTAATATTTTTTTTTTTAGGTAAACCGAATTTTCACTTCATTTTATTACATTATTCGGTTATGGGTCTATAAAATCCAAATGGTCAGATATAGGCCAAGATACATTCATGTTAGAAAAATCCCCGTTGTAAATTCACCACTTTTAGTGAAACATGTATGTGTCGTAATACATCGCGGTGTCTAGACAAGTAACCACGAGCTGTTCGGGCAAAGTTACAGTTTTAGGATTTAGAACATTTAAATGTGAATCTATTATAGGTTAACAGGAGAAAAGTAAACGGTCTGAAAGAATTCAGGTGTAAACAAGGATTACCTGTAATGAGGTTATTTCAGATATAAATAAATACAAAAATTTCTCATTCATAAACTAATTTCTACTTCACATAAATTCAATAGACATTGAATAGACCTCGTACTTTCCTTAATATTTTATTTCTTAATCCTGACTGATCTTGAATAATGCATGAATTATTAATTTGTTACTTTTCGAGGTATTTTTAAAATTTTGAAATATTTTGTATTTTGTACTTTGTACTTTTTAAATTCTTTCATTTGAGACCAATATTGAGTGAGCAGTGAAATAATATGTAATTGGCGGATTGTGATGGCGGCCATCTTGGACCACATTCACATTCCACATAACTAAAGTCACTCTTGAAAAAACTTTAACGCAGTTTTTTCTTTGAAAGGTGAATTAATCTCACCTTTGAAACAGAAAGAAAGCAAAAAAAGTCGAAGTTTATCCATCTATCAAATTTGTGCGTTGGCAGAAAATTCATATTGAATACATACTGTACGTGTTTGCAATGGTGACCCTTCTTTATGAGACTTTGCCTTCAGCTTAACACCAGGCGAGGGGAAGTCAAACTGACGTACCATAAATAAAAAAAACACTTAGATATAATTCCCTATTTTCGTTACTAAAAATAGACTATCCTCTTTTATAAAACAATTATTTCAGCTCGCTAAGAACGTTCTAACATATATCTTTCTTGTAATTTTCATTGTAAAAGCAGCGGGAAGTTAATTTCCGTTGCAGTTCTGTTGTACGTATTCGATTCTGATTTCTTTAGATCGAATAGACGAGAGATATTGACTGTATACTATTTGAAGGATGTCAATACAGTGCCATAACAGCAGGTTTCGGTCGTAAGAACGATTTTTTTAGGACACGTCAATTTGACTTCACCCCGCCTGATGGTAAGCTCAAGCCAAAGTTTCAGGAACGAGGGTCACCATTACAAACACGTAAAGTTTTACAATGGTGGCACTCAGCTTGACGGCCTCATCAGATGCTTTTTCACGACCCGCTTAAAGGACCCGGGACTGTAGGAAGAAGGAAACACGTGAGCTGGCAAGGGATTCCTAGACTTAATGGTGCGGCAGAGGAAAGACTCACCGAACCGCTTGATTCTTGATGGAATATTCCGCACCGTATGTGGGTGAGATCTAAGCCTTTATAATTAGGTCAATAGGTCTGAAATTTGAATATGTATTGTATTTCTCGCTGTATCTTAATTAGAACTCTGAAAAGGATACCTAAATAACATGTTACTAATTAACTTTAAGTATCTAGACACGCGGGAGCGTGTCAAGCCAAGTTCAAGAAACAGAACTGGCGAGCCGCACCGTGTGTAACTTATTATATTATACTTATTACACGAACCATACTTATTACACGAACCATTTGAGGCCACTTTTGACCCCCTCATAAATCAAAAACTATTTTACATAAACGTATCAAATTTGGCTCATATATTGAGACTTGCGAGATTCATAAATGTGTTCTAATTTTCATAAGCTTATCTCAAACGGTTATTTAAATATTAATGTCCAAAATTCCTCATTTTTATCACTGACTGACCTATAGACCAAAACTCTAACCCAGTTCCAGATGACCTAGAGAGTTAAAATTTGGTATGCAGATAGGTAATTAGATGAATACAAAGGAAAAAATAAAAACTGGCAATTTTTAAATAATCAGATTATATTATGAACGCTTATAACATAAATACCTTATAATACTTATAGGAGACCAAAACTCTAACCCAGTTCCAGATAACCTAGAGAGTTAATATTTGGTATGCAGATAGGTAATTAGATGAATACAAAGGAAAAAATAAAAAACTGGCAATTTTTAAATAATTAGATTCTATTATTAACGCTAAACATAAATACCTAATATTACTTATAGGGTTACGTAAGTAAGTACCTACCACGTTATTAACTGGGATTAATTATTATTTTTATATTTAGCGCACATCAATAGTGTAAAATCATTACCTAACCGCCCCGACTTATTGGTACATATAGATGCGCTGAAGATCCTAATTCGGTATCCCTGAACAGCGCTTACAACTCGCGTCAATTGCGCACTACTGGACACAATCTCGATTCTTATCTAAGTAAAGTTGAATTTTATTATTTCCAGATAACAACAGACTTGACCTAAAACATAAAATAACCTAAGAATACCGAATTGTTCAACAATTTCGGTCATCATATATTTACTCGCAAACGAAAATTCTATAGAAGTTTGAGATACATTTCAAAGATAACGCAGTCATTTAACTTTTGCCGTTTAGCATCCTCGCATTCTCTTGAAAACAATATCGAACAAAACAACAGTAAATAAGAACACTTCTGTTAATATTTTTGGCTAAGAGTAGCCACTCGCTATAAATAAGTGAAAATAATTGAATAGGTTAAAAGATTGCAAGGTTAAGCAACAATAGTCGGAGCGATGTATGAATAGTCACTCTTCCAAAAAATATATAACATATCCAGACCCTTTGTCTATTACATACTACAGGAATATTCCTAATTTCTTAGCTTAGACTTAGACTACCTATTAGCTAAGAATTTAGCCTTACAATCGAGAGGTTCTGGATTCCAATCCCTGACATAACACTACTGACGTGAACCCACTCCTAACACAAACCATTGAACTTAGCTGGGGGAGCTAGAGAGAATATTAGTAATTGTAGTTGTTAATATTTTTAAAAAACATTGTGAAGACCCTCACAAAAACAATATTCTATTAGATTTAAGGCAAAAAAGGCAACATTAAAAGCGGAACGTTACTTGATTAATCATATTATAATAATATTAATATCTTATTACTTCATTTTGATTACGAAAAATGAGATTCTCAAAATGGCAAATAATATAATTCCAAAATCAAAAGTTACTAAAGGAAAGATAATATCGGCAGTAGACCAGTTTGGCACAGGTTTCACTTTCGTAAACGGATCCAATTACGTCTGAATTAGTTTAAAAGGCTGAATCCGAAAAGTGAATTTACCCCATCAGCGGTTCACCGCCTGCCTCCAGCCTACTGCGACAGGGATGACGCTCGATTAATATTTAAATTCAATTACAATTGCAGATCTATTTATACGGGATTTAAAAATATTTTGAATTGCAGTTTGTATAATGATTCAATTTGTTGGTACGGTAGAGAATTGTTGGCAACATGACGGCTTGTCCATTGATTGAAATATCAGTATGAATTGTTTTTATTGATTAATATTCGGTATATAATTTTCATGTTTTATCTGTGTACACAGTTCTGAGTTGCAGTCCAGTTCAAAATATTGTTTTTTATGTATTGTTAATCACTTGATTGTAACTTGTAGTGTATTTAAAAAAATAAAAATAAAATATTATTTTTTGCATGCCTCCACGTTTTATACGTCTAGGATCTTTTTGAATGCGACGCTAGTGATGAGGTTTTTCTGTTTAAGATAAAACCAATAAGGTAGTAAATGGTCCGCCAATACTTACACGTACTAAATGGTTCACCACCTAAGTGGTATTAAAAATATAATACAGTTAGAAACCTTTTTACAATAATAACATAACATAAACTCACGCCTATATCCCCGAAGAGATAGGCAGAGGTGCTAGCACCCACATATCGCCAGTTTATGTTTAGGTCTCAATGTATAGGTGGCGAGACTATTGCCATTAACCGGGCACTTATAAAAATGTTAAAATGCGATAAAATACACACATAAATTCGAAAAGTCATTAGTGTGTGCCATGGTTAAACCTGCGGTCGAACCCCTGAGAATGACACAATAATACACTAAAAATATATTTCGAACAAACTTTTATGAACTGACGCAGATTCTTGAACAGAAATTTACACTATGTGGCATCGGCCGGGCCGGCCGGGCGTAAAGAAAATATTTGCTTAGTTATCTAGCATGAAGGAGAGGTGAGACAATATTGAATCAAGTCTGTTAAACTAATCGTTGAGGTTAAAAGGGGGAGGCTCCCCATACTCCCTCTTTTGGCTATAAACTCCCTGAAATTCAGGGACTTAATAGCCAACGTTACCAATAAATAATTCATTTTTAAAGCTTCGTTGAAGTAATGTTACTTTTTGTTTCTTTTCAACGGTTGATTTTGATTTTCTAGTATGCAAGTAGTACTTAAAATTTCATAGGTACTTAGCTGGATATTCTAGATATACCTACTCATCGATAACCTTTGCAGATATATTAATAGCTTCTATACTAATTAGTGGTATTTTAAATAATAACAATTAATAGCGCTGTGATAACTTTGATGGGTCAGTCGTCAACTCGCTAAATTCCGCGGGTTGACACCTTTTGATTTTACCTATTTTTGTTGTCGTTTACTCGCGGCACACAGTGGTCTGAAAATCGAGCTCCCCTTTCATAGAAAGTCAATGTGGAATATTCATAAAACCAAAATATGGAATGTGTCAGGTATACATTACTTTAATGCATATTGTAGTATGAATGATATTAGTTACTCCGCGCCAGAGAAAAAAAATATTTAGTTTTTTTTTGTATGGGAGAAATTACATAAAGTACATTTTCTCGCGACTGAGTGAAACTGAAGGGCTGGTACTCATACGAGCTGTTACCGTTCTTAAGGCGATTAGGTTGACATACCACTCGTATACCTTTAGGTGCCGCTTCACACGTAGGAATTTTTTGAAATTTCGAATTTACGGTATTGAATTTCTAAGTATGTGATGCATTTAAATTAAGTTGGTGAGGAATTTGAAATAATATATTTATATTATGTCGCAAATATGCGCCTAATGTTATAATAATTGTTATAATAAATTAAATTACTTTAACTCAGAAAAAAAGTTAACTTTAGAAATTCGTTTTTTTACGAATACTAATTAGAGCACTGCAACTAATACTTGCCTTAAATTTACAAATAACTTTTTACAATAATAACCTCATTAGCTAAGTGGGTGTTTATGATTTTTATTTAATAGTTAGCTCAGATTTATTACGTGTTAATTTATTCCCACCCTTAATGAGGGTAGTCATACATAAATATAATATTTGGCATGAATTCTGTCAGTAAAGTTTAGCACTGGTGCGCGTAAACTTTATTTTTTCTGTTATTTCCAATTTTCTATAGCGATGGAAGGTTTTGGTACCAATCTTGATGTTTTCATGTTTGTGGCTAACAACACTTCTTTCTCAAATCCCAATGTGTTGTTTGAAGTGTTTGTGAATAGTGTTCATTTGTCAGAAAATGAAAAGAGATACTTGAAACAATTCTGCCAAACTTATGTGTGTGCATTGAGAAGGAAATGGATCTCATGTAATCGCACGCGACATACTTTCATTAAAAAGTACGAAGCATGGCTCCAAGAAGACATCAAATGGCCTGAAGTCATCAAGGAAAAGATGAGTTCCTCAGTAACCAAAGACCTTGGTTTCCAAGAGATGTTGAGGTTCCAACACTACAAGTTTGTGGTTGTGCGGATGTTGGTGCACCTTCGTTTACGGGAAATTCGGAACTGGAACATGGTGACTGATCTATTGTTACTGAGGAACTCATCTTTTCCTTGATGACTTCAGGCCATTTGATGTCTTCTTGGAGCCATGCTTCGTACTTTTTAATGAAAGTATGTCGCGTGCGATTACATGAGATCCATTTCCTTCTCAATGCACACACATAAGTTTGGCAGAATTGTTTCAAGTATCTCTTTTCATTTTCTGACAAATGAACACTATTCACAAACACTTCAAACAACACATTGGGATTTGAGAAAGAAGTGTTGTTAGCCACAAACATGAAAACATCAAGATTGGTACCAAAACCTTCCATCGCTATAGAAAATTGGAAATAACAGAAAAAATAAAGTTTACGCGCACCAGTGCTAAACTTTACTGACAGAATTCATGCCAAATATTATATTTATGTATGACTACCCTCATTAAGGGTGGGAATAAATTAACACGTAATAAATCTGAGCTAACTATTAAATAAAAATCATAAACACCCACTTAGCTAATGAGGTTATTATTGTAAAAAGTTATTTGTAAATTTAAGGCAAGTATTAGTTGCAGTGCTCTAATTAGTATTCGTAAAAAAACGAATTTCTAAAGTTAACTTTTTTTCTGAGTTAAAGTAATTTAATTTATTATAACAATTGTTATAACATTAGGCGCATATTTGCGACATAATATAAATATATTATTTCAAATTCCTCACCAACTTAATTTAAATGCATCACATACTTAGAAATTCAATACCGTAAATTCGAAATTTCAAAAAATTCCTACGTGTGAAGCGGCACCTAAAGGTATACGAGTGGTATGTCAACCTAATCGCCTTAAGAACGGTAACAGCTCGTATGAGTACCAGCCCTTCAGTTTCACTCAGTCGCGAGAAAATGTACTTTATGTAATTTCTCCCATACAAAAAAAAACTAAATATTTTTTTTCTCTGGCGCGGAGTAACTAAAATCATTCATACTACAATATGCATTAAAGTAATGTATACCTGACACGTCCCATATTTTGGTTTTATGAATATTCCACATTGACTTTCTATGAAAGGGGAGCTCGATTTTCAGACCACTGTGCGGCATAATGAAAATCCATGGAGGTTTTGTACAGTCATCTACAACAGTCATTTAGGCTAGTAGTTATAAAAGTATTGTGGTAGATTTGTCGAACAACATGAACAAAATCTGATTGTTTGTTAGTACTCAACACAAAAATATGCACAAGCACTACAGTTCCATAATGGTAAATGATATAGGTTTTATAAAAAGACATCAATAGCCGGATATTATCATTGTGTCACGGTCCTTGTTGAGAGTGATAAATTACAACACTCTTAGCTTGCAAGAAGTTAGACAGTTTCTTACCTTGATATATATATTTTAATGTTCGAAAAACAAATACTTCTGTTAACAAAGAATGGATGAAAAATGATGGTAACGAGTAGAATGACGCTGTTTATAAGAGAAAAACTTTGCGGAGGAGCGCAGTGTGATGTTTAGTTTCACTATTTAGAAGGAAAACTCGAAATAAAGTCTTGAACCATCGTCTGGTCAGCGTGAATAGTAACAGTAGGTCAGTCTCCTATTGCGGAGGTTGGTAAGAAAATACCACAGTTTGTTATTGTGTATTACGACTCAATGCCTAGCAATGCAATTATCTTACATACTAAATAACATGTCTTATATACCTACTATTAGTTGAGGAGTGGGAGCTGCTCTGTTCAGCACGTCTAATGGATAGTGCTGACTTGCATTATTCTTATTATGGCAGAGGACGTGATTTCCTAATTTATAACATTATTATTTGTACTTCATACTTCCTTCATACTTCCAAATCACGTACCTGCATGCCATATCTCCCAAGCTAGTTGGTTGATTGAATATTATTTTTGCAATCTTTTTAATGGCTATTCGAGTCATCAGTAAAAAGTTGCAATGTGATGAACGTATTTAACACGAAAACACTGCGTATATGTGAAATGAGACTAATTAATTATACATTTTAGTAATAATTACGTAGGTATAGTCCATAGGCGACCAAACTCTGGTCTACAGAGTACAGAATATATATGATTAGATGATGTATATGTCACAGTTAGATTTCTCTTTACAAAAATGAGTCGCCACTCCATGAACCAGTGACGTGAGACTAGAACTGAAGAGAGACCTTTCTGACGTCACCCACCGTAAGACACAGTTGAAGGCTTTCGTTGCAACAATTCCCTCACTTCATTTATCCATGCCCTAGTTCAACTGGCCTTCTTGTACGGAGAAAAACAAGACAGTAACTCCTTAAAATTTCATGATAGGTAGAGAATATTTTAATAACCATTCTGCTTTTTTTAATTCAATAACTTGACAACGTTGAGAGATTATGTACTTAATAACGATTGGATAGGCATCCATAAAGTCTACTAGACTATGGCAAGTTTCATAATAATTAGTTTAGTACTAGTACTTACTTCAATTTCTCAGTCTAGAAACCGACCACAAACTTTTTATATTTAGCAAATTACCATTTTTTGCCTAGAGACTTTTTCTAAGAATGATATTCAAAATTATTTTCAAGAGATGTAATTTCGAGTACACTAATAAATCTCCCCTTTACAAACGTAAATGATATTCTAAGTGATTCACTTTTTAAGAACGGACTGGACGGAAGACGTTGAAAAAATGATCCCATTATTAATGGTCATAACATAATTTTTTGTAAGACTCTTGCTACGTTTTTATATCATTAAGGGTAGAAACATACAAAACGCTCGCTCGGAGTTGTTGACATTTATTTAGGGATGCTAGGAGAGAATGTCAAAAGACAAGTACGGTTGTAACCTCTTTTCTAATATTTATTTTACATTATTTTTAAAGACTTTGTACAAAAAGTACATGTGGTGTTTGTACAAAATGTACATACGTGACTCGTAATTTTCGTATAATTCATTTGCGATATTCTTCTACCGTGTGTGTAATCAGTTTTTGTTTTCAAACCCGACTAAAGTCTATTATCTGTCAAGGTCATAAGAAAGCGGGATGCGCTTGTTATTTACTTTGAGTGATGTCAAGGACCTTTAACAGCAAGTAACGAATAGAAGCTCGTAGAGAATGGCCCTTCAAAGCTTACAGGTTGATTTCTGCAATGCTACGTTAATAATGCCTTTCTTGAAGCGCGACTTATAAAAACTTTATTACAATGGACCATTTCACTAAAAGGTGTGTTGTCGTTTGTATGTTTGTATATGTGTCTAGCTATATATTAGGTAAAGTAAAAACTTGTATCTTCTCGATTTTAAGACCATTGAAACAACATGGATATTTCGGCTTTGCTTTTACAGGTATATTTATAAGCATAGATCTTGGACCTAAGTAGCGTGAAAAACGAGGTTGTTTGGATATCTATGATTGATAGATTTGTGCTTGTCCACCACCGTTGCCCCACATGCTATCTTCAAAAGATAGGCAAAATGCATACTATACCTACTATGTATAGAGCGCATTTTGAGCACATTTAAGGTTCACAACTCGTGCTTATATATACATTATAAATACATAATCATTATTTTCACATTTATTTCTAACTCCATTTACAATCACCTGTCAATTCTTGTAATTAACATTAAATTTAGAAGTTAAAACTTTTCTACGCATTGAAAGTTCTATATAAAACAGCTCTTTTTAAAAGTCAGTAGTAGGTACTTCATAATAAACTCTAGTTAGACTAAATTTGGCTCAGAATCTTAGCAGTTCTCCAGTGATTTATTTCCTGGCGAGTAAAACTTGGTCCTATTATTTCTGAGTTTCGTATAAATCTTCATGAACAAAGATATAAGTTCTTTTATATTAGAACTTACTGAATATTGCCAGTCATTTTTAAATTGTCAGCACGATTAGCAAAATAGAAAAGAATTTTCTATCTCACGTAAATAATATTATGTTCGGCTATATTCTTTGCAACTATACTATATATACTACGATCTTAATACAAAACTAAAACTGTGGTAGCAGATAGAGAATTTGAGCTTGTATCAAATTTTACTTTTACGAAGAACATAATTCAAGATGAAAAAAACACAATATTCCATAGATATAACTATGGAACACTGTAGTTATCGACATAACGTCAACGAAAAAAGTTGCTTTAAACTTTTTGACATTGGAATTGTGTTACCATGTTACATTATTACAAATAATTATATCAATTGATGCCGTATGACGACCTCTGTGGTGTGGAGGTAGGAGGCGCGGATTCGAGGTGTGTGTATAGAACATCAGTTATATTTATAAAAAAAGAAAGTGTCTAATATCCGCATTCTTAAACCAATCATATAGTTAACGTATGCTTAACGTGGGTCTAGATGACGTTGCCGTTTTGTAAATTGTTCAAGAATATTTATTTATAAGTACAGCCAACCAACCGCTAATAATACAAAGAGTCCTCATCGGTATTTTTTCTGGAAACAAAAACTTAGCACCCTGCATTTTAATGATAGTTCAGGCCAGATAATACGAAACATCAATATTCTATCAAAACATTTTAGCATCTGCATATTGATTAATAAACAAGTTTATTCACGAAGAGAAACTAAACATAATCTTAAGTTTCAATCTCACCCCAGAGAACTATATAACAAACTTTGGGTGAGTGTAAGCCTCAAATTGAGCATAATATTAGCAAAAGGTCACAATATTTAAATGTCTGGGACTTCTTGACGTAGCTTGGGAGTTCGAGTACACACAAAATAATATACATAATACCTAAAATATAATATGTGATCGAATTTGTGAATGTCACGTTTTTATGCATATGTACTTATTATAATAGTGTGTTTATTGACTCCAGGAAGAATCACAACCAGTCCAATAGCACTTTTTCTCTGTATGTCTTTCATATCGAGGAGTTTTTGAGGGAATGTAGGAGGTACTTCCAAGGAGGTACTACCATCTTTATTAGACAATTTTTACCTAACTTACTCAGATACTCGGATACTCAGTACACTTGAGCAATTCAATCAAACAGTGCCTGCTTCTTACTGTAATGGATATATCTATTTGTTTGATTAGAACTTACACTTGTCTTACAAGATACAGTACCTACACAAATGTCGACAGTCGGTAATGTTCCTAATCCGAAACGCTCTGTGAAAGTGAAGTAGGAGTGAAATAATCTGATTTTAAGAGATAATGGTAAGGCCTCTATTTTCAATATAGAGTTTTATGCCATTGCTGTTTTTTCCGTCAACTTAATTATATATCTGGTACACGGATATTTAAAAGTAAGTTAATTAATTAAGACATTTTTTAACATTTTTCAGCTGCTCCGACCACGGGCTCTTCTCATGAAAATTCGGGCTGAAGTATCTGAGAATGAGCAGAGAGTTTATTTAGCCGTCTATTTGCGGTGGTAAATTACATTCTAATTTTGAAATTACTGAAGGAACTTAGGTAATATTAGTTTCAGCTAACTGCGACTACGAGGGTAATATTTGGTCAATATTGGTTTTATTCATGGAATAGTACTTATATAATTATAAAACCTTTGTCAGGTTTTTTAGTTATGACTATTACAATGATAATAATAACCGCGGTAGCCTAGTGGTATGGGTATTGGACTGCTGAGACGAGGTCTCGAGTTCGATCCCAGGTTTACCATCGCACACACCAATGACTTTTCAAAGTTCTGTGTGTATTTAGCGCAGGTTTATAAGTGCCCGGTTAATGGTAATAGACTCACCACCTATTAAATTTAGACCTAAACATAAACTGGCGAAATGTGGGTGCTAGCACCTCTGCCTACCCCTTCGGGGATAAAGACGTGAGTTTATGTTTTTTTTTATTACAATGATTTATTTTCGCTGGATAGGTATCTAGATGCTATATGGTTGAAGTGATTTCTTGTCGCACTCATTAGACCTTATCATTGTATAGTTGTAGTTATTATATAATGAAATATTATTATATTCAGTCTAGATATAGACGCTTTTAATAGCAATTAGATAATATTATTCATTCACTCAATTGGTGATTAGTGCCGCCGCTACTCACGGTGTATTAAGACGGGATATCTTTCGACATAAATTGCTAACTTTAAAAGTTCAGAAGTAGAATGTTCTAAGCCAGACGATTCGTTTTCAATTATTCACGGATCTGATTCTGATTGAAGTAGTTTGTTGTTTTCTAGACTTTGTTTTAAGGACTCAATCCTTCAATTGGCAAGGTTACTTTATACAACCAGCCCGGGAGAGACTAAGGATGACGTGCGGTTTTAGTTTTTCGCACAAAATAACGCCCAAGGGGCTTTCGGAGAACAAAAATAAATAAATAAATATTGTAGGACAATCTACATAACGTCACCTAAGCATAGCCTAACCACTGTAAGCACAACTTAATTAATTTGTGTTTTGGGTTATGAAGTTAGATATTTATTTAAAAATTAATGCGTACTTCGATACCCAGACCAATAAAAATATTCATTTTCATGCACACAAATATTTGCATTGAGCGGGGATAGGACCCGCGCCTCTCACGTGCACTATCGCCGCAGAGGTCGTAGGGTACCTACGACCTACAGTCAAACTTGTGTAAGGAGGTCAGCCCCACGCTAAGTGGTCACGGGTTCGAATTCCAGCCATCACATTACCTACATGAACCCACAACAAAAGCAGTAAACATTAGACGAGCTTACGTATAACAACTATTGTGACCATAACCGGTACTGCACAAACTGTTTAAGTAAGAGTCTCACAAAGGTAGTGTTAGTCAGTGGTTTGTTGGTTTTACTTGCGGTATTACTCGAGTATCTCCTGCTATGTTTTGAGTTATGGCTAAGAAGTTGGATTTGCAATCGTGTGGTTGTGAGTTAGAAACTTAGTACACTGTCGACTCAAACCAACTACTAACACAAGAAATTAAATTTAGTTTAAGATGTAAATGGATGCTCTTATTCGACATGGCTAGGTGCTCTTTGCTCAGGGGCTCTTTGCCTGGACTACACCGAAAATACTGGTATTATAATAAGGTTTCAGCACACCAAACGCAGATTAATAGCATCGCTGTTTGAACAGCTTCACACCAATTTTGAACTCAGGCCCGAGCTCAAACTGCTCCGATGCTGCTCCGCTCCACGCCGTTATACGGAAACCCAGGCGCTATCGCAGCGGGACCATATAGAAGCTGGCAGTGAAATCGAGGCACAAAACGCGAATTTCACGCGGTCTAAGAAGACGCGAAGAAGCGGTGCAGAAGCTCTTTTAGCCTTCGCCCTCCCAGGAGGTTTTAAAGGCTCGGCAGTAAGAGTGTGACGCCCCAGGTATTGGAAACTTTTGTAGATTACGGTAGCCCCTTTTCAACCCCTGGACCGTGTGCTTGTGTTTGCCACCTACGTGATATAAATAAAACAAGACTTCTAAAGTAGAACCGCGTACTCTTTATTTTCACCGCACTCTTGCTACGGCCGGCCCTAGCAACAAGATTATTTCGAACAGTCACAATATTAAAACCTTCAACAGCGATAAAGAAACTACATACCTATGTCATTAAAACTTCACGCTTGGCTGATTTCTCGATGTCCCGGGAGCCATTACCTGGTAATAGTCACTATAAGAACTTTTATATCTCTACCTACTTCATTCAGAGTATGTTCAAAATTTCATTTTCGTGTAGAATCCCAAGGGAATTTTACATCAAATTGTGAAGACTGCTTTGATAGATGAATAAAGAAATTTAGATAGGCATAGATACGTAGTACGATATATCATGAGACATCCACTTTGGTGTGGTGGTTGTAAATGCGACTGCAACGCAGGGGGTGCGGGTTTGATACCCGCTCAATGCATATCAAATCAAATTAAATTAAAAATTATTTATTCTGCATAGACCAGTAAACGGCATTTACAAAACGTCATCATCAACTTGTTATACACATCAACACATTCAACAACATATTTGTATGTGGTTATGCTTCGGAGAGCATGTTCAGCTCGTTACCGCAGTCGTTATGGGTATTTACACATATAGTGGGCGGTAGTGAACGCGACTACTACTTAGGAAGCGCGGGTTCGATTCCCGCTCTGTGCAAATATTTGTGTGAATGAATGTAAATATTTACATTGGTCTGGGTGTTTCCATGTATAATATGTATGTATTTACAAAAAAAAATCTAAGTAAGTTTATCCGCATTCTATAACCCATAACACAAATAAGTTTCTAGTCTAGGTGGCATTGTATACTTAGTATAGATTGTTGAAAAAAATTACACGGTAATAACAAAGATATTAGCACCTACTTACAAGATCCATAAACGTACCTGTAAGTACTTCTGTAACCACCATTTACGAAGCAGCACATAAAAAACAACCTTTCGGGGAGACGTTTATTGATGGTTTAGATGAATGACATTTAATATTGATGACTCGGCTATATTTAAGCCTCGCGATTACAGTTAAGTAGGTCGTCGGGTTTTCTTGAAAATTCTAGGTTTTACGTTATTACTAAAGTATACAGGGTGCAAGGGGATCCCGAAGCCGAAGGCCTGTAGTAGTACTCCTGGTACACTACATATTGGCATAAAAAAATACGATTTGATAATATTATTATCAGTAAATCTAAATGAAACGATAAATTCAGTAAAAAAACGTCACTACAAAAAAATTGAAATTTTTGATTCATTAAACTTTACTGACAAGATAATGAGTAAATAACGCTAGCTAAACGGTGTAAATATAAAAAAAAGAAAGTTTAATTTTTTTTTGTAAAATTTCCAAATCTTCATTTTTTATGCCAATATGTAGTGTACCAGGAGTATTACTAGAGGCTTTTGGCTTCGGAAGTATTCCCCTTACACCCTGTATAGTTAGATAAGAATACATACATATTTCATGTATAATTAATTAAAATAAATAGATTCTTCATCATAATCGTCCTGTTTCAAATTGTTCGCCTTATTTTGGTTAATCATTTTGAAATTATTCTCTTTTGTGTGAACACTATGAGGTAGAACTTGTACGCGTTTATATAATGGGCAATTGAAAGCAGCTGTGCAGTGAAGATTTGAAACACATTTTTTTAAGTATCACAAACATATTCTGTGCAAGGTTTGCTAAAAACTAGCAATACTTAAACACTGTTTTACTTATTTGTGTATTGTTTTATCTAACATAACATAAACTCACGCCTCTATTCCCGAAGGGTTAGGCAGAGTTACCCACATTTCGACAGTTTATATGTTTAGGTCCCAATGTAATAGGTGGCGAGCATATTGCCATTAACGGGGCACGTATAAACCTGCAATAAATACAGAATACACATAAAACTTCGAGAAGCATCGAAAAATCATTGGTGTGCCCCATGGTAAAACATGTTTTAAGTATCACCTTCATATTAGGAGATTTTTCTCTTTCTGTCGATTTAGAACATGTTTCTCTAAAATATCCCCAAGTGCAACCTCATCATAATCGTCCACTTTCCATTTCATCCCGCAACCAATGCTCGCGGTATTTTTTTATTACAAGTATAATACCTTCTGAGTTTCCTATTCTGAGAGGAAATCCTACATCCTTGCTTATAGTTACGGTTACAGAAACAACGTAAAAACCCAAATAAACCAAATTACGGGACGAAGGGAGTGGATCTAAACATACAGCAGAATGAACTATTCGTTTTATTCCTCTCTTTCTCTCTCTTTATGTTCTAGGCATACATGCTTTGCATGTAAATGGGATTGATACTCGAATGAGTAATGAAGAGAAGTTAATTCTTAATATTTCTTCAATGAAAATAGCCAGACCTATTTTCAGAAAATGGTAATAGGTAATACTAACCTTTTTTTGGATTTACAAATGTTTCCAAAATATATTTATTTTAAATATTCTTTAAATTTATGAATTTTACCTACTGTTTTCAACATTACTTTAATCTTAGGATCTGAGTCCAATTACCTATTTGATGAGTTGAACAACATTTTACTTTAATTAGAAGGAACCAAGCGACTTTAATAAACGAAGTTAGAAGTAACTTTACTCATTTAACTTAGCAAGTTTTAGAACAACATTACACCGTTTCACTACCTGCCCCGTACCATGGCACTGGAGACTTATCTCTCGGGTCCCCTTGACCAATAAAATAAGTCGTTTTGGTCACGTGACAAGGACTCCGACTCTACTAATTGGCAACAGTTGTCAAACTACTGAGATTGCAAAAAACGTCAATGAATTCCAGACTTGAGGGCAACAATCATTTACATTTAAAGGTATTTGTACACACACAATTAGTACATTTGAGAATAGCTGCAAACGACGGGGGCACATACAAAGTTCGCAGTTTGGAGCCCGAAGACCGCTCTTCTACATTTAGATGTAGAAGAGCGGTCCTCGGGCTCCACACCGGGCTTGGAAGCGACTGCGGATACTTCCACTGAAAATTTAAGATATGAAATGACTGTCACCATTGCCACCACCACAGAATACGATCAAAGAGCACATCAATCACAATTACAGCCAAACTAATTAGTTAATACAGTCACAATTTCAAAAAGTTGACAATTTATTGCAATCGTTTTTAATATTTTCTCCTTTGTATAGAACTACACGAAGAAATAGGGACTCGTACACGTTTTTATAATGGGCAATTGAGAGCAGCTGTGCACTGAAGATTTGAAAGACATTTTTTAATATTTCCATATTTTGTAGAAAGTTTGTGGAAGAATAGCAATACTCTTTCCCTTTTTTGTCACTTTTCTGTGTACTTTTTAATTATTACCATAAGGATATTATTCGTTACGTAGAACATGCCAATGCCATTAATGGGCTCATTGGTAAACTGTGGAGAAGTAGGTTAACTCATTGGAAGGTTAGCCCGTCTTTGAGTCGGTGACCATGACCATACTTAACATACTGAGACCCCTTCGGGCCGATCGGATCACAAAAAGGATCTTCCTTCCTAAAACTCATGTTCTTTCTGCGAATGACTTCCTCAAAGAAGGTTGTCACTGCAAAATTCCTGTAGTATGAGAACCACCTACTTGAGGTCACTCTTAGTGATTAGTGACTGGAAGATGTTTCCTCGACATATAATTATAAATAGTAAGCCTATCAATACTTCTTTCCTGAACAAAATGCCTTAAGATAACGAGGGGAGAATCGAGGCAGTTCGAAAGTGTCGTGCCTGACTACAAAGGAATGACGAAAAGCTCTTTTAAAAGGTAAAATATCTGAAAATTGGTTATTGAAATACTCGAAAAGAATTTATTCAGTCACCAAAATAAACATATTTAAATTAATCTATCATTCAAGCGTATTCCATAGGCAATTTTTTTGGAAAATAAATTCGTCTAAAATTATTTATACTCGTACAAAAAATCTTTTGTAACCATTTTGGCAGTTTCACCAGAGGCCTATTTAAAGCGGTAAAGCAAACAGATGACGATCTAAAAACGCCAAGGTAAAGTTTGCCGACTGTACCTTTGTCTCTCGCTCGTCCCATTAATCTTTCATTCAGGTGTCGTCTCTTCGCAGAAAAAATAACGTACCTACCACCAAAATGTTGGTTCAGTACGCGTAACATTATATTTGAGAGCTAAAAGGAAACTATGAAGATGATAAATATCTGAGAAATCGTTAAATACTAATATTATTGCTGGTTTTTTTTGGGTAAGTAAGTACTAGACAGTAGAATGTTGGTTTAATTAGAGATTTATGTTAGGTAGGTGAACATTTAAAAAAATCTTGTGTCAGGTTTTATGTATCATACAAACCAAGCCTAAACTTTTTTGTAAATATTCAGGTTTGTTCGATTCAAGTATGTAACGTCATACATACTTTTTTATCTATGGCAAAGTAATCTCTATTTTGAACGGTTAAGGTGTGTTTTCGTTTTGTGGTTCGTATGTTTGAGCTAATTTGGTATTAATGGCAGTCGGTATAAGTACCCCTATAAGTATTGGCGATAACGAAGTATTGCAGACCTGTTGTTGGAATCTTTAGGGCTCTAACTATCCGTAACGACTGTCATAGATGTTCGCATGACAACCGAAATCGACAGCATAACGAGCTTACCGAAGCACGACCAAAGCAATGCAAAATCCATATCCATGCATACAAATATTTTGTACTGAGCGGTTATCGAACCCGCGTAGCAGTCGGGTTCAATACTGCCACGTCACAGAGGCTGTCAAAATATTCCTTAAAATGTATTTCCCATTAAATACAGTCAAATTTTACTAAAACTTTGAACTAATTGTTCAGGAAATTGTGTTCTCAACTGACAAACATTCTTAAGAGTTCCAGCATACTTTGATCTTGGCTGTGCCGAAGTAAATTACAAGTACAAAATTACGTGAGTTCGACTAATTTCAGCCATGTTGGACAGTTTTCTTAACTTAATATAAAAATAATTTATCTCATCAAAGAGACTGCTTTCCAAATTCTTAGCGAAACGATTAGGTATCAATTGTCACAGCATAATTTACTTACTTCTCACTGACTCTGCATTGAATTAAGATCCCGTTCCCGTTGCACCTTCTTTGCTTCCTATATTTTCGCGTATATTTCTAATCCTATTCACTTTTTATACATAACTTGGCCACACAATAACAAACACAAAAGAATTATATTTCCAATTTCGTGGAGTCTTTTGGAAGTCATGCGCTTACGTACATTTTTGAGGTATTTTTATTTATGTATATACATAAAAAGCCAGGAGGAGTAGAATTTTGGCTACCCTATCTCTTCCCATGTGATGTCGTGCAAGGCGATACGATAGGGCTGTTTGACACCAGACATATAAATACAGTCCAGACTCAACTTAAGATGCATGGTTTGAGTCAACAGTAGTGCCCGAAATACGGCTATCGACTCACCCCCTATTACGTGGACAGAATACAGTTGTTGGTGACATGTGGGTGTTAATTTACCTCTGCCTACCCTAGAGGGAAATAGGCGAGGGCATATGGATGGATATAAAAAATGGATTATAGAAAATAGATCACCATTATGTATTGTGCATAAACCAAATAGATGTATGTTGGATGGAAAGCACTGGTAGTTAATCAATCAATCTCTTGGTAGTGTGCGACGGCCACTCGCACGCTCGAATAAACTGCACTATACTACTATGGAAATCAAAATCTGTGTACCTACGTAAGATTTTCACCAGAGCTAGTATCCAATCGACTATCATCATTTCTGTAGTTATTACTTGCTATTTTTAAATGATCTCCGCTCGAAATGGAAAATGTGATTAATAAAGAGCAGATTACGATTGAATACATGTATCCTAGAAATGTGGCACGATAGATTCTGTAGCGGAGCCGATGTCGTCAAACTGACCATATATAACCGTTAACAATTTCTTTGATTTATCGTATATATTTAATACTTTAATTATCAGATTAGACTAAATTATCTACCTAACCTAACCTAAAAACACACTTTATCCGTTACAAAATAGAGATTAATTTGCTAAGATAAGAAGTATATACGACGTTTCATACCTTGAATCGAACAGGACTTGAATATTTTCGAAAAAGCTCAGACGTATGTAAGCCAGTGTGTTCTAAGAAAGTTACTATTTAAAACTTTCAGTTCTTCCAAAAAGGTTTATATTGCCTAAAACGTATATATTTGAATCGTATAATCTACGATTCATCTGAGTCCCGTTTTTATATGAACGCCTATTAATCAATAAATCACCGTTTGACGTCTAGAGATTAATAGTCTTTGATCAAAGTTAGGACTTTCATTAACTTTGACTCGACTTAACCGTTTTATCTTAAGTATGTCATAATAATTCACTGTAATGAACTTCCAAGAGAAATCGCGAGTAGATAATATCTTAATTTCTCTAAAATACTCTAATACCTACCTATTACCAATTTGTCAATAATAAACAACAAACTAAAAATATATTTTTTGATGTTTTTGAGTTTATTAGGTACAGTGAACTCCAAAAGTTCCAGAACTATTTGAAACTAAACATGTATAAAGTGATACCGCTACACAAATACTAGGTTTAGAAGCTACTGGATAGTAGATCAACTTCTTAATGTAATTAAGGTTAGAGTACTACTTGCAAATTTACTTTTTTGCTTATAGATATAAGACATAAGTTATTGGTATCAGTGACCAAACAGATGACGGAAATTTCTGTTCTAAGTGTAAACTCCGTAATATTGATGTTATACACGTGTGTGCCTAGTCGCCCATTGAAAACGGCAGAAAAATATCTTCGCGACGCTGACAGTGAAGGTATCTCTTGAAATAAAATACTCAAAAGTTAATAAATAGACAGACATACTAGATAATAATTATACTGTTGACGTGTCACTTCGTGAAACTTATTGTTATACATTATTGATAACATACTTGTACTTCTCCATAAAGTACATACATACATAAACACAAACAAGTATGTTATCTTAGGTACAATAATAAATATCGCGGAACTTTCATTTAAAACAAAAGAATAAACGTGATTCCACACGAAAAAAAAGGTTATACATCCAACATCTTTGTCTAACATGCTCTCTTCTAATTTCTAAAACGATAAGAAACAAAGGCACACTCGATATATCACTTCCAACATACAGGTGCCGTTTTTCTTACACGGTATCCCTTATAAGGCGGGAATTAATAGCGTTCATCCATCAGACGGGTTCAAGCTTCTACCCGTGGTAAAGACACCGTGCGGACGTGACGCTTCTTATGTATCTCCTGTTTACGATGTGTTTACATTTTGTTTACGGGAAAAAATGTTGTTAACGTTTTATTTTAACCTTTGATTTTAACATACGTACATTAATATGTATCTAGAACAAAAATGTACCTAATTTTTATTCGCATCGTGGAAACCGTAACACTGCAATATTGTGAAAAATTTTGTTTAAACTGTCCAGGACACGTCAATTTGACTTCATCTCGCCTTATGGTAAGCTGAAAGCAAAGTCTCAGGAAAGAGGGTCACCATTACAAGACTGACCGGACAGCTTGATCGAATATTCAGCACTGTATGCGGGTGATATTCAAACGTTGCACATCTTGTTTTCTGTAGGAAAGGAGAGAGTGGGGAGGAAAGATATTAATATTTCCCTTCCGTTAAATTATGAATATATTCAACTTTAACTATAAAATCCGGGTACCTACTGTTACCCGATTTTTAATTATCGATTTGATTGATTACCTTTAGGACAAAGACGTGTATTACTTTTATGCTATCATATATTTCCATCTAAACTCTATAATGTAATCTTTTTTTATATTTAACACATAGGTACGTAGATACGTGTAATAAAAGTGACAAATGCGTAAGGTTTTACGTTAACGAAATTACTTAATGCGCCTTGCGATATTCAAAGTAATGGATAACATTTTTTTCCTTTTGAATAAGAAAAGCTAAAAGATTTGTAAGAAAAGTTCTCATCCAAGCAGAATTGCGTACAATATTAGGTCGACCAACTGTGCAAGGTTAGAGGGAAAGGATAGATGTGATCCATTATTAACACGATAGTCCTGATATTTGGTGGAGCAGAAATATATTTTTCATACCATTAAATACTTTCAAACTTAGCTTTCATAATGTTGTCAATTCTTTTATAGGTAAATGTATAAAATTATTTAATACAGTTCTTCAGAATTCAGTTGACATGCCATTTAATAAGTTTAAAAGCCCTTATCAAAAATGATAACATGATTTTTATACAAATAACATGACCAATTTTTTATACCACTTAGATAGTAGACAAGCACACGGCCCCTCTGATAAAAAAACGGACACATAATATAACAACAATCTCTTTGGACTAGTTTCAACTTCTTGTCATTTCAATTGGATTTAAACAGTAACATAGCAATGAATAACTTTAATAAAACCAAAATACTGAGGAGAAATGGGACTTGATATTCAATAACTTAGAAATCTCAGTATAGTAGCGTAGTAGCGTGAAAAAGCATCTGATGAGGCCGTCAAGCTGAGTGCCACCATTATAACACTTTACTTGTTTGTAATGGTGACCCCTATTTCCTGAGACTTTGCCTTCAGTTTACCATCAGGCGGGGTGAAGTCAAATTGAAGTCTCCTAAATAAAAAAAATGTTTTCAAAACGTACTCATAATGTACGATTGGTATTTGAAATTATTATGAGCAATATTAGGTTTTAAAGTACTTGACTTTGAGGGGACCGGTCGGGTGCGGGAGTAGACCGATGTACTCTTCGGGTGGAGGATGGCCGTGGACTTCATGCAGTAGACTCGGTGAAGTGGCAACAATCTTACACCGAAACGGCAAGGTACGACCGCATCGGTGGCATCCTTCTACTGATATATCTCTGCAGGTTTTCATTGATGGCGGGCACGAGGTTAGAATTCCACATCACGGGTAACAGTCGGCAAGAAATAAACCGTTATCGAACTCTAACTATATAAGAAGCGATTTCCACTTTTGTAAGTACTAAGTCCCCAAGTATAATAAGTTCGAAACACGTCTGTCTGATAATCCATTGACTTAGCTCTTAGCCCGAAATTGCGAAACTTATGAAGTAACTTGCCATTAGATCTCTAACAACTTTTACATCTCCTACATATTGTAGAAAGTCTGTGGTGTTAATAATTTAAGAACTTGCTTCGATTTTCAGTAGGTACTAAAAGCTATGGAGTGGTGTTAGATCAAGCTGTAAAGAATTGGAAAAAGTACGAGTGACTCATGAATTAACGCTTTATAATGGTTGTAAGTTCTAAAACACAATATATAAATAATGCAACTTTTAAAGCAATTAGTATGGTAACTGTTTTTTTGGAACAAAAAATGTGAACGTTCCGACGGGACTCTGAAGCCGTGACTTACAGGGGAGTGCTTCAACCACTGAACAACGGAGCCACGTATTTAGCATTCATAATCCTCCTATACAACCATCCGTAGCTCAGCGATTAGTGCATTCCTCCTGTAAAAACTGTAAGGAGTATTAGCAACTTTCCGCTGTAAATCGAAAATATTTAAGTATTGTGTTCTTAAAAAGCTTTTTAAACAAAAAATATGACTAATTTTAACTGACAAAAGATAAATAGCTGAAGTGAAATAGTAATACGAGAGAAAGAAAATATCAACGCTCAAAGATAATCCGAAGATAAAAAAGGAATCATCAAAGATTGACATTCAAATCAGACCGTCTTAAAACATTCACTTTGTATCTAATATTGGCTTTACTTATTCCTTTTTCCGACTGTAATTATTTCTCTTCACGAAATTCTTTTCTTATTTACTATTCTTTAAATTATATTCTCAAACTGAAAAAATGGATCTTTACATTTATTTTGATGCCTCAATAAATGTTGAAGCATTTTCAACCTTACATGCTGGAGGAAGTTTTCCGTTAATACCGTGTCCCGGAGGGAAATAGGAGCTAGCAAATGTCTGTAATAGAAGTAACGTCCAAATATAATTTTGTATTAAAATACTTTTTAGCCAAGAAATATCAAGCACTACATTTTCACTGCGTACAATTTTTTGGGACTCACTTCGGGAGTCATTTATGTATGTACGTGTCTAAATTGCTCCCTCGGTGTCGATGAGAGGCTGTGCGGTAAGCATGCCAATGAAACTAAACCAAATAATATAAATAAGGTATAATATCTATGATGCTATTTATTTTTAGGTTCATATCATAAGTTTTGAACATAATATACCTAAGTAATTAGACCCACAGTTTAAAGAACCAATTTGGTTCTAGTTGACCTTTCCAATACGCTTCGTAAACATAATACCTTAATAATTAGTCCCACAATTTGAAGAACCAATTTGGTCCTATTTGACCTTTCCAAGAGCCCTCTTTATCTCAGATCTCGAGACCGAACCTTGCCCAAGATCCTTGAGTACTTCATAAGGGTCTGTTAGCGTGTTGTTGGCCAAACTGTGATTAATCATCGTATAATACAACTGTTTACCAACTACAAAAATAATGTACTTAACTTCGTTTAACACAAATATATCCCTAGAGGAACAAAGTATGCGAGAGAGATACGTAGGCACAAGAAAGTGATAGAATATATGAACCGTGAAAGCATTTTTATACACCATTATCAACTTTGACAGAAACTGATATCAGTTTCTGTCAAAGTTGATAATGGTGCAATGGCGTCAATTTCTCTTCACTAAAAATCAAAAGTCACTGCCACTAATATTTTGCATTCGGTAACATGGTAATGAAGGAGTCTGTGGAACACTTACGCTGGTAATATTAATGTTTGGTTTAACATCACAATATTTTTTTAAACTATTATATCACAATACAATTTTTGTTTTAATATCAGATAGAAATTGACCCTAGTTAAACTTTTACAAGTGAATGGCTGAGCCCAGTATCGGTATTGTTTTAAATTAAATTACATTATGAGCGAACCAAATGATAGCTATATTTTATCAAATTGTTTTTATTCCTCATAGACAGATCTTAATCGACGATTTGGCAGTTCTACTCTTACCGTGAAGAGTTCTTAAAGAGCCTTCAAGCTTCGCATCGACACTTTCACTGACGGCTTCAGATATAAAGGTAGATTATATCACTCTAGATGTTTGAATCGACGTTCCTTTGAATGAAAGTTTTCTTTGTGTCTGACTTTCATTCGAACCATTATTAGAAGTTAAGGCAATTGAATAGTAATTTGGTTTGCCGGTATCAATAACTTGGCATTAATTCTTTTTTGTCTGTAAATAGATCTGGTAATAGCTTCGGCAATCAAGATACGTCTGTTAAATGCGGTACTGGCAATGAATTCAACAAAAAAAAATCAGTGCCTGTTCTTGGTGATTATTAAAGTCGGGTTTATTAGCTAATCTTTTCACTAATTCTCGAAAAGATATAAATATAAAATACTTATTTTAAGTCAGCCTTAGCAAAGCTTTTTGGTGGCAGAAATACTTTCATGACTCCACTACATAATTGAACAACGCCTGCTAGTCAAATTAACTTTTTTATATTAGAAGCTCGAACGTTCGACATTAGTTATATATATTTATATGATGATAGATGGATAGTTTACGTTACTCCAAGTTTGAGGTTAATCAAAATAAAATATGCAGTAGCGGATATTATCATACTTCTTACTATTTCCATTTATTAATAATTATATCAATTAAATAATGCAAATATCCTCATCTATGTATTCGTGCAATAATAGGAAATACAGGTAGAAAATCAATTTACTTTAAGGCGAACATATTAAAAGAAAACATCTCTGTGCACATCTCGGATCGGGAATGAACCTCTATTATGAAATGAAGTTTGGGAATGAACTTCTAGTATAAAAATAATGATAGTATAGTATATTTCTAGTCATGTTTAAAAATAGAACATGTTTTATTTCGCTGATAGAACTATCGAAACTTGTAAGGCATCGGAGCATCGTATCGGCTCTGTAAACTTGCGAACGAATTTGACCCCAGGGACCGACAATGGCAAACTTCCAAATGAATTCCAATACGATATTCAACTATATACCTATAGTAATACTGGTAATACTTATAAAGTTATAGTTTTTATGCAGATTGTATAATTTTGTATAATCTTATATAATTCAAGTATGTATTTTAAATTCACAATAAATATAATTGTATACTTACTGTACTTTCTTAAATTTCCTTTGAGGAAATATGGTGGGTTGTAAAGAATTGAAATTTAATTTAACTTGTGGTAGACGACATATACAAGAATAAGATAGTTCTAATCTCCTTCAAAAGTAAGGCAGATATGGGGGAAACGTGTAATACCTTACTGGATATGGATACTTCACTCCAACTTGAAAAACTTGATAAATTAAGGGTGCTCCTTGATCCATTCTATCATCGGTCATTTATTTTGAGGGTTATGCCTCATGGATAACCTTACATCCTGGTAATGGTACTCAAAACAGCATACTGTTTTAGTTGGTCCGAGTCCGACATAATAGGCCAGGACTACCCTAAGCCGACGAGCATGCATGAAGAAGGTAATGAGAGTGAATGAAGCGAGAGTAGTATGTCAGGATCATAATAAATGGAGATCAGTGATCTCTGCCTACCCCTATGGGAAACAGGCGTGTATGTATGTATGAGCCCGAAATAACAACTGCTGACAATGGGGCGGTACCCGTGAGATTTCAGATACACAATCGTAAATAAACCCGAGAGACTGTAACTTTCCTTTCCCTTTTAGTTTCGATACTAATTATTTTGTTAAGGCATGTTTCCGTTAGAATAGAATAGCACCACCATAATCTCTTCCCGTAGGAGTAGTAGAAAACGACTAAGGTATAGGGCTGTATTCTTCATCAGACAATAAACATGACGGTCATGACAAAGACCCACTTGTCTGTTGGTTACTATTATGTGGGACCAAAATCATAGTGGTCGAAATGTAGGTATTAATGCATCGGGGGTTTTTTATCAACTCTACACGAGATACAATTCGAGTTGATGGCAAACCGAATACTTACGTCTCTTGGGGATTTGTGTGTATTTTTTGTTAAACATGTATCTGTAAATGACTCAGACGTATAATGTTTCTTACGAAGTAGGTACTCTGTATGATCTGAGCTTTACTGTAGTCCTCTTCTCAGTACATAAGCTTACTTGTTTGCGGTAAAGCCGAGTGCGACTTGAAACTTTAATGCTCCGGTGTAACAATACGTCACGTAGTGGTTTAAAATAAGAATGAATCCTTCATGTTTGTTATTAATGCCTACGATGTTTCTTCTTCTTCTTTTTTTTCTTAGACTTAGACTCCCCTAAATTGGGTTGATATGTTGCCAATATCAACCCAATTTAGGGGACAATCTTGTCAGTGTCGAGTTGGGAATTTCCTTTTGTTTTTTGATAAGTATACTTGGAATGATTGTTGATGATGATGACGATGATGGATGATAGTTGCCCTAGTTAAGTAGTGTAGACTTTACTAGAAGCTTTTCTTAGGGAGATTTTGACATCAGCACGAAAATCACAATTCACTCCAATATTCCACTCTCCTACACTTGTGTGCTTTGCAATAAGATGCAATAAGAAAGTTTAGGATAATTGGAATCATTAAAACATTAACAGAGGTAGGCCATGAGGGTATCTCCCGTCCTAACTGAGTGGTCCGACTGGGAAAGTCTCCGTCCTACAGAATACCGTGGCTAATAATAACCTTGTGTTATGTTTCCGGCGGTGTAGCCAGAGCTCTCTGGAGAAGTTTTGTGTTGGCAGTGGGAAGACCGAGAACCCCTTCTATGTCTTCTGCACTGACAGCACAGATACCCTCTTAACCTTCTCCATATACCTTCTCGAGGTCTACTCTCTAGGACTCGTTTACCACTACTGCTTACTTATCCTGCGATGTTCGGGGATACAAAGATGCCAAGGAAGTGGGCGAGAGCGAATCCCTTGCACGTGCAGGCTTTTGATGCGGACGGGATTAGTATTCAGATTCTTGTGTGCCAAGTTCTATGCAAAATCCAAATATGTAGTCTAAGGGCTGACTTGGCTTGTTTTTCCATACGAATTATATAGCCTTCACATGTTCTAAACCATACATATGTATCTCGCAAGTCTCAATATATGAGCCAAATTTGATACGTTTATGTAAAATAGTTTTTGATTTATGAGAGGGTCAAAAGTGGCTCCAAATGGTTCGTGTAATATTACAAACTGTTTCTTGAACTTGGCTTGACACGCTGCCGCGTGTCTGGATTGACACAATTATTTCATCAGATTGAATTCAGAAATTGTAAAATATCACGTATTGTATACTAACCTATCAAAATATTTACCCAACAAATTAACTTGAGCAGAAAATTGTAAAATGTGTTTATTTCCCACGGCTATAAAATAGCACTGAAATATTTTATTCGCCATCTTTGTAAAGCGCTGGATGGCTGTAAGATTAATAGTCCAGTCAAGGACTATAAAATAAAACAGAAGTAGACGATAGAGTAATTCTTTTATTTTATTGCAATTTCCCTTGCCCTTAGAGCTTTGCCTTAGGTTAGTGTATATCAATCACAGTTCTTAATCAACTCGCTAGCGAGGAATTTTCACCTTCTAATTTCACCTATTATTTGTCATCAACTCGCTTATGTAATTGTGATAATCTAACATATTTATGTACAGTCAACTACAAAATCGTTATAATGACTTCAATAAAGTACCCACTTGAAATTTTTAATAACTTAGGTACCTCAATTGTCATAGATACTCAAATAACGCAAATTAGGTACCTCAAATGTTTAATGTACAGCTTTTGGCAGTAGGTTAAGTAAAATGCGTTCCAGATTATGTAAATATCAGTACTGCTGCTTGAAGGTTATATCAGTGCGTTGAAAATTTAAACATTATTAGAAATTAACTAGGAATAATAACTGAAAATAAAGTGACTTTAGAAACAGAAGCTTGCTCTGAATTCAAGCAGTTCATAAGGTCGAGGAAAAGCCTTTGTTCTTGTTAACCCAATAATCCTTAAAGTAAAATGCTTTGAGGAGAGCCCCAGAACTAATAGGCTTTTAAATATTCAATTTCGTGATAATAATACGCATTTCTAAATATAATCTTACTGTGGAATATAAGATTAGTGATAAAAAAAAGATAATATTAAAATACTCCTCACAATTAGATTTATGAGTTATACACTAGGGTGTTCAAGATTCAAGATTATTTTACACGAATGTCATTACAGTATTGCTTTAGGCTTAAAGGAGCAATCATAAAGTTAATGTTACTAACGTAAATAGAGCAACAGTCTCCTCATTACCGCATTACCGAATTCAAAATAACAAAATAATTTTAATATGTCCTTTTTATGACAGTCGGCTATATAGTACAAGTTGATAGGTTTATAAAAAATCGTTTTATGGTTAATATACTCAGTCACTTTCTCACACCTAGGTTTTGTGTAAAAATATGTATGTCACTTGCACACCTTGTCTCTTTAAGTTTTAATAACAACTGTATGGATGCAATAGTGTTTAACGGTACTTAGGCGTCATTTTCTCCATGTAACTTGTATGGAAATTATTCAAATGCCTGTCAGCATGTGTTTGCATCATAAGCAAATCCATTTAATGAGCTGAAATTTGACTGGGAACATTTAAATATATAAAAAACATAATAATAAGGCATACTTACAAAAAACAGACCAACAACGAAGTTATCCTATTCGCATCCTGGGACCGGGAATAACGCAAGGAGGAAAATAATAATGACTATCAGAGAAAGTTGTGTGCACACGTGTACAACATATTATCTTAATTTTCTCTCTTCATTCACAAAACAAATCACATTGAACGAACATCAGCATATAATTACATGGGTTTCAGCAAAGTAAATAATGGTTAGTACACTCAGCCACTCAGCATATTTAATGATAGCTAATTGGATTGTGGTTGACATGTCACCTGCGGCTGCGAAACTCGCTGATTCATATCTGAATTTTTGATGAATATTAATTTGTGATACCTTATCAAAACGTGTGATTTCAATTCTATTTTGATGAAATATGTGAAATTGTATTAAGACATGAAAACCTGCTTACCTACGTTTTCTTGAAGTTGATGAACCTTCAGAATTACTACGTTGCCGTTTGTAGTGCCATGATCACGGTGTACACAGCGCTGAAATATCGGTAACTCTAAAACCTACCAACATGGTAAATATCCCGATATGTTTAATAGCACTTATAATATGATTCATTAACATTTTTTTTATACCACTTAGGTGGCAGAGAAGCACGCGGCCCAGCAAGGAGGGGGAAGGAGAAGAGAAGAAGGTTAATAGAGTCTCACTGTGCTGTTAGTGTAGAAGACTAAGAACGGTTTCTCGGTCTTCCCACAGACAACACAATTTTATTGTAAGCTTTGCAAGCACACGCTTTAAAAACTAAAATTGACATTAGAAAACTTTTATTGCGTTACATGGGCTTCATCACTATCACTACATAGTATAAAATAAAGTCGCGTTTTCTGTCCCTATTTTTCTTGTCCCTTTGTATGCTTAAATCTTTAGAACTACGCAACGGATTTTGATGCGGTTTGTTTCAATAGATAGAATGGTTAAAGAGGAAAGTTTATATGTATTTATATGTTTATAACACCATGCTATGACTAACAGGTGCGGAGCAGGAATGAAAAATGTTGCAAAAACGGGGTGACGCAGACGAAGTCGCGCGGGTCAGCTAGTTGAACTATAATCAGAATAGGTCCTTCTGACTTTCTGCATAGTTAGTGAATATTTCAATTATTAATTGAACCAAACTATTCGCAACTCTATAACCCACAGGCTCATGAAATACCCAACAATATAGAAGTAGTTAAGTAAGTTGTACGAGTAATATGACCTAATCTGCTTCTACAAACTCCCTGAAGTGCCTTCGTTAGTCATAGCTGTCAAAACTTATATCAAAGGTATCAATTAGATTTTACCTTTTTTAAAATAATAGTTCATTCCTCATTATTTGTATTTTCAGAGTTTAAAAATAGATCTCAGCGAACTTTCGCGTAGTTAATTACTTTTGTCAAATCAAAATGTTCTGAGTTTTGTGTTTTGATCTCCATTAGCTATAATTGAATTTGGGTTATTTATAACGTCTGTAATACATTTGACCATAATTTTGATGTCATTCTTGTTATTGTTTTGTACTAGTCATTCGGAAATAATCACACTGTTTCTAAAGAATATGGACAGCCGAAGGATACAGTGAAGAAACATCATCATTTTTCAGTGATAGGACGTTCACTGCCGTACATAGGCCTCCCCCATTGACCTTCAATTCGACTGACTGACTTGAGGTGATCGAATGTCTGACTTGGGGAGGTGGAGGCGGGAGGGAGGGGGAGGAGGTATCACGCTGAAGGAAGGACTTTATATAAATTTCTCAGTAAATATTTTGGAAATCCCAACGTAAATAATTAATAATTTAAATTCTTGATGGTAAGAGGATCAAGTTCTTACCGAAGTGGAGATTACGATAATCCCTAATTAATATTTAACTAGGCAGGTACCGTTACCGTACCTATTTTTTGACTGTAAAATTTACCCGAAATAAAAACTTCAAATTATATTTGAATAATAATGAATGAGAAGATTTTACGGATAAAATTGATCCCGTAGTATGTCGCAAATGAAGCATGGGCCTTTGTTCCTCGTGCAGAAATCCCTATGGATACCCTCGGCCGAAGTCAGGTTATGTCGGACTCGAACAGACCAAAACGGCACGACAGTCTCGAGCCACCAGTTGCCGAGGGTGAGGTAGCTTCTGGCATATCCCTCATGCCCCGCTTAACCCAGGGCTATATATTTATTGGGCCAGCAAAGAGCGTGCTTCGCACCGCCACCGCAACCTGCTTCTGCTAGGGTGACAAACGGAGTAGTAAGTGCCTGGAGGTGAAGGTTATGGTTAATAATCGCCCTGACAGAAGGAGCCGACCAGCGTAGACCGTTGGGATCTCATGGATATCCTCACTTTGCCATCGTAGATACCTCAATACTTCTCTCCGGTGAGGGATTTATGAGTTTACATCTGTCATCGGATTACGAAGAGAGTCCTTCGCGCCGCCACCGCAACCTGCTCCTGCAGCCTGGAGGTGAAGGTTATGGTTAACAATCGCCTTGACAAAAGCAGGTCCAGGGGTCAGAGTTTCTGGGATTAATTACCATAAACAGTTGGGATTTAATGAATATCCTCACTCTGCTATCGTAGATACGTCTAAGGATGGTCCATAGTAATTTGTCTACCGTCACTGTTATGATGGTTTGTAATTAGCTAATCACAATATTTCCTTTGCTCCCTGAGCTTTGAAAATTCATTTTAATGTTTGTGGGATTTTTTAACTCTTTCAATTAATGGAAATACTCGGTCTTTTCATTAATCCTTGATGTTTTAACTTCCAAGTACTTAAATGTTTTCATGAATATTCAATTTTTGGTCCAGAATTTAACAATTTTAGTGAGCAGTTTGTAAGAGTTAAGTAAAATCTCGTGTTGCGGTAGATTTTAATATTTATGAAATTTCGCTTTTTAAATCTTTAGTCAAGTAATTCAGGTAGTAGAGTCAATATAGAATCGCTCACTATTGGTATAGTTTGTCTAAACTGAAATGACGGGTCCAACATATACACATCGCGGGTAAAAATGTGTAAGGAAACCGAAATTTTAAATCAATTCAAATTAGAATAACTGAATGTCTTGATCCGATAATTCGTAGGATTGTAATTAGTTGGCTCTAACGTCGTCCCCTAAGAATTGAAGGAGAATTTCGAAAATCACACGATTTAAATACTTTTTTGATTTTTTTCGTTTGCGAATTCTATTCTTCAAAGAGACTTCAAGCTTAGCTCGCTTTATAGCCCGCTGCAAGACTTGCTATTCATGAACTAGATCTAACAATAGGATCCACGTTTCGGCACCGTAGTTCACAACTGGTAAAAAGCCCTGATTGAGAACCCGACGTATTCAACCCGACGCGCGACGATTTAAACCCGACTTAGTTACAGTAAACTTAATTAATATAGCAATTTAATTATTTAATTACATAGATAATAGAACACCATTGCAGTATTTTTTATGATCCTATTACAACGAAACACAATCATGCATGCACGCATAATGACTGCTACGTGGGAGTCTCTGGTTCAATTACCGCTCAGTGCAAATTCATGAATATGAATATTTTCATTAGTCTGGGTGTTTCTATGTATAATATGAACAATTTTACAAAAAAAAAACAAATACGTTTATCCACATTCTAGAACCCATAACACAAGCTAGTTAAGTTATGCTTGCTATGAGTCTGGGTGGCGCCGTGTTCTAAAATATTTAAAATAATGCATTGAGCGGGGAAAATATACATTAAATAATATATACAACCAAAAAAATATGTAATTTATCGAATGAAGAAGAATTATTATATGTAATGTATTGCCTTAGTCGTTTCTATTCGAAAGAAAGTATAATTCTATTTTGAATATAGATTCAGATTACGTGTGGTAACTTTTGTCCATAGAAACCCGCCCACGCCTTTGATATAAATAAAATACCAATGTCGATAATACATCTTATATTTAGATTTATGGGATTGATTTATAGCTTCTTATTTAGTACATATATAAACTATGAGTATATGGGTTGAATAAAGATTTATTATAAAGTAACTGTTGACCGCGGCTCCTACTGCGTGGATGTCGGTTATCGCATAGTCCTATAACCTTTGTTACTAAGGATGAATGTAGTTTTCCAATGGTGATTTTTTTTTAAATCGGCACAGAAGTTTTTGCTTTTATTCATTACACATTACATACACACACAAACCAAAACAAAAATATTTTCTCTTTATAATATTAGTGTGCACAATATTACATAGGTATAGGTATGGCACAAGTTCGTTACATATAAGGTACATTTCATTGCATTAAAATAAAAATTAAAGTGCGATATGAGTATTTAAACCATGGACATTAATATTACTAGCGTAAATAGATCCACAGACTCCTTCATTACCGTTGTGCAGCACATAATATTTCCTAATGAACATGAAATTTTAACTTCATTACTACGCTATCAAGAACATATGAGATATTAATTTTACAATCAACGTTCTAATGAGAACGGAATTAGAGCGTAATGAAACAGCATATTTAATTTAGACCACATACTACAGTTCCCGACATATATCTTGACCTCAGTCACTATAGAGACGAGGCTTGGCGCGCGCGGATTGGTTTAATTTAATCGATAATTGGTGGATTTGTCCTTAAAAGACAACCAGACGCGTACTGCACCTACAGAGTACATTTTATGACGTGTTTATGTTCAATATATATGCCGATAACTATATTTATTCACTGCTTCTATATCAAAATGAAATTATCTTTGGGTATGTCGCTATTGTTCCAGACTTTAGGTAGTCTAGGAACAATAGCGGTGTGTTATCTGGTGCTAAAAGGTTCATTAATTTTGCTAGGTTCCAAATATTTGGTTGCTAATGTTTGAGATTGTTACAACTCTTGCGGTAATATTGAAAATTTTAGCAATGCTGGTATGATAAAGGTATTGTTTCGTTCTGTTGTATCATGATAAGTAGTACTAACTACCCAGCAGTTAGGTACAATATAGTGTATCTGCTAATTAACGATCCCTTTTCGATACATTATTATTAACACACTTATACTTCGCCACAATAATAAATATTGTGGAGAAGTACAAGTGTGTTATCAATAAATGCATAGCAATAAGTTGCACCAAGTGCCATCAAACAAATTGAGTATTTATGCGATTTCTTAGAGTTTAAAAAGTGTAATAATCATTTTACTAGAAACTAAGGATGTTTTCATCTTACCATAACCACAAATAGTAAATAGAAACACTTACAATTTAGTTATGAGGTACGCGTATACGCTATTTATAATATACATTACGAATTCACAACGCGTTTCAAGACAGGCGTAATATCGGTATTTGGGGCATATTTTTATATTACATCATGCTTAGTGTATTCATGAATACAGTCGCCGTATATTATCATATATCCGTATATTATTATCTGAAATTCATCAAAATTAGACTGATAAATGACGGGTGTGCAACGAAGCATAGTCCAAAGATTAGTGAAAACTATTATTAGTCTAAAATTTGCAGTTCATCCTTTTTTCTAGTCATATCAGATCCTTGATTCATCTGTAACGGAATGTATATTAGCTTACTACAAAAACACAAACTTGGAACTTCGATATCGCCATTGGACATTAGACCATTGGTTGTAGAGGTCAGATGGCAGTCGCTTCACGGAAAATATCGAAATTCAGCTGCATCACAGTTAGACTGGAAAGCTGACCTCAACTGAGTTGGGAAAAGGTTTAGAGAATGATGATTAGCTTACTACAAAGTGGCTTAACATTGATTTAATTCGAAAAAAAGTGTCATGTGCTGGTTGCTTAATCTAATTTTATATTTGTAAATCATCGTATTAAACATTTCAAATTAGTGAAATATTTCATCAATAAATGACGCGACCATCTCAGGCATTTTCATATCAAATTGTCAATCAATTTGCCTATCGTACTCCACTGCTAGACATGAGCCTACCTCATTAATGAGAGTCTTTAGTTTACTGCTTCCACGCTCGCCAGACGGTTTTCCTTCTTTCGCAGTGATATCGTCCGTTTATATCCTTCACCACGCTGATAGTATAATGTTCTATAAATATTACATAACAATATGAAACATAGAATTATACAACATACCAACCAACCGATATTCACGTGCGAGAAGCCGCGTGCATCAGCTAGTCAAACCTAACCATATAACTACAAGTAATAATATACTAACTACCTATAGCCTATACCTAACTACCAACTTAACGCAAGTTGTTTACATATTCATACTAAAGTTTACAAAAGTCCATAACAACAATAATGTTTGGGACACATCTATCTTACATTATAATCCGTTGAGTCAGCACACGACCCGGAATTGCAAAAGTTATGAAGTTACTTGCGGTAAACGACACAAGAATATACATCTCTCAAAATATGGATGGTTGTGACTTCTGGTGATATGACAGAGTGGTTAGAGTTTTGCTCATGCAAAATTCCAGGATCCATGATATTAAAGCAGGCTTTACATGGCTCTACATCCATTATAAAAAAAAAATATTGAGGGAATGAAGGGTACCCACCACTCACCTTCGGTTTAACAATCCCACTGATAGCAATAACAATATATCACTAATCGTTACAGAACGGAATGCCAAACAGCACCCCTAAAGAAAAGTACCACCCAAGTAAAAAGACTTCTTACCCAAGGAGATAAATGATTTTGTATTGCAATATTTTGCAAATGCGAAAAACAAATCTCGACAAGTGTCCATACGAGGCATCTTCAGGACCGCTTTAGAGTGAAGGTGAGGTCCTGCAGGTGCCTGAGACAGGGGTCGGTCCCTCCCCCGTATATATTTCTTTCAGTATCCATTTACACTCGGACACCCGGGGAGACCGTAGTTCCGATACCCCAAGGGGGTCATCTCGAAAGAGATATAGCTATTATGTCACCTACGGCAACTAAGGACCCAAAGACAGCGTGCGTTTTAGTCGGTACGGTACATCACCCGCCAACCGGCTCTGGCTATGCCCACAAGAAGATAGGAAACATTCTAATTTAAAAATATAGCGAGTTTATATGAAAGATTTGATAAGGTAACAAGAAGGTAGAACACGACGGTATCTCCCGTCCGAAATGAGCCGTCCGACTGGGGAAGTACCTTCACCCTACAGAAGACCGCGGCCATAATAATCATCGTGTTGTGTTCCCGCCGGTAAGTAGGGTAGCCAGAGCTCACTGGACCCCTCCTCACCCTCCCCTTCCTAGCCTCCCCACACCTTCCCAGCTCTCCCCTTTCCCTTCAGGGTGGGCAGCGCATGTGTGACACCTTTAGTGTTGCACACGTTCATAAGCCACGGTGGCCGCTTCGCATCAGGTGGGTCGTGTGCTTGTCTGCCACCTACTTAGCTGTCCGTCACCGTCAACTGTTTAAGGACTCATGTCCTTAAACAGTTCAAGTTTTTTTTTATATACACACCTATCCATATAGACACAGATCATAGTCTCTTGAATAATAAATATCCAGACAACACACAATATCAGTCCAACACTTGAACAGATTCACACACCACTAAACAATGACGTCTATGTCGTATGCTTAAATTAATTATCGAAGTTTGGCGCTCAGACCGCACATTACCAATACGCGGCTACTGTGGTACGAACCATTTAAAAACTTTGTTACCACCTAAGTACCTCCATTTCCAACTTTCCGGGTCTAGTGGAGTTTTATTGGCGCTACTGAAGGGCTATTGTAAAAGTTGGGTGAAAATATTTAAAATAAGTCGAAAACTTTGCTGTGATACAGATTTATCCCATTTATCTGCTATAATAAAAAAAACAATGGTTAGTGAAATATGGGTGTAAAGTCACCTTTCCTTAACCCAAAAGAAAATATGCGTCAGCAAGCAAGCATAGCCACCATGTTAACCAGCTTTTATTATAGGTTCTAGAATACATACTTGCATACATTTTTCTATTGCAAATACATACATATTATACATAGAAGCGCTCAGATCAAGCAAATAGATATATTCAAGCATACAAATATTTGTAAGGAATGGGAATCGAACGTAGCTGTCGAACAGTCTACCGCTGAGGTCACTGGTACATATAGTGTATTTAAATGTTATATGTCATTAAGTGTATGAGGCACAACAAAAATCTTTAGGACACAAAATAACCTCACTTGTGGCTCTTGTGCTGTTTTTGCTCTAAACTTATAAGCCAAACCAAATGAATAATGAGAACTCCAAGGCTCCGGGGAAGGCCTCAGATACGAACGGTAACAACGCTAAAACCAAGATGATAACATTATTAATTCACGATATTATTTTTTATTACTTCAATACAACAATTACTACTTTCAGCAGGGACGCCGTTGACCCGACGTGTGACCAGCCCCGAGCAGCTCCCATTTCCCCGGTAACGACTGCCATAGACGTTCGTTCCTGAGACCACCGGGTCTTAACGTGCTCTCCGAGGCATGACGAGACCAATGCAAAAACTCATGTTCATGCACACAAATATTTGCATTGAGCGGGGATTGAATCCACACCTCTTGCGTTCATTACCGCCACACCGCAGAGACTGTCTGTGGCATGTATATATTAACTATAATGGATTATGAATAATTTAAAGCCACATTATGCGATATAGGCGCTAAATTAATCGAACTAGGCTGAACCATTTAAATTGAGTGGATTAGTAGATTAGTGGATTCAATAATCCAGCGGATAATTATGGCACTGTAGGTAATATATACTACGCATCCATATCAGTATTAACGGCTACTAGCTACTAATCTGTGTTTAATAATAGGTTTGTTGTGTTGTGTATATACAGTAATAGCTGTGTGTATGTATGTGTATAAGTATATATTGCATATTAGGTAGCTTATTATTGTGTCCATGTGTTTGACTTGTTATTATTATTTTCTTCACATAATATTGTTGCACACCAAACTGCCCAGAAACAACTTTCTCCTGCTTTTTCTCTCCATCCTATGGTGTCTGTAACAGATTGCCGCAGAGCGATAAGGCCGCCAATTGTATTTACCATGTGCAAACATGTATTTGTTCTGTATCATGTCCATGTGTACCTGGACGAAGCCTAATTGAGGGTTTTATTGGAGCTGGTGCCCGTGACACACTGTGGGCACACGGAGGGGTCGTCATAGAAGTATTCCTGGTACACCGCAGGGGTTTTAGTGTTTGAGAGCCACACATAACCGCGCGGTATGCCGTAGGACATTTCCCCTGACGAAACAAAAAAAAAAGGCTATGATGACCGTTTTGACACGATGGATTTTTTGTATTCCTTTTTGGGTGCGCTAAATATCGGACAACAAACTGTTAGATGAATAACTAAAGAAAATATGACGTGAACACAGAAGAAAATAAATTTTACACACCAAAAACGTGTCGCAACTACTTTTTGATAAATTAATATTCCTAGCTAGCAATCGAACCCGTTGAATTAAAAAAAACATTCTGTCTTATGTGGGATTGCCTGAAATATATCGATTATACGAGTATCATTAATAAGAAACTAGTAAAGGAAAGAACAATGGGTAATTTTGTATGGAACCCGTACCCACTTTGTAGCATTTTAGACTAGGTGTAATTTAGAAGAGGCCTAATTGAGTAACTCGAAAATAAGTGAACGAATGAATGAATGAATGAAAGACCGAAGTTATGATAACTTCTTTGTAACATTTTTAATTGCCAATAATCGCACTTTTTCTGCTTTTTGGACTAAATAAATAGGTAACCAGTCATTATTTCTGTCTTAAGAGAGCGATATAGCTTCCTATCGTTGGTTTTTGGTACAGAAAAAATATTAAATAAGAACTATCAATCTTAAATAGCACAGTTTTATTAAATTGTATTGTTACTTTCAATGATTATATCATCCCAGGCACTTGCCGGACCTACGAAGTTATCTAGGTGCCTGCCAACACCTAAGTACCATATTATGCTAATAGTATGGGCACAAGCACCTAGAGTTCTCATACCCGTCATGCTGGAGCAATAATACGCTTCGATGGCTTCTCTGCCCTTATTCTTATTCTTCTCTCTTATTTGCAACCCTTCTATAAGTTGGAACAGACGTTGGGTGCTCTGGGTTTGCAAGTTCCTGGTTTTGTTCTTGTTCGAACCTAGCTTGCTGTCGTCCTCCAGCTACCCAACAACGATGACACATAGCCTGAAATTGATTGAGGGCCATCTAAAAGAAAAACCAAATCCTCAAGTTACACTAAAACAATAAATAACTTAATAAAGAGTGAACAAAAAGACACCGTGTACTCGATGATCAAAAGCTATTGTTATACTAACCTCATTTATATTATCCGTGCCATCACATACTCTGTGAAGCCTGGATTGTCTTCCAAATAGGTTCGCGTCAGTATATGCCGGTTTCGGTCACGAATTACTGATCTTGTACATGTAACACACTGTATACGGCGTTTACCTTCTATTTTTTTGAAGCAGATGAGTAATAATAATAATCCAATCGTTAAGTACTTAATACACTGAAGTCCGTTGTGAAAGCCGAGGTTGTAAATAAAAGTAAGAATAAAATAAACTAAGATATGCGCGAGCGCTAAAAATCAGTTCCTAACAGGTACTAACTACTGACGACACACCGACGCTAGCACAAAATAGTTCGAACTACCCACCTAATCGATAAAATCAAAAAAAAATTGAACGTGCGTGGGTCGATTTTACTAAGGATTTTCGGTATTTTCAACATCAAATATCTTTTTTCCTACATAAGTTACAAAGTTGCTCCAATACAAAAAATATCTACGTTTTCAAAGACCTTTCGAATGGTACCAATTTCAACTTGCTACAAACTGGGTACGTTCTGACCCATGTCCTTTGATTACATTACGTAACTATAGGTGCATGCATCATTGGATTTTTGCATCAACTTTTCATTGAAATCTAGTCCGAGACTACATAGTCATTCCTCATAGTTTCGGAAATGGCCACCCAGTCCCAATTAAATAATTCACCCTATATAATCTCAATCATATAATACGTATACACAAGTGCACACACTTACGCGGAAACACGTAAACACACCCTCATAATATATATAATATAACGCAAACAAATCCCTACACATAATAAAGATCATAAATGCATTTTATATGAACGTTATTCATATATTAGTAGTCGTACTAGCAAATTTAGTTGTGTTGAGCTCCATAGATCTTGGTGGAGTTATTTGTCAGTAAAACTGTTATTCCTTGCACTAGGTTTGTAAACTATTATTTTAAATGCCGTCATTATATCCACGATTTAAAACCATAAAAGTACAAGTGACATTGACTTTTCGAAGAAAAACAGACCGTAAGAACATAGTAAATTCTTTAGAGCGCAAAGATTTTCCTATCAACTGTCTTTATCGCTGCTGTCCTTTCAATTGTTGATACGAACTTCGAAACATTGTTATGAGAACTATAACAGTGACTCAAACTTTATTTAACTGGCTTCAAATTTTTCGCTTTTAAAGCTTAAAGTAAGCTTTCTCGCTTGTCTTACAATATTTAGAAGATAGCTATTGTATGGCCAGACAACTCGTTAAGTTAAGCTGATGTCAGAGCAAGCACTTATACAGTTTCGTAGTTCAGATTTGATGCAGTTCTTGAGAAAAGTATATTGAAGATCTTGTTTTAAGTAGATAATGTAGTTACTTTTTGAAGAGGTTTGCTTATTCGTGTGATACCGTTTTATAAATATAAAAATGTAAGTTACGTGTTAGTTGCAAAATATTTAGTATCGTTACTACGGGCTATTGAGTTTAGTGTTTGTAGAAGAAGGTTATTATCACTATTATGCTGAGCGAGTTGCTAGTTCATTTTTTTTCGGTGATCTCAATAACAATTTGAGTTGAAAAAGCATCTTACAATTTTTAAATGAATTTAGAGTTAGGGATAAACTGAACTGCTTAGATCTTCGAACTGTTAATTCAATAATTTTGGTTTTGAAAGACAGAAAAATTTATGCATACAACAATGTAGGTACTGCGCAAACTTAGAAATTTTGTGTGCCACTTGTGAATATTTTATTGCAACTGACGGAAGAAAAGCAATGAATATAACAGTTTTAACTTCAAAAAAGGTTTGTTAGTTATTTCCGAAAAGACGAAGGTGGTTTCAAAATCTGAGCAGCTTCAAATTATTAATTATAAGTATCAAGTTAGAACATTTTCGTAAATGCATATTAAATTATGGCCCATGTAAGACTCCACAAAAACCAACGAACTAGTTGTTTTCATGCAAGCCTTAATTCCAGTCGCATTCAAAGCTTTCACCTCTGAGATTGGAATCCGCGCTTACGAGTTTAATTGCGGGTTTGGCTGAAATTCGATATTTTCCGTGAAATGACTGTCATCTGAAATGTTCCACAGTGGGTGATTTCAAAGCATTGCAGTTAGACCAGTTTTCAGAACTCCAACTTCCCGTAACGCCTGTCATAGGTGAACGTATGACAACAGGGACCGGCGGCTTAATGTGCTCTCCGAGGCACGAGCAGACATTTGCATTAAGCGGAGAGCGAACACTGCGTATTTACCCGATCATACTATTTAGTATAACCAATTCATCATAGTTCGGGTACTTTGAGATAGCTTACATTTCTAACTATCTGATAACAATCATCTGAAGTCAAACCGCGACAATGGCTGTTGAAAAGTAACCGAAATGTCAAGCCAAAACTAAATAATATCAAGTATGTCTCAATAAATTCCATATAAAGTGGTTTCATTACAATTACTTATTAGTATATTTTAAGAAAACTTTTTGTTTGGTCCTAAGACGCTGACATTTTAATGGTCATTAAGGTTTAAAGCATTAGCCTGAAAACAGTAGGTATAAATGTTACGTATACACATTTTAAGCAACGACAAAATCCGATAATATGTATTAGATAATTCGATACAATAATATCTTATTCCGTTTGTGCTTTTACAAACAATGATGAAACAACATTTTAGGGGTCTAATGTTTATTTGTGTTAAAAGACGACTTCTGAATGAAAGATTAATGAGATCAACTAGATAAGAGACCGGATGTCTTAACTGTGTCATTAATGTATTTACTCTACCATTATAAGAAAGCTGGTTGTTTACTTTTTGTATTACAGCTTTTGGCAAGCTACTGTAATCGTAATATATATGTTATGTTTGTTTTACTCTTTATTTTATACTACTGTCATGCACTTTATTACACGGCGATGTAGCCTTAGCTCAAAATTGTATGTTATGTTTGTTTTAGTTTTTGTTTTACACTACTGTCACGCATTTTATTACACAAAGGTGTAGCATTAGCTTCGGGTATATAAATGCTCAAGATGTAGCTGGTACTGTTGGTCAGACCATGTCCACTGTAAGGGTCTGGTCACGGGTTCCATCTTAACAGTGCGTTCTTTATTCCAATTTAAAACAATTTGAAGATTCGAGCATAATATTTGTTTTAAAATTGTATTTGAAATATGAGATACAATGAAATATGATGACTTCTTGACAGATATTTTTAATAAATATGAGAAGAGATTATTTATTTTTGATGATAAGAAGAATAAAATTTGAACTTACAAAATGATAAAGTCAACATATTGCCGTGATAAGAGAAGTTTCTAATGTTGTAGAAAATGAATATTACTGGAAGAGTAAATTATCAGACGTCTTATCTCTCCTACGTCAAAGCTTGAATGAGTAAAGTTTAAAATTATTCCCAAGTACACACAATATGACAGGACGAACGACGAGAGGTGACGTGAGATCAGATTAACGCTGAGAGCAGTAGCTGTAAATCACAGCGTGTATCATGAATAGTACGAAAATGAAGAGGTTGTAAGATTGTATCATATTTTATACTTGAAGTAAAAGTAAAATGGGTGTTCAACGCTTCAAGGTTCTTAGACACGCTGTTTATTTCAAGTTTGGTTAGAATGGAATTCGCTGTATCGGACCCTATTTAGATCTAATCCGGAAATATCTTGTGAAATATAGATATTTAATGCTGTTTACCCTTTTCGGAAATTCTCTCAAAATAGCTTGGGTGGTTATGTCGGACTCGAACCGACTGAAACCTTATGCCGTTTTGGGTCTTCAAAAGTATAATTGTCCAAGACCTATGTCTCGCATCCCGGTTGATCTAGAGCTATTTCCAGTTTTAATGACCCTTCTTGCCTCTGAAATGGGGAAAGTGGAAGAATGGTACTCTTCGGGGCCTCTACCTATCCCTAATGCAAACTAAATAATATATCATCATTCATTCTTTGAACCTATTCCCAATGCAGTTGGGGTTGGCTCTCTAGTCTAACTAAGATGCGGCTGAACTTCGCGAACCATCGCGAAGCGATTACCATCGGACTTCCACAACCAAATTGGCAATATCGAAGTTCTGTAGTTAGGCTTGTCGGACTTTTGAGGGCTCCAAGTACCCGTAACGACTGCCATAGATGTTCGTATGGCTACTGGGACTAACAGCTTAACGTGCTTTCCGAGGCTTGACCAGACCAAATAGCCATATTCATGCATACAAATATTTGCACTGAGCGGACATCGAACCCGCGCCTCCTGCGTAGCAGTCACGTTCACTAACATCACGCCACAGAAGCTGTAAAGAATATAATCATTTTGTTGTATCTTTTGTTGTATTTTTTTATTATGTTTTAGTTAAAATACTTAATAATATAACTCTTCTTTTTATCCCAAAAGCTACCAAAACCCAATTTCTTACTTGATAGCTTTCACTTTATCTTCAATATCCTTTTTCGTCGTTCTAATATTTGATACTCAAAGCCTTATATGGCCACATAATACTCTATATATTCTCATACAGATGCTTATAATAATGAAATATGTAACAAAATGGTTACTTAATGTTTATATTATGAAGGTAGATTATGTTTGAACGATAAATGTAATGTTTGAATGAAGGTGATTGGGCACGAATCAGATTCATTTGTAAATCGGTTGGTATATCTGCTAAAAGCCTCGGGTCTGCTGGGGTGCGAGAGATAATATGTTTCATATTATAATCTCACCTCTCAGCAGATTTGTTCTCAAGACTATTAAATAAAAAGGTATAAACCAATGCATTTTTCAAAGTTACTTCATTGGACACCAATATTAATTATAAAATAACAGTACTGTGTATACTATTTCATTATAACATTGTACAAAATGTTGTGCCTTGGGGCAAAACGCTGAGATTAGAAGTGGCTTAATAAGCTCTCGTCCGTTATACCCATTTAATACATAGTAATTCGGGCTTTTTACGTTAAGTGTACCTACTCCCGTAAATTGTTTTGTGTAACGAAATGAGTTCATACTCCTAGCTTGTCCAAATTTTCAACTTTCTAAATTTGTATTTTAACAATTTTGCACACTGTGTCTATAGTAAATAAATAAATAAATAATAATTTATGTGTCTATAGATAATATTTTTATATCGGAACTAGATTTTACCTTAAATACCTACCAATAGCACAGTACTAAACTGAGCCAAAATTACAAAATTATGATAATCATGATACTTCGTATTTATGTATAATGTATGTATGTATAATGTTTCTCGAAATCCACTTGTGCGTAACTTAAGATTGCACAATTTCATATTCAATTGTAATAAAAAAAAAGAATATTTTAATACAAAACCTATAACGTTTAACAAAATTTAAGTAAAGAAACTTATTGACAAGCAAAAATATTAACATTTTATTTTGTGAGACCTCACAGTTCTTCAATATACACATTTCAACAAAGTCTAGGGATATTTTACATATATAGGTATAATTTAAGAAAATCCATTTTTTGATTAACAACATTGAATACGAAATTGTTGATGGCATTTTACATTTTTCGTTTCAATAATGAAGTCTAGGGATATTTTACATATATAGGTATAATTTAAGAAAATACATTTTTTGATTAACAACATTGAATACGAAATTGTTGATGGCATTTTACATTTTTCGTTTCAATAATGTAATTTTAGATCCCTACCTAAGTTTGGTTTTATTTTGAGGACCGATTCACAATTTAAAGTTTTTGCAAAAAGTATGCCATTTAGTTACAAATGGAAAAGAAAGCGAAATGTAGAAGAATATAAGTTTTTATTACATGTCCTGATATAATATGAACTAACGTCCATTTTGTCACAAGTAAGTCATTACGAGTTGTTTGCAAATTTTTAGTTATATTTGAGAGATTAAAATATCCCTAGACAATTTTGAATTGTGTATATCATGAAAATCAATAGAATTAATTTTCCCAAGATGGCAGCCATAGGACAAGGGTTGCAACCCGACTTTGGATTCACCTTTAAGGTTTAAGGCTTTAAGGTCTATTTCCCTGGATCATAAGGGTGACAAGTCAACTAATTCCTTTCCAAAGATGTAAGGAATGTTGCGAGATAAGTACACAAGCATAATTTAACTATTAGCTATTAAAATGATTCAACGAGAAATGCCGTCATGTCTACCTCTTCTGTCGTAGTGTTATCATCTGCATATTTTTACGTTAGTCACTTCTTAGGAATCCCTCCGATTGAAATCTGGTGGTAATATTCTTCTCCGTCCTTTCACGAAGATCCAATCTTAACTAATTTTAAATCTTTAGTAATAACATAACATAAACTCACGCCTAAATCCCCAGAGGTGCTAGCCGCACATTTCGCCAGTATATGTTTAGGTCCCTATATAGGTGGCGAGCCTATTGCCATTAACCGGGCACTTATAAATCTGCGATAAATACACACCTAACTTCGAAAAGCATCGAAAAGTCATTGGTGTGTGTCATGGTAAAACCTGGGATCGAACCCGAGACCTCGTCTCAGCGGTCCATTACCCATACCTTTAGGCTCCCGCGGTTAGCAATAAGGTTTCAAATTGTGTAAATTTAACTAAAATAATTCACAACTTGAAAGACTATAATGCTCTAAAACACCGTCGCTCTACTAAATTAGGGCAGCATAGCAAACTCCGTCGTTTGATCAGACACTATTCACATGCAAATACTTCCAGTTTGCACGAAAAGCTAGCGATATAGAACTACGTATTGTATCCCTGATACAATCTTGTTTAGTTTTTGTATAAAGCCTACATTCACTATACGTAGGAAATTGATTTACGAAAATGTCGCATCAAAGTGAGCTCGTGGGTCGAATATCTCAATAGAAACAAGTCATTTTATTGTTCGCTCCTGCGTCCTTGATTTATTATCTTTTAAGCATTTTCGTTTCTGCACGGCACAGAATCTGTCTTAACATTTACACCAACCCCACAGTGCTAGGCAGCACGAGTGTGACGCATCTGGTGTTGTGAACATCCATAGGCCACGGTAAACACTTTCCATCAGGTTGGCCGTTGGCTTATCTGTCACCTAAGTGCTATATAAGTGCTAACTAATAAGTTTTATTGTACAACGATGTACACGGTGTGCTCCTGTAATACGAGAATTGTAACCTAGGTGGATCAGTTGTAACACAACTTTCACATGATTTCATGAATAATATTGAAATATAACTTTTGTAAAGAATGAAAAATAGATACATGGATAGATACCTAACTCTTTATTGTACATAAAACATCAAGTTACAAATACAAAAGATATCGATACAAAGCGTACGTGAATAATTGTATGTACAATGGGCGACCTTATCGCTAAAGCGATCTCTTCCAGGCAACCTTAGGATGGACAGTAAAGTGATAGAACAATAAATGCGGTGTAGTTATTATGATAGGCGTAATACATTATATTGAAAATCTTTTATAATTTTTAAATTGGAGTAGTAAAAAGATATATCCACTATATATTCAGTTGAACCAATCGTGGCAAAATAGTCTAATAAAAATTACAATGATCTTATTATTTACAAGATTTTGCACTGTTGGTTGAAGTTAATTTCCTGTTTCACAATTAAATCTCGCCCAAGTCTCATTAAATATCGTAAGCATATCTATTCTTACAACATTTTACCATAATTAAATATTTGGATGGGCATAACAAGAAACGTTTCGAATATTAATTTCGTCTATTTCGTTCAAGACGTAACTAATATTCCACTGGATAAATTTGTTATTTATCACAAGCAATCAAGAGGGTTAATATTGTTCAAAACAGCAAGAGTACGGTGGTAGTAAAATCAGAAAACAGTTATGGAATAAGGTCAATGCGAAACGTAACGTGCCCAACGTGTGCAAACAAGTACTGCGTTGTTGGTACGTCTGTTAAAGATGGTGGAACATGTGAATGATTTCATTGAATAGGTTGATTATGAATGTCAGTCCAGCAATCTATTTTCATTTTCCATTTTAATTTATCGCATACATTACTTGTTAAACTTCAATATGAATAAACGACTTCATTAAGAACCCGCAAAGAATTAAACCAATGAAAAATAATAACATATTCAAATCTATTTCACGGTACACTCTATTTGCTGCATGAGTCTGCAGTTGTCGCATGCGGTCGGCTACAGATTTATCAGAATTATACCTTAAACCGTGTCTTAACTGAATGGTTGTACTTGTTTAGTAGTTATATTAGTCTATTATTCCATAAATAATCGTAAACACTACTTTTATTTTATGTATATATATATTTATGTATCCGACAGCCGGCGTGGCGGTAGTGTACGCTACTCCTACGCACGGGGCGCGGGTTCGATTCCCGCTCAGTGCAAAAAGTTGTATGCATGAAAATGGCTATTTGCATGCACTGGTCTGGTCGTGCCTCGGAGAGCACGTTAAGCCGTCGGTCCCGGTTGCCACACAAACATCTATGGCAGTCGTTACGGGTAGTTGGAGCCCTCAAAAGTCCAACCAGTCCAACTTGGAATTTTGATATCGCCATTGGTCATTCGACCATTGGTTGTGGAGGTCAGATGGCAGTCGCTTCACTTTCCATATTTTCCATATCGAAGTTCAGCCGCATCACAGTTAGACTGGAAAGCCGACCTCAACTGAGTTGGGAAAAAGGTTCAGGGAATGATGATATATTTATGTATCCGATTACTGTCAGATACCCTATTGTAGTGCAATAGGCCATTTCCGTCATTGCAGGCTTAAAAACAATACGGTCTAATTAAAGACCAATCTCAAAAGATTTATTTTATTGTTAAAACGTATGGTGCTTTCAATGATAATAATGAGTTTCAATTTACAGTCTCCATCACTTAAATGGCTTCATTACTATCCGAATTATTATTTTCGAAAACAATTTGTATAATTTATACACGACAATTGGTTTGAGGGCCGAGAGCCTCGAATAATATTATTTCACCTCTCACTAAAGGCTCGATAGCTCGGCAAATATTTACTATAAGCCCGGTTGGCTCTCATGTCTGTGAAATAACCCAATTTTTTTTAACAAGTAAATGTCTCTCTGTTCGTAAATTTGTTTTACAGTTTATTAGCTTTGAAGCAAAATAATGGCTCGCCAATATTGCCTATTGACAAGACATTTTTTTGACTCTGAGTTTTCTCAAGAAGATTGGCATTCAGTGTATTAAATATCTGACTGCCATCATAGATCAACAACCCAATTACTTCGCGATACTGTAGTTACACCAAGGACATAAAGCTTATTGTGTTTCGATCAATTGACTTACTTAAACGTTATTATTATCTTTTGCGGTAGCCTGTGCTTATTTTTCACTCATTTTTATACCATATGGTAGATAAGCACACGTCCCATCTGATGGAAAGTGGTCACCGTATTCTTTGGATGTTTGCAACACCGATACCGATCCTGTAAAAATATTTCTAATGCCCTTCTTGAAGAACTTTATATTGTAGTTGCTTGAATAAGCCACAGTAGAGATTCGTTTCATAGCTTAGCGTGTATTCCTTCCGCACCGCACAGTGCGCACCGTTTCCAGATTTGGAGGGAAAACTAGCAGAGATCTTATCTGGATATCATAGCATCATGAAAATTTTAGTTTGAAATCTCAAAATGATCTCAATCACCAACATATAAGAAACGATTATGGCGAATATGACGAATGGGTCACAAGAATATCATTTTTGATTGGTAGATTGAGATTTTCGAATTTCGAACAAACATATTTTTATTACTAGAATTGGCTTTCTGTACACAACTGCCCACACTTGACTTAACACGACTCCTTATTGGTCTTTCGTCCCACGCCTGCTTTGACAACGTTCTATCAACAATTATTCTTGGGACTCGAGTACAGAAAAATATCCCCGTTATTGGCAGAAAAGGAAACAAAATTGAGAGCGTATTGCTCGAGCGGATATTACCTTCCGGTCACTATTGGATTTAACCTTCCTATATCTCAAATAAAGATTATTAGCCGCGCTAATCATATTAGCCACGATATTCTGTAGTTTTATATCATACACTATCACTACATAGTATAAAACAAAGTCGCGTTCTCTGTCCCTTTATCCCTATGTCCTTATGTCCCTTTGTATGCTTGAATCTTCAAAACTGCGCAACAGATTTTGATGCAGTTTTGCAAAGGATTTTTAATAGATAGTGATTGAAGAGGAAGGTTTATATGTATAAAACATTATGCTACGACCAACAGATGCGAAGCAGGAATGAGAAATGTTGCAAAAACGTGGTTACGCATACGAAGAAGCGTGGGTCAGCGAAGTAGTTTGAGATATAGAAAGTTAAATGATAACCAAGGAATTTACTATAATAATACTATTACGTGATGGTTTTAAACCCTGCTTTGTCTTCTGCACTGACTGCACAGAAAGTCACTTTACCTTCACCTCCCCCCCTTCCCCCTCACGTCTACATGGTCGTCAGCTTGAGTATAACGCCAATGGTATTACAACCGTACGTAGGCCACGGTCAAGACTTCCTTCAGGTTTGTCACATGCTTGTCTGCTGCCTTAAAGGTATAAAATAACCCGCGCATGGTATATGAGACCAAAAAGTCATCTATATAAAACCGTATCTAGTGTTTCACAGAATTAACCCTCTTTAACTGAAGGGGTTAACGATTGGGTATACCTCAACACCTTTAGAGTTAAGCCGACCTAACCCATTGGTACACATGCTTATTCTTGAACGAGGTTTCAACCTACGAGTATAAACGCTGTAATAGTCTTACAAAAACGACTTTCCTTTTTCTATACCACTGAGGTAAATAAATGTATTAGAAATACAACTCTATCGGACAAACATAAAAATAACACAATATGTAACATAAAGTCACGCCTCTTACCTATTGTGGTTGGTAGTGACAACATCTAAGACCCTACGTTGTTTATCTTAGCAAACAGCTTCCCGTTTATCTTTAAAATTTACTTACTTCCTTTGCGGAAACCATTTGTTTGAACGTTAAACTACTTCATGTGAATGTTTAGAGGACTGCACACTAATGAGGTACACAAGCTAGTGTAGTTTTGAGTAACCATTTTGGACCCCAGTGTCATATCTATCTCTTTTTAATACTATTTAGCATATCAATTTAATAACATAAGATAAAGATAAGAGATAAACTCACGACTATAACCTGAAGGGCGGCAGAGGTGCTATGTAATAGGTGGCGAGCCTATTGCCATTAACCGGGCACTGATAACCCTGCGATAAATACACACATAATTTCGAAAAGCATCGAGTCATTGGTGTGTCAAGACGTTTAAAAGCTTTTTTTTTGGCTACGTCTATCTTTTGGATGTACAAACAATGTATACAAGAGAGTTTAGAGCACAATTTATCAGAAGACATCAGCTACGTAGCTCACGTTGTAGCATCGTCTGCGGCGTAGACCGAGTGGTAGCTGATACAGGTGATTCGTCTTCGTAGCAATGTTTTACTTGGAGAATATTTTGTTTACGTAAAGAATAAACACGTTTGCCCGTAGACTGCATAATATACGTACCTACAGCTGTTCAAATTTGCATACAACTCCTATTATTATCATAAATGAAATAGTTTTTGCAGAATTAGTGAAATATCCAATTCTTAATCAATCATGCTCTAATGGCAGATCTGGTTGAAATGAATCAATCAATTAGCTTAACGCAATCCATTACTCTACCATTAAGAGTTTGCCTTGAACTTACGATCAGGCGAGGTGAACTTAATTTGACGTGACCTAATTAAAAAAAATCCAAGACTTGAAAGTATTGCCATTTTAAATGACATAGAAACGACATTAAAAAAAAAAAAATAATAAAAAAGAAACGACATTGCCATTCAAAATTCCTTTTTTTCTTCTTTTTTGTATACACCAATAGGTATAAGTCATCAATACTGGATACTATTAAACAGTACTTTAGCTCATAATCGTATTCCCAATCTTTAAGCAATCTATTTTCTAGTTTCTCTACCTGAAATGAGTTTCTGGGATTTTGTAAAGTAAACTTGATAGTCAGCCCGAAGCGTTCTCAAGAGATTGAGTATTCTATAATATATTTGTATAAAGCTATTGGCATACTGCCACAGAATAGATACATACATACGCCCGTAATCCCCAAAGGGGTAGGCAGAGGTTTTCGGCCCCACTTAATAGGGGCCGAGCGTATAGCCGCTAATCGGGCACTTAAAAAAATGGGTATGCGAAAATTATTTCCTAACCGAAAATATTGCAGCTAAATAAAGTTGCACCAGTTAACGTCTTAGAGAGTATGAGGCAGATAGACATATATTGTATAGACAGAATAAATACTAGTTATTATCTACCTTTTTCAACTCATATCCTTGGTCATATTGTTTTACTAACTATCTGAAAGAAAGACTCGGAACTCTAAATGAAACCCTGAGTGAAAATAATAAGTCAATACCTCCTAATATTGGGAGAGACATACAAATATTTGCATTAAGTGGAATGCGAACCCGTGAATACAGTCAAATATACTACCACTACGCCACATTATATTTCCCTCTAAGAATTTAGAGAGATTAGATTCTGTGTTTAAGCATATTGTGAGACTTGACCCCGTAACCTCTGACTCATAATAACAAACAACCTTATTCCATAAACCTTTACTATACTTACTAATATAACTACAGCGAAGTTATAATAACCTGGCCGTGATTGTGTGTCGAGTTAACAAAAAAATATTTATCAGGCCGAGTTCATTGACCCATGAGCTTGTATGGCAAAGTGCCAACTCAATACAGTCAGTAGATAAATTCCTGAACATGGTTCTGTGTTTATAAATGGTTGGGACAGTATAAAAGTCTTTACGAGTGCAGTGTTGACCAATATTAGATGTGTAGTTCTCGTTCGTTATTTTGAAAGCGCCTCTCAATTCCCGAAGGGGTAGGAGATATGTATTAACAGCCACATCTACCTAGCTATAAGATTGCGAAGTGACAATGCAAAAAACACGAGTACATATTTTCTGATGCGACTCATATATCTCAATGAAAGGCAATGGATGCTAAAAGCATTGCCATCATTCGTCATACTGTTTTAAATTCTCTTTTTTCGCAATGGGGTTTCGCAATGCAGTGGCCACTTTGGAAGTTAATTAAACAACCTTACAATAAATACTCGTTTCACAAAAAATCTATTGGTACCTACAATAATAGGTATGCTAATTAAAATGGGCAATGTCAATCAGTGTAATCTGTTCACTTATTATTGCATTCGAAATTAAGTCCAATTTCCTATATACTTAGAGCTAATGTGTGCAATGTAGGTACTTCAGCGTTCATCATAGTATATCCACTTACAATAGATTATAGACTGTCTATGTCATGGGCATACAATAATGTCTTTTACAGAATCATATAACATCAAGTTAAGTATAACATCAAGTACAAAAACAAGGGTGATCGTTCTGAATGTGACTCTTATCGTGGCATTTCTCTTCTTTCAACGCCTGGGAAGGCCTTTGCTCGAGTCCTTCTAAATCGCCTAAGGCTATTATCGGTAAGGGTCCTGCCGGAAACACAACTTGGCTTCCGACCCGATCGGGGCACCTGTGAGGCTAACTTTTCAGTGCGTCAACTTCAGGAAAAAAGCAGAGAACAAGGTCGTCAGTTGTACCTCTGCTTTGTTGACCTAGAGAAGGCGTTTGACAGTGTTCCTCGTGAGGCACTTTGGCTTGTTCTGGGGAAGCTAGGATGCACGGATAGGTTTCTGCGGCTTCTCAGGCTACTGCATGACGACATGCAATGCTGCATCACTGAAAATGGCGAGCAATCCGAGTTCTTCCCCGTCAGCTGTGGGGTGAAACAAGGATGTGTTTTGGCACCAACACTGTTTGCCCTGTACTTTGCAGTAGTGGTTGGGGAGGTCGCGAGGATTACCTCGGAAGGTGTCCGCATTCGCTTTAGAACAGACGGTTGGCTCTTCAATTTGGCCAGACTTAGGGCGCGGTCGAAGGTAACACATGCAGTGATCAGAGAGATTATGTATGCCGACGACATATGCTTTTTAGCGGAATCCTCAGATGGCCTGCAACAGCTGATGACAGTGTTCCATCAAACATGCTGTAAGTTTGGCCTCAAAATAAGTGTCAAAAAGACGGAGGTGATGTGTTTAGACACACACGGTCACGAGACACTGTCCATCAGGCTTGACGAGGACGTGTTGAAACAGGCTGATAAGTTTCGCTACCTGGGGAGGGTGAATATTTCATTTCGAGCATATTTGAAGTTTTGAAGAAAAAATAAAAATTTGTTCCAAAATAAGTTCTTTATATATTTTTTGTAAAGTATTTAAGCGTTACTTTTGAATTATGTTGAAGGGACAGCAATAACTCTTTTATCCTTTGAGATTTCGACGTTTCTATTTTTTGTGAAAACGGTAATGAGATTTTACAAGTACGGTAATTAGATTTCAGGATATGGTAATGATGGTTTGCTGCGCAGATGCGTGGGCAGAGCGCTGAGATGGCCCTGGGTTGGCCGGGGTGCGAGGGATATGCAAGCCAACCTCACCTCCGGTATCCAAACGACCCACACAGGCGACCGTGCAGTTTAGTCGGTTGGAGTCTGATATAAAGCTTCATAGTAATCCAATTTCGGTTGGATTGCGTTCAGGGATCAGCAAGTGCATAGCCAGGCAGAGGTGATGGTGGTCGCAGTACTAGTGGGACCAGTGGGTCTTGGCGTAGTCTAGTGAGAGTGGTCGGGGCGATCCGCCGACCAGGGAGACCCGTAGAAACGGTGGTACCGCTGGCCGCCCACGGTATAGTACAGGGGCCCAACCGGGGCTAACCACTCTGGGAGGATGCCTCGCGCATAATCCCGATATGGTTCGGCGTGCCGGTTGGTGACTGGACGTGGGAACCCGGCGACCATATTCGGGGGGTACGGGGGCCCTTCCGATCGGAGCGTCGGCTCTCGCCACTCCTCACATTCATAGACAAAACCAATCTCCTGCGCTTTGTCACGCGGTACTGCGACGACCATCATCTCTTTTCACGCCTCCTCTTACCTCTCCATGGCAGTGCTCTTCGTTTTCTCACAAGTTCGCTATTTGAGATGGAGTCAACGAACATCTGTGGGCTCCATGCAAACCTCAACGCCGTTCACCAACATCTAGAGACGGTGAAACTAGCCTTGCTCTTTCTCACGGTGACCCAAATATACCGCTCTGATGACACGACCTATCTGCTCTACCCCGGCTATATTCTAGAGGAAAATTTCCGTCCCAAAGCCGAGGTATGCGTGTTTGTTAGGGCGGATGTTTGACCTTGAGGACCCATCCTTTTCTGTCCTGTGGGTACACGTAGACCATGGCTGTACGAGTCAAATCTATGTGTGACTTTACCGTTCCCATACTGAAGATGCCGAGACAACTCGACTCTTCGAATATCTGAGACAGGCGGCAGAAGATGCGTAGGAGCGGTTTCCGAACGCTGAATTGAGAGATCTGGGTTGGGCTCCTCCAAAACAGACCATGCAGGAAGAGCCGCCCACGCGTTTGCTCTCGCTCACGGCCTGACCCAACTGGTACACGAGGTCACTAGAATACCAAGAGGGTCGGGCCTAGCAACCTCTTTGCTAGACCTTCAGCTGACGAGCCACCCAGACCAGTGTTTCGGTGCAAGCCGCTTTAGGCAACTCCGTCCATTGTCTGGTCTGTTCCAAGGTGCCTATTTTAGCACCCCACGACCAGTGCAGGGAAATCGGCGTCTCTGGCACTACTCGTCAGCGGACTGAGATGGACTGCGTGACTATTTTGCGTCCATCCCGTGGGTTGAGCGCTGCTTTGAACGTAAGGACCCATCGGATAGTGCAACTGCTGTCGTTGGTGAGATCAGTCTGGGTATGGAGTACCATATCCCATTCGCTCGCGCGTTCGCTGCCCCCCCTCCCTGCGTAAACCTGATGGATCCCTGGCCCATGAGCCGCAAGAGAAAGCAAATTTGCTGGTTAATTTCTTTGCGGCCTAGAATGGTAAAAAATGGTAATTAGAAGAACAGTAATTAGATTTAGAAGCATTTTTATTTAAATAGCCCAGTTTTTGATAGATAAAGACCTGATGACTTTACCAGCGTATAGAAGATCTATATTGGATACACCTGACAAATAATTATATAGAAGTTGTAATTTAATTACCTTTGAAAATGCGAATGGTATATAGAAATATTTTGAACCACTTCACTTTCCGAACAGGATAACTTTAAATTACATAGTTCCACTCGCTTTTTGATGCGTGAATTTGGGTTGGTAGTATAGCGGTGACTGCCGCCGAGTAATTTATGTTCAGTTTAGTGCATAGCGACGCTTAAATTCGAAAATATCGGATCTAGAATATTGTCGAATGGTAATTATGGGTGAGACTATGGACATTTTTCAAAGTCGTATTAAACTAGTTAAATTTGTTCTTTCGTAAACAATATATCCTATGCAATATAGATTAGTTAATCTATTAACCGAAAACGTATATAAAAATTCGTTCTTCCAACAGATTTTTAACCACGATGTACTAATTTATTAAAATCTGGAGAAAGGGACACCGATGGTAATTAGATTTTCGGTTTGGTTTTTAAAATTTCGAGTATTTCTAATAAAATACAAGAAGTTTTCAGGGTTGCGCCTAATACACTGCTACGTTAACTAAATAAAAAAAATATCAGGTTAAGATTTCTTTAACGTTTAATGTATTCTTTATCGTCCGCCGCGTAATGTGCACGAAATGAAATAATCACCCGGGAGCACTATAACATCTAAGTGTGACCTTGATGCCGAAATCAACAGCAGGATCGGAGCTGCTGCGGCTGCATTCGGGAAGTTATGCGCTAAAGTATTCTGCTCGCATGATCTGAAGCTGTCTACCAAAATAGCTGTATACATGGCGATTGTGCTGCCAAACCTCCTATACTCATCCGAAACATGGTGCGTGTACCGTCACCACATTCGCACTCTAGACCAATTCCACCTTAAATGCCTCAGGAAAATTTTAAATATCAAGTGGTCCGAGTATGTGCGAAACACCGAAGTTCTACGGCGAGCAAATGTCGGTGGCATAGAGACATATTTAATGCGTCGTCAACTTCGGTGGTGTGGTCATGTATCACGGATGACGGAGGATCGAGTGGCGAAGCGTATCTTTTATTCTGAATTAGAGGAGGGTAAGCGGAAACAAGGCGGACAACTCCTCCGCTATAAAGATGTTCAGAAGCGCCACATGAAAAGATGCAACATCGAAACTTCGAGTTGGGAGGGGTTGGCGGCACAACGCCCTGAATGGCGCAGGTTTGTCCGAGTGCAAGTGGGCGAGTTCGAGGAGCAGCGGAAGGCGGACCTCGACACCAGGCGCGACGAGCTGAAGGCCCGACAGCCTGCTGCCACTGCCTATAATTATGTGGGTGGGGTGCTTACGTGCGCTCTGTGCTCACGTAGGTTCCTGGCCAAGATTGGCTATATTAGCCATTTGCGGGCCCACCAGCGCCGTATTAATCAGGAGGACCTATAAGTGGTCGCCATGGCCGAAATCGGTCGGAGGTCATCATCATCATAACATCAAGAAAAATCTCACAACCCGCACATCAGGTATACCACCGTTGCCCCATGAAATTGGTTTTTATTTGCTCTTTTGTGCAAGCAAAGAGAAGTTAATAAATATAGAAATTATATATTAGGGAAGGGGGGGAACCCACTACTCACCCACGGTTTAATAATTCCCACGATAACAATGGCAAATTACTATTAATTGTCAAAGTAAAAAGTTGTTGTATATATAATATTCCGCAAATGCGAATGAGTTAAGCAATATTGCTTAAGTAACTGTAATGGATTTCTACCAGGTAGCAAGAAATTGATATTATGTCTGATAACTGTTAGGTTGTTCACTACCACCAATATTATAAGGATTACATTCATGGGAATTGTATATCTATTATTGGGTGTGTTCGAACACGGGTATTGAGAGAGGCTTTACTAATAATCCTTAATATACGATCGATGAATACCGGGATCTTCAACGGTATTCCGACTAAGCCTCGTTCTGAAGCGGGTATTCTAAAAATGCCTCGGAAACATAGTGGTTAAGGTGACGGCTTTTCGGTCGAGAGGTCCTAGGTTCAAATCTTCGCCATTACACTACTCATAATACGAGAAGTTTAGGCTACCTGGAAAGATTGAGAGAATTGGTATTTTTGGTTAAAACACTGTGTTAGAAAGTCTACTTCATAAACTATACGAAATTATGTTGGCGATAAGTTTACGGTATCAAAAATGATATTGTTTTAGATATTACTTTGAAATAACATTCGATATCGTTGGAAAATATTGTACAAAACTAGATCGAAGCGAAAGCCTTTGGGAGAATAAACAACGTTTGATAAAATATGTATCAGTGTAATGGAAGCCATACACGCTCAAGAATAACTGCGCAAGCTTACGCTTGTACAAATATACTTTGCACAAGTATCTTCAAACACAAGTTACAATATATTTGTGCAAGCTTGAATTTGCACAAGCATATTGTAAGGTATGTGGCTACCATAAGAATTTAGTCAGTTGTTTCCTAAGAATAAAGTACATAAATATTTTATCGCCCTGAAAGCTTGAAAGAAGGTTTTTATATTCGATACTGTAACTTGTGTTTCAATATAACTAGTATTAAGAAAGAAAACTAATAACCGAAATTACTAGCAGTCTGGCTAATCCCTATATCGAAACTAAATTATAAGCGAAGCTCTAATGTAGGCTTGTCTGTAACCGGGTTAATGCTGTGAATATGATGATGATCTCGTAATCAGTCTGAATAATGAACGTTACCATCATTCAAACAGAAATATAATCAAATAGTATTTCGATTTTATTCCGATATAAGCTTTGCCGTAATTGGGTGCGAATTGTTATTAGACTGAATTGTAACATCTCCCTCTTAGCTTTTCGAATACAGTCGAGTATCGTTGAACCTGTATTTTGAAAGTTTATTTCAGGCAGTAAATCTAAATTTAGGATCCGGTAATTTGATAATGGCAAATAGTGGTTCTGATATTTCGTAATTTTACAAGATGGCTGCCTGTCATGGTGACCCGTGAGTTTGCTAATGATTTAATCAATAGAAATTGCTATACGTGTAAAGTTTTAAGTTTACGCCTCTATGGTGTAAAGAATGCAAAGCAGGATATAATGCAAACAGTTCGCTAGTCAACAATACTTATCCTATAAACCAACTTATATTTCAAAAAACTTGTTACGCGTTAAATAAATTAAGATCGGGAAAAGTTAATGTCACGTCACGTTAAGTAAAGTAAATGTTACAAAGCCGAATGAGCTTCCCTAGACAAATACAATACTTATCCCTGTAGAGTGAACTGTTAACAGTGTTTAGCAGCTGTCTAATGCTCAACTACGCGTATAATGGTAGCCACACACGTTACAATATGCTTGCGCAAATTTAAGCTTGCACAAATCTATTGAAATGTGTGATGAAAGATACTTGTGCAAATTTCATTAAAATGTGTTTGGATTAACCTAGGCTCGCGCTGTTGTAATTGAACGTGAATGGCTACCATAATAATATGTCCCGATCGAGTTTTAGTCAACAGTTTTGCGAAAGCTTATCAAATAACGTTTTATTGAAAGTATTCCAAATTTTGCATATTAAATCTATTGAGTGAGATTATTTGCGGCTTCCACCAGTCTTATAACGCGGCTTCAGAATCATGACACTACCTTCTTCCTGGTCACCCAGAACTATCTAGAAACCTGAGATGACCTTGGGCGAGACCTCGCAAACCCGTGAGATATTGGGTAATCTCACACACGGTAGAGTCACACAAGTTTGCCTCTGAATGTATAAAATGTGGACCTCACATCCTTGAATATAAAGCAACGGAGTTCTATAATCTACCACGGACCGCTCAAAACTTAAAAAAAAAAACAAATTTCATAAATTAAAAATCACTCGGCCCTTCGGCCTCCTGGAGCCAATAAAGCCTATCTATCTTAAAGATAACATGAGTTCTATAAAATCCATCGAACGATAAAAAAGTACTTAAATAATTGTAAATAATAACTGTAATATCATAACTTTATACATAAGTCAAACAGAAGCAATTAACGGAAGTTTTAATGAGTTTGTGTACTTTTCGATTCATAAAGAGATTTTATTGCTCCGAAAACGTAAAGTAGAATCTGATAAAATTATAAATTAGATACGATAATTACTTGTTTTTCTTTTATCATTAATCATAACGCTAAATATATTTGAAGTTTATCATAACTTTTAGGGGACTGTCTCCCATGTGACACAAACCCAGAGTCAGATCCAGAGCCTCGTCTGTTAATCAACATATGTACCAACAAATAAGGTGGAGTTCGGCTCCTCAAATCTTTGAATATTTTGAGGTTCCTGCCATCTCTATGAAATCGAGTTTTTTAATACCATTAAGTGGCAGGCCAGTACATGGCCCACCTGTTGGTTACAGCGACATATGGACGTTAGCCACATCGCATTCATGCTACTGACACTATAAAGACATGCTAACGGCCTTCTTGAACAGGGGTTAAGGTTAAGAGAACCTCTGTGCTGCCAGTGCTGGAGATAAATTTGCCCTACCATTTATCAGTGGTCGTTCCCACCTATGGATTAAGCTGTTTCCACCTTTGTAATCAGCAGTTCCCACGGATGGAATACCTACATTTGCTGTAAAATTTATATATAATTAAGACCCACCCCTGTGAATGTTAATATACAGATTGAATTAGCCTAGACTCTTCATTTTAATTATATTCTCTCTATTTTAATTTGATGAATTCGTTGGATAATTTCATTTTGAATATTCGGTAGTACTAATAAACCGCCAACGTTTCACTGGCATCTGGCATCATTTCAAGGTCTAAAATCCAATGAGCTCTGGCTACCATACTCATCTGCGAAAACTGAACACAAAGTTATTATAAGCCGCGATATTCTGTAATCGGATATACTTCACCAGTCAGATTGCTCAATTGATACAGGGGACACTGTCATTCGTACGTTCGTCATACCTGTTCACAATGCATCCATCAAGTACATCATGAACTATGCACAAATGACGCTTCAATGCAAACAATATCTTTTAAAACAAATACATCTACATTTTCAAGTTGAAATTGACTGAATATTGCTTTTTGTTCTACACTTCTTGGCTATTTTCCAGGAACATAAGATATTTCCTGGACGAAATTTTCTCATAATATAGAATATAGTAGGAACTGCTGCCAACTATTTTGATACGTCAACACTTACTGAATGTAGGGTTAAGACCTGGTGGAACCTGCCACCCTAGATTTGAGAATAGCACTTCATCGAAATTGTGTCGAGACTTATCTACTTGCACAATCGGTGATACTCGGCGTGTTATTGCAGCTCGGGTACACAACTCTAACAAAGAGAGTTTAGTCCCTTTGATTAACCACTTACTAAGTTCGAAATTCGATTTATGAACGTAGTCATATTGTACAATAGACAGGGGGATTTCCTGTTCAAATTCCAAAAGAATATCTCAAGTATAAACCGTACTTGTATCAACTTGGGTGTTCGGTTTTAGGATTACAAAATTAATAATTCGAATATTTAAGACAAGCCCTAAATATTTTGTATGAACAATCAAATATGTAGCCGAACACCTCAACGTCAGTTCAGTCAGTTTTAAAGGCATAAGAGAAGGTAAGAGAAGAAATGTGAAAGGATATAAAAAAATTTCATAAATTAATCGAGGCACTTGAACTACTAAAAGATGGGTTATAAAAGTTTTGAATTGTAACTTCAGACAGAAACTAATCTATTATTGCAATTTCATTGAAATCTATATATAAAAATGAATCGCGAAATATGTTGGTAAGCGCATAACTCGAAGACGGCTGGACAAATTTAAAGTAACTCTTTTTTTTATTTGTTCCTTGAACTCTACGGAACGTTCTTATAGAGCAGCGGGAACGGGATCAGAAGTCCACGCGGGCGGAGCCGCGGGCAACAGCTAGTTATTAATAAAATTAATAACAATAGAATTCTGGCAACATAACAAGCGCTGTAGTGATGTCAATACGCTCACCCTATATTACGTGGGACAAGAAACAATACATGAAAATGTAGGTATTAGTAGGAACATGTTTGCTCGTCTCTTTGAAGATATACGGACGAGACTTGAAAGAATTTTAAATTCTTCGATGTATCGCATTCAGTGGTACCCCTGACAAGTGATATACGAGGGTGTCTATACTAGTAACCGCAGCGTGCTTCACTCGTGTAAACTAATTCGCTCGCTACAGTTTGGATTTAAAACTTTAAAATGTACTAACAGTTTGAGATTTACTCGTTTATATCGAATACGTTGGTTTTATTAGTTCGCCAACTGCTATTACATCGAATATCACAAGTTCGACCCTTATTCGATTTGACTTGTGAGATCCACTGAAGTATTCAGAAAATTTGTGTTAGAGGAGCTACAATAGTCAAATCGCGATTTTATTGTTGTTTAGTGAATTTACGAATGCACACACATATTATACACACACTGTCACACACACTTAGTCAAAATGTATAAAACGACCGTAACATAATTACCTACTACCACTACATAAACTATACTGCATTTGTTAGCGAATAAAGAGTAGATACAGTTTGTTTGTTCTGACTATGGCTAATGAGCTGAAACTGAAAAGCACCTGCGGTCACAGTGCTTCGGACGGGGAGTGAGGTTTAAAATCAGCGGTTAGGTGAACATACGTTCTGTACGGGGAGATATACTTTTTATTTTATTTTTTTATTCTTTCAGAAAAACTTACAGCTAGAATACAAATTAGGAACAATTGAAATAACATAAAATGGCCAGTTACAAGTTTTCGCATATAGTAGTTATCATGATGATATACAAGACGGTAGATAGTATAATAAAAAAAATAAAAAAAATTGCATTGTTTAATGTCATGAATACATTATGTAAAAGAAAAGGAAGTCACAAGTTCAAATCAAATCAAATCAAAATTTATTTATTGTTTGTCACAGGTATTATAGTAGCGTACAATAATATAAAAATATTGTAAATTGATGGGTACATTAATAATTAATCATTAATTAAGTAATTAAGTTCATTGGATGATCGTATTACACCCTGTCAAAAAATCTTTTGCTCAATTTGACTTTAAGTTGATTAATGCTCGTGAAAAATAAATCTAAATCGTACTCATGGCATAGTAAATGAATAATTGTACGCGATAAATAATATTTCTCTAAGCAGTCAGTTTCTATGATTTGTGGGTAAGTATTGTAGCTGTAAATTTTCTGTTGAATTACGACGTGACGACACACAACGCATACACATGGGGAACATAACGTTAACCAGAATCAAAAGTAAATTAAAAAACTTGAACCGGGTGCTTGTTCACTAACCACCTTACAGATGTGTTTGGATTGCTATTGAAGATGATGTTGTTGGCCCATACAGCCATATTAATAAGGATAAATCTCGTCTGATACTGTCCAAGACGTTAATTGGTAGTGCTTATGCGGCTAATAGTTCTTGCTATTTACACCGCATAGAAAGGAATCGGGTCAAAAATGTTTTTTTTTTCATATTTATTTAGCTGCAATATTTTCGGTTATGAATTTATTTTCGGCATACCCATTTTTTATGAATTTATAGGCAATGGGCTTGCGACCTATTACGTGGGACCGAAAATTATAGTTGGCGAAATCTGGGTGTTTATCGAGGGCATCGTAAGCATATGTATGTACAAATAAGAACTACAACTTAAAAGCATTTTGTTGCAGAATTTTTTACCAACGAACGTGTTTCCTACTTCACACGGACTCGGGTCCTTTAAGCGGGCGTGAAAACACATCGAGGCCATAAACGTAGTGACCGCTATTATTTTAAGGACAGCATCTGTAATGGCGGCCACTATTCTTTGGATTGCCTCCAGCTTATCATCTGGCGGGGCATAGTCAATTTGATGATCTAAATATATATAAAAAGAGTTATTGAAAAACATTTAAATGTTGCCTTATCCATTTTATTATTACATTCTGTTCCAGTTCACGTTTTACACCTGAAAAGTGCTCTCCCGAAAATGTTTTAAATTTTGTTTTAAAACTACAGGAGTGGGCTATATGTGAGATATATCTGACGAAAGCGATGTCGTCTTTTCTTTGTCCAATGAGCGTACAAAGCGCGCAATTTAGTATATAGTTACCGGAATTTATTTTAACCACCGCAAGAGAAATGTGGTGTTGCTGGTAAGAATTGGTATGGTATAATCTATGATTGGTGAATTTGCGCTTCTCCGCCACAGTACCTTGTGCTATCTTCAGAGGGCACGCGAAAATCTCGTTCTGCGCTTAAAAAGTACCTTATAACATAACTGGGGTCAATGCAGGAAATTACCCTTGTACCAATTAATTTTCTAATTTTCGTTTGGGAAAACACATACTTATACTACATTTAGTTGTTATATGTATGTAGACACAATTAGTCCCTCCTTCACCTTTCCTACAAAGGACAACACGTGCAGGGTTTAAATGTCACCCGCTTTCGGTGCAGAATATTCCATCACGTACAAAGTGGTTCGGTGACTGTTGCCTTTGTCGTACTATTAAGTCTTGAAATTCCTTAATAGCACACAATTCCAAAGGGAAGAGATGGGGTGGCCCAAATTCTACTCTGCTGGGAATTTCCTAGCGATGGAAGTATTTAACATTAACAGTTGCAAAAAGATGCACTCAGGCCCTTCTTACACTAGAAAAACAGAACAAAAGTCGAGTTCCCGCAAGTCGAGTTTGACGTCATAAGCACTCTCTCACCTAACCGGCAGCTCTTCAACATAATCAGCAAGATGGTGGAGACCGCGCCATGCTCGAAATTCAAATTGCGTTACGTAGTATAATGTAAGAACGGGTTAACTCATTTATCTACTTTTTGCTTTCAATTCTAATTCTAAATTCAAAATACATTCACCTACGACACAGAATACTTATAGTTTCTGCGTCCCGCACCACCGCAGATTACTTATTCCAGAAACCGTGAAATCGTTTTTGTACTAAACAACTCGTCTACTCGTAGTAGTAAGTAAATATAGAAGTAAATCTATATTATGATACTTTCAAGAATGCCAATTTCCATAAAAATATTGTATATATCACGTAATTATGTAATATCACACACTAATTTCATATATAGGTTACTAAAATATAAATAAATGAAGGGATAACCTTGCGGTTTCAAATATGGTGACGTAATTTCAATAGTTTGCTTTAAATAATAAACTTATACTGAGCATTAATGTCAAAAGCAATTGTAATGCTGGTAATATATAGAATCATTATTAATATCGCCAGTTTGTAAGCTATTACGATAGCAAGTTTGTCTGTCTATTCAGTACCATCTTATCTTTCCATTCACTGCTTCAGTGGCAAGATCATCTGAGTAAGCATGCTCTGTTATCTAAGGAATAAGTGAGCACCTAGTTCAATCGGTTGGTTATAATGATATCTAGATCAGTCAAGCCTCCCTGGCGTGGCGGTATTGAACGCGACTGCTACGCACGGAGCGCGGGTCCGATCCCCGCTCAGTGCAAAACAGCGGTGTGCTCTGGTCTGGTCGTGCCGCGGAGAGCACGTTAAGCCGTCGGTCCCGGTTGCCATACAAACATCTATGGTGGTCGTTATGGGTAGTTGGAGCCCTCAAAAGTCCAACCAGTCTAACTTGGAACTTCGATATATCGTCATTGGTTTACAAATAAAACATCTGATTAAACTTATCATACGATATTATACCGAATTTAATACTCTCGTTCACTATTTTTTTTCTTATCGTGCGAAAATCCCCACGGATACCACCTCCACCAAAACCGGTGGAGGTGATTATGTCGGACTCGAACCGACCAAAACGCACGCCGTCCATGAGTCCTTCATTGCCGGAGGTGAGATTATACAAGACATATCTCTCGCACCCCGGCAGACCCGGGGACATCTCTGTTGAGATGACCCTCTTCCCCCAATGTAGGGACCATGGTGTCCACGTCTAGCCCCTGGGTATGGGATGGCACTTTTCGCCATCGCCGTGACCTGCTTCTGCTAGGGTGACCGGCGGCTCCACCCGTCACCCCCAGGCCCGCGCTTATGGGGAATACTCAGGTACACTGACAAACAAACAAATAAACCAGAAACTTGGTGTTTTAATATACTCAAAGTTCAATAGCTATTGTTTCGCTTATTTGAGACTAATAACGCTTGAAAATTATTTTATGGTACACAAAAAGTGTAGGGATCCAATCTTTGTACAGATTTATAGCTTAAGATAAAAAGGACCCAAAACAATAACAACTTAAAGTATAGTTTTGGGCAACTTGCATAATCTGTTTTGTGTTACTCATGACTACAGATGCCTTGAACTTTGCCAGACTTTTCTAGTGATATTGCAGGGTTTAGGGTCATCTTAAGAAGATTAATAACAGTTATCGTCAAAGTTTTTATGGCATCTGCTCAATAAAATATGTTGAAGAATAGTCTGTTATAGTGAATTTGGGGATGTTTTGTTTTAATTGTTAGTACAGCCTCCGTGGTGTGGCGGTAGTGCATGGGACTGCTACGCACGGTGCGCGAGTTTGATCCCCGCTCAGTGCAAAAGTGGTATGCATAAATATGGCTGTTTGCAATGGTCGTTTGCGTCGTCGTTGAAAGCACGTCAAACCAACGGTTCCGGTTGCCATTCAAACATCTATGGCTGTGGTTACGGGTAGTTGGAGCCCTCAAAAGTCCAATCTGTCTAACTTGGAACTCCGATATGGTCACTGGACCATTAGTTGTGAAGGTCAGATGGCAGTCGCTTCACGGAAAATATCGAAGTGCATCCGCATCACAGTAAGACTGGAGAGCCGACCCCAACCGAGTTGGGAATCAACTAGCAGTCACTCCCGATAGCAAAGTCTGCACACAACTCTCTCCATCAATTAGCAAGTGTATTGGCTTGTAGGTGAGGTGGGTTACGTTTCTGTAGATATTGGTGGGGATAAGCGTAAAAATAAACATACCATGGTGTCATTAAAGTTAAAACTTTAAACCTGTTGATAAATTCATAAATATTTTTATGAGTCTAATCTAATCCGACCAAATCTTCGATGACATTCGGGAAGAATATTATGGATGATCAAAACAAGAAATATATAAAGCAAAGACTAGAATTGCTTAAAGTGAAATTTCTTCATTTTAAGCAATTTTAGATAATAATTTATATTACACAAAGATAGTCAAAGTACTCACTGTATCTTAATAAGCGCTGAGGCTACACAGCGCGGCACTTAAAACTGGTGAGATTGATAAAGGGTGCATTAAGTCCGTAAGTGCTTCCTACTGTAGCTGTTTTAATATTAACATTAAGACCTAGGACTCTACCACTAACACTTAAAGTGATATTATTTCAATCTTACTTTACTTCCATTATGTGATTCGGACTGTCAGCGTCCGTTAGGACATGCAGGATACTAGTGTTATATGGTTAAATTGGATCAAACAGCACCTCATACTGTAAGTGGATACATTTATTTGTTTAATTTCATTGAAATTACAAGATACAGTTTGCAAATATCGATAGACTACAACGATCCGATAGCAGAAAGGTTCGTTCACAATGATTGGACAGTCCACTGCTGGACATAGGTCTCGTTAAATGTTGGCAGGCTTTGAAACTACTATTTCCACGATGGCCAGACACATACATAGGGTTTTATTTCCAGTTTCCTTCTGTCACAATGATATTATTCTGCGTATTTTTCCGTTTGTTGCCTCTTCCGACATCATTCATTATGAGAAAACTCTTAGAAATTAAACATAACGTAAGATAACATAAACTCACGCCTATATCCCCGAAGAGGTGGGCAGAGGTGCTAGCACCCACATTTCGTCAGTTTATGTTTAGGTCCCAATGTGGCGAGCCTATTGCCATTAACCGGGCACTTATAAACCTGGAATAAATACACACATAACTTCGAAAAGTCATTGGTGTGTGCCATGGTAAAACCTGGGACCGAACCCGATACCTCGTCTCAGCAGTCAATTACCCATACCACTAGTCTACCGCGGTAGAAATTAAAACTTGTGCAAAAATTCACGGCAAGCTGAAAGCAATTACTTCTAAGATTTTTTTTACAACAATGTGAGTTGTACTAAAAATAAAATGGCACGACCACTAGAATTATAAAACGTCGCCCAACTCATAATAAGCGCGTTGTTAGGCAGTCATTGTGGCGAGGACCTGAGGCGAACCATTTAAATTAGAGAATTATGCTTACTACAAGAAGGTATTGCATTGTAGGAAAACTAGATGCGAATTTACCCTTTTGTCACATGGGCACCTTACAAAGATCTTTGGGATAATGTCAACCCTACGTGTTAGCTGATACATCTGCGGATAAATGCACGAGACTCTGGTGCAGGTTTCCTTTCGGGATTGTGGGATCAGACGACAGACTGGCACAAACGTTAAGATAAATTCTTGAATTATGAGGTTCTGGATAATCTCTCGAGCTTGCGGTGAAAAGTGCTGCTCGCTCCCATAAAAATCAATCTATTCAATAATAATCGGAACCGGGTTTCAAAGTGCAGGCTTGAAAAATTCAAAGTGTGTAAAGTATTCAAAGTATTCAATTCAAATCAAACTCAAGTTCTCAAATGGAGTTACCACATCTAAATAACCTATTCTCAAAAAGCATTTGACAAGACGATGGATTTCGCGGGCTTGATGTAATAGGAGTTGAGTAAATAGCAGATTTTTCCTAGTTGTTGGTTTTCCTAGTAAAACAATTCTGTTTATCCACGTAATAAATTGGCACGTTAATAAAGGCCCACCACAAACCGTTACAACTAACTTTATCGCAGGCTAGAGAGTTATTTAGAAAATACAAGCACGGCTGTAACCAGAGTTACAAACTGGGAGGTTTCTGAGGGAATGTTGTGCGTAATAGCTGTTAAACTTTTTTGGAAACTGCTCCTCTGAGTAAAGAGTATAGAACAAATATAGAGAGATATGTGAGCTAGAGGTTGCTTCAGCACCCGTGGGTCTCTAAATTAATTAATTTATAGGATAAATCAAAAAAATGTATAGGAATCTGCTCCTTTTTTTAGATATTTATAATTACTGCTCTGCTCCCTTAAGTAGTGACGTAATATTATAAAGTCAGTAATATTCTATGATAAATGGACTGTTCCATTCAAAAATAATTATTCAATTCGAAGCAGTAGATCCTGAGATAATCGCATTCAAACAAACAATCACACAAACAATCAATCAAACGAAACTTTTCGGCTTTATAATATTAATATAGATTAGATATAGTATATCGTATATGTTGGTATCATTACCCCATCTTATTCGAATAGAGTCATAAGAGGCGACTAACGGAAAAATACGTAGATGTCGTGAGAGAAGTAAAACTCGATCCTGTACCAAACCGTCTGACCAGAGTGTCAACAGCAGTCCAAAGTCTCCCAACATTAGTCCTATATACAGAGAGAGAGACTGAGATAGGCTAATTGATTGGTTCAGTCGATATATAAATGCAATTGTTTTTTTTTTAATACATAAGAAAAATAAAACTAATCACATGGATAGATTTTACCAAAAGTTGTTCCACACACACAGGCACAAAATCCTAAGTTAGGAAAAAAAAATACTTTTAGGACACTCTGAAGAGAAGTACTTAAGTATCTCTTGTGCTAGCGGGCAAAGATTTTACGACTTGTTTCGCATTCGGCCTATGAAGTTTCGCCTCACAATATAGGAAATGCAATATCAAAAGATTTTCACGTTATGTAACGCTCTGTTATAAAACATGATAGAGCTAGGAAATTCCTACTAATATTATATCCTACTCCTACTACCTATATAATATTATAAAACCGAATGTGTGTGAGTCTGTATGTGTGGATGTGTAGATGTTTGTTCCTCTTTCACGCAAAAACTACTGAATGGATTTAATGAAACTTTACAATAATTTACTCGTAGCTTATGCATCGGAATAACACATAGGCTATATCATCAAGCTGCCATCCAAGGGAGCGGAGCAATATTCATAAATTAAACACTGGGGCTAATATTGCTAATAATTACCGTGAATATTCTTGAATTAATAACGATGCTTAAATACGCTATCACCATTACTATTATTGGATTTAATGAAATCTATCACCTTCCTTCTACCTTTCCTGACCAAGTGTCCATTAATTACACCGAGCTGTGATACCGCAGTGCGGGTCGCCATTTTGAATTATCACTAACATTGGTCTTTATTATAGGATATCCTTACGATAGGATTACTATAGTAGTTTATGTTATGAGTAGATCGGTCGGTAATATTTGAGTAAGATAAAGATATGTGTCATAGCTCAGTTTAAATTTAGACAATCTGAAAGTTTCCGAATCAGGAGAATGTTTGGGCAATATAAAAAAATACCTACCCGCCGTAGTTTTGTTCTTTTTTTCTTCTAAAAGAATACTAGCAAGTGTAATTACTAATATTCCCTCTAATCCCTCCGGCTAAGCTACTTGTGTTAGGAGTGTAATAGCCAGAATTCGAACCTGGGACCATTCGATCATGAGGCTGACTACTGACTTACACTCTGTTACACACTCAGCACTTCTGTATTGGGCCTGGGTATTACAGATGAAACCAAAGACTGTATTTTAGTCGGTTCTAGTCCGATGTAACCTCTCCTGGCTGGCCTTGAATGTCATTCGATGTTCGGTCGGTCGGCACACTGGACATGCGTACAGGCAGTTATTGCCGCGTGCTTTTAGCGGGTACTTGTAAATGTGAACCTAAAATGGTATCATTTTGGGTTCACTTTCATGAAAACAGTTTCTATGTTGTTTGTTACGAACAAAATTCTTAATGGAAATTAGACAACGCGATTAAAGAAGTTTTCACTTTAGAAAATCCTAAGATAGGATAAACCTAATGAAATAGTGTCAGCCCTATCAAAAGAGATCAATCACGGAGTACTCCCACAATGAAAGACGCCACTCGTCAGATTGATAGCGGGACATAATTAACGAACCCCGAACGCAAAGGAACAAAAGCTTTCTTGTTTTGTTTGAGGGTGGAATAAAACTGTTTCATTTGTAAAGAGTATCATGGTGAGATATTACATACAACAAAGCATGGCACTGGTATTGATTGAGATATGCCATGCTCCAGTGGCGTGCGTAGGGTTTTTAGACAGAGTTAGACAGAAAACTGTGTGTCACCTGACAAAAACTAACAAGCAACCTAAGGAGCTTCTCGCGTTGCAGGATAGTCTAAGTCCCAAACATTCTTTGGACATGTGCAACAGTTACTTTGCAACTGCGGGAAAGAGTTTAGCAGACAATATTCTCAATAAACTTCAGCTGAATCAGAAAACACTGGCTGCGAAAATTAAAAGTAAACAAATCTTAAATTCCTTCTTTTTGCAACCCACCGATGAATACGAAGTTGACTCACTCATAATGTCTCTACAAAATGATAAATCACCAGGTTTTGATGGTATTACAAATGTACTTTTGAAAGAAATTAAAAATGCTATTATACAACCACTAGTCAAAATATTTAATGCAAGCCTAGAAGCGGGTGTTTTTCCAGATACATGGAAAATAGCAACCGTTTCACCCATCCATAAGGATGGTACTAAGCAGTCTGTGGAAAACTACCGACCAATTTCACTACTGACAACGTTTGCAAAACTAATAGAGAAGATCGTTAATAACAGGCTAGTGAAATACATAGAATCGAATGAACTCATTTCGCCTAGACAATTCGGTTTTAGAAGTGGCAAATCAACAGAAGAAGCTGTCACACTTCTAACATCGACTGTGTCAGCTCTCCTTGACAGAAAAAAAGCTTGCATAGGCACCTTCTTAGACCTGGCGAAAGCCTTTGATACTGTGTCAACCCCAATATTAATTGGAAAGTTAGAGAATCATTTCGGTGTTCGAGGTATTGCTCTAAACTGGTTTAAAAGTTACCTGACAGGGAGGAAACAGTGTGTAAGAGTAGACTGTTATAAAAGCGATCTACAAACTACTCATTACGGTGTACCACAGGGGAGCATCTTAGGTCCGACTTTGTTTATCATGTATATTAATGACATACATAATAGCGTCAATGCAGAGGTCATATGTTATGCGGATGATACTGTTATTATATATGAAGGCTTCACTTGGGAGGAGGCATTCCTGAAGGCAGAAAATGGAATGAAGCAGATAAACAAATGGCTTCAATACAATTTGCTTACCCTTAATGCCAAAAAGACAAAATACCTATGTTTCCACAAAACCAGTGTAACAGCCCCCAGTGCGTATCTTGGCATTAAAATACACAAGTGCTCTAATCAAATGCAGCCCTGTCAGTGCGAGGCATTATCTAGAACAGATTCTCAAAAGTACCTTGGCGTGATTATTGATGAAAATCTCAACTTTTACTCACATATAGAAGTTCTATCCGGCAAAATTAGAAAAACGGCAAATATCTTAAAGTTACTCCGTTCATCAGCATCAGCAGACACTTTGAAATGTGTATACTATGCCCTGAGTCAGTAACTGATAACATATTGTATCAGTTGCTGGGGAAGTGCTCTAAAATCAAAGATGAAACTAATAGAAAGAGCTCAGAGAGCAGTAATAAAGACTATGTACAAAAAACCCTTTCGGTATCCTACTAAAACCCTTTACAGTGAATGTAAGTTATTGAATGTCCGTCAGTTATTTATTTTGAAGACAGTTGTTAGTGCCCATAAAAATACAATAAATTCTGAAGAGTACACAGAGCTAACTAAACGGCGGGTGTACAAACTACCGCTGCCCAAAGTCAACTCGTGTTTTGCCAAACAATTTAGTCCCTTTAAAGATATTCATATCTATAATCAGACAAATAACTTCTGCGATATAAAACTATGTTCCTTGACAGAAGCAAAGGCGAAAGTTAAAACATGGCTCCAAAGTCTGTCCTACGATGAAACCGAAAGACTCTTTCTTCATCTCTCATAAAATGTTGTGGTCATTGGTGATTGTTTGGTAAATAGACTGTAGTAAGAGAAATTGCATATAATATAATGTATAAATGTGAGTAAATGTATTCTCATGTATAATATGTATGTACAAACTTTAGTATCATAATGGTACAGGAAATGTAACTAGTCCTTAATTTTTAGTATGTCAGATAATTTTGACGTCGCCCAAGCAGACATTGTTAATACCGTTAAGTTCAAATCGTATCTGGCACCCACAGGACAGGCTTGCCTAGTGTGGGGCCACAGTGTAACGCACAATGAGGTAAATTAATTGGCAATAAACTATTTTTTATTTATTAGTATTATTATTATTAAGAGTAAATATTTCAAAGTGGAATAGAGAAAAATGCTACACACATACCTACTAAGTACATATAAATTATATTATCGGATTTGTGTAGAGTATGCAGTGTCTATGTGTGTCTATGTGTTTTTTTCTAGAAGCATTCTAAGACTTTATGATAAAGAAAAGACTCGCCATATAGTTTGGTTCTCGAAGAAATTGTTTGCACCGTATGCGGGTGAAATTTAAGACCTGCAAGAATTGTCTTATGTCGGAAAGAAGAAAGTGTTACTAATTTTAAGATCTTGTCAGAACACATGCTATAGAATAGGCGGTAGAAAACCGCAAAGTAGACGGTATATACGCAGTTGCAGAAGCTCAATTGTAAGTACTTCAGGTGTATCACTGATTTCTACCGCGCGCCACTCTTTTTTTACTATGCGAAAAATCGTCAGGTAAACTTTTTTGGAATACTAGAGGCACTTAAATATCCTGGAGAGTTACGAGGAGAAGGAACCGGCTAGATATTAAATACTACTAAAATTAATTACATCAACCAAACGTGCTACATATACCTATTATTATTCTAACTGAAATCCATCTCCTAAAATTTAATTTGGAACATCAACGTTCATACATCACACATATTAGATTTTAATACCTTCGCTTTAACGTTCGACACGTGGTTCGTTGGCGAATATAATATGAGCTGTTAAATTTTACTACAAGTAATAGAATGAGCGTCGAATAAAGCTAAAGTGAGCGAAATGCTACGAAATGAAAATGGTATGTATGGTAAATGGAATATTTTTGATAACTTTTTCTTAAATTCATGATCATTTTAGCACCATGTGCGTATTTATCGCAGGTTTATAAGTGCCGGTTAATGGCAATAGGCTCGCCACCTATTACATTGGGACCTAAACATAAACGAATGTGGGTGCTAGCACCTCTGCCTACCCCTTCGGGGATATAGGCGTGAGTTTATGTTATGTTATGTTATTTTAGCATTAGTCTCAGTCGTATCATCAGAGCCCTTTTTTCATTGTGCTAAAAATCCTATGCTATCCAGTTGGAGTAACCTCCTGTAGGACTCGAACCGACTAAAACGCACGTCATCTTTGAGTCTTTAGTGGCCAGAAGTGAGATGGTAGCTACAATATCCGTCGCTCCCCGGCAAACCTAGTTACCTCAGAGCTTGTTATCCACCTGAGGTCTAGTTTTCCAATTTTTTGGCAACTGGGCAATCGGACAGCAATGGTAGTGAGACCATAGAGAAAGTTTATTTCATATATTATTTTAGCTGAATTGGAATAAATGTTCAGCCCAAATTCAGAAACAAAATATACAAATAAATGATCGAACTTTAAAGTTAACCTTCATCCCTTGAGCAATCTACGCTAGTCTTGAACAACCTACACAAGTTTGAAATAATTTCAGCCACTGAATGTAATAAATAGGTTTTCTCCAAACTGATTTTATCCTAGAAAATCTTAATTCCATTTAGCTCAAAGTCTGGCTGGATTTATATGTGATATGAAGTACAACAGATGTGAATAGCATTTTATGATACGTTTATGTCTTCAGAAAACATCTAAAGAGAGGAGATATTTTGAGTTGATAACATGCCTCAATATAGGTACATAAAAATATTACAAGAACATAGAAAGAATTTTTATAATATTCTTAACTAGCTGACCCACGCAACTTCGTCTGCGTCACCCCGTTTTTGTAACCTTTTTCATTCCTGCTCCGTACCTGTTAGTCGTAGCATGATGTTATATACATATAAACCTTCCTCTTTAATCATTCTATCTATTAAAATAAACCGCATCAAAATCCGTTGTGTGGTTTTAAAGATTTAAGCGTACAAAGGGACAAGAAAAATAGGGACAGAGAACGCGACTTTATTTTATACTATGTGGTGATGATGCCTTTGCTCTTGACACACATTATTTTTATCCGACTGCGCGAGACAAAAGAGGGTATTGTTAATAGGAATAAAAGTAGTCTATATCGTCGAGTCCGTAAACTTTTTTAATCTCTATGGGAAACCAAACCACGCTTCCTACACGATATGAGGGCAGACTAGTAAACAAACTTTCATAGCTATAATAAAAGTGTAACGGACGTCATTATGACATCAATTCGTCTGATTGTAAACTAAAAGGGAAGTCTCAGGAATAAGTAGAGAAACCTTCCCTCAACTGAAATGTACAAGAACTATAGCATTGTCTAAGCAGAAATGACCTCACTCACGCAGAAAACAAATTTATTTTGACGGTTAATATTATGTAACAATTAAAATTTTTACTGTTGTCATACCGATGATGACGTCCCCACGCGTCTTTTCACTTTGCACGTGCTCTTGAATTGCAAGTACTTATAAGTTACTTGCAATTCACTAGTGCGTGCACATTTTTCTTGTCGTATGCGTATTAGTGGGTGTTCGCTCCCAAACTGAATTCCAACAAATTCTTCCACAACAAGATTTAACTTCGACAGCATAAAACTCCGATACGACTAAATTTCGACGACATTTTAGATCGAAACAACTTAACGCCGACAATACTGAACTCCGACAAAGCGTTTCTTCGATATGGAATGCTATCTACGAGTATTATTAGCTTATTAGAACCACAGATACAATAAATTTCATTACTATAATATAGTATTATTAATTACTATAATATATTATAACACAAATGGCAGCTTCAAGCTAAAGCTTTCTTCTTAAATCCGTTGTTGGTTGTCCGAAACGTACCTTTAGAAATGTCTCAATTCCACCGCAAATTCGGTAATATCCTTGAGTCTCAATAAAGACCGAAATTAAAATCTTCAGGTCAACGGGTTTTAATACAAACCACAATAAGAAAATGTATACAGCAGATATTATCTTGGTGAATAATTTCAAAATAGGTTCATAAAGGATGCCATCGTTACGAACTTTTTTCTCGATTATTGTGGTTTTGTTACAACTAACGTACCAGCCCGTCTGGGCAGGGTGGAAACAGCCCTTCAATTTTGGAAGAGGCCTATGTCCAGCAGTGGACTTCGATAAATTAATTAGTTTATTGTATAACTATAATTATAATACTATGATTTTCGGTCCCACGTAATAGGGGGCGAGTCTATTACCACCAATCGGACACTATGTAACAATACGAGTATGCCGAAACTAAATTTCAAAATGAAAAGTAGCAGCTAAATAAAATTGGAAAATAAAAATTACCCGATTCCTTGCTATGCTGTGTATATCGTAAGGAAATTAATTACGGGCTTAGCCGCACCAGCACTACTAATTAACGTCTTGGAGGGTACCATACGAATAGTTTAAAATACTGATATTTTAGTTATTCATTGTATAAAATAGTTACGCATTTTCTCTTCCCACAAATTTATTGCCAGACAAAAATATTCCATCTATTCTCTCAACCGATGAATACCACGATTAATACATTACACTATTATTTATCAGTGAACCTTAGTTCGTGGCTTTGGTTCACACAGATAACCGCTGTAATAAGCTTTTGACCTTGTTCTTTGGATTTGTTCCAATAATGTATTTCCCTTGGGACACTGTCTGTTAATCTTGAGAACAGATTGCTTGGAACCTATGTTGAATATTTCTATTACGGCTTCACACACGATAGATGTTATCCTTGTTAGATTAAATTTTCTGGTCAAAAATAACTTTTGAAGTTGATACATATTATATTTGGAGTCATAAAAAATTCGAGAACCTACTAAAGTACACAATTGATTATTTGACGAACTGTGTAATGTAACTGAGTACTTTTAATTTTAATGTGTTCATAATGCAATTTAATGTAATGTCTAATGTAATCTACAGCATATAAGCGCCTTGGTGTATACTGTAAGCTGCTAATAGCAATAAATAAATAAATAAATAAATAAATAAGTATAATAAACGAAAAAAAAATTGCAATATCACCTGTGCGTTGTAAAGGGGAAATAGCAGACGTTTTAAAAAATATTAAAGTTGGGTTGTTTAACAATAGACAACTCAGACTAAGCCTCAGATACATCGCGCGAGTCAATAATAGTACCCAGAATACGGCAATGTGGAGAAAGGATGACACATCTTATTACTGATATAACGCAAAATACTAATCTTTTATTATTTTAATAGTTAACTATTTACTATTTGTTTTACCATGACACACACCAATGACTTTTCGATGCTTTTTCAAGTTATGTGTAATTTACCGCTAGTTTATAAGTACCTGATTAATGGCAATAGACTCGCCACACATTGGGACCTAAATATAAACTGGCGAAGTGGCACCCACGTGCTAGCACCTCTGTCTACCCGTTCGGGGACATGAGTTTATGTTATGTTTTGTTATGTAAATTAACAAGCATCCAACAAACCTGTACCTGACTGTACTTCCAGAGTACTTCTAAATCTTCTTTAAACCATGTATGAAGACGAAGATAAAATAAAAGTTTATTTACTGACTGTAAATAAGCGCCTACTTTATTACCGCACATAATACAATCTCGGGTGGTTCTAATCCAGTTGCTTTTATGTGATACCTACTGCTGTTGAACTTTCTTATTAGCTTTTTATTGTTGTACACAGAAATTACATTACTCGAGCACAAAGTTTGCGGCATTAAAATTGTGACAAACACACTTGCGAATATTGTTATGTGTATGTCAAATATAGCTCTTACAAAGTCTCTAGGATTGTTGCTTTTGAACGCCTATAAAATCAAAGTGAATGTGGTCAAAGGTTTGTTTGTAATTACGAATACACCTCTACCCATAAGCTTCTATGAATATGTTTAATTAGGCTGTTTGAACAAAAAATCTAACACGCTGTCTAGGTGGTGTAGAAATAGTTTTATGTATGTGTAGGCTTGTAATTATCTATTTTATTATCAAGCTGTAATATATTAAATTGTTATAAGTCTGTAAGCCTTCGTAAAACTAATAAATAAATAAATTTTGAATTTCGAATTTGTAACGCGGTCACAGATATTATAGTAAATAAACTAGTGCTGTGACAGGGTCCAGATACTCGTTAAATGAGTTAGTTCGTATTTACTATGACTGCAACGAAAAGTTGCACAGCGTTAATGGTCACTTAGTGGTTTTACGAGATACCAATGTTTTTGTTCCGTACAGCCAGTTTATTATTCATTGCCTCTACCTATCCTAACAGAAATGAAAACAAATTGAGTACATAAATGTTTCAAATTTCAAATAATATATAGAATTCTATACTAAATATTTATCATACTTACGAGAACACGCACTGTCAAAAATATTTCTACCTTTTAAAATATACGGTGTAACTATTACTAAAACATGTTCACAAATATTTCTGATATACACATGCCAAGCAACTAAATTCTTCACAACATTTTTAAATTTCGAGTTGAAATTATAGAAATACCACGAGTGCCGGCAGTATATATTAAATTAACGAATTATAATTTCTACTTACTACTAGCTGGTACCTGATAAGTAACGGGTACTCCATTGCTGTAAAGCTGATAAGTAAAGGGTCCAAGGTCGGGATGTGAGAAGACAGCAGTTACTCGAGTAATCGCCTAAATAACATAATAAGAAAAAGTGAACCTTGGTTACGGACTGATATAAACTTCTTAAAAAAAACATAGAACACATTTTGGTTTTGTCTATTTTATTTCTATAAGAAGTCTGACGTGCATTAAAATTAAAAATTTTAAGCTACTACCTAGCTCTTTCTCATGTTAACTTTGCCGCTGTAAAGCATTAACAAGCGCAGCCTCAGTCAAAACTTCCTGAACAACTTCCTGGACTAGTTCTTCAGGTATTCATAAAAAGTAAAGCCAAAATTTTCAAAGCAGCAGCGGTTTATTCAAGACCTTGGAATTAATAACATTATATTTAAAAGTTTTAAAGTATGCAGGAAAATGTACGTGCCGTAGTACGGTACGGTATAATTTAACGTTTCAACTACTTTAGTATATTGTCGCCAGTAGTTATAAAATATCTTGAATTTCTAACGTCGAGTACATACATAGTTTCTGTATCCTCTTAAATGTGGACAGACTGACTTTATTCTAAGATCTATATTATATTCATCTACCCCACGGTATCGTATCTATATCGTAACTAACATAAACCGCTGCTGGTTCCATGAAAAAAATCTCATTCAGAATCTGAACTTCGGAATTTTCAACTTCAGTCTTTCGTACATCGGTCTTATGCAAATCGATATTATGAAATCGATACTATACCCATATCAAAACTTCGGTATTTCGTAAATTTGGGGTTTTAAAATTCGGTATTTTCCAAGTTGCAGTAGGTTCCCAGTCGTTTCAGTAACTATGATCACGAGGAGTTTTATTTGGCAGTTATATCTTACGTTATTATTTGCTACCGAAATCGTGAACAAACATGGTGACCAATATCGGATTGCCTGCAATAGCGACCATTATTGTATTGTACATATATTGTTACGAGTTACCAACCAAATACAGTCGCTATCTCGTAGCAACTATATCGAAACTGCCGGTCCTGTGCTTAATTGTTGGTGTTACTATTCACGCAGGATGAACTTAAGTACTATAACTGTACGAAGGCCAAACGTTGGCAGCAGTACCGACACATCTGTTCCTAAACATGAAGGTATACACTTGGCCTATCCCACAATTTGAATACCAAGCCTATCCCATCTTGTTTTATTGACCCATTCGGTGTTTGAACATCGACTCGAGTCGTTGAGTGTATCAATTTGAATTGAATGTCGATATAATATTTTTATTCTGTTAGGTTTTACGATATTTGTATTTTACTTTTATTACATATATGAAGTAAGATTGGACATCTGAGTCATCTTAATATTGAATGAAATTTCAGTACTAAAGTTTTATATGAAGAGTTCGAATAAGGTTGGGTTGCTTCAGTTCAGTAGATGTTTTCTCTAACATACATTGGATGGATATAGAGTAGTTTATTATACAATTTAACTATTCTAAAAATACACAAAAAACCCCCGACAAAACTCTATCTCTGCCAGACTTTCTGACTAACTATATACCCGCGAAGGTCAAAAGTACAGAAGTCCAAGACCTATAGGTGTCCATACAGTATACACCCATACCTACCGTATAGGATATTTGATTTTTTTCTGCAGTTCTCAAATATGTAGTAGAATATTTTCTACAAAGGAATATACAAATATCAAGTCAGACGTCCAGCAGTCGGGCCCAGTCGATCCGCATCGCAAGGCAAAAATATTTTTTGTATGGCAGAAAAATTCCGTTCCGCCTCGCCTCCAGTCGACGCAAGTGTAACACAGTTTCATATAAAGGGTATGGCAGTTTAATTTTTGCTTCACGATGCGGCCCGGCCCGGCCTGCCTTTTGTACGCCCAGCTTAACACAACATAATGAAGGTATTTCAAACACTTTACATGCAAGTAACCAAAATATACACAGAGGATAAAAAAGCTTTGTTACTTATACAATATAACATTCGGATGGGACTTGAGAAATTAAAGGATATGCTTACTTTCCGTTTAGGAAGACGGTCCTTTCACAATAATTCTATTGTTTCGAAAAGCAATAATTCTTTAAGTAATAATTTATAAAAAAGATATCCACCCCGGCACTGTGTGGTAGATGTTAAACATCGAAATTTATCTCGAAAAATGACGTCTTCTTATTTTATTATAGTGCCTCCTTGAGACATGACGTCAGAAGAGATCGTACCGGTAAGACATTTCCTGTCGTGGAATACGAGGCGGTGTTGCCTCAACGTGCACTAATAGGTGTTCCACGTCATAATTAATGTTATTTAAAACTTAAATTTCGAACAAATTTTTTTTCATAGTTATAAATAAAAGGGTATGTCGAAGACGACAAATAAACGTTTCATCTATTTTTGTTTTATATCTTTAAATGACGATTAAGTCACATGCTGATTACTGTAAATTAATTATAGCTGATACTGTTGTTATCAACAGTACTCAATGATATAAAGCATTTTGGCAGGCATTGTCAGGACTCAGGAGTAACTGCTAATGAGTAGTCGAAACTTCGGGCTAATTGTCATCAATAAAATAATACCAAATATATTGCGATACAATACGTGAAAAATGGTTTAATTTCAATAATGGTAGTTGTTTATCCTTAGAAAGGTTCCCATGACCTGCATTGGAATCAAAATTTCGGTTGGGGCAAGTCGCGAGCAACACCTACTAGGTTATAATTAGGCAGTTAAAGTTGGTAAATTGAATGTGAATTTAATATGGGATTAAAAATATGGAAGAATGGGTAACTATAAGTAAATTTTGCATAATGACCACAACGATTCGGACGTGACGTTACGTGCATATTATCCAGGGTAATGAAGAAGCGAAACATTAACGTTTCGAGTCGCGGTAGTTAGAAATATCCGCGCGACGAGAAGACGTTAATATTCACGATTAAGTCCCGTTCTGTCATAACTATATCTGAAACTGTAAGTTTAAACCAACATAAAATGGAAATAGTCTTAAAAAAGTAACAAGTCATCTCCAAGATCAATAATCAACAATTCGCAAACGCAATAACCAAACGAATAAGTACGCCCACAAGGTGTATGTGAAAAGCGTTGTTTAGCATCCAATTTTGCGCGGCATACATAAGTAAACTAATAAAATATACATGAGTCGGTACGCTGAGACGTACTACGTATCTTATTTATTCGACTTTGCATTGAACAGAAAAATACTGTAGTTTAATCAATCCATTTATAAAACCCTGTTCTTGGTGCGCGTGGCTATCTTGATGCGTCCAAAGCTTGCTTTTAGCTAAGCCCGAAGCCCACTTTAGCGCTTTTCTTTTTTAATTGACTTCTACAGAATTGACTCGTTCACTATCTGAAGTATCAACTTTCAACCAACGCTAGCGACTCATATGTAACAATATTACAAACTAGCTCTAATTTTCGAGGAAAATAATATAATTACGTAAGCTTCATAAATATACTTACTGAATTTTCACCAGGCAGTCACATTTTCTGTTAGACGGATGAGGCTCTTTTTTCACGTGCGAAAACCCCCACGAATACCTCCCGCTAGAGTCAGCAGGGTTGCTTATGTTGGACTCCAACCGATCAAAATCATCTCGGGCCATCAGTTGCCGAGTGTAAGGTAGCTTCGCGCTCGCAGCGAACGGTGGTTAGATGTATGAGGCTATGGTTCAGCTTGTTATAATATGGAATTCAGTTGCACATTTGGTTCTAATACCTTTCTTTGCATGCAAAATCCACTAAAGAATACCCAACTTGGGAATTGAAGCTCCAAACACAGATCAACAGTTACATTCACTACCGACATGCTATTAATATTCGTATTTGTAATAGAAATTTAATGTCGTAACTCATAAGTTTAACAGCATAACTGCTGGATGTAATGGTTCGTTAACTATGATGAATTGGACAGTGAATCTGTACATAAATCTGTATGTTTTGCGTAACAAATCAATAGTTTATACTATCAATGTCTTGTATAGAGATAAACGGAGTTAAGAGAGGGTTAACTTTATCGTTATTGTAATAGTGAACATTATTTCCGTTCATACTACCCATAGGAGTATATTCAAGAAATAAATATGACATTCTCTAATTTAGGGTTAAAACCACTTTCTCCATCCTTTTAGGGTATAATAGCGACCGTATCTAAAATTTGATTGACTATTTATACTATTGATTGATGGCACTTGATGAACCTTATTGTTATACATTAATGATAATACACTTGTACTTCTCCAAGATATTTATTACTGTACCAAGCCAATTTTACTTTGTCGCCGCATACCTACTCGAAGGTAAAATATTACAATACAGTAATAAATATCGTAGAGAAGTTCAAGTTCATATGAATAACTAACTAATACCGATGGCTTTCGCATCGATACCGCAACTCATTGCCTAATAAACCTAATAATTATTCTAAATCATAATTTATTCTTGTGCCAAAACATTCAGCCGTTTGTGCACGATGAAATAACAGACATTCTATCCATCCACCCATACATCTATCTTCATAAACTGTAAGTAGGATAATTTTAAACCAAATTGTATGCTAGTTTTTAAAAAAAAAATACTAAAGTTATCACATACCTACATAATATATATTTACACGAAATCTATGTGTGAGAACGTGACAGACTATATGAACCATAAAACGTTTTTTATAAACCTATTAACTCGTCGCGTGGATATTTAAATTCATTTGCCATTTTAAATGGCATAACTTGATAATGAGGACACTGTTGTCCTATTTACATTAGTAATAATAACTTTATGATACAGACATAATACACATACATTTAATCACGCCTTTATCCCCGGAGGGTTAGGCAGAGGTGAATTAACATTCATATTTCACCAATCGTTGTATTCGGTCGGCATTAGGCTCACCCCCGCCTATTGCCGTATTCCGGGCATTAACGTTGACTTAAGACTTATTTAACGTCTGATACTAAGTCTGGACTGCTTATATCAGCTCTATCTCGTAATCATTTTGTAGGATACCGCATGAGAAAAGACGGGTTGACTCAAATTCTAATCTGCCGGAATTCACGCGGTGGATTAATTAAGCGAATGAAATATTTGGTACTACGAAACTTAAGTTCAAATTAAAACAATCTTATCATAAAACGGTATTGTTATTTCTAGTATTAAATTAACTTAAACAGCAACAATATTCGTTAAAATAAAGCGCCTGGATAATGGTAACGCAATTCACTAAACGAACTAAACTAATTGTAATGATGTTTTAATTTTAATTCCAAACGTCAAAATTGATGTCCGTATGAAACTGGGATGGCTTAAGCGAAAATTCCATGAAACTGGAGAAAGAAATTTAATTATATTATTTTATTAGGTGCATGTTGTTTGCATTGATTCTCATTATTAAAGTACTCAATACTACCTATTAAAGTAGTTAAAGTACTCAATCTCCAAATAAAATTCTTATAAAAAAATCTAATAAAATTCTTCAAAGAATGAGGTAACTACGTAATAATAACAAAAGAGCTAAGTGGTACATTGGTACGTAATACGTACCTCATTCTTTGAAGAGTGTTAAAATAGTATAATCAGTAAATATATCGGCCTTAGTTAATTGATAAAAATCGTTTTTTTAAACGTTTACAAGAAGAAAAAGCTTCAAACTCGAGTCAAGAGGTACGCTTTATCAACATAATTTGTATCTATACATCATTATAATATCGGTAATCCATAAGAATAAACATTACCGTGCATGACTACAATATTTATTTGAGTTGAAATATTTTGTTGGACGCGAGTTAGCTGTGATATATTTTATTCATAAAAGGCTTTATTCGTTAGGTTTTTGAACGTGAACTGAATAGTTTTAGACCAAAATTCTGTTATCTTCAGTTAGTTCTGGGCTATGAACGTTTTGCATTGCGTATGTGTGGTATGTGAGGCTGCTATCTAACATTATTGAGACTGTTCTGGACGAACAGAATGGTTTCTATTTTTTAAGTCACTTAGGTGGCAGACAAGCACACGTCCCACTTGATAGAAAGTGGACATTGTGGCCTATGAACGTTTGCAACACCAGAGGCATGCAATCGTGATGCCAATCCTGTAGAAACCTTCCAATGCCCTTCTCGAAGAACCCCATATTGTAGTCCTTTAAAAAATCCACCACAGGGTGTTCATTTCACAGTTTGAGCATGCTCGGGATGAAGTTCATACTGCACTGTGTGTACCTGATTGATGATTGAACAGAGAGGGATAACGGGAACTTTACCTAAATTACCATTAATCCTCTTTGTAGTGCTGATCAGAGAAACTACGTCAATTTTTACGTAGCTTTAAGGTGAACTATGGACACGAAAAATTTTCTGTGAAACATCTAAGTGGGCCATGTTGCAGTAGTTTTTAACATTTTCAAACGTCTGGATATCAAGTAATATTGCAAATTGCGCTAAATAAAAAGCATATTCATAAAATAGACTATACCTTCTAGGGTCCTGTGAAAACAGAAACACGATTCATGATAATTGACTCGATAGAAATTAGCGTCAAACATGGGTCTAAAACGCTCCAAATCGATATTTCAAACACGTTTTACACTAAGACGCCATCATCAAATAATGCCGAGATTGATATCATTATAAAGAGCATAAAAATATCTAGCGACTGGTAAAATTATATTTTATCAAGCAATTATTTTTTTTTTCAAAAACTGATAAAACCTCAAAATCTTTGCATTTGAGCAATCGCAGCGGTCAGTCAGTTGAGTCAGTACCCGCCGAGGCGTGTTCAAGGTAGGACGTGTGCTGTTTGTTTCTGCGAGCTTCCCCCTCCCCCGCACGTTATTACGTATAATCGGTTTCGCTGAAAAAATGGGTATAACTCGGTTCATTAAAGGAAGAATTCTAAAATGGCGGAGCTTATCACTTTCTCTCGCTCGCACAATTGTGCTGTCAATTTAATTTATTTTTTAATTTATGTTTATTTTTTTTTCTTTTGTGCCACTGTACAAAAAATGTACAGTAGGTATATAAAAATTTGAATTTGGTGTACAATAACTAGTCTATATCTATGGCTCTAAAAATGTTGGTAGGCTTTTATTGATGACTGCTCTAGTCTTCTTAGCCCCTAACTCTTAGCTAAATTACAAGTGGGTTCACGTCAGCAGTTGGTCAGAGTTATTATTTTTTATTGAATAGATCGCTTTAGTCACTAGGCTACCGCAGCTGAGTATAATTATACATATTTTATGTTACAGTTCTGCAATGAGAAGACGAAAAGCCGCTGGTGTTGAACAGCCCGTAGACGTTTCTAATTCTCGGTTGCAAATTGCCGCGTAACTATCAGTACTTTTATTAAAATCTGTGACATATTTGAATAATATAAAACTTGTAAAAAAAATTATCTCATAAACCTGATGAAACTTACAGCAGACAGGAATCGTATTGAACGATCAACGATTTTACAAAGAGATTCAAGTAAATAGCTCGAACTAAGAAAAAAATATTTTTTTTCTTAGTTTGAGCTTACAGCTTCAAACTTCGGTCCCATTTGTAAACGAAAAGTTACAATAGATATTGCACCATTAGTAAAAATAATCCTATATAAAAAAATCTAAACCAAGTGGTTTCAGTAGCTCACGGCATCGAAAACGAGAAACATTCCATACAGCAAATGGAACAACAGAAAAACATAAAAATAGATCAGTGTGGACATTTTATTGACCGCAAATACCCTTTTATTGGAGTCACTCCAGATGGTCTTGTTGGAAATGACAAAATTGTCGAAGTCAAGTGCTCTTTGATTGCGTCAAAAAATGGTTTAGAAAAATCTCTAGAAAATAATAAAGTACAACTTAACAATTTACCATAAATAAAAATAGTAATTGGTTTTACCAAATTCAAGGTCAGTTGCATGTGACGGAGCGCAAAATGTGTATTTTTGGTATATTATTCTCAAACAGAACCAGTGTATATAGAATATATAGAGAGAGATGACCAGTTCTGGACCGATAAAATGGAACAACGAATAATTCAGTTTCATATGAAGAGTCTGCTGCCGGAGTTAGTTGATCCAAGGCATATCCGTGGTATGCCTATTAGAAGCATTGTCTTGAAGGAAGAGAAAGAAAATAAAGAAAACCATGTTCCTTCGATAACTACAGATCAACTTCAATCCAATCTAGTTGAGGCTGGCTCTAGTACTACAAATAGAGAGTATAATATCATATTTGAAAATTTTTGAATTGTGCGTTTTCATCATCACCATCCTCATAGAGACTTATTTTCTAGACTGCATCCAAGGTCAAGGTGAACTCGGAGCTCAGGGTCCGCCTTCCGGCTCTTCCTCTTCCACTTCACACGATCTTGGGCGTCTCCCTAAACCTAAACCCTAAAATGCCCAGTCAAGTTGAAAGAAACTTGACGTGATTTTAGGATTGCATGTGACGGCGTGCATTTTCTACTAACTATCTATCTACTAACAGATCAGTAGGCAGCACAAAATGTCTTTTACCCGACTGCGCGACGCAAAGAAGTGGTAATGTGTTTATTTATGTTTCACTTTTCAATAGGCTTTGTTTTTTGAAGACGATTTTATTTTTTCTGTATGTTTATATGTTCCAATGAAATGGAAATACAAAAATATGTATGTTAAATTTAAGTGATTTTTTTCTCTACCTATACAATGAAAAACTATAACTTTATGTGCCCGAATCTAACCTACTGCTTTTACGATATACGTACCGTGGCGTAGTGGCACCCTAGCTTGGTGACGTCACGGCACGAGTACTCTAAAATACCACTACAATCTCCCGCACGCAACTTCATGTGTTTTTTTTTATAATAAAAAAAAATAATATTTAAAACAGTGTTGCTACACAGTATATACCTACACATATAAGTGGAAAAGGTACCTACACATAGCCTATAGTGAGTTTTCCGATTAACTCTTACAATCAATCCCACCCTCCCTTTATCCAGAACAACATGTTTTTTTATATCACTTATGTGGCAGACAAGCATACGGCCCACCTGATGCGAAGAGGGTCACGGTGGCCTATGACCTATACATTCAGGTCTTAGGTGTCACCCTTTGTCAGCTTTTGGACTCCATTCCAGTTTCTTAGTTTTTCTAACAAACGCGAGTCTCAAGTTTTTGCGTACCGGGTTATACTATACGATAGCGCGCGCCTGCGCGCCGCCCGCGCTGCCCGCTCGTTGCGTCGATTACACTCGATTCGGCTGCGGGGACTGAGGTACTGAGGCGACGTAAAATACCTACTAGTCTCACTGCAACCTCGCCTTAAGTACCCCACTCAGGTGCTGACCTGAATGGCCTAGTTTCTCTGTGAACATTGTTATACCTATCGGCTCGGATCTTGGACCGACAAAACGAGGAAATGAATGAATGAATTTGAAATCGTCCAACATCGCTGCACCCAGTGTAACCCGATGTCCTAGGTGGACCTATTTCGCAGCGCGATGTGTTGCGACGCCATACAACGTAAGGCGACCCATACTTAAAACGACAAACGCAACCAGAGTTGCCAAATGAAGCATAATCAATTTATGTTAAAATATGTTAAGCATTTAGAATTACTTATCGAAAGAATGGAAGATAGAAACCTTACCGCGCGTGAAGTTGTTTGGTATCTATAACTGCTATAGTTGGAGGATTAGTACAAAAAACACTAAAACACTGCGCGTATTTTGCCCATTATTCCACCCCAGTAGTATGAAATAAAAGGATTTTATCCATGTTTAAGCAACGCTCCTCGTTTTGCTTTTGTAATACCAGCACTTAATATTATCTCTGGAAAATGTGTTCAGTAAATGCTCTCAGCACTTTAATAGGATCAACGATTCATCCATGACAATGCATTCTTTGGTTCATTAATATGGTCTAAATCTATATAGATTATTTATAAGAATCTCTGATCACGGTGTTTGCGACCGTTTTTCTCCAAAACGTAGTAGGTGTGAAAAAGGTGTGAAATATTTTTCACTCTCTTAACTGAAGTATTATTCACTGTCGTCAATCACTCATTTCATAATCATGATTATTATATTGTTTTGTGTTAACAAAATCCACATGAAGTATCACGTTACTGAGATTTTATACATTACTGATAACACACTTATACTTAACGATTTTTATTATTATACCTAACCGAGTCCACTTTGCGGCATCCTTAAAGGTTCACATTGAACATTATGTATAACAATAAGTTCCACGAAATCTACAGGATAAAATAGACTGAGATTTTTCGGTTCATACTCATACAAGTTTAAAGTCCTTTTCATAAAGAATATTAACAACCAAAACTAATATTCCCTCTAAACAGTTCAGTCAAAATAGTAAGTGGAATTTTAAAGTAGGATTCGAACCCAGAACCTATTGATCGTAGGGTTAACTCCTTAACCATCAAGCTTCTGACGCTTGTACGCTACGTAATTGAGTTGTGAGTTTGAATATTCCTAGCTGTCCTCATTAAAACGTCAGCGTTGAATTTATATCTCCGACACGGTAATTATAATACAACATTGTGACTGCCTTTTGAAATTATACCAATCTTCACTTGAGAAAACCTTAATGAGTATCATGTATGATGAAATAACTAACTTCTATATTATACTCACTGTTTTCGTACAAAATTTTGATGAAATTTGCAGCGCCGTATTTTAAATTAATTATTATGAAGGAATTTGCTGAACTTTCAGTGTCAAATTTAAAATGGATGCTATGTTAATATCAAAGACGAAGTTTCAACGATGAAGACGAAGTATCAAAGTAGAAATTCACATATGAAAAAGTTCTTGTGGATCAAATTCTACTTTTAGGACTATTATTGGTAGATTTCTAAACACTTAGTAACCATACTAGTAACCATATAACTCATACTAGTGGTATGGGCAATGGACTGCTGAGACAAGGTCTCGGGTTCGATCCCACACACCAATGACTTTTCGATGATTTTCGAAGTGATGTGTGTATTTATCGCAGGTTCATAAGTGCCCGGTTAATGGCACTAGACTTGCCACCTATTAAATTGGGACATAAATATAAACTGGCGAAATGTGAGTGCTAACAACTCTGCCTACCCCTTCGGAGATATAGGCGTGAGTTTGTGTTATGTTACGTTATGTATAAATACAGCAATGCAGTATCTTGGAATTAATTATCACTGCGTTATGTAGTCTGTCAATACTGGTCTATTTTCGTTGCAAATCGTGAAAAAACATATTTGGACAGGATATTCAACACGCTTCAAAGATATTTTTTCTATTATTATTTTTCCCCAAGCTGTAGCAGGAATTGAGCCGCTTAGAGTTTACTCCTTCATCCTAGCGTTCATCTCAATCAGACCCTAAGTTCTCGCTTCGGAGTATGGAATCTGCTGTTACCAGTCTAACTACAGATTGGGCTGAATATTTTCCGTGAAGCGACTGCCATATGACCTCCACAACCCATTCGTGATATGGAAGCATTTTCATTTTTACCAGTTGTTAGACTTTTTAGGGCTTTAATTACCTGTAACGACTGATTGTACGGCAACTAGTGCCAACGGCTTAACGTGGTCTCCGAAGCACGATCAGATCAATGCAAATAATGGTATTCATGTATACAAATATTTGCACTGAACGGGGATCGAAGCTTGGCCTCCTACGCAGCGGCCGCGTTCACTACAGCCATACCACAAAGGCCGCCAGGTCGTTAGTTATAAACACATAAATATATTCTTGAGCATCAATAAAAGGTCGTAAACCCCGTCGTTTTCACTTTTATTAGAAGTGCTCTAAAGAATACATCATCGAATTCCAATAATATAACTCAGCGCCTTTGTTAAAGCGGTATTGAGAGTAAATAAAGAGCTGTGCTTTCGCTTGCTATCTTGTGTGCTATTAAATAGTAGTAATCTGAAGTCCTACACATGAAAATAAATCCCGTGTTGAGATGGAGCCTAATTCAATTTGAAGTGAAGTAGGAAAAGCCAGAAGGCGAAATCTAAAAAATGGGATTCAAAACTGGGGTCCAACGAAAAGAAAGGAAACAATGGGCTATTGTGAACTATATTTTATATAGTTTAGCAGCGCTAACAAAGTTTGATACTATTATCTGTGATGACTAAACAGATTTTGTCAGCTAAGAAAAATGACCTGAAAGGTTGAACTTCGTATAAATTCGGTCTGGCAAGGGATACCAAAATAGCTAATGTTTCAACTGAAATAAAACCAAAAGCTATTTTACTTTCATCATTTAGACAAGTATGGATCGTCGTGGATAATCACAAAAATTACAAAAGAAAATACTATTATATTCTGCATCATTAATTATCACATAACCCAAGTACATTTTTTAAATTATCACGATTACTTTGTGGTTACATACATTATTATAGAAATATAAACTTATAAATAAATAAGTATAAACAGTTAGTTTCGTCCTCTAACTTATTCACAAATATTACTTAATTTACACAATGTGCCACAATGTCTTCACTGGTTAACACGAATGCTGTAAGGTTATCAGCGCTCGAACGCGCACTGTGCACAATTTTCCTTAACGAGCACCGATTAAAAGGTGCTAACTTTGTAGATAGAAGCTGAAACTAGACACAATTAGGGTTAAAATGTTTGAAGAAATATGGATCATACAATTATTATGAACTTGAGACCCATCTGACATTGTGGGCTCCGTATGACTTCAGATTGGCACGTTGGTAGATTTAAAAAGTGGGATCGGGGCTAACACGAGCAACAACAGTTTGATTTTTAGAAACACGTTTACTTTTACTTCAATTACTTACAATAATTAACTTTTAAATTTATTATCTAACTCCGCGCGCATTCACTCTTTGTCTGAATAGTCTCCCGTTCCCCCTCGTTCTCTCTTCATTCCCTATCATAACTCTTGTTCATTCTTCCGCCTATCATGTCATTCGTGCTTCCATCTACCATCCCATTCATTTTTCCATATACTGTCTCACTCGCTCTTACGTTTCATTCCTACATACTTATTCACTGTTAAATATGATTGTATGGAGCAAATATCAAATATTGGTTGCTACATAAAATCAACAAACATGGTAAATATCACGAATTATTTAACAGTAAATATTGTAGACTCTGTTCAAGTGTAGATGTAAATATTAATATAACGTCATTGTGAAGTGATTTTTGTGCACTCTCGTCACGCTGTCCACCAGACACCACCTGCATGCGGTAAGCGTTTCATCCCACGCACGCTCAAGCTGTGGAATGAAATCCCTGCCGTGGTTTTCCCAAGCGACTACAAGATGGGGTTCTTCAAGAAGGGCATTAAAAGGTTTGTACAGGGTAGGCAGCACGAGTATGACGCCTCTGGTGTTGCAAACGTCCATGGGCCACGGTGACCGAAAAAGCGCCGCACCGCTACGTGTAACACTTGAAACTATATCATCGTGTATAATTTTCTATTATCTAAAGGGCAGGGCAACAATAAAATTACTTACGACGGCGTGCGTTTTAGACGGTTTGAGTCCGACATAACCTCTCCAACAAGCTCCGGTGGGGGGTGTATCCATGGCGATTATTTACACGATTAAAAAATGATAAACGATTACTTCAAAATATCTTATAGGGTAGAGCCCTATAGATATAACTCCACTTGACAGCTTAAATGTGTAAGCCATTGTAACATTCATTAGAGTAGGATTACATGACATATTGTCGGCTTATATTTCAGTTATGCGCTGGACTGTGACCTCGACTCTGTAACGAAGGGAAAACGCCTATGGCAGGTTATTGTCAGATACTAATGAGTTTTCGTATCAGTTTTCTGGTAAATTACGTCATTGTATGCTAGTATGGGCGTTGCTGAGTATAATATTTACGTCTTTATGAACCGTTCGATAACGCTTTTTATTCTCTTATTATTAATATCTCATCATTCTCTGAACCTTTTTCCCAACCCAGTTGGGGTTGGCTTTTCAGTCTAACTGTGATGCGGCTGAACTTCGATATTTTCCGTGAAGCGACTGCCATCTGACCTCCACAACCAATCGTTCAATGACCAATGGCGATATCGAAGTTCCAAGTTAGACTGGTTGAACTTTTAAGGGCTCCAACTACCCGTAACGACTGCCATAGGTGTTTGTATGGCAAGCGGGAACGACGGCTTAACGTGCTCTCCGATTATTATTAATATCTCTTATTATCAAATATATAAATCATTGTGCTCGTCCGTATTCTTGAACCCATATTCGAAGTTAAGTTTAGTTGAGTCTCGATAACGTTGCGTAAATTATTCCAGAACTTTACTCAAAATATATAATATACTATATGTTCGCACACTCGATCATAAAACCTTGTTAAAGACATTTTATGAGGTTTTCTGTAAACGGGAAATTATAGCTCATATATAACTTTCCGAGGGACTTGTTAAGACTAGTGATGTTATATTTTACGTCGTATTAAAGAAGCTGGATTACCGGAGATAGGGTGCTACCTTATCTCGTGTAATCCAAAATGATAAAATATCTCTGCACAAGATATGTTACAATATAAATTGACATCAATACACCAAATACTAAAGAATTTAAACTAACTTTGACGACCTCCGTGGCGTAGCGGCAGTGAACGCGACTACTACGCAGGAGGCGCGGGTTCGATTCCAGCTCAGTGTACATATTTGTGTGCTTGAATATGAATATCCGCATTGGTCTTGGTTGTTTCTATGTACAATATGTATGTATTTACAAAAAAAATGTATCTATGTATGTTTATCCGCATTCTATCTATATATTTAACGGAGGTAGGACACGACGGTATCTCCCGTCCGAAATGAGCTGTCCAACTGGGGAAGTACCTCCGCCCTACAGAAGACCGCGGTCATAATAACCATCGTGTTGTGTTCTCGCCGGTAAGTTGGGTAGCCAGAGCTCACTATACCCCTCCTTCCCCTCCCTTTCCTAGCCTCCCTACCCCTTCCCAGCTCTCCCCCTTTCCCTTCAGGGTGGGCAGCGCGTTATCCTTTGACGCAGCGAGTCTCCTCGCCGGATCGATACCATGGATCCTGGATGCGAGAGCCCTTTCGGTGCTATATCGGTATCGAAAGGAGGCGCGGGAGCGGGGACATGATCCCGAGCCTAGTGAGCTCCGGGCCGTGAAGTCCCAGCTCCACGGGGACATGGTATCCGAGTGGGAACGACGACTTGGGCAATCACGCGCAGGGCACGCTGTATTAGCGGCGGTAAGACCCATCATGGGGGACTGGCTAGAGAGGCCACACGGTAGCCTCTCGTACCGGCTGATTCAGGTAATCACCGGGCACGGGTGCTTCGGGGATTACCTGCGTCGGATTCAGAAGGAGCCAACGTCCGAGTGCCATCACTGTGATGCGAGCGAGGACTCGGGGCTGCACACGTTGACCGAGTGCCCGGCGTGGGAGATGCCAAGGCGGGCCCTAGTGACAGCCCTAGGGGTGGGAGTTGTCTCGCTCGCCACCTTGCTCACGGCGATGGTACGATGCGCGAGTGCTTGGGCAGCCGCCACCTCCTTCTGCCAGCAAGCTATGCTCGAAAAGGAGGAGGCGGAGAGGGTCCGGAGAAGACTCCGGGCCCGCACTGCCCGCGATGAGCGGAGGCGACTCGGACATCGGAGGTCGCAGAATGACCTCCGTCCCCCATGAGCGCGGGCCTGGGGGTGACGGGTGAAGCCGCCTGTCACCCTAGCAGAAGCAGGCCACGGCAATGGCACATAATGCCACACCATACCCAGGGGCTAGATGGCGACGCCATGGTCCCCACTTTTAGGGAAGAGGGTCATCTCAACAGAGATGTCCCCGGGTCTGCCGGGGTGCGAGAGATATGTCTTGTATAATCTCACCTCCGGCAATCGAGGACCCATGGACGGCGTGCGTTTTGGTCGGTTCGAGTCCGACATAATCACCTCCATCGGTTTTGGTGGGGGTGGTATCCGTGGGGATTTTGCGCACGATAAAAAAAAAAAAAAAAGGGTGGGCAGCGCGTGTGTGAGTGTTAAGTTCAACAATTGTGTACTTTTTTTAATGTGCTGATCTCCAAAACTACGTTCTTTTATTGACTTTTGACTTCACCCCGGCTGATGGTATGCTCATGGTAAAGTCTCAGGATCGAAGATCACCATTACAAAGACGTAAGTGTTATGGTGGCACGATTGGAATAATATTTTTTTATTCACTAAACTAGTTCTTAGGAATGATCACAGGTTGTATAAAATTACGCTATGATCCTTAAAGCCGACCAATAAGAAAATAAGAGACTAGATGCGACGTCGCTTTGAAATTGAACCGAATACGATGATTGGAAGGTTGGTACTCCTTCCCTTTGATTTGACTTGAACAGCTTTTGATGAAGTGCCTTCCGATATTTCGACTCCGAGGAAAGGCTTACTACTCGAATCTGAGTTTGATTTCGTGGTGCGACTTCTATAACTAGCAGATACATTTAGTCGTACCTAGAAATATTATTTTACTCACACAAATAAATCGACAGTATTGACACAGAATATCTAACTGTACTAAGTGACCGTTCATGAATTACGTAAGCAATATGATATGGTAGGGAGGGCTTTGCTTTGCTCACTGTCGATGACATGGGGTCCTATATGGTGATTACGTAAGCAGTAGTTATTAATTAAACCCACATTTATGTATTTATTATCGATGTTTGAAAACGATACTCATTTTTGGTAATGCCTATAAATAATTAATACATTTAGAACCAAATAGGGGAATAGCTTACTTTTTGCTGACAATGGGAAGGAAATTAAAACTACCTCCGTGGTGTGGGAGCAGTGAACGTGATTGTTATGCAGGAGGCATGGGTTCGATTCCAGCTCAGTGCAACTATTTGTATGCATAAATATGAATATTTGCATTGGTCTGTGTATTTCTATGTATAATATGTAGGTATTTATTTACAAAAAAATGGATCAAAGTATGTTTATCCGCATTCTAGATAGCATAAAACAAGCTAGTTAAACTATGCTTAGCAAGGATCTAGGTCTTATTAGACGTGACACGCGTCTGTTTATGCAGTTTCGTCTAAGCACCAATGCGACACTAATTGTATGACAAGGCTTGTAATTACAACATGCTATCCAATTTATGCGCAATGAGCGAACAGTAATGACTTGAGATTAAGCGTAGCAGGGATACAACGGTCGTAGCAGTGCTACGCAACTCGTAGCCATTCTACGGAAATAAGCAATATTTGATTTATAATTATTATTATTTATAAAAAACCATATTTACGACAAAGAAGTACGAAATCTTATAATGTTCAAATTCAAAAAATAATAATTCAAAATTTATTACAGCGCAAAAGTCAACACAAACGAAACTATGAGAAAGAGGCAAGTGAACCCTGGATGCTAATGTTCAAGCTAAGATAAATGATTATACATACATATATATTCTCTCACCTATTTCCCTTCAAGGTACTCGTCCATTCAACAACCATTGTATTCCGTTCCACGTAATAGGAAGTGAGCCTACTGCCGTATTTTTTACTATTATTGACTCGAGTCATGTATCTGAGGCTGAGTCTGGCTTGTATATCTGTCTGATGTAAAACACCCTACCCTTAGTCGTGTTGTACAACCCTCTATGCGGGGAGATGGGGTGGGGTGACTATGAGATGGCAATTTCTTCTAATTAATGGAATTCATTTTGAACACACTAACAGGCATTCTTTAATAAACGTCTCATCACAATTTCACAGAGAATCATAAAACAGCGGTCGCCAAGATTGTAAGTCCACGAGTAAAATAAAATTGTACTCAACCAACGACCTCATTTGTAATTGTGTCAGAAAAATATTCAAGAAACCCGTTATGTTCTGAGGGCTATCGTAAATCATAAAACAATTTGATCTTGAAATTACTTTTGTAATAAAAGCGTTGCAATTCAGAGACGCCTATTTATTCCAGTTGAAATTGGATTTAGTGAAAGCCTGTTCAATGATGATACTCATAAATGTTAATGGTTAAATGGTCAGCTATAATTTTAATAATTTATAATATTGTAGGTATTAAATATCAATCAAGCAATTAGCCTATTACAGTTCATTAGTGAACATAGGCCAATGTGTGCCCTGTTCTCCCTTTGCATCCAGTCTGTCCCAGTTTTCAGGTCATCAGTCCATTTGGCTAGGGTGTGTCCTACCTTTCGTTTGCCTACTCGTCTCCTCTCAAGGACTTAAATAATTAAATTGTGTTGTGTTGATATCTATAAATAGTTTAGTTTTTTTTAACTCATTATCTCAGCGTTAAGTACTGGTTGCACCTGTGGTCGTCATTTTGGAATAATTTTATTTTTTTAAGATTACCAGTTTTCACTCCTACACATTGGAAGGTCTTTGGTATCCCTGGCAATGAGTCTAGCGTCTTCATATACGATGTCATGTTACCATTTGTAAGATCGTCCTTTCTTACCAAGGCTAATGGATATAATTTGACCCGATATTTGCAGCATTAACGACATTGTTAGGTGATTCCAAAATATGACCGCAACAGTTAAAGATAATCCGCGGTAGCCTAGTGGTATGGGTAATAGACTGCTGAGCCTCACGTTCGATTCCAGTTTACCATGGCACACCAATGAATTTTCGATGCTTTTCAAAGTTATGTGTCTTATAAGTGCCCGGTTAATGGCAAAGGCTCGCCCACCTATTACATTGGGACCTAAACATAAACTGGCAAAATGTGGGTGCTAGCACCTCTGCCTACTCCTTCGGGGATATAGGCGTGAGTTTATATTATATTATGAGTGAAAGATTTCAAATAGCCTTGATGAAACTATAAAAAATAAAAAATGCACTTTTAAAGTCAACTATACAACTATTTTAGTCATATACCTTATCCATCTCCATGCAATCCTCTTCACGGACTCAAACCCTACGTCACTTGTATCGAACGAGCACATAAATTTAACAACTAACTCGAGATAAATTCCCGTTTTCCACTCCCGCTATGCATTGCGTTTGATACGACGTGGATAAGTAATTGCTTGCCCGAAATACGTCGGGATGAATTCACTGACAACGATAATCACGCTACCAATAAATTGCGTTCTGATGGTTTATGACGTAACATTACTTTTAGGCAACGGTTAGGCGAAATATTTATACAATAATCTCAGATGTGTTTGACTGTTCGTCTGTCGTATATTAAAAAAGTGTTAGGCATTGAAAGCTCAAACGTGGGCATTGGTAAAACAATACCATATGACAATAACAGAGTTTAAAAAAGGTTTATATCAAACTGATTCCGCCGGTATAGAATTTTTATCTCACTTCTGCAACATATAAAAACTAATTCCAAAAAAATGACATACAACGAAGTGATTCTATAAGGATTCCGTTTTTTCCCTCTTAAGGTACGGTACCCTAAAAAGGAGCATTAATATGTTACTCCGGAATATATTCTATCCCTGTACCAAACTTAAGCTAAATCCGTTCAGCTGTTTGATCATATATGAGTAACAAATATCAAAACATTATCACAAAGTTTCACATTTAGATATAACGGAAGATGTTATCATTTTATTTGTGGTATTGTAATATGCATCATCATCATGCTTTTGTCCCAATTATTTGGGGTCGGCGCAACATGTCATTCTCCTCCAACATTCCTGTCAAACATCATTTGCTCAGTGACTCCATTTTTCTCCATTCTTCTCACTCAATCCATTCATCTTTTCTTGGGCTGAACTCTGCTTCTAAAGTTCTCTACATTCATATTTTGGACCTTTTTATGACATTACTATCATTTCTTCTCATGGTATGTGGATACCACGATAGTCGTTCAATTTTTCAATTTTTCGTTCACTGGTACCATCTTCAAACTTTCTCTTTTAGGATAGATAGGATAAGATAACTTTATTGACCAATAAAAGAAAACAATTTTACATGTATCCATCAAGCAACACTTTGATCATTTCAAACTTAATATGTCAAGCAATGTCCAACACTAATTAGTCCTGGGAGATATAGAATCATGATAACAAATAACGTAATTTACATACTGAGATTGGCAGTAATCTTATAACTTCATCTGTCACAGTAGTATGCAGTAAATTACGGACTATGAATATTTATGTGCTTCATTACTATTGCTCTAGCTAGTTTCAAACTGAATAATAAACAGTCGCGTACTGGCTCAATTTGGTTTGACGTCACTTCAATTACAAGTAGGAAACAACTACATTATACAGTCATGTGATTATATGGCACATTTCACATTAGGCAACTCAAACGGAACACGAGTTGTCAACTGGAGTCGAGTAGAACTTCTTACGTACAGTCGATGGCGACTCGTACACTAGGCAGCCAGAGTCACGAGTTTTCATGACACGGGAGTTACCCGCATCTCGAGTTTTACGTTTAAACAACTAATCGATAGCTCTCAAAAAGTATTAACAAGATGGTGGATGCCGCAGACTAATTGAAATTCTATTTGTCAAAAAATTTGTTAAAACTACAGTCGCGTAGTGTACGAAACGAAGTCACAGTTTTTTCTAGTTGCCTAATGTGAGACGAGCCGTAATACCTTTGTGCATAAAAAGTTTAGAAGTAAAATTGATGAAATGAAGTTTATAATAACTAGCTACAAGCCCTAGCATCGCCGCAGTGTAATACTTTCAAAGAATATTTCATACAAACCTGACAATGTAACAAACAAAACAAAAAAAAACTGATGCAGCCGTTCAGAAGTTATGAGGTGATGTAAGGTTATGTTTATATTCATATATTTAAGCAATTCATGTATATATAATTTGTTATATTATAATTGTATAGTAGTCCTGTCTGTTATATAAGGGAAACACACTAACGATTTTGCATAATCATAATTCTACTTGGGTAATATATAAAAAATATACTAAATTAGACATTGGTACACCTATTATTATTTAAATCGACATCAAACAAAACCTATCGCCACACGTATTTGAAAGCGTGCACAAGGAGATTTTACGTGCTTATTTGGTTTTGATTCAATGACTTCCACTTCATTAAGTACCTACGGATTTATTCTACTATCTATTATATAAATAACAGAATTAAGAAATATGAATGACATTATTATTGAAAGCTTTTACTTGTACTCTATTATTGATTTTTTTTATCAATATAATAATATTGATAAAAAATAGTTTGTGTTTTGCCAGACCTATTCCTATTCTCTTCCTATTTCTATTCCGACTTATTCCTATTCCAGATCTATTAACCTCTGTATCAAACTTCAACGAGATTCTTTAAGCTGTTTGAGCGTATCTAGGAAACTTGCATTCCGTCATCATCTTCTTCTTCATAAGTTTCATATCTATTTAATGAAAGAAAGTGGAAAACTGTGTTAGTTGCACCACTCGCAATATAGCTGGATCAATTTTGAGGTTTTTTTGGATATATTTTTGTCCGTGTTAACAGACTCACACCAAAGGTTTATCTTGTTTAGTTTAGGGGTTAATATGACCGCTTTTTGACTCCATCACGGAATTCAAGCCCTGAACGTGGACCTGACCCGCCACATGGGTAGCAGTCGCGTTCACTACCGCCATGACACAGAGATCGTCTTAAAAAATATTTATTCAATTGTCAACATTCCGAATTTATGTACGTACAGACAGACACAATGAACTCAATTTTACTAAACAGCGAAAGCTTAAAAGTAACTATTCCTCTTGACCTCCTATCTATATCTTTATAGCCTCTAAAATCTGCACACTAAAGTTGACTTTATACATAAATCTTTATCACATTGCAGACATTGTATACGACATAAACTTTGCCATTAAGTCCTATAATGTACGTATAGGACGTCACTGCTAACCTCCTAATAAAGTCTCAAGATATATTTTTATAAGACATTTTATCACCGGTCATAAACTCACCGTTAATGAATACGCAATTAACATACCATTTCATTTTATTAGACGAAACTGCGTAGTAAAAGACTGTAGGGTTAAGAGTTACGGTGACATAGAGGTACCGTGTAGACGTATAGTCGCTTAGAATATACATTAGCAAGCTATAGAGCGCTCCTTAAAAAATATGAACTGTAAGCAAAATTACGATCACTTCATAATTCCAAATATCCGTATTTTCCGAACCGTTACCGTTACCATTTGGTGCGCTATAGCCATTGATATTTTATCGAAAAAAATCTACTTACAATCGACACAATAGACTGGAGTGATATTCACACTCTAGTTACATAAATATTCTCTATTCAACACAAATTTTCAAAAAGAAATGCCTCCCCCCCTTCCCGCATTTCGGGGGAGGTATCCGCGCGTTAAAAAAGGTCATTTCTTACAGGATGACGACTATGCAGAGGTCTAACTATCTCATTATGTTTTCATCGTTTAACCTTCTGGTAAAAGTGGTCACAGTGCTAGTTCGAGTACCGATGGTAGGTACAAGCGAGTGCGCGTGTATTTTTTTCCGGTGTAATTTTCGTTTGCTAGACGATTCGTATGTAGACGACTAGTATGGCATTTGGTTTGTGGAAAAAATATGATGAATGTGATCGTTATCTAGTTATACTTCTAGTAGGGGAAAAATGTGGTGCCATACTTGAAAAGCTTGTTTATTTATTCGACGCGTTATCAAAATATGACTGTACAATTGGTTTTCGAGTATGGTATCACCTAGTTTCACACATCGTATCATGTACTTTCCAATAACCAAATGCTATACCTACTGCAACAAATCGTATAAAAAAAGAAATGCCTTTGCGGCGCAAATTGTTTAGGCCCGCCAGCCAGTACCAGCGTTAAAACCATCATTTTTTTTCGTCATCAGGTAACTATTGACCTGGAAATTTGTGTCATTATCTTGCGTTCTATAACTGAATTCCACTTAACTATCGATATTACAAATACTATCTAGTTTATTTTATCTATCGAATGGCAGTAAATATTTGTTCAGTTCACATTAATTAGCGTACTAGCTAGTTCATCAAAATAGTGCATTCATGTAGAATAAATAATATCTAATCTTATCAGACACTGTATACATGCTGTTATGTTACTGTGTGCACTAATATTTGTAAACATAGTTCGATATAGGTACTTGCTACACTCGCGGCTCGATCCGTGTGAAAATGAACGATATTTCACTTCGTCCTTGACTTTGTATTTTAGTTCTGTATATGTAGGTACTTATTTACATTATAGAATTTATGTTGTAGTCAGGTTGCCAATTCATTAATAAACTCAATTGCAATAATTATTGGAGCTGTGAATGTATATAGAGATATAAATGATAAATGATATGATATCTCCCCAAATATTAATGAAATTGGTCATTAGTATCGGTCATTTATATTTGAAGCGCCAAATATTAATTGAAATTGGTTTCGCGGCCTAAGTACGAAAATAGAAACATATACAATAATTATTTAGCTTTATATTATAAAATTCTTGTATCACAGTTTTGTCTGTAAACTGCTCTAAAACTTTTTCACTGTGTTTAATTGGTCAGAGAATCGGTTGTGAATTATTGAGTTTAAAATTCTTTATACGCGTTGTTCATAGAAAAAGTAGAAAATGTTAGGTGAGGAAAAATTTCGAACTCATGTTACCTAACCTAACGTCACACTCCGATAGTCAGAATATAAGTAGCATATAAGTTGCAATTTATTTTTGAAACACATTATCAGATAAGTAAAATTTCTTCACGCAAAAAGCAATAAAAACATAAAGAAAGGAAAAAACAAAAGGGTTACAGTGAAAGTCATACGTTTGGTAAAATATAATCCGTGTTTACCATCGAACTGAACATAAATTGAGGCAATCTCTGACGGTGAGCAGAGACAGCAATATCTCGTACGTGTTTCATTCAAATTATTTTGATAGGATTGAAATATGAGTTTTGTATGTGAAATATTTTCGAATAACGGTTGAGGCATAACAAGGTTATTCGTATATTTTTACATACATGGTGACTGGTAACTCAACGTTTTCTAGTAATTGAAATAAATAATTCAGTTTTGTTGGATATTTTTGTATTATAGGTTTCCTAATACTTAGTAATATACCAAGTTTGGTGTCCTCTAAGGTTCTAATAATTTTCAACCATGTATCGAACCACTGAGATTACAAAAAATGTCATTGAAGTATAGACTTTATTGAAATAGACTTACAGTCCAAATTTAAAGGGTTTTATATGATTTACAAGATACAAGACATACTCTACAAGGTGCCATTTAATGAATATACTTTATAGCTGTGGCGTTAAAGTCTTAAATTAAATGGCATGTAGCAGCAGTATGACATGTATAACAGTGGTTTTGTTATGACGTAAAATTAGCAAAATCGGGGGCAAAACCAGTTCTTGAATAGATAAGTATGTGATGAAAAATCGTATTGTACCACTCGTAGTTGCCACGTTGCCAGTTGGCATTCGTCTTTCTCGAGTTTCAGATTGAATTGTTATTTTATTCTATATACAGCCCATGTGGTTACACACCGTCACTGGAATACTTGTATTCTGGCATTCTTTTCATATTTATTTTAATACTCCTTTCAAACTTTCCTATTCCAAAGATTTCAAGTTAAACACCCTCACATATCTAATAGGTACATATATATGAAAGGAATGCGGCTAAGCGTAAAACTCGAGAACGACCAAGTTTCATGGGATATTTTTTTTCTTTTATTAATAAATGAATATTAGCAACCGAAGTTACTAATATTCCCTCTAACCCTCTCCAACTAAGCTCAACAGAATTCTCCGCGGGTAGGGCTGCAGACATCAGCTAGTGAAATTCTACCTTACTTTTCAGAACTTACCTTACTCGTTAACCGCGGTAGCCTAGTGGTAATGGACTGCTGAGACGAGGTCTCGAGTTCGATCTCAGGTTTACCATGGCACACACCAATGACTTTTCGATGCTTTTTCGAAGTTATGTGTGTATTTATCGCAGGTTTATAAGTGCCCGGTTAATGGCAATAGGCTTGCCTAATTACATTGGGACCTAAACATAAACTGGGGAAATGTGGGTGCTAGCACCTCTGCCTACCCCTTCGGGAATAAAGGCGTGAGTTTATGTTATGCTATGTAAAAGAGCTGGTCGAGGGTCTCATTTGAGCTTAGATAAGATATACATGGATTTTATATGTAAACTGGGTAATAAATGAGTACAAGAAAAAAATTAAAACATTTAATAAATAATTTTAATATTCATAATTTATTTTCTCCCTTTTATCGTAACTTTGAAGAACACAGTATTATAATTTTCAGTTATTTCGTCTTTTAATATCATTGGTACTTATGTTACAACCATTATTATAATAATACATCAATTTACATCAAATATGACCTAACTAATAGTAAAATTGTATATTATTATGAAATTGTAAACGGGACGATTTTATTTACGTTTCTTTTTTAATATAAAATTATTTATACAATTGCTGTTTACATAAGCACATGTTTCCCGCGTGAATTGATGTAGGTGAGGGTCGATTGAAATCAGGCGGAAAAATACTCAAGCAATTTTAAATGGTATTCGAATACCAACCTTATTTCAAAGCTTAAAATAATAACCAACAACTTTTGTCTAATAAGATTTAATGCTGCATACCATTTTGAGCCTTAGCTAAATGGAATAAGATTGATATTTAATTTATATTTAAAACTGCTCAAGCATGCTGCCATCTAATTTGAATTGACTGTAAGAGTAATCGTGTAAATATTACCACATTTAAATGAGTCATTAATTTCGAATTCAATCTTATCTTATCTTTGAATATCGTCGCGTGAAATCCACCTTACGCGGGAAAAAGGATGCGAAGAAACAGATATTGTAATTTAACTATTTGTTTTAATGGACACAAAGGTTTTACATTCAATTTCTACCACATTTAATTTAAATAAAATATTAAAAGGCATGTTTATTTAATAAACATAAAAAAGAGTTACAATAAGTGAATATTAAATTTCAATTTTATATAAAACATACAGGGTGGCGCAAAAGTAGTGGCACTAAAGAAAATACCTTTATTTTTTTTATATGACATTTTCTGTCATTCTGTTGTTGAAAATTGTGTAGTGAACAAATGTAAAATACACTGAAAATAAACATGGACCGTTTTACTCCCCAAGAACGTGGAATAATTGTGTCAATGTTCTTACGGAATAATTCATCTGAATTTCGTCGACGATTTCCCCACCGTCCGGCACCGATTGGTCGCACAATTCGACGCTTTGCCACACGCCTTGAAGCAACTGGCTCAACATTGGATAGACCTAAGTCTGGGAGACCAAGAACAGGCCGTTCAGCTGAAAATATCGATGCTGTGCGCGAAGATGTGGAAGAGTGTCCAGAAACATCAACGAGGCGACGTGCCACGCAATTGGGCATTTCCAGACGGACCCTGCAGCGTATTTTGGTGAAAGACTTAAAGATGTTCCCGTATAAAACTTAAATGACTCATCAGCTGCTGCCTGCTGAACACCGAGCTCGTCTTTCGGGGACGCTTTTCCAGGCCGAGTTATCTCTCGTTTTGGCGATTTGCCTTGGCCTGCAAGATCACCCGATCTGACCAGTCCAGACTTCTTTCTTTGGGGTTTTTTGATATCTCGGGTGTATGTGAACAAGCCACAGACTCTCGCAGCTCTAAAAGAAAACATTCGTCAAGAAATAACGAACATATCGCAGGAAGTGTTACGGCAAGTTATGCAAAATGTCATAAATAGGGCTCAAATGTGTATCAACTCTGGAGGTCACCATTTAAAAGACATCATCTTTAAATCCTAATGGTACGAAATTTAATGGTACAAATATACATTTAAAAAAACCTAAATCTAGTTTTCTAATTTAGAAAAAATGTTATAGCCGAACCAAATAGTGTCTTTACTTTTGCGCCACCCAGTATTTACTACCACACACTTATTTTAGACACATTGTGTTAAATTTTTGTTATTTAAGTAATTGCAAGTTATGCAAGTCTTACTAAATTATTAATAAGTAATTAAATAAATCTAAAGAGATCACCAAAAACTTGTATATAAAATTGCATTGGCACATTTGCACTTTACAAAGAAATAAGTCTTTTATTTTATTGCATGGAAATAGATTTTTAATCTGTTTCATTTTAGATAAAAATAATAAGAGAATCATACTTGTAATATATGTAAATTGTACCTATATAAATAGCTAATAAGTCAGTATAAAACAATCAATATAAATATTTTATACTAAACTAACACCAATAAACATTTATCTAATTCATTTAAGTTAAATATATTATGACACAGTGTCATTTATTATAAACCAACAATATTTAACCAAGAACATTTTTGTACAAGATAAAATAGAGAAGACAAAATTTCAACAAAATTAAATCAGTCTTCATAAATAGTTTTAATACACTTTATGAAAGTTCACTCTGACTAAAGGAGTTATCGTTATATAATGTATGATACGTGATCTAAGAAGGACCCAATTGGCACAACTTTAATTACTCTTCTTATCAGACTATTTATTTTTATTTTCATATTTATACCTACCTACTTGGTGTTTTTATTAACTGATAATATAATTTATCCTTCTATTTATTTATTATTCTCACAAAAATATACTCTTTTGGTTCTATTTGCAAATTGTGGTACGATTACTACAAAATACAGGAATTGGAAAGTGCCTTTTATTTCTACAATCTCATTTATTTAGAATTCAGCTTTCTATATTGACTTACATCAAGAATCGAAATTACACAATATTCATTTCAAATTTTAGATAAATTAGATTTAGAGTCCTTTTTCACATTTCACGATCTACAAAATATTTTTCATAGTAATTTATTTTCCTCATTTATTAGGTAGTAGAGTAAATACCCTTTACTTTCGTTTATCGATTAGATAAGAAGATCACAACTACTGAGATAGATAAACCTCAAGGAGACTAAATACAAATGTATAACATTGACGTAGTTATGTGTATTTACAAAGTAATCTTGTAATGGACGACGTTAGCAGCCATATGTGGGATATGTCGGGCAAGATGTGCGTGGCGCGGGCACTCGTAGTGCGGAGTCTCGAGGAGTTCCGCGCGTGTCGCTCGGCGTGAAGCAAGAGGCTGGGGCGCTCAGATCGCGGGCAGCAGCGGGCTCGGCGAGCGCGGCACCCGTCGCACGCTGCCGCTCCACGCCTCCCCCATCATATCCTCGTCTCCCTGCACACGCGCACTCGACATACTCTCAGCATCACACTCCTCAACTTCCCAACTCTGAGAGCGAGAGTTTGATATCGTTTACTATGAGTAGGGCGGCTAGGGTAGCTCTAGGATGCCACTACCACGGAAGAAGAAACTAACCAGGAAAGTTTCAGTCTCATCCTCTGCATGCATCAGCTCACAGGCAATCATAGTCTACGAGTCGCGGGGTTCTAAGGAGTACACGTGCGGGACTGTGCGAGTGATTATATCACGTATTACGGTGTCAACACTTACATATAAGAAGTAATTACCATCATCGTGTGTGGCGCAGGGGGGCCGGGCGGGGCTAGTGTAGGAGGGCCTGGGGGTACCATCGGAGGCGGGGGCGCGGGCGGCGGCTCTGGCGACACCGCTGCTGGTGAAAATGACGATGGCGCTAGTGGTGATTGAGCTGTGAAATAATGTTAATTTTACTTTACAAAGTCTGAGAATGAATTATAATTATGTCATGCTCATTTAAATAAAACTGACGCGTCGAACTAAAAGCAAATAATGCCAAATATATCGCAATAGAATCAGATTAAAAGTGGTTTTATTTCTGTAATACAATACATATCGAGTAAACTAATCGAACTATAATCATAGTTATTAAGATTACAATTTTAAGATTCATAAGTTAAGTAGACATGTACAACTGTGATCTTATTGAAAACTGTCAATTTAAAACTACTCCATTTGTATATAATACGAGTATAACAGTTTGAGCAAAAATTCTCTGTCAAGAGGTTTTTAATAATAGCCATGATGGAATGAAATCAAAACTAATCACCTCAACTCCACTCACTTTAAATCACTTCTAAGACATTCGTGTTTGTATATTAGAAACAAAAGTATACAACCGACCGTTGTATATTATATCGGTCTTCTGATACTCACCAGCTGCGGTCAGAGCTAGCACAAACTGACTCCAGTGCACACAGCAACCGCAACACAACTGCAGAGCTGCCCGCCGCAGTGCACGATGCAAAGCCATGAACAGCAATGGATTTACTGCTGCATGCACGTATGAGATATGTAGAGTGATTTGAAAGTACATCTAAAAAGAAAGAGATCATTTTGAAGTTCATATTGCCAAGTTAGGAATAAGAATATGGTTATAAACGTGAACATTAAAAAATGACGAACATTCCTTGTCTGTAGACGAGAATGTGTATGGAAATTTGAACCTTAGTCATACACGTTAATATTACGAGCGTAAATAGATTTACAGACTCCTTAACTACAGCATTACCGAATTTAAAATATCAGTGGCAGTGACTTGTGACTTTTAGTGGAGAAACATTGACGTCAATACAATATCCATTTCTGCCAAAGTTGATAATGGTTTATAAACATTTTTACAAGTTTTTATTTGTAAACTCAATTTATCATTAAATAATTTCCTGATCCGAATTCTAGTTCTACATTAGGTGCAGTTGTTTCACTTTCCCCGTTAGTTTTGATAAATTATTTAACGTGTAAATACTGGGACACTAGGACTTACTTCGTAGGCAATATGCGACGTTAGTGTCGGGTGGTGGAGTAACGTGATAATGAAAAGAGGTCCCCAAAATAGTACGTAAGCCGCCGTGATAACCAAAAACATGCGGACTCGTCGAACTCCTTCCCTTTCAACACGCGCCAAATAACCTCGGAGGCGACGACCTCCTCCCAATGGCAGGTTAGCACTTCCAGAATGGCGGTTATCGGAAAGGGTTCCATCGACAGTCTGCAAGAAAAATAAGTTTTTATACAAACAATAAATGATAGAAGGAAGAAAAAGATTATTAAAGGAGTTTGAAAAATAGATAATAATTATTGAAATTTTTAAAATGAAAACATTTGAACAAAAAGGTTGAACTATAACTGAAAATAATTTTAATATTCTTCAGAAGAAAGAAATCAAAGACTAGAAGTTGTTCTAGAGACAGAGAAACTTAGAAAATATAGGTTGAAACTTGACGATAGACAAATAGAGTGTTGTAGCTAAAATACCAACTATATTAATGTGACTACAAGATGATTACAAGAAGCATGCATTACAATCCTTACCCTCGGTCCAACGCTGTTGGGCAGTGAATCCATGCGCCTGTTGTCTCCTGCCATGCTGACAAGCGTGGTCACTAAACCAGCTACTCGGACTGCTTCTACGTTAGCCTGCATGCCATAAGATTTAAATTCATCGAGCACTTATATCTAAACCGTAGTTGACAAAGACGAGTATTGTAGTTTGGTATTTTCAACAATATTTGTATTGATATTTCAAGACCAACGTCCATTCGTAGTATAGCGAATTCCGAAAATTTAAATCTTATTTGCGTTGTGCCACAAGTTTTTGCAAGTTACCAACAAAAATTCCTATACCGTCCAACGTATATGCACAATATCGTACAACGACTTGAAATTATGTGGGTGACTTCGTGAGTTTCAACGAGTTTCAGAGCGCATACTAGTTTTGCAATGTCCTCAACTGTGATCGTTAGCATCGCACTACATAACTTGTTACATGTCATTCAAAACAATGGCTATATACGTAACTATCACTTTTCAAAGCTATGGATGGACAATATGGACATGTTATGTTAACAACTGGACAGTTGAATGATGAACATGGAGACGTTGGTTCTATGATAATGAGAGATGAGGCAAACAGTATACACAAAGCTAAACATTTATTTTCTCGTAAAACTAACCTCTCCATGCCATCTGTTACTGAGTCTCGAGAGTATACGCCAGTGAATGTAATTAATGTTATACAAACCTTAGTGAGATCCCGGTGGAGCTTTTTCAAATGGAAAAGTGTCAATCCAACGCAGACAGCGTTAACGCCTATCCAGAGAGCGTTAAGTACGTAATGCCTGAAGGGTCCTCGGACTAAAGGACATGATGGAGCAGGCCCATAAGATCCGTAAGATCCCGCACTGGCAGCCAAAGCCCCCGATAAGAAGGTGGGTCCGAGATTTATTGTGATTGATGCGAACCAAATCATGAACGTACCAAAAAGGACGCACTGAAAAATAAATTATGCTTAGAATATAAATATAAATAAATATTCTGTGACATTCTATTCAGTGTAGAATAGTACGTATAGAACATACGCGTGCAAAATAATCATGACTAACTTGTATTATGGGATCTACACTATGGGTAGAGTGTTGTAAGAGGAGATTAACTGAAAAATACCCAGACCATATATTCGATATATTCACTGCAACTTGTCCTACAGCAACGTGTCTGACCAGCGTGAAAATCGTTGGCCAAAACCCAGCAACATTTGGAGAGGTCTTTGTGCTGCTGTAGACTGCAATGGGCTTATTCCTTGATTGATACATAGGCACACCCAGATAATGTAAATATATTTATTTATGGATACAAATAATTGCAACGAGCAGAAATCGTACACGCGCCCTCTGCGTAACATTTGAACGTTGTGCCGCTGCGCCACTGAGGCCGTCAATTTTACACACAATAATAAATCGATACAAAATACCGCGGCATTCACAAAAAAAAGTGTGTGAGTACATATTTTATATTTATAAATTCTCAAGAGTAAAATTAAAGTTGAAGATAAAGTGAAAACGTCTAGTAAGCCATAAATAAAATGAGTAGATCATAATTTTACCTGCGGGCTGTCCATCAGTAATGGCGCTGATAAATCAGCTTGTTCTTCTTCATTTTCAGGGAAAATTGGACTATCATTCAGCACTGTTGTTAGCATATTTACTGTTGACACGGTCACCTAAAAGTTTAATTACTTAGTTAATTGTATTTTTATATACTCGTAGATGACTAGCAAACCCGGCGAACTCCGTTTCACCACCAGATGGCTTATAGCCCGAGAGCCCACGACCAAAACCATGTCTCATAGCAATACGGCAAAAACCCTATAAAATCGTTAGATTGTATGATTCTGAACCCGACTAGGTGTGTAGTAACGGTCGAAAGTGTAGCAACTGCGTGGGAGGCCATTTCTGCTGTGTCAAAAAAAAAAGACAGTCGGTATTATAGCAATACGTCTGATAGTGAAAATGTACATAGATTTTATAATTGTATTACGAAAAAGTTTGTTTTCAGACATTTTGCGCGTAGCATATAGCCTGAGCGCATTTTTGAAAATGTCAACAAATTTAGCCGACCTGTATCATAGCAATACGGATAATTTTTTTTTTCAACTTTTCGTATTGCTGCCATGATTACCAAAAACCTGTTTTCAGACACTTTAAGTGTAGCATATACTCCCAAAAACGAAAATAACGTTTAACGTTTCGACGACGATTCCGAATCCGATAGCGATGGAATACGAGAATATTTTGTAACTTTGAATAAACCGTTTTTTTTAACTTCATCCCAGTTTCATTTTGTGCGATTTATTTCAGTTCTTCAAGTTCAATGTTACGGTTTCGGGTAAATTATTTGTTAATTATCATCTAATAAATTCAGGGTCGCAACGTATTCATTGGTTTGTAACAGAAAATTCAAGATGCCTCAATACGATTTTTAAATGATATCTGAGTATCGCAAAGTTGTCTGATAGAGAAGGTGCTACACTTAATTTGTCTGATATAAATTTTTTGCACATGTGGACTACTTATTTTATCATGTCCAACAATTTTCAGACATATTGCTATGATACCGATCGGTAAAATTTGTTAACATATTCAAAACGGTCTACAAATTTGTTGCGTTCACATTTCCGTCTGAAAATTGTTTTGTTTGCATCAAATAAACAAAATTTACTAATAAAAAAGATTTTCAGACGTATTGCTATGAGACATTTTTTTTGCCTCATTTTTAATTTTTTTAAGTGATTTTACGGGTTTGCGCTACATCACTAACGTCTGAAAAATATGTTTCCGGTATCTCAGAACTATCATTCAACTACAGTCTGCAAATCAGACATATTGCTATGATGCAGTTCGGTAAAATTCTTTGACAATTTTGAAAATTCGGTCAGATCAAACGCTACGCGGAAAATGTCTGATATTGGTATTTTCGAGTTCAGAATAATCATATCTATCGATTTGATGCGGTTTTGGCCGTATTGCTATGAGACAAAAATTTTGGTCGTGGGCTCTCGTACTATTATTATCAGTGATGGCGCTGTATGTGAAAAATGATCCCGAGACCTTTCCAACGAATGCAAAACCGTGGAAATCGGTTCGTGCGTTCTGGAGTTATACGGTCAGGAAAGAAAACCCGACTTATTTCTATATAGTAGATGAAGTTTTTGTATAAATACTATATAGTATAATATGCCGTAAAACCAAATAATATAAGTATTGAATAATGTATGTAGTGTGCTAGAATATACTATGGCCGGACGCTCACTGTCTGTTCTCAAAGTACTTAATCAAAGGCCGAGTAGATTACTGTTACTTCATTTACGAAGATGAACACTTTAAGCACTTAGCTACAAAAACAAATTTAGAATTAAGGCTGTACGCATAGCACCGGCTGATGACACCTGTACTCGTATGTATTTGAGGTAAATCCCAGAGCTCTCTACCTAACAGCCTAGCCATTAAGAAGTGAAGAAATTATAGTTAAGTAGTATACTTAAGTTATATAGCGTATTTTTACATTATCTATTGTCTTGTCTTTTAAGTTCATAATGCTTTCCATTTGTTAAATAGTCTTACACAGTTTTGAATGGTCCCTCTATAATTGAAACTAATTGGTCTATATTTGATAACGTTCAATCTAACTGTAAAAGTAATTAACGAAAGTCGTAATATAACACCGAAATAAAATTGAAACTGAACAATTCAATCGAGTATTCTATTGTTTCTCGAAAGTTCCAAACAATTTGAAAGACTCGTCAATATTGTATAACTTTTATTTATAAGTTGCTATCAAAATTAAGTGGCCAAGATTATTCTCGGCCCTCCCGTCTATCCAAACTGAAGCTAAGTGCCGATAAATCACTTTTATGTTTGCAACTGTCGCCAGTTTCCAACACACCAACTTTTGCCAGACACGATCTGTTATTTTTGCATCCTATAGACCGATCTGTGTTTGATGACACTTTTGTTTTATGCTTTTTAGAAGGAATGTTACGATTGCCTTTCCTGTTTTTAATCGTAAGTAGTTACTTAAAAAACCGTTATTGTGTTAGCGTATTTCCTTGATCATCAGTACCTGCAATTAACTTGCAAATATAAACTTGCCTTATTGATTCGCAATTCAAACTCGCTTATCACGGGATACCATTTTCGTGTTCTACCTGTATACGCTGTTTTGAGTTACAGTCTAGTTCAAAATGTTTATCAGTTGTTTGTGTAATGATAATGATATGACTATATGTAATATTTGTGTTATATATTATGTGTATAATGTGTATGTGTATAAATAATTGCGTATCAAAAAAAATCCCATTAAAAGGAATGTCCACACCAGACTTATAAGTGAGATTCACTTGACTTGAAAGGTAATTTTGTGATAACACCCAGTCGTCACATATGCTCATATTCATCTTAGATAGTATCTTTAAATAATCCTGCCTACCGTTATGTTGTAATAGAAACAAACACCAAAAACGAGAATTGTAACATTCGCGAGTTATTCGTAGAATCTATTTCAAAGCAGGAAAATCCCTCCGTTTTCATCCAACTATTCTATTTCAGTGAGTAGCGTTTGATCCCAGCAATCAAAGTAATGGAAAAGCTAATACAATGACTAAGTAACAATGTCCTTCATAGCTATATGACAATCTCAATCAGAGTGGAATTCTAACTTAAGTTTCAAATATTTGGGAGGCAGGACGCGACGGTATCTCGCGTCCCAATTGAGCTGTCCGATTGGAGAAATACCAATTACAGAATAATGCCGCTAATAATAACCTTGCGTTGAGTTTTCGGCGGTGAGTAGTGTAGAAAACACTGGAGTGCCCCCTCCCTCCTTCTCTTCTAGAAGGGTATCTTATCTTATCTTCTGTTATGGGGGGTGCGTGCTCTGTATCTATCGCGGACGCTTCTACCCTATTGAATCTCCCTCAACCTGTCCTTTAAGTTTGAGAAGAGTTAGCCGTCTCTATCATGGTGACTATTCTTGTTAATTGAAGGTGCCTGTAATCCTATTATTAGGGGTAACTCTTCTCGAGTATATCCATTCAAGAAGAGCATTATGACGCCCATAGTGTTGCAATCATCCATAGGTAGACACTTTCCATCAGGTGGACCGTACTCAGGAATAATTATAGTGCGTAAAGCTACATTGCATTAAAGTTTTTATTTTTTGTTACTGTGTTGTGCGGGTAGAACGATATAATACGGTAAATAGTAAATAGATAGTAGATGTTGAATACTGTTGCTGTTACTGTTGTGGTTGCTGTCAGTTGAGATCTGGAGCTCGGTGTGAAAGCACGTGCTTGTCGGTCATACAGCTCGTGTTATTTACATTAGGATTGCGGCACACTATGATGCCCGTTTTGACACGACTGGTTTTGCTCATTTTCTGTTTTTTGGTACACCTAATATTTGGCAACGAACTGTTAGACGAATAACAACCATGACCAGTTTTTTCAAAACGGCCATTATAGCGTGCCGCAACTATAAATATGTGCGAGTATAGTGTGTTATATACCATAGATCTGGATATTACAATAGGTTATATAATATATCTTACCAGTAGTAAAAAAGCAGTTTCAACGAGTGAACACTTGTAGACAGGCTGGCAGCGGAACACGGCAATACCGAGCGGTAGTAATATGGCTGCGCGAGCGCAGTCCACTACCGCTTGGTGAAATAGTAGACCATGAGACCACCTGTTCAACAAAAGGTAAGTAAGAAAACAGTTAACAAATTACTTGTTATATTAGTATGGGTGGTGGTATGGGTAATGGACTCGATCCAGGTTGCCATGGCACACACCAATGACTTTTCGATGCTTTTCGAAGTTATGTGTGTATTTATCGCAGGTTTATAAGTGCCTCGGAGAGCACGTTAAGCCGTCGGTCCCGGTTGCCATACAAACATCTATGGCAGTCGTTACGGGTAGTTGGAGCCCTCAAAAGTTCAACCGGCCTGACTTGGAACTTCGATATCGCCATTGGTCATTAGACCATTGGTTGTGGAGGTCAGATGGCAGTCGCTTCACGGCAAATATCGAAGTTCAGCCGCATCACAGTTAGACTGGAAAGCCGACCCCAACTGAGTTGGGAAAAAGGTTCAGGGAATGATGATGATTAGTATCTTACCGTAATTTAAATTATACTACAGATGTGTTTAGTAAAAACTTTTGAGAAGAGGGTGAAAAAACCCTCTTTAAAAATAAAGATTAAAAAATTAAAAATAAAAATACTTTTGAGAGAAGAGAATTTATAACTAAAGCTGAATTTCACTGACTATGCTCAATGACTTTCATTAAGTAATAAGTGAAAAATCAATTTAATTAAACAAATTATCACTAATGAAAACGACAAGGCAAGGTAAGTCCCGCTTGCATTTGTATTCGAATCGAAAACTTATCATCATTAAGTAAGTAAGTCTACGTATAATCCATTTGCTTAGGTACTTAAAAACCGAAAACCTTCTTAGCGTGTCTTTTTAATATGTTTTTTAAGCAAAAAAATATTCAGGATAAAAATACTTTTCTACTTAGTAACGCCCTCTGAATACTAAAGCCCGGTGTCGAATCACTTGTTAGTCAGTTAGTTAGTATTTGTTTAACATGTGTTTTTATACTTTTGGAAAATAGGTACTTTCCTTTAGATTTACTTTGAAATTACCAACGTAAACTTTCAACCTCTTCACTTTTCACAACGCCTTTATTTCCGATTCACATAAATTCTTTTTTTAATTCTATTAGCTATTGTCACTAGCCAGTGAGCACTCTTCAAAGAGATTTCAAGCATAGCTTGCGCCCCACAGCGCGATTTTCAATTCGTAGACTAGGACTAGTACATAATAATGTTATTCAAAAAGTTTGTTTCAGACTACAATAACATTGATCCATATAATTTCGGTTAGTAACAATATGTCTTAACACAGTGTTAGTGTTTAAAAATAATTAAAAAATGACATGAAACAAATATTTCAGTCAATTAAAACACCAATTCTTATGAAGATGATTTATAAGTAGTTTGACAGTTTTCATGAATCCCAAGGCTACGTTACTAAACTAGAAGTTATAATTCATTCTGTCAGCAATCTGTATAAAGTATCCATGGAGCAAATATCCATCATGTTTGACACTAGCTAAAATGTCTCGAGAGTTCACCTATATAGGCCTCTTGTTCGCAGTTATGGCTCATCAATAAACAAAAGTGATATATTATGTCCCTGAGGTCAGTGTGCGTAAGGGTTTGTTTGAACCTTAACCGTAAATAATGCAAGAAATGTTGTCTATTGGCTATTTTCTTTAAGACGAAAGGGACAGTTTTTTATTCATAAGAACCCAAAAGGTTATCTTTTCGTCTAAATGTATTTTCTTAGTGGATAATAGTTATATATTTGTTTTTATAATTCAATAAATCAATAAGTCAAAATATACAATTACTATTTAAATCAATCCAGACATGGATTTTAAATTCTTATAAGTTGTCAATATTAATCAATTAACCCGGCCCTCGCAAAAGTGCCCATGGCGCTAGCGACATTGCCCCTTTGAATAGCAACTCTCAACCTTTGCCCCAGGTACGAGGTGGAGCGAGATTCACCGGTTTGTTTTCACTATATAGTAACATAGATGATGGTTCCGTACTATAGAATATGTAATTTTCTTCTTCGATATGTTTATATTATATTTTTTTATTTTTTGGTTCAATGGTTTCCATGGGTACCATGCGTTAATAGTATTAATGTTGAAATCGAGCTGACTATAAACAAAAAGTATGGCTCGCGTAAAGATGATTTCAGAAAGGAATTAAGGAAAATTACGTAACGCCACGTTCGTCGCCCCGCCGCCGCCGCCCATGCTTTGTTTCAGTTTTACCGATAGATAAATCTACCTCTCGTAGTCATACGTTCATAGAGCCTATTTTCATTCATGGTGCTTATTTTGATTTCCCTGAATAAAAATAAAAATACTTCAAGTATGGTGTCATAGCACTGTTTATTGAATTAAAATTTCCATATAACCTACTGTTTTTATTTTTATTAAAGACAATTAAGTATATTTTTATAGTTCCGTATCCGGACCAACTACTGAACTGCTGCAGTCTGACTATCGGACTGCATACGAACGGTTATGATTTTTGAGACAAACAGACACGGTTAACAGATGTACGCCATGACTACTCGCGCACAAACTGACGACGTGTTTTTTTAATCAAAACCTAAAATCATAACCGTCCGTGTGCAGTCCGGTAATCGGACTTCGCGGACCGATTACACTGAAGGCCGATACCAACTGATTTGGGAGAAGGACCGACGGATGGGTACCTATGATATGTGTGTTTAAAAAAATATACATACAAAAATGTTACATTACCAACCCTTACCAATCCATAAGTATCTATTCAATGTTATGCGCTTGAAAAGAGATTACTTTTTACGTAGGTATATAATTTATTTCACAACTTTACCCCTCAAACTACGAGTAAGTAGCTTCAACCTGGCTAACTTTTAATCAAATTTTAACTTTCTCGTCCCATAGATTCGGCGACAGGCCGACAGACCTAAAAGTTTTATAGATAAGTGTTCCGTTTTTTATTCAACTATGGAACCTTAAAATTTTAACACATTTTAACTTAGGAAAGAGCAAATCCTTGGAAATAAATCTTGAATCTTACCTATAGATTGAAAGTTTTTTGTATGGGCAGGGACGTAGTACCTATAAAAAAACGAAGTGTCGCAGAACATCGACTGAAGCACAAAAAGTGGCTTACTTAGCGAGAACGTGTGCGTATTTCTCTTGGCGTACATGTGCCGAGAACTGTACTATATTGATAAGGTACCTAAAGTAAGCCACCTGAGTTGGATACGAAATTCGCACACATTATTATCATAAGTATGCCACTTTTTGTGTTTCAATCGATATTCTGTCACACACTGTCCATGTTTATTATACGTCCATGATCATAGCTATTTAATCAAAGAAAAAAACATACTGTATAATCTATAATCTTTACAATAAAAAATCTAAAGCCGTCATCCAAGACGGGACCTTTACTTGCAGGAGAAATTTTCTGAATAGAATTTAGCTACTTGTACATTCACTTTTTCTGATCTAAAGGGGGGAAAACGTAGCTGATTGCTTTGAAATTTCATAAATACAAAATCATTAATCCCAATCTAAAATTAGGAACGCAAGGAATAAATCTCATAATCTGATTTGAGTATAATCCTATCTGATCAAATAAACTGGTAGTGATCTCATAATTTGATTCCTTAGAAATTAGAACCGTCTCCAACGTTAATCATATTTTCTGTTGGCATCGTCTTTTATCTTTACAGAATAAAGGTGCTCAAAGAAAATTGGATAACAGAAAGGCCTTTTAATAACGAAGGATAGTTCTAGCCTCTTTGTTTTAATACGAGTACTATAGGTACTATAATGCTATTACGTTTATTTTTTAAAGTAATTGTTCTGATTTTCAGTTGTATCTTTTATCTAAAAAAGTTTGTATTTAAAATTTTTAAAGAAGATATGTCTTGCAATTGACATCCACCAATGTAAAAAACCATCATTCATTTGATGTTTGTTGTTGTTGCTGTTTGTCTGTTGTTGTTGATAATGTTTCAATTTCGATCTGAAAACGCGATCTGTTTCATTTTGAACCGTTACATACAGTTATTCTGTTTGTTGCAATAGTTGACCCCATTTCATGTTTTCATTTATGCTCAGTACCTGAGAACGTGATTTTTATACCATAAAGATGGTTGTGGTTGAACTGTCATTTCCAAAACGTTTTGGAAATTAGGTCGTTACATATGAAATTGCCGTTTTGTTTGAAGTAATTGGAGGAAACCTAATTTTCAGTAAGTACTAACATGTTTGCCTTTTTTCAGGAATATCAAATCCAAATCTTATGATTTTTTTGTGAATATTCAGTAAACAACAACTGTTATTACATTGTTGTGAGCTGTCACAGCTGAAAAAAGTAATACGAAATTTATCATCAAAATGGATAGCATTTAGGAAGTACGCTTCTTGAAGATCGAATTTAATTTATCAAGCGGCCAATATAAACAAAACTTTCAAACAAAATATAAATAAGTGCAATAGTTATTAAATTAAAGGAATAACGAACTCATGAATCCGTAAGAAAATTTCGGCATTTTCATCTGTTCAACCTATTATTATAATAAACTAATATACCTATCTCAATAGAGCAGGCCCTCCTTTGGCACATCTCCTGTAATCAAAATGCAGCCAAATATCGATTTGGCAGTAGGTACTACACATCGTTATGTTTTAATTATTATGTTCCTATTATCTATTAAACATAACATAACATAAACTCACGCCTTTATCCCCGAAGGGGTAGGCAGAGGTGCTGGCACCCACATTTCGCCAGTTATTATCTATTAAACTGTATTAATTCTAAAATTAGTTATATGAGCGAGTAACACACATTACATCCAGACTTCGTAGTGTCAAATATGCCAAATAATGTGTTACTAGCTTTATTAGCGGGTGTGAAAAAGCATCAGATGAGGCCGTCAAGCTGAGCACCACCATTATAACACTATACGTGTTTATAATGGTAACCTTCTATCTTAAAACTTTGCCTTCACGTATTCTTAATTAAATGAAAATAACTAAATAACAAAAGGTGGATATGCTTTAAAATTCTAAAGTTTTAAACAAAATTCGAGAATTATGTTAAAATTAAAAACTTTTGACTTCAAAATATTTTACAATAAAACTTTCTCGGTAGCATAATTAACGTTAAGATTTATAAGCATATTTCTCTTAAGTATTTAAATATAGAGAATGAAATATCCTTACAGCTTTATAACTATTTTGTAATAAAGGGTTTTTATTAATTTTGTTGCTGGATACACACATTTACACTCTGGTGGCATTGCACTAGCGAGATAAATTTCTTTACAAGAGAGCTCAATACCCGGATTGGGCAAAATAGGTACATTATTGCCATTCGAAAAAAATTGTACTTAATTATGGCAGAACGGGTCTTAAAGGTGAGCTATAAGCAAAATATTTCTACTTGGTAGGGTTCTCTAATCCATGGACGTCACGTCCGAAACGACGATCGGGGCAATTAAACAAACACTTATACTCGTAGTTTACGAAGAAGTCCCGTTCTGTCGTAATTATGTGTTAAAGTCTAAAACGTAATAAAATACTTAGTACTTATTTATTAAATTTGTGTAACGAGTAAAACGAAATTTACAAAACGTTCAACTGTAAGGTGTAAGAATATAGTACACAGACAGACTTCCTTTCACAATAATAAAATCATATTAATTATAGCACAGTCGATGGAATGTTTTCGTCTGTAATAATAGTATGAAGAAAGTTATTGTAAACATCATCTTTGAAACGTTATAATGACTTAATCTATATCGGATTTATCCTATACAATCCTACTTAAGCCCTATATAAAATGCAGATTCGGTAACAGCTATGAATATTATTCCGTGTCGCGGAATACAAACGTGCCCAATCTATGGAGCCGATCATTAGATTCACAATGACGTATCCCCGGTTATGTATTTTGATATCTTTTCTACCAATATTCTTATATCGTTATTGCTTTTGCAATATTGGAATATCATTGCTTTTTCGTGAAATTCGGATGCAGTAGGGGACATCTCTAATTTCAAACGAGTATTTTTTTTAACCTCAGTCTAATTAGTAAAGAACTCCATTTTGGTGAGGTACTTAACTAAAGAATCTTGTGGCAACTTTTTATAAAAACACATGTTAAACAAATAAACTAGACTATCTAACTGACCAACTAGTGGTTCGATACAGGTTTTTAGTCTTCAAAATGTGTTACTAAACAGAAAAGTATTTTTATACTGAGTTTTTAAACAAAACGCATTAACAAGACACTAACATTATTTACGTTTATCTAAGTACCTAAACAAATGGAACATAGGTATCTATTCGATATACATTTACTACATTGAAAGAGTTCTACACTAGGAAGAGTGTTCAATAATATAGTCATAATTAGATTTTGGTCGCGTTATATCCGGCCCAGACACAGCGTCAGATGCATAGCTGGAGTCTGCAAATGGTGCCCGAAATATGGCAAAGGCTCTCCATATATTAAGGGAGGCCGAATACAATGATGGCGCCTACCCCGATAAAAGATCTAAGCATGAGTATTATACTCGTATATGTATATGTGTGATATTATTTTCACATTAGTTTTTATTCATATAGAATTTTCAGAGCTTATATCCAATGGTGCTTGCCCTATTTTTTTGTATCGACGCTTATGTCCTGTACTAGTACAATTTATCAGCCACGACTCAAAAAAATGCTTCTTTTGAACAATGAAAAACATCCATTTTTTCCTGTCTCGTCATTCTTCACATCGAAAGGCTCCCAGAATTTATAGCTTTATTTTTTTTTTTCATAGTAATACATCGTTATTTATGGCCGTGAGATTTTTCCCTTGACAATATCTGTTAACGTTGTTATTGAACATCTCAGATACGGTTTGAAGGGCCTGCTATTGAGCTTTTATAATGCCTATTATTCCGAGCGACAGCCTGATAAGATGATCGGCGGGTTTCTACTGAAAAATTGGCTGTTAGACGTGAAAGAAATCTTTACTAGACTGGGTAAATACAACTTGAGACATAATGTACCTACAGAATTTTTAAAGAGATTATAATCGTTACCAAGATATTGATTTTAAAAACAGGTTTTGATTTTCGAAAAAGTTTCTTCCATAATAAAAATTGGTAGTACTACTCTTATCATCAATTTCATGGTAGGTACTTTTTTCTGTCATGATGTTGGTAAAATAGATTTATTATATTTTGTATCACTGCATTACTGTCACACAGAATACAAGATAGTGGCAACGGTGCTGTTGCCGCTATGTTAACTATGACGAAGGAATCACATCGCACAATATTTTTAATAAAATTTTAAGGCATTAATATGCTAAGTTTTCTAATCGTCTTAGGGGGCAACGTTGAAGCTATTCACCGAGAATCCTACGTTCTTAGGGGGGAGACCCCTAAGACGCGAAAGAGAGTTTCGAATGTGTATGTGTGTCTAGTAGTTCAAATGGTCAGAGCATTCTTCCTAGTTGCGGGTCAAGTACAAGTTCTAGAGATTCACTTTTCTCAAAATTTATTATTAAAAGTTGTTTAAAAAATTTTCTATTCATATGGTGAACTCTAATTTCAATATTTCATATGCAAATGGTGGTACTAACACAAAGTTTTGCAAAAACAATGGATTTCTGCAACCCAAAAACTGATAAATAATCTAAATGCATCAAGAAGACTTACCTCCTTAACTGCTTTTTGCTCAGTATGACAATCATCAGCGCCAAATTTGCTGACATTCCTAGACTGGATAGCGCGAGTAAGGCTGCCGCGCTTGCAGCGCCGCCTGGCGGACAGTGCCTCGTGTTATTGGCGATCGATGAGTTCGAGGCGCCGGCTGACCCGAAGCGAAGGTTCCCTCCGATCATAGCCACAGCGGACCCTGCTTATGGAAAAAATAACAGTGAGAAAATCGCGGGTCCAACTGCGAAGAAGTTACAAAATTACTATAGTTACCTATTTTTTTTATTGTGTTACTAGTATCGTCATCTGAAAGATGAAATTAATGTCACTGAGAAATTATTAGAATTACATTATTTAATGATCACATAACTTGTTCAATTACATGATCAGATTTATATGTTATTTATAGATACATTTTTAAATTTTCATGTTTATAAAATCATCCAATTTAAATGCCAATTTTCACTTTTTTATATTATATTCGATAAAGAGATATTTATTACAATTACCTGCTGACATTTTGGCGAGTAGTCGTCCGCTCTCAATGGGAATTAAGTATCAAATGCAATAAATCACTGTGGCAGCCAATCAAGAAGGCTCCCTCCCCCCCACCGGCCCATTGCATTTTTGCACCAATAATGTTACTATTCACTGACATCACTATCAATGAGTCTTTTTTTATAGCACTTTATTGTCTGTCATTCAATGTTGACACTTTTCCTGAAGTTTTGTCAGATTCTATATAGTCCTTGAAATCTTTTTGTTAAGCACTATTGCAATTTAGTACACTACGATATCTGTCAAAAAAAGAAACAAAAATTATATACACTACAAAGAAACTAATTAAAATTACCCTTGTATATTGATAAATTGTTTATACAGATAAATATTGATGATTCTTCATAAGAGGATAAAGAAAATGAGCATATTTCCATTACAAAGAAAACAAGCCGCGGTAGCCTAGTGGTATGGGTGGTGGACTGCTGAGACGAGGTCTCGGGTTCGATCCCAGGTTTACCATGGCACACACCAATGACTACGATGCTTTTCGAAGTTATGTGTGTATTTATCGCAGGTTTATAAGTGCCCGGTTGATGGCAATAGGCTCGCCCCCTATTACATTGGGACCTAAATATGCACTGGCGAAATGTGGGTGCTAGCACCTCTGCCTACCCCTTCGGGGATATAGGCGTGATAGTATAAAAAAAAAAAAAAAAAAAAGAATTGAGCGGAATTTCCTTGTTACGTAGAACAACAGTTTCTGAAAGCCAGTGAAACTACATAATGGAATTAAAATCTTTGATGTACATGCAAGCTATGTGTACCGAGAAAGCTTGAAAGCTTGTCAAAGCTACTAATGAATTGTACACAGGTCTGTAGACTCCTGTTAGTCCTCTTTGTATATGCCTAGTTGAGTTGCAGTCGACGTCTCATCCTAAGCCGCAATTGCCTCGTAGCCAGTCACTTTGAAACAAAGCTTAACAGTGTTGTTAAAGTTACTAAGTTGTTTATTGAGCGGTCGAGTTCAATGTTTTGAAATGAAAAATGGAATTGAATTAGCATATCGGTAACTTCCATTTTGTTAGGTCAGCTTAGGTTAAGTTTGTTTAGCAAATGTGTGTAATTTTAATGTGTAGAAATATGTTATCTTTAGAAGTCCAAACCCCCGACGTCAATGAGCTTCTATTTTGAAGGTCCAGCAGGCACGTAGTCGAAAGGTAACATAGAGGTCCAATGGATTATATTTATAGATGAGGTCGAATTTTGAGGGTCCAGCATAAGTTTCACGTGTCTGTGTGTGAGTGTGTGTGACAACGTAACTACCGAACTTTATACAATAAGTATGATAAAATAAGCTCAACTATATAAAATTGTATTGTAGTATCAATAGAAGTATTTCAGTTCTTTTACAGACTTATTTAAACTTTTCATAAATAAAATTAATGTTTTACAAATCTAATTAGCTAGTACAACTTAAGGCTTCAGTGGTACAATTATCACCACTTAAGGCTACAGTGGTACAATATTCACCATAAGTGTTTTTTATTTATAATAATATGGCACAGGTATTTCATGATAAAGAAGATGTCAGACATGTCAAGTCGCACATCAATTTGACGTGGGTTGGAGAGCTTCATTATATTATAACTAATGCCTCGGCGTACTTTATGATAAATAATGTTCAACTGTACAAAAAATATTACGTGAACTGTCAAATAATTTTAATAATAAGACTCTTTTCCTTGAAATTATGCTATATTCACAATTTCAAAACTGCCAACAATGGATTTTTTATTTATTTTTAACAAGTTCTTAAAATATTTGAAGATGGTGTTCAGTATCTTAATGGTTTAAAGAATATTATAAATATTAACATCGGACGATTTTTTTTAATATCCTGTGAAACTTTTCATCGGCACCAATTCTTTATAGACATTTAATTAGTAAGGTAACAAATGATGATGAGAGGAAGTTAAAACAATGAACATCATCATTACAAATTCAGATAAACCCAACGCGAAAAGAAAAGCTACAAAAATAAAGTACCTCTTGATATTTAACAGATTTTAACAACGTTTATTACACCATAACGCTGAAGTATAATACAGTTATTGTGATCTTTATAGGCTATTATACAAAGCCTTTAAAGCTACGAAATAAAGCCACTACTAAAAGCATCCAAGTCATGAGATAAACGGCGGGCTACAGACATAATTACGACCCCATCTGGAATGTCGGTCAGCGTCGCGTAAAACACTATAGCCGTGCACATAAATAAAGCTCTATTCAACCTTATGTTTTTGACGAATATAGAACGCATCTAAGCACCATTGCTATATATTTACAATATTAGATACCTACTCGTAAAACAAAATGTAAAAATGATACTTATAATTTTCTCGCTTCGCAAAAAAGCTTTCGAAAATACACATATGAGCAATGGTAGTCTTTACGGGTAGTCAGAGCCCTAAAAAGTTCGATAACTATTCCAACTACAGAACTTCGATATCGTCAATTGGTTGCCATTCGATGTCAGTACCTTCACAGAAAACTACTCTTCTACTACACTACTCTTTTTAATGTAGTAGTAACTATATTTGCACCACCTTTTTTTAACCGTTCAGATTAGCGATTATTTTGCTATAGATAAAAAGTATTTATGGCGTTTCATACTTTGAACGCTTGAATATCTACGAAAAAATTTAGACGTATTCCTATCAAAAAGGTTCATATTGTAGAATTTATCCTTCTTTGCGTAAATACGCCAACCAATGACTCGTCAACTACATAGGGATCACTTCCACTTATTTTTTGTGTTCCATGGTTGATAGCATCTGAATAGAGGCAGCGGCGGTAGTGAAGTTAAGGCCCCCGATGCCACAGCTACATGCCCTCCCTCCCACCTTTTTACAGCTGAAATGACGAGGTTACAAAATATATGAGCTCATTTCAATATTTTAGTCGTTCATCCGTTAGTAGTGTAATCAACACATGCTATGAGAAAAACGGCAGTCACCGTTTACAGGTACAGGCAGCTGAAAACCCTTTATCAATTTTAATACGAGCGTAAAACATTTTCACCCAAGTGACATATCGAAACAGCGTCAGTATAAAAACAACCGTTCAGCGAACAAACTTTTCATCTCACTTTTTTAGCAAATAAAACAGTTGGCAGCCTGGAACAAATATTAGTCGGTTTCATGACTTTTTTCGGAATGGAAAATACCGCAGTGCCATATGAAAATACATTTAAAATTTTATGATGCTGGTGTAAATAAAAATGTGGGAGTAAATTTTAATGTGTTTTTAGGTATTTGAAGGTTAATTAAATTTTATGAAACAGAAAACATCGGAGAAGGGTTACGCACATAACTTAAATACCTACACAATAGGTTCAACAATGTGATCACAAATATGTTGCTAAACCTTTTTGCTGCTGTTTTATATATTTTTATTATACCTTATATACATAGGTATATGAATGAGTTTGGATTTACTGGGTTAGTCAAATAATACGAGTATATAATAAAATAGTGAATGAAAATATTCAATGAACCTATTAGTTCAATGCTGATAATAAAGGCGTCTTTCGATGTGGGAATATTTTGACCTACTGTTTCCACGCAATAACACACCACACGCCTTGCCAGCTCTCGTGTTTCCTTCTTCCTACAATCCCGGATCCATTAAACGGAGCGTGAAAAAGCATCTGATGAGGATCACTGAGCGGCACCACTGTTGTGTGTTTGTAATGGTGACCGTCTTTCCTGTGACCTTGCCTACAGCTAACCATCAGGCGAGGTCACGTGATAAAAAAATAAAAATTACGAATTTGATAGTTTATATTATTACTATTTTACCAATCTTGTTGCAAAACTCCTTCAAAACGATACCAGTTTTGGATTAATGTAGTTTGGCATCCACGGTTTAGAATTCGTGACATCTAAAACATTAACCTAAATAGCGCTCCATCATCATTCACTCCACCATCCAGTGACCTTTGGTGGGCATTACTTGGAACATTTACTTAACTGTTATCATTATGCAAAATCCAGGCAATTACGAGACTCATTACTCGAAATGTATTATTTATTCTGAGTAATGTAAATGTATATATTAGAATTGCTAGTACCGTTGTTGATGTTTATATTTTTTTATGTTAATTTTAAATTTCTTTGAAATCTGTACTTGGAGTAAACCGTTTATTTATAAGAGTAGAACTGAGACTGACAAAAGTACCATACTCACCACCAAGAACAATTTTATTTTTTATATTTTTATAGCACTTAGGTGGCAGACAAGCACGCTGCCCACCTGATGGACAGTGGTTACCGTGGCCTATGGACGTTTGCAACACCAGGGGCATCACATTTGTGCTGTCAACCATATAGAGAAGGGGGAAAAGAGAAAGGGGGACAGGAGAAATTTAAGAGAGTCTCTGTACTGTCAGTGCAGAAGACAATGGTTTCTTAGTCTTCTCACTGACAACACAAAACCTCTCCAGTGAGCTCTGGCTACCCTACTACCGGAAACACAACACAAGGTTATTATTAGCCGCGGTCTTTTGTAGTATTTCCTCAGTCGGACTGCTCAATTAGGACGAGAAATACAGTCATGTACTACCTCTGTCGTCGTTTCTACATTGCCACTGCCATTTTTATTCGGTAACGCGGAAATGAAGGAATCTGTGGGTCTATTTACGCTAGTAATATTAATATCTATGATTTAAGTAAAGTTTTCTGTAGATGACCCTTGGCGTGCCGCAACAAAATTAATATATCAAAATGTTTCTGTTTATAAGTTTATCCTTCATTCACATATCAACAGGACAGTTAGAATATGCAGAGATCATTGTCTTCATAGCGTTAGTCCCGGTTTTTCGTTAGTCTATGCGTAATATTAACTTTTGCCCAATACTGTGGCCATACGGAATTCTGATCCCGTGCCCACAGTCCATGGAAATCTATTCCAGAGATTAAAAATATCCTATGTGTTATATCCAAGTTTAATGTTGTAACATATCCTTGTACCAAATTTCAGCTAGATCAAATATCGTTTCTATAAAACCTGATTTAGTTGTATCGAAGTTATAGTAAATATCAACAATGACCACTGACTATACGAAAACGCAGCTGCTCCAATATCCTAAACAAACAAATAAGATTCACTTTAGCAATAAGGCCGGCTATCGAATTTCGGGTAGTTTCGTGTGAGAATACTTTCAAGGCGAACACAACTCGGTGTGGAAATGAAATCTGTGATAATTTACACTGCGTTACTTTTATCGGATAAGTTGAGTATTATCCTTACGGTAGGTATATTATTGAATAATAATATTCTAGGACAATCTATACTACGCTACCTAGACCCATGTAAGCATGGCTTAAAAAGCTTGTGTTATGGGTTCTAGAATGCGTATAAACATACTTATATACATATTTTTTTCTTATAAACATACGTATTACATATGGAAACACCCAGAGTAAAATTCAAATATTCACATTCATGCACACAATTATTGGAATTATTTAATGTGATAGGTTATAAGTCTTAAATAGCATAGACTACTTATTATCCCCGGGAATAATTTCTCGCCGGATGGTTCCCAGCCGAACTTTTCCCAAGTGGGTAGGTGAGGTGAGGTCTGAGGTGTACCTCAGACTCAGTCAACAAAAGTGCCCGAAATCGGCAACAGGCTCACACGAAATTAAAAAAGTAATAAATTTCTGTTTATAAGTTTATTATTCATTAGCACATCAACAGTGCAGCAATTCTGCTTAGATCCTATCCTAGCCAACTTTCAATCTTTTTTTTAAACCGTTTAACTTGCGTTATTCTCTCTTGATCGTGTTAGTATAGCTGAATAAAATATAAATATCATGAAAAAACATGAACTTGCAAGATGGCGCTACTTGTTCTTTTTTGCAGTGAGGTTTTTTTATGAAATTTTCGTTTCATTTAGCTGTACAGTACTGATATGATCGAGAGTAAACAATGCAAAAAAAAAATTGCTTTGCCGTAATTTTTTTGCATGCCAATATGTTGTGTACCATGAGTACTACCAGGGGCCTTCGGCTTCGAGAGCGTTCCCCTTACACCCTATATATTACGTATGTAAAAGTTTGTAGAGAGGTTTTGATATTTGAAGATTTGGTTAAACTCTACCACGCTATAACGGCTGAACACAACAGCTGGGCTGTATTTTTCTCCAGGAATATATTCCCGGGTTACGGAAACAGGATCAGAATACCTGCAAACTAAGCGGCAGGTCACTGTTAGTTCTAAATAAAATACTTCAGTGGTGTGATAGAAGAAATTTGGGCCACGGCCCCATTTGAGGCGTGAAGTGTTACACGTACAAAAATTTGAATATTTCCCACTATTGCGAAGCACAATGTTTTATTTTACTGACTGCTACGAACCGCTCTAGCATCAGCACAAAAAACTAGGTTGTTATCGACAGAACTGCTTCGTTTTTATTTTCATATTTTTTTATTTAATAGAACACAAAACGAATTTGAAAATATTTTGAATTCAAAAAATTTTGAATGTTTCATCAATCCAATAATTTCAGATCATTCATAGCAGAAGCAAGCTGCAGTGGCGGTATAAAGCGTGGGAAAGGGGGTATCTCTTTCGCGGGTCCGCCAGTGCGCGGGAGGTATCTCTTGTATTATCTTACCTCTGGTAATCAAATACCTAAAGACGGCGGGCGTTTAATCGGTTCGAGTCCGACCCTTTTGGACCCTTGACACAATCGTCTTGCACCACCGGTGGTGTCAAGGGTATTTTTTAATACCCATTACACTACCAAAGAGCAATACCCTTGACACCACCGGTGGTGCAAGACGGTGGTGTCAAGGGTCCAAAAGGGAGTCCGACATACCCACCGGCTTTGGTGGGGATGGTTTCGTGGGGATTCGGCGCACGAAAAAAATAACGATTTAGATGCTTGACGATTGAACCACAATCTGATAATATAAGATTCAAAGCGGTAAATAGTAAATAAATGCATAAACATTGGAAGATGATCAATTCGATCGAGTTATGTTGAATCAAGATAGAGTTGATACGAGTATCTTGATTCAATATAACTCTTCGAATAAGATAAATTTGTTTTTTTAACAAGTTTAATAAACGTTTGATTGTTGATTGATTGATATTATTAGTACTTAATTTTTTTTTCTTACGAATTCATTATTAATTATGTCAGTGCTGGAAACGGTTAAAGACGAAACCGACTATGATAAAGATAAGTAATCATAATAGCTTAAAAAGTAAAGCTGGATAGGGATATTAAGATTGTTAACACAAGACAAATCTCTCAAAGCCAGTACAAAGCCCATAATATCTTCTGTAGGTATCACAACAATTTTATGTTCATCCGGAAATATATTGAAAGGTTTATGGAGCAAAAAAGTAGGTACACCCTCCATATTACATTCATAAAACAAGGCGTGTTTTTACCACACCACGATTACACAGATCGTTAGCCTTTCCATTTAAAGGTTAACCTCAAAATTCCATTGCTCATGAATTTTAAATGTAATAGAAATATTCCATTACATTTTGTATAGACTTCAATAAAAGAAGATAAACCCATACAGGTCAAATGTAAATAATGCTATGAAACAAATGAAGTCTTTTTTCCCTACTGACTGCCATAGATGTTAGTATGAGAACCGGGACCGACGGCTTAACGTGCTCTCCGAGGCACGACCAGACTAGTGCAAATAACCATATTCATGCACACTAATATTTGCACTCACCACAATGAACCTGTGCCTTCTGTGTAGTAGTCGCGTTCACTACCGCCACGCCACAGAGGCTTCTTTTTCACACGCGATTCTTTTCTCAAAACTTTTTTACCAAAGGCATATAAACAAAATAACAAACAAATTTTTTAAAACGAAAACATTATCGTGCAAATTAGTATTCCCAAAATATATATTATAATGTGTAAACGAAGTGGGCCGTGTAGGACCCTCGGTACGACCTAGTAACCTGGGTTTGACTGAATAGAACTGCACTCACGCCATTTTACACAAAACGAATTTGCAAATTGGGTACGAATTTATAATTTAATTTTACGAACTTTCGGTAAATATGTTGGAGGAAATCTGTTTTAGCCTACATTATGCATTGAAATTAGAGTTCTCTAATAAATTTCGCGGTTTATTATATTTCGGCCAAACCCATGTTTTGTACAAACTACCCGATTGGCGGCAATAGACTCGCCCCCTATTACGTGGACCCAAAAATCATAGTTAGCGAAATTTGGATGTTTAATACACCTCTGCCTACCCCTTCGGTGATTACGGGTGTGAACATATATATGTTTGTATGTATCATAGTAGGCTTTCCGCTCTTTGACTGCACGTATAGTATGTACCGAACACCGAATCGCTTGGTAGGTATAAGTGAAATGTCCGCCACATAGCGATAGCAAGTCGCTGTACGTCTGTTCGATCAAAGGTGAAAGGTTTTTGAAGCAATCAAGTTGTACACTCCCCGAACCATGTCCATAACCATGCTTGCAGAGAAGCAAAAGAATATATTAGTCGTGATCGAATACATTAATATTAGCATTATTTCAACGTTTAATACGAAACAGCAGATACCGAATCGTTATCTCAGCCTACCTTAAGTAAGAAAGACTGACGTATGTGTATAACATTCAAATGTAAAGAATGTGCCAATTATTAGTTGCTAGTTACTTTTTTTCTTTTGCATTAAAGGTTTTTTTAATGAGGTCAGGTCAGAAGCACTCGAAACCGGTTTGCATGAAAGGCTTAATAACAGTAGAGGTAACTCGTGAAGTTTTTACTGGTAGCCACACACGTTACAATATACTTGCGCAAATTTATATTTGCACGAATATATTGTAACGTTATTAGAAGATACTTGAGTAAACTTATTACAAGTGTATTTGGACAATCCTAGGTTTGCAGAGTTATACTTTAACGTGTATGAAAAATATAAGCAGATGGAGGACTGACGTCTCTGTCTACCAGGAGGGAAATACGAATGAGCATATGTATATCTTTGTATGTACATTCACAGATTCTTCTATACCAGAAAGGATACCTAGTTCCGTTGCCAACAACCGTATATCATCAATCAAAAGCCTTTTAGCAGCAACAACGGCGTATTGGGTAACACACATTCGAATAGAGCCCATTTTACGTCATCGAAATTGGTTAAGTAGTAAAAATATGAACAATGTCCCGAGCGCCAAAATCTATCGAATCCGTAACGTCTACATATCGAAAGAGCCGGCTACTGTAAAGCAGTATGTGCATCCTGTCAATCACAATGATCCCCTCGATACGTTTACCTTACGAATTTGATAATTCTTCGTGCTAGGGGCTATAAGATGTTGGAAATTCATACTTTTCATATATATTGTTCTGTAGTCTGTAACACTCATTTAACCGAAGCGAAGCCCGTTATCCACTTTAATACTTTTACTTTTTCTGGTTTGTATTTCAACTAACAGGAAAATTAAATATTTCGCAGAGACAAACTGAACCGATAACTCCAGTATAGCCAGTAAATTAAGTTTGATATGTAATAACGATGTAACAATACGAGTTTTGCTCTGCAGTTGTACGATGTCGGACAGGTATGTGCAATGGCAGCACATCGAATATGATTGAGTCTACAAGGAATATATAATATTTTAGAATTAATATAATACTAACTGATTTTATGGCCTTAGTTGTTGTTAAAACAAGTGAAACGATGGGAACAGTGAAGTGTAGATACAATTAGATAATATTCAATCAGACTATTGTGACAGCTGTAATTTACGATCACGATACGATAGGCTGTATGATACGCTTTTCATTTGACCCACTACAATTGACCCACTGACGTTCAATAAGATTTGTAAAGCTTTATATCTCCTATGAGTATACGTAAAGCTCTCCAAATGTTTTAAAAAACTTGACCGAATCTGAAAGAAGGTTTAGAAGCCATGAATGTTTCATAAGTCTGTTCAATATACTCGTACCTACATTACGCCATCCTTTTGTACATGCGATTTAAAATAGAAAGTACGCATAAAAATGTTTCAATACAACTTTGAGGCTTTCTGCATGAATAAGATGTTAATAAATTATAAACCTGAAGGATTTATATCGTTTTTAATTTGTGCAGAAAGTTTCTCGACTCCGTTGAGAGTAGGAAAAATATATTCACGAAATTATGACGCACAAAGATGGTTTATGTTGCTGAAATCTAAATAAAAACGAAATTATTAAAATGCAAAAATTGTGAAGAGCCACGCGAATAGACGAGTGAAGCAGCCCACTCATATCTGAGCCACGCAACTTACGTAACATACAAATAACACATAGTTATAACTGTGTGATATTTTTTGTGTTTTTTTTTCATTGTGCGCAAAATCCTCACGGATAATACCTCTACCAAAATCGGTGTAGGTGATTATGTCGGACTCAGACCGACCAAAACGCACGCCGTCCATGGGTCCTTGATTACCGGAGGTGAGATTATACAAGAAATATCTCTCACACTCTGACATTGTGTGATGTTCTGCCTCAGTACTGACCGTGGGTTGTAAAAATCGTAGTACATTTGCTGCGCCATCTAGTGATTTCACGCCCAAAGGAATATTACTTTTACACAGCCTACACCTTGCCTTAATATGTCTATTAAACAGCTGTACCACGTCAGCAACTTAAGCCTTTATGAGCTCATATACTCATTACTGAACGTGTGGGCTATTATTGAATATAATGGTTGGAATAATGCCGCTTAGTGTGATGTCTCCAAGTAATTCCACTTGGTAGTAATCGTTAAGCTTTGTTAACAGACATTAAGGCGTTGATAACAACGAAAATGGGATAAAACGAGCCACTTATCATGACTTGCATTACTTTAAAGAAGCTTTGTGGAAGCCTTTTTAAAAAGAATTTTGGGTTACGATAAGAAACTCGATGTCTTTTGCATACTGGCAAATGTTATGCTTGAGTTAAGTCACGTCGTTTATACTAAGATGCGTTTATCCTCGGGTGAGAAACAGATCTCGTATCTGTGATAATGAACATCCAAGACGTTGTACGATGTTCTGAAGTAAGGTACGAGTATATTAGGTTGTTAGCAGACACATATAGCTGTCAGATTAGACTAGCAGTGGCTAGGGGTCCCCTAGTATACGATTCCTGGCGGCTTCTCAATGGATTGCATGATGTATGACAGCCTACATCGAAGCAAACTATTTTCCACCAGCTTCCCTTTTGAAAATTTTCATCCCATTCCATTGCATTTGCCACTGATGCAAGGCTACATACACGTAACTAATGGAAGTACAGGTGGCCAGTTTATACGTATAAGAAATATTGTCCCAATGATGTGAGTCGTAATACAAATATGCAGGCAGACTTAAGCGCGATTTACACAATTAACTGAAGTTTAATGTAAAGTATCATCTATGTGCATATTAAAAATACACACTTGAAATACTTTAACTTCTTAGTGTCACCAATATATTATTCAGCGATAATCTACGACTGTGAAATATTGCAGACTTAGTGGACCTGTTTACGCCTTACTGTCTAGACATGTTTACTCGACAGTTCAGAACAAACTGCTCCCGTAAATCAACGAAACTCATTAGAAGCATTTGGTCTAACAGTATCGATGCTTTTACTATTTTTAGGCTGAAATACATAAAAGTATACCCACTAAATACTTCTTAGCTAACCAATTCACCATAGGATCTTCTTTGTCTTTCAACTGCAGTCGGTTACGTTGAACTCGAACCGACTAAAAGAATGATAATGATTGAATTAAAATAAAAGTTTCTTCGACAAGATTGTTTGATGAAGAGGGTCACTCCACGTATGTACAAAAAGGGCCACAGTAATGTGCTAGTAAACAAGAAACTAATTTCGGTGACACAAAAAACTACATTACCGAAAGTGGCGACAAGAAACGTTAATTTTCAAAGAGAATGGTCTGAGTAAGACATAAATACTTTTTGCTGTGAGAAATCAATGCTATACTTTTATTTATATTTATCTTTTTTCTTTATCCTTTTAATAATGATTTGCTGCCAGCACCAATAAGTCTAAATCCGCCACGGGTGTAGTTTTTCAAAGTTCTGAAAATCTTATTGGAGCCCCTTTGGTTTTTGCATTAAGACAATACTCTGTAATAATTAAAAGTTAATAGGTTTTAAAAAGCATTCCACGGTTCATGTACTCTGTCACTTTCTCATCCCTTTTTTTTTTTTTTTTTTTATTTTATCGTGCGCAAAATCCCCACGGATACCACCCCCACCAAAACCGATGGAGGTGATTATGTCGGACTCGAACCGACCAAAACGCACGCCGTCCATGGGTCCTCGATTGCCGGAGGTGAGATTATACAAGACATATCTCTCGCACCCCGGCAGACCCGGGGACATCTCTGTTGAGAGGCTTTTTGTAAAGATATTTATGTCACTCTCACACTTTATCCCTGTAAGTGTTACTAATAACTTTATGGCTCTAATTCAATATAAACACAAAGACACATTAGCGTTTTAAGAAACTGCCACAAAGAAAGTCGGTGGATCTTGAAATCTGCAATTTAACGAGGCAAGGACGTAAAACGTGAAAGATATTCAAATCGAGGGACGCCCTAACAAATCGCACGACGATAAAACAAATTCTTCACAATTTGTGAAAGGGAATGTTTTTGCCTCTTTGCTATTTCATTGCAGTTGTTTTGTTTTTTCTCATATGTTTGTAAATGAATCGTGCATGATACGACATTGATTCATATCAAACAGGATATGCAGTTAAATATAACAAATCCAAATAATTGCACTTTCTTAGCACTAACTTTGCAATGAACTACCACGAACTTTTTGTTACTAGACTCAAAAGCCTCCATTGGCTAAAAAGGTAATATTAATTAACAGGTTTTTTGTGTAAGTGTATATCATATTTCAACACAAAAGTGTACCTTTTTACGTTAATAATATAACCTAGTATGTTTTTTCTATGGCTTGTTTTCACTTGACCTCAAATTAAATGAAGTAATGCAGCACAAAATCTTGTAGAACATCATGCAATTCATCTTTACAGACTAAGTAAATTAAAATTACTGTGAAAGATCTAAAACAGTCTACTCCCATCATTCTTTGAACGTTGGTGGTTGGACTTTTGAGGGCTCCAATTACCCGTAACGATGTTTGTATGGCAACCGGAACCAATGGCTTAACATGCTCTCCGAGGCACCAGTGCAAACTGCTATATTCATGCAAACAACGTTTTGCACTGAGCGGGGATCGAAACCGCGCCCCGTGCGTAGCAATCGCATACACTACCGCCACTCTACTATAATTAATGAAATACTATAATATTCGTGATTCACTGCTGAGTAACATACAGGATATCAATACAGATCTCATATAATTAAATAGGATACTTTTCCATCAAGATAATATACACTTTCCAAGAGTCTCGAGGGATGAAACAAATCAAATTATACACAGGTAGACACGCAAACCCATCTCTGAGATAGAATTATTTAACAATTCTTATCATGCAAAATGCTTTTGCTTATAAGTTTAGCTAGTTTCACAGCAGATTTCCCTCGTCAAGTTATCCTGGCGGGCCGGTGGGTATTTTCAGCGGTTTTACTTTTTCTTATCACGTACACTCTTTATTACCAAATGCTATCTTCAATTTGTTCACTAAAATGTTACTGGATTTCAACGATTTCAATAATTAAATTTGTTTAGTTGAAAGTAGTTTTAATTTAAATATTTTCGTTAGCTACGTCTATCGTCTTGGTATACCTACATTTGTCATGGTATGGACATACTCTGACCCGTCTGAAACTCTCCAAGACGCTCTACTACTTATAGTATAAAAATAAACTGGGTACATAAATTAAGTGCATATATTATCCACTACACTGCGGTTACCTAATCTGTTAATACTACTTTCGCCGTAGTTTTATGTGATGATCAATTTGTTCGCAGCACCAGAACAGGGAGGCAATTACACCACAAGATTTATAACATTAATACTCCTATCGACAGTAACTTCTAAGTGGTACGGTTAGAAATAAGAGAAAGCGCTTAACCCCATGAGGGGCGCTTTTAAGTGTCCGATCGTGTACATTTTACGTTGACAGTTGCGACTCGTCATTCGATTTATACATGAACCAGGCATGCATCTTCAAACTATCATTCCACATACACTAATAAACGACACTTACAAAACGTTAAAATTAAAGATATTTTAGTTTAGTAATTCGACTACAGGTTACAAATGCGGCTCCGGCCTGAGAAGACTCCGGAAAGAAACTCAGGCCGCTATACCTACTGTACCTCAAGTACTCAGTGGTACTGTACCCAAAACACATTAATATACGGTGTTTTGGCCAGTTTTACGTGCTCAAAGTATGGAAAAGGGACTACGTGATGTTTATGTTCGGTACAATTACTTCCTTGTATTTATAATACATGAACTAACAACTATGGGCCACCGTTCGAAATTTAACAGTTCAGATTTAACTGAAAATCAACAATGAAATAGTATTTTGTATTTATTAACTATTATATACCGACAGCAGAATACTCGTAGCAATGAACGCAACATAATATCCTCCCAACATTTTTATTTAATAAGAATATTAGCAACCGAAATTACTAATATTCCCTTTAACTCTAAGCTCAATGGCTCGTGTTAGGAGTGGGTTCACCTCGGTAGTGTAATGGCCAGAATTCGAACCCGGGACCTCTCCATCGTAGGCTGACTTCTAAACCACTAAGCTAACGACGCTTAATTATTCTTAAACCAAACACGTGAACTGAAAATAAACAAACGAAAATTGTGTTGCCTTCAAGTATGTAATCATACGGTAAATGTTCTGGTAGAAGCAACGCTTAGCAAAAGCAACTTTATAGCCGGAAGGCAATTCTTCAGGCTAACATTTTGTGTGCACATTTACTATGCTGGGACCAACGTAAATTAAACTATACATACGTTATTATGATATTTTATAGTGTAAAATGTTATAATACACACACATAATAATTACTTTAATAAATGATAATGTTTAGTAAAAATCATCGTCATCATCTTTGCGTCAATGCCGGTCGTATCCGAACCGAAGGAAAGAGTTTAGGGTTCGCTTTTTTCCTGTCTAACTGTGTTACAAGTGAACTTCTATACTTTCCGTTAAGCGACTGCCACCTGAACTCCACAACCTAACCTAACTAAATAGGTAGGTATACCTAGGTGATATCAAAGTATTGCAACTAGACCAGTTGTTGAAATTTATAGGGCTCCAACTACACGTAACAACTGTCATAGATGTTCGTTTCACAAATGTGACCGACTCTGTACTCTCCGAGGCACGACCAGACTAGTGCTAATAACCATCATATTCATGCATACAAATATTTGCACTGAGCGAGAATCGAAGCCACGCCTGAGCTGTGTAGGAGCCGCTTTCACTACCGCGAAGCCACAGTTCCTGTCAAAAATATATAGATATAATAGTTAATTATATTTTCAGATCACAGCGAGAATGTATGCCTCAGCACCCATATATAACAAGTTACTATAATAAATGAGTGTTTAGTAAAAGTAAGATTGAATTCATCAAACAATATTTACCAAGTTTTCACTGCTGATTCTCCCAAAAATAAGCCTATGGAAAATCCTGTCTGAACCAGTGGCAAGATGCGGCTTGAATTTATTAGAAGTTTGAGATAATGGTCTTTTTTCAAGTCAAAGTTCAAATTCTATTCCGAGGTCATAACAGTGAAGCCGACTTTCGTCTATTGTTATAAATTGGGTCAAAAATGATCAGGAATTTGTTGGATCCCTTCCAAGGATAGTTCGGGAAATGTTCAGTCTGGTTTGTTTTTGCGCAACAGAAAACATTTTCGACACTCGGTTCTAATTCTTAAGCGTTTTAAGTGTTCATTTCGAAGTACTTACATATTTCACTTTGGCGTATAGGAATGCAAAATGCAGCAAACCATTCGCCGCTAATCTCATAAATCTTGATTGCGTTTTTCGATTCAATTATGTCAGTACGTATTCAGTTTATCTTCCATTAATATTCATACTTTACTTAAAGAATTGCATATTTGGTTTGTGAAAATTATTTATTATTATTATTAGTATGCATAAGTATGGCAATTTGCACTGGTATACTCGTGCCTCAGAGAGCACGTTGAGCTGTTGATTCCGATTGTCGTTATGGGTAGTTGAAGCCTTCCTTCTTCCTCCTTCCTACAGTCCCGGGTTCTTGCGTGGCGACCCCCTTCACCTAATGTAGGAACCTTGGTGTCCCCATCTAGCCCCCGGAAATGGAGAGGCGCTTCTGCTATGGTGACAGATGGCTCCACACATAACCCTCAGGCCCGCGCTCAGATGTTACTGTTACTGTCGATATCAAATATCAGTATAAAATATCAGATAGTATATATCATTTTCATTTAAAATACAATATTTGGTATCAATGTTCCTTAGACTACGTATGTTCCTGAGAGAATAAGTTATTCAGTTCCCCTTTGCCTGCTGTTCTTTCCACTTACACGAGAAATACTGTTCATATGGTATTCATAAGCTTTTAATAATATATTTGAAAGATATACCGCAAGAAAAGAGAATTTGGTGGAAGAGAAGTTTATCTTTTTTTATATTGTTATTAGCTTTGTTGTTTAGTAGATTAAGATTTTCAATACAATGTAACATTGTTCGAGAAATAAATGAATATGAAATGAGAAATATTGCATTTCGGTTGAGCGTGTTTACAGTCTTAATTCTGTTCAATGGCCTGGAGATGACTTCACTCATCACTGAAACTCAGTCCAGTGCCAGTGGTTTGAATTGTCATTTATCTATTAATAAGGTTTGCAATGTGAGTTTACAGCCACAAAAAAAATAATATCATTAACATAATATTTTTTGCTGCACTTAGTTTTAGTAGGTTAGTCAGCCTTACGATTGAGAAGTCCCTGGTACGAATACTGATCGATACTTCTCATAACACAAACAATTTCACTTAACTGGAGAAAATAGGATGTATACAAGTTATAGGATAACTAAAAATACTTTTAAGTTAATTACACTTCAGCTTAATAAAATGTAAACTTTACTTAGGTAGGTATGTTTCTGTATCTTTTAAATACTGCTCGAGTATATTTAAAAAACATAAAATGACATAAACTCACGCGTTTATCCCCGAAGGGGTAAGCAGAGGTGTTAGCACCCACATTTCGTCAGTTTATGTTTAGATCCCAATGTAATAGGAGGCGAGCCAATTGCCATAAACCGGATACTTATAAACCGCGATAAATACACACATAACTATATATAAATATGTATATATGAATATATTCTTTTCGTATATTTTCGGCCCACAAAGGATATATCTCACTATTATTAGTACGTGAACCATGAACCCTACGTAAGCATTAAATGGATCGTATGTCTGACCCATTTGGTCTCAATAGTCCGATAACGATATAATATATCTAAGTACCGATTTGGGAGATGTGACCTACCTGCTGAATAATTTGATTCGAAGGTACGAATTGGGCATTCAATAAATATAAGAATATTTACGATACTCGCAATATATCTTCTTCATTTTAGGGTTAATCACTGTCGCATCTGAAGCTGTAACCTCGGAGTCTAGGGTCTGTTTTTTCCATCTAACTGCGGGTTTGACTGAACTTTGATATAAAACTGGAAAAGATTGCCATCTGCTCTTCACTCTCCTTGGTGATATATTGTAACGGGAAGCGGGTTTCGGGATTGGAAGTAAACAACCTCGAGCGATTTTTACACTTTATTCAAGCCACCAACTCACAACAGTCTTTAGCGTATACACAGTCTATTGTCCGAGGCACTCGTACACACTTAGAGGACTGTACTGCAACGCACTGTCTTTACACACAGTCTCTAGAACGTCCACGTTCACTGAGCGTTTTTAGTTCACAGCACATGCAGTATTGCACATGCACCACTAGCACTTTCACTTGTACTTTTCACTTTACTTCTTCTTCTTGTTTCCACTTCAACCACTGAGACTGAACTGCCCTTTTGGCGCTCCTGGTGCTGTTTATATACCATGCAGAATCTTCTGGAAATCCTAATTTCGCTAGTCTTTTCGTTCGTCATTACGATCGTAATTTCGATTCTCTTTATTTACAATTATTCTAGTTGAAATTGTCAAACGCTTCAATCATTGACGGCTTACGTCATGAGTGGTGACATTCGTAACACTGCCCCCTCCTAAGACATGCTCGTCCCGAGCATCGTTAGAACCGTAGTAACGAGCCAGTCTGTCGACGTGAACCACTTTAGCGGAGCTTCTTGGCGTCTTTTGGATTCTATAAGTGACATCATTAATTCTTGTTATCACTTTGTAAGGTCCTTCCCAACTTGGCTGAAGTTTCGGTGATAATCCTTGCTTCCGTACCGGGTTATGAAGCCATACTGACGACCCTTCCTCAAAACACCTTAAATTGGCACTTCTGTCATAACGTGTTTTCATTCGTTCACTGGCTTGTAAATTGGCTTCTCTCATATATCTGTGAACTTTATCCATTTTTCTCCTTAACTCATCAGCGTAATCTGTTATTGAGTTAGGTGAATCAGGAGGGCACCCCGTGAGGAGTTCTGCCGGTAGCCGAAGTTCTCTGCCAAAATTTGCATGAGCTGGAGTTATACAAGTGCTTTCGTGAACCGCTGTACGATACGACAACAGAAATAGTGGAAGATACTCGTCCCAATTCCTCTGATGCGAATCGACTATCTTCGCCAAATGCTGCTCCAAAGTTCTATTAAAGCGTTCCACCATACCATCTGACTGCGGCCGATAAGGTGTCGTCCGCGTCTTATGAATTTTCAACATTTTGCAAACTTCTTGAAATACTTGCGATTCAAAGTTTCGTCCTTGATCACTGTGAATTTCAAGGGGTAATCCGAATCGACAAAAGACCTCATTCACCAGTATAGTCGCAACCGTAAGAGCTTCTTGATTCGGTATTGCGAACACCTCCGGCCACTTAGTGAAGTAATCCATCACTACCAATATGTAACGATTGCCATTCATTGATATAGGAAAAGGTCCGGCTATGTCTAAAGCTATCCTTTCCCAGGGAGCTCCGACATTATACAATTGCATCTTAGCTCGACTTCGTGTTTGTGGACCTTTAACAGATGAACATGGTACACATTTTCTACACCAATCTTGGACGTCTTCCTTACAGTGTAACCAATAAAAATGTTCTCGTATTTTTAATAAAGTTTTTCTAACTCCAAGATGTCCACCTGACACTCCATCATGAAAAGCTCTAAGTATTTCCGTCACTTTTGCTTTTGGTACAATAATTTGTATATGTGTACCATTTCCAGACACGCTCTCCCATTTTCGGCATAGTAAGCCATCATGAAGTATCAAGCTATTCCATAAAGCCCAATAACTTTTAGTTGCAGAGCTCAAACCAGCAACTTCATTCCAAGCTGGACGAGGAGAGGAACTCGTTAACCATTCCAGAATCGGCTTTAAGTCGTTATCTTCCGCTTGTGAATTTCGCATGGCGTCATTATCCCAGCTTTCATTAAGAGAATCTGTTCTTATGACTCGTATAATTGTGTCTTCTTTTCCCTCTTGTCTTTCACAATGTTTACAGTCATCGGCACAAGGTCGGCGAGACAAAGCATCAGCATTTTTATGTGAGCCACCACTTCGATGTTCTATTTCGAAGTCGAACTCTTGTAATTGCTCGATCCACCGTGCGACTTGACCTTCTGGATTTTTGAACTGTAGAAGCCACCTCAACGCCGAATGGTCCGTCCTAATAAGAAATTTGCGTCCTAGTAGGTATTTCTTGAAATGTTGTAACGTTTTTACTACGGCCAGAAGCTCCCTCCGCGTTACACAATAGTTTCGTTCAGGTTTTGATAGCGTTTTACTGAAGTAAGCTATAACAACCTCTTGATTTTCCTTCCTCTGTGACAGTGTTCCACCGATGCCTAGGTTACTGGCGTCCGTATCTACAACAAACTCGTTTCTTCCGTCAGGGTAACCCAATATAGGTGCTTCACAAAGGCGTTCCTTAAGTTTTTCAAAAGCTTTCTCACATTCTTGATCCCAAACGAAAGTTCGCTTCTCTTCTGTTAGTCTGTGTAGTGGCTTCGCGATATCGGAAAAGTTCTTCACAAAACGACGATAATAAGAGCAGAGCCCCATAAAGGCTCGCACCTGTGTTTTGTCCTTCGGCGCCGGCCACTCTTTTACGGCAGAGACTTTGGCGGGGTCTGTTTCTACTCCATTTTCAGAGATGACGTGTCCCAAATAATTGACCTGCCTCTTGAAAAAGCTGCATTTTTTTAAATTCAGTTTTAAGCCTGCTCCCTTAATTTTGCTGAGCACGCTTTCCAACTTCTTAAGATGATCATCGAAATCTCGCCCCACTATGATAACATCATCAAGATACACCAGACATGCTTCTCCTATTAATCCCGCAAGGACTCGCTCCATCAGCCTTTCGAAGGTCGCAGGTGCGTTGCATAAACCAAAGGCCATAACCTTGAACTGCCAGAGTCCTTTCCCAGTAGAGAATGCAGTCTTCTCTTTATCCTTGGAATCCATTTCCACCTGCCAGTATCCACTTTTCAGGTCCAATGTAGAAAACCATTTCATTCCACTCAGGGTGTCTAGTGTGTCGTCTATTCTCGGTAACGGATAACAGTCCTTCTTCGTAATGTCATTCAGTCGGCGATAATCGATGCAAAACCTGGTTGTACCGTCCTTTTTCTTAACTAAGACAACTGGAGAGCACCAAGGGCTAGAAGAAGGTTCTATTACTCCATTTTCTTCCATTTCTTTTATCAGACCTTGAACTTCTTCTTCTTTGGCAAACGGTATTCGTCGAGGGCGTTGGCGGATTGGTTGTGCATCTCCAGTATTTATTTGATGTTTTACTAACCCAGTCTTTCCGATGTCTTTGTCACCCTCAGAGAAAATGTCACTGAAATGTCTCAACAAATTCTTTGCCTTGACTAACTCTATAGCACTCATATCTTCCTTACAGTCGACAAAGATTTTACCGACATCTATTTTTCCTTCAGAGACCTTCGTCTTCTCTTGGCAACTTCTTAACCACTCTATTTCTTCACCTACTCCAATAAGGGTACCTCTTTTTAAGATCTGCGTATCACTGCTCAAATTAAGCACTGGTACCAACATGTTTTTAGACATCCCGACTACCGTTCTAGCTGGTATCCATGAGTTATCTCCTTCTATCTTTTCAATAACTAAACAACGTCGGCAACTTTTTCGTGGATCTTTATTCATTGTAACTGGTACAAGTGACTGAGTTCTTGGTGGTAGTTCGGTATCTCGAAGGCAGTAGATTTTACCTCCAACACCTCCCTTTATAGGCACCTCTGTTGTTCCACATTTAATGACTCCGTTTACGATATCAATTTTGCACTGATGATTTTTCATAAAGTCCAAACCGATTATGCAGTCATCTACTATATCAGCTACTACAACTTCTTGCCAAAAGAGTTTATCGCCCATCTTAATTGCCACTACCCGTTCTCCTTTAACAGGTATACGTTGTCCGGTGGCTGTAGTTAAATGTATAGTTTCTGTCTGGTTCTTTATCTTTCCACAGTCCTTCAAAATTCGTAACCCAACTACCGTACGCGATGCTCCAGTATCCAAAGTTAATTGACATGCAATTCCGTTTATTCTTCCACTGACAGTTAGACTATTTCCATCCGTGCTTTGATAAATCTTGACTTTTGGGGCTTCACGACTACCGGCCAACGTCCACCCCTTAAACTTGGCCGGAATTAGTTTTCCGCCGTCTCCGATGCTTGTATTCCTGCGTCGGTCCTCAACGTCGTACGGTTCGGACAAGCATTCCTGAGATGACCTCTTTCCCCACATTGATAACAGCGGGGAGCGAAGTTCCTTCGTCCATTTTCTTGCTCGGATGTCACTACTCTTCGCAGGCGTCCACTCCCAGTTTCACCACGGACGGCTTCTACTTCAAGTGCGTGTGCCACAGCTTCTTTGACTTCCGGATGATGGGCCAAACGTACTGCGGCTCTTACTTCCTTATCACGTATTCCATCGACGAAGGTTTGTAGCAGCATCCTCTCAATGAACGTCGTAGGAGAGGACTGATATGCCTTCCTCACAAGCTTCTCTACTTCTAAAGCCCATTGTTGCAATGTCTCTGTAGGCTTTTGTACCCTGTCCCGAAGCTGTGCTCGGAATACATGCTCCAGGTGTGCATCGCCGTACCTTGACTCTAAGGCATCAAGGAGCTCTTGATAAGAAGCCTCAGTCTCTATGGCCTCTAACACTGTTGCTGCTTGGTCTCTCAGGGCTAAGGTGAGTCCAGTCCTCGCTTGTTCTTCATTCCAGCCGTTTAACTGTACTACAGCTTGAAACTGTCGCTTATATGCATTCCAGGACGATGTTCCGTCGTATGGAGGCACCTTGAAGCTTCCTCCCGAAGAGACTACGGCAACCGGTGCAGTTGTACCTGAAGCCTTGATTTTACGTAGATCGCCCTCAACTGTTGAGATGCGCGCTTGATGGTCCGCTATTATGCTTTCATCGCTTTCTACCGTTTTCTGCACCTCCTCCACTTTCTTAATAGTCTCCGTGACTACTGAGAGTACTCGGTCTCCCATCGCTTGTAGTTGCTCCTCCTGGCGGCGCGCTTGTTCCTCCTGGCGGCGTGCTTGCTCCTCCTGTATGGCGCGCAGTTGTTCCTCCTGGCGGCGCGCTTGTTCCTCCTGACGGCGTGCTTGCTCCTCCTGGAGGCGCGTTTGCTCTTCCTGGCGGCGCGTTTGCTCCTCCTGGCGGCGTGCTTGCTCTTCCTGCATAGCGCGCAGTTGCTCCTCCTGGCGGCGCGCCTGCTCCTCTTGACGGCGCGCTTGCTCCTCCTGGCGGCGCGCTTGTTCCTCTTGCATTGCGCGCAGTTGTTGGAAGAGTGCACTTATGTCCATCGGCGAAGGTGCACTTAGAGGTTCCTGAGTAGCTGAACCATGTGCGGGGACAGCAGAGGGTCCTTCGCCAGCATCACGCCGATCACTAGGGCCTTCGACATGTGAGACCGCTGGGTCGAGTTCACCTTGTTCCCGTCCCGTAGTTCTGGACCGTGTGTTGGGTCGCTCTGGATGGTCTCTTGGTGTGAACGGCATCGTTTCTTCCAATCCCACTTCTGACACCAATGTAACGGGAAGCGGGTTTCGGGATTGGAAGAAAACAACCTCGAGCGATTTTTACACTTTATTCAAGCCACCAACTCACAACAGTCTTTAGCGTATACACAGTCTATTGTCCGAGGCACTCGTACACACTTAGAGGACTGTACTGCAACGCACTGTCTTTACACACAGTCTCTAGAACGTCCACGTTCACTGAGCGTTTTTAGTTCACAGCACATGCAGTATTGCACATGCACCACTAGCACTTTCACTTGTACTTTTCACTTTACTTCTTCTTCTTGTTTCCACTTCAACCACTGAGACTGAACTGCCCTTTTGGCGCTCCTGGTGCTGTTTATATACCATGCAGAATCTTCTGGAAATCCTAATTTCGCTAGTCTTTTCGTTCGTCATTACGATCGTAATTTCGATTCTCTTTATTTACAATTATTCTAGTTGAAATTGTCAAACGCTTCAATCATTGACGGCTTACGTCATGAGTGGTGACATTCGTAACAATATTATAAAAATATTGCATTTAGACTAGTTATTGAACTTTTTAGGGGTCCACCTACCCGTAACCACTGCCATAGATGTTCATAGTACAATCGGGACCGAGGGCTTAACGTGCTCCTTGAGGCGTGTTCTTCTGCTACTCTTAAACAACAGTTCATCATTCCCTGAACCTTTTCCTAACTCTGTTGGGGTCGTCTTTCCAGTCTGACTGTGATACGGCTGAACTTCGATATTTTGCGTGAAGCGACTGCCATCTGACCTCCACAACCAATGGTCTAGTGACCAATGGCGATATCGAAGTTCCAAGTTAGATTAATTGGACTTCTGAGGGCTCCAACTACCCGTAACGACTACCATAGATGTTTGTATGGCAACCGGGACCGACGGCTTAACGTGCTCTCCGAGACAAAGTTGTGCGTTATTGATAAATAACTCTTAAACAACAGTTATTTATCAATAACGCACAACTTTAACATATTGCATTCTATTTTAGATACTACTATTTTTCATACATAAAACTAGTATTGAATGTGGGTATGTTGAAGTGCTTTAGTACTCTCTAAATATATTTTCAAAGAGAATCCATTTTATTGTGTTTCCTATCTCTCGTGTATTGATATAAAAATATTCAGTTGAAAATTCTCAGTAAGGAGATAGAACATTTTTCAGTATTAAAGTTCCTTTCACTCAAGTGAACGATCCGTCGTTTTTGTGATGTATTCACATATCATGGTTAGTTCCTTCATTTTTATTGAATTAAGTTGCGAACCAGTCGTTTGTAAGTACTTGAAAATTTTATATTTTCCATTTACTAGTTAATTATAAAGGTAGATAGGAAAAGCTGATTAAATATTGACTTTAAATACCTTAAAATAAAATCATTTTACTAAGCAAAATGTTACTAAAAAGTATTTAAAAAATACTGTTCCTAATAGGTACATTAATACGATTGAAGTTGCGTCTCAGTGCGCTACAGTGTGAATGACATATTTTATTATAAATAGAAATTAAAACGTCCTCAAAACGAAATGGAAAATGTAAAAACACTATAAATGTCGTTTAAGTATTTTAGAAAAGCAATTTCAAATCGTTTCTAATTTCCTTTTACTTTGATCTTTGTAAATTTGAGTTACTATCAAAAATAGCATGATTATCTTCTGCTGGTTTTTTTCGCAATCGGGTAATATACTCGTAACATTATCCCGAAACTCAAGTAACCACCTACACGTTGTGGAGACAGTCCCTTTGATGTACTGATGACTTCAAGAAGGTAGCTGAGATAGTCAAAATTACAAAAACATTACAGTATAATATGATATACCGGTAAAACATACGACTGAAACTCAGGGGGCGCGCGTTTGCTTCTCTTCCAGAGCAAATATTTTGTATGCATAAAATATATTAGCACTGATCTGGGTATTTCTATGTATAAAATAATAATTCTATTCTACATGCTGGATCGTATAACTCAACTTGCGATCGCATACAACTGTGCTTACTTTGGGCTTAAATAGTATTTCTTCGGATAAAACATATTAGCTACTGAAATTACGAATATTCTCTGTAACCCCTTCAACCTTCTCTGTCTAATGAACTCTTCCAATTATTGCCACCCTTCCCCTTCCTAAACAGGACAACACGTGCAGGGCTTAAATGTCACCCGCATACGTTGAAGAATATTCCATCAAGAACCAAGCGGTTCGATTAGTGTTTCCTTTGCCACACCATTAAGTCTTGGAATACCTTACCAGCTCACGTGTTTCCTTCTTCCTACAGTCCCAGGTCCTTTAAGAGGGGCGCTTAAAGCATCTGATAGGGCCGTCAAGCTGAGCGCTACCATTGTAACACTGTATGTGTTTGTAATGATGACCTTCTTTCCTGAGCCTTTGTCTACAGCTCACCATCAGGCGAGGTGAAGTCAAATTGACATGTACTAGATTAAAAAAAAAATGCAAACGAAATACACAAATTCTTGATTCTATTCCTCAGTAAACAAGTAGTAACGCGTTTAATATGATCAACTTTATCCGTAACATCATGATATATGAACTACCCTAGGTCGTTGTCCAAATTTATAGGCTCGGTATCTGATAGGGCCGTCAAGTTGAGCGCCACCATTGTAACACTGTATGTGTTTGTAATGCTTCTTTCCGGAGCCTTTGTCTACAGCTCACCATCAGGCGAGGTGAAGTCAAATTGACATGTACTAGATTTAAAAAAAAATGCAAACGAAATACACAAATTCTTGATTCTATTCCTCAGTAAACAAGTAGTAACGCGTTTAATATGATCAACTTTATCCGTAACATCATGATATATGAACTACCCTAGGTCGTTGTCCAAATTTATAGGCTCGGTATCTGATAGGGCCGTCAAGTTGAGCGCCACCATTGTAACACTGTATGTGTTTGTAATGCTTCTTTCCGGAGCCTTTGTCTATAGCTCACCATAAGGCGAGGTGAAGTCAAATTGACGTGTCCTAGATTATAAAAAAACATGCAAAGAAATACACAAATTCTAGATTCTATTCCTCAGTAAACAAGTAGTAACGCGTTTAATATGATCAACTTTATCCGTAACATCATGATATATGAACTACCCTAGGTCGTTGTCCAAATTTATAGGCTCGGTTTGGGCAACACGATTTGTGACGCTCCATTTACCTACGACCTTGTATGTTGTGGAACGATCTTAACACGTTGTTTTGTGGAGTTCATTGTTACGAAATATATATAGGGTGTTCACATATTTTATGGCAGAGAAAGGAATCTGGAATAAATTTGTGAAATTATTCAAAATATTTGCGGTGAATTCGGTAAAGACATTGCGTTGTTTCAGACTGCTACATAGAGATTTTCGTATCTGTCTCCACAACGGGTAGGTATTTACGTACCTCTGAATGGAATTAATGAATAAAGAGGAGGAATAACACTGAATTACTATTCAGTGTTATTCATCTTGATATGGTGGTGACACACGTTACGGTATACTTGCGCAAATTTTGGTTAGCACAAATTAACGTGTTTTGGTAGAAACTTGTGCAAATTTCATTAATGCCTATTTGCACAAGCCTAGGCTTACACTGTTATACTTGAATGTTTATGAATACCATACCATTAAGTGAATTGAGAGATTTAGAAGTTATTTAAAAATGCTAAAAAGAAGAACTTTACTCTAAAACTAATGTGCTTCGAAATCATTTTAGTTTTACATTTCAAAAGGGGAATTCATAACATAACATAACATATAACACAAACTCACGCCTATATCCCCGAAAGGGTCGGCAGAGGTGCTAGCACCCATATTACGCCAGTTTATGTTTGGGTCCCAATGTAATAGGTGGCGAGCCTATTGCCATTAACCGGGCACTTAATAACATCAATGACATTGCTCAATCATCTTAAAATTACAAGCTAAACTTAAACTTCAGTGAACACACAGTGAGGCTTGTTAAGAATATTTCATTCTTACACACATTAATATTCGAAATTCAGCCCGGTCAAAATATAAACCGTACAATTACAAAAAGTACCTACAGGTTTCTATTATATGTGTAGTAGTGCCATCAATCAGCAATACAAATAGTTTAGACTTCAGTGATTGAACAAATAAAGCCATTTTGCAAGCTTAACAATAAATTGTATCGTTAAACAAAGACATTACAAGCTGAACCCTTATATAATCAATGAATACTAAATAGCTTAATAATCCTAATAAGTGAAAGGATAGGAGATAAATCACAGGACCCGCAAAAGGTTGTTAATAAAGACGATAATTCTGTATAAAATCCGAGAATTATACAGCCAATAACCGTTACGTGATCATTATCAACGGTAGTTAATTGTACTAATTAACAGATATAACGTTATTGCAAACTTCGTTGAATTCTTCGAAGTTAATATATTTTTCAGTATAAACTTTAGTTTAGTACTGTAAAACGGTATGAATAGGAATCCAGGGGTGATATTTCAAGATTCTTTAATTACAATGAACTAGTTCAAATTTTCACTTAAAAGAAAATAACTACAGAATCTAGCAGATCATTTTATTTCTATTCACCCTGTTTTACCCGGTAATAGAGTTAGTGGTCATGTTTACCATGTTTTTTTTTATTTTTTCTAACTCTTCATGCATTTATTCATGAGAACATTACACTTCACGTATACAATATATCAGTACATATCTATGGTTAATAATGATAATCAATTTTATAAAATTCAATATAATATTAAGTAATTTATGAAGTTCCTACTAGTCACAGTTTGGTATGTATTTTTGTATAGTTGTAAATACATACATACATATTCTCACGCCCGTAATCCCCGAAGAGGTAAGCAGAGGTGTATTAAACACCCACATTTTGCCAATAATATTACTCGTAATTAATGAACTTCCATTGCAGGTCACAATTTAAAAATGTCAGGTTACTATTTTATAAAATTGCAATGTCTAAAATAATGTACTGATGTACCGCCTGTCGCTTTTCGCTTGCAGACGTACGCAATTCTAAATGTCGCTTATCATTTTAGTCGTTGAATAAATATTGCGAAACCGCAGCTGGGAAAACCTGCGCATGCCAGCGGTTTGCCTAATGACCATGCTAATTTATGTCAGCTCGTAGTAAGTTTATGAAAATTGATATTAATTTGCATAGGTACTTCGGGAACTTTGTTTACTTTTTTGCACGCTACTGAGGGGTAAAGTGGGCGTTGTTATTCACTGTATTGTAATGTGATGTTATTATCTGGTTTATGAAAAAAATTGACGCTAATATAGCAAAGAATAGTATAGGTATAGTATACGAAGTTTAATTCAATTGAAGCTCCATGGAGCGTGATTCTTTAGATCCATAGAAGCCATGGAAAACCACATGTCGTGCCTCAATTGCTTTTCACAATCCGTGTCAGTCCGTTTCGAATCCACAGGTCCAACTTACCGTAATGGTTCCACAGATGATACCCTTATCATGATGCGGCGCGGCGGAGCGAGCTGACCCACGTCGGCCCTATAATATAATCATGCATCATGTATAACCTGCCAGCCGTACTTCAGAAAAGCACAATTTCTGAGTATTCAATAGGCTCTATATCTCGTGCAAGTTATGCCAACATGTGCAGGATTTAGATGTACCCGCATACGGTGCAGAATATTTCATCTACAATCAAGCGGTTTTTTTTATTTATGGCATGTCAATTCGACTTCACCTCGCGTGGTAAGCTGAAGGCAAAGTCTCAGGAAGGAGGGTCACCATTACAAACACGTAGGTACAGTGTTACAATGGTGGCCCATGTACTGATACATCAATGCTATATTTGGTATGCAAAAGCTATACGAAAACCTGAACACGAGATGAAATTCAAATAAAGATCTACTTGATGGTAGGGATAAGTGAAAAATAATTGCACCTGATACCTTAGCCCTTACTTACATGAACATTTATGTTAAATTATGTAACCGTCTTATGCATGTTTTATAATAGAGGTGAGCTAAGTACCTACCAAGTGTGCTGTTGAAGTAACCAACTCCTTAACATAAGCATTATGGGAAGAGTTTATTAGAATGCTGGTAGATTTTCTTGCAATAATCTTTTATACTTAAAAGTGTGTATATGTATGAAGGTGTATGCGTAAGTATATACACCTGTACTGTACTGAGAAAAGCCTGCAAAGTTTCTTTTTAGAGTCTTCTTAGGCCGGAGCCGTTATGAACCAGTGCTCAATGTTCCATTTGCCTTTAAGTTTCGACGATTTGTAATTTTGACTTTTGTAAGTTCCGCTTTGTAGTAAAGTAAAGTAAAGTAAATAATTTTTGAAATTAAAATTTAGAATATTTGCGTGTGTGGGAAGGTTCTGTGTGATCAATAGAAGGGCCTAAGAAACTCTGCTTTGTCTGACAGCACAGAAACTCTTATAACCTTCACCCTTCCCTCATCCCCTTCTCCTCTACATGGTCGGCAGCACTAGAGTCCATAGATCACGGTAACCACTTTCCTTCAGGTGGGCTATGTGCTTGTCTGCCACCTAAGTGGTTTAAAAAAGTATTGATGTTGCACAAGTGTCTTAATTCAATACATAGGTTGAATATTCTTTAGGTTTCTTTTTCGAAAATTTTATTCTCGTAAACAACGCCAAATTTAGTACGAGTCTGGTACTATTATTTGTAATAAAAAAATCTACCTAATAAAATGAGTGTTTATTACACATCGCCATCTATTCGTGAACATACAAACGCAAGTTTATATATAATTAACTTCCTGTTCCCAACAAACCCTTTGTGAATGTCAATTATAATAACAAGAAAAATTCCAGCCGGTAGCTGGTATCACAAAAAGTAAGGAAAAATACTTGAAGAAAATTTTTCCTCGACCCTTTCACAACCCTAGAAATATAAGAACTCCCCTGTCATCTACAACGTTCCTAATTATGGTGGATGTAACAAATGCCTGTCGTAAATATTCCTTACGGAGCTTTCACTTAATTATCACGAACACCCCGACATTTCTTTCTCATTTAGCTCAGGTTTTTTATGATACCGGGGGTGAATTGATATTCTACTATTTTTATTAGTGAAACCGAGATATACTGTTCCAGTTTCCACGATCTGCAACATGTTTAAGTCATGTAATATTCGTAGTATTTTGGTATTACCGCCTTTTTAATGAAACCGGTTTGGTGCGCGTCGGTGCAAGTAGTTTAGTACTACTCTAGGAAATCTTAAGTACTAAGCGCGGGCCTGAGAATGACGGCTTGAGTTGCCTGTCACCCTGTGGCGCAAGGCCACACCCAAAGGCGGCCATGGGTGGTGATGACCTCGGGCTCACCGGGGTTCGAGGGATATATTGGCTACTAAAGATATTTGGGTCTCCGCGGCGTGCGTTTTAGTTGGTTCGAGTTCGATATCACCTCCCAACCAGCTCTGGCTTATACCCCTCCGGTTTCATCTTACTCTCCACGGATATCCCCCATCCGTGGCAATCTGCGACAAAAAAATGAAATCTTAATTACTAGACTCATTATCATCCTTCAGCTAGTTACGATCGCATCCGAGATTATCACCTTGGAGCCCGAGGTTCGCTTCGTACTACACCACTTAAGTACTTCTATAACATTTTCCTACATTGCATATAGCTTATATAAGAGACTATTATAATATATGAACTGTTCTGAACAAAGAGCACACGACGTACAGACCGTAGAACGTGGTATGAAATCATAATAAGGCTATGTGTTTTATGCGATTACGCGAAATATGTCCCTTTGTGCTGACGACGCGTCTCTGCAATACGGTGCCTGTATTTGCATGTTGTTGAGTCAATAGCCCGGGCTGTCAGTACTATCATCTATTCTATGCCCGGGTGGATATGTGATGTGGATTACAGCACATGTAGTAGCAAGACAAAGAAACGGTATGATAAATCATATCCACTTTTTAGGTTTCGTTTGTTTCCTGGAATTAGTAAGACCGTTTCCGTAGTATTCCCATTTATTTTTATGATGTGATGACAGCTATTTAAAGTAAATTATAAAACACGCTACATTTTCAAAGAAATTTTACTAAAAAAATTGTTAAAGTCAAAATTTTTTGTAAAGTCTAAGCTCGGTAAAGTCTCGTTCGTTGACTAACGAAGAGGAGGTTAATTTGGGCGTTAACGATATTGGAAGATTCTCGTAATCCTTTAAATAAGATTTATATATACCGGCTTAATACAATATCCTCAAATATAAAATGCTGAGCGGAACTAAGTGAAATATCGTCACGACAACGTCAGACTGAAATCTATTTAATGTATCGTGATGGTTCTACTAAATCTCCTGGGGGTTACTGGGGTCAATCTGGTAATCTGTAAGCATAATTAAACTTTTTCCTTAGTTTTTTTAAAGAAGCCTACATTAAAGTTCCTGCCTGAATCTTGTTTGATAAATGATGAACACTTTATTAAGCTAGGCTTTAATAGAATAAAACTCAAGATATGTATAGTAGGACTCACAGTAGTTATGTTAAGTATATATATGTAGTTAGTATAACATTCTGGGTAGGATAAAGAAAAAATCACATGGCTGGCGTTTCACGGTGACCATTAATAGCAAAAGTCGACTATTCATGTCATCCTCCATTTTATATTAGGGTAAGGTTGCGATTATTGGACCACTTAATTTTAAACAGACCAGGTATCCAAAATAAAGCATGAAATAAAACAAAAATTGGGTGAACGAGTAGTCCTTATATTCAATTATTGGTAACTAACATATAAAGTTAATTGTATTATATATATAGGCACAAAAGAAGAAAATAAAACTTTATGATGGTTTCCTTGTTTGAACCACCGTCTCTTTCATCGGACCACTTAGTTGCTATGATTGGACTTAGGGCATTATGGCTAGCTGGTCCATTCAAGGTGCATGTGAAAAAAATGAATTAAATAAAACAATAATTTATATTTATTAATTTATAAAATTACCTTTATTTTAAGAAATAGAGAGCTCATGGCATTGGCATGAAAAGTCACAAAAATCTTTCAGGTACGTAAAACTAAAACTTAAACGCTAGAAATCTCTTCGTAAATTCTTATATAAAAAGCCTAATAAATACCTGGGTTGCCTAGGAATGAAAATCAATATGTAAAAATACCTAATTATATGGCATTTAAAATCTTTATAAAATCAATGAAATATTGCAAAAATATTTTTTAAGAAAAAATAACAATTATAACTATAAAATATAAGAAAACTCTTAGTTAGCAGTAAACATACATCTTTTTTTGATAATTCTCGTAGAGCTAATTTCATACTCGCCTCGTTCCAAGCATAATATTGCCCTCTTTTTGCCATACTAAAACAAATAGAAAAAAAAAAAATATTAAAAAACACACATAATAGAAGTTGCTATGATTGGACCGGTTCAATGAAAGAGCCTCGTACCGGTCCATTGATAGAAACTCACTAACATCTACTAAAATATTTATTTTAAAATAACGTAGCACGTTACTCAACAAAAAAATACGATAGTAAGTATCCTAAGTAAATTGCACAATGCTATTAGAAAAAATCACATTAAAATATTTAAAGGAACAGTACTTACATGATATTATTTGCCGCGTAAAAATTATATTCGAGGTCCGAGAAACACAACGACGAACGTCCGTCCCATACGCTGCCTGTGGCGACACTGGTGGTAGGGATGTTCGATCCGATCCGATACTTGTGTGGATCGATACAAAGCAATGCGATCCATCCGATTTTTGTATCGATACAATAGCTTTCGATCCGTTAATGGATCGATACAAATAAGATGAGGATCGGATCGAATAGGATTGGATTGCAAAATCAGATAAATTCTAAATTAAGATACACAAACTTCAACCATAATATTTATTCGTAACATTAATACCTACTCATAGTGTTCCTTTACTACAAAGTAATAGTCCAAATATGAACTGATTCATATTACACTAATGTAAACATTTATCTGGCGGTAGGTTTTGTTGAATGTTTTATTTCAACATACCTTCAATTTCGGCAAGATCGGCACTTGTGATTCTAGATCACTCATTTTGTGATTGTGTATTACATTTTGCTCTCTTGAACGGCTAACAACTTATTCTGAATAGCAAGAATAAACTTACCTAAATAATTAAAGGTACAAATTGTTTGATTTATTTAAATACTTCATTCGATACTGGATCGATCCAAAAAATCGTATCGAATCTATTGGATTTGGATCGATATTTGGATCGATACAATGTTTTACGATCCATTGCGATCCAGAGTATCGATACACAGTACCCGGATCGAACATCCCTAACTGGTGGTTGGAGGGCGATGCGAGGAGTTGTAAAGGTAGCGTTTCGACGCATTGATCGGGTTCAAACATGAATCGATCGCGAAATATTGAAGTGGTCCAAACAAAGCGCTGGTCCAATGATCGCAACCTTACCTTACAATTGATATCGAATGAAATATACTTTCCGTCTTGAATGGTATTGATCGCGTTCATTAACATGGTGGTTTATATCGCTCTGCCGACATTACGGACGTATATCCTTAAGTATTCTACAACAACATAACTAAGGTTTAATATTCTCGTGTGAAACTACAAACTAACCTTTTCAATTTACTTTCCGTCTATGACGTCAAACTCCCAATAAACCCTTTGGCGTCTATTAGACTGCAATTTCTCCATAACTCAAAGGTCAATGGAGGGCCTAATTACTCCGAAATCACTTTCGTTGGTCTGTCCAAATATTAAACGGACGGTATCGCCACGCCGATCGGTCCCGACGGGTGACGTAAAGGAGCATACCTAATTTATACAGAATTGTATAATTATCTGCTAAATGTCTGAGGAAAATGAATACCGAGATGTGTTTTGATCGTGCGTAACTCAAAGTCATATTGTAATATTACATTTTTAGTCAGATTTATTTTTAATTCGTTCTATTATTTGTTCGAAGTGATGATTAGTGGAGTAAACAATCGTTATCCATTGCCATCTACTTTGTGTTGTGGTGTTCTTCACAAATAGGTAGTAACTATAATTCGTAAAATTTTATATTATTTGTATTATATAACTGTTGCCTGTTGCTCTGTCTAACTTTCGACTGCTTTTGCACACGGAAAATAAAGACCTGACTTCCGACTCAGAGCAACTTATTCTTGTGATAAAAATCCCAGGTGCTATTTCAGACTATAATTTAGCTAAATTTTAACTATATCTGTTTAACATTGTGGTGTGAATTAGAATTATGCTATGGAGCTATGGAGCTATTAAGCTATGGAGGTTTGTTGTTATCAATTTTGACGTAATCTGTTGTTACTAAATTTATATTAGTCTGTAAGCCTTTTTCAAGAGTAAATAAAAAAAAATTGTCAACTATCCCAAACATTCCCGTAGATGAATAACTCAATTAGCCTATCGCAATCCACTGCTGGACTCAGGCCCTAATCACCGATTGCTGACAAACTTTGGCCTATTGTTTCCACGCTGACCCGACGGATTGGTACTTTTATTTCGAGTTTTCCTTCTCTCGCACTGATATCGTCTCTCGTTTTCCACTAGTCATCTCTTACGAAACCCTCCTGATGAGATTAGGTGGTGAGTATTACTTCTAAAACACCACACGGATAACTCAAACGGATAGTAAATAGGGAACATAAAATTGAATGATGAATTATTGTTACACTTACTTTTCTTTTATCTTCGAGCAAAACTTCTTAGAAAAGTAACAAATTGATTGCGTAATATTTAGTTAGCTTAACTTATGATGAATCGTCTAAGTAGGCTCTCAATCACAATCCATCATGAATTATAATCCAGACATTTTTATGAAACATATACACTGAAGATGAATCGTGAGATTTTTTTCTCTAAAACATTATAATAATGATTTTTAAGAATTATTTATACATTGCCGGATATACCAAAAAAAAAATGCATTGTAGATTTAAAATTGTTTGGGCATTGAAAGAGAAAATATTTAAAAAAGTATTATAACGAGTTATTTTAATGAAAGTATATTAAAATCAAAATAATATTACTCTTAAGAAGTTGTATTTGGGCCCAGGACTCCAATTCTACTATTGTCAACGATTCACGACAGACACTGTGAAAATGCCTTTTAATTTTCAACTTTAATGTAACGCTGTAAAGTTTAAAATTAAATGGTATCTTGCAGAGTGAATTAAAGAATTCCATGAAGTGTTAATCATTTAATTTTGAGAAATTCAATACAATTTTTTTATAAACTCAGTGGTTTGACAATGAGCAGAATCAAGGCCATGAAAGTCATGTTACTCAATGAAAATATGGGTAGAATTCAATTTCGATCTAATCTCGTGCCCACTAAGACATATAAAAGGTATTCTCGTAACAAAATTTTCAATAACCAACATTGACTGTAATGGGATCATATCTATTATAACTAAAATCTAAATGATGTTGAAAAAAATATGTAAATATTTTGAGTAGGTCCCTACTATTATCTATCAATATTGCAGATAGAATATAATGATATAATTATTACTAACAATATCCACAAAAGTCGAGTAAAGGCAGTTGAGATGAATCGATCATTTATCTTACTGAATAGCTGTCAGACCCTAAATACACGTCACAAGGAATCCCTCCTCATTATATTTGATGTTGTGTCAAACGATTATGATGAATGGTTTCGTAGAAATACTAGTTATACTCCAAGATCTCAACCGCCTTGACTTAAGGCTCTTCATTAGTTCTACAAATATATTCGCAAAGTGAGCAATGGCGTTAAATGTTACATAGGGATATTTACTAGTTACCTCAAACCTACCCCACTGAATATGCACCCTCTGGCAGCTGTATCTCTACCAGATGTTCGATAAGACGCAGTTTGTGCATTGTTGAAGCAAACACAAAAAATCAAGATCCCGATTCTAATAATTGTCAACCTATTGAGATTGCTAAAAAGCCCTTGAATTTTAGATTTACTGCTATAAAATTAAATGACGTCATGTAGAGTGAAGGAAACGATATAATGAACTCATTTTTTATTTAATTTCAGATTTTTAGTCCATGTATATAAAGTCGAAATTTCAATAGTAGTTTTTGTAATCTCTGTAATTCGACAATATTTAACCATTAGTAGAATTAGGCCCCAGATCACCAACATCTGCTAAAACTCTTTAAGAAAAACTCCTACTTTAGATAGTCCCGCCCTACCCCACATAGAGAAAACATGGGCAGATAAATCCTCATTTTCACTGGACTAAAATATCGTAAATGACTAAGACTCAAAACTTTTTTATTCTTTATTTAGAATAGAATCGGAGGATCAACCTTCTTTGGCCAGTATAACATGGTTAGTCTACTCACACACCTGTTACCAAACAATATTTGAAAGCAGTTTGGGTTTTACGTTCCATTTTACAGACAACACCTGCCAACCCCTGAACATCTGTAGGCCGTTTATAACAAGAACAACGAGCGTCTGGGGGCTATTTAGCTCTTAAAGCACATTGATAAGAAATCTTTTATATGTTTCAGAAGGTTTAAGTTTAGAAACTCTTATAATATGTCTTCAAAATCTTAAAGTAGAGCATCTTTTCAAAGCATTCCCATTTACATTTTCACGTCTTCGCTGACTCAATGGCTTACATCATTCAGGCAATTTTTTTCTATCCATATGCAAGCATTCGTATTTAAAGCCAACAAGCTAGTAGAGCAACTTGTAAAGTGTACTCTATAAGTCAACCCTAAACTACGTTCCTTATATTAACACTCAGTACACATGTAAACACTTGAATGTTTTAGTGGGTCTATAGTACCCACTGTGGAATCATAAACTTGGAAAGCAAACGCTTTCACGACCTGGTAAAACATTTCACTTACTCTCTTCGTAAGATATTTATACTTTTTTAAAGATAACTTATATAACTGTATTTTATGACTGAGAACTGGCTAGATGGTTTTATTTTATGCTAATTATTCATATAAAAGTTCATTATGAATATAGTTTTATAAAAAATACAATGCCAACAAATCTTACAATTCCAGGTCCTTACGAATGTCCCTGCTTGAGAAAAAACCATCCATAGAGACCGTTACGCTTATGAGAGAAGACCATTTTGATTTAAATCTTTGTTAGATTCTATAATGATGGGGGAAGTCATATCTATATACCTTGGCATATGAAATAATGCAGTCTTTTGTGCCTTACTACATTGATAAAATATGCATACGTAATATTTTATTACACACAATGCAGTCTCACAATGGAACATCTTCCGTTCAAGTCGGTACACGTCTATTATTAGGTTATATCAAACCCATCAATTTTATCACGCCGATTTCCATGCAAATTCTCGCAAGTTGCGTGGGAGAATAAACAGCTGAATATTTTACAAAGTATAGGTGTAATATCGAAGAAAACTTTGAAACTTTCATATGAAACAGGTATTGATTTGATTTACTCCTTGTACTTATTGTGACGAGTATGTTCGCAATTTATGTCGAATAAGGTTGATTGATATTAACACAGGTATATGACGGTAGTGTTGAAAGAGAATGTGGAAAGTAGATAGAAAAAAAATTAACTCTTTATTACGTTGGATGAAATTGATATAACACACGTAGAACTATGTATAGTATATACACATACTAGATAATATAAGTAGTAAGATTGTAAGTAAAGTAAAAATTATATAAATAATAACTTTTATATAAACAAAATAACTACCTAGCAATCACAGTAAATGATATGTAAGACGGCGCAAATATTATTAGCATTTTAGATAAGCTGGTTCCACCGGAGCGTGCATATATGGCGCTGATTTCTTTACTCGACTGTGACATTTGTGCCAAAATAGGGCTTCCAGATACATGTATTTGGTGGAGCGTGTGCCAAACTATAAATAACCTCAGCTAAAGCCTGGGATATTTATATAAATTATGTTAATATCAATGTGGTTAGAAGTATCTGTGTGTAAGTAATGGTGCTTACGGCGACTGCATTAGTTCGCTAACTTCTTTATAGAAAACATAACTACTAATAGTCGTAATGACAATAACTGTAATTGCTGTATTAATCAAAATGCTGTATTCGTATTAAAAATAAGTTTTAATAGCGGTATAATCAATATTACTGTATAGTCACGTTCTCTATCTTGGTATTTCATCTATCTGCTAGTATATATTAATACTTATTCATTGATTTTTATCAAAACGTATGTTAAAACTTACTAGTAGTATATCACTACATAGTATACAACAAAGTTGCGTCCTCAGTTCCTATATCCCTATGTCCTTATGTCCCTTTGTATGCTTATCTTTAAAACTACGCTACGGATTTTGATGCGGTTTCTTTTTAATAGATAGAGTGATTGAAGAGGAATGTTTATATATATATAGCATCATGCTACAACTAACTGGTGTGGAGCAGAAGTGAAAAATGTTGCAAAAACGGGGTAACGCAAACGACGACGTTGCGTGGGTCAGCTAGTAGGATATAATCAGTATTGTTCGGAAAATAAATATTTATCTAAAATACAGAAGCGTATTTATTTGCAAAGGATAGAAATGTCGTTATTTCCAATGGCATCGAAGGCACCGTTTTATAGGTTTCTAATGTAGGCGACGAACCCACTAAGCCACTGAATGGGCTAATGTGTATGTTGTGTAAGCTTTTCACGTGAATACTAAAGGATCATCCGTGAACGCTGAGAGCTTTTACAGTTCACCTTAATTGATCTACAAAATAACTTTACATAACAGGGTATGAAGAGAAATAATTGTAGTTTTATTGAATTTTAATTGTAATTGGCGGGGTTTATCTGCAATAGTTGTATGCACGAATGTTATATGCATGTGATTTTTTTTAAATCTATAATAATGTGGGTTTCACAACATTTATTATATGTAGCCTAAAACTCATTAATTGTATATTAATGTATTAATTTCACAAAATACTATTGTATTAATTTAATTTTTGTTTTCAACTTCTTTTAAGTCAAATGAGGGCTAAACATGTTAAAGAGTTATTTATGACGTTTGGCGTTTTATCTTCGTCTCACTTGCCGTACCAGCACTAAATATTTTGCAATAAATTAGCAACAAGTATACAAACTTATAAGGAATCTAAAGTTAGTGTCATAAAACTGACTGAATGCCAAAGACTTAAATATTATTCTCTTTTTCTTCCGTGGCGTGGCAGTAGTGCACGCGACTGCTACACATGGGGCGCGTGTTTGATCACCGCTCAGTGCAAAAAGTTGTATTCATGAATATGACTGTTTACACAGTTAGACTGGAAAGCTGACACCAACTGAGTTGGGGAAAAAGGTTCAGAGGATGATGATGTTTAAAAAAATACCGCTCATAATTGTCGCCTTCAAGCTACGTGTTGTGAAAAGATGGTTGTATCATACTTTTGTAGCCATAAAACCTTCCGAATTGAGTCAAATAATTACAAAAGGAGGTACTAATGTTAACCTCACAAAATAAGTGAAACGTTTTACATTTCCGCTGCTTTCTAATTATTTTTGTGTAGCAAAGTAATTTGTACTTCGTTTCCGTGTTTCAGGGTCATGAATTTAGTGAGTGATAATACGAATTTATCTCAATTTATAGCTATTTTATGTTAATAAATGATGAGGCTGGCCTCGGAGCAAGAAGTAAATCTACCCATTTGTCTAAGAAAAACAGTGAAACGATGATTTAGGATGTCGGCTGAGCGGATTGGGCGACGTCTTTGGCAATCATTACTCTACAGCTGGCGTGCCGCGCTTCTCCTAAGAACCTTATTATCTGTATTAATCCTGATTGATATTTCATTCAAACAATAATGTGATTGTTTTTTGAAAGTCACGGCTACCAACTGCTTAAACCATTTCAGTTGTGCAGTTCGACTAGTTATGAGTAACTAAGGACTGCCTGTCTTACGTGTGCATAATTCTTTTTCAGCTTTGAATTTGTCTTCATTTATTTTAATAATGCAATTCCGATAGACAAAAGTCTTATTACTCACGATCATAAATAAACAGCAATGGGAGACATTGACGCGACGTAAAGAAGCATATCACAATATCATACAATTACAAAGCAGCAATACAATTATAATCTTACCCATTCAATAAGTTATAATGTGAGTGTTTCTATGTGTAATGTGTAGATATGTATTTACAAAAACAATGTATCTAAGTATATAATCTGCATTCTAAAACCCATAATACAAGCTTACGTTATGCTTACCACGGGTACTGTGATATAAATTGTTCTAAAATACATACAGACATACGCTAAGAACATATTAAAAAAATAGAAGATCACACAGTAATCAGAATACAATCTAAAATGTACTTAGATAAATATATTGTTTTACGATTACATAATTATTTTAATCATTTTTAAATGAAGAAATAAAGTGTCAGATACATACATACATAATATGCTCACGAATATTTCGCATGCAGCGGTGAATTAATTCCCACATTTCAGCAATCATTTTATTCGATCCCACGTAATGGGGTGTGACCCTATCGTTTGGTTCTATGATTTTTGTCGTATTCCGGGCAATATTGTTGACTCGAGCCACGCATCTGGGGCTGTATATATCTGTCTGATGTTAAACAGCCTTATATCTTAGCCGCCTTGTACGACACCGCATGGGAAGAGATAATACACTCATACCATCTTGCTTTCATGCACTTAAACCACAAAGTTTCATAAAACCGTACTGGACAATAAGTTTATAAATCTCGTACTACTCCACCGCACGTAAATTTACTCGAGGTTCTGTATTTGTTGAACAAGAAAGCTATCCAACTCAATGCTGAGTTTTATCTTATTCTGCAAGGAAATCTTTAGTGAAGCTACTGTTAGCGCACACTGACATGACGTTTGCTGGTAAGCTATTTGTCAATTGTTGTAGCAATATGTTTCTTTCTTAATACATACTTAATACATGTTTCTTTGTTAGATTGTTGATGATGTTTTAAATTATGCGAAAGAAATATTGTATTTTAATTATTAAAGATATATCAAAAGAAGTATTGCTTTTAAATTGCTACCTACCAATTTTCTTGTCACTTGCAGACAACTTCAGCTTCTTTTAAAGAAGGATTTTGTGTAAGAATCGCCACAATTTCGCTAATGGCAAGTAAACATTCCTTATATATAATCATTTATAGCGAGACGCAAATGTCAAGATTTTAAAGAAATTCTACCAGTGACGTTAGCCACGCCAGTTTTATATTTCTGTGTATTCGCCCTCCACAATATTAGGTAGTTGATCAGGACATGTGCTTAGATGTTAGGTGACAGATAGTTTAGTGGTGTATATATATCGATGGTATTGTACTAATCGTAAACTCATCGGTTTACCAACCTCAAAATAGGAGTTTTTCTGAGATTTCAGATAGAAACTATTTTGTCGTATGAACTTGGCGTTATGTAGGATTAAAGTCAAGTTGTTTCATTTACCGAACTGAGCTTCACAAGTCTGCAATAAAATTAGTGAGCAAGTAATCCGACTTTGAAATGAGACTCGCAATATTCAACAAACTGATTATATAGGTCTTATTGCGACAGTTGTTAGTTGAAAATTGATTACAGAAATGTGAGTCAAGCTCGGTGTGCCTTTCTATTGCTTCAAAGAATGAAATTTCTCTCTTGTAGCTGTTCGAAACATTTTGTATTTAAAATTTTCCTGTCACGAGATTCTTCGGACTTTTGTTTAACTCGGAAATTACGTTGTAATTTAATTCTTAGCCAGAAGCCATAGAATATCAGATTAACGCCAATATTCATTGATTTGTTGTCAATGCTTTAAGGGTTCTATACTTCAAAACAAAAAATGAAAGAGCTATCCGTCCTCAAACGTAGGGGCTATGTTGGGGTCGAAACAAAGGATCCAATAGGGTCGAAGTGTCCGCAATAGCTCCAGACCACGCACCCCAATAACATCATCACTACATAGTATAAAACTAAGTCGCGTTCTCTGTCGCTTTGTACGCTTAAATCTTTTAAACTACGCAACGGATTTTGATGCGGTTTTTTTTAATGGATAGAATGATTCAAGAGGAAAGTTTATTTATATATAACATCATGCTACGACCAACAGGTGCGGAGCAGGAATGAACAATATTGCAAAAACTGGGTGACGCAGACGAAGTTGCGAGGGTCAGCTAGTAATTAATAAGATTAGGTCGGATGTCGGTGTTTAAAACTATCTACACGTATTCTAATTGTACTGTTAACTTTGTCGTAAGGTGTACAATAAAAAATTATCCATCCATATATTTATTTATCTAACCATCTGTCTATCTAATTAACTACACATATGTATATTACGTTGTCATGTCGACATAAGGGAGAACTAATAAGTAGATAACAGGTTTTTCTTCCATGTCTTGATATTATTTAGACTTTTAATAAAGTTTTTATTTATGTTATGGCCCCGTACCGAAAAGGGTAAAAGGGAATCCTATTACTACGATTGCACTATCCGTCAGTCTGTCTGTCACTAAGCTATATCTCATGTAACCGTGTAGTGAGACAGTTGGAATTGTTGGCACCCTTCGCTTCGCCCGCGTGAATTTCTGATCCCGTTCCTACTGCTCCATAAAGACCTTCCTTAGAGTACAAAGAATAAATTTTAAAAATTACACGATTTTGAGTACTAGAGAAAGGCTATAACTAAGTATAGTTTCCTTTTCGTGGGAATAATATATCTATGAAGATTAATTCAAAATACTTTCTAAAACTCGTCCGATTATTTCGTCTATTTCGGCCACGTCCTTACGCATTATTATAGTCTGCAAATAATTGTCCCATTTTATTAGGGCGCAGGTCAAAAGACACTTTAATTATACACATTTACTACATAACTGTACTGTGGTTCGCAATGTCCCATAAACCGGTGGTTATAACAAGAATATGACGCAATTTCATTTGAAATTACACTTTGAGAGGGCAATCGGGGTTGTTTCGTATAAACATTCTGTTTTATGGTTAACAATGACGAATAGTTTTGATAGTGGTTGTTGGTTGAATATACAGTCGCGAATAAAAGTGTTTATGGATTGATTAGTGTGCATCATGATGCATCAAAATCCTATTTTTTTGAAATTAACTCATTTTTACTTAAACTCATTTTTTTTATAACTTAATTCACTACTACGAGTATTACTCCAAACTGCTTCATTTATGTTATTTATAGTGGGTTCACATACTCTCCAAGACGTTAATTGGTAGTACTTGTGCGGCTAAGCATGTAATTAATTTCCTTGCGATTTACACCGCTTAGCAAGGCCGCTCAGTATGTATTATAATGGAGATTACATTATGTGCAGATGTTAATATATCTCTACTTACACCGCTAGAGACATAAAAATACATAAAAGAGAATATAAAAGGGTTATATTTACTCATTCAGTAAAAAAATCGTAGCCATTTGTCTACGAAATATCAGGCTTTCGTAGACGCTCTACGTCGTAGACGGTATATGAGTAAAATGCTACGATGTGAAAACATGTTTCATTTCTTACAGAGGAATGGTGTTCAGTTATCCACAAGGTTGGGCTAGATTTATATCTACAATTTCATTATAACCTCGTTAATGTTTGGAAATGCTATATAAATCATTTTCGTGTATATTCATGCCTGTATATTCTCGAAGTATCAAAAATTTTGTATATTCCCCTCATATAATAAAACTAGCCTGAAGTTGGTGGAATTGCGTCGACTTTGCTGCAGAAGAAGCTATATTAAGAAGAAGCAGAAAAATCAAAATATGTAGATGACCCGTACAGGTGAATCAACATAATCCTCGGTTAAAAAAGTTGACTCGATATCATGGATACTACGAGAAACGTTTTCAGACCAGGAGGCGGGTGAATCATGTGCGCTGCAAAGCCATTCACAATGAGATTATTGGAAGGGAAATACAATTATTCTTGAGAAAGAACAGACATGAGTCCCAGAATATACGTAACTTAAAAATATCTTTAGTATAAACAGAAGTCTCTGAGAAAAACTTAATACAAATATTTTTAACTGGGATAGGGATGTAGAGTGATACTTGTATTTATCATAAGCTACAAGCAAATTTTATAATTCATTAATTTGCATGTAAATAAATAGCAAAAGCATTTAATTGCTGGAAGTGTGATGTAGCCAACATTTCCCTCGCACCCCGGTGGACCCGGAGTCAGGAGTTCATTCTACTACACCGGCCTCTAACACATCATAGATAAAATAGTAAAATTGCATTCAATTTTTCCACATATATTCATACATCTGTTCGGCGCCAAAATAACTATGCCGCGAAAAATATAACAGTAAATCCACCGAGACAACAAAACAATTTTTTGTATCTGCAAATATTTATAAGCAGCTGTTTGTGAAACCAAATGAGCTATTGTTGTATATATTCTTATCCTTTTGTTCTACAAAGCTTGTCTATGGTTGCTTTCACCTGTTTCTTTAAAGAATAAGAAAGATTTTCTTTAAAGAATTTTTCAGAAAAGCTTTCTCATAGAAGCTACGGGATACACTATTTGGTTTCCGTAGCTTTGCCCGCATGTGATACTGTTATTACTTATATTTATCGTTAAATTACTAATATAATTGAGTCATCTACACAATAGTGTATTTTTTTATTTTCGTGAGAACTATTAAAACATCATATTCATTTAACAGCTGTAATATGTTCAACATAAACTCTCTCACACACCCTTACACACACACACACACACACACACACACACCACGCACACATTCTCATACACAAACATACTCTCTCTCACACACACACTCTTCCATACACAAACATATACAATTTCATACGCACAGTAATGCAATTTTCGCGCCACTTAAGTCAAAAACCAACCTGAACGTAATGAAAACTGAACTTAATTAAACTTATGTCCCCGACCGTTTCTAGGCGCCATGTTGCCCTCTTATCATATTAATGACATTGAGACTACCAGTTAGTACATCGATAATTTTAATACAACTATCGCCGTGGTGACATAATTAAAACGGGAACGGAGGTAGTTGCAGCCCTTAGGCGGTACTATGAAAGTTTTTTATACACGGTCTGTCAATTGCCTCCCCCTGCTGGATGGTAAGAAGCCTCCCAACTTTGACAACCGTGACAGACGCTTTTTTCACGCTTCTCTTGAGGACTCCAAAATCTTAAGAAGAGCGAAACACATAATAATATGTGGGCAAATCATTCCTCATCTTTATCGTGCAAAAAATTAAGTGATAAAAGGGTGCGAACCTGAAACCTCGAATAGTTTTAGTTAAATGTGCTACACATGTAAATTATCGTAAATATCAAATATGTATTATTTTCAAACATTGTGTTTGTAATAAATACCGAATACTAAATAATATAAGAAATATATATAATTTGAATCACGACTTCTTCACAATTTAGTGTACTATGTGTATTGTTGTATATAATATACCAATAATAACAATAAACCACCAAACATAATTACGGATTACTGCGTGGTATCATATATTTGGCTTTATTATTTCGATAAAATAATAAATGAAAGATAAGCGAGTTGTATTTATTAATTTAATAGAAATTAAAAGTCGTGATTACTATTATTATCAAAACTATGTAATAACATTGTAAAGCAATTAGTATGCAATGCCATCTAAATTGAATATCAAAAACTAGTTCAAGGATACTGTTATTTGTTACTTACGTGTTTGAGGCACTAATTCAAGAAAATATGCAACATTCTCAGATATACCTTAGATGTCGAATGTTGAGTAATACATATAATATACTCCCTTACAAAATATTGCTATATATTTCACAGTAATAATCTTCGATTATTATTGTTAAGTATAATAATAACAATCAGCTGTATCATATCTCATTTTAAGTGAACTGTATTGTTTTTATGAGAAATAAATATCTTTAAACCGATATAAGAATTATTAAACCTTAAAATATTCGGACAAAACGTCGACCGCTTAATCAGGATTACTTTTATACCTCGATGCATAACGTGATTGGCATAAAAATTATCCCGGGCTACGCATTATGACACTCCTATATTACTAAATATTTGAGAACGATCGTTCAAATTAAGCTCACCTACATTCTAACTAAGAAAAGCTCATTTTAATGCATAATAAAAAAAAATCTACTTAGTGATAATTTATTGCATTAGTACTCGTAATAAATTCCTCATAAATATTTAAATTAGTTACATACCAGGAGTAAACTTTGAATCCGTTATATAATAAAATAAAAAAATATCATACGAATAAATAAAAAATAAAACAATACTGGTACAACAGAATTGTCACTCGAAAATATTAAATTCGAAATTTAATTTTGAGATCGATTGAAGGATCGGTGTCGAGTGCGGGTCGAGATAACAGCGATGTTCACGGCGCCACGTGGCGCGGGCGCCCGCTGCGACCGACGGGTACATACTGGGTGCTGGCTTTGCCGCAGGAGCCTGCGTCACACTCACAGCCACTGGACCACGACACCTTTTGCGGGACCCTAATTAATAAGCAGGCGTGACGCGGACGCTCGACATCAAGTCTCTTTCTACATAGAGAGCGGGTCTTTTTATGGCGAATTGTTAATAAAATCCATTCTTGGCGGGATCTACAAATAGCCCTACCGTCTCGTAATTCAGGGTGCGCGGTCAAACGACGTCGTCTCGGTGCTCGCTACCGACATGATGCTTTTTGTACAGCGATTTATGCAATGTAGCTCGACGCTGAAATTTTTACTCGGCTTCCCACAAAACCGCAAGTTGGTTTTATGCGTGGTGTTAAATTCGTTTAACAACTTCCTTTCTGTTTATGCTTTAAGATATTTCTTTATTTTTCATCTTCGCACAAGTCTCTGTTAATAAATAGTCTGACGGATATTATTTGGTGAACTTTTTTTATCCCTACTAAGATTTTTTCCGAGAAAAACAAAATAAGGTCGTCTTTGCCGTAAGTAAATATACTAATATCAACATAAATTTGTTAATGATGCTTTAGATATTTACCTAAAATATTTCTGTGAATTCATAAATTGTCTGTCTTACTTGCCGTTAACTAAGTAATGTTCTCATTATCGATAATGGCTCTCGTTTCTCCAGCTCCAGGGAAAACAAGGAAATTTACCGGTTATTATCTTTTTAAGTTTTAAAAGTAATCAGGGGAAAATTAATGTACTTCCTTGTTTTTTAAGAAATATTCCAACTTAGAAATTTTCATGATTTCAATAAAAAGAAAGCTGAATAATAATAGGTATATTTATATTCTTACTATATTATGAAACGTGTGACGTCAGAGCAGCAAAGCCCTTCATTCAAGTATAGTAAACCACGGTATATATCTTTATATGCATATATATCACAGGTACATAACAGTCTCCCTTAGAGGTACACTGGACAGTAAGGAATTTCAAAAAATCTTTACAATGAAAATCAATACATAAACTCTTTGTAAACTTCAGATCCTGGTGGGCGATACAAAAATAACATAGGAAACGATTTGCATTGGCCAATAGCAAAAGTTATTCCTGGGACCTGCTTTTTGAGTGTAGCAAACCACGGTGATCCTTATATTAAGTAGCACCAGCGGGAGTAAGACAACTGAATGTTGCGTACTTCACTCCCGTTGGTGCGGCATAGTTCCAACTGTCTAATAATCTCAAAATTGAAGCACTCTATCAGTTAGAAAGTTTGTATCAATTTTACAAAGTGGATTTTGTGCCAAATCGTCACATATACCTAACTTCTATTTTTAAATTATTAGCTTAAACCGGCAGGTCGACATTTTTATGTTTATGTCTCTCAAAACTCGCCTGGGCTAGTAATGAAAATATTTTTTCCGTGAAAATTTATTTTAAAGTGATTTAAGACACGGTGCCCGGTCATTTCGTTCCTTCTTTGATTGTTTTTTTTTTCCGGACACATTAATTTGACTTCACCTGACCCCAGGAAAAAGGCCGTGCTCATCTTGACGGGCTCATCAGATGCTTTTGGACGCCTCGTTTGAAGGACCAGATTATTATAAGTGTAGCTAATCATAATGTTGGAATTGATTGTTATTATTAACTAGCTGACCCGCGCAACTTCGTCACCCCGTTTTGGCAACATTTTTCAATTCCTGCTCCGCACCTGTTGGTCGTAGCATGATGTTATATACATATAAAGGTTCCTCTTTAACCATGCTATATATTAAAATAAAACCGCATCCAAATTCGTTGCGTAGTTTTAAAGATTTAAGCATACAAAGGGACATAAGGACAAGGAAACGGTTTTATACTATACAGTGATTAAATTCAAAAAAAATGTTCAACCGAAAATACTAATATTCCCTCAATCCCTCCCACTACGCTCAATGGCTTGTGTTAAGAGAGGGTTCACGTCGGTAACTAGGACAGTAGCCAGATCACGTCGCCAGGATTCGAACCCAGGACCAAACTAACAAACTTTCAGTTTTTACAATATTAGTAGGATGTGACATAGCAATGGCCTACCAATTGGAGTATTTACAATGGAAGTGAATATCCTGAAATAAAAAGGCATACCCCAGGCGTACATTGCCTGTATCCCCATCATCGTTTCTTGTCTCTCTGTAAACGCATTCCAACGGTCGCCGCTTTAACAATCGCAAAGTGTTTCACAAGTCTAATTTGAATACGTTTGAGTTTCAAAGTGTTAACCCATTTCGTTATTCATAACAATTGAAACCATTCAAAGAGGGAATGATGGCGCCGCGTATAGTCGCATAGATGTTGTTTGTGAAGATGTGCTTTTGAAGATATTAAGTCTACTTACAATAATAAATGTATGAATGATTAATGTAGTGACGTAGCAAGAATGCTCACCACCCCATCTCATCTGAAGGGCGTCATAAGAGGCGACTAACCGAAGATGCAAACGATACCACTGTAAAAGGAAAACTAGAAATAAAACCCTGTGTCAACCTGCCTGGCCAGGGTGGAACAACAGTAGGCCAAAGCCTCCCAATATTGGGAAACGCTTCATTTCAAGCAAAGGACTGCAACAGTAATTGATTATTTGACCATATGCTATTTTATAACGTAATGGTTGATGCCCGCGGTTCTGTTCCCACTTTCATTAAATACTTGCGTTAAGCAACATATTTTGTGATTCATTTATAATTAAAAACATGCACTTATTGTAATATACACACACAGACCCACTACATGAACTCTATCTTTTTCTTCATCCCATGGTTATCTCCAAATCTTGTCTTTTGGAATCCAGGGTATTTCTTTCCTCCATAATTTAGTTATTGAACTTTTTTTATCTCCAGAAGCCCGCACTGACTACATCACATCGGAACTACAATAAAGTCGGTGCATTGGACTTTTAACTACTAAAACTCCATGGTGTTTACATCGTGTGGCCGAGCAATTGATCGGCCTTCGCCACCAACATTGGCGAACCCGATGTATCGATGAGGATCAAAATGCCTTCAACTAAAATTCGATTTAGGTAATTTAAATTCGAAAAGAAAACATTCCGCCAGAACCTCTGCCGTACACAGGTTATTAGGTATACAGGTTAGCAGGTTGGGTTGGTGTGAACCCCCGAGACCTTCATGTAATTGCATGTACATTGTACAGTCAACATATACTCGTATGGTACCACATTTACATACAACGTTATATGAAAAAGTGGTTTTATCCACTGTCAGCAAATTAACTTTTCCCTTTTTCCATAACATCATTAACTTGATTGCCACGTGTTGGGCGTGTGACATGTATGTGAACGGTCAGCGTAAAAGCAAAGTTCAGTGACCTATTTCTTAAAGTACTTATATCCACTTACCTAAGTCCATATAATTTTAATATTCAGCATAACATACTCAAATTTTTAAACCCAAATCGAACGATCAACAAATCAAATTTACACTATTTTATATCATTCTGCCTCCAACCAGTCTTCTCTCTTGCGCCTAAACATTCGTATATGCGTACGAAATATATAATACATATAAAATATATAATATACATAATAATGCATAGCCTAACTTTTGGTTAACCCAACACCGGATATTAAATCTTTGTTATTACCTCAAGCTTAAGTTAACATAAGCGAACAGTAACTCTTCACCGCCTCACGAGTGCGTAAAGATATTACGACCACTATAAAGGGTGAATAAATAAACGATGCACTTGGAAGATTGGATGATGCTAATATCTCGTATGTGGAATTAAAAGGATGAAATATTAATAATGTGTTATGGTGTTAGGTGTTGACCTCTGTTCCCGACCCAAGTAGCGATAAGATATCGAAATGAAGGTGTTAAACATTGAAAAAGTACAGTGTCATTATTTTATCATCATGGTATTAATACCATTCGCATCCAAAGCTTGTCCCTCGGAGTATGAGGTAACAATCTCCAATATTTTTTTTTATAATATCCCGCCTATATCCCCGAAGGGGTAGGCAGTGGTGCTAGCACCCACATTTCGCCAGTTTATAGTAAGATCCCAATGTAATAGGTGGCGAGCCTATTGCCATTATCCGGGCACTTATGAACCTGCGATAAATACACACATAACTTCGAAAAGCATCGCAGTCATTGGTGTGTGCCATGGTAAACCTGGGATCGAACCCGAGACCTCGTGTCATCAGTCCATTACCCATAACACTAGGCTACCGTGGTACCGGTAACAATCTCTAAATATTTCAGGCAAGTTTAAAGTTTAACTCTGTTCATCGTCATGTTAATAGAATCACGAACAGTTGTAATTGTTGTTAATATATTCAGTACCTGATTCCGTTTACAAAACTAAAGTCCTTTAGGATCGTGGGCTGCGCGTTTGGTCAAATAAGTTTGATATTGTACTAAAAGTGTTTCTATATTCTATAGAGATTGTAGTATTAAACTGTTCGAAATGACTTAGAATAAGATAATCATTATAAACAAGGCATAATTATATTGTTTTGTATGAATCATCCGTCTGCTGACGAAGAAAGAATATCTCCACCCCTATCTTCTATTTCATACCAACTCATAATATTACCCACATTAGGGGTAGGAGATCATCTCAAAGAGATGTCCCCGGGTATGCCCGGGCACGAGAGATATGCGTTGTATAATCTCACTTCCAGCAATCATAGACGGCGTGCGTTTTAATCGGTTCGAGTCCGACATAATCACCTCTGCCAACTTTGGTAGGGGCGGTATTCGTGGGGATTAAAAAGCTCCTAATATTAATTGGTTTTAAGATAACGTATTGAGGTAGGCGTTACATATCTCTCTCGCTCTGTACTGTTCTATTCAAGTCTTATCTCCTCCTTCTCATCAATATAATTGTTCAATGGACTTAATTGACATTTAGCTCTTACTGTCACCAATTACTACGACAAAACTATAAGGTATCTCACACAAAGCGTGAAAAACTAACCACACTGAACACTAAACGATACTGTACCAAATGTCGTCGGTACATTTTTCGTAAAAGTATCCAATTCAAATCAATCAACTGAGACTAAAAGCTGAGAATAATGAGAAATGCATTGTATGGCGAAGGTTACAAATAATACCTGATTTAAAACGGCAAAAACATTATCGGATTGTACTCAGCGCCAAAAATGGTATAGTTAAATCGGAATGCCATTCTCTATGCTTGATTATAATACTGGCTTTACAGAGAAATATTACCGTACAGTGCACCTTCCCAGCTATAAATCTACGAGTTTCCTTGCTATTGCGAAGTAAATATTAATTTCATAATTTACTAGCTACTGTGTGGATCAATGGCATCGTGAAAGACCATTATAAGAACATATTGGTAGCAAGTAATAGCAGCTGAGGTTAATTGTGACCGCGGAATAGTTAATTAGACCTCGATCACCTTTTACATACAATTAGAAGTATTAATTTTAGAACCCTCACCTTACCTACACAGGACAGGCGAACCTTTGCAGATGCCTAGAAATGTGTCCTTGGCAGTATTTTGCCATGGTGAATGTTCTGATAAACTCTTCCAATTAGTCCCACTCTCCTTTCCTACACAGAACAACACGTGCCTTAGATGTTACCCGCATATGGTGCAGAATATTCCATCAAGAACCAATCGGTGCACCATTAAGTCTTGTCCTTACCAACTCACTTCCTTCTTCCTACAGTCCCGGGTCCTTGAAGCGGGGCGTGAAAAAACATCTAACGAGGCCGTCAAACTGAGTTACTATTGTAACTCTGTACGTGTTTGTAATGGTGACCGTCTTTCCTGAGACTTTATCTTCAGCTTATCCTCAGACGGCATTAAGTCAAATTGACGTGTTACAAAAAAATCATACAAGTATTTACACTGGGCGGGAATCGAACCTATGAAGCAGTCCAAATTTCTACAGCTACTCCACTGCACAAATATTTCAACATCACACTATTTCACTTTATAAAAAACCTACTCTTTTCGACAAAGCACCGTATCATTTAGGCTTTAAGTGACAAAACAAGTCCATAAGGAACAACAAAATAAAATACACGAACCGACAATTTTCCTTCACGGAACCACTAGCACTTTTGTCCAAGTCGTACGTGACTGTTTTACTTGCGTACGCGTGGGTTATCCTCATAGGACCAACCCGTAAGTATCTTGACAGCAATAAATCACTGTGTGACAATGTGATGGAGGTTTACTTATCTGCACTTAACATACAATCATATACGATACTTTATAGGTAAGAGGATATGGGTTTAGTTTATGAGTATAACCTGCAAAATATTTTAATATTATCTGATGTCTGCGGATATTAATTATCGTCAAGCCGCGGTAGCCTAGTGGTATGGGTAATGGACTGCTGAGACGAGGTCTCGGGTTCGATCCCAGGTTTACCATGGCACACACCAATGACTTCGATGCTTTTCGAAGTTATGTGTGTATTTATCGCAGGTTTAGAAGTGCCCGGTTAATGGCAAAAGGCTCGCCACCTGTTACATTGGGACCTAAGTATAAACTGGCGAAATGTGGGTGCTAGCACCTCTGCCTACCTCTTCGGGAATAAAGGCGTGAGTTTATGTTTATGTATTAATTATCGTTTCTAGGGTCCGTACCTAAAGTGAAAAAATACTAAAGCCTTATATGATCACGTCCGTCTGTCAAGACCTTTATCTCAAGAATGCGTGGGCGTGGTGATGGCAAGCTTTTAATATTTTGATATGGTCACGTGGGGTAACCGTACGCGGCGAGTAAGTATCCGCAGTGAACTTTGTGCGAATCTCGCTCGTAATCGCGGGTCGGACCATAGTGAAATACGCGAGCATTCATTCACTGAGAAAAAGTGGCGTGACATCTATTTACATTTAGCGACGTAAATTAAAAAAATTGGAAAGAGAAGTTTTTTGGTCGTTTTCTTATTCTTTTTGCTTAAGTAAAGGTGCTAGGCACTTGGTCAAATTGCTGGCCGAACTGTGATTGTGTGATGTTTTCGAATAGAAAAACTAATTGATATTTTATTTGAATCGAGGCAGTTAGCTGCAGGTACGTCATATCAATTTTTAATTTGTTTCCTTTTTTTTTGTTTGATGGGGTAAGTATACGTGGGTAACTGTCCGCAGAGTAAAAATCGCGTACACTTGCCCCGCCTCGTTGTTTTATGAAATATAGGTAAATTTTATATTATTGTGTTGGACTTTTAGATCTAAAATGCCCCGCAAATATGTAAGAAAATGTCCAGATCGGAAGGTTTGTACCAATGAGCAGATTGAAGCAGCAAAAAAGTTGATGGGAGAAGGCAAAAGCAAACGAAACTGAATATGACAATAGCAAAGAAACCAAAGAAGCAAACTCAAAAGAATATACAGATAGATAATAAAGGAAAAACAAGAAGAGGAGTGCTAGTACACAGATATCATTAAGTCACACAGGAGAGGAATATTTTTGTCCACTATGTAAAGAAAAATTTGAAGATCCACCTACCGAGGAGTGGATAGAATGCCATATTTGCAAATTCTGGTGGCACGAAGAGTGTTCTAATTATATAAATGGTGTATTTACTTGTGACAATTGTGTAGAAGACTAAGTATCCGCAGTGCGTATACTTAACCCAGGGGTGGGGAAAGTGTACGCATTTCCCGAGTTTTAAAAAACCTAATGGTATATAAAAGTTGTTTAATTTCAATTACTTAGAGTGATTGGTTAACCCTTAATTTACCCGTTAGGTCCATTGGACTCCGCACAAAGTTTCAATCAAGCTTAAAAACTTAATTACCGCGAATTATACTTCGTGCTCCCGTGTACCTTCAATCAGAAGCGCGCTGGTTAATGAGTGAGGAGGACGTCCACCTGCGCAGCGTGTAGGGGTAAGTAGCCACTTGTCAGGAGTCCATTGGACTCAAACAGGGTATTTGTGTAACAAAATTAGTAAAGTCATTATATTGTTATTTGTCGTGTTTTTATGTAATTAATTTTATTTTAGGTCAGCAATATGGCGTCAAATAGGAGATCAGTTAATATAATGCAACAGGTGGTGAATTGATAATAAACAACTGGCTCCAGGAAGATAATGAGGATTCCGATGATGAATTATAACAATTTAGTCGACAATCCGAAACTACACGACATCAAACATTGTCAGATGAAGAAGAAGACGAGCGCATTCCATTTGAACATGGCTCGAAGTCGGAGTGGTCTTTTGATACAAGTAACGAGGAGGCACAGGAGTCCGGTCTGAGGCCAGCATGCTTAGGATGCACTAACAAGCTTTGCGTTCGATGTATAGATAAAGCCAAAGATTAGGCGTTGCAGGATTTTTATTTTATTATGAACATGAACCATTTTTATTTTTATTAACGATTGTTTAAGATATTATTGTGTTAATTTAGTGGAAAAAAAACTATTTTTTGTTTGGATTTTGTTTTAGTTCGAAGTTAGAAGTTGGCATTTACTGTTTTATAGATATTTTCTAGTGATTAAGTATGTACAAGAAAAATATAAGATAGATACATTACTGATTAAAATGTGATACGTAAAATAATAAGAAATATGTTTTTAAACACATTAAATTACTTTGTTATACAAATTTATCTTTTATTTTGAGTAAAATCGATGATTTGTGTGGAGGAGTCCAATGGACTCAATGAGGTTAATTGAGGTATATAATTTCACCGGGTAAACTGAGGGTTAATGTTCCTTATAGTCTAATAGATGAGAATAAATACGGGTTTGATTCATATTATAAGCATGTTTTATTTTAGAGACAGTTCTTTAAAAACTGCGTACAGCTACCCCACGTGACTCTGTACGATACAAAAAACCCAAGATGCATAGTCAGGGTGTCAAAACTGTTCGCATAAAATTGCTCGTGTTCATACACGCACTTTGTACACTGCTTTGTAAAAAGAGTTTAAGTCATGTTCGTAAGGCTGAATTTGTAAAAAAATATAATGTTTATAACATAACTATAACTACTTATTTGTGATTGCGGACCGACTCGAATGCTACTTTTGTTCGAGACTGCGTATTTAGCGTATTTTTTATATAAATGATTTTGATAGTTGAATAGGTTAACTTTTTTTTCTTGATCTCTATTTTCGCCCGCGTTTGTTTGTTCTCTCACTATTGAAGCTACCGACGTGAAGTTGTAGATATATTCTAGAACCGTCTAGACAGTGCTATCTAGAAACTAAACAATATTCTAGAACTCTAAACTTAGTCCACACTCTAATAGAACCTACAGGCTAGTTAACAATGCTTACTCAAGTAGCTTGTATCATAGGTCCTGAAACATGGATATTTGACTTATAAATTTACTAGATGACCCACGCAACTTGGTCTGCGTCACCCCATTTTTGTAACATTCTTAATTTCTGCGCCGTACCTGTTGGTCGCAGCTTGATGTTATACATATAAACCTTCCTCCTAAATCATTCTACCTATTAATAAATCGCAAGGATATCGATTGCTTAGATAGCGATAAGCGGCTTTGTTTTATACTGTATAGTGATGATGCCTAGCATACAAGTATTAAACATAAAATATCTAGACCCTGCACAAATCGAGAATCAAATCTATCATTGATCTAGCAGTTACAAACTGGACCGTTACGCTACACCGCTTACACCCGTTGTGTCAGTAATATTAGAAACAGGTACGCGTACATTTATCAAATACACCGAATAACTGAGATATGTGTCTCGTAAATAATGGTTATGAGACCGCTTTAGTGTAAATATTATACACGAAATTAAACATTGAAGCCTCTGGCAAAATACGCTAGAACTATACCTAGCTACGGTCTCTGTTGTTCTATTTACATACATTTATACCCTTTATAAATACGTGTAAATTCAGTAACGGAACCGTAGATTGTAAGCTTTCTCCATGTTCTGAATATTTGTATAGGTTGGTTGTAATAAAAACAAAACAATTTAATTTTATTGTTTTACAGTGGTGTCTTCTATACAAGACACAAATCAGTTAGTGCATGGAATACTGCGCCCATCTCTGGGATGGCTCTGCAAATTACCTACTATATACTCGCCGATCTGCATTATTGGGAATCATGAGGTCACAAACACCCACGAGCCTTTGCAGATGCGTAGAGATGTTGCGTCCTTGGCAGTATTTTACTGTCTCTACCATGGTGAATGTTTTGATAAAACATTACTGAGCATTTGCTGATTAGATTTTAAAAATTGATACAACAAACAGAAATCACGAAAATATTAGGGGTTTTGGCGCACGCTTCTCTCACAAAATGGGTTAAAAAGCCTAGAGGAAAAAAGATTTACGAAGGTAAAACTATGTAATTAATATATTCGCCGATAGAACGGGTTTTACCGTCATCACTTCATTGTAGTCTCACAACTAACCTTCATCTATGACGACGATATTAATAGGACGAAACCTATCATCACTAACAATCGCGTCAATTATACCCACATCAAACTTGTCATGAATTATCCCCGATCAAACTTAGATTACATTCCACTTTCAACGAGCCAGGGAATTATGGTGACGTCATATGACTCCAATTCTATGTTTGAAATTTGATGAGACGGTGATTATGATTACCCTTGGGTATTTTAGAAATATTCATATGGTGACCGTTGGAGGTTGGCAAGGTGTCCACACATTCCATAGATAATAATTTATGTTCTATATTTAAAATAGGTGAGAATATGGTTGTACGGTTGACCGACCTGTTTGCGTGTTGTGACTTCAATTTCTATTGGTCGTAACCAATGTATTATTGGGACCAATTTTATCACCAGAAAATATTTATATATTGTTTTTTTTTGTATTTAGACTTGACAATTTGAGCTTCACCTCGCCTGATGGTAAGTTGAAGGCAAAGTCTCAAGAAAGAGATCATTTACCATTTCTAACACGTACATTGTTGCAATGATGTGGCGCTCAGCTTGATGGCCTCACCAGATGCTTTTTCACGCCCCGCTTAAAGGGCTGTAGGAAGAATGAAACACGTAAAGAAAAGATTCACCGAACCACTTGGTTCTAGATTAAATATATTGTTATATTGTTAATTGATTTTGTTATGTACAAAAAGTTATATGATTCGTGTTGAGTCACCCTGTTTGTCACAATGGCGAGCGCTTTACAAACACAGGTGTTTCTGATATCACAATTACGACTATACATTAAAAGTGTTTCCGTAGCTACTTACAAAATATATCTCTTTTTTTAATTATTTATAACTTACAAAACATATATTTTATTTGCATTATAATGTTATTTTATTAACTTAAATGTGAGTACATTCAAATTGATATGGATCATCATAAAGGTAGCGTTAATAGAGCCAGTCTTCTCATTGCAGCGTTACCTGCTATAATGTCAAATGCACTATTTATGATCGCCGCCTCTAAATCTGAAAAGTTGATAAGTTTATAAAAAACGTTTCACGGTTCATATGTTCTGTCACTTTCTCACACCTAGGTTTCATGTATATCACTAGCACACTTTCTCGCTCTAAGTATTGCTAATAACATGTCAAATTAACAGCAGTGTCAGTTGGTCAATGATTTGATATGCCTTTCAGAAACCGGTACCAACGTAATATTTTATATGTGAAAGAATAATAAGATGTTACGATGTTTGGTACTCAATTATGATCAAAGGGTTGAACGGAACTTAAATTTTCCACAGTGATATATTATGGTCTGAAATAACACATAGTATTTACTCATAGGATATAATCCTATGAGTTGCTGCACGACGACTATCACACTCCACATATGAAATCATTTAGTGATTCTAAGAATTCATAGGACTGTTGGTAGATGGCTCCAACATTGCCCCTCAAAACTTCGAATGTTCTAGACGTGTTCTAGTAGCTCAAGTGGTCAGAACGTTCTCTCAGTAAGAGATAGGTCACGAGTTCAAGTTCAGTGGAGACATTCACTTTTTCCAATTTTAAATCGAAAGCTACTATCACTTGGGCCATTCTTTTTCCGTTCTTACTACTGGTATTGATAGGACAAATGCCTCGATGATATTTCTGTGATAAAAGTTAAATGCAATTTTCCATACCTTCGCGGTAATCTTTCACAGGTCACTTGGTTTTCCAATCGACATCTAATTTTCTATAAACGCTTTTCGCTTTCATTTATCGAATTTCAAAAAGGGTTTCTGTTCCATTGCGGGTACGGGGCCAGAGATGAAGAGAAAGATAATCCGAATTTCATTGTTTACCAATACAATAAAATGTTATTATAGTTATAATATTGTGTAGTGGGTGTGGTTGACGATAAGAAGACAGCATTCGGATATTATGAAACATACAGCCATCATTCTTCTTTTTCAGCCTCTACCGAAGTCAGCCAGAGTGGTTATGTCGGCCTCGAGGCGCCGAAACCTCACGACCGTTTTGTTCCATCAGTTACCGAAGATGAGGTAACCTCTTAAGTCATCATCCTTGCGTTAATCTTGATCGCATTCGAAGCTATCACCTCGGAGTCCGGGGCCCGCTTTTTTCCTAGCTAACTGCGTCACGACTGAACTTCGACATTTGTTGTGAAGCCACTGCCATCTGTCCTCCACAACGGTATAGGTGATATCGAAGTACAACAGTTAAACCGGTTGTTAAACTTTTTAGGGCTCCAACTAACTCTAGGGCTCTAATGACGCATTTAGAATAAGGCGCCAAGTATCTGACGTAGGTATATATAGTAATTGTATATGTAATCAAAATATCACATGGACAAAATACGTTTCATTTTGAAACTCGATTAAAACTTATTTGACAAATTATACACTTGCAGCCTTGGCCAATGAGGTCAATATTGTTGTACCCAAAAGGGATAATTTAATCATCTACACCTCGAACGTGATTGATGACCCTTAACTTTAAATTGAGCTAATCTAATGAACGCTCCGATGTTATTAATACATATTTCAAGTTTTGATTATAAACAGATACGATCATTTCTTTCTGTTTAGAAATATAAATAAGTAAGTAACATGTTAAAACAGGTATTTAAGAATACAAATTAAGTTTAAGAACTAAAACGCTAATAAAAAATACGCTCTTAAAAGTGTTTATTAAAAACAAAATTATTCATCGAAAATTATTTTGTGCGAACTACTTGTATTTATTATTCAAATTGATTTAATAAACCGGCCGGCTTTCATAGCCTACCCATTGGTAATTAAGCCTCGCCACATTGGAAGTGACCTATGTCCAGCAGTGAATTGCGATAGGCTAATTGATTGATTGAACTGATAAATAGGTTTTTTTTTAAGTCACTATTAATAAATTGCTTAAAAAAACAACAAAAAAGAGATTTATTTTCAGGAAAGTGGCATAAGACAAAGCACAATATCTTATGCCACTTTAATGAAAATAAATCTCTATTTTGTTGTTTTTTTAAGCAATTTATTAATAGTGACTTAAAAAAATTAATGACATCTTGCACATAATGCTTTGTGCAAATTGCACGGGGGGGAAACCCACCCCCGACCGCTGACTTAACGTACGTCCAACGTACTACTGCTACGCCACACGTAATTTACTGAAGTAAGTTTCACGAAAAGAAATAGAAATCAATGACTAAATGGAAATTTATTGTTTTTAGGAAACGGCCGAATCAACCACAAATTACTTTATAATCAACGATTTTCCCCATCATTGGCTATGGGCAAATTGGGTCAGGCTTCCTTTTAATCTTCGAACGTCTTTGCCTCGAATTCGAATAATACCTTTTAAATCGTTCACAGGGCCGCATAAAATCTATCTAATCAGTATTCTGAAAAGCTTTGCATTCGTTCTCTCCACCTCCTTTGCATTTTATGCCGTTTCGCGCTATTTTTACTCAATTTGGGTTTTGTAAAATTTAATTTATCTTGCTTATCAATCTGTAGTAATTTATTGTGCATGTTTATACTTGGAAACTAAGTTTACTTTCATTATTATCTAAACAAAATCATATTATATTTTGTGTACACATAATTATTATAACAGATGATTTAGTTCGTACAAAAGAAGAAGGTGCTGAAAAGTAACCAAAATAATAAATTTATAACAAAAAATATATCACTAAAGAGTAAACAATACGCTTATAAGCTTTTATAGTATGTACATTTTTTTACATACCTCCTACCCAAATACTCGGTATGCGTAGGAGGTACGTTAAAAATATCTAAATCTAAATGTATTGAGAATTTTTCATCACCAACGCTAACTAAACTTTTTTTATTTAGTTCATTTACGTTTTAGTTGTCAAAAGTTGTGTTTTTTTTTTCTACAGTTTGCAATAACAGCACAAATTGCCACCTCACAATTGTGGGTTCATACAATTAGATTAACCGACCGCAATGTAATGTGTGTTGGCTCCAGATGCGACACATTATTAAATAAGCACCATATTTCATGCCTGCAGGCAACGTTATTTTAAAATGACATCATCATAGTGCGGTTTGAAAATTATATTAGTTACCTAAAGTAATTAAATATTTCGGTCAAAGCAATTATTTCTTTGAATATATTTGCTGCTTAATAGCTGCTTGCAAATCGCATCTATCCAAAACCACCTCCACTTCCTCTAAAATAAAATCCTCACAAATTACAACAAGAAACTTCATCCCATGTATGCTCAAAGCTGTAGAATAAACTCCTGCTATGATTTTTCCAACGTCGATATCGCCATTGGTCATTGGACCATTGATTGAGGAGGTCAGATGACAGTCGCTTCACGTAAAATATCGAAGTTCAGCCGCATCATAGTTAGACTGGAAAGCCGACCCCAACTGAGTTGGGAAAAGGTTCAGAGAATGATGATATGATTTTTCCAAGCGATTTCAATACAGAGTTCTTCGAAATGAAAGAAAAGAGCATAACGCCCCTTGTATTGCACGCATTCATAGGCCAAGGTTACCTTCCCCTTACTCCCTCTTCTCTATATGGTAGGCAGCACGAATGTGACGCTCCTGGTGTTGCAAACGTTCATAAGCCACAGTAAAAACTTTCATTCAGAAGGGCCGCATGTATAAAAAAAATATAGGCTGCATGCTCGTCTGCCTGCCAACTATGTGATAAATGAAAATATAAAAAATTAAACCGTAAACAATGTGTGTGGTGTCAAAATTTCACAAATTGCTTCGCTGATTAAAATTTCAACCAACACGTAGCTTTTCCTACCTGGCCAGCAATTAACTTTTTCATCAAAAATGTTCAAAAGCGCTCTGCTAATTTGTCTCTGTACAAAGACTTTACTTTTATACAAATTTAGAACATACAATTTGCAGAAAGATACTAAGCGTAAATTATTCGCAGGTACACATAGTTTTTTTTGTTTCTCATAGCGAGGGTGGCAGGCAATTAGGTCGAAGACTACTTTGACACAGTCACATGAAAATTTTCACAGAAAATGTTACAAAAAACTAATTGAAACCCATGAGAACTTGACCTTTTAAAAAATACCAAATTTGGATTTTTCCGTAGATATTTACACACGTCTATTAACCACGGTAGCCTAGTGATACCTATGGGTAATGGACTGCTGAGACGAAGTCTCGCGTTCGATCCCAGGTTTTACCATGGCACACATCAATGACTATGCGATGTTTTTCGGAGTTACGTGTCTATTTATCGAAGGTTTGTAAGTGCCCGGTTAATGGCAACAGGCTCACCACCTATTACATTGGGACCTAAACTAAAAATAAACTGGCGAAATGTGTGTGATAGCACCTCTGCCTACCCCTTCAGGGATATAGGCGTGAGTTTATGTTTCTGTATGTTTATTTTTATGTGTTTAAACATAATATTGTTCTGTTATTGTTACATCCAGCGACGTGTTTGCATATTAATAGTCCGGCTGTACGGAACAAACAATTGCCACAACTTGTACTAACTATTTGTAGCAGTTATATAAGTACGAGTTCGTATCCGACCGCATACAGTAGCAGTAGACGACGATGTGTCGTCGTGACCCTGATTCCTCCGTATTCTTCGATAGTCTTGCGTTATTACAATTATCTCACGTGATGGTAAGTGATGATTTAGTTGACGATGGAGCACGTTTACCTAAAAGTAACCTACTTACTCTAGTCTTGACGACTTTAAAATTATTGCTATCCGAAAACACAGGTTCGGGTAGGGCGTTTCACTTTTTGGCTGTACGCATAATGAACTTAATCTAGTAATATGATTACATCACTAAACTTGGACCGTTTTATAACTATATTCCTAGTGAGATAGTAATAAATCGTTTTCGTATAACTATGTTCCGGTATATAATTATATCCCTAGGGATATGATTATATTACGGTTATAACTATCTTAATGCGACATATACATACATACATATGCTCATGCCCGTAATCCCCGAAGGGGTAGGCAGAGGTGTAATAAACACTCTCATTTCGCCAACTATTATTTTCTAGCCTATTGCCACCAATCGGACACTTTGTGAAAAATGGGTATGCCTATAGGTGTATATAATTCCTAAACGAAAATGTTGCGGCTAAATAAATTTGGAAAAAATTTTTTGACTCGATTCCTTGCTATGCGATGTAAATCGCAAGGAAATTAACGACGTGCCAGCACACTACCAATTAACGTCTTGGAGAGTATCAAACGATTTCTATGACGATCAGCCTATTATACAGGGTGTAAGGGTAACACTCCCGAAGCCGAAAATTTCAAAAAAGAAAAAAATTGCTTTGCCGTAATTTTTTTTCATGCGAATATTTTGTCTACCAAGAGTACTACCAGCCTTCGGCTTCGGGAGCGTTCCCCTTACACTCTGTATATAGAAGTCAATAGATTAACCTAGCTAGAAGTAGGTAAGCTTTATTAACACTACTTTCGTCTTTGTGGCAAAACGTATATAAAGTTATAGGTCACGCACGGTCCGGGCCGCGCTACGTCGGCAGCGAATGTCACGTGCGAGTGTACAAGATCCTTCCAATATAACTTAGTATCAGTGCGTTGATTAAATCATGCCTGCTGGCTGTGCCAATATTGGACTGGAACGGATTAAGGATGAAGTGTAAGATGGTTAGGTAAAAAAGGGTATCAAAGGATTTTGAGTACGGTTAAGAAACCAATATTTACGTAGACTATATTATATTCAAGATAGCCGCCGTTTTAATAAAAGAATTTCAACTTCTTTATAGTATACTTATTTTTAGTTAGTTTAGTTTAGTTAGTCTGTATAATATATTTATAATTGTATATGTTATTTATTTTTAAATGTTTAATATATTTACGTACGTTTCTTATAACACAAGCTAGTTAAGCTATTCTTATCATGGATCTAGGTGGTCATATGCAGATTATAGATATTATTAACATTCTGTGATTTGGGTTCAAATAATAAACTAACTTTGTAAATCACCAAAGTAATAACACTTAGTTGGTAACTACTATGGTATCACTATCACTAAATGAGTAGGTATAGTAGAGTCCGTTCTCCCACTCATTCTCTTTATTCAGCTTACATTGACTTTTGCGGGACCTCCCAACCTATAAAAGAAAGCATGAGCTTAAACTTCGGAAACAGGTCCCGAAGATCTTGATCTTTGGCTTCACCTCGCCTGCTGGTAAGCTGTAGGCACTTTTGCGCAGAGAACGATACAGGTTGGGTTATTCGACACAATATAATCACGGATGTGTATATATTTAAATTTTTGATTAACTCTATTTTTTAATATCATAATATATCCATTTATAAATTTAAAAGTATATTAAACAAAAATTTAAGAGGATTGTTATAGAAATAGATAAATAGATAGTATTATTGTAGGTATTCTTTATTGTAGGTACACGTGAAAAGAAATTACAGTATAGACATAGTGAAAAGTCTTTAAATCAATCTAAATAAATACACATTACCAATTTGTCTACTTAACAGTTTCAAATTGTCTCGGTACTCCACAATCCACATAATATAACTTCGTGAGAGTATAGTTGCTGTTCTATCTATTCGAGTATCTCCGATTTAGTTCGGCCATCTCCGCGCACGTACTTATCTGAAGTCCGGGCTTTCAAAGTTTGACCGCATCGTACTGTAACATAGGCTCACGCTGATGAGCGTCCATCCAAACAGATTTCAGGAAGTTGGATAAATGCTTACTTTTGTTTTATTAGCTTAGTTACTGTCCAACATTAAAACTCTCATACTGTCTAATGGCCGAGTTGGTAATAGTTAATTACATGAGTAAGTATAAAGATATTTATTAATGGTAGGTATATAAACTATACTGTATGGTAGTGCACTTTACACTAATTGCATTATTGTCGGTAATGAACTATCTTAAATGTCGAACAATATGTCCTTACATATGGTGGACTAAAAACGGAACTATCACTGCATCATCATCACCATATGGGTTATATTTAAACGGTAGTTTTTCGTATTATACTGACATGGCTTCCGGATACGAGGAGAACATATTTTACTGAAGTATACCTTCCCAAAAATAAACTAAATTCAGCTAAGCTAGAAATGGAGTAGTTTAAAACGTGCTCGAAATAGGCCTCCACTGATCAATGTAGCTGCGTCTCCACCAGTGCATGATGAGGGGTTTCTATAAACTAAATCCTACCGGCTTGCTCTGAAAAAGAAAGCCGTCGTAGATATGCTTCAATTTATACTACGCTCGTTCTATAAGTGGTAAGACATTTTCCACCGGCTTCCCTTTTGACAACTTTCACTGTTCACTACTTGTATGTACATATTACAAATGTCTCAGACAAAGGTATCTTATCAACGTGTATTGCATTGAGGTAATCTAACCAAGCACCAAAATCACTCTAACCTATACGATTTCAACAGTCTACAATCAGTATTCAAAATATATTCTAGACTACCCCCCTATATAGGTACATAAAGTACCTAGTATTTTATGTAACCCACATTTTACATATATTTCAGCTGGACCTAATCTTCCATTGCAAGATGGCCGCACGGAATACAAACAAGATAGTCCGCCTACCATCGATATTGAATACAAGAAGTCTTGCATCCACACGCGGAATTACCAGCGGCTTTTCCCCACAGAGTAACAAGATAAGGCTGTTCGTGGCATCGCTAAAATATTCAGCATGATTGTTGTACAATTTACACGGCGCATTGCCTGCTAACTGCTTTTCAAGGGTTGCAAAACAGATACAAGGTGTGACTAAGTTAGAATCAAACTACTGATTTCTTGCCAATAGAAATTTAATGGAGATCCAGGAAGAGAAAATAAGAAGGTTAGTCCTTTATTAAAGTGTATATTTTAGTTTATTTATATTTTTTCGTGTCGATCTAAAATAGATGAATCGAATTTCTAGACGACAATTGAATCAGCGACCATTTCTGCTTAGAGTTTAATTTTCTCCAATATAAAATCGATTTGAAAACGTTAGCATATTAATGACTCGAAATTTAATTAAAATATTTCGTCGTTCTAAATGGAGAACTATTTTTTCTAGCACGACTGCTTGCATAAAAGTATTTGAGTGCAGTAAATCATCTCAGTGGATGTATTTCGATACGAATCTTCAATGGCCGGCAGCTCTGGGGATTTGATTTATTTTGAGCTTGCACTATCGGTCTTTGTACGTGACGTAAACAGGTTAGCCTAACAAGCAAAGACTGACACAAAGACTGCACAGGCTACAAATAGTACGTATATGTACTTACTACTTACTACCATAAATGATTTTAATTTGATTTTGATTTCATTTGATTTGTACCTGAATAGGGATGATGACTACGTTTTTTAATCACAACAAATAACCAGCTTATAGCAATATAATTAATTGTAACTGTAAAATTTTCTTGCAACGAATATTTTTAAAGATATATGATTTTGAAAATCTAATGTCTTGAGCCGTTCATAAATGCTCAACGTTTAAGAAGCGTGACGCTTCACCGCAAGATAATATCGTATTTATCTCGGTCTGTGTTGTGTAAATTATTTTCAATGCATACATTTTGCAAAGGCAAATTTAGTCTTCAAATATTAAGCTGTACCTATTGAATAGAATGAAGCGAGTTTGTCATCATCCCTATTAACAAATTATTTTTGCAGAATTAACTATAAATAACAAGTATTTATACTGTATTTGTATTACCAATACCAATTTCTCAAAATACATTTGAGAGAATAATTAAAATATTTCAAAACTGACCATAAATTTTGAGATCCTTTTGCATTAAGAAAATTTTATCCTACAATGTCCTTGAAATGTCTCAACCCTCGTTATTTATAACTTAGCACCCTAAAAGAAAATTGTTTTATCCTAATAAAACCATTTTCTAGGAAGAAATTAAATGTAAATATTTTATTTTTCAGTTTCAAAGCCTTTTAGCCACTCTTTAACAACTCGTGTTACATAATCTTGTAAGTTCAAGTAAGAGGCGTAAAGTACTCGTAGTTGCCTAATTATTATTTTTTAATACCAGGGACGTCACATTCATGCTGCCGACTATATAGAGAAGAGGGAGAAGGGGGGAAGGGAGAAGGTTAAGAGAGGTTTTGAGCTGTCAGTGCAGAAGACAAAGAAGGGTTTCTTTGTCTTCTGCACTGACAGCACAAAACCTCTCTAGTGTGCTTTGGCTGCCATTCTCACCGCCTAAAGAAAAACACAAGGTTATTATTAGCCGCGGTATTCTGTAGGGTGGAGGTACTTCCCCAGTCGGACTGCCCAATTATGACGGGAGATACCGTCATGTCCTACCTCCGTCAACGTACACAACGTTAATTATAACAGGCTCAACCTCGTTTTCACCCGGAAACAAGTTGTTAACATGTTTGATACAATACTGGTTGAAGATTTGTCAAAAGTTGTAGAAGACCTGTCAGTACACAATTACTAGTTTTATAGTTATATAGCTATTGCCCGCGGCTCCGCCTGCGTGGATGTCGATTACCGCGTTGTACGACTCTCCTTGATTCTCTACTTGCCTCTCCTTAATACTTCGTCTTGCTGTCATGACAACGGAAATAGTTAGCTACATTAGCGCCAATGTATAGAAATCTACCGGATCTATTGAGATTTATAAATATTGCTCCGCTCCCTAGGATGGTAGAATGATTATATATAGCCTATGTTACTACTAGATATTGTAGCTGTTTATAGGTGAAAGAACTATTGAAATCGGTCCAGTAGTTTCGGAACCTATTCATTACAAACTAAACGGAGCTTATTCGAGCAAACAAAATAACAAATCTTTCATCCTTATAATATTAGTGTAGGTCACAAAACAGTTCTAAACAAGCTTAAAACACACTGAAGTTTGCGACATATTGTAACTTGACAAATACATGTTTTACCCTTTGTGAAAACAAGAAGTTAGGTTACAACTAGTATACTACGAGTACTTTCTGCTACTTACTGAAATCGTAAAGTGCCTTTTAGTACGCAATTGACCCGTAAACACCATTACCGGATGTTTTATATATCAAGGAGAACATAAATTCATATAACGTCCTGATGTCCTTTACTTCTCTTCGTCCTCTATTTTGTTATCTCTATTAAATATCTCTTAAAGATGTACAAGAACAAACTGAAGTAATTTATGTACATAACATTTTGTAAAAATAATATATACGAAACAGCATTATCTGGCCCAGCTCGCAAATTCGTTTATTTCTTAATCAGCCTGGTGTAATTTACTAGAGGATTCTGAGACTGTAATTTGATGTACTACAATCACACAATGAACCCGATATAAAATATCAATATAATATCTTTTAAATATCATCATCATTCTCTGAGCCTATTAGAGTATATGATATTTGTTTATATTATATACATACTTATTTAAGTTTATCATTATGTTAATTTATTACGCCTACTAATTGTCTCAAAATATAGTGGAAACTCCATAAAACTTCGAGCACCTACCGTGACAAATCTCTGCATCACCCTAAGGTTGACTGGTAGAAAATACCCATGGCATTAAGTCCGTCTTTGTACAATTATTTTGTATTTGTGCATAAAGTTTAAATAAATAATTTACGTGTGCAGTAGTCAAAGAGGATCTAATTGCGTTGCTTGGTAAACTTTTCAGCTTTATAGTTGTAATATAAAATATTTCACTCGAACCATTAAAATAGATTCAGTAAGTGAAAACTGCAAAATGAAAAGAAATTCTCAATAATACTTACGGCCTTTCAATTTCATTCATTTCATTCAGTACACACGTCATTCATATGAAATGTAATTTGAAATCTCGGCTTAGCAACTACTCTGCTTTATGAAGTCCTACACGTATTTGAGCGATGCTTTATCCAGTTCTTTTATATTCAACTTTAATAGAGTGAAATCTGAATACTTACACATTCGTTTGCGATTATTACTTTCTCTGTAACATGGCATTCTTTTATATTTCACTTGCAACTGGTTGAAATGGGTTACCGTTATTAAATATACTTAATATTCTTATGGACACCAAAACTACTGTACTGGATTTGAGGGAATCTTTTTATTAGATAGGTATTGATCAGATATAAAACTGTGCATTGCAATAGCTTATGTAAATTGGACGGGATATTTCCCATGTTTGTTGGTTTTACCGATACCGATATATCAGCGCTGTTGCAAGCGCCATGTTCAACGAGCCACAGAAATCGGCGATCGCTATTAACATCTGTTGGAGGAAGGGACGAATCACTGAATTGAGTTGCATAACCTATAAATTCTCGGTAGCCTAGTGGTATGGGTAATGGACTGCTGAGACGAGGTCTCGAGTTCGATCCCAGGTTTACCATGGCACACATCAATGACTTTTCGATGCTTTTCGAAGTTATGTGTGTATTTATCGCAGGTTTATAAGTGCCTCGGAGTCAACCAGCCTAACTTGGAACTTCGATATCGCCATTGGTCATTAGACCTGGTGGTTGTGGAGGTCATATGGCAGTCGCTTCACGGAAAATATCGAAGTTCAGCCGCATCACAGTTAGACTGGAAAGCCGACCCCAACTGAGATGGGAAAAAGGTTCAGGGAATGATGAACCTATAAATTCTCGGGACAGAACTTCTAGGTATATAGTGGATATACCCAGTATGGTGAAAGAAGCTAATGAAATCCAAGAGCATAAAAAACTCAACTGGGAATATCCCGTCAAAATTAAAATTGCGGAACGCAATGATTGCCGTTTTGTCATGACTGGTTTTGCTCGTTTTCTCTTTTTCGATGTGCATAATATTGGGCAACGAACTGTTAGTCGAGACTGGCACAGAATAAAATAAACTTCACAAAATAGAGGAAAAGAGAAAAACTAGTCGTGTCAAAACGGCCATTATAGCGTGCCGCAACTATGGTAAAAATGTGAATGACCATGTCAATCTAAAATCATATATTGAACCATGGTCATTTACTTTGGTCATTATAGCACCATGGTCTTTATAGCACCACCATTTCTCCCCGAAAAGGTTGTGTGCATGTCCTAGAATTATTACCGATATCCACAAGAGCGGAGCCGCGAATAACTATTTATTCATCTGTGCCACGAGCAATGATATAGTTTTTATTACTAATGGAACGATAGAAAGCTTGCAGTGGCACAAGTCTTCGGTTTGTTTCCACTGGTACAAGACAACTATTTATTGGTGGCGTAACTTCAAGATGAGTTCTGCAAAGTTGTCGTTGCGACTGATTGGGGAAGTTTCTCGGTCGTCTGGCAAAAAATATCACAACTTGTTTATTATTAGGTATGTTTATGTTTGAATATAAACAGAACGTCATGTTAAATACATAAAAATATATAACATAAAAAACTTGAATTTGTTGCACTTTCAATTTGTTTAACCTGAAATAATTGTACAAATTATTAAAAAGTAGATGTTGCTCGCCGTTCCCACGGCCCACCTTGGAAAGTGGTTACCGGACCTTTGGAAGTTTGCAACACCTTAAGCTGCTGACCATTTAGAGTGAATATTAAGAGAATTTCTATGCTGCCAGGCTGCCAGTGGAGACAAAAAAGTAAAGTTGCTCGGTCGCCCCACTGATAACACAAATCTCCTCCAGTGTGTTCTGGCTACCCTACTCACACAACACAAGGTTATAATTAGCCGCGGTAACCTATAGGGGGGAGGTACTTCCTCAGTCGGACTGTTCAATTAGTACGGGGAATACCGTCATGTCCTACCTCCTTTAACCACCCATGACCGAAGTAATGCCATCAAGTCTTCAACATATCAACAGTGAAGTCTATTGAGTCTAAGTAGGTAATTAATGGTGAAAACGCCGATTTTCAGTACCCGTATTTTGCTATTATCTATATTTGCTATGTGTGCAAGAAAAGAAATCGATACATATGCTACCTAGTAGGTACAGTCAGCAGCAAATAGATAGCGACATTCAAGGCTGTCAAATAGTTAGATACAGCCAAAGTGGTCAATAACATCGATACAGCCAAAGTGGTCAATTTATTGAGTGCACCCAGCCTGTCCAAATATATCGATACACCATGTTGTCAAATACATTGATACACGCTAGCCGCAATTATTATAGCTACAGGCAAAGCGTCAATAGTAACCAAACACCCAAAGTGGTCAAACATATCGATACACATAAATAAAATGACGTATGCATATTACAAGCAATACGGTGTCACGTTCAGTGACATTTCTTCTATATTTAAATGAAATAAAAAATAATATTGCAAAGAGTTTTTGTCTTATCAATATAAAATTTATTTATTGTAACGCTAAACATTTCCCGTGACTTGGTTCAAATATTTGGTATAGGTATTTTACTTATTTCTTAAAGCTGACAATTAGTACGTGTGTGTTTGTTACTCTTCTAAAATAAAATCGCCGGACAGATTTGAATGTAGTTTTGTAACGAAGTAGTAACATAAGCTATCTTTATTTTGATCCACGTGAGTGAAGAAGAAGACGACTTCATTCGCGTGGATAACTAGTAACCTATACGTTAAATTAATAATTTAAAAACATTTCTATGTTCCGTTCTAATTTAATTTGTTATTTTAAGGTTCAATTTTCAAAAGGCAATTCTATCGCTAAACACAGATAGCGACACAAACAGTCAGTTTATTTCATTTTATATATATGTGATATTATGTGAAATAATATGTCAAAATTGGTATTAATATTTTGAGATATTATTTGAATCTATTAAACTAAAAACAAAACACATGGCAATGACGTCACGCACGAAATAACAAAGATAGTTACATACAAAGTTTTAAAGGAAAGAAAGAGATAGACGCCTTTCACCATAATCTCAGACAACTGTCATCGTTGTTACTTCCCAGTTACTGATTTAATTTGAGCTCTATGCTCATTAGTTAAGGTGTAATTGTGTAGTTGTACCGATGTTTATGGCAAGGATGTTGCTTAGTTACATATGGTGATTTGGCTGTCATCATATAACTGGCACCCTAGTAGAGCCGATATAATTGGTGACATGCGCGTTCCGTTACTTTTGACGAATAAAATGTCTCTATCTATGTGAGCGTCTCGGGTGTATCGATAGTTTTGACCACTTTGGCTGTCTCTAACTATTTGATAGCCTTGAATGTATCTATCTATTTGCTGCTGACTGTACCTCTATTCTCGGCCCATTTATCGTAAATTTACGGCTGTGGCGGATCGGGGTGTGAATATTATAAATTATAGACCTGAACGTACCGCAGCTTACCCTTAGAATTTATGTTCGCGTTGATGGTTAGTATCGAATTGAAATTTAATACTTTGATATAAATATTTTTTTTGGGTAATGTTTCCAATGTTATTTCTTTGAAAAATCTATCGCGATCGGTACTTGGGTACCGTTAGTACGCCCTAAGTTGCAGTCGCGGGCCCTAAGTCGGAATTCCTCACGCAATTTCAACGCATCCACTGCACCATTTTCATTCACTCCATAACACAAAGCTCCTGTTAGTATCATTGCAGCAGTGGCTACGCTACGCAGCAGTGAAGTCCTACTGACAGGTTTTTCTACAGTTACAAAAGACTATTGAACCAATCAATAAAAAGTCAGAGTCCCCAATAACTTCCTGGGGGTGACGGGTGGGACTGTCTGTCACCCTAGCAGAAGCAGGACGTGGCGGTAACGCAAGTGCGTCTCCCCATACCAGGGCGCTAGGTGGGGACACCATGGTTTCCACATTAGAGAAGGGCGTCATCTCAAAAGAGATGTCCCCGGGTCTGTCGAGGTGCGAGAGATATGTCTTGTATAATCTCACCTCCTGCAATCAAGGACCCGTGGACGGCGTACGTTTTAGTCGGCCCGACAGAATCACCTCCACCGCTTTTGGCGGAGGTAGTATCCTTGGGGATTATGCGCACGATAAAATAGTGTCCCCAATAACTTGAAATGTATAATAAAATCTGTGCTGTCATTTACTATCAGCTACAATATCGATAAACCTTCACATATGTAATGGCTACGTCATAGACGTCTTTTCCTTGTTATAGACGATAAAATAAAAACTTTACAGCGGTCTCTTTACGATAGAGGTCGTTAAGCACTCTCTTTATTAAGGGCAATTTTATGCATTGCCAGAAGTCAGTACTTTCTTGTCTAAATCATTAATTTTCTCATCGACTTCATCTGCTTGCGAGTCACATTTGTCCTTTGTAATGAAAAGGTTAGCGATTATCTCAAAGATTATTTACCTTTGAGATAATCGCTAACCTTTTCGTTACAATCATTCCTTAATGAAAAGGCTAACGGAAGATGATTTTCAGTGTAACCTGAAAAAATTAGCAAGACGTAATCACTATTACTACCAATAAAGTTGCATTTGGTTCATTTGGTTGATATGTAATTTGGAAATGATAAATAAATATTTTAGGCCAATCTACATAACGCCTAGACCCATGGTAAGCACAGCTAAACTAGCTTCTGTAATGGGCTCTAGATTGCTGATTAACATACTTAGATTTTTTTTGTAAGTACATACATATTGTACACAGAAGACCTGATTGATCACAAATGATTTACTTCAAAATGATTCCACTAACAGAATCGCCTGTCTATGTGATGTACCAATGTGTTTAAAATTAGATTTTATTTTGAAAATCGAATTTATCACGAAGCATAAAGCAGGGTGGTGTGATGGTCAGTCTGGACCCAGAATAATCAGTATGCTGTGGTTCACTATCACATACGACAATTTTCCCATTCATAAATTTATAGTGAGTAGGATTAGGCCCTATGGAAATATTTTGCATTGTAAATAGGTACCTTCAGATAAATATGTTGAATATTTTTGTTTGTATAAATTTGCATTTTTTATTTGCCAGTAAACTACATTTTTATATATCTCATCATTCGACACGAGACTGCGAATAATTGACCAATTATTTTATGGTAAGTAAAAATGTATGTATTGATTTATTGACATCGTATTCACCGTGTCACTGATTAACTATAGAATCACGGGAACTGCGGGGCTTTCAAATGGAAACATGTGCTCTTGACGTATTGCCTGATATTTCCACATCATGTTACATACAACTATTTTAATCAACGAATAAAATTTCACATGTAAGTGTGGACTGTATGCATTCGACAAAGGATATAAACTTTTTATTTAACTTTATAACAGTACAAATGTTTTATTTATTTACTTAAACTTTTTGTACAAATACATGTACCTATCTTCCTCCCTACATAAGTGATCATCGAATAGAATAGAATGTTGAATGTATGGGATTGACACGTATTTAAACGTACCTATATGACAGGCGTGTAAGTATGCCAATCCCTTAGACTTTTGTCTATGGGGGCTTATATCCTCACCTCTAAAGCAATGTTTTGTAATATCTGACTGTACTTGGTTGGCGAATAGAACAATTATAAACGACTGAAGGGATCAAAATAAATATGCGGGCAATATATACCTACACAAAGACGAAGAAATCATTCATTTTCTTATTATCTTATTATTTTCATTAATTTTAAATGAGATGAATATTAATTAATTAGCCTAGCAGAAGGCTAATATTAACATTTCTCAGAATGGCTGTTCAGTTTTGTAGTACCTAATTTATTTGTGTTGAACATAATAAATAACTGTAGAAATTTAGATTAACATTCCTATTTGAAGTTTATAATTGAACAGAAGTTATAGAATCTGTTAATTAATTTTATACTGATTACGTAGGAGTTTCTTGTAAGCACTGTAACAAGGATGTTTTTTTGTTATCTTTTCCCCGTGCTGAAATTCGTACGGATACCCACCGCCGAAGTCAGCGACGGTTGTTATGTCGGACTCGAAATTGGATTGCCTACTGCATAAAATAAATTCACTTTTTATTATACCTTAAATAATATTATTTATTATTATTAATACTTTTTTATATAGGGCACGTCAATTAGACTTGCCTCGCCATGCTAAGTTGAAGGAAAAGTCTCAGGAAAGTGATTCACCATTACAAACATGTACCGTGTTACAATGGTGGCGCTCAGCTTGACGTTCTCATCAGATGCTTTTTCACACCCCCCTTAAAGGACCCGGGACTGTAGGAAGAAGGAAACACGTGAGCTGGTAACGAATTCCAAGACTTAATGGTACGGCAGAAGAAAGACTCAGCGAACCGCTTGGTTCTTGATGACATCTAAGCCCAGCACGTGTTGTCCGGTGTTCGTCCAGAGGTCGATTAAGTAAAGTATTTCATTCTTTGTTATAGAATAGAATAGAATATTTATTTATTTGCACGGAATGTAGGTATTACATGAGGTGTTACATTTTAACAATAAGGTTCCTGATACATTCTACCACTTAGGCATACAAATATTAAAAACATGTTAATCATGCACTTATACAAAGAATTTAGTTAATACAGTCAAATAAAGTCAGAATGTAAGATCAAATTACAGTACAAATAAATGTCATACATAAAAGTAATTAATACCTACAATACATACCAATCGTAGATTACATCAAATCAATCCGCGCGTAACAGGCCTCTCGCAACTTAGATTCAAGATCCGTGCTGGACGAATACACCGACATTATCAGAATTCCGTGATGATTACGGAACCCCGATACAAAAGGTAATATAATTTAAAACCAAGCCATCAGGGCACGTTGTCGACAAATTCCTTGATTTACACAAACGTCACGTCTGTCGCTATTTTCACTTTGCCTCTAGTCGCGTGTTTTATCATTTTAACGATGTTTATTTACATTTTGATTAACGTACCCATTTGGACTGTCAACTTGTTTTTGAATATATAATTCTACTTACTTTAATACGGAACAGTACCCTGTGTATAGCTTGTCCCCCTATTTTCAAACTTACAATATTTAAAAGAAGGAATCAAAACCACCACATCTACTGACTTAAGGCACTATCACAACTTCTTAAAGGTAATATTATTTCAGTTGTACCTTACTTTCAAAGTGTGATTCGACTCGAACCGTTATCATTCATCGATATTTATGTATCTTGTAAGACAAGTGTAAATTCTAACAAATGAAACAAATACATAATATGTATCCACAATATAGAGAGGTCCTGTTTGACCTAGTTTGAGAAACGCTAAATGTTCAAGTCACTATGAAAGTCAAGTAAATTGAAATAATATTACTTTCCAGAGGTAGTGGTAGGGCCCTAAACTTGACCTGTTAAATTATTATAATGTTCAAAAATGTCAAAAGGTTATACTCGGCACATTAACTTGTCATGGATCCACATCTCTTATCAGGAGAACGACGTTTTCTCATTTTCTTTATGAGATTATTATCTAAATTAGGTACGAGACTAGAGGCTATTAATCTCCAAGTTTTTAAATTAGCTTCATTTCTATTTATATTCTACATGATATATATATTATCTGATCTGATCAACTGGTCTTACTTCGGATTTGGCTGAACATCGATATTTTCGGTGAAGTGACTGTCATCTGACCTTCACAGCCCTTGTTGATAAAATTTAGATTGGAAAAAGTGAATGTTTCGACGTTACGGGCAAAAGGCACTCTGGAGTTTACCATTGGGTAAGTGAATTCTGTGATTCTTGCAATTTATGCATATGCTTTTTATGATCCACCGTTTGGTTCACTAGTGGGTCGAACAGTACTATAGGAGTTAGCGAAGATATACCACTGACTAACTGTTCCTTTAAGTCTATTTTGATCAACTAAGACTACTACTATAAGTACTACAATTTGCGTATTACTCAATTTGTACTCCCTAATTAAACTTTATTATCTTCAGAAAAGATAAAGTTATTTTATTATCGCTTCAAAGTTGTAAGATTTTAATTAAAAGTTGTTCTAAAACAAAAACAAATTAATTAATTAGCCAGTCAACTGTACCAACAGCAAGTCATTCTGCGCTACGATGTTGTAATAGGATCTGACGTAATGTTCTTGCTCAGAGAACGTCTCAAAACCCAAATTGAAAACAAACAAATGCTATTCAAGTGATAAGCAACTGTTCATTTCCTCGGTTAGATTCTTACTCGATTGCCAATATAGTTGGCTATAGAATGTGATATGTTATAAATCATATAGGGACGTAATAATTTTTGGTTTGTACGTATTATTTTTATGAATTTCTCAAAAAATATCTCAATGTTTGTCAACCGTAATTTCTTTGAAAACGGTTTTTTCTTATTGTAGAAGTCCGGTTCAGTAAACGTGCATTGTTCAAACTTACAAAATTCACTTAAAAACAAATTTAAACTATATTATATGAATAATAGTCAGCATACCGAACACCCCACTTTGCCATGAGTTTTTTTTACTACATACCTACCTATCTTGCATTTTGAGAAACACTAAATCGAGCCATAGTAGGTCTGTTGTTAGCATATCCTATCGGAAAATATTGAACACCCATTACGTAATACATGTCTACAATACCTTGACATAGTTTAAACCTAAATTGTTTTACAGTTTTAGTACTCGCGTGAGAGTGCTCGGCACATTATTTTCAGCATTTCTCTATTTTGAAACATTTGCAAAGAAACCTTCTAAGACGTGCTCTTTGATAAATGTTTTGAGAGAATTTAGTTCTTACGTAATTATACGTTTTTGGGACTACACCAAAGATCTTCGGGGCCTGAGAAAAGACCTGGAAATATACTGATCATCTAGGGATTCGGAGGTGATCAGTATATTGTTGTTGTGGCTTACCACAGTTGCTCCTATAAAAGTATTATGAACCAAAGGAGGAAATGTTGTAGTAAGTAATAAAAAAATAAATAAAACTTTATTGATAGGTATAGAAAAACATTCATTTCATATGAGAAATCTCGAGCTAGTCTTTTATAAAAATGGATTACGGAAGTCTGAGCTCTTCCCATACATGTAGTATAATAATGTCAACAAAAAATTTAGTCAAAGTTAAGAACAATTAGGTAATTAAAATAACATTCTATAAGCATGCCAGTTGTGTTTAGTTATATCCTTGAATCTCTATTTATTGAAACGAAGTCACATTGACCTTTTAATTTAGAATTTTAAAATCTCAAACAACTCCACCATATTTTAAGTATCTGTAAGTACACAGAAGGTAGCGAAAGGTTCACGTTTTTTGCCTCAGGGTTTATTTCATAATGAGCTAAATCTGTACAAATCTTCTTACCTATTACTGAACAAAAATTTTAAACCTTCTAATTACGTTAAGTAGGTAACAAAACGGCAAGATACTCTCCTTTTCTTCTGTAAGGTACAGTACGGATTTTGTAAAGCTTCGGCGTAATGTTTTCGTCTACAAATATCCGAAAAAACAAATTCAAACACAATTTCAGGTATAAAATAATAAAATATTACCAAGGTACCATAAATGTAAAAGAAGCAAAGTTGTTAAGGCGTTTGTTACACAATCACGCTGAATCGACTCAACGGCTGAAATTTGTTACAAGAATAGATCATGCTATTTTTTTTATACCACTTAATTGGCAGACAAGCTCGTGATCCGCCTGATACAAGGTGATTACTGTGGCCTATGGACGTTAGCAACACCTGGGGCGTTACACTCGTGCTGTCGACCATATAGAGAAGAAGGGGAAAGGGGGAGGGGAGAAAGCTAAGATAGTATCTATGCTGTCAATGCCAGGCAAAGAACGGTTTCTCGGTCATCCCACTGACAACACAAAATCTCTCCAATAAGCGGTGAGTAGGGTAGATTCACCGCCGGAAACACTACACAAGGTTACTATTAGCCCCGGTATCCTTTAGGGTGTCTACTTATAAATTTTATCAATACGATTCGAATGCCGCTGGTTGAAGAAAGATATTGTAAAAAATTGTCCACCCCTACACAATTGAAGCGACTGAGAAACATGTCAAGATATATTATGGTTTAATTAGGAAATTACTTCACGTAATCAAAATATATAGCCAAATGTAAGCAAGAAGTTGAAAAACTTTGTAACCCGTGTCACACGTTTGTATTTTTACACCATTTGCTACTAATAGTAAATAGTATCCCTATCGGTAAGAATCTTGGACCAAAATCGCGAAAGAAACTTGATATTGGACCTAAATCTGATTGGTAGAATTAACCTCGTCTACCATCATTGCAACTCGTACTGTCCTCCCAAAAACGCGTACTTTAAACACATTTTGAGTTCACAATATATCAAAGTCACACTTTGTAAGATTAAAGTTTGAGGTGAATACAGTCATACTAAACCTACAGTTGACAGAAATTCTATCGCAAACTGATTTATGTACCTACAATAACATAGTTAGCGTGCTGAACATACAAGATCCAAAGAAAAAACAATATTATGAACTCTTTTTCATTAAATTTTGAGCTTTAAGCATAATTCCGAAAATGACAGTTGACAATCCAATGACAGCTTTTGTGACCACAGTCGTTGGACAATAGTTAAGAATTAGTAGGATCGAGATACAGTAGGCACTTTTTACTCGTTTTATTAACTGGGTAAACGAATCGCGGTCTAAGAAAATAGTACATATTGTTTACAGACCTACACAGTATAAGTGGATTCGAAAAAATGTCAGAAAAATCTAGACAATCAGTTGGTGTCTCGTAAAATGGTTAAGGCATACGAAACTTTATTACATCTACGGTTATAAAAGGAATAGACTCTGCTCGTTAACCGATGACGTAGCTATAAAGGAGATTGGGTCGTCCCACATCTTGTTACTTAAAATATCTGACAGGCTAATCTACTTCAGCTATTTTGTACCTGGTATGAGTGATTTGTCTTTGGATAAGATATTTTATTCATCGTTTTTCCTATAATTTATTGTAAAAGTATAAAAAAATACTTTACTCGTATAGTTGTAATGTGATGAACTGAATAATTAATTAAGTATACCTACTGACAAAGGTGTTTTAAATTATAATTATTTGGAATTTATAATATTAAAACAATTTGACCGTCTAACTATATAGAATCTAAGTAGGTTTTTCGCATTCCAGAACCCGTAATAGCAATGCTTACCATAGGTCTGGGTAGCGGTGTGTAGGTTATTTATTTTGATACTTTTTTATGTGCGTAGTCAATCAAGTAACTGCACGACTGCACGCTGCAAGGTGGTAGAAAGCTGAGGTGCATTCTAGCAAAAACTGACCGCTTTGTGTAGTTTGTGTTATAATTGCTGTATTGTAAAGTCAGCATCATAAAATATTACGGTAAAGAATAAGTAAATATGAAACTCTTCTAGCTGGACGATGCTATGGTATAGATACATACCAAAAACTTACCATTTTCAGTTCCCAGCACCGCTCTCATCCTCGTCCAAGATCTACTCTACATTATGCTTGGTCTGTGGCCGACAAATGAATTTTCTGCAAGATCTAACCCAATCATTTATCTTGATCTCTAAAAAAACCTAAGGTTTGTGTCCATCTAAATTATTTCGCCCATCTTAAGTTGGAGTAATCAATCAGCGGGTTTGATTTATTGCTCCTGATAAAAAATACGAGGCCATCCTCAATTCGTGGTTAATGTACTGAACAATATTTTTCTTGTAAGCTGTTTATTGTTTTCTTCATGAACAAAGGGCGTTTCTTTTGTCAAGGTTTGGTATTATATATGTATTACATAGTCGATGTTTTGTTTACAAAGGATGCAAATTCTGTCTTTGTGAAAAAATATTTTCACAAGGTCACGAGAGTGTGAACGTATTCTCCCACTAAATATCTTTTTTATGCGATGAATATTCTACACCAGTGTAGCGAAGGCTAAAAATTTTAAACAAGAATATTCTACCTTATAGAACGATCATAAAACTCTCTCATTTTTATCCCGGTAGCATCCTTCACCTTCGAATCTCCGGCTTTGACGTTTCCACTTCGCAAGGCCCTAAGCCTTGCCTGCCAGCATGGCCTGCTCCTGCTAGGGTGACAGACGACTCCTCTCGTCACCCCCGGCCCGTGCTCTTGGAGGTCAGAGGTCATTCTGCGACCTCTGACGCCCGATTTGCCTCCGCTCGTCGAGACAGACTAAAATACTTAAATTGGTAAAGGACTTCCTCACCTAATTGATACGTTTTAACTTAACAGTTTGTACGAAAAAATGAGCACATGATAAATAAATTACTTATTGTGTAAATACTTATGTATATACCTGGGTATTGGGTATCTATTCACTATATTGTTGACATAGATGTATGTTACTATTGACAATTCCACATAGACGGTAAATAATATATGATATACCATTGCAATACAGCTGTTGTAATTAAACCTATACCTACCCATAAATCAACTACCTGTTCCTACTTGACATAAAGAATATAAGACCTTATTTTTTGCTGTTTTTCAGTTTAACGTCGAAACGGTCGAACTTAACAACAGAATCCGTTCAGAATGGTTTTCTAGAACACGGAGAAACATACTTGGGTATTGCACGTCGTGGAATTCGTGGAAGTAAATTTTTCGACAATTGTGTCGTGTAAATTATTTGCACGAAATTCGCTCAGTCCTTTTTATTGTAAGAAACAGGTGCCCAGACGACCTGACCGATGACTTATTCTCACGAGGTTTGCCAAAAACAATTTTGGTAAACCTCATGAGGTATCAGTCAACTTTTTGGAACGGGCTGAGGTAATCACGATCATGCCTGACGGAGTCGCGGGACTTTGGGATGCTGTATACAAAGTTGATACACCCTTAGTGGTAAATAAGAACACTAATTTAACCACAGGATATTGGTACCTATAAGGTCTTACGCTATTAATGGTATCGGATTTTTTAAATTTCCTTAATTCCATACTTACCTGAACCCACTAGTTGAAAGACACTTCGTAAATAAAACGGTTTTCATATTCTTTCTACTCCAACTTATATACATAAATGTGAAAGGTTGTGCAAATGTTTGGACTGGATATTTTAGACTTCACCTCGAGTGCTGCTGTACAGGAATAGCAACAACGAGGTAGTAGTAGTAATACAAATATTTAATAAATAATTAATAAATAAGATATACGCATATTGATGTTGTGTATTATTTAATGGTCAGTAAAGTTAAACAGAAATAAAACAAAATATTTTGAAAAGTCATCTAATTTGTACTTACACAGTGATCTAACCTACTCATTGACATTTATCTCCTTTGGTAAATATCTTGGTCGAGATAACACTCGGTGTGGGATCTGTAAATGAAAAAAAAAACGAAATATTTAAATCTGTTACATATGTTTAATGTTTATTTTCGGTGTATTTGACAGTACTCTTATTTTTACCTTGATTAAGAAAAAATTCCGAATTGGGATAAGTACGTTCTGAGGGACAAAACAGCTGACGTTTGCCCCGCCTCGTATCTGGGGCAAAGATTGGTCATTGCTATTCAGTGGGATAATGCCGAAAGCGCGATGGGCACCTTTACCTCGGATACGATGAAGGGAAGGTTAATAGAATAAACATATAATATGTGGACTAAGTAGTTTATTTTATGTAATATTTTCAAATAAGTACCTATTTGATAATTTTGGAGAGGTCATATTGTACATAATGTGTGTTATTGCCGTTTAACTTACCATCTTTATTCTTCCATGTTGTTTCAGTTGTTTCTATAAGACAAGTTCCATTGCAAAACAGCGTAGTGTGTTTACTTTTCTCAACTAATGCCTGTTCTTGACAAGGCATTTGGAATATAAACATATTTACTTTTGATCCACCCGATAGCAGTTGATTTAAATAATCTTTGTCCGTTGTTCCGTTCATCACTACTAAAGCATTTGATAAATCTAAAAAATAATGTCAAATGTCAGTTAACTGGGAGATTAAATTATGATATCACTCACAAAACTAGAAACTACATACCAATCATCGTATTTTTGTTATGGGTTATTTCACTGATCTGGTCTTTATTTGCTGCTGTCGAACCAGTATCGATGTTATTTTTTCCTTTCATTTGTACGTATACTGTGTCATCGTTTGTTCCATCTTCATTCCCTGTTTGAGCAATATTTACATTAAATTTTTAATACATTTACGGATGCCATATAATAAATGTTTTATAATACGGTTTCCCTTTCGGTTTCATTTTTGAAATATGGAGGAGCTTCACCTGTATAACTATCAGGAACATCAATATCTATGTAGAGAGTGTCATCAAAATCGTCGGGCACACTTAACGTTAATGTTAGGCCACTTGTTTGTTCTGATTCTAATAAATTATCACCAGTAGATGTATCATCCGTATTTACATCGTTTTGATTTATTACAGCTGCTGTATTATAGTCCGATTTGTCCGGTACATCGACATTTGTAAAGGAATCGTTACAAGCTGATTGAACAAAAAATATCAAAGCTTAAGCAGCTTCCAAAATAATTCAAGAGCAATTATATTGAATGATTAGAAAAAATAAATATTGATTACGATTGATAGATACTTCAACAAAGTAGACACTCTCACCTGATTTGATATCGTTTTTAACTAAATCCGTTGTGCTTATTACCGTTTCATCTGAATTATTACTCTCTGGTGTTGGTATAAAATCGTTATCGATATCGTCATCGTTTTGATCAATGATCGAGGTTGAGGAATAATATGGTATTTTAACTTCATCTAAAACGCTTTGATATTTTATTGCATCTAGGTTATCATTATCAAATATCCCATCATCTAACTGGCTTGTAGTAGAATCATCTTTTACATTGTCTGTGGCTAATTCTATCGGTGATATTGTAATTATTTCATCTACTGGAGTACTATCCGTAGGTGAAATTGGAACAATACCTAAAAATGTTATTATTGTAAAAAGATATCGTGGACCGAGGAACATTCTATCAAAATGCATATTAAAATTTGCTATACTCACTTGAAAGCTCACGTGAATCTGCTGTTCTCTCATCGTTAGGAGTTGAAATTACTGGCAACGTTTGATCGTTTTGATCATTATCACTTGTAATTAATTTAGACGATGAACCATCAATTTTGCGTGGTTTATCAGGAATGTCTTCCAAAAAATGGTTAAAAACATCTGGATTTGATATATCTGGATAGTCATTATCATCTTTAGGGGGTTGGGAATTGGGAATAATTTCGGAAGAATCAGTTATATCAAGTTTATCAGGAAGATCCTTCGAAAATTGATGAATCCGTGAATTATATAGGACTGATTCCGATTCTGGATTGGATTTATGTGGAGTGCGTTTATTACCTTCAGGGCTTGAGGTGGTTGAACGGTATATACCTGGTGATATCTTTGTGATCAGTTCTGAAGGATAGTTATTATGAGCACTTCGGGGATTTGATGAATCATAATTCCCATTCCCATTTTTTACATCATCATCATCATCATCCGGAGAAGAAGTAGTATGCTGACCCTTGGGTGAATGTTTTTTGTGCCATTTTGACTTATATGAGTAATTATTACCTTCAGGGTTTGTTGAACGGGAAGATGGTGTGGTAGAGCGTCTGTAATCCTGCGGGTAGTAGTCATCACCAGGACGATCTGTCTGAGAAGATGAATCATCTTGATCATCTTTAGGTGGCCGATTCTTATCATCATATTTATGAGAAAGTGATTCAATGAACTTCATTATCATTTCATCGCCCGGTGCAGAAGTAGTTGTAGTTGTATTAGTAGAAGTATGAGGTTTTGGTGGCGATTGTGGATGTCTACGACGCCAGTATGACGGATGCGGATAGCGGCGATTATTATATGAATGGTAGTTATCTTCTTCAGGGTTTGTTGAACGGGAAGACGGTGTGGTAGAGCGTCCGTGATCATACGGGTTGTTATGGTTACTAGAACGATCTGTCTCTGAAGGGGAATCGTCTTTTGATGGCCGATTCTTATGATCGTGTTCTTGAGAGAGTGAATCAACAAATTCTGTTAATTCATCATCGGGTAAAGGAGTAGTTGTAGTTGTAGTGGTAGTGGTAGAAGTACGAGGCTTTGGTGGTGATTGTGGATATTTATGATTCCCGTATGAGGAATGCGGATGGTGGCGATTATTTTGTGGATAGTAGTTATTCCCCTCAGAGTTTGCTGAACGGGAAGATGGTGTGGTAGGGCGTCCGTGATCATGCTGGTAGTAATCGTTACTAGGACGATTCAGTGAAGATGCATCATCTTGATCATCTTTTGGTGGCCGATTCTTATCATCATGTTTAGGAGAAAGTGAATCAACAAATTTTGTCAATTCATCGTCGGGTGAAGGAGTAGTTGTAGTTGTAGTGGTAGAAGTATGAGGCTTTGGTGGTGATTGTGGATATTTATGATTACCGTATGAGGAATGTGGATGGTAGCGATTATTATTTGGATAGTAGTTATTCCCTTCAGGGTTTGTTAAACGGGAAGATGGTATGTTAGAGCGTCCGTGATCATGCGGGTAGTAATCCTTAGTAGGACGATTCAGTGAAGATGAATCATCTTGATCATCTTTTGCTGGCCGATTCTTATCATCATGTTTAGGAGAAAGTGAATCAATATATTCTGTCAATTCATCATCCGGGGAAGGAGTAGTTGTAGAAGTGGAAGTAATAGAAGTATGGAGCTTTGATGGTAATACTGGATATCTTTGATTCCAATTTTGTTGACGCGGATAATAGCGATTATTTGACCAGCCGTTATGATGTGGCTGATTGTAATATTGATTGTTGTAAGTAGTTGTTGTAGATTGTAACAATGGTGGAGACGTAGTAGTTGTTTGTGATTGTGGAACGGACGAATCGTAATCATTTTCATTTGGTGACTTATTATTGTTATAATCATTTTGGACTGCAGGTGAGAAGGAATAATCAGTTTTGTTAGACAATGCGTCTAAAATATTTGGGTTATGTTGCCCACCATCTTGACCGATTTTTTTTGTTGGATATGATAATGGAGACTGTTTGCCACTTTTCTTAACTACATCATATTTAGGGTTATCTTCTGCTTCTAAGTAAACATGTTCAACAGTGCCATCTGGATGAACCATGACGAAGTTTTTTTGAATTTTATTCAAAATAAAATTCTTTATATTTGCACCTGTCAAATAAACATTTTTATAACCATTAGTCATAAATGATCTAAAACATTTGTAAAATCCCTATTGGGTATCTATTTTTCGTACTAAAATCCCCTCGGATACCTGCACCGTCACTCGTCGGGGATGGCTTTATGTCTTACTAGAACCGACTACAACCACACCCTTTCTTGGATCTTCACAAGCCCAAACCCGGCAGCGAGATTACCAAAAGACATTTCCCTTGCAACCCAGGCTTACCAAGGGTCATCTCCGATTTCTAGAGCCCCCCTCGGGTTTGAGGACCACGGTGTCCCCATTTTGTTCCGGGAAAGGGAGGCTTAACGAGGCTATCTCAAAACCAAAGATGACTGGCGACAGGGGTACGAGAGATATCTCACCTCCTGCAAATCAAGTCTTTTGATGCCGTGTGGTTTTAATCTGTTCGAATTCTACATAAGCACTTCGTAACCTTAGGTGGGTATCCCAGTGGATTTTTGCACTATAAACAAATCTGTACATGTATACAATAGTGGTACTGTACAATTATATTTATAAATTATAGTTTACAGCAGCTTAAAAGTTCCAGACCAACAAACGTACAATAACTAACAAGAATTCACAGTACTCACCCTCAGGAATATGATATAAATTTGAATTTTCTTGATTGCCAGGAGAATAAGAATCGGAAGGCTCAGACTCTAAAGGAGATTCATGATATGTCTCTTCTGGAGCTTTATCACTATCGACTGGCGTCTCGTTAGGTATAAAAGGTTCTTCGTTATCATTAGTAGGTTTTGGATAAACTTCATCAATGTCAGTGTCAGTCAATACTGAATCTTCGTTATCAAACGTATTTACAGGAGCAATGTTACTAAGATCAGGATTAATTACAGGGTTTTCCCTGTATCTGTAATTGTTTGAAGGCTGATCTTCAGGTCCAGAATTAATAATAGGGTTATTAAAATACCTAGGCTGGTTAGCATCCAATACTGGATATTTTGGTACACTGGGAGCTGCATAATTATTCAATGGATAATTGTTAGGTGCTGGTGGAATAATGGGGTTTTCTACATTTTCGTTGTTACCATTATCATATCTTGTCTTAAAGGGTTTAATAGGCTCGTTGTTATAACTTCCGGCATTACTCAAATTTTCAATATTAACGCCAAGAGGACGATTATAAACGTCATTGAGAGGGCCAGAATATGGTGGAGAATTTTCTAGGTATGCATTATTGCCAAGTTTTGGTATATTACTATTAAGTGCCTGCTCATCATTGTAATTACCAGGTCCTGGTAAAATAACCGGATTTTCTACATTTTCGTTATTAGCATTGTTATATCCCGTATTGACCGGTATGATAGGCCCATTATTAAACGAATTGCCTGCAATATTCAAAGTATCAGTATTTAAGCCAGAAGGACGATTATAATCTTCTGATACTGGAGGATTGCGAGGCACTGAATATGGTGGAGGATTTCCTGGGTAGACATTACCACCAGGTTTTACTAAATTGATATTATATGGACGTGGCTCATTGAAATTTTCATTTTGTACGTTTCCAAGCTGTGCTCCAGAATTTGGACCAGAATGGGCCATATATTTAACCACACCAGGTTTTTCTGCCAACGGATGATAATGAAGTTCTCTATTTCTGGGGTATAAACCGTCGCCTTGGTAATGTTGTTGATAGGCCGGTGCTAATTTTAAATGTTGACCTGCATTATGATACGGTTCTGGCACAGGCTTTAAAGGTCTTTCGTTAATTGTAGCAACGTTGCTTAATGCACTAGCAGCTGAATTGACAAATCGATTTCGAGACTGCCAGTGCTGTTGCTCATATTGGTTGTCTGACTTAATGGGTTGATTCTGGTTTCTGATTGAATAATTATCACCTCCTGTTAGAAAACTATCTGATTTTCGTTCATTTGTAGCTGAATCGAAATTTTCTGCGTTATTTCTCGTAGGTAAGGGCTGTACTAAAGGAGGGGGATTATTAAAGCCGTAATTATTATTGTATGGTCTTCCTTGATTGGGTTGATTATTTGTATATTGCTGAGCAGAATTGGTCATAGAATTTAAGTTTTGAGTTCGTGCGAAATCGGTACCATGATATTGTCCAGCAGTATTTTCATTTTCTTGCCAGTTACCTTGTTGGTACGCTCTTTGTCGACCTGACTCCTCACCAAAAGGAATTGATCCTGAAAAGTATGCGTAGATAAACGTTTTGCAACTATTTATTTGTTATTAGATGTTTTTTAATTCGCCTATATCATGAACACCCAGTTTAACCATAATGGAATAAAAATTAATTAAGTTAGTACGGAAATTTGGTTCTTGCCATATAGTTTATAATAGCATACACACCATCGCTAAAGATAGAGCATCTTTCAGCGGCATTTCACGTAGTTATATCAAACCATATTTAATTACTAAGTAACACTTTTATTAAATAAACATAATTTATATTTATTATTTTATAGTCTCAAGGTGTACTCTATCTCTTACTATGGTTGTAAGATTTAAAATTATTATATAATTTTTTTTTCACCTAACCGGAAAATACAGACTGCCCATGAAAAATTCTATAAACTCACTTCCTATTTTATGTGTCCTTTATCTACCCTTAAACTAGTAGAGACAAAACACTTACCGACAAATTTGGAGCAAAATAGCAAGCAACAAAATAATATCACTTTAGACCTCATGGTTGACTACATCGACGCTGTTTCACACAACACTGTTAATTTCAGAGCCCTCTTTATTGTTAAAATCACCTGAACTGAAACAAACAATGAGAATGATAAAGCTGTGCACACACTGTTCTATTGTTCCACCCCTCTTGGGTTGTCAATGTGCGTAGACATACGAAAATTGTTCATTACGTCACAAGTATATTGTAGGGCCCCAAATAATAAATATTGACGCGCACATAATTCAAATGTACCTACATGTAACATGATACACATATGTTCTCAATTTGAAATTCTAACTGATGTAAATACACGCAATTAAACGTGATTTACGTTATCTTATATGGAATGTCTTTATTTTTAAAAATGATGGTTTTGTTTTAGACTATTTTCGTCAACTGGCAACCATATGTAAAAAAAAATAATGAGTAAAAACTTAATACAAAAATATTATTGGTACAGATATGATGAAATAATACAATGTTTTCGTGGTAACATTATACGTCTTATTTACATTATACCGTTCGGTTTCTTAAACATTTCTGGAATTTAATTAATATGACACCTATAAGTTGTTTGTATTATATTACAACTACATTGTACTAAACCAACATAAATCATTGACAAGGTGATATTAAAAGGAGTTTACTTTACGGTGTTGTACGTATTGAAGCACATAAATCAGCAGTAATAAGACGTTTTAAATAATTATTTATTAGTTTGTATAGTTAATAGCATTCAAACACTAATAACTTAGATTTCAATTGTTCTACATTGAATAGTTTCAAATCATTGCGTATTTGTTCCTTTGATACAATAACTTTCAGTTTTGACATTTTTAGTAAGTTATATTCATTTAACGAATATTTACACTTGTGGTAAATAAAACAAAAAAAATGTTTAACATACCTGAACTGTAGGTACTTTTAGAATGCTAGCAGTGAGGGTTTTCCTGGTAAATCTAGGAATATTTACACGGGCCGTGTAAATATTCCTTGGTCCAGGGTGGAACTCTCACTAGAGTATTAGAGATGAATAAACCTAGGCCTCTTTCAACCTCACTAATACAAGTATTAGTGAGGTTGAATTCCATTCACCGTTAAGAAAATCCAACTTTTTGTAGCGCCACAATTCCTAGACACAACCGCTTACCATCTCCTCGAGTATCGGGATTTTTGGTGTCAATATCTCCAACGACGTTCAGTACCGCAGTCACTTGGCGGACACGGCCAAGTTATCATCAAATAAACTAGGAAAAGGGCGAAGCAATACTTCACTGCGGGGCAAAGACTTCTTTATAATTCACATTTTGGACCCCACATGAAATACTGCTGTCACTTTTTTTCATGGCACGCCTTCACCTCGCCTGATGGTAAGCTGAAGGCAAAGTCTCAAGAAAGAGGTTCATCATTACAAACACGTACAATGGTGGCGCTGAGCTTGACGTCCTCATCAGATGCTTTTTCACGCACCGCTTAAAGGACCCGTAACTGTAGGAAGAAGGAAACACATGCGCTGCTAAGGAATTCCAAGACTTAATGGTGCGGCAGAGGAGAGACTCACCGAACCACTTGGTTCTTGAATTTTTGCAGGAACGTGCTTACCAGCTCGATCCCTTCGACTCGGTGCAAAAACAGGCGCTGAGGATCGTTGTCAACAATCCCATACTCATAGCTGGTGCGGAAACACAATCTCAGGAGGGACTTTGCCTCACTGAGCGTGTTTTACTACCTATACAATGTTTACGCATTAAACTAGAGAGTTTAACAGTTTAATTTTTCATATACAGGGTGTTAGATAAACGCTGCCGAAGTTGGAGGCCCCTGTACTCTTGGTATACTACATATTGCCATAGGTATATAAACTACGAATTGGTAATGTTTCTATTTATTTTTATACCGTTTATCTAACGTTACGTTCTCCATCATGTAAGATGAAACAATAATTTCATTTAAAAAATCGAATTATGGCACTATTTGGTTTTTATTTTTTTTATGAAATTATCGGTTCAATTGGTTTTACATACTATTACGATGGGGAACAAATTATGAAAATTAAATGTTATAAAAAAAACAAAACCAAGTCGCAATTTTTTGTGCCAATATGTAGGGCACGAAGAGCCCTCCCAGGGGCCTTTGGTTTCAGGAGTGTTTCCCTAACACTCTGTATGTTCGTATTTAACCAAAATCAAAGCTACTCAATTTTTATAAACTCAAATATTGCTCAAGAGGATACAAATAAGTACAAAAGTCATCTGCATAGAGAATGCAATGTGAGATTAAGACCTGTGAAACGGCGATACATAAGGAAAAAGATTCTAACTCCCAACTAAAGTTTAATCTTATTTGGAAGTTATCTTAAGCTTTTGCATGAAAATCGTTTTCAATTTAAAATAACACAGGTATACCTGTTTAGGCGACACGTTCACATTTAGAGACGCTCCACGGCTCCAATAGGGTACTTGAAAGAACCACTTAAAACCTTAAACCCACAATGATGTAAGTGCCACTTTCCTTTATGTTCTTTCTACTTAAGGGTAATTTCACCGACCGCATTTTTAGAGTTTCTTCGCCTGAAATCAGTATGTAAAACGTTTATCTATGACCACTCTATTTTTTTTCATGTAATACGAACACTAGCTTATATGAAGTCACTACTGAAAATACATTTCTCTTAAACATAAAATTTAAAAAAAATTAAAATATGCTAGATTCCAATAACGGTGGCGTGTCCGCGATGCACCTTTAAGCGCATTTACCTCTTTAACTCCGCTATGATTGCAAATTTAGTAATTAAATTAAGATTATTATGTTAATTAATATATGAAGCAACCATATTTACTGCTTTCATTACTTCTATTATAACGCAGACATCGTGACAATGTCGATAAGGAACGTCCGCGCCTAAAGTGCAATTTCGGTGTGTTTTTTTTAAACCCTTATACAACGTATACACGTCAATTTAAACGATCTATCTTCTTACGCACGCGGAGTTCCAGTCATGCTCTTGCGTTTACGCAGTAATGGCATGTCCGATTCTGCCCAGTTTTCCCGCTAATACGTAAGTACCTTCTTATTTCTAAGAGGGAGTACGAAATTTTACAATCACGGTGGGTTACTGTATGAATGAATATTTGGTTTTAACATTACGATTTGCGAGTATGTTGTGTGTTGTTAGGTACCCTCAGCAATCATACATTTCACGTGACGAATGCATCACTGAGTTTTGTTTAATTTCATTTTTTCTTGATGTTTCTAACTTCGGTGGTGCAATATCGGTGGTTTCGGTGGTAGATTTATTGCCACCTATATTGCATCAATACTAAAATGGCTATGAGTTTCCATATCTTTGGTAAGATATTTACTCACAAGGTAATAAATAATAAAATTACTCATTTTTTTGTTATAATTAACGTATTTACTATTACTACTGAGAGTGGGGCAATATGAGTATGGGAGGCGTAACCGAAGGGGTTGGAGGCTGGCCGACTTTCTTGAGAAAGAGCGATTCTTTATGATGAACTCTTTCTTCAAAAACCGCCCCACAGGAAATGGACCTGGATGGGCCCCGGTGGTCGTACCAAAAATGAGATTGACTTCATCATGACGACGCATAGACGGATATTCAATGATGTCTCAGTGATCCATGGGGTGAAAACCGGAAGTGATCACCTAATGGTTAGAGGCACATTGAATATTAATGTTAAACTGGAGAGATCCCGTCTGATGAGGTCTACGTTCCGACCTAGAGCTTCCCATATACAGTACCTCGAGAGCTTTCAACTCGAACTTCCGAATCGCTTCTCTTGCCTAGAAGAATGCAGTACAGTGGACGAGATAAATAACAGGTTGGTTGAAGCTGTCCATTCAGTGGGCTCCAAATTCTTCAGGCCCCGTCGAAGAGATAGACCACAGAAGCTCACCGATCACACCCTCAAACTCATGGCCGAACGACGCTCTATGAGGCTGCAGTCTATCCCGGACATCAGCCTGTACGAGATTAGGGTGGCCCTCAAGCAGCTTAAAAATAACAAGGCACCAGGAGAAGACGGAATCACTTCGGAACTTCTGAAAGCGGGTGGAACACCGATACTTAAAGTCCTTCAGAAGCTCTTCAACTCCGTCTTATTCGAAGGTACTACGCTGGAAGCATGGAACAGAAGCGTAGAAGTCTTGTTCTTCAAGAAAGGTGACAAAGCCTCTCTTAAGAACTACAGACCCATCTCGCTTCTGAGCCATGTTTATAAGCTGTTTTCGAGGGTTATCACGAATCGTCTCGAACGCAGGTTTGATGACTTCCAGCCGCCCGAACAAGCCGGTTTCCGAAAAGGTTATAGTACGGTAGACCACATTCATACGCTGCGGCAAGTCATACAGAAGACTCAGGAGTATAACTTGCCACTATGTCTAGCGTTTGTGGACTACGAGAAAGCCTTTGATTCGATCGAGACATGGGCAGTGCTACAATCTCTCCAGCGGTGTCATATAGACTACCGGTACATCGAAGTGCTGAAGTGTTTGTATAAAAACGCCACTATGTCAGTCCGAGTACAAGATCAGAGCACAGCGGCGATACTGTTGCAGAGGGGAGTGAGATAAGGAGATGTAATATCCCCGAAGCTCTTCACCAATGCAATGGAGGATGCCTTTAAGCTACTGGAATGGAAAGGTCTTGGCATTACGTGACAAAAGTCTTTAATCAGTGCGTGTTGCCCGTGATGACCTATGGCGCCGAGACGTGGACCCTCACTATGGGCCTCATAAGAAAGCTCAAGGTCGCACAGCGAGCTATGGAAAGGGCTATAATCTAGGCTAGGCTCGGAATCTCTCTGCTGGATCGAATCAAAAATGAGGAGATCCGCAGACGAACTAAAGTGGTCGACATAGCCTACAGGGTTAGTAAGCTGAAGTGGCAGTGAGCGGGGCACGTAGCAAGAAGAACAGATGGCCATAGGAGCCGAAAGGTTCTTGAATGGAGACCGCGTACCGGTAGACGAAGCGTGGGACGGCCTCCTGCGAGATGGACGGACGACAAAAGCAAAATTGCCTTTGGCAGCATGATGTAGCATCTGCATCATGCATCCAAGCCGTTAGTACATATTGTTTAGATAAATATATCACAATTTATAATTTCGGTGTGATCTTGCAATTTCGGTGGGTTGACAATTTCGGTGGTTGTTCTATTTTTATAACAAATGCAGTTATTTGTTTCCTTCTAAATATCTAGAATACTAATGTGTTCTAAAAGAACACCATTAAATTTTTTCATCGGTAAACCTATGATTGAAAAATACCACCGAAATTAGCAAAAAATGAGGCATGCGTGAAATTACCCTTAAATGACTACTGTCAATATGCTCCTCTCCTTGCGAACTCTAATACTGGCAAGAAATAATAACATGTCTCTCAAAGTTAAAATGAAATTAATGAAATTTTGCAGCAATAAAGTCCTATGCTATCTATCAAATTAATTTAGATTGGATAAAGTGAATGTTCGGACGAGAGTCGAATCCACGACTTTCGACCCTCTGAGTTGGAAACTTTATTAGCGTTTTCTTTATTTGCTTACAAAACAAACCATTCAGAGCAAAATGCCACTTCTCTTAAATCTAAGACCAGAGAATTCATATTCTTTCGCCTACATAACATTACCTAAGCTGGTTACAATTAGCGTCAAGTTATGACGTCATTTTAACAATTGTCAAATGGTGCAACCTGTTTTAAACCTGACCAGTACTTTAAGTGCACTGTTAATGTTAAAGTAAGATCGTCAACCCAGGCTGCCTGGGTTGCACGATCTTACTTCAAATTCTATTAAAAAGATAACTTTAACCGAGCTACTAAATACTCTGGTGCAACACATTTAGCCAAACCATTAGAATCAATGTTACTGTTACTGTTAAATTTCACGGAAACCTTAACTTTAACAGGTAGGTGGTGCAACTAAGCCTAAGAGCAGAATAGTTGTGTGTAATAATACAAAACATACATAAACATAAACTCACGCCTTTATCCCCGAAGAGTTAGGCAGAGGTGCTAGCACCCACATTTCGCCAGTTTATGTTTAGGTCCCAATGTAATAGGTGGCGAGCCTATTGCCATTAACCGGGCACTTATAAGCCTGCGATACATACACACATAACTTCGAAAAGCATCGAAGTCATTGGTGTGTGCCATGGTAAACCTGGGATCGAACCCGAGACCTCGTCGCAGCAGTCCATTACCCATACCACTAGGCTACCGCGGCTTTTTTTGTGTAAATATTGTGTGTCATAACCTCATGTTCCTTAAACGTTAGCGCTACTTTGTCTACAATACTAAACGGGCACATAATTAATTTAATAGTAACCAACTTGCGATATTCATATACAGGAGTCGCTAGCGTACCGCGAGTTGTTTATACTAAGACACCTGCTCAAACTTCTGAAGAATAATTAGAACACAGATCTACTGGTATTCGTAATATTCAATGGACAAGCTATATTTATCTGTAATTGTTTGATTACGTAGGTACGTAAGTAACGGAAAAATATATGAGGCAATGTTTTTCGAGTACCACTTTCGGTTTAAACTTTTAATAAATGCACAATTATTTACCAATGTCCTCTTCTCAACCTTATAACGATTACCTACTTAGTTTTTGATTGGAGTGTTGACTTTCCCGGGAATGTCCACGCAATCTCGATAGGAAAGCCTACAGCAGATAAGGTAGGAGCCTTTTGCGGTGTTTAAAGTGCACCCATTGAGCTAAAACGAATGCTTATTTACTCATTTACGTACTAAGTAAGTACTAGGTAAAGAAAATAGTTATTTGTGCAACAAGAGAGCAAAACTGTTTTTTGCTGCGAGTGCTGATTTTGAATCCTAAGCAAGCGAGGGATTCTAGGATTGAATCACGAGCGTAGCGAGTGATTCTAATGTAGAATCCTGAGCGTAGTGAGGGATTCAAATGCACGAGATGCAAATAATTTTGCTCTCGTGTGGCACACATTACTTTTCACTTCAGCAGCGAGAACACAAACCTACCTTATAAGTATTAACTACTTAGAAGATAACTCAATGAACAGGAATAGACTGGTGTAAAAATACTGTCTTCATCACTAGTATCGCTGATCTTTTCTAATTCTTTTAATATTTCCAATATTAATTAACAAGTTTAACTGTGAAATTTTATTCCCGCATTTTTTAAGGTGCGTTCAGAAACAGCGTCTGTGACATGTTATTTTTTAAATGTTGAAAATAGAAATGATTATAATTACTTATGCATAACTTATTTTCGTATACAATAATACATTAAAATATTAAATAGTTGAAATAAAACACATGGTTATTCGTTTTACAAATATCTTTCAAATTTAGAATTTCGAAATTAGATCTTCATATTTCAAAGGACTTTTTAAAGAACGGCCAAGAAACAGAGTGCAGATTATGTAGTTTGAATTGTTCGAAACTTCGTCGCGGAATATTTCTTTTTAAATTTATGGTTGGCACTGTTTATTTTAAAAAAAATAATTAAAAAGTTACTTTGTCTCACGCAGTGAGCAAAATCGCATTTTGCTCACTGTTTTTACGCAGCAAAACCTACTTGTTTGAGCTGCTGTAGTGAAAATAGTTATTTGTGCAACAAGAGAGCAAAACTGTTTTTTGCTGCGAGTGCTGATTTTGAATCCTGAGCAAGCGAGGGATTCTAGGATTGAATCACGAGCGTAGCGAGTGATTCTACTGTAGAATCCTGAGCGTAGTGAGGGATTCAAATGCACGAGATGCAAATAATTTTGCTCTCGTGTGGCACACATTACTTTTCACTTCAGCAGCGAGAACACATAAGAAATATTACTTAGAAGATAATGCAACACTTATTAACAGAACAGAACACCTATTATTAATTAAAATAATGCTGAAAATTTTAAAAGTTAATAATTAATCTAATTACTTATTGCTGTTCTGCAAATTTAAAGTTGAAAGTTAAAAGTTAAATTTTATACCCGTTATTTTTAAGGTGTGTTCAAAAACAGCGTACGTGACATTTTATTTTTCAAATGTTGATAATAGTAATCATTATAAATACTTATGCATTACTTATTTTGGTATTCAATAACATTACATAATTATAATGTAAATAAAATACATGGTTATTCTTTTACAAATATCTTTCAAATTTAGAATTTCGAAATATGACCTTTGACGTGCCATAAATTAAAAAAAAAACCTTCAAAATACTTGTGTTTGTCACTCGAACTGTTTTTATGGACGGCCAAAAGACAGAGTGCAGTGTATGTAGTTCGAAAGTTATTCGTGGAACAATTCTTTTTGAATCTATGGTTGGCACTCTTTATTGAAAATTTAAAAAAAATAATTAAAAAGCTACTTTGTCTCACTGAGTGAGCAAAATCGCATTTTGCACACTGTTTTTACGCAGCAAAACTCACCTGTTTGAGCTGCTGTGGTGAAAAGTATATTCCAAATAGGTATTTCATGTCCTTCGAACAAATGAATGCCATTGTCAATATAGCATCTAATATTAGATACTTATTATTTTTTGTATAGCACTTTGAATACTTTTCGACTAAAATCATACGAATACCTATCTATCATTTATTAAATCACAGTATTCGGTATTCAGTATTTATTCATTGACTATTTTTACATTGTTTATGAAAATGTACCAAAGCATACGAGGTTTTAGAGGAACGGTCTCGAAAACAAGAACAGGCTACTGATTATTTTAACAAAAATGGGCTACTTTTTAATTACAATACTTTTATTTGGTAGGTACCATGATTTTTAAGCCCTTTAAATAGTATTATTGCGTGGATAATGATAATAAAACGGTTTAAAAATCTTGGAACCTACAATAAAATATTGCAATAAAAAAACTAGACCAATTTCTTTACAATGGTCAGTGTAGTATCCCCTGTTTTCATTTTCGGGAACATTGCCCTAACTCCCTCTATAAAAATAGGTTTTATAAAATTAACAATTCAAAACATAACTTTCAGAAATATTTACTAAAACTAACAATGAAATTACGTTTATAGTTACATAGCCCAGCCATTTCTATCATATCTTTATATTCACTATCGCTGACTCCTTAATTTCCTATTAGTGTACACTGAGCTTTTAACTTCACTTTCGCCAGAAATAAAGAAAATTTAGGACTTACTTACCTACCTACTTGCTGACAAGGTATGATTTTTTACTGAGTCTGAAAACTAAGTATTCATTCGACCACCCCGTGAATTCAATTGAATTTTCTGGATACTGTATCACGATAATCTAAAATTCATAGATGCTCTGTGGTAGGTGCTGAATATTCTTCTACCGTGTATATGAAAGTTAATGGGCATTACCGACTTTCCTTACAAAAGTATTCACTCTATATCATCGCTAGCCTTTGTAAGATAGTCTTATTGTTACACAAATACAATTGTACCACGCCAAATAAAAGAGAAAATAAAAAGTTCTATAACAAAGGTATTCGCTACAAAGCTGTTACATCTCATAAACAGATAGAGTACGTGCGTGTCCAAAGCATGTTACAAAGGGATACAAAAGATTCACGTAAGGTGTAAAATGATATAATTTGTTCATGACATCGTCTATAATATTACCAAACTTAAGGTAATAAAGCGACATCAGTAGGTATAAATAGAGAACAGAGAGACTGCAGCAAACATCATTTGAGTAACACCAAAGAAATATACTTACTGAAGTAGTTACATGGAGGAAAACCATTACAGCCTTTTTACATCCTTCGAGGGACGCGGATTGGCATTCCTTACTACAACAATTAGTGTTATTTTGCTATTGCTATCGTTTGGATTGTTATCATTGGGTGAGTGGTGGTTTCCCCTCCCTGCCCCAGTATTATATAAATTATTACAGTATAATACCTATATAGTTTTTAAGCAAAACCGCAAACCGCAAAAAAAAACAAAATAGAACCGCGGTAGCCTAGTGGTATGGGTAATGGGCTGCTGAGACGAGGTTTCGGGTTCGATCCCAGGTTTTACCATGGCACACACCAATGACTTTTCGCTGCTCTCCAAAGTTATGTGTGTATTTATCGCAGGTTTATAAGTGCCCGGTTAATGGCAATAGGATCGCCACCTACTACGTTGGGACCTAAACATAAACTGACGAAATGTGGGTGCTAGCACCTCTGCCTACCCCTTCGGAGATATAGGCGTGAGTTTATGTTATGTTATGTTTTAAACAAAACATAGGTATTAAAAAGGCACACCAAGATTGTTTACCTTTATTAAAGTACCGAAACAAATGGACGATAATTAAAAATATTTCAGACAATCTGTGTAGTTATTTGAATAGTTTAATTAATGGAGAATAAACACTTGAATCTCTATACGTAATAAGCAGAGCCTGTGTTAACGTAGATAACAATATGAAACAGATGCGAGATTATGTACAATTATTGTAAATTTAGACTTTATTCCATTGACATAAGGTACAAAGATGATTCACATTTAGTGACGTCTGAATCCTTTATATTCTCAAATTGAGTATTAATTGTGTAAATAAGAACTGGCTAGATAAGCGATCGTAGGTTTGTTTATAGCATTGACGTAACGCATGTGAACCTACTTCAAATTATTAGTTAAACTTGAAACATTTACAGTTGATAAGTACATCCTTCGAGCGATGCTTGATACCTCCATTGTGGGCAACTTAACATAAGTACTCGTAGTACTATTTCTGCGCCGCCACTGGGGAGTGGCCTCTTGCCACCTGTGGCACAGATGACCTAAGGCCAAGAGGGACATATAGTGGGTAGGCATGGCGAATCTCCACGTGTCGTTCTGAAGCCTCCTTAGCAAAGGTCACAGTGAAAAGCAGGCAACTTACCGCCTGATTCTCCGGGCCTGGAGGTGATAGGTATCTACGGGTACAGATGCTATTGTTGCTAATTATTCTAACTATAACAATAGTATAGTACTCCATTAAGTAAATACCAAAAATGAACCCTGAACGAATTACAGCTATTAAACCATTTTTAAAACATTTATAGCAGCTAATTTACATTTTCATGCCCAGAAATTACATGTTCAACAAATCAAACTGTAATATCGGTAAAGTAAAGGTTTATTCGACCTCCGAGTCCCGGGGGCGCGCCAACACGAGTCCGCGAGATTCCCGGAGCTAATAAAACGCAGTGAAACACAGACTGCCGCAGTGTTAAATCTTCTTTAAACCGGGAACAATTCCCTTTTGCCGAGTTGGAAAATGCCTCCGCCATATCTCACTGACGGACATTTTTACCGCGACTCCTTTCGTAAGTAATTCAAACTTCAATTGCTGCCGATGAAATCAATTGTTCAGTGTTATACTTAAACAACGATACGTTTTGGTGAAAGGTGATCAGCCGGTGTGTATGCTATGAATATTTTTAGTTTATTTAACTGTAACTAAAATTGCATTACAGTTTGTGCATTAAAAAGTTTAACACTCATATTTCCACTTTTCTACCACCACCGCCACACGCCGATCCAACCGATCGCATCGACAGCAGACATCGATGATCGGTCGCATGATGCATGGGGGGGCATCCTATTATTGAGAACCTAAGTACTAGTTTGTGCTATCGTTTCCGGAGCAATTATAGTCTTTAAAATAAATTTCACATCGAAAATCGAAAATGGTTTGTTAAGCCGTAAGTGAGTGGTGGGATATGCTCCCTTTCCCAATATATTTTCTTATAATGGATACCCTACTAGGTACCCACGCAGTTTCACATGATCACGTTCCATATCTTTCACTCTGAAATTCTCAAGCTATAAATTCTCAAAAAAATCTTTCACTTGAATAAGAAAAATAGGTTTTTTATCTACCGATAAAAAAGGTAAGCTAACCAAATGCCTGCCATATTCGGGCCTTAGATTTGTAGATAAAATGTTTTACGATGTGCCAGTTTTTCAGCGATGTTTCAATAAGAATTACTCTTTTGATATCATCCGCGAGTAAGGAATTTATTACAGTCGAGAGTATTTTTTCGGTTCTCATAACACGTAGGACATTGGTAGTTCTGTACATACGTATGTCCGCAAGTGATAGGGATAATGTTGCACTAAGCTGCCGACGCCTCCTTCTGCGAGCAAGTAAGCGGAACGGCGGAACGATTTCGGAGAACACTTCCAACCTCACCGCTCGCGATGAGTGGAGGCGACTCGGATGTCGGAGGTCGCAGAATGACATCTGTCCTTGATGAGCGCGGGCCTGTGGGTGACGGTGGAAGCCGCCTGTCACCCGGGTCGCGGTGTCACGAGTCTACTACTATCTCACCTCCGGCAACTAAAGATCCAAAAACAGCGTGCGATTTAGTCGATTCGAGTCCGACATGGCTTACCCAACCGGCTCCGGTGGGGATTATTCGTACGATTAAAAAGAAAGAACAAAAGCGGATAATGTTGCAAGTAAGAGCATCACGTAAAATTAAATAATTGGAACCTAAATACCCTCCTGCCTACCTCTGTGGCGTGGCGGTAGTGAACGCGACTGCTACGCAGGAGGCGTGGATTCGATTCTTGCTCAGTGCAAATATTTGTGTGCGTGAATATAAATATTTACATGGGTCTGGGTGTTTCTATATATAATATGTATGTATTTTTAAAAATAATATATCTAAGTATGCTTATCCGCATTCTAGAACCCATAACACAAGCTAGTTAAACTATGCTTACCATGGGTCTAGGTGTCGTTGTGTAGATTGTCCTAGAATATTTATTATTATTATTATATTACCTACAAATCATGAACTAAAAGACTAACGTAGGCGGAAGGTATAGAACTAACTAGGTGAGCCGCCTAAAGAAATACTAAGGTAGCTCCATTTTGCTCGCACTACACTGTCTTCGCTGCAACCTTCGCACGAATACTACTCGTACTTTAGTATTAAGTACTTTAAGCGGCTTCACTCATAAGTCTGTGTTATTCTCTTAGTCTGAGCCTACAAACATGCACAGTAGACTCCACAAAATTTCAAATTCTTTTCAGGGTAATTGTATACGCTTTTTTAATAAGCTCCCCAATAAAATTAGGGATTTGCCCATCAATAACTTTAAAAATGTAGTAAAAAATAAATTATGTCAAAAAGCTTATTATAAAATCCAGGATTATTTGGATGATAAACAAGCCTGGAAATGAGCTGTTCACTCCACTTGCTAATCAGCTAAATTTTGTATCTAGACTAAGTAAACTAATGTAAATAGACCAAAAAAAAAGAAAAGCCCGCTGAATTTTTTGCCGGAGTCTTCTCAGGTCGGGGCCGCGTTTCGAACAGGTGGTCCATTTGCATTTGATAAAATATTGTTGATATTGACGTTTTGTAAGTGCCGTTTACTGGTCTATGCAGAATAAATGATTTTTGATTTGATTCAATATCAGCAGTGAGTACCTACCAAAGTTTGGATACCTACCTAGTTTGAAAAAACTTTACACCACTTATGAATTCTAACCAAAATGTCTGATAGTCAGCAAATTAACCAGGTATAGGTAACGGCTTAGGATTACAGAGGACAATATTTTAAGGTTTATACGGCCAACGACCCAAACACAAACTCGGCGCTTTATACCTACCTAAGTAAATAGGTAGGTAGGTATATGACCGAACATCAAAAAAGATTTAGAAAAACGTAACAGACGAAACAACATATTTAATTAATGTGTAACTACGCATCGAAGTACATACACAAAGGCAAACAAAACTCATCAAGGAGAAAGTTGACCGTATATTGTCTGTCCTGAAAGGAATTCGCTTCTCAGCCATCAAGACTTCATTCAATCTAAAGAGTCGCGGTAAATCCGATAATCCCACTTTCCGTTCCATTTGTTTTCAATAGTGACTGCTCTTTTGTTAAACTTTTCGTATACCTATATGTGCGTTCTGCGTTCTCTGTATAGCGAGTCCTACCTTCTGACAGATAGGTACGTTTACTTCAATATCTCAAGAATACATACCTAACTATGTGTCTTGAATGCAATTTCGGTTAATCTAATCTCTCGTTCTGGTGATTCGAGTAGGTTGGCAATATCGACTCCGTTTGAAACTTCTTTTTATGGGGTTATGAATCAACAAGAATTGTAACTCTTGAAATATCGACACTGAATATTCAAGAATTTTTCGCTGGAAGGTCTAGCAAAAGTGCTGGTAAGAGCTATATTATAGCAGGCCTGTACCTAATTATCAATTCTGGTAGTAGTCACGAAGCCGATAGGTATCATTTATTAAATTAGAGTCAAAGAACATCGTGAGATGTTGACTTTTGCGCTAACTAATAGATAGAATACCTACCTACGTACTTTTTAATCACAGTATTGATGTAAGTAATGGTCCAAACATAAGGGGGTGAAGTACCAGTATCAAGTGGTCAGTTTTAGTTAGACCATAATCTACTACTTGCCCAAGAGCCCAAGAGTATATAAAGCGGTTGTATGCATCTTTTTACCAATATTCCTTATTTATTAATCTTTTGTAAATAAAAAGAAAGTTCTTATAAAATTTCGATTTAGGTCAAAATTTAGAGCGGGAATAACTTTTTGCAGAGCCTGTACTCTTCAAAAAGTTTTACTTCACAATATTTTTTTCTTTTGAAAAAGCTGCGTGCATTGGAAAGAAAAATGCTATTTAATCTGTATTGGTGTCTAACTGAACGTTCCAAATCCTATCTCTCTAAAAGCTAACATTTTTAACAGAAGTAACATTCTTCTACATTATCTATGAGATACAAATATGAAATATCCCTAAGTGTAAACGAGACAGCTTAAATATGACTGCATGAGTCAAGTACAATGAAATTGATAGAATAGACATAATTTGACAGAAATTACGTTGATAGTAATGATTATTGTGATTTGCGATTTATAAAATAAACTCACAAAGACATTCGACATAATATTACCTATTTAATCTTGTATTTGATATTATTGTTCAATTGTTTTGTGTCATACCAACAATGTTATCATCACCGATGTTTTTTACCTAAAAATATGTCAGAAGACTCAGAAGCGAAGGGCTCTGAAAACCTGAGTATAGAATTCGACCCTATTTTACCCGATTCTGGTGTCTTATTTTATGAAGAATGTGCTCCAGAGTATGAAATTGAGCGGCCTCGATTACTTCCTTTGAAATCTTCGACACAAGTTCGTTTCGAACAGCTTCAACACGAAGCAGCTAGAGTCTGGCGAGAGAGGCAGAAAACTGCGAAGCAAACGGCGAAGAAAAATTAGTTTTACATCTTTGAACGTTCAAGGGGTGTCGTGACAAGATGGCTTACACATTATTTGTGATAGAACTGATATCTGCGTTTATATTGGCAGCTACATTGTTGTACAGATATGGAGACTGTTACAGGAATCATATAATTGTGACAGTGTCTGTATTGACAGCATGGTACTTCTCTTTCGTGATTATGTTCATCTTGCCACTAGATATATCCTCAGTAAGTAGCTCTAACAAAGTTTCTATTTCTATTGTAGATTTAGTTAAAAAATAAATATAAGATTACGTGTTTAATAAGATCCTTTGCTGATTGACTGTGGAATAGGTTCATTATCCTTGTGTTAGTCTTTGTTGCACAAGAGGCCTTCACTTTGAAGTCCGGGTATTCTTTTCCCATTTAATTGTGATGCAGCTGAACCTACTAATGTTTATATTATTTATGTACACTAGTATCTATTGAGCTGATGCATGATATGGAGATTTTGACGAGTCTGATTTAAAGGCTTTCACACTGGGTTCTAAAATATTGTCTTACAGTACTCTGTTCCACTCTCTAACAATGATATTTAAATAATAAAATACACATCATTGGTTCTTCTTTCTCTTGAGTAACTCGCTATTTATAAACAAACCTGTAACATGAATGTATGTATACTTATTGGATTCTTATTAGATTCTCTTGTATAAAGGTTGGACTAGTGAGAGCTCACAAACATTATCATTTTATAGCTTTACAACCCATTTCAAAACTATCTCCACACATATTATGATTACCTATAGAGATAAGATATATGGGATTGTAATATCTGTTCTACTTCATAGGTTCAATTCAACCAATATTATTTATAAGAAGTAGTGATGCAGTAACCCTATAGGCATGAATTAGACTGGTAGGGGTGCATTCAACTGATATTGGGAAGGGAGCAGATTTGATTCCTACAGTACAAATGTTTTTAGGCATTTATTTATCTATTTGCATGACTTGCAGACCATGTTTGTATATCATTTTGCCAGCCTCACCTCGTAGCAGTAGAGAAAGTGCAGGTTTGATCCCCGCTCATTACGAATATTTGTATGCATGTATGGATATTTGCATTGATGTGGTCTGCCTCGGAGAAAATGTAAGAGAATTTCTAAGTGTCAGTGTACGAGACAAAGCAGGGTTTCATACCATTACATAGTAGTGGCAACTTAAGTCCTCGGTTTTGCTACTGACAACTTTTACTTACCTACACTTTTACTACCAATTTTTAACAAGCACTCTTGATTTTTCAGACAGTATACCGACAATGTATAGAGAATGCCACTTCAAGGTCATCAGTAATGCTACAAAATACGACTACAGTTGCACCACCAGGCAATGAATGTCAAAAACCCTCGACGTTTGTTAGCAGTGACATATTTCCTAATCTTTGGAGAGTTGTCTATTGGACATCGCAATGCTTAACATGGTAACATACATTTTTAACTACTTACTGTATCAAATTTTCTCCTATCTATACTATAAAATCCAACACTCCTGAGACATTGCATAAACTTAGACTCCAAATTTCAATATTTTGTATTGAAACCCTAATTCCTAATTTTTAAAGTTAGCTATGTTACGCCATTAAACATTACGCTATCTAGCAGCAAAAGTCTCGTCGAAACTGGATCAGCCATTTCTGAGATTTACTAAATCAAACAAACATAATTTACCAGAACAAAATTAAAAATGCTCAAATTAAACAATCAATCATTTAACGTATGGCAGTCCACAGCTGGAATACTGTCCCAAATTATGAAAGAGGCCAAAAATTCTTAACGCATTATGCTTATATACGCTTAAATTGTTTTGTTTAACCACTGTTATACCTGCATTATTAACAATGCAATGTATGAATTAAGCAATGTTGCCATTAATCATGATGAGATGAGATAAAATTTTACAAACACTATATTTGTAATAAAAAATTGACCAAAGTTAAATGGAGGAGTCAGGTTGTTGTGTCTCCCTTTTGCCTGCTTGCCCCCCGTCTTTGATGTTATTATCTTCATGTCAGAAGATACTTATGGCCACAACAACTATGCTCTAACCTACTTTGATCTACAATTTAACATTAAAGATAAAAAATAATGGCACTGATAAGAGATAAGACAACATTAATCTTTGACAGATAATCATTTCTATATAATGTATTTCTTTCCAAAAAATTCTACAGTACTATTGGTGTGATATGACTCTTTAGCAGTTGAAGCAGAGAGTTTCCTAGTATTTTCTCTACTGACTTCACACTTATGACAAAATTACAATTTCAATCATTGAAATGCTTTTGTCAGGATTTTCACTAAAGACAGTTGATGTTATAAGACATAATTATCTTTAGGCTTTATTATACTTAGGCTACCTTTATTTTAAAACAAGTTAGTTAGTTAAAAATAACGTTTCCACATAGTAAAATTAAGACCCAAATTGATGTTTTCAATTAAACTGAATAAAAATAATGTATGCACTTTTTTAAGAAATGATTAATAATTGGATCACCAAGTAGGACTTAGCTTCTATATTTAGAGCTATAATAATTATTTTTTATACCATTTAGTTAGTAGACAAACACACGACCCACCTGATGGAAAGTGATCACCATAACCTATGGTTGTTTGCAACACCAGGGGTGTTACACTCATGTTGCGTCTAATGACCTTGAAGAACGTGAATGAGCTTGAACGTGAGCGGGATGAAGTTCCTTACATACCGCACAGTCCGCACCGTTTCTGGTCGTAATGTGTAAAGATAAACTACCTGCCTCTGGCGAGCGGTGCGATAATAAAAAATAGGCAAAATAAAGAAGAATTTGATCTAACTCTTCATTTATTTCAGGCTTATTATGCCCATGATGCAATCATACAGCAAAGCCGGGGACTTCACCGTCAAAGGAAAGCTGAAATCCGCATTAGTCGATAATGCCATATACTATGGCTCATATTTACTCATATGTGGGATATTACTCATATACATCGCCATGAAACCAGATGTACACTTGGACCCTCTTAAAATCAAGACGATTGCTTCATCAGCAAGTAACACATGGGGTCTATTCCTACTGATTTTACTGCTTGGGTATGCATTAGTAGAGGTGCCAAGGAATCTATGGAATAATTCGAAAAAGAATTACACTTTGACCTACTGTTACTTCAAGATTGCTAAACTCAGCACTGACAAGTGTGAAGCTGAGGAAACTATCGATGATATTCTAGATGTAAGTATAAGACGTCCTGGTACAGTCAGCGTCAGCGTTAAAATAGATGATGATTGACACATTTTTTTTTTTTTAACTTGTATAGATTTAAAAACGGAATGAAAGCTAAGAAGTAAATTTTAATCCCAAATTATAATATCTAAAGTGTTGTGTACTTTTTCACTTTTGAATTTGAATATAGGTATACCTGAACATAATGAATATCTTCGCAAGCTTATGAATTCACGATGGCGAATGTGTTCGTGTGAAATATTTAACTCTTAATACACTGACGGACTCATAAACTGCATCAAAGTAATAGACGACTTTGAAATAAATATTTTAACCAAGTATGCATACTTTCTATACAGATTTAAATTGAAACCTCTAGATTGGTTCGTGAACTTTAAAACAGCGTAGGGTCATATCTTTAAGTTTAAGTTTATGTACTGGAAAGGACCTTAAGATTTTTTTTGAAGAAAAAACAGAAATTTAAGAAAAATTGGTTTAATTAAAAAATTGGTTTTAACAATAGACACAAACTTTATGCAAGGGTTTATTTGTGTCTTAATAAGGTGTATTACCCCCACGTGCCCTTATTACGGATTCTAATCGGTTCCGCATAGATTTTATAAGGGTTTTTAAAAGATCTTGCGGAATATTGTCCCATTCTTCTGAAAGTGCTGTTCTTAGTGCTGTCACTGTCGTGGGCGAAGGGTTTCTCGCATATACAGCTCTTTTTAAATTGTCCCAAACATGCTCGATGGGATTAAGATCCGGGCTGCGTGCTGGCCAATTCATTGTACCTACGTATCCCAACCTCTTCGCAATAATGTTGAACTTGTGCAGCTGCATGCGGCCGGGCATTATCCTGCATTAAAGTAAAATTTTCGCCTATGAATCCCATGTAAGGCACCACGTGATCTTCTAATATCTCTGTTATGTAGCGATGTGCTGTCAAACCCCCTCTATTACCGTTTTGACGGACAATGTCTATGAACACAAGTTCTGTTCGCCCGTTCATCGATATGCCACCCCAGACCATACATGAACCGCCTCCAAAAGGAACACGCTCCTCAATGCAACTTTGAGCATATCGCTCCCCACGTCGACGATAGACTCTTCTGCGACCATCTGCACCATATAAACATGTCCTACACTCGTCCGTGAACAATACAGAGGCCCACTGCTCTTCTGTCCAATTCAGGTGATGACGCGCAAATCTTAAGCGAGCTTGTCTGTGAGCTGTAGACAACTTTGGACCATTTGCTGGTCTAAAAGGGGTGATATCCGCTTCCTTTAACCTTCTTCTTATTGTTCGTGCACACACGTTTACTCCACGCACTTCATAAAGCTCGGTTTTGATGTTAACTGACGTGAGGAAACGATTTCGCAGGGAAGTTATAACAATAAATCGGTCATCACGACCTGTGGTTGCTCGAGTTCTGCCTGTACCACGTCTCCTCCTGTATGAACCTGTCTCTACAAACCTTCTGTATATTCTAGAAACCGTAGACTGGTTTAAATTTAAATTTCTACCAATCATTCGTTGATCCAAGCCCTCCCGCACCAATGCTACAATTTGTGCCGCTTGTTCGGACGAAGTATCCATATTATGGTTCAAAAACTCTCGATGTGTTAAAAAACTAACCCAACAATTATGCTGGTAACAATAATTCAATTGACAAAACAAAAAAAATCAATGAGAATCAATTTAAAACTTTGCTATAAATAACACGCAAATCTGATACTACAAGTAAATTTTCTTTTCCCGGCTATATTCATTTGTTTTACTGCAGTTCTATTTTTAATTTTTTTTTTTTTTAAGATTAAGAGCCAGTCTTTCCATATTTATATAATTTAATCTAAAAAGTTTGCATACTTATTATAAAAAATCCTTTTAGAGTAAACCTGAACTTTGATGCAGTTTATGAGTCCGTCAGTGTATAAATGGCAAGATTTTTATGCTTTTTTTTATATTTGCGCATTGATAGCGAAGTTGCTTCGTAATAGTACTATACCGTAACTTTTTCTAATTCTCGCTGATTTCAACCCACAAGACGAGATGAAATTGTATATCAGAGTAATTACAATTGGCGCCCAACGTGGGGCCTGCCCGCACATAAATTACTGCAGTGATGTTACAATTCGGCGTCCCCTATACTTACCATGGCTAATAGGGAGAATTAGTATACCTTTGGTGTTACTTGCACTTTAGGTAAACGTGGCCATATTTCAGCGAACCCAGTCCTTTTTTATAATAAAGTAAAATAGAAGATTCTGTCCAGAAATTTTATGCCATTTCTCAAGCTGTGAAGCAAAATTGACACGTCACGATCGCACAAGTGTGCATTCCATCGATACTCAATACGTTTCATACAACAACCTCGACTTCAAGTGCACCATCGTAACGTTATGCCACTACCGCTTAATTATTACGAATACTGACTGCTAAGCCAGCCTGCGTGGCGTGGCGGTAGTGCACGCGACTACTATGCACAGGGCGCGGGTTCGATCCCCTCTCAGTTTACAAAAAAATTATGCATGAATATGGCTGTTTGCCTCGGAGAGCACGTTAAGCCGTTTGTCCCGGTTGCCATACAAACATCTATGGCAGTCGTTACGGGTTGTTCGAGCCCTCAAAAGTCCAACCAGTCTAACTTGGAACTTCGATATCGCCATTGGTCATTGGACTATTGGTTGTGGAGGTCATATGGCAGTCGTTTCACGGGAAATATCAAAGTTCAGCCGCATCACAGTTAGACTGGGAAGCCGACCTTAACTGAGTTGGGAAAAGGTTCAGAGATTTCTTCACTGACTGCTAATATTTCTTTCAGAGCTTAAAATCAGTGTCGGCAGCTGTCGGCCCCGGCCACCCTCTACATCGCCACGTCGAGACCATCGTACAAAAGTTGCCAATACAGCTACGAGACAGGCTCAATGGACGCGCTCCGCCTGAACGGTCAACCCCACCCTCGCATAAGTCACTAGTCAATCTTCATAAGAAGGTAAAACGTAGACTAATATACCTACGACACCGTCTCCCCACACGTGCGATATAATGTGCATTTTAGTCGGTTCGAGTCCGACATTACCACTTCAAATCTGGCTCCGGCGGAGGGGGGTATCATAAGAAAGCGACTGTAACTTGTATGAACTTCTCACTTTTCATTTCTAATTCATCTTCTCAGCACAATGCAGTCAAAAAATTCAATTTTTTTTTCATATATTTCATCCAAAACCTTGATCTTAGCATTTGGGGTTCGGTTTCTGAGGGCTACTTCTTTCGTATAATAGAAAATGATCATTTAAAAACTATATACTGATCTAACTTTTTGATTCGCAGACAATTAAAGCACTCCACGTGCTCCAGCGCACAGAGACCCAATGGGCTTTGATGCTTGAGAAGATATTCCATCTTGAAGACATCGCGTCGAACCAGCGCTCGCCCGACAGGAGATTCCAACACACCTTTCACACTGCAAGGCCGCGGTTGACTAGAATACTGTACCCACCTCTCTTTGGTAAATATAATTCCGCACAAGAGGATAAAAACGAAAACCTATTAAAATCCACTGTACTTCTGATCCCACCACTTCACAATATCAACTGTACAATCTAGTTCAGCTTGTCTAAGCCCAAATGACTTACCTCCCTGCCTCTACCACTCTACCATCCTACCATCACCCTACTACTTTACAACCCTACCACCACCCTACTACTCTACCACCACCCTACTAGTCTACCACCACCCTAACACCTCCTTTACGCAAACAAGCAAATTTATGATAATTTTTCTTGAATTTTATGGTTTTGGTTTTGAAATAACGCGCGAGCAAGCGGATGTCTTGTGATATATTTTGTGTCAGCGTTAGTCCATAAGCTGCTTACACGGTTACCACATATGCAAGGTAAATGCAAGGTTCCCACATTTTTGGTCCCACAAGGGACTTTGCCTTCAGCTTAACATCAGGCGAGGTGAAGTCAAATTGACGTGCCATAGATAAAAAAAAAAAAAAAAAAAAAAAAATGCAATGGTTCACGAAACAACAACGTTTTTAAACAGCTGAAGTAAAAAATATGGTGGGGTTTCATATCAATTTAGACAAACTTGCAAGCAAGCAAGCAATCATTTCATTTGTCTTTTCAGAGTGGTACTGGGAATGTTTCCTGAAGCAATATTTTCTGAAGACGATGGCGGTGATCACCGGCGTAATGTCTGTCGCGGTCGTGTGGTCCGAGATGACGTTCTTTAGCAAGAGGCCCGTGCTCTCCATATTCGCGCAGATACGTATAGCAGCTGCCGCTAATTACAACTATTTGGCACTTGAGGTGAGGAAAATATTATATGAATGGAAACATTGATAAATAAATTTTAAAAAGTCAATATATGAAAAAATATTATGAAGGGTTCCTGATTAGAGAAATACAATTGATTTCACTCTACAATGATGAAAAACGTTGCTCAGCACATATTTTTACACTGTAATCTACACTAATATTATAAAGAAGAAAAATTTGTATGTGGGTGTGTGTGTGTATGTTTAGAACGAATAAACTCAAAAACTACAATGCCAATTTCAAAAATTCTTTCACCATGCGAAAACTACATTCACCCTGAGTAGCATAGACTATATTGTACTGCGCGATAACCGACATCCATGCGGACTTACCCGCGGGCAACAGCTAGTGTATCAATAAATATAGGATTTACATATGAAATTGCTGTTTTGTTTGAAGAAATTGGAGGAAACCCAATTTTTAGTACTAACATTTTTGCTTTTTCTTAGGAATGATAAATCCAAATATGATGTTTTTTGTATATGAATGAGACAACTTTAAGCAAACAGCTACTTTTATCATATTTTTAAAAGTGACAGCATTAAAAAAGAAATACGTAATTTATTATCAAAATGGATGGCGTTTAGGAAGTACTGTTTTTGAAGATCGAATTTAATTTATCAAGCGGCCAATAAAATTCCATCGTATTAGTTATGAAATTATTATTTCATTTAGCTTTACTAACATGATGGAGAGTGAATAACGTTAGTTAATCGGTATAAAAAATCCTAATCGTAATTTTATGTTAATTTTCAGTTTACCAGGTGTACTACTTCGGTTGCGTTTTTTTTTTATACTACGTAGGTGGCAGACAAGCACACGGCCCACCTGATGGGAAGCGGCCACCGTGGCCTATGAACGTGTGCAACACTAAGGGTGTCATAGACGCGCTGCCCACCCTGAAGGGAAAGGGGGAGAGCTGGGAAGGGGTGGGGAGGCTAGGAAGGGAAGGGGGAGGAGGGGTCCAGTGAGCTCTGGCTACCCTACTTACCGGCGGAAACACAACACGATGGTTATTATGGCCGCGGTCTTCTGTAGGGTGGAGGTACTTCCCCAGTCGGACAGTTCATTTCGGACGGGAAATACCGTCGTGACCTACCTCCCTAACTCCCTGTATATGTATGTAACTTCTGTCTGCAGGCAATATCTACAATAGTAATCGCGTACATGTTTTACTGCGCGTACTCCACGGTCCTCAAGATCCGCCTCCTCAACCTGTACTACCTGGCGCCTCATCACCAGACCAACGAGTATTCCCTCATCTTCTCCGGGATGATGGTGTGCAGGCTGACGCCGGCGATGTGCCTCAACTTCCTCAGTCTCATACATATGGACTCGCATGTCATCAGCGACACAACTATGGAGACGTATTATACACAGGTATGAAGTTATAAGTTCTTTATTATGCTGTTAATTGATGGCACATGGTGCAACTTATTGTTATACATAGTGATGACACACTTGTACTTCCCTACGAAATTTAGTACTGTATCTAACGAGTTTCGCCTTGCGGCATTCTCAAACGTTTATATTGACCGTTATGAACATTCAAATTCCTAAACACTACGATATTTAACCGTATTTCGTATGTGGGTAGTTGTAAAATTAAGTATACCAGCCCAAACTTTTTCTCCAACATTTGGAGAATTCATGTCTGAATTATACTAAGGATTTTTAATTTAAAATTACTATTACTATAGTTTTACAATAATAAATAACGTGGAGAAGTACAAGTGTGTTTCAATATGTTTTTTTATTGTATCTTCCAAGAGTCAATGCAAGCTTTTAAAAATGAGCTCCCATGAGTCACGGGAACGGAAACAGAATTCCACGCGGGCAAAACCGCGGGCTTCGGCTAGTAATACATATTATTTATGTAAACTACCGACAATATCCCAATCCCGTATGTTGTATTCCAGATAATGGGCCACATGGACGTGCTGGGCATCATCGCCAACGGGTTCAACATCTACTTCCCCATGCTGGTGGTGCTGCTGTGCGCCGCCACCTACCTGTCGCTCGGCAGTCGCCTGCTGTCGCTCTGTGGCTTCCAGCAGTTCGTGGGCGACGACGAGCTCACCACCGACTTGGTGGATGAAGGCCGGGAGATCATCAAACGAGGTACAGATACACTGCTTCAAATGTTTTTTTTCTTCGTATTATACGTCCGAACTCTTGACGGCTTCTGTGGCGTGGTGGTAGTGAACGTGGCTGCTACGCAAAAGGCGCGGGTTCGATCCCCGTTCAGTCTATATATTTGTATATAATGAATACGAATATTTGCATTGGCCTGGTCGTGCCTCGAAGAGCACGTTATAATGTCGGTCCCGGTTGACATAGCAGTCGTTACAAGGAAAATGGGTGAAATGGCCCATACAGAAGGGCTAATTACCCGTCCAGTCAACGGTATCCCCACTGGAAGTAGTCCATCCGAACTATTCTCTTTCTCCATCTAATAGCTCTCTCGCATATTACGTACACCGGCGATACACACACAACTGCTTTTCAGAAATGAACTATCATTTAAGGCAATTGGATTGTACTATAATGAAGCGATTACACTATCATCGCATCACTTACGTTTCTAACATTTTATTCTTGCGGTCGCATAGCACCTATGGGAGTGAAAAAGTTTGCTCATGCTTTCGTATAAGTAAAAATCGTACGAACATGCGATGATTCCGTTATCGTTTTGTGCTATGACGCCACCTGCAGTTTAAAGCAAAATTTACATTAACTATATTTGTTTTGTTCAGAAAAACGCAAGCGCCAACGCGCGGAAGAGTCTCTATCGCGGCGTCGTGATTTCAGCTCGCGATTTGGCGCCTACCGCGGCGCGCGCGACGAACGCGACCTCGACCAAGGTAATACGCGCCGCCTTACCACACCGGGCGAGCGGGCCTGGCCTTGTTTGACTCTTTAGTTGTATTCTTTAGGTTTTGGCAGAAAAAGTGAAGAAAGAGAGAAATAAAAGAGAACTTATACCTTAAATATTTATTGCATATTGTGCGAAGCTAATATGGTCGTCATCTCATATTCAATGCAATACCTTTTTATCTTCTTTGTACTTTCCTGTCCATCTAATGGTTGCTTGAAAGAGATCGCTGTTAGCGATAAGACCGCCCATTGTACATTCTACGGTTCATTTGTGTCCATATTGTTAATTATTGTTTATGGTGTACAATATGGAGTACTCTATGTGCAGCTCTAGTTTTCGTACGTTGCCGCCAGTGGCGTGCACAGAATTTTAGACAGAGTAGACAGTAATTGGTAGAGATTTCAAAGATTCCATACATACATACTAAGTAAAGTACTTGTTCATATAATTTCGGTACGGATTGGAGTGTTTGTCACGATGGAATGCACGCCATTCGTTCCCACCATGAGTGGCACGAATATGCATACAATATTATATAGACAATGGACTTACAACTAACTAAAAAAAGATGATCAAATATAGTAAACAATCCAAATAATTTTTCATGCCAAAACCTAAAGAAAACAACTAAAGAATAATACTACTCGCAATTAATATTTTCCATAGCATACCTCGCTATTCGCTCTAACATACAAACATAAGTACTAACCTTCATCGATATAACCTAATCTGACATTTCATTTTGACATTAAAGTGGCAAGCAAAAACTGTCTTGTCCATATAGAGTAGCCGATTCCTTTTTAAATTATTGCACTTTAGCATGTGAAGATAACAAGTTTCGAACCACCACTATAGCTAATTTCAAACGAATTCTCTTATCACATAACATGATTATATTTTCATTCCTTCATCCTACGCCGCCTGTCCTGCTTTACGTTCTGTTTATTATAAGGGAACGTCCACAAATTACTGCTTATTTGAACCAATATGAATGAACAAAAAAATTGTATTACTAACTATGCAGAATTTATACGAAAGTATGCTTGAATCGCTTTTTCGCAATTAACATTATGCTAAAGCGATATCAACACATGAAAATTGTATCAACTTTGAATTAATTCAAAGTTCAAATCAGTTTAAATTGAGAAAAGTGAATTCTCAACACGCGACTAGACATCGAGACCAGTCGCTTACAGGTTGAATGCTCTGATCAACCACATGAACACATCTGTAGCATTCTAAACTCTATACTTATACATCTTGGGCGATTAATTCAAAGTTAATAAAACTTACAATAAACAGGACCCTTCTTTCCGAATCATCATTAATATTATCGGTTATTGGTCATTTGGCACACGTTTCAGCCCACACCGGGCTTTTGAACGACGTGGATTCAGATTACTACGTGCAACCGAGTCCCGAGAGAACACAACCGCAGCTGACGGGTTACCAACGAGCGGAGGTACCCTACAACCGCTCGCACTTGACCCTCGAAGACGAACTAGACGAGAGGTTCGGTGAGAGTACCCTGCCGTCCATAAGGTCAGAGTTCGAGGATAGAAGACGAGACAAGATGACGTTACCGCCCCGAGGCCTCTTCGATGACGTATAGAGTGCAATAATACGTTATAGGTAAATTGTTTTATTTTTTTGTGAAGGTATTATGTATTAGAACTCTTACTAATTATGATAATCTCTTACAGTTTTGAACAATATTGTTGTCTCTAACTTATCTCCAGTGATGTTGAATATGCATAATGTTTCCGAGTCCTGGACCCCAATTACAAAAAAATGCCAATGAATACCAATGAATACCGATGCTGTTAAATCCTAAAAGAAAAATGAAACAGTGTAGAGTGAATGAAACTATGTAATACACTGATTTTTGTTTAATTTTGGTCTTAAGCCCAATGTTTATAAAGCTGAAAATTCATCGGCCGTTTTTGTAATACAAGTGGTTTGACAATGGTTAACAATTAGTAAAATTGGGCTCCTGTATCCTCTAATGATCTTAAGTTTCAATATATAATACCTCTGCTAAAGCGCTTCGATTAAGTTATTGTAATTATGTGTATAGCTGTGGATGTATGTACCTTTCTATTAAATAATGTTGTATGAAATAATTAAACATTTGCTTATCTTCACGCTGTTTAAGTTAGTATGTAGACTAGAATAATTTCGGCCCAAACACGTCCTTTCTAATAAAGTAGGTAGAGTTTTTAGTCTGTTTAATTTGGTTTCGCAATTGATCTGGTGCTTTGACTTTGTCTAAATACGAATTGCTACTTCAATAAACTAAATTTGTTTAAGAAGTATACAATTGTACTCAAACTAAAAGAAGAACATAGATGGAGCGCCTGGAACTAGCGAGTGAAGTAGCCTAAAGTAATACTATGCTATATTACAATCACATTCTACAATACTATAATAATATAACTAAAATAATAGAGGAATACTACACAAACAAAATCCTCTCTACTCGGGTAAGAAATTCTTTTACTTGCTTCGAAAGTTGTGGTTTGGCATGCCTTTCTATGACAATTAGTAATATTTTACTGTTGCTATGCTATCGTTGGGATTGTTAAACTGTGGATGAGTGATGTGTACCTTTAGTAATACTTTGGTAGAGGCGGTATTCGTGGGGATTATCCGCACGAAAAAAAAAATAACATAACATAAAAAAACTCACGCCTATGTCCCCGAAGGGGTAGACAGAGGTGCTAGCACCCACATTACGCCAGTTTATGTTTAAATCCCAAGGTAATAGGTGGTGAGCCTATTGCCATTAACCGGGCACCTATAAACCAGCGTTAAAAAAAATAAGTACCCTCTTACCCTATAGTATATTTTTCTTATAATGTATTTCCGCCATATAACGCTTACTTTCAATATGCGCTACTTTAGAATGCTGCGAGCGAAATTATATTAGGTATTTTGAGCGGTTTCACTCGCTCTAGTTCTGTGCGCTCCGTCTATGTTATTCTTTTAGTCTGAAACAATTGTATTAGAAAAATATACTTAAACCAATTGTATAAAACTAGACTCATCATGCACACATGACCCGACTTTGTAGTTTGATGTCCACTCTAAAGTTATATAGAGGAAAGAAATATCGTATAATTGGTAATTTTTATATTGGTTTTGATATCGTACTCGCGTACCAGATGAGCCAGAAGGACGTTTTCTACCAATATTTAAGTATATATATAGGTTAGAACTTATTTTCTTCATGCACAGCTTTCTTATAAGTAAGCGGGCTTTAGGAGCTACGTATTTACACAACCTTTCTGAGTTCGATGGTTATTTAGTATTCGTCAGTGTAGTAAGTAACTAATGTAAATTAATGTAATTGAATTAAGTAGGTGTATTAGTATTTTATGTACAAAATATTATATCGCTACACACACCGTTTAGGCTTATATACCTTAAGGATTCTATACGGCTATGGGGTTTGCGATAAAAGTGATAATTTTGAGATTTAATCAATTTGATTCGTATTAATTGCAACTGCATATGACCATCTTCAACATTATGACGTTGCAGTGTGAAATCACACTATTACTTTTATAAAATTACCTTTAATGAAATGAATATTAGGAATGATAAATGTCACTTAATTTTCACTCCAATGCAAAAAACGGATTAGCAGAGTTTGAAATATTTTTGAAAAATCACGCGAATATTACACACTGAAATAAAACTGAATTTAGCTGATAATATAGTGTTATACTCGTACTAATACGCAATGAAAACTTAGCGGTGAAACAGTCGACCTTATGATCAAAGAGGTACCTGGGATGAAATCATGCCTGTTACACTCCGACATGTACTTCTAACACAAGCAATATAGCTTAGATATTCATCTAGTTTGGTTGGAAGAAATACCAGTTCTTCGAGTTACCAATTTTTTTTTTAAATTTTAGGAAGCTTTTGTAATAAGGACTCGGGTGTTTCCTTCTTCCTACAGTCCAGGGTCTATTAAGCGATGCGTGAACAAGCATCTGATGAGGCCGTCAAGCTGAGCGTCACGAAGCTTGACAGCCTCATGGGATACTATAATAAGGCCACCATTGTAGCACGTGATTGTAATGGTGACCTAGTTTCCCAAGAAGTTATATTAACGTGTCTATAAAAAAACAGTTAAAATTAATTCATTTCAATAGCTATTCAAACTAGAAATTCTTAGGATTATAATACTTATACAAAATAATATAAACAATTTGTTGTCTTCTTTTACTAACACTAAACGCCTACTCGAATTACGAGCTGGTAAGTTATAATTTGACCGTGATCGCTGTACCGCTACAATGGTACGCGCGTTTTGGCGGGGGAGTACCGATCGTTCTCGCTCGATCTCCACTGATCTTTCATTCTCTTTCGTTACCACGTTCCTGTGACGCCGCGCACACCATGGTAGCGGTACAGCAGTCGCGGTCTGACTACAGTCCACAGTACGATACTAGCGACATGTGTAATCAATCCTGTATAAAATTTACACGTATAAGTAAATACTCGTAAAGTTCGCGGAGGCAGCTTTATAATTCGAAAGTCATCAAATCATAATTTAACTTATATACTAGTCTTTATGGTATGTTTTGTTTGGTACCTATATTGCGTTTGATATGACAAATCATGGATTTATAGTGTTTACTTCATTAAATGCTTACATGTTTTGGGCTTAGCGACTACTTGTTAGGTTAGAAATTGCATAATTTCTTTTTTAAATATCAAGGACGGACGTCTGTTAATCCAACTTTGTCAAACTATCCATAAAATCCATTAGAACCCGTTCCGAAGATTGCGGCGTGGGACAAGGATTACAAGTTGCAACACCACATACTTGGATTTATCTTAAAAATAAATTCATCATGCAAGGCTAAATGTAACTTTTCAATGGCGTAGTTATCTTATTTTATACGTTACAAGACTCGAAAATTTTACTAAATGATTTGGTGCCATTCGAAGTACAAATTTAAACTTATTTATTTGTGTATTTTGTTATTGGTTGAGATTGATAAAACGTATATCGGCCGTAAATCTAGATAATATATTTGAATAAACGTAAATGTACGATAATTTAGTATTAGAGTTAATACCACGCAACTTAAATTAAAAAAGTGCAAGATCTTTGTTGCCGATGTCTATATGCTTATGATTAATATAAATATAAGTGGGGTTTTCCTTCCTGACGCTATAACTCCAGAACGCACGAACCGATTTCACGGTTTTGCATTCGTTGGAAAGGTCTCGGGCTCCGTGAGGTTTATAGCAAAGAAAATTCAGCAAAAATTTCAACAAAAAAGCGGGAAAATCATTTTTCACATGGCGAAACGGAGTTCGCCGGGTTTGCTAGTGATTAATAAATACATAAAAAAATATGGTAAACCTAGACCTTGTAATTATTAAACAAAGGCGCAACATAAAAGCAATAAACGTTTCTGAATTCTAAAGGGATCAAATTTTTGTTCCGCGTCGCAAATGTAGGTAGGTAAACGTTTTCACAATATACAGGGTGGAATTTTGTAATGCCACCTGAAGGGAAAGTACTCTTAATACTGCAGATAGAAAATTTTACTCAAAGGAAACATTCCTTTATTTTTGAAAAGAAACAAAACTGCATTCAACGATTTTTAAAAATTCGCTTGCCGCACCCGGTAATCGAACCGACTAAAATCTGTAAAAGTTACACCCTGTACTTTTATTGCATAGATCGTTAGGGGCAATTATAAGGATGAAATCTCCCTAACAAACTTTATAAATAAAATTAAAGGAAAACAATGAAATCCTAAATAATTTACAAAAAATAGTAAACTAACTAATTAATTGCTCGATACAAACATTTAGATCAAAATCAAAGTTGTATCACTGAAGAAATTGCCGTTGATTTCTGAAACTATTATATTCAGTACAAACCGAGTTGGTGCCTGTCGGTCCTGATATCTCTCTCAATGCCACCAATAGTAATATGTCATTTTAATGGATAAAATACCTCAGTGATAATAATTATTTATTAATAACATGAGTAAATAGATGGATCTTTGAATAAAAGTGCTTTAACTTGACCCATGGAACTATTAATTTAAGATTTCATTGTTTTCCTTTCCTCAAATTTATGAAGTTTGTTAGAGATATTTCATCCTTATAATTGACCCTAACGATCTATGCAATAAAAGTACAGGGTGCATCTTTTACAGATTTTAGTCGGTTCGATTACAGGGTGCGGCAAGCGAATTTTTAAAAATCGTTGAATGCAGTTTTGTTTCTTTCCAAAAATAAAGGAATGTTTCCTTTGAGTAAAATTTTCTATCTCCATTATTAAGAGTACTTCCCTTTCAGGTGGCATTACAAAATTCCACCCTGTATAGATGAATAGATGACCAAAGTTGCGACGTTCAATAAACCAATATGGTTGACCTCGCACTCTGTCTTGAAACTCATTTTAATTACACTAATATACTATTCATAACACATAATAACAACACTGAATCGATTGATTAGAATTTAGAATAGTTTTTATTTATTCACCATTTCTGGATATAAATGTATCTTTTTATTAAGTTAAGTAGCTAAGTGTACGTATTACACGAGTCCAAATTTATTTATTTATAGATGTGTGTACATACTAATTCATATATAGACAATGTTTTTATGCTAATAATTATTTTGTTACTTTTATTGTACTTTATTTCATTCCATAGATTTATTTAATGCATTAGCATTAAACAATGATGTGATATTGTTGTTGCTTGTTTTATTTTAACAACTTTTTTTTGAAAGTTACTGAAAATATTAGTAGAAAGTATGACTTGACTGTAAATTTAGATAGGAAAAAGTGTAAACATCTAAAGGTGCGTCCAGATTTGTGATATGAACAGCGGACCGGACAGCATGACATCAAGACAAAACCTTGAGTGTGGACGTGAGCACTTGTGAGAACTTGGTGACAACTTGTGGCACATGAGCACACTAATTAGAGTTGCGATGACACGGCCACCAGTCGATCGATGGTTTCATTTATACTCAGCTATCACGCAGTTTCCAGAAGGAACCAACGTCCGAGTGCCATCACTGTGATGCGACTAGGTGGTTTGGTAGGAATGAAATTCCTAACTGACCATCTCGGTGGATGGATTGACTGGTCCGTTGGCTACATACCATATTAACAATGCTCACATACATACGTATGCTCACGCATATTTCCCACCGGGGTAGACAGAGATGATTTAACATCACCAATAATTGTATTCGGTCCTATGTAATAGGGGGTGAACCCATTGCCGTATTCCGGGCACTATTGTTGACATACTTCTGATGCTGAATCGACAATAGTACAAAATGAACAATATGTACGATATTTTTATACATTTAATCAGGAGAATAAATAAGAACTATTACAGTCTATTTAAAAAGAACTTTAATGCTGTCCACTTTAGTTCTTAATTCGTGCGACGATTCCTTCGACAAATCTTGTACATACAACTGGTAAATGTTTCTGAGCTTTTCTAATTCTTCTGCCTTGTTGAGATCTGCAAGAAATATAAGCCTTTGAAATGGTTTCTACGAGTTTGGTAGAAAGAACAACCCCCCAACCGACCGTGGGCCACCAACGTAACGGTATTGGACGTGTTGTTAGAGATCAAAATCCCTCCCTCCCCTCTCCCCCTACCTTTCAAGAAACTTAAGAGTTCTATCTAATCATATATAATATATAAACAATTGAATACTCTGAATACTTGTCTACCTTGTCTAAACTGAAATGACGGCAACCACACGCACACACAAATGATCTGTGTAAAATTCTTCCATTGTGTCATGAATTTTATCGTTAGTAATTTGCTTATGTGCGTAAGAGAGGTGGTGAGTGCGTCAGTTGGCCTAGACAAGCTATAACACGTTGCATACAACATGCTGTTAAATTACCTTTTAGTTTCTTCACTAGAATTTCCATTATGTTGAGCGCTTCCCTTCTATGCCTTACTTGGTTGCTGTTTTCTATAACAAGGGAAAATAAAAGCACTTAAAGAATAATCAATCGCAATAAATGAAACAAACTCACTAAAAAAAACAATTCCGCCCATTGTACACTCAATTGTTTACTTGTATCTACCTATCGCACTATGTTTTTGTGTAATTTCTTTTTTGGTGTACAATAAAGAGTTTTTTTTTCTAAACATACATTTTACAGTATACACGAAAAATGTTAACTCGAATTTGTAAAATGTTTGGCTATTTGTAACTCAATCACGCTTAAAATGATGAATGAATTTGGTTAAATTTAGGTACAGAGATAGATCATAGTCAGGTCAACACAATACTTTACTAATCCACTTAACGAAGTTACAAATAATATTAGTAAAATTCCAAGTTGGCGGGAGCCGTGCGGTACAAATAAGTAGTGCGGTAGTAGTAAATGCAAAACTTACTGAGCGTGTAATCAATGATAGTAGCAACTTGTCCGGCAACATTGGCGAGGACCTTATCCCTGTCCGTCTGACTCGCCAACAACAGACTGTCCGTCTCCATCGGCTCGCCCGCGTTGCTCAGTATCGCGAGCCTCTCTAGTACGCGCGCAATGGACGCTAAAATAGCCAACTGCGTCGACCGGGAGCTCGATGGGTACGATGTTGAACAGTGCTCGAAGAAAACGTCTTGATATTTTTCTGTAACAGTAAATTTAGTTATTCAGAACAGTAATGGCGCTTTTTGGAAAATGTATATGTATGATCGGTGAGTACTGTGGCAGGATAATTGATTTATAGTAATAGTTAGAGTTTTGGGAGCCTTACTCATCTTGAAAACCTAATCGACCACAAATGCAAGCCGTCAGGCCTGCCGACTAAAGGATGTTATTGGCTTTCCTCATGAGGTTGAGAGATACATGAGAGATAATACAAGCCAGATGCTTAGTCATCCGAAAGTGGTTGTGTATAGTAACTGATTTTTTATATCACATAAGTGGCAGACAAAAACTTGGAACTTCGATATCGCCATTTGGTCATTGGACCATTGGTTGTGGAGGTCAGATGGCACTCGCTTCACGGAAAATATCGAAGTTCAGCCGCATCACAGACTGAAAAGCCGTTAAGTAAAGTTAGACAAAAACACGGCCCACCTGATGAAAAGTGGTTATCGCAACCTATGGAGGTGACCCTATTAGAATCCTTTATTGAATAAGTCCATATTTTAATTGCTTGAAAAAATCACAACAGTAACACAACGTTACCGAATGATAGCAGTATTAAAGTCGATTTTGGACCCTCTTTAGGCGACTATTACACATCTAACTTACATTAAACTAAACAGTAGTTTAAGCCGTTCATGCGTTGGGATGCCTTAAATAACCTTCTAATATTTTGAGAAGTGTAAACCTGACTATATAATACTTGAACATTTTTTCTCTTCAGCATTCATAAGGCGCTAACTATTCTCACCCTGTGTAGCAGCTTCTTTAGGCCACGCCTTGCCAAGTAATTCGTAAGCGGCCTCCTTTAGCGCTGTGAGTTGTTCCTGTCTCTGCCGAGCTCCTTCATTGTCCTCCTCGTCTGATTCCTTGCCCAGTGACAGTTCCGACTGGAATAAATTAAAGAATGATTAAAGATATACCACAAAACTTCATCAAGACTTAAAATAAGTATCGTTTTTAATATAAGTAAGTAATATGTAAATATATAAAATTAGAAGAATTTCATAACACTTTTTTTGTCTACAATTATTTTTTTTTATTTAATATTTTTACACTGAGCGAGAATCGAACGTCGTGGTAGTCGCTGTCGGAGTCGAACACACATTATATTTATCATAGCGCTAATTCCGGATCTGCATCCTCAGTCTTCTACTCATATTTTATTTATCTTGGATTTCAAAAGCAACTGCTGTATACCTCCCAAACCCCGAGAGAAAAATTTACTCCAGGCTTACAGATAACATTGAATTGGGTCCAAAATAACCCCATACTTCTCAGAGCCTATTCCCAACTCAGTTGGTCGGCCTTCTAGTCTAACTAAGATGCGGTTAACAGATTTGTGATCGAAGCCTCCTTTTAAGCAAATAATGCCTGTATTAGGAGAATCCGGTCCTCTGATATCATAGTTCTGTAGTTAATAGTTGTTCTGTTCTCAATCACGCCATAAACAACCACCCACGTCGGCTCACCTTGGACAGTATCCCCTTGACGATGTCGTACAGTTGCTGGAAGCTGTCGACGTGCGTGGCGGACAGCGCGCGGCCGAGCGCGGCGATGGCGTGGCGCTTGTACACCATCTCCTGCTTGCGCGCCTCCACCAGCAGCGCGTTGATACACTCGGACGACAGCGCCGGGGAGATTGGAGCCTCGCCGTCTTTTACACTGGGAACAATATAACATTGTGTGTGTTTTACCACATGTACAATGGTTTATGCTCAGAGGAAAATTCTTTCATCGCACCGCTCACAATGCAATGCGACTGGAAACGGCTCGCACTGTGCGATATGAACGACATTTCATCCCAAGCAGTACAATATAGGATTCTTCAAGAAATTCATTAGATAGGTTTCTACAGGGTCATCAGGACGACTATGAAACCCCTAATGTTGCACACGTACATATATGCCGTGTGCTTGTCAGACTAACGGTGACGAAATACGAGTGCTTGTCAGCCACCTAAGTAATTAATTAATTTATTTATAATCTCGGGTATGTTGCATACGTAACAATTGTTTTTTATTATTATTACACATTACAATTAACCGTGGGGTAGATGAATATAATATAGTAAATTCAGTCTGTCCACAGTTGAGAGGTACGGAGCGTGAAGAAGCATCGGTTGAGGGCGAGGTTTTGATCCCCATTTTTAGATCGGCAGCATATAGTATGTGGTCAGTAGCTTTTTGTTCACGCTACCTTTTCAGCAGCTACAGAGACGTAGGCAATTGCGATTGCAGCAAATAACTAAACTGTATTCTTGTTAACATTTAAGTTCTCAGGACGATGCAATTTCGAAAATCTTTCGTTCACACATATTTTTCAGTATTATAAAGTCGATATATAAAATACCACCATTGTAGCACTGAACGTATTTGCAATGGTGACCCTCTTTCATGAGACTTAGCCTTCAGCTTAACATCAGGCGAGGTGAAGTCAAATTCACGTGCCATAAATAAATAAAAATACTTACGCGCATAGTTCAGCCAACGCATCGATGACATGTTGTTTGCCCTCAAACGTTTTCCCGTGCACAGCGGCCAGAAGCGCTCGGATCAACTGCTCGCGTTGATCTCCTAGACCGGTCGATAGCTCTTTGCAGATCGTTTTTATGGAGTTCGCCGCCTGTAACAATTTAAAAAATATAACATATTCTACTTGTGTAATTTTAAGGGAGACCATACACCAGTGCTAAATGTTGAGTAGCATTTGCGCCGTTGTTGCTTACTACTTTGGTGTGCGACCTGCCTTACTCCGTAAAAATCGAGAACGTAGAACTGTAAAAACGTATACAAAAGGTTATCTGAAATGTAGTACATAGTCGGAGCGCTTCTTTATGTATTGGAGACCGTATTCCCTGCAAGCAATTTGTAGTCTCAGGAAAAGAAGAACTCCGGCCCAAATATACCTACACCAAGTTGGTTTGATTAGTCGGCATACTTTGTAACGCACTAAAGCACATCATAAGCATCTTTTACGAATAATGTATGGGAATCTGCCATTTTTGATGATACTTCTGTATTGCACCGCTCCCTTGGGTAGTGAATACATAGTTAGCCTATAACTTTTCTCGATAATCAAACTATTCAACACAAAAAAAATCAGTGTGATCAGTAGTTCCTGAGATTAGCACTACAATGAAATAAAGTCGCTTCATAATATTATAGACTAGCTGTTGCCCGCGGCTCCGGTCATCACGCAGTGCAATATAGCCTATGACACTTGGCAATAATGTGGCTTTCTATTGGTGAAAGAATTTTTAAAATCGGTACAATAGATCCCGAGATCACCCCTCACAATTTAACAAATACACAAACACGCAGGCTTTACTTCATTTATAATATTAGTATAGATATAGATAACGACCTGTATCTTCTTAGTCCAGCTGCTAGAACTGAGCGCGTTCTCAATCTCCTCGCGTATGGCCGGCAAGTGCTGTTTGATGCCGCTCTCCCGCGCCGGGCTAATGTCCGTCCAAATCTCTTCATACATCTCTACCGACGTCGCATCTATAATACAACGAAACGTTATTTATTTAGTTTAGTATCTGTTAGTTTTCACATGAGTCATATTTATTTTTAGGTGGCTGACAAGCACATGGCTCAACTGATGAGAAGTTACTGTGGAATAAGGACGTCACACTCGTGCTGCGAACCCTATAAGAACCTTCTGATGCCCTTCTTGATATACGTCATATTGTAGTCGCTTGGGATATTAGGTGCGAATAGGAAAGCCTGTGCTAAAACCTCATCAGTCAATCAGTAAGTGTACCGGCTTGCAACATAAGGGGCTTGGACAAAGCGCACAAGTGTAGGAGAGTGGAATATTGTAGTGAATTGTAATTTTTCGTGTTGATGTCAAAATCTCCCAAAGAAAAGCTTCTAGTAAAGTCTCCACTGCTTTACTGAGGCAACTATCATCCTTCACCGTCATCGTCATCATCAACAATCATACCAACTAAATTATCTGAAGACTTAACAGAAATTCCCAACTCGACACTGGAAAGATTGTCCCCTAAATTGGGTTGATATGTTGCCATCTAAGAAAAAAAGAAGAAGACGAAGAAGAAATGAATTTGATGCAATGACTGTCCAACAGTAGAATAAAATCACTTACCGTCGTCTTTAGGTCCGTGCATCGCCAAAAATACCATAGCGGCGATAACGTTTTCATTGTCTTTAATATGCTCTATCTTGGCCTTTGCTATGGCTTTGAGCGTTAGAGCAATCGCCTGCCGAGATGTATCATCCTCCTTCGTCTCGTACAGTGTGACCAGCTTTTTCATCAATTTCTCCACTGATGTAAACTGGAAGTATATAAAATCTAATAATAATAAATTCTAATTAAAAATCAAATTAAATTATATGGGCAGCAGTTGAATTTCAAATACTTATTTTATATGAAGAAAACGTACCTTATATTCCTACATACATTATGAAAAATTACGTGACAAAAAACAGTAATAAATGATTGATTATAATTTGTCAAGCAAGGAGAACAAACTTTGACGAGTTTTTAGTGTTGGAATTTAAAAATTTGAAACAGTTGCTTACATTGTATTTCTTAAATTTTCAATTATTTTTATGCCAGGACATTTATTCTATTGTGGACATTTTGAAGGATATGGTCAGTGTTAATCTGACTGATATTAATCATTGGAAGAACACTAGAACATAACTTTACCTTAGCGTAAGCCGACACCTGTCCAAGTGCCTCCGCACAATTCTTCCTGACAGTCGCATTCCTATCAAAGGTTCCATTTAATAAGTTGTTCATGATCTTCCCAGCGACAGGCTCTAAGTCGGCCCTTAAGTAATGGGCAGCCAGTACTATAAAATGGCAGCATGCTACTTTGGTGCCGAGCTGGGGAGACTTCATTAGCTCGAGGATTTTTGGAAGCATCTCTTTCATTACTTCAATGTCGATGTAAGGCATACACTGTTGAATAGACAAGATTATAACTATTTTTCGATCTTGTGTAATTGCCTGGTCATCTGTATGAAGGGTTAGTTCAGATACCAGTCTCTCACAAAGTATTAAAATGTTATATAATACGAAGTGCTTCAATGTATCCTAATAACTTTGTGGAAGAGAATAAATATTATTTAGAAAATAGATTGAATAGAATATGTACGAGTAAATAAATACTCGATGCAAATTTTTACTAACATATTTTTATGTGGTATATTGTTACTAACAAGATATGGATCCGTTGTTGTACGAAATAAATTTTATTTATTTTCAGTAAGTAAACTGAAACTATAACGTACGAGTATATTACCACCTATATTTTTGCAGATAAAATTATATAGTAGGGAAAGCCATTTGATATTTTTTCAGTAAAAACTAAGGTATTAAGTAGTTTTATATAGTAGGGCAGAATCGAATAACTTTGTAAATATACCTATAACTCCACTTAGGTTTATGTAAAAAAATATAGCTTACCTTAACGACGGTGTCAGTGGTGTAGTGATGTTTGGCCGCATTAGCCCTCATATCATCTAGTACGTCTCGAGTTGAAGAGTCAGCTAGTACGGTACTGAGGTACGACAGTTTGACGTTCTCGAGGTCGCCCGCCGCTCCCGCTAACGCCGGGATAAGCCGAGCCAAGAAAGGCTTCAGACTCTCTCCTGCAGCTGTTACTAATTTTGATACAGTTTGTAAGCTAAAATAGAAAATATTTTTTTGTATTGAGTCATTTTTGCAAACGTCAAATATATTTTTTGTATTGAGTCATTTTTACAAACGTCAAATATTTTTTGTATTGAGTCATTTTTAAAAACGTCAAATATTTTTTTGTATTAAGTCATTTTTACAAACGTCAAATATTTTTTTGTATTGGGTCATTTTTAAAAATCTCAAGTCTTTGACTTTGCTGGAACCCAAATATCCAGAGACAAGTTTGTTGAGCAGCCAACTTCAACCTAAGCAATGGCGCGAAAATCATGCATAACGCTTCTAAATCGATATATCGTTAAAAGAAAATAGAATGAATGTATAACATATTTGACGAATGTATGTTTTTTTATTTAAAAGCAGTGGCGGTTTGTTTTGAACTATTAATTTATCTTTATATAGATTTATTACCTTACACTCCTAACTTCTCTGACTAGATTAGTAATACCGGTATCGAGTAGAACCGGCAGTATGACAGATACGATCTCCTTGCCATTTTTGCCTTGGTTCACATCGGATGCTCGAATACACAGCTGAAATAAAAAAAATCACGTTTAATTTAAACAACTACACGAAAAAGGCAAAAACAGGGTCCAGATAGTACCTATACAAAATTTCTGTTCATGTGTATGCGTAATAACTTCGTAATAATGTGGTGTGAAATTGGCAGAATACTTTCTTTGCCCTGCGGGCTGAAAAAAAATAAAGAGAATCGAAATGACGATCGAACAGACTAGCGAAATTAGGAATTCCAGAAGATTCCAAAAGAGAACCGAAAGTGCAGTTAAGTTTCAGTGGCCGAAGTGGAAACAAGAAGAAGAAGAAGTGACGTGAAAAGTGAAAGTGTAAGTGTTGCATGTGCCGTGAACTATAGACGCCGAGTGAACGTCGGCATTCCAGAGATTGTGTGTAAAGACAGTGCGGTGCAGTGCAGTCCTCTAAGTGTGTACGAGTGCCTCGGACAATAGACTGTGTGTACGCTTAAGACTGTGTTGGTGGCTTGAATAAAGTGTAAAATCGCTCAAGGTTGTTTACTTCCGATTCCGAAACCCGCTTCCCGTTTCATTGGTGTCAGAATACCGAAAGTATTTCTATAAAGCTATCTGTATATTTATGTAACTTACTTTAGACAATATATTGGCAGTAGATGTGGCGGCTTGCCTAGTGCCCTCGTGTACGTCATCCATCACCCTGAATAACTGCGCCCATATCGTCGGTAACTGATGCAGGGAATCGTGTAAACTGTTTGCGCCTCTGTAGGAATACCATACTTAAATTAGTGCTAAAGTTATAAATGCGTAAGTAAAAATGTAACTGTCTGTCTGTTACGGTTTCACGACAAAACCCTTGAACTAATTTTAATAAAATTTAGTATGGAAATAGACTATTAGCGCGGCAAATACATAGGCTACTTGTTACCGAAAAAAAAATAGTATGAAGGGGTTTACGGATAAGGGATTATAGTTAGTATGAAAGTTCGTCATTTTCGAAGATAAATACCAAATCAAATCAATCAATCAAATCAATTAGCCTATCGCAGTCCACTGCTGGACATATCCCTCTCCTAGTGGGCGCCACTACTCCCGATCCTTCGTCCTACGCATCCAGTCTGTCCCAGCCACCTTTTTTAGGTCCTCAGTCCATCTGGCTAAGGGCGCTGGAGCAAATGAGTTCTTGAGTGGAAACCGCGAGAAGGCAAACGGAAAGTGGGACGCCGCCCTTAGCTAGATAAATACCATTAAAACTGAAATATTATATGTATATATGATATGAAATATACTATAACTATAATTATAGTTGGTCGTGATTACCGACATCCGAAAGGGCGAGTCACGGGCTTGTATTTAAATATTTAAATTTTTTGTTATCGCAGATTGCAGGGTCTGTAGACCACAGCCATAAATTCTAGAACGACAATATTACCTCAATAAATCAGCAAGTCCGTTACAGCACGACATGCGCACACGCCATTGATTCGAGGTCAGATTTGTAACGAGGTCGTCAAGGATTTCTTTGTGATATTTGTGTACCTGTAATATGACATTTCAATTGACAAGTAATAAAAATATTTGCGTAAAAAGTCTAGTATATTTGATCCCCTGCGATGTTTTAATAAAGATGACATGACAACATAGTGATACTTCCTTCAATTCTTTTTTCAAATCTTCTCTATTTTTTCGTGATGGACGTCAAAAATATGAAATGTATTTCTATGCAGTTTTTTTTATTAGAAAGGTCTTCATGATTAAAATTTGCCACACATTTAATCGCATTACTCGTAAATAATAAGTATATTGCCCTTAGTATAACAATCTTACAGTAGCTTGTGTATGTGGCACAATGGCATGCCAGATGCTCTGCATAGAGTTCTGAATGCGAGGCGTGGGGTCGAACCTGTAGCGATACAGTCGCGGCACGATCTTCGGCAGGTGCTCGGATAACTGCGCACCCGCTTGTAACGCTATGGAGTGGAAACCGAAGGCGGCACCTGTGGGACACAATTCATTAGTTATTTATTTATATTTTTTTCATTGTAATGTACATTCGCCATCAGAAGATGTTGGCACCAATTAAATTACAAACTATGTTTACATTATATATTTACAATTGGTGTTAACTTCAAAGGACAATTTTAAGTTTTTTTTTTCATTACTTTTTTTATAGTGATACCTTATAATTCGAACTAGGTCTAGCTAGCTGGAATTAAAAGGTATCAACAGAAAAATAATTGAATATTGACTTGTAAAGTTGACTTAATACGATAAACAGAATAAGAAATGAGAAGTCGTTTTAAAACACTCAAATAAATGCTTCACTGACCTTTTTTAGAGTTCCACATAGAGTTGTGATGAGCAAGGTGCATGAACTTGTACAATAAATCCGGTTGATTCAGATCTGACGCTAGAGAGCACAATTCCTTATAAGTTGAAAGGTTGCCACTGCAAAAAAAAATAACTACGTAATATACGCCAGAAAAAGTGATATTACCGACATTATTAAGGGAGAAATATTGATAAAAATCAAAATATGAAGGAGAAAACCATGAAAAACACTAAGTGAAAAGAGTTAAAAAAAGATAAGCAAGAAAAATTTTAAAGTGCCGATCCAACCCAAAAGGCTGCAAGGCAAACAATTCACCAAACAACATTTTGAATGAAGTACTTCAGATATTTTAAACTCAAAATAAGAATAATCGAGTATCAAGAGAGCATGTAAAGCGAAATAGAGTATATGGATGGACAGAGAAATATAATTTCATAGAATGCCTGAGATATACTCGTACCCCGTAGGCGCCTTCCCGAGCTGTCCTTCTTCAAATATCTTGGTGTCTTCAGTGACCTGTGTGACAGAGCGCTTGCCACTCGTCAGTTGCTCAATGATCTGAGCCACTAGCTCTTTCTTCTGGCTCTCTTCAGAATTCTGGTACACTAAGCTTAAACCTTTACTGGCGACGTCTTGGACTATATCTGTACAAGTAAAGTTAGTTTTGGTGTAAGTTTTTTTTGTTCATAATCCATACAGTATCACTACATAGTATAAAATAAAGTCGTGTTGTCAGTCCCTATGTCCCTTTGTGTGCTTAAATCTATAAAACTACGCAACGGATTTTCATGCGGTTTGTTTTAATAGATAGAATGGTTAAAGAGGAAGGTTTATACGTATATAACATCATGCTACGACCAACAGGTGCGGAGCAGGAATGAAAAATGTTGCAAAAACGGGATGACGCAGACGAAGATGCGCGGGTCAGCTAGTTTCCATAATAAGAAATGATGGCAAGTTACTAGCTTCGTAGTAACTTATAAAATCAGAGTACACTTACCGCTGTTTTCTGACAAAAAGTCCATAAAAACATTCTGTAACTGTTGTAACTGTTTCTTGATAGGTTGACGCTCAGGACAGTTCTTTAGCAACGCCAAGAACCAAATACTTGTAGCCTGTTCAACATAAACAAAATAAGGTCTAAAAACTGCAGTTTCGTCAACTTCACAGTCGTTCTTACATTGGGGAACAAAAATAACTGCAGTTATGATAACTTCAAAGCCGTTCTTACATTGGGGAACATAAAAACTGCAGTTATGTTAATTCCATTTCCATGACTGGTTGTTAAGACGCGGTACCTTCAGTTGACACAGAGTTTGAGTTGCATAATGTAAGAAGAGTTGCATAATGTAAACGATTTTGATGTGACTTTTTACACAAACTCATATCAAACATATAAAATAGTATCATTTATACTGTAGATTGATGGCACTTAGTGGAACAATAAATACCTGAAGAAGTAATAAGTGTGTTATCAATAATGTAAAATAAAATACTACTTCAACTGTGATTCGGTTTTTTATGTATAAACTATGTTTTTAAATAAAAAATATTAAAAGATACATCAAGACTAATATGCGAAATGTAATATAGTAACTGTTACCTGTCTGGAATGTGGATGTGGATGTTTAGCGAGCGTGAACAATTGCTGCATGAGCCATTCAAGCAACTCGTCATTCTTTATTAGCGCTTCAGGACATTTTATTTTGTCTGCACCCTGCAAATTACGAAAATATCTATTATCTATACCGCGATTTACAATTGACTAGCAAGTTTAGTATATAAGCCACGAAAAAATAAACTTTGTACTTTCTAATTAATCTATCTTTTTCTTTTATTTTTTTTCTTACCTCCTTAGGTAACTCTGTCCAAAAATCTCTATTTTCGTTCGAATTAACGCCTTCAACGCACAACACCAGAGACTCGCCTATTTGTAGGTGGATTTCAAACTCTTTGCTCTGAAACAACGCACTGGATTATTACAGATTAAAAACAAAATACAACATGTGTGTTATTCTCGTAGTATATTTTTTTTTATTTGAATCGGAAAACACCTACTTGACATCACCATCACCAACTTCGCCGTCAAGTCGGGACTTGAACCCGTGAGGCAGTGACCATACCCTTACAGGAGGAATCCTCAGACCAAATGGCCTACCCGGCCTACGTCCTGTACGTTCGGGCCTCATAGATTAAAAGTTAGAGAACGGCCCACCTGATGGGAAGCGGTTATCGTGGCCTATAGACATTTACAACACCAGGGAGCGTCATACTAATGCTCCCGACATGGAGGGAGGAGGTGGTGTGAATGTTAAGAGAGCTTCTGTGCCGCCAGATAAACTGGTCATCCCACTGACAGCATAAAAACTCTCCAGTGAGCTCTCGCTACCCTAGTCACCACCGGAAACACAACATATATGGCTATTATTAGCCACGGTATTCTGTTGGACGGAGGTACTTCCCAAGTCAGAATGCTCAATTGGTACGGGAGATACCGTCGCATTCTATCTCTTTCAAAAGAAAATTTAGAACAATAAAAAAACTCACGTCTTTAGCCATCCGCAAGTACGCTTTTATAATATCTTTAGCAAATGTAAGCTGTTCACCGCAGCACATAAGCGCAATCGAATAGAGCGCCCTCTCTCGCACTTTCGACGGTAGTTTCGCATTTGCAACTACCTTGAACAGGTCATGGGCGATAACATACTTCGTGACCTCGGTTTCCTCAGTCCACGAATTGTTCGTATTGATGTCGAACGGGTCCTCAGTTGTTAACAATTCGCGTTGTTTATCGGTGGCGTCCGGTAGAGGGAGCCCGTTGGACCTCACGAGCAGAGCAGTGGCAGTAACCGCGGTGCTGATCATCATTGGATCTGAACTTTCGAGAAAGTTCGCTGAAAGATAAAGTTGCAATATTAAATAGTCCTTATTGAAATAGTGAGAATAGATTTATACTGTTTTTTTTTTCACATGAGCTGGTGTATTCTGCAATGAAGAGCTCAGGAACCGCACTCTTAATCCTTCTTTTCACGATTTAGTGCCGTAAATTGTAAAAGGACAAAAGCAGACTAACTGCATATTTCTGAGCTGTCTATCAACCAGCATGGGTATTGGTTCGCAGGTGAGAATGTATCCGTGGGAATATTTCACACAATAATAAAGTTAGAATCTTGGTGGAATACAGATGTATCCAATACATTGTACAATTTAAAAAAATACACTAAATCGTTTAAAAAGTTTCAATAACAAGATTTAAAAAACATCATTGTAAATTGTTACACAACGTTTTAATACATTTTAATATGTATAATTTTGCAAATAAACATTCACGATTTGTTGAACACTGATGAATTTATAACATGACACACTTTCATAATGTATTTAAATATTGTCACTCTGAGAGTAATATTTTATTTTAGTAGAATTAATATCTTTAGTAAGTACATATTTCTTTACGTCGTAATAGGCATAATATGGCTTAACAAGTTAAATATTGTGCGTATTAGTAATCATTAAAGTGGAATAGTGAGTGCTGTGCAATCCCCTGGGGGATCGAAGTGGAATAGCGAGTGTTGTATAGTCCCCTGGGGTACTGACAGGGGATCGAAGTGGAATAGCGAGTGTTCTACAGTCCCCTGGGGTACTGACTTGGGTGATCCTAGTGGAACGAGCGAAATGTAATCACACCCAAGATAAACACATACAAGTTTAATGGGTGTGTGTAAAATTATAAAATGTTAATTATTCTATTTGATAAATAAATAAAAAAAAAAAAAAAAAAAAAAAAAAAGTATGCCACTGTAAAATACGACGAAAATTTTGTGCGAAAAAGTAGGCAACAAATAAAGATACATACCTATTGCTGTCACAATTTTCTTATAAGTTTCCCAATTCTTAGCGTCGAATCCTTTACCACCAAACATCCCTTTTTTAGCGTACGCCAGACACCGTTCACAGACATTAGAATACGCTGCCAGTATCCCACAACGAGTCTCCAAATCCCTCGATTCGTGCTGTTTCTGCTGAAGTTCCTCTACAGACAAAATGTCTTTCTTGGTCTTGTCGCTTGTGGTAACAAATATGATTGCGTATATAACTCCAGCTATGTCTCGAATCTCTTCCCTTGTACTTGTCATGAATAGATTTCGTAGAAAAGGTAATAGATTTGCGTATTTGACGGCCATTTCTTGAGGGCAGCAGCCAACGATGTCCAAAAAACACGTGAGAGGCATTATCTCTGGAAATATATATAGTACCACTTAGGGTAGTGTTTAATTCAAAATACACGTATCTAAATGTGGGCAAAAGTATCCCCTTTGCAACGAAAAAATAGACTTATAGATAGAATAGCCAATACCAAATAAACACAGGTCTAGGATAGGAATATAAATAAATAATAAATATAATAAATAATATAAATAAATATTCTAGGATAATCTACACAACGCCACCTAGACCCATAGTAAGCATATTTTAACTAGCTTGTGTTATGGGTTCTAGAATGCGGATAAACAAAATACTTTTTTTTTGTAAATACATATATTTTATACATAGAAACACCCAGACCAATACAAATATTCATATTCATGCATACAAATATTTGCACTGAGCGGGAATCGAACCCACGCCTCCTACGTAGCAGTCGCGTTCACTACCGCCACGCCACGGAGGTTGTCAAGATGAATATAAAATATGAAGATAATGATACTTCAGATAGATTTATTGAAATTACCTGGACTGGCGTTTAACAGCGTTGTAATCAAATTGAGGTAGTTCTCCAGTACAGTTGTGCCAACGAGATGTTTACGACAGTACTCGGCGAGAAGCGGCGACGTCGCGTTGGGGTGATTCGAGCAGTCTTGAAGGTTCGCTTCGCGGTTCAGACACATTCGCATGTATCGTAAAATCTGTAAGATCAAGTTATTATTCGTTTTGGAACGAAAGATTTTGGGCACAGTTTCGATAGCAAAATCGTAGCAAAAACTAATAATGTATGGAATGTGAGGTCGTCAAATTCGAATTCAATTTGACGACCTAAATATAAAAAAGTTAACAACAGGTTGCAGGGATGCAGTCACAAGTAAAAGTGCTGTGGAAATCATAGTGGACGCCGATACAAGTGCTGTCCAGGGTAAACAGGTTGCCAGGATGCAGTCACAAGTAAAAGTGCTGTGGAAATCATAGTGGACGCCGATACAGGTGCTGTCCAGGGTAAACAGGTTGCCGGGATGCAGTCACAAGTAAAAGTGCTGTGGAAATCATAGTGGACGCCGATACAGGTGCTGTCCAGGGTAAAGGGAATGATGTATGTGTTTTATAAAAAAAAATCTAATTAATATTTTCCAAGGGTTGTGCTATCAAAAATATGCCTAAAATATTATGTTACAAAACGACTATAAGGTCAGTCGGTATAATGTATTTTAATGAGTTATAGTCATTTATTTTGTCCAACTACTACAAGGGGGAAAATGGACATTGCTTGTTACTCAACACTTACCTCCTGATAAGTCATAGGATGAAACTGCAACACATTGTTGCCGATCACAAACCGATGTTTAGCATTCGACCCCTTCTTCCTCTTCTGCATTTGGTCCCACACGTATGTGACTACGTCGCGAAACTTTGGCACTATTAGTTCTTCACTTTTCTCGTCCTTGTCTCTCTTAGCAGAATCCTCATCTAAATTTACTGTAGTTACGTCTTTCTTGGAGACGTTATTCACTACATCTTCGATTTCACTGGGGCGTGAAGTGCCGTAAAGACATTTCAAAGCTTCAGTTGAGATATCGTCTTGGCTAAAAATATGTTAAGATATACTGATTACCAGTTCCACTGAAATGAAGCCATTTTTACACGGGTTCTGTTAAAATGGTTCAATTTCAATGAATGACGTTTGCGGAAACTTTATTAAGTCACTTTACAACACTGGAACTGAGTGATCAGGGAAGTAAAGTAAGATGGAAATAATATTAATAATAAATAGTGTTGTAAAGTGTAAAAAGACACAATTAGAAAGTAAAACTCAAATGGGAAATGAGGGGATGAAGTAAGCCTTCTCAAAAAGCGAAACCTATGCTCGGGCACTCTCCATGACTAGCGGCACTGTCGTGAAACAAATTTTCTGGCAGGAGTGGAAATGCCGTCGATTCAACAGAAGAAGAAGAAGGTCAATAAAAAATGATATTTATCAGTCACTCTTTTTAGAATAATGATAATGATTTTATGAAAATTTTCAATCAGTTACTTTTCGTAAAAACTACTTTTTTTAATCTGAACGTGATCACTTACTTTTGATGCTATCTTTACAAACATTGCAGAGTCACTTACCTATCTCCGCTAGCAAGTAGTAACAAGTATCTGGATGGTACATAGTCCTGCGGGAACACGGCCGCCGAGTAACGCATAGCGATGTACCGGATCATTGACTCTTCACTGAGCATGTAACTGTAGAAAAAATGTTGAAGTCCATTTTATTACATTTTTTTTTTCGAGAGTAAAATCTCACTACCGGCGTGGTTATGTCGGACTCAAACATGTTTACAACTAATTTCTTAGTGAAAACGACACCCTTTGGATAAGATGGAGTGGTGCTATTCTCCACACGGATATAATATAAAACATATTTGTTATAAATTAGTCGAAAAATACTTACTGGTCTAACAAGGCGAATAGCGCCAAAGCTTGAGGCTCATCGAACGGACTGGTTGCTTCACCTGCTTGAGACGTGCCGGGCGTGTCAGAAACTGGTGCTTCTGTTTTCACTGTAGTAAATAGACAAAAAGTTTATAGATCATGCGAATCTTTAGAAGGACTAACGCACTTGAAAGTATATTTAAAAAGGGGCTTATCCTACCTTGAGCATTAATCTTATAGGCGGCAGACATCTCGAGTAGGGCGTCCCTGAGCGCGGTCTTCATCTCAGGGGTGGCTTCTGGGATTTTCTTCACGAGTTCTTCCAACAACGCGAATTGGTTGTTTATACTGTTCGGACATTTCATTGCCAGACGACCTTCACATATAACCAGATAAATTATAACTATTTTCGTATGTAAGATGTGTAAGGATAAACGTAACATGCAACATAAAGTCAAGAAGAAGGGAAAGAAAATTAGTACAATATACAAAATAATATATCGGTACAAAAAAAAACAATTATGTCGTCCATGCCGCATCTAAAAATGGGCCGAACAAAAACGGAGTAGTTCGATCGATAAATCTTTTCAAAATTCAGTCTTGATTCAATCCCAACCTCCCAAATGTCAACACTGGTTATCTCGTAACACCATTTAGAAGACCGAACAGTGATGTTATGATCATTTGTGACATTCATTGAAATTAGATCGAAACGGAATTTTGAACATGTTTTTTTATGACGAGCAAATACGATATACCCTGCGTCGGTTGAAGCCCAATTTTTATATAAATTAGCAGACTTAGATTTAGAGTTGATCATTAGGTACCTTCTAAGTTGAACTGTGTATGTCTTTACGTGGCGATGTGACGAAGTACGATATACGATATCTCTACAAAGTCGAATCAAGCCGATTTTGACCGAATGCTCATTTTTTTTCTTCTGTGCTGTCAAATCAAAAGCTGTATGTTGTATGAATCCATAAAAAAATACAAACCTAGGCACGTGTACGCTTTGGCATGCTGTTCCGCGTGCTCTTCAGATCTAACGAGTTTCAATAGCCCTTGCAGGAATACCGTCGCCACCATCTTCAGTTGGCTCTGGTCGCCTCTGTGAAAAAATTGCATACATACATACATACAGCTGACGCCCGTAATCCTCGAAGGGGTAGGCAGAGGTCTACGACGTAATAGAGGGCGAGCTCATGGCCGCCAATCGGGCACTTTGTAAAAAAAAATGGGTATGCCGGAAATAAATTCCTAACTGAAAATGTTGCAGCTAAATCAATTTGGAGAAAAAAAAATTGACCCGATTCCTTGCTATGCAGTGCAAATCGTGAAACAAATTACCTGCTTAGCCGCACAAGCACTACCTTAACGTCTTGCGTGAGTATTGCAACAATTTTACATTTATAACAACTCTCTTACCTGCATCTCGAACTATTAAGTACGATACGATTTTATTATATTCTTTTGAAATTCACCTGGGGAGAATAGATCTATTATCTTTTTCAATCAAAAGCATCGTTTCTAACTAGACAGATTGTATGTGAAGACTCATACGAAGTACACACAAGAAAAAGCGAACATATCAATGACCCTCTGCAAAGGTAAGATAAACTTGAATAATTTATAAGTATTAAATCGAGCGGTGGTGATGTGCGGGTACTAAGAGTATTAGGAATGGATTCAAATCTCAGCAGCTCAATGCTTTCAGCGATAAATTGATACTTGTAACTAGTGATGTAAGATGTATGATGAGAGACCTAAAGTATGAGTAACTATAACTTACCCATTGATAACATTCAGGAGATACACCAAAGCTTGGTTACGCAATCGTGAATTTGTATTTGGGTCAAACAGGGAAGAGAATACCACCTGAAAAGTAAACGCGTTCTTTTTATTTATTTCACTTCGTCTGAGTGAAGTATTCCAATATAATTATGACAAAACGGAACTTTATCTTGAACTATAAGTAAGATGTTTGTATTGTATAATATACTCCAACGTTACGGATATGACGTTACGTTCATGGGGTCGTGGGACCGTTCGAAATGTCGCGATAAATATTCAAACACCTTCTTTGTAGTTCATGATTAAGCTCAATTCATACATAGAGTGGGTGCTGGTCGGACGCGTGTGTTTTTTGCCATCCATCACCGTTAACAGAATAAAGTAAAAACATCACCTTATTAAGAAATCGGCGATGGATGGCAATAACACCCGCGCCCGAACCGCACCCGCACTATACACGGTGATTTTATAGTGGTTTTGGAAAAAGAATATTTTGTTTCACACACAGTTTCGGTAGCAAAATCGATTGGAAGTTTTAATTTTGAAAGAAAAAAAAAATACTTTATGTATGGCAATAATGTACAGGTGAACAGAAAAATGTATGGAAAGAGTAAAAAAAAAAAAGTATTTTCGCCAAATTAGGACTTCCTTACGATTTTACTATCGAAATTGTGGCCAAAATCTTTTTTTTTCAAAACCACTATAAAATCAACCGGTATATGAATTGCGATTTAAGTACCGTTTTATCATAAATATGAAGCATTCCAATTAATTATTGTGCAAAAAAGGTATCGTAGGCGTATAAATCATAACTTCATAAGTCAATATTTCCGTGTCATTTGTGATCAAATAAAAACTATACCTGTACACAATGTGGGAACATGATTGCTGGTCCGGTTGCTTTATTCAAATATTGTATTAGCTTTAATCGCAGTCTCGTACATGCTGGCACCTGCGAATTCAAGTACATTATATACCTAATCAAATAAATATAACGTAGATGAATGGATGAAGTCGAGAAGCGCGCTTTTAGTAGTATTAACGCGCCATTGGTTATCTACGAATAACTAATCGAGATCAATATCGTTGTTGTTGACTGAGTAAGCGCGTTAATAACATAGACGTTACGTATACGATCGCCCACACGTCGTAAAAAGCGTATACCATTTTGCACAATTTTGTGCAAAATATCTGCACAAAATTAGATCAGTACTATTTACATACTTTTATGTAAAATATTTGCACGCAATAAGCTCAGTATTATTTGCACACATTTATGTAAAAGATCTGCACGAAATGAGTTAGTACTATTTATACACAACTGCTCGCTGCGTACACACGCACGACGCAGTGCACGGACGTAAAGTGAGCCATCCGAACGTATCTAACATAAACTGCGTAGTGAGTTACCTTGCGATCATCTGGTGGTACCTTCATACCACCCCACGTGCCTAAGTATAGTGAATATAATGGCGCCACTACTGAAGGCTGCGACCAATCAACTGAACTGTAACAAATTAAAAGAGGTAAGGCGTTATGCTAGATAATGTAGGGTAAAGAAAAGAAATAGATGCATTTAAGGTGCAAACATGTAGCGAGAATTGTTCATTCATTGTCGTAGTGTTTTTCCAGTTACATGAAAAGTTTGCTTTGGAACTTGGAACGGGGGTCTGCTTATTGTTTTCGATTGGAATGTCAGCTTCTGCCCTCCCAATCCTCATAGGAAAGCCTGCGCCAGAGCTTCATCCGTTGTTTGGCCGGTACATCCGACTTGCTGAGGTTAGCCTGGGCCCTAACTATACACTGTACAATGGTATAAAAGTGGCTGTTATACCACGATGGTTAAAACATTGACGAAACATATTTATAGGGTGGGTCTTGGTAAGGTTCGACTTGGAGTCAACACTTTCAAAGCTGAATTAAATCTTATTCAAGAAGAGTTGTTGCATACTATTTCCAGCTTTGTCTAAATGGAATAAGGATGATTATTTAATTAACACCTAAAACTGTTCGAGTGTTTATATTTAGTCTAGAATAGAAATCTCATTCAGAACAAAATTCAAACCGGATTTATATGGCATAATATATGAATATGAGTCTATGTATTGCGTGTGTATGAGTCTATGTATTATTTACCTGTTACACCTAATAAGTGGACTATTGGCATGATTGGCAACACTAAAGCGCGAGTCGGCAGCCGCCACGATCAGTGTGAGTAGAATATCACTCATGTTGAATATATCCTTACTTATAAAGTTCACTATTGATAGCTTCATCTGAAAACAGAGTTGTTTAAATTTATTTAATAACAAGAAAAGTAGGATATGACAAGTTTTACCTCAATTTGAAACAAATATATTGGGCGTCGAAGATATTGGTATGGCTCAATAGATCTATAGATTTTAAAAAGATAAAAAAGGGTGTTGCTGAATCATATTCTGACATAAATCTTGGAATAGTTTTTTAAGGCAGAAAAAAGTGAATAAGTGATTATTGATGTATATCTAATTCACTATTTCTATAGCAATAAAACATATTTAACAGCACTGGCAATACTTATAAAAAAAACAAATATTTCAGCATTGTGACGACGACGCGGCGAAAATTTATATGTAAGAGATTTACAATTGCACCTAACTTTTAACTTAACTAAAAAATATGTATTTCCAATTATTTTAATTAAATGCTACTGACCTCCTCAAGCTGGTTGGGGTTCAACTGGTTCTTATCTATGATTCGTTTGTATGTCCTCATACTCATACCGGGCGGGACTTGAAATTCACTTTCTCCAGGATTTGGCAGTGCTCTACATGAGAAGCAGAAAATTTGAATATACGTAAAGTACACTTGATTCCCTTAATCATATACATACAGTCATACATACTAAACCTTCCTGTCGAGCGAAACCTATGCTCGAGCCTTCTCCGTGAGCGGCGCTGCCGTGAAACCAATTACTATACCACGATGGCAACTCAAAAATGGCGATGATACGACTGAAGAAGAAGTCATACATTAATAATCATCAGCTTAGCATGAATACGGTTGCACGACCTTGAACTTGGGGCCTGGCATTCGCTAGTCCATCTACACCTTTATATTTGGCTGTGCTTAGCATTTCGCCTCCAAACCCCGTTGGTACAGCCTGAGGTAGAATCTCATCCATCAATCAGCAGATGCACCAGACGCTGTCCGAAAGGGGAGGGGGGGGGGGGTTTCCCTCATAGGTCTTTATAGGGGCACAAATACCTATTCCAACATTCCTAGATAAGGGTGACACAGTATTAGGAACTCAGTGGATCCCTAGCTCCCTACCTTAACCATATTATATATGTATACTATATTACTATTTACTTTCTATTTTTTTTTTATACAAATTATAAACTATATTGTAACATACCTGTATGGTAGCAGGAGAACATCAGTAGCAAATTTAAGTATTAAATTAGCTACTTTTGGTTTCTCTTTTAGATTCAAATCTGTCTCCTTGATGTCACCCAAGAGAGGCATGACTAATAGCAGGATACTGTAACAAAATATGGGTTCAGATTCAGATTTCGTTAAAATCAGCTGTTGCGGTTTCAGTGGCTCTGTTGGGCAGCATGCTATTCATAAATTCAACTTAAATTGATTTAAAAATTATGTTTGATTTACATTCTTGAACCTGTTACTGAAATCAAAGGTACACATTACAAAAAAATCACACTAGTATATAAAATTTGTGCAGTCACTTTTACTGTTTCAGCACTCCAGTGGGATTGCAGCAGTTCAATGCATGAAATTTCATTTGCAATCTAAGTGCCTTGGTTCTTCCTATTAGGTATGACTGATTAAAGAAGGTGAAAAAGAAAACACACCAACATGAAAAAGACACGTCACAATTGAAACTATTAAATAAAAATGAACCTATTTTTTTACCTGTCTTGCTGGCCCTGTGGCTTGTTCTCCATAGCTTCCAATAAAGATGGGGCTAATTTAATCTGTTGGTCACGAGGCAGTCTCGGAAAACCCATTGTAATATAGATAATGGAGAAATTCTGAAAAATACAATTTGAATTTATATTTATACCAGTTAACACTATTAGCTAAAAAAATCATAAGGAAAGTAAACAAAATGAAGAAAAATACAAGAACCATTTTTAATTTTCAAAAAGTGTCACAAAAAGTAGCAATGTCTTTATGAAGCCTCTTTTATATGTTTTACTGGCCCTTGTCGCTTTTTATTTTGATTCTAATATCCCCTTAGATTTATATCTACTTATGCATGATGATATATATATATATATATATATATATATATATGTCGCAGTAAGATAGTAATAACCGTAATATAATCATATCCCTAGGGATATAATTATATACCGGAACATAGTTATACAAAAACGATTCTTTACTATCTCACTAGGAATGTAGTTATAAAACGGTCCAAGTTTAGTGATATAATCATATTATATTGATGTAAAAATATAATATAGGTACTTACAACAATAAAGCTGTTAGAAGCAGCATCTTTGTACAGCCCCAGCAATGTCTGCACTGGCAGCTGAACAGCGGCACGGCACTTGACTCTCTTGTTCACATGCACCAGTAACTCCATAACCTTGGTGCGAACCTGTGCCCAACATTATTTTATTGAACTTGACAACATCCTGAGAATCATCCTTGCACATGCAATATTCACTAAATGGTTTAAATGCAGTAGAATGATTTATTTCATCTTATCAACATGTATATCATCATTATTACATGATCATCAGCATTTGGCTTGTTTTATCAATTATTACATAGAATTAAATATAGAGGAAGGAACTACCCTATTAATAAGTGCAAAATTATTTTAAACTTTAATAAAGTAATAATATTCTATGACAAGTCTGCCCACCTAACACTAAAGTGCAGTAATAGCCCTTTGATGATTTTCCGTTTTATTTGTGATTCTGGAAGCGGGTTTCATAAGGTTTTTGCTGAATCAACAATTTTTTTTCTCGGACAATTAGAAGTTCTTTATTCAACAGTTTTACTCTTACTGCAAAAACAATAATATTAACAATTTATAGTGGTTTCCCAACTAAAATGCAGTATATATCATAGTGCAGACGAAACTTTCAAGGTTTCCTATCTAAAATGCAGTAAGCAATCAAACTTAACGGTCCCTTAGATAGTTTTATACATTTGTAAAAAAACAAAAAAACTAATTAATATGCAGTAAAATTTCCCTCCATACAAACTATTTTTACTACAATTAGTTTTTTCTTATTAATTGTCACAAATTCCCAACTAAAATGCAGTAAAATCAAAGCTAGCCGCATTTTAGTTGTGAATACTTAACATTCTTTAATTATTATAAACTGACTAAAATGCAGTAAAATTAGCATTACTGCTGATTAATTTGGATGACATAGTGACACACATATGGTTATTCCCAAATAAAGTGCAGTAATGTTTTATATTGCTGCGTTTTAAATTGGGATCAAGTTTGACAAATGATAGAAGGTGAAACCAATTATAACGCAGTATCAAGCGTTGTTACTGCATTTTAATCGGTTTTGAATAGATAAACGTTTATTTGTAAACTAGCTTCATGTAGCAACAGTAGCAATTACTGCATTTTAGTTGGTTGCTTCAAAATGTTTATGAAGCGCAAAACAGAGCTACCGAAAGGATACTGCTCGATTGTGTATGATTGATCAGTCGCCCCAGTGAAGCGTGCCGAGGTCGCTGCTTACATTTTTTTGGCGACAGGATTTGGCGGGTAAGTGAATTATTTTCTATGATATACTAATGTTTGACCTTCGATTAATAATACAACTAGATAACCGATCAGGACACATAAAACGGCCGAGCAAATAGCGTCAAACTTTAAAAGTTGGCGCTATTTCGATTTCTTGAGCTAACACCAACATCACTACATTGGTACATAAATGTTATTTTCGCCAACATCGGTACCTACATAAATGTTATTTTTCTTTGATTTTGTAGATTTCCTACTGATCTATTTGTTTTATGCGAAATGGATATCCAAAGTCACAGAAGAAAGACAAGCTGGCAAGTTTAGGGTTAATTACACTTGTTTCAAAACGACCTAATATTTCAATCATTGGGAAATTACTTACTTTATGTTTCATAAAATAAACTATTGCATAAATTACTTTGGTTTATTTTATTTTCTCGTAATTTTAGTGAGAAGTAAAGAAAGTGTAACACACAACGCTAAAAAACCATTATGCCTCGGTTTCCTTTTAATCCTAAAATAAAACCATATCTCTATCTTGTTATGTGTAAAATATGAATAATCTCCCATATATAATGGATTTCTAACCCCTTGTAACAGTCTATTATTCTGAATCCAAATCATATTAAAATATAAATACATAAAATGTTTTGTAAATTGCTTATAATTTAAAATTCATTTCATTGATGTCCAATAAAATTAAAATATTTATATAAAATATATTGACTCCATGTGCCTTCTTTAGTCCGAAGACGTATGGTCCAGTGCCATTATTACCGCGGTTTTTGTATGCGAGCCTGTATCTATTGTACTATTGATCGAAGTGTTTGACCAAAAACCAATTCCCAAATTAGTGAGTACTTTCCAAATTTTTGTTTATTTTGCAGGGTCATCAAAATGAATGCTAGATCAAAAAGAATTATTTCACTGCTAAGCAAAGAAGCAAACAACGTACCGCCTGATATAACGATAACATCTCTGCCTGCTCAATATAATAATAATTCGCTTCCAAAAACAATACTATTAATATTAATACGCATCTACATTGAGTTATTTTATTATTAAACATATAATATTGTAACGGGAAGCGGGTTTCGGGATTGGAAGTAAACAACCTCGAGCGATTTTTACACTTTATTCAAGCCACCAACTCACAACAGTCTTTAGCGTATACACAGTCTATTGTCCGAGGCACTCGTACACACTTAGAGGACTGTACTGCAACGCACTGTCTTTACACACAGTCTCTAGAACGTCCACGTTCACTGAGCGTTTTTAGTTCACAGCACATGCAGTATTGCACATGCACCACTAGCACTTTCACTTGTACTTTTCACTTTACTTCTTCTTCTTGTTTCCACTTCAACCACTGAGACTGAACTGCCCTTTTGGCGCTCCTGGTGCTGTTTATATACCATGCAGAATCTTCTGGAAATCCTAATTTCGCTAGTCTTTTCGTTCGTCATTACGATCGTAATTTCGATTCTCTTTATTTACAATTATTCTAGTTGAAATTGTCAAACGCTTCAATCATTGACGGCTTACGTCATGAGTGGTGACATTCGTAACACTGCCCCCTCCTAAGACATGCTCGTCCCGAGCATCGTTAGAACCGTAGTAACGAGCCAGTCTGTCGACGTGAACCACTTTAGCGGAGCTTCTTGGCGTCTTTTGGATTCTATAAGTGACATCATTAATTCTTGTTATCACTTTGTAAGGTCCTTCCCAACTTGGCTGAAGTTTCGGTGATAATCCTTGCTTCCGTACCGGGTTATGAAGCCATACTGACGACCATTCCTCAAAACACCTTAAATTGGCACTTCTGTCATAACGTGTTTTCATTCGTTCACTGGCTTGTAAATTTGCTTCTCTCATATATCTGTGAACTTTATCCATTTTTCTCCTTAACTCATCAGCGTAATCTGTTATTGAGTTAGGTGAATCAGGAGGGCACCCCGTGAGGAGTTCTGCCGGTAGCCGAAGTTCTCTGCCAAAATTTGCATGAGCTGGAGTTATACAAGTGCTTTCGTGAACCGCTGTACGATACGACAACAGAAATAGTGGAAGATACTCGTCCCAATTCCTCTGATGCGAATCGACTATCTTCGCCAAATGCTGCTCCAAAGTTCTATTAAAGCGTTCCACCATACCATCTGACTGCAGCCGATAAGGTGTCGTCCGCGTCTTATGAATTTTCAACATTTTGCAAACTTCTTGAAATACTTGCGATTCAAAGTTCCGTCCTTGATCACTGTGAATTTCAAGGGGTAATCCGAATCGACAAAAGACCTCATTCACCAGTATAGTCGCAACCGTAAGAGCTTCTTGATTCGGTATTGCGAACACCTCCGGCCACTTAGTGAAGTAATCCATCACTACCAATATGTAACGATTGCCATTCATTGATATAGGAAAAGGTCCGGCTATGTCTAAAGCTATCCTTTCCCAGGGAGCTCCGACATTATACAATTGCATCCTGGCTCGACTTCGTGTTTGTGGACCTTTAACAGATGAACATGGTACACATTTTCTACACCAATCTTGAACGTCTTCCTTACAGTGTAACCAATAAAAATGCTCTCGTATTTTTAATAAGGTTTTTCTAACTCCAAGATGTCCACCTGAAACTCCATCATGGAAAGCTCTAAGTATTTCTGTCACTTTTGCTCTTGGTACAATAATTTGTATATGTGTACCATTTCCAGACGCGCTCTCCCATTTTCGGCATAGTAAGCCATCACGAAGTATCAAACTATTCCATAAAGCCCAATAACTTTTAGTTGCAGAGCTCAAACCAGCAACTTCATTCCAAGCTGGACGAGGAGAGGAACTCGTTAACCATTCCAGAATCGGCTTTAAGTCGTTATCTTCCGCTTGTGAATTTCGCATGGCGTCATTATCCCAGCTTTCATTAAGAGAATCTGTTCTTATGACTCGTATAATTGTGTCTTCTTTTCCCTCTTGTCTTTCACAATGTTTACAGTCATCGGCACAAGGTCGGCGAGACAAAGCATCAGCATTTTTATGTGAGCCACCACTTCGATGTTCTATTTCGAAGTCGAACTCTTGTAATTGCTCGATCCACCGTGCGACTTGACCTTCTGGATTTTTGAACTGTAGAAGCCACCTCAACGCCGAATGGTCCGTCCTAATAAGAAATTTGCGTCCTAGTAGGTATTTCTTGAAATGTTGTAACGTTTTTACTACGGCCAGAAGCTCCCTCCGCGTTACACAATAGTTTCGTTCAGGTTTTGATAGTGTTTTACTGAAGTAAGCTATAACAACCTCTTGATTTTCCTTCCTTTGTGACAGTGTTCCACCGATGCCTAGGTTACTGGCGTCCGTATCTACAACAAACTCGTTTCTTCCGTCAGGATAACCCAATATAGGTGCTTCGCAAAGGCGTTCCTTAAGTTTTTCAAAAGCTTTCTCACATTCTTGATCCCAAACGAAAGTTCGCTTCTCTTCTGTTAGTGTGTGTAGTGGCTTCGCGATATCGGAAAAGTTCTTCACAAAACGACGATAATAAGAGCAGAGCCCCATAAAGGCTCGCACCTGTGTTTTGTCCTTCGGCGCCGGCCACTCTTTTACGGCAGAGACTTTGGCGGGGTCTGTTTCTACTCCATTTTCAGAGATGACGTGTCCCAAATAATTGACCTGCCTCTTGAAAAAGCTGCATTTTTTTAAATTCAGTTTTAAGCCTGCTCGCTTAATTTTGCTGAGCACGCTTTCCAATTTCTTAAGATGATCATCGAAATCTCGCCCCACTATGATAACATCATCAAGATACACCAGACATGCTTCTCCTATTAATCCCGCAAGGACTCGCTCCATCAGCCTTTCGAAGGTCGCAGGTGCGTTGCATAAACCAAAGGCCATAACCTTGAACTGCCAGAGTCCTTTCCCAGTAGAGAATGCAGTCTTCTCTTTATCCTTGGAATCCATTTCCACCTGCCAGTATCCACTTTTCAGGTCCAATGTAGAAAACCATTTCATTCCACTCAGGGTGTCTAGTGTGTCGTCTATTCTCGGTAACGGATAACAGTCCTTCTTCGTAATGTCATTCAGTCGGCGATAATCGATGCAAAACCTGGTTGTACCGTCCTTTTTCTTAACTAAGACAACTGGAGAGCACCAAGGGCTAGAAGAAGGTTCTATTACTCCATTTTCTTCCATTTCTTTTATCAGACCTTGAACTTCTTCTTCTTTGGCAAACGGTATTCGTCGAGGGCGTTGGCGGATTGGTTGTGCATCTCCAGTATTTATTTGATGTTTTAATAACCCAGTCTTTCCGATGTCTTTGTCACCCTCAGAGAAAATGTCACTGAAATGTCTCAACAAATTCTTTGCCTTGACTAACTCTATAGCACTCATATCTTCCTTACAGTCGACAAAGATTTTACCGACATCTATTTTTCCTTCAGAGACCTTCGTCTTCTCTTGGCAACTTCTTAACCACTCTATTTCTTCACCTACTCCAATAAGGGTACCTCTTTTTAAGATCTGCCTATCACTGCTCAAATTAAGCACTGGTACCAACATGTTTTTAGACATCCCGACTACCGTTCTAGCTGGTATCCATGAGTTATCTCCTTCTATCTTTTCAATAACTAAACAACGTCGGCAACTTTTTCGTGGATCTTTATTCATTGTAACTGGTACAAGTGACTGAGTTCTTGGTGGTAGTTCGGTATCTCGAAGGCAGTAGATTTTACCTCCAACACCTCCCTTTATAGGCACCTCTGTTGTTCCACATTTAATGACCCCGTTTACGATATCAATTTTGCACTGATGATTTTTCATAAAGTCCAAACCGATTATGCAGTCATCTACTATATCAGCTACTACAACTTCTTGCCAAAAGAGTTTATCGCCCATCTTAATTGCCACTACCCGTTCTCCTTTAACAGGTATACGTTGACCGGTAGCTGTAGTTAAATGTATAGTTTCTGTCTGGTTCTTTATCTTTCCACAGTCCTTCAAAATCCGTAACCCAACTACCGTACGCGATGCTCCAGTATCCAAAGTTAATTGACATGCAATTCCGTTTATTCTTCCACTGACAGTTAGACTATTTCCATCCGTGCTTTGATAAATCTTGACTTTTGGGGCTTCACGACTTCCGGCCAACGTCCACCCCTTAAACTTGGCCGGAATTAGTTTTCCGCCGTCTCCGATGCTTGTATTCCTGCGTCGGTCCTCAACGTCGTACGGTTCGGACAAGCATTCCTGAGATGACCTCTTTCCCCACATTGATAACAGCGGGGAGCGAAGTTCCTTCGTCCATTTTCTTGCTCGGATGTCACTACTCTTCGCAGGCGTCCACTCCCAGTTTCACCACGGACGGCTTCTACTTCAAGTGCGTGTGCCACAGCTTCTTTGACTTCCGGATGATGGGCCAAACGTACTGCGGCTCTTACTTCCTTATCACGTATTCCATCGACGAAGGTTTGTAGCAGCATCCTCTCAATGAACGTCGTAGGAGAGGACTGATATGCCTTCCTCACAAGCTTCTCTACTACTAAAGCCCATTGTTGCAATGTCTCTGTAGGCTTTTGTACCCTGTCCCGAAGCTGTGCTCGAAATACATGCTCCAGGTGTGCATCGCCGTACCTTGACTCTAAGGCATCAAGGAGCTCTTGATAAGAAGCCTCAGTCTCTATGGCCTCTAACACTGTTGCTGCTTGGTCTCTCAGGGCTAAGGTGAGTCCAGTCCTCGCTTGTTCTTCATTCCAGCCGTTTAACTGTACTACAGCTTGAAACTGTCGCTTATATGCATTCCAGGACGATGTTCCGTCGTATGGAGGCACCTTGAAGCTTCCTCCCGAAGAGACTACGGCAACCGGTGCAGTTATGCCTGAAGCCTTGATTTTACGTAGATCGTCCTCAACTGTTGAGATGCGCGCTTGATGGTCCGCTATTATGCTTTCATGGCTTTCTACCGTTTTCTGCACCTCCTCCACTTTCTTAATAGTCTCCGTGACTACTGAGAGTACTCGGTCTCCCATCGCTTGTAGTTGCTCCTCCTGGCGGCGCGCTTGTTCCTCCTGGCGGCGTGCTTGCTCCTCCTGTATGGCGCGCAGTTGTTCCTCCTGGCGGCGCGCTTGTTCCTCTTGCATTGCGCGCAGTTGTTGGAAGAGTGCACTTATGTCCATCGGCGAAGGTGCACTTAGAGGTTCCTGAGTAGCTGAACCATGTGCGGGGACAGCAGAGGGTCCTTCGCCAGCATCACGCCGATCACTAGGGCCTTCGACATGTGAGACCGCTGGGTCGGGTTCACCTTGTTCCCGTCCCGTAGTTCTGGACCGTGTGTTGGGTCGCTCTGGATGGTCTCTTGGTGTGAACGGCATCGTTTCTTCCAATCCCACTTCTGACACCAATGTAACGGGAAGCGGGTTTCGGGATTGGAAGTAAACAACCTCGAGCGATTTTTACACTTTATTCAAGCCACCAACTCACAACAGTCTTTAGCGTATACACAGTCTATTGTCCGAGGCACTCGTACACACTTAGAGGACTGTACTGCAACGCACTGTCTTTACACACAGTCTCTAGAACGTCCACGTTCACTGAGCGTTTTTAGTTCACAGCACATGCAGTATTGCACATGCACCACTAGCACTTTCACTTGTACTTTTCACTTTACTTCTTCTTCTTGTTTCCACTTCAACCACTGAGACTGAACTGCCCTTTTGGCGCTCCTGGTGCTGTTTATATACCATGCAGAATCTTCTGGAAATCCTAATTTCGCTAGTCTTTTCGTTCGTCATTACGATCGTAATTTCGATTCTCTTTATTTACAATTATTCTAGTTGAAATTGTCAAACGCTTCAATCATTGACGGCTTACGTCATGAGTGGTGACATTCGTAACAATATCTTTGTGATAATACATATTATGAGAAAACTGACCCATTTTTTTAGATAAGAAGAAGTTTTTTATTTTATATATGTGATTTTTACTTCATTAAGTTGTTATTAATTATGTAAAAATAAACGTTTTATAAAATATTACCTAGCTATTTCTCTTACTGCACTAATAAAACGAACACTTTTTTTCTGTGAAACCAACTAATATGCAGTATTTTTTTCAGCTTACTGCATGTTAGTTGGGTTTACTGACCAAACAACTAATCCAAGCGCAGTAATGCTACTTTATACTGCGTTTTAATCAGTTTAAATGTATTTTTTAATAAAAAAGGCGGTGCAGTAATACGCGCCAAAATAGTAAAATGGCCATTATAAATTCATTTATAAGGATATTTCTTTTTTTATTGTTAAGACATGTGAACCTACGCCTATAGAACATTTCTGGATAATTTTTTTTTTGTTTACACAACTGCTTATTTTTTATATCAAATTCTTAACTTTAAATGGCGTTTACTCGCAATCGTTATTTTGTGGTTACTGCACTTTAGTGTCTGGTGGGCAGAAGTGGGCACATTGTAGGATGAACTGAACAGATCACAAGATTTCTTAAAGAAACGAGTAGGTGAGACGGCACCGTAAATGCTGGTCGTCCTAAACCCCAGTATACAACAGACAGAGATTTCCCTTCAGTTTCATACCGAGAAATAACATTACTCATATATAAATAATTACATTTATTATTATAAGTAACTTTACTGCACCTGCTCATGTGACGATGACAGCTTGAGAATAACAGGCGGGAGGAACCGGGTGAGACAGCTCTCAAGCTGCTCATCACTATCTGCGTTCCCCAGTCGTAGAAACACGCGGTCCAGGAGCACTATATAAGAACAACAAGTCTTAATATCAGTATCTAAACAGCCGGTCAAACATCCCTAGGTTATAGACATTTCACCCGTCTTGTATTATAATCAACGCTATAGCACTTACATAAATCATTGGAACAATCGTTCCCGCACTCTATCACTTCCATTTCAGACATTATCCAGATTCTAATTCACAATAACTTGGAAAGTTTGTGTTGCAGCAAGATGACAAACATAAATATTTGACAGGTAATTTTGACGTTCGTGTTTGTACTTGTACCATACATTCCGTTTCAAGCAATATCTGTCTCGGTTCCTTAGTACATTTTTGGTCATTCCAAAATACGCTATGTGTGGTCCTGGTGTGGATATATTAAGCTTTAATAAGACAAATGCTTCTAAACGTTACTGTGGAAACCATATCAGCAATTGTAAAGGGATGCAGACGGACGCTTGATAAGCTGGTCAACATAGCCGACTTGACGATAGCCTGTGGTCTTGGTCACGAGGGCAGCACGGGCAATGAAAAAGCCGACGTATTGACCAGAGAGGGCACAGAAGAAAGCCTGGTGGACCGGAACCATGGCTTCCAATATCACACAAAATCACTAAGGGAGTAATCAGCTGCAGCATTATCGAATATGGAGACCCTCGTCTGGAATGAGCCAGTCGGAGATCTTTACACTAGACTCTCCCCAGGGGGAGCTATGGGAAAATGAATGAAGTGGCTCGCATGTGTCGGGTGGATCATCCATCCGGTCTCCATTGTTCCCTCTTAGAAATAATAATAATATAATAATGAAAATTACGTACCTACATACTTATACTATGTTCAGATTTCTTTAAAAAAATATATTTATTATGCTCACTACTCTTATGTAGCATTAGATACTTATTAAAGGAAGAAACAAAGAGAAAAAGGATAAGCTTTTGTTCTCAATCACAGAACACTTATATCTCAATACCAACTAACATTCCAATTTGAAAGGAAAAAATCTTCTACAACTAGTAACAGGATTACATTCTGCTTCACTCTTTCTAACTTGCTCAACCTAAAGTGTTTAAACACACTATACCGAAGTTGCACGGCTGATTTTACGTTCCAACTTGTTCGGCTGATTTGACACACTATAAGTGCCGAACTTACGCGACGGAAATTCAGTTGCGTAAGTAGGGACTGCTCCCCTACTCCGCAGATGTTCATCGGCAATCGAACCGAACCTCGGTCGCGTATAATGTGTCTGCTACAGCCTACAGCTGAACGCTACGCTGAACTTACGCCCGACCGAAATTACGTTGCGTTTATAACGCAATGTAACTTCGGCGTACTGTGCCGTCAGTAATACAAATAACATTGCAGGCGTAATCATGCCGAACTTCGGTCGCGTGCGTTCGGCATAGTGTGTCTAGACACAAATAGGTTAAAAAAGTAGAACTGATCTAGCTAAGGTGTTGTAGAAACTTTTTGTTTTTGTGTTGACATCCATGTCTCTTGTTTTATTTTATACAGGTTCAAGTAGCGGAGTTGATAAGAGTATTCTCACTAGAAACTAGCAAGAGCAAGGCAATAAAAGGAGGAACATGACTGGGATTGGCGCTCGTACGAATGAAGGAAAAAGAAGTTTAATAAAAGGAATGTTAGTTAATTACTGATCAGTATATTTATTTAAAGATTGAGCTACATATATGACAAATTTTAAAAATGACAAAATATCGGAAATATAATACAGACAATAAAGAATAATTAAAAATTGAAGTTTGACGTTCTCAAATTAGGTTTGGATTTAATGTAAACAATGACACACTTTTTAAACATAACACAGCAATCGATCACTATTTTAGTATAAAAACTTAAAAAAAAGTTAAACTAAATATAATAAATTTAATACTTAAAATTTTGAATTCGATAACATTGAATCAACTTATAAAAAAATAGTAGTTTATGTTTTCATTTCTATCGGAATGTTTTGCAATCCAATGTTATTTATACTAGAAAGTCACATTATTTTATACCTAAAAACATATTAACACACGTTATCAAATATCATTTGTATATTATTGTACAATATCATTGGTCTTAATGTTGCCAGAATTTTGTTATTTTCTTCAAATGCCAATAGGATTTCTGTTCATCATTTTAAAGCCAATCTTTTTTTATTTAAATACATTCTAGAACTTGATTTAAATTGACAGAATCTGTGGCCGTAGTCGCTCCGAGATCCAGTTCGGGCCCGTCTGTGCCGCGTGTGTTTTGTTTCAAGTGTGGCGACCACGACTATGTGGGACATTGAATGCGGAGGCACTGATGAGGACGGAATACTATCCATTGCTTTTCATCATTTCTAATGAATTACCTACAATTCAAACGGAATAAAACTTGGTTTCATTCCATTTCGAACAGTTAACGACAAAAAGTGGTTTAACACTAAAATATTTACAAATTCTTTTTACATTTCAATAACTGATGTATAAGTAGTTTTATAGTTAGAGTTGAATGGTTATATTTCATGATTAGTTTCTTATTTCATGAAAGGTTTACGAAATAATGATCAATAAATTAGAATTAGTTAAGCAACTGTTGTCGTTAACTGCACATTCTACAATTAGTAAAAGTTGCATATCGATGAAGGTCTGCGCATGGGCTTTGTCCAGACAGACCTTTCATAAATAGCGATAGATACTGTTGGCGACATAACCTAACCTACTATCGAAAAGTAATCTGTCAATTTCAGATTACAGTATCAACAATATTGCCGCCCATTTTTTCCCGCGCTTAATAGATGCACAGCCCTAATCGTATGAAAATTAAGGAAGCGTCAATGCCTCCACAGCCAATATCACAATATATTTACAACTCTTTTGAGAGCATTTACGAGTATACAGTCCTTTGTGAGCACCAGTCACATCTTTTCCACGGGCTATTCGATGCCGTGCGCGAAAATCATCACGAGGCCCGGTTCCACCATCATATGTTCGTCAACATGTGTATTATCACAATGTAACACAAGTACTGCTTGCTTGCCGGGCACTCTTTTACACACGTATTTTTCGTATAATCTGTGGACATATTATTGTATTAGAATCATGGTAGGTGGACGAAAAATGTTAAATAAAATAGACTAATGAAATAATGGGCCACTAAGCTAAGGTTCGACGTAAGATGTGAGGGTATGGTTATAAAAAAGCAAAGAATGTCTAGTAAATCTACGCTAATGGGAGAGAGGAGTGACCATGTATGTGTTAGTTGAATTATATTTTTCTAGTAACACGGTGGATATTCCACTTATACGCACGAATCGATTTGGAAACACATTTATTATGTGTACAGTTAAGAAGTGGAACTCTCTACTTGAGCCTGTATTCCCAAAAGATTAAACTCTGAGAGACCTCAAGTCAAGGCAAACATACATAAATATAACATACTTAGACATGACTACATCATCGCTGATGATCACTGTGATTGAAGTCAAACATTAGCCTTGAATAAATTTTTCAAATTACTTCATATTTTCATGTCCTTAAAATTAATCTTATAGTTCGTGGTAAATAAATTGGAATAAGTATAAATGTATTAAAATTAAGGGGGCATTTATTAGTGGCCTTGTCAAATAAGTATTATTCGCCTAAGATTACATACCTTCTATTATTTTGTCGAGTTTCGAGTGAGGAGAGGCCGGGCGGCCATCTTCGTTCGTGACAGTTCTCCATGAGGTCGTCGATTATGTGAGGCGGGCAGCCAGACTCTGATAAACTTCGTTTGATCATCATCTGAAACAAATTGTCATTACAATAATTTCTAGCCAACAGTCAAGTACCTACATGTCCTATATCTTTTGCACACACCAACCATTCGTTTATACTCATAACCAATTACTTTTACGCGGCATTCACGAAAAAGGGTTTACCAGACTGTGTTATAAGAGTTCGTGTTTCGGGTGAGAAAGAAGGAGCCTGTCTAGTCTAGCTGTGTGTCTAGCGTGTAACAGAAGCACGCCGAAGCGGGAATGCGATGCGCGCCCTCCCTTTCGTAAGTCATGATGAGAACCTTGATCCCACAGTCGAGGGGGCCACGGCCATCGCAAAACCGTAGACGCCGGCGTGCGCATTGGAATATATCTACAGCAATTAGTATTGTAGTCACCCCGACATCTAAAAACGACGTGCGGTTTCAGTGAATTCACTGGGCAACGGCAGATGCGGTACGTAGGGGGGTCACGGGAGACATCAGACATTAGACAGATCATTTTTTATTCTTTCTAAGAGCTATTAAACTATATTTTACTTTTAACTACCAAAAACCCCCCCAAAATATCAAGCTGCGACCGCGCTTGACGGTATCCGGGGGGAATTCCACACGTAAAAGAAGATGAAGCTATATAAGGTGTATAACACTATCAATCTTCACACGTAACAAGGACAGAACACGCATTGGTGAGCCCGCCGACTTTGGTATATAAAAATCAGCTGATCGACTGTTTGTCGTTAAAACAAGCGAAAATATTTACAAACAGCGGCGCTTCCTTCGACGACATAACAAATGGAGTAATTGCTTCCGTTTACTTACTCACGTGACTATTACCGCTCTGGCTATTTGTGTATTTTTTTCGCGACGTAAACAGGGGCACCGCTGTAAACCCCGCTACCGTTCAGTTGTTATAAAATAACAAAAATATACCGGACCAACGTTGTTAAAACTTCCCGGCGTCGGGCAAGACATTCGTGGATAGAGTCGGGAAGTTTTTCGTACTCGCTATTTTCTAATCCTATCAAAACATGTAAATATAGGGGTAATTTTTTCTACTATGACACATTGGAAACTACATTGTGGGAAATCAATGTTTGTATTTTATATACATAAGCTTTTAGTTCCTCTCCCCATTTGTATGTTATAAAAAATATATGATACAACAATACATGCCTCGTTTGGCAATGAATTATAACAAACACTTAATTAATTAACCGCATTATACGCTTCAATCAGAGAGACAGTGCGTTCCACAAAAAAAAAATCGTCATTAATAATATATTCATAATAATAAATAAATAATAATGCAATTCATAATAATGCTGTATTAATTCTTCACGCGAGTAAGTAGTATTTTTTTTCTTACTAGTGTTCGCGCGATTTTTAAAAGCCGCCACGTTTTGCATGCCGTGCATCATTGGATATATCTAATTGCGTCGACATTTAGGGTCGAGGCCGTTTCGCAAAACCTTGGTATGCGCATAATAACGAAACAATTATAGGTATCCATGAAAGACAAAAAAAACAATGCAACATATTTTTTATACTAGTATAATAGATTAGTCTTATCTATTGTACCGTACTACGTCTAATCATTACACAATACTTTTTGTTCACTCAACAGTTGCGAATATTGAATGAACAAAAGGTAGTGGTATTTACCCGATGATTCACCACACAGACCGCGGTAGCCTAATGGTATGGTGAGGTCTCGGGTTCGATGCCAGGTTTTACCATGGCACACACCAATGGCTTTTCGATGTTTTTCGAAGTTATGTGTGTATTTATTGCAGGTTTATAATTGCCCGGTTAATGGCAATAGGCTTGCCACATATTACATTCGGACCTAAACATAAACTGGCGAAATGTGGGTGTTAGCACCTCTGCCTACCCCTTCGGGGATATAGGTTTATTATTCAATAAAATTACGTCCACATTCATACCTTTTTCACAATAAAAATAATAGTCTACAAACTGCTTCTGTCCTTCTTACACACTACACGAGTTTCTCTAATTCTTTCAAAAAGTTATCATCATCGTCCTTGCGTCAATCCCAGTCACATCAAAAACCTTCACCTCATTGTCCGAGGTCTCTTATTCCAGTCCAACTGCGAAAATGCTGTACTATTCCGTGAAGTGACTGCCCGTATGACCCACACAACAGATTGGCGATAACCTCATTTCGAAAACTGTTATACCTAAAAAACTCCGACCTGCGATGGAAATACTAAATCTAAAAAATAATAATACCAAAAGCATCAACATACTACCTGTAACACATCATCAGGCGTGGATATCATACCACCCCAGCGAGTGACGCGCGCCCGCGTGAGTGAGTTCGCCCAGCGCACCACCTCTTCTCGCTCCATCTGGTCCGCGAGTGCGCGCATCGTTGGGTTAGACAACCTCATTGCGCGCATGAACTCCTGAAACGAACAATATCTGCATCTTTGAACTGTGATCGCGCATCGCCTCGAATTATTATCGATATCGTATTGCGCGATTATTCGTAACTAGCTAACCCGCGCAACTTCGTCTGCGTCATCCCGTTTTTGTAACAGTTTTCATTCCTGCTCCGCACCTGTTGGTCGTAGCATGATTTATATACATATAAACCTTCCTCTTTAACCATTCTTTAACCATTCATATCTATAAAAACAAACCGCATCAAAATCCGTTGCGTAGTTTTAAAGATTTAAGCATACAAAGGGACATAGGGACAGAGAACGCGACTTTATTTTATACTATGTAGTGACTACCCCTAGCGGACTTTTCATCTATTTGTACTGTTTTCTATAGTTAGGGGGTCTACAATTATATACTTTTATTTCGTAGTTGGTTTGTGAACTGAATAAGGTTCAGTCAAGTCCAAGATCCACTTACTATCTTTACTAAATTTATTGTTATAATTTATTTAAAAAATTATGCAAATGCTTGATACAAAATACATAAATGCTCAATTTGTCAATCACAAGCATATATTACTGCTGCACTGTGTACCACTTGCATTTATTTGATTACACAATACATGTAGAAGTTATCATTATCACTAATGGTTTTTATCTTGAACAATTGTGTTTATTAGAATGATTTAGCAGATACTTTATTTGATTGCAATTTTTTTTATAATTCAAGTATATTACAAAAATACATACTTTTAACAGAGCCAATTCCCGCTTATGTTCATTAATGACCAGTCGTTGTTCCGCTAGCTCCTGTTCATAATCATTCAGCTTTCCTTGATGTGTGGCTATTAATGCTCGCAGTTCACGGACACAATTGTGTTCTGCTAATTCATCTTTTGGTATCACCAGTCCACATCCAGCTTCACATGGCATTGGTCTTTTGGGATTGTATTCGCCTGAAAGGAAGAATTGTTATTATATAATACATCTAGGAAAGGAGTGGAGATTCATGTATTCTGGTCATACTTTCTGAGTCTATTCCCCAGAATAACTTTTGACAGCTATGCTGACAAGAATTAGCCATTAGCCAGACGGTCTGATATGGTATTTGATGGTCACATGTAGTAATTACCCTAGTTATTAAAAAAAAGATTTACTAAAAAATGCTGAATTCTACAATTGATAATGAAAACCTTGATTCCATTGCGAATTTGACAAACATATTTATTTTTAAAGTAAAATAGTTATGATACAAAAAATTAAGCATATTTCATCATTGCTTCATACATTTCAAATGACCCTTGAAAGTTGCTCAACACTGCTCTATACAACCAATATTTATTGGGTCACTTGTCACTACTCTGCAGAGCTCACATCTCAAAAGCAGTTCGGTGGTGACCTACTTCACAATAATTTAAATATTTTACCTTATTTCACAAATGTCAACTGGTGAACAACACTCAAACATACTTCAGATAAGAAAATAATTTAAAACATACCTTTATATACCAGCATCACAGCTTTTTAATCCTATAGTTAACTATAGTTCATGATTATTTAGACAAGGATATGCTTTGTATGTTAATTTGTAAATATTGGAATTTAAACACAATGTACCTATACAAGCTTCTGTGTATAGGTACATCTATGAGGAATACACACATAATTATATTTATAAATTTACAATAAAATCTTATTTTCCCTAAACAATGTAGATGATTATAATATCATTGAATAACCTATTTACATTGACATAATTGTCTATGCATATTGAAAGCTTCTGTAATGATCACAAAATTAGTGGATGTTATCCTCCTGATGTAATGACCCATACAAATGTCATAAATATTTCATGGATTCCTAAATTTCATAAATCTAATGTATCAACATTTTTTATTTATAATTTCTATACGATCTTAGAGATGTCTGTTATAATTTAAAGATACACTTATTATGATCGATCCGGACCGTTCCTGGTTCAAAGGCCATCACAACCCAGTGTGGAAATGCGGCAACTGTGACATGCACTTTTACACCAGGAACAATCAGGGACAGGCTTTTTTAGTTCACAAAATATATGGTATGGGATAATGGTATGGAGTTTTCAAATAGGTATGTGGTTCACCCAAGGTGGTTATTGGATGACATGAATTACAATGCTAATGGACTGAGTGCAATATGGTCATTTTTTCTTATTACCACTTAGGTGGTAAACAAGTGCCTTAGAGATGGTATGCAGATACAGCCACCACTTCTTACTGCAAATGATTTCAGTCTAAATTTCCTAAATTAAACTCAGATAACTTTGCACTTACCGTCTTATATCTTTATAATATACTTTACAATATTATGAAACAGAAGCTCTATACAGATCCCAAGATTGTTCAGGTTTCTATAATAATTACGTGATAAAAAGTCAAACTTACATTCAACTAAATGAGAGGGCAATGAATCCAATTTCAATACGGCATTGCATCCATGAGGTGAGTTGTCACATTTAGTGCATAGTCTGTAATGTAAACAAATAGTTGTATGATATCATCATGAAATATTATATTGCTCATGTAAGTATTAAATAATGTATGACATGATACAATACTTCCAATTTAATTTAACAGTACACTACAAGATTTTGGTTATCATACCAAGTTGTACTAATCATATTGAGTTATAAGATCAATATGAATTAGTCTAATAATTCTTTTAAGTATATTTTGTTTGACCTACAATCTTTGAAGGGGTTCATAACATATATTTATCACCTTGATAATAAATTGCGTAGTATTCTTGGAACCGGTCTGAGCTGACTCGCAGTGACTGCCTGCCGGTCTACTGGGCACGTTGGCTGGCGACTTATCCACTCCGTGATGCAGGCACGACAAAAAGCGTGCTCGCAAGCTGGTGCCTATTTTGACAGAATCTCAAGTTTAGTAGCCCCGTGACGCATCACCGTTGCATGGAAACTTCAGTGCTTACACAAACCTGTAATGGATCTTCCAAAACTCCTGAACAAATAGGACAAATGAGTTCTTCATCAACGTCACCTTGAAATCTTTTGATTTCAAATCCCATCTTTGTTAAATTCACACAGGAATAACAAACATCAGTATGATGTGTTTGTGCTAGAAATTTAAATTATTGAATATATTCTGTGTGAAAAAGGCCCAATAAATAAATAATAAAGATAACCCAGTTTGCTTTCAGAAGTGATTCCGATTTGATTATTTCCCACAGACTGTTTGTCATTAAATGGAAATAATGAATACAGTACATACAGTACAGAGTAAAAAAAAGGTATAGTGATGTACAAATGCTGAAGTAGTCACTGCACAGACCTATAATAAGTAGTAAGAACAGCCTTTATTTTAGTATTTTAAGCCAATGCACCAACAGTGGGCACTAACAGTACTAACACACTAGATAACACTATCGAAAACACAGACTTATAATAGTCTGTGGGTTGTCTTGTCTGTGGCCTACAAAGAGAATACAATACTACGTAAGTTACGTTATATTATCTGGTGGCCTACGTAGGTTACGTTGGCAACATTGGCCGATTCCTGCCATTTGCCAACAAATCTGCCTATTCTTTTTTCTGCCATTGTAAAATGGATTTGGGCAAAGGGTGCTGATAGCTTCGTTTTCTCTTTTAATTTACTTTAAAAAGCACAAGATTCGATATCAGAATGAGCGTCTTTAAATCGGCCATGGGCTATTTTAGCTCAGGTGGCGCTAACGGTGGTAGTGATAATGATTTTGTTGGTCAGTTTGTTGAAATTGGAAATATGAAATTACGAGTCAAAAAGGTGATCGCAGAAGGTAAGATAATATTATAATCTTATTAGGTTAATGAATGTCAGATAGAGTAAGAAGTTTTGCATTTTCCATGTAACATTACAATCTAATATGTTTAATTATTGCGCCTAACCGCATACTAACGTCACAGGAATTGGGGGCGGTAAGGTACTATCTGATTAGATGTTTTGTGTTTTGGGGCCGTAGCCTTATTAATCACGAGTCAGCTTCCTGCTAAACGCAACAATTGTGCTGTGCAACGCAACAATTTTGCTATAACCATCTATGTAATTCTCTTGAAATGATAATATATGGATTGTATAATTATGGTTATTATACATCAAAGTTTATAAGAGGAAAAAGCATATACTTTCATCAACTAGTTAGCCTGCATCAAGAATAATCATCATCCCAGAATTAATGCCGGATGAATTCAAAGATTACGCTTTGCAGCGTCTGGTACATCCTCTTACTCTTTCTACACCTTCCTTGCTCTCTGACCTTCTGACCTAAAGAAGAGAGCTTGTTTAAACCTACATGACTTCTAAAAGCTAACACTGTTGAAGTCTGATCATTTTACTTTTAACAACAATAGCATTGATTAACGTTGATCTATTAGCAATCAATCTATTAGAAATAATAACTATTTTATATTTTTTACATAATGACAAGGTGAGAACCTGAATCTTATTAATTTCTGATTATTAGTGCAGTAACTATTATCCTTAGGTGAAATTTGTAGTGGTTGCCCCTGTGTATATTTTTTTTTATTAGAGACATTGATATGTACATTTGAATTTTAAAAATGCCAGGTAAAAAAAAGTGGGAATGTTTTTTCTACTAAATAATTTTTATTGCAGGTGGTTTTGCTTTTGTATTTGTTGCTCAAGATGTATCAACAGGCACTGAATATGCTTTGAAAAGACTCATGGCTGCTGATGAGCAGGCCAATAAAAATATTATACAAGAAATAAGCCTATTAAAAAAATTATCAGGACACCCTAATATTATCAAATACATAGCTGCATCTTTTATTGATAAGGCGAAGACTTCACATGGGATGGGAGAGTATTTACTGCTGACTGACTTGTGTAGTGGAGGCAGTCTGATGGAAGCCTTACAACACAGAGGACAGGCCTTCCCTCTTTCTACCATACTTAGAGTATTTTACCAGACGTGCCGGGCAGTGCAGCATATGCATGCACAAGTCCCACCAATTGCACACCGTGATCTCAAGTTAGAAAATTTCTTAATATCAAATGAAGGTAACCAATATATTATGTAATATTTATTTCTCAAACCAATTTGTTTATTTGGTTCATGAATACTTACTAACTTAAATTAGCTCATTAATTTCATCTAAAGTTGATTCTTTAGTATTTACTAAATTCATTCACATTATTTTCCTATTTCAGGTACAATAAAACTTTGTGACTTTGGTTCAGCAACCACTGACATTTATGCACCGAATCCATCATGGAGTGCAAATCAAAGGAACATGTTAGAGGAAACTGTAAGTATAACTATGTATTATTACCAATGTGGAAAACCCAGGTGTTTTGTGTGAGAATTAAGTAAGGGAAATTACAATCTTATACTTTATTTACATGAGTATAATAGTATATGTGACACAATGCCATGTTTGTTATCATACAAATGGAATTTCTTTTTAGAATGCAGTAAATAAAATTATTTTGCATGCTTTTCTATACATAAAGTAATTAATGGTAGGTATTAATTTTTTTCTTTAAGGGAGCCTAATTTTTTTTATTAATTTTAGCTGGCCCAGTTTACTACACCCATGTATAGAGCACCAGAGATGTTGGATACTTGGGATAATCGTAAAATAGACCACAGTGTGGATGTCTGGGCTCTTGGGTGCATACTTTACACTCTCTGCTACATGCAACACCCATTTGAAGACTCTGCTAAACTAGCAATTCTTAATGGAAACTACAACCTTAACCCCAATGATCAACGCTATAAATGTTTCCATGAAATCATAAGTAAGTATAATGATATCATATAAAATATGTCCAATTTAATGACTGATAAATGGCTTGACAATGTGCTCTGGCTGCACAGAAATCATTTAGAGGTCTCTTTAATGCTTGTGCAGAGTGTGAATGCCAATCAACCAATCACATTCACAAAAGGCTCATATCCTTTGTGAACATGATTGGTTGACCATTTAGTGCACACATGTTATCTTTTGTGATACTTATGACAGATTATATAATTGTAATATATTTGTTTACAGATGGTTGTCTAACAGTGAATCCTGAGGAACGCCTAACAATCAGTAGTATACTGGAGCGATTGGCGGCGATAGCGGAGTCCAATAATATCAATCTCAAGCAACCACTCAAATTTGAGCGTAAAAAAGTTGAACAATCTGTGGCCACTAGCTCGCCAGGTAATAAGAAGTCAAGTAAATATTACACTACCATATCCTAAGATACAATGTCGTGGCGCGGCACATTCAACATTTTGTGATAAATTCGAAAGAATTGCCTAATCGTTTCCAATGAGTTGCGATCGCGCGCATTATTTATTCACAACTCCCTACGGACCATTGCATCGTTCTGTTCTGTTGCATTAAATACTCGAGCTAAAAATGGTCAAGTATTTTTTAACTTTTTACACTCAAATTTTTAATTTTTCCATATATTTATTTTGAGTTCCTTAGAAAGGTTACTAAACAAAATGTGAGATTTATTTACATTCCAATGTTGATTATCACCAAAAATTGAACATCACCAAAGGTAAGGCAATGTTGAATAAATTGTTCTCTGATGAAATAAGGTAGTATAGCATTTATTTGACTTGGATCAAAATTTGATTTATTTATGTTGCTTCTATGCTGAAATGCGTTAACATGATGTTGGTAAAGTTAGAAATTTTATATTTATATCTTCTTAAGAGGCTCAGACTGCATTTATTAAGTGCAATATTATTTGATTGATGCTTCATGAACAGTGAAGTCAATAGCTTTAATTTGATATTTAAGTCTAAAAATGAAAGGAGACTTGAACAAAGACATCACAGTGGTAGAACAATAAGATGGTCATGAAAATATTAGACAAACATTGATCAACCAGTCGCAAATTATTTCTTTACATTTATTAAGTAATTATAACCAAAAAAGTCAGTGTGCATTTATAAAATGCATACCTTTTGTAGGTAGATAAGATACTTGTCGCTAGTTAGAGTATTATATTAGGTGTAGTTATTATACTGTCTATACATTCCTGTAACAATGGGCTATATATTTTTTTCACACCAATGTCTAAACCCCTTGTCTAGGTATATTATTTTTTTATATAGTAATAATATCAGTAAAGTAATAAGAAAATGTCCAGTGGTATAGACAAATGTACAGTGGTACTAAAGCTGGAGATAGCTGTATATTATATATTCGCTTAATAATAACACAAGAGTGTTTTATATGTGAACTAACATTGTTGGGTTGCGGTGTGACTCCTCACAGCGTGTATGCATTAACGGTAATGGTGGCTTGGTCTCAACACCTCCGCGCACTTGTCACGTAGATATATTGGCTCTTATGTATTAAGTTATTTGTGTGTATATAAACTAGTCTATTATATTAACGGTGTATTCTATTACACTGCTTGTTATCACATCTTCTAATTATATAGTATATGTGTTGATACAATCAAACACTAAGATCAAAATCATGGAACAGTCCAAATTTTTTCCAGACAATATAAGGAAAATGAAATGTTAACTGAGGTACAAGTATTGAATTAGAGTAGAATTATAATAATATTATAGAATACAATACAATACAATGATGTTTAACGTTCATTCTTTTGTCATTAGTTAGTACCACACAATCAAGTGTTTTAAAACACCTTGTCTTACATTTTATCATAAATCATTATTTCTGTTGTGCATATTATTATTTAGTTATGTGGGAGCTTTATACAGATAAATAAATGAGTATATTCTTCACAGCCGTGGTTTGATTTTATTTCTAACGCATTCTGAGTGGCACAAATAGCGAAAGTGAGAGGTTCTCGCATAGTGGAGCTCCGTAATATGAACATGTGGGTATAATTTGTACGTAAAATAATGTGTTATTGGTCCTGACAGTCACGTTCGCTTTCAACTTACTAACATGATTGAATCGCACTGTAGATCTGGTTGCACGTAATTACACGCGGTTTGTACAGGCTGCGTTGGAATCATAACACTAACACTGTGCTAATGTAGTTAGATCTCGTGTTTAATTGTGGCGTGTCCGTACACTTGATCGACATCTAACTAGACGAAAATGTGTTCCTTTATTCTACGCGCTTGTAATATCTTTTTAAACAAACAAACAAATTAATGTGTTGTTGCTAAATGCCTTCATTGTCTGTGTGTAGGAGTTTTATAGTTGTGAGTAACACGATCTGCATACAGCTTGCAAACATAAAATGTTATCGTTATATAATTTAAATATGGCTTTTATACTTGGATGGTTAATGATTTATTTTGTCGTCTGTATCTATATATCTCTCCTAACAAAGTTTCTAATACGCTTCTTATTTTTAACTTCATTCATTTCATTATCTCCTTGCTTATTATATTAATATACTCAAATATTTATAGATACCGGATTTATTTGCTTGTAATAAACAATAATATACAAATATATTTATAAAGAAAATGTGAACAAATAACGCTTAATATTATTAGAATAATCTTTCGATTAATGTAGCGCTCTCCTATATGTCCAACAGTTGCTCAATTGAGTTACAATGGCGTCAATATGGCGATAATCTTATCTTAAAATTTATAATATTATTACTCATTTACATGGTACAGTTATCTATGAGCCCGATTCTGGAATGCGTTGTTGTTTGTTAATAAAAGCAAAGGCATGATTACAGAGAAACAATTGTACCTTCTACTTATATTACAGAGGCGTTTTAGTAGACCTTCTGTCATGCATGTTAGCTATTACAACATGGGCCAGTGCTTCTATTTTTTCTTTTGAATGATCATAACACTGCATGTACCTGTTCGTAGCGACTGAAGTCCTTCGCCTCTTTGTTTTTTTTTCCATCGAAATCAGTGATATCTTTTCGATATTATTAGAGCTGTATCATCAAATTAACTGATACGCGTTACGCGAATCAATATCATTGTTGACTGATAAAATGATAACAAGCGTAGTTCCAACGTTACGACATAAAATATAATTACCTAGTTGATAGACTTTAATAATACCAGCGAAGCAAGTAGGTATTATAAAACAGTTTTGCAATTTTAATAAGTTTTTGATTAAGCTACTGTGTCCGTGGTCCAATCGCGTTTATTGTAATTGAGATGGTTATTGTACATTGAGATAGAGATTGTATGACATTTTAATAGCGGTAATATCCTAAATGTAATGATGAGAGGCGAAGGACTTACCATGTACTTATACTTATATGCAATACATATCACGTTTTCTTTTTCATTTTAGGTGTTTTCAACTTTTTCGGGTGCCCAATAGTTTTCTCATTTAAATGACCCGCTGCGCTAGCATGAATCCTTGCATCGGACATCACTCACACTTGACGCTTGCTAGAACGATCGGATATGCTCGCAATGATGAGTATTCATTGTTTTTATTTATTAATGTTTAATTATTGTATACAATTTAATGTTGTTAACGCCTGTAGACTTACGATTGAAAGTTTGTTTTTATTTTAGTTTATTCTTGACAGCTAATTTGTGGAATCACAATATCGGATGTTATATTGTACCTTAACAAATCCGCCCTTTATACTTCGTACTTATGATGACAATAACTTTATATTTTTTTATAAATCCCTATTCGGTCTAGGTTATTTATAAAAATAGGTATGTCTTCTTCTCATCCTGTTAACCTTCAATTTTTAAAAAGTCTTTAGCTATTGTGTGCTGTCTTTTTCACTTTTAGTTAGTTAAAAATATGATAAAAGAAATTATCAAGCTAAAATGTATCTCAATCTGGGCCTAATTTTTATGCATCTCAATCTGGGCAAATAAATAACTTTGAGCTAGCTAAAACATTCGAAATGTTTGTTTTCAGTTTAATTTTACGATGGTCCCGTCTTAAATATAATAATGCTCCACATTCCATAAGAAGGTTCAAAACGAAAGTCGTTGATTGATAGTATTATGTAGTTACCATATTGTTATGTATTACATTTTTAAGATTTCTGTTATCACACGATAGTGTTATTATTTCTTGGTTCTATTATATGAATAGGTATTTAATTTACAAACCGCAGGGTAATTTTTTTAACAGATATTTGTATTAGAACTAAAAGATACGCCAAAAATAAATTTAGCCTTGTTTTAATATAAAGTTCCTCTTATTGCGAAGAGTTTGTTATCCGATGTGAAAATTTTATACGTACCTATCTTGTAGTCTTGATGGTTTATCGATATCGCATCATAATGTTCTTAGACAGTATGTTAACACTATTAATAACATTTGTATCAATAATACTATCAAAATGTGGGTCAACCTTAGGAACTGATAAATAAAGGTCAAAATTAAAAAAAAATTTACTAAATATTGCCAGTCACTGATATACAGGTTAAAGATATTTCATTTCATTTCATTACTGCTTATGTAAAGGCCCTTACAGTAACGAAAAGAAAAACAGTATTAAATTTCGAACAGTCTGCGGGTATTCGTTTGAATAGGCTAATTGTAATTCCTTTTAATTGTTATATAAGTATTTGGGAAAAAGCTTATCCTGCTATTAGGTATATTTTATTTAATGACTGCATTCCATTTATGCGCTTTTACTAGGGTAAAAGCCGGATAGTTGCGCCACTTTTCAACAAAGCTATATAGTAAAGAAATATGTGCTTAATAAGAATATTGCAAGGTGTATATCAAATTATAGGTCTTTGAGCTACTATAGAAGCCTATTATAAAGAACATAGTTATTATAGGTTTTGAGTAAAACCTGTTTTATTTGACCTCTCAAAGAGAGGATAGTTGCCCACTCTAGCGGATAGTTGCCTAACGTAAATAATACTTCAGAGGATACTTGCCTCATGCGGGGATAGACGCCTCACAATGACTTTTGATGAAAAACAAATTCATATCGATTTACTCAACCAGTCTTTATTATTTATTGCAATCTTTTATGAAGTTCTAATCAACGTTATACAAAATAAAACAAGAATAGCCAAAATTATACCCCGTATCCCGTGGTATCCCGTACATTTGCGATATTTATTTGATTTTTTTTTATCCAACTCTTGGAATGCAAGACCTAAACTTTCCTCTGTCCAGCTTATGTGACGAGGCACCACGCCGGCTTTACGCTGATACTTACGAGGCATTTTGCTTACCTAAAAAGTTAATTGATTATTAATTTTATTTTATTAACGGGTAGAATGCACTCTGGGGTTACAACGTACGTCCATAGGCCACGGCAACCACTTTTCATTAGGAGCATATCTGCCACTTTAAGTGGTATTAAAATAAAAATAATGAATAATCTGAAAAAAGGTACCCACACGGGTGGACCTAGAACACACGTCCTAAATACTTATTGTATTCTAGCTAACTTACAGCCACATTGAATAAAAAGACACAAATAGAAAATATATGCCTTTGTTCGTGAAAGAATTTATAGTCGCGAATAGTTGCCCCCAGAGCAACTATCCGCACAAGTTTCTAGGGCAACTATCCTTTTTGATACGGATACTTGCCCTTTTCATCTGCGAAATAAATAATAATTATGTTACAAAAATATATAATAAACTTTGCAATGTAAAGCCTAATGCACGCAAAGAAATAAAAGGTGGATTGAAACCACAATTAGTAATAAAAATATTCAACAGAAATAACTTACCAATATAAGTTCAACACCTGTCGAAGATTCACCGCGGAAGATTTTCGCTTGCACGAGTGAAACGCTTGCGTCTATGGTGACGGTTAACGTGGCCCTGAGGTCTACGGGAGGTGTACTTACAACTATAGTAAAACGCTAATGCCACTTACATCCGTAACATAGTGTATTCGAAACCGTGGCAAGTATCCCGCTGGCGCAACTATCCGGCTTTTACCCTATATTTAATAACATAATTAATATTTTTGATTAACTTTTTTTGCGAAAAATGTCACAGTTTTATTGAACAGTGATTTTGTATTTAGAAACTAAATCAAACCACACCACATTTAAATATTTCTGTCCAAAGAAAGCAATATTATTTATCTTTTACGGATACTTAATTCTCTTTTTGTACCACTAAGGTACAACTTAGAGAAAATATGTGCATTAGAAATAATGTGAAAAAAATAAATATTGACGCGTTTTTTAAGTAAACAAAACTATTTCTATTACTTACTTTTTTGTAATTATTACCAAACATATTACTTACTTTTTTGTGTTATTATTGTTGTTTTCCGTAAGATTTTGAATCATTCGCCTAGTCTATCCGAAGGTGGTACTATCATAGTACTGTTGCGGTATTTTATACTATATTCATTAACCATGGCTGCATTATTACAATAAAAGTGTAATACGCTGAAATTGTTAATACATTTACTTGTGTACTTGTATCTTTTTGAACTTGACCACTAAGTTAAATAGGAAAGTCTGATTTAAAAGCTGCACAACGCCTGTTACGCAGGACATATAGCCTTAACTTGCTAAAAGAAAAAAAAAACATTTAATAAATATACGTAACAGTGTGAAAAACGTAGGGTCAATCTTCATTGACACAGAGTCAAATTAAGCGTGTCCAACTGAAAGTTACGTAACACATTGTTTACGCAATAGTAGGTGTTTTGTAATACACAATAATAAATTATTATTATTCTTGATTAATTATAGGTAGAAAATATGAAAGGATGGCTAGTGTGCGGCTAGCCGTATGCGAAACCGTTTTCATATAGAAATAGACATACGCCATTACAGTTATTATACTTAAAAGTGTGCTGTGGCACTACGAGTATTTTTTTAAAATTTCCAGATACTTACATATTTTGAATGTGGTTTTTTCTCCTTCGATTCTGTGTCTTTGAGAATAGGTCCTAAAAGTTTTTGATATACCAAAAGGTGCTTTATTTATATGCGCCAAATACCTTTGTATTTACTTTAAGACGTATTTGCCCCAATCTCTAAACATAACTCGAATTTATTAGATTTGGTTTCAAATAAAACAAATTAAAGTACGCTCACTAATGTACTTGATAAGAAAATATTTTGAAAATATTCCTTAAAATGTTCTAAAATTATTAGAAGATTAATACCAATAGGTAAGTGTAATTGTTTTTATTTTGTGTATTTTATAATGTATTCTGCAGTTATGTATGTTGTTAAGAGATATATATTGTTGTGATATTTAATACTTTAGTATGTTCATTGCGTTTTGTGAATAATTTACTTTACATACTATTCGATATAATTGAATACACATGTGATTTATAACAAAGTGATTATTCGTTTTATATAATACTTATATTTAAATAGTTTTTAGTTAAAAGGAAGTGTAGTTTTAGACGAGCAATATTTTTGTTACTATTAGCTGTATAAGTATAAATGTGTAAGATATTTAATGTTAGAAATAAATATCAAGTAATCTATAATGTGGTTTTCGTCTAATTACGAATTCAACCTGAAAACTTTAGGTAGGTACCTACTTACCTACACTGAAATAACAAAATACATTATAAAAGTGCTTTTCCAAAATGTTGTATTAGTTTTGTATTCGTATTTACATGGCAAATTAGGCTTTTAAGATCGACCAGGATCATAAAACATTTTTCAAATACCATTTAAAATTAATATTATATCGCACTGGTCAGAATGGCAGTTAACACCTTGACCATAGCCAAGGTCTTGTAAGTAATACATGCATTGAACCATATATATACACGAAATAAATATTTAAAGGTAATACGTTAAAAGTGTGTAAGTTATCATCTTATACCAACACTTTGCCAAAATACAATATGAACAGTAAGGATGGCCACACACCAATGCAGCATGCAGCAAGCACACAGCAAATTGCCAAGAAAAATACTTGTTGATACGACATGTCAATAAGCATTGTAAATGTAGGTAATTTGCTGTATTGTTGTGTGGCAACCCTAATTATCTCAATTCAAATTTAAAATGTCATAAACTAATATTCTATAACTGTATAGTACAGCATATTTTTTTCTTCTAGCTAATAAAGATCCAGTTTCAAATAGTCAAGAAGCTCCCAACTCCCGGCCTCCGGAGCCTGCCCGGCCGCCACCTCCCGCGCGGCCTCCCGCGGCGCCTCACTACCAACCTCCTTTGCCCTCACAGCCGGCGAACTCGGGAGGACTGTTTTCTTCCATAAAAGGAGGTGCCGGCAGTTTCCTTAAGAATTTAAAAGATACCTCGTCGAAGGTTATGCAGACTGTTCAACAGTAAGTATTTAATATTTATGCTTATAAATATGTTCCCTCACATGTGCCTTAAACCGCTTGCTTATCGTCCCTCAAAATAGTAATATTCTAGTGAAATTTTATTTTTCACGTTTCTAAGGCTTTACCATAACGTGTTAGAGCGTCCATATTCCGGGCGAGTGAAAGGGATGGAGCATGTCACAGACTATATTAGCTACATTTCTCTTTCTCGCCCAGAACACGAACACTTTAGAACTAGTGCCAAGTATAACGAATTATGTTCAAAATTATATTTTTTACATAGTAAGTAGTAGTAGGGAGAGGTGCTAGCACCCACTTTTCGCAAGTTTATATTTAGGTCCCAATGTAATTGGTGGCGAGCCTATTTCCATTAATCGGGCACTTCTAAACCTGCGATAAATACACACATAACTTCGAAAAGCATCGCAGTCATTGGTGTGTGCCATGGTAAACCTGGGATCGAACCCGAGACCTCGTCTCAGCAGTCCATTACCCATACCACTAGGCTACCGCGGTTCAAAATTATGTATACCTAATTAATTATCTTGACGTAGAAAACTCATATTATCATAAATATTAATACTGTACCTCATATTTGACCATTTAAATACAAACTTAAGATCGATGTAGGTAACATATGAGGTTCGTTTATAGTCGTTGAAACAATATATTAAAATGTATCTTGCTGCGTTGGAAAATAATAACGTTTTCTCTTGATAACGTATAACCGTGACGATGACGTAATGAAATAAAAAGTCGACTACAGTGAATACGAGAGCCAGTCTGAACCACAAACAACAATGATGGTCGTTGCTACTTTAAGTACCTACTCGAAAAACGACGATTAAATAACGGTCAAGCTAAATTAACTTAACTTAGGGCCGGTTTTTCAATCGCCAGATAAAACCTCAGATACCAATCTAGTTGATAATTTTAACTGACATTTTAACAAGCGAAGACAAGTAAATTAATTTTTTGCTTTCCTGTACAAAATCCATGGGAAAACGTTTTTGACTGTTTCTATAATTTCCTGAAATGGTCTTATAGTCTTTTGATCCCCACATAAAATAGGATCGTTGGGTACGAAAATTATTTATAAAATGTTCTTGTTTTATTTGGTGACAAATTATGTGAATGCACTTCAGAATATCTTAAAAAGTTATGTAAGGTCTTCTAAGAACGAGTTGCTGTATCTATAACAGTCGAAGTACCAGCCTTTACTGACCTCAAAAATACACCCCGTATAACCTATGACCCTCACAGATGTGGCTATCCATTGTTGAAAGAATCTTCAAAATCGGTAGAACCCTTTAAAACCGCACCAACTTCACCAAATAGTATAGATTATTTACACACTGAAAAGTAGTCAAAACGTCGGGCTAGAGTTCAGTGTAAACTAGTGTAGTTTCAATGAGTCACTCGAAACGTGAATTTTCGACAATACTTATATATATATAGTATAGTATAGACTGTTTATAGCAAAATGGATGTTTGGGGTACAATCATAATATTGACTCTGTTAAGCAGCCTTCATTAAAAAACTGATAAAAATCTTGATAAGTAAATGTTAAAAGAAGGTTGTATCTTGTTATCTTTTCCCTCCGTTTCTGAAATTATTTAAGGCTATTGTTAGAGCTAAATACTCTTAATAGGCAAGTAATACTTACACTAAATTTTATTTGCTACTAGTACAAAACACTACTGTATATTTTCCTGCTAACAATGCGGTTCGAGTCTGGCAGCACACTAACTTCTTATTGAATTGCAGTATGGCTTACCTTTTGGCTTAACTTTTTGGAGCAGTCATACAGATGATACTACAAAAAGGTGCGCTATGCCTGTACAGATAATCGTCAAAATTCATTAATTTACTATCTAGTCTTTGCACCCTGTATTCCTCCTCTCACTCTCCTCCCCCCACCAACTATGAGTCAATTTAGGTTCACGTCGCGTTAAGTTTCTATTCTACTAACATGTTGTTACACATTTTCAGGTCTATAGCTAGAACAGATTTGGATATAAACTATATAACTAGTCGCCTAATCGTGATGCCTTACCCGTCTGAAGGATTAGAGAGCGCTTATAAGACCAACCACATTGATGACGTCAGGGTAAGACACTACTACGAGAATTTATTATAAATGTGATAGTTTGTGACGAATGTGAAGATGTTTTTTACTTATTTCCATCCACTCTGGTCCCACTTTCCCTTAGCGTCCTCGCAATCTTCATTCTAGGACTGATTTGGTCCTTCCAACGTATGTGGCCAGCCCAATGCCACTTTAGCTTGCTTATTCTGTAAGCTATGTTGACACATGATTTGTCATTTGTCATTGCGCCTTCTCTCCTTTAAACTCCGATATGAATTTTTTTTAGTTCTTTATTTATTCGTTGTCTGTTATGCCAAAAATCTTCACAGAATTTACCGTGTTATCAAAATGACCATTCTAGCGCAGAAATTGATCCTCCCACCTCATATAAAATCCGTTTTAAACCATCTTTCAAATTACCAATATGCTGTATTTAGTACTCTGTTCAAAAAGTGCTGATTTTGCTTTTTTTCACTTATTCATCTCCTCTTATCCCTCTGAATATCACATATAATGTAAGTATTTATTTCTTTGTTTAGGCTTACTTAGAAAGTCGTCATCCTGGCGGCAAATATAGTGTCTACAATGCTTGTCGTGGCGGCAAACTAAATTTCCCGCGGCACGTTATTATAACAGACTCTTGCCGAGCTCTATGGCCTACGCCCGTACATCGAGCTCCTCTGTTAGCACCGTTCTACAGCTTGCTACAACATATGTACCATCATCTTGGGAAGGATGAACGATCCGCTGCTGTTATTACATGTCCGGTAAGTAAAAGAACTCATTATCCTGTAATCCTGGTTGAATCAAAATTAAAACGCATTTAAACAATTGCTTTTAGCACTTGGCCATGGTTGGATCAAAGTTCAAACTGATAGAAACAACGTTAAGATTCAAACGAAACTGATCATTGCTATAATTCCCCGCATATATCTTGAACCAAAGTCGCGAAAGAAAGTAGGTCCTGAAGCGTAGATTGTTTTGATATAAGCTAAGAGTTGGACTTACTCGCCTCCGTAGCACCCCGTGCTATGTCGCCCAAAAATGTATACTGAGCAAATATATATCTTGATCCCAATACCATTGTTAATATATCGAATACATGTATTGAGATTGATATTTTTTCAATAACTTATTTGACTCATTATTAAATAAATTAATTCTTACAATATTTTAACAAACGATACTGTGCTATATATGTAAACGCAGTGGAACGACAATCATATTTGAATTCGATTTGACCTATAAGATGAATTTAGGTTTATTGATCTGAACCAACAGATGAATTCGACCTTCAGTGGATCTCGATTGTGACTTTTGCAATAGATTAATCGACTATTATTCTCAATTACGGTCATGACGGACCTAACAAATAAAAACCACATTGCCAATTCTCTAAACTTTGCAATTAAACTTCTATGGAATTAAGGCGGTTGGCACACTGCCCCACATCAGCATTGTGCTTCTAAGTATTTCTCTTTGTAAAAGAAAACGCGTAGTGTATGTGCCAAGTGGTGCCAAGCGCCAAGAGACGGCATTTATGACATTTAAAGTTACATAATAATAATAATATTTGATTTCACTGTGATATCTTATTATTAACACACTGTGATATATTATTAACATTACATCAAATACATGAAATTTTCAGACGGTATTCCAAATTGTTCATTGGCTTTATTTAACTTACTATTGTCATATTTATTAAAATTTATAAGTATGCTTTTTATTATTTCACCACTATGTTGATATGTCTCTTCGCATATTTCATTGCATTAAAGGTAGCAGAAACGAACACTATCATTCTCTGAGCCTATTCCCAACTCAGTTGTGGTCAGCATTCTAGTCTAACTAAGATGCTGCTGAACTTCGATATTTTCATTGAAGCGACTGCCATCGGTTCTCCACAACTAAATTGGCGGTATCGAAGTTCTGTAGTTAGGCTAGTCGGAATTTTGAAGGCTCCAACTGCCCGTAATAACTACCATGGATGTTCGTATGGCAACCGGGACCGACGGGTTAACGTGCTCTCCGATGCACGACCATAATGAACATCAATGTGTTTAAAAATGTACATTTAATAATATTTTCCGTTGTATTAATTAAATTTCGTTGAAGTTCTAAAATATTCCATAACCTAAACAAAAACCTTCTACAAATCTGCCTTCCAGGATGGTAAACAAATGTCATGCATGCTGGTATGCGGGCTGCTTCTGTACGCGAAGCTGGTGACCGTGCCCGAAGATGCGCTGCAGATATTCGCGGTGAAACGGTCCCCTATCAACATTCCACCTAGTCAACTGAGATACCTGTACTATCTCAGCAATATTGTTAGGTGAGTTCTCTTCTTAGTAATTACTTCTCAGTAATATTGTTAGGTGAGTTACTTCTCAGTAATATTGTTAGGCGAGTTACTTCTCAGTAATATTGTTAGGTGAGTTACTTCTCAGTAATATTGTTAGGTGAGTTACTTCTCAGTAATATTGTTAGGTGAGTTACTTCTCAGTAATATTGTTAGGTGAGTTACTTCTCAGTAATATTGTTAGGTGAGTTACTTCTCAGTAATATTGTTAGGTGAGTTACTTCTCAGTAATATTGTTAGGTGAGTTACTATCTCAGTAATATTGTTAGGTGAGTGACTGATTTGCTATACCGCCGCGCCGATAGGGGTATTTTTGGAACTCCACCAATATCTTTGGGGCCCAAGTCAACTTCACTTGCAAGCTATCACATTTTGATTGGTGGATGAAGCTCTGGCGCAGGGTTTTTTCTCAGGTTTGGGAAGTCAGACAGCAGTTGCTTATGCACAACCAAATCAACTGAAAGAGCAGAGGAGGGGCTGGATCTGGATAAAACCCAGTCTAAGACATTATTGCTTTGACTGTGATTTTTTTACGCTAGCAACTAGATCTTAACACTCGATAACACTCAGAAAAAGTACCTATATTGAAACCCGTGAAGGTTAGTGTAATTTGGTACAGATTTACTTTCAAATTTCAAATTGTTTATCATTTGTTTCAGACCAGAACCAATACTCCCTCACTTCAGGCCTGTGTCTTTGGTTTCATTAACCATCCAGCCAGTGCCGCTATTCACGAAAGCAAGGTAAACATAACATATAAGTGACTGTTTATTCCAACTTTTTATTTCACGATTCAATATCCCTCGGTAAGACTAAAAGTATTAACGATTTGAACGGTTGGTTCCAGGGATGGTTGTCGGCCATACATAGAAATATACAATGAAGATAGAATGCTGTTATCCACACTACAAGATTATGATAGATTGCATCTTTACTCCATGGCAGAAGGCAAAGTAAGTACTTTTTATGAGAATTTGTGAGATAGCAGATCTGATAAACCTTACCCTGGCTAGTTAAAAAACTTGAAAGTAATAAAAAAATTACCTAGGACCTAATTTTACCGACGCACAGTGGCAGATTCCCATAGAAGCATGGTGGACAAAATTATTTAGGACTTGGGATTATGTGTAAACGATGCCTTGACTTATGTTTTATCATAATTAGTGAAAAAAATTAAAAAAAATAGTTAACCCTAGTATAAAAACGTAACCAATGTAACTTGAACTCTCTGTACGTAGATTTACTATGACCATTGGGGTCAGCTTAGACTGGTAAGATACATAATTCATTTTATTGATTTTAATAACAGTAGAATGGTTATTTTCACATTCTTTTTAATTATGTGCATGGCTGAGGTAATTTACACAATCCGATAAAATAATAACACAATATTGATCGAAATTAAATAGTAGGTACCTATATTTTTTTTTATTTTTTCATTTTTTTTTTACCGGTTACTTAATCAGATTCTTCGAAACTAGGTAAACTGACATTTGCCAAAGACTCTTCACCACGAACTTTCCTAAGAAAATCCAACACTTTAGAACAAGTTACCGTACGTAATTGTTCTGGTACTAAATCCATCTCCAATGCAATGAGTTTTGCATATTCCTGGATTCTTTGGGTCCCAAGGAGCAACAGCACCAAAGTCAACATTTGGTATAATATTTGTATTTGCGCGCACATCAGTTAGGTCCCACCGATTTCTTTTGAAGATCGTGGAATCTAAAATGTCTAGCTCGGTTACCTGCGTTGCCTTATCAGAGGAATTTGACTCAAGTACGAGGGCAGGTTGTTTACAGCAAAGAGACGATGAAGAAGACTTTCTTTTCTTAAGCACAGCTCCATGGCTTCACTGTTCAACCAGTCAATACCTACGGAAGTCAAAAAACGTTCGTAACACTTTCCACTTTGCAACCATTTTTCATTTAACTTGGTGCAATTTCGTGCTATCACCATCTTTAAATGCCTGATCGACTCCTCAGTAGCATCTTTTAAATCAAAATTTTCTTATCATATATTCAAATAACTGTGAATTCTTGTCATTTTTAGGGTGTTTCATCCATTCATCAAAAAATTCTTTTTTCGATAGGTAAATAATGTGTTCTGAAAAAAAATTTAAAAAAGTATGATGTACACCAGTGTGCTGTTTGTAATTATTATTTTTATAAATACCACGAATGTGGCTATAATATATAAAAAATACAGCCCGGGTACAAGAGGGTACATGTAAGTTTCGGACTAAGAAACTTAGAAGATGTAGAAAAATTTGAGTATCTCACGAGTTCCACTGTACATATCTCAATAACAGAACATGTTATAACACTTGTAATTTATAAATAAAACACTACTTACCAATCACTTCACGATTCATGTCAGATATTTTCAATTTTTTTATAAACGAAACTCCGAGATGTTGATGAACACGCAAAACGAAATCGACAATTTATTGCGATTTCCACCCACTTTCTGACTTTCAAACAAATATGTTGAAAAATGTGAGAGTACTTAAATAAAAATTTTACCTGTTCATGACTAGCTATGGTGTTGGCTATCATTATAGCTAGTGCAATGGAAGAAATTCGATAACCCTTTTTGGGAAGCATGATCGGGTCCAATCTGCCACTGTGCGACGGTCCAAATGTGAATATAAATCACCTAGAGACCTATTCATTATCACACAAAATCCGCCAATATCTCAGGCCACCAGTAAATACTTATCTTTAATCAATCAACTAGGCTATTGCAGTCCACTGCTAAACAGTTCGCACATATCCTCTGAAAGGGCCAATCAAAAATAAAACCATATATCAACCATAGCCGCGCCCAGCCCATTTGAGTTCAGTATACATGCTTACCTCCTAAATCACCTAAAACATGCTTTGCTCAGCAATGTACTTAACATTACCACAATGCCGATCATTAGCCAATAAATCAAGTCACAAAATGGTCATATATGGGCAGTACGCTTTTTTGGATGTCTTGTGCGAATAGAATTGAATGTCAACATCCACTAATCAGAGATTTATCCAACCAATCCGCCCGCACCAGGACCTTGTATCTCTCGCGACTTAGGGTCAAGATATATGCCGCCGGATAACTAAACGTAATATTGCAGGTGACGCTGCCGCTAGACACGACGGTGGTGGGCGACGTGTGCGTCAGCGTGTGGCACGCCCGCCAGCAGCTCGGCCGCGTTCACGCCGTGCCCGTGCTCTCGCTGCACTTCCACACCGGCTTCCTCGCGCCCAGCCAGCACGCCATCAAGTTCACTAGGTCTGTAGCTTTACTTCATAGAGCAAGCACAGAGAGGAGGAGGCCTAAGTAACTGTGCGGATTCCTCGCACCCAGTCACCGTGCAATTAAGTAACCAAGTCTGTACCTTTACATCATAGAGCAAGCACAGAGAGGAGGCGGCCTAAGTAACTATACAAATTCCTCGCGCCCAACCAGCACGCCATCAAATTCACCAGATCTGTACCTTTACTGCCTTTACATCATAGAGCAAGCACAGAGAGGAGGTGGCCTTAGTAACTAGAGCTTGCTCGCGTCTAGCCGGCACGCTATCATTTTCAGCAGGTCTGTAGCTTTCCATCAAAGAGCAAACAAATAGGCGGTGGCCTAAGTACCTAGAGCTTGCTACGAATTCCTCGCGTCCAGCCGACACGCAATCTAGTTCACCAGGCCTGTAGCTTTATATCATAGAGCAAGCACAGAGAGGAGGTGACCTAACTGCGGATTCCTCGCGCCCAGCCAGCACGCCATCAATTACACCAGATCTGTACCTTTACATCATAGAGCAAGCACAGAGAGGAGGCGGCCTAAGTAACTATACGAATTCCTCGCGCCCAACCAGCACGCCATCAAATTCACCAGATCTGTACCTTTACATCATAGACCAAGCACAGAGAGGAGGTGGCCTTAGTAACTAGAGCTTGCTCGCGTCTAGCAGGCACGCTATCATTTTCAGCAGGTCTGTAGCTTTCCATCAAAGAGCAAACAAATAGGCGGTGGCCTAAGTACCTAGAGCTTGCTACGAATTCCTCGCGTCCAGCCGACACGCAATCTAGTTCACCAGGCCTGTAGCTTTATATCATAGAGCAAGCACAGAGAGGAGGTGACCTAACTGCGGATTCCTCGCGCCCAGCCAGCACGCCATCAATTACACCAGATCTGTACCTTTACTTCATAGAGCAAGTACAGAGAGGAGGCGGTCTAAGTAGCCAGCGCGCTATCAAAATTAAACTACACCACTATAGATACGTAGAGGATGCGTAGGTAATGTGACTGTCAGACCAACCTTGTTCACAGTATAACAGGCGAGATCTAAGTACGAAGTGTACTGTTCGCATTCGTTCTAGGTGCAGAGCCTTAAGGTATTCTAAATATAATTCTACTTGATACTAGATAGGCGACACCCCTCCGGTTCCAAATAATAATAAAGCACAAATACCAAAACACCCGAATCTCCGATTGGTCTTTTTTTCAGAATGACTAATTCCCAAAACTGAACTGAATTGCAAAATGACTGATTTTCTCAATGACTGAATCTCATTTTTTTTTATACTACGTAGGTGGCAGACAAGCACACTACCCACCTGATGGAAAGCGGCCACCGTGGCCTATGAACGTGTGCAACACTAAGGGTGTCACACACGCGCTGCCCACCCTGAAGGGAAAAGGGGAGAGCTGGGAAGGGGTGGGGAGGCTAGGAAGGGGAGGGGGAGGAGGGGTATAGTGAGCTCTGACTCTACATCTCATACACTACAAACATTTTAAACATTGTTTTTATGTGATCAAATTTTTCTATACAGGTCCGAAATTGACGGCATCGATGAAACGTCTCCAGTGAATGACCACTTCTCAAACAATACGCACGCGGTGATAAGCCTGGTGGTGCAGAACGGCGAGAGGCGCAAGCCCCGCTCCGACCTGTGGGAAGAGGACCACTCCTTCCCTATACGCACTCCTGATGTACTTTTCTCTACCAATTTAGAGAGGGATGAAACCATCGATAACTTTGGTGAGTATTTATTAAAGAGATTTTTCTATAGACCATCTACGACCGCTGCACTGCGGTGTGGTGTAGCGGTAAAGGTTCGACTGCTACGCATGGGATGCCGGTTCGATTCCAGCTCTGTGCAAATATTTGCATATGTATCGTACCCGGATTATTGAACCTAACTTGGAGAAGTACAAGTGTGTTCTCAATATTTATAACAATAAGTTACACTAAAGTATAATTAGTATAATATTATATGAATTAATGTGAGAATGAAAGAATATGAGTATTTTTATGTATATATTACATTTTAAATCCCATAATACCAGCTAGTTAAGCAATTCTAACTTTGAGTCTAAATAGCAGTGTGTAAAATGTCGTAGGTAGTGAAATATTCTAAATTTGGTAAAACTGAATATTGATCTTTTTGTATTCTTTATAGGGCTTATTTATTTATCTAACATAATCAAAGTAAATATATGTACCTGTTTAGAAATCTGTGTATATGTGTATAACATCATTATGTCTATTTATGCAGCGAATCTTCGAAAGAATCCCTCGGCAGTGCCACGAACAAGTACGTCTTAGTGTTGTGTGTTTACCATACTTGGCTTGATTTATCCGAGGATAGTTGTATGAACTAGACCACAGGTTTGTGGGGTACTTTACTACTGGTTGTAGCCAAGATCCAGTTTACCAACCTATTAGAACTTTTTCCTGGGATAAAGTAGTCTTTATGTTATTTCAGGCTTTAATCTATTTCTATGCCATTGTAATTTGATCAGTACAAATGTAAGGGCGTGATTGAGTAACAAACATCTTCACAAAAATTCATATTTATATAAATAGGATAGTAGGAATTAGAATTGTAGGATATACGTACTGAATCATATCATTACTAAATATAGTTTATACTATTTCTGTACTGACAGTTTAATCATAAAGTGTCGGCACAAAAATAGTATGAACCAATTTGAAAAAGTTAATATCCAGATAGAACTTGAAGCCCCAATCATTCTTTTACGCCAAGAATGCAACGGAGTATGAACTGGCTAATAATGAACATAACAATTCAACTTATCTCCCTGACTTGTATGTGTTTAACATTTCATCTTTATTTTATTCTTCAATGCATCATAATCAGAGGAAAAAAAAGTCTAAAAACTTATTGACCTCATTGGTTCACTGATCATGGTAATGGTACAAATAACAGCTATCCTCGATTATATGAAGCCTCAATAACGATTCATCAAGCTGTTTTAGTGTTTGTAAATCACGCTATCATATATTACGGGCATGACGTGCACTTTCATTTAAAAAAAATATATATAAAAACTATTTGTTGAAGACAGCAATTTAAATATTTATTTTATTTAGGTGTTTCTATTTATTTATTTAATTAGGAATATAAATATTGTAAAGTAGTGTATTAATTATTAAGCATCATCATCAGACCGCGGACATCCACTGCTGGACGTGGCCTCATGTGCTATACAAATTCCAGATATGCACAGCATTGATTGACTGCCTTATAAAAATAATAATATAAGGAATTAAAAATATCAGATTAGTATTTATATAGAACACAATAATAAAAAATATTTTTTTAGATTTTGTGATTTCTTTTTTAATTTGTCAAATCGATCACCTCATGTCATGTCATATACCTATTAAAAGTGATTTTGGTAATCAGTTTTCTTATAAGTGGTGTGTTTAACCAATAATAAGGTTATACGGTACAGAAACCCGTACTATAATAAATATTGAGCTGTTAAGTTTTTGTTATTACATTTTTAAACTTTTTGAAGATCACCCTACAAACTAATGAATAGTACATACAATAAGGCCCTGCGCAGACGACAGACTATCCGTGACGCACTTTTTAGTCTGTGAAAATAGAACCTATGCAATTATAAGCAGTAACGTACACGACGCGCAAAAAGTCCGGCGTACAAAAAATCCGTGTAATTCGGGCAGACCGCACTGCGCCGCGGTGCGCCGCTCCGCACAAAAGTGTGTGAAAAAAATTAAAAGCTTGCTTCAACGCGCGCTAACGCAGACGGCGCACACTTTAGTCGGCAATCTGCATTTGCTAGGGGTGGACGTAACGCACGCGATCTATTATCATGGCGCCAGAGGTCGATGTAACTATATTAATTCAAGAAATACAAAACAGACCAGCAATTTATGATACAACTCATCAAATGTATTAACAAACATTTTATAAAATTTGAAAAAGAATGCCGGATGTTGTTTCAGAATTGAATGTTTAGTATGGAACTGTCCCTTCAGTAATCTTTCCGAAAGTATAGGATGTACCCAAAATTCTCTATTTCTTCTTCTTTTTCTGTACTTCATGTACAAAATAATACTTCGCGATCTCTGCACTATTTCCATAGCGTCTACGTCTCTACAGCTCGGCCGACAAAATGATCGAAGATGTGCGTCGTGTGCGTTGAGTCTGTGAAAAATCCGCGACCGACTTTTTGCGCGCCATGCATACTTTTTGTGCGCCGCAGACTCGATCGCACAAAAAATGTGCCGTCTGCGCAGGGCCTAAATACATTCTGTTTTCTGTTATTGTAATCTATCATATTATGTAACTCAACAGTAACTGCAGACTACCCGCCACGGGAAGTAGAACGCGAACGTGCCCGCCCCACCCGACCCGCACCTCCTACCCCCGCACCTCCTTCCCCCGCACCTCCACACCGCCCTCCCCCTCCCCAAGCCCCGCCTGCCCCCGCCGCGTTGCTCGACGACGACACTGACAGTGACAACACGGCAGATTTCCTCAATCTCAACTTGTCGGGGGCGGCCCCGCCTCAGGAACCCCCTCGGACTGAGAAAAAGCTGGGCAATCAGGACTCATTCGATTTCTTCGGGTTGATGGAGAAGCCGGCCACCGACGACAATTTTGGGGATTTTTTGAGCGGACAAGCCAAGGATACTGCTCAGGTGTGTATTATATTGAAAACCTATGTGTAGGTACGATATAGATGTAGGCGTTACATGGCGGTAATCGATTACAAAAAATATATATTAGGGAAGGGAGGGGGACCCACCACTCACCCACGGTTCAACAACCCAACGATGATCAATTAGTAATAATTTGCTATTGTTACCGTTGGATTGTTAACCGTGGGTGAGTGGCGGGTCTCCCTTCCTCCCCCAATATATATATTTTTTAACTTATGTGTAATTCCAGGCTGTAATCTATCCTTTGACCAAATTTTAGCTCGATCAGTTCAGCCATTAGAGCCCGATTGATAACAAACATACACACATCCAAAACATCATAACAAACTGTCACGTTTATAATATCAGTAGATCATTATCATCATTACAACCATAGGATATTCACAGCTGAACATAGGCCTCTTCCATATTAGTAGATGGTAGATTATAATATTAGTAGAACACAATAGTAGAAATTCACTCATAAACTCACGCCTTTATCCCCGAAGAAGTAGGCAGAGGTGCTAGCACCCACATTTCGCCAGTTTATGTTTAGGTCCCAATGTAACAGGTGGCGAGCCTATTGCCATTAACCGGGCACTTGTACTTCGAAAAGTCATTGTTGTGTGCCATGGTAACCTGGGATCGAACCCGAAACATCGTCTCAGCAGTCCATTACCCATACCACTAGGCTACCGCAATAGTAGAATCATTGTATTAATAATGTTCGAAATATTTCTTACAGACATTTGTATCTGAATCTATATTTGGCGATCTGCCCGCGCCTTCGACGGAACAACCAGAGGCCCGCAAAGTGGTCTCGAGCGATCCACTTAATTTCGACCCCTTTGGTCTGAACGACCCCATACCTACTAAGCAAGAACCACTTTTGGCACCTCAGCTGATACCCGATGACAGTAAGTAATGTTAAAAGAGTTCGAGATGTTCTTTAATTATCTCTTTATCTCTATTTATAACTAGCTATTGCCCACGGCTCCGCCAGCGTGGACTTCTGGTCCCGTTCCCGCTGCTCCGCTGGGTATGAAAAATAGATGTTGGCCGATTCTCAGACCTACTCAATATGCTCACAAAATTTCATGAGAATCGGTCAAGCCGTTTCGGAGGAGTATGGCAACGATAACTGTGACACGAGAATTTTATATATTAGATTTGTATCACACCTTTTCTGACTCCGATATTTTATTTTAGTTAATAAATATCGTAATTCAATATCGTTTCGAGATCCAATGTCAATACAGGTACGGATCACGTTTGCACACATGTAATAATATCAGAATATATTTGCAAAGATAGCGATTTTATAATTGATTAAACAGTCTATTAGGTATTTTTTTCTGATAATGTCCTTTGATATTCGTTCCGAGCACAATTCAAAAGTTTGAAGAAGGTAGATGAAATCAAATCGTTTATTTCTGTTAAACACGCCGCCGCGCCCTCTATCCGTATACATGGCGGCCTACAAATTCTAAAAGAAAATCTCTGTCATCATATCAAACCACATCGCATAGAATAATGGCTGCCTTCAGATAATTTGATCAAACTGACAGTTTGTCGTCAGTTTGTCTGTGCCAAAATTTTATCAAATTAAATTTTAATAAAAATTAAATTAATAAAAAAATTATATTAAATAAAAATAATGAAATTTTTTTTTCAAATGACTTAAGAAATATGAATTTGCGTATTTTTATTTGATCAATGACTTTGATCTAACTTTTTTGATAAAAAATTGAGTGTGTGTGTTGTGAGCCTTCAGTTTTTGCACTTGTTGCTTGAGATCAATCAAATAAGTTCTTGAAAATAATACAATGAGTCAAAACAGAGAGATCCGACTGTGGAAAGCAAACACAGCAAAGTACATCGTATGTTGTGTCCCAGACCGTCCGTCCAGCGTGCCCCTGGAGCGCGCGCAGGCGTCCCCGGCGCGGCGCGACCCGTTCGCGGAGCTGGGGTCACTGGGGGCGCTGGGCGCGGGGCTCGCCAGCGCCGGCGCCACGCCGCGCGCCTCGCCCGCGCACACGCCCGCGCACGCGCCCCGCGCGCCGCCCGCCGCCTCGCCCGCGCACCAGCCCGACTACAGGTGCGCACGCTCAAGCTGTGGAATGAACTCCCTGCCGTGGTTTTCCCAAGCGACTACAATAATAATATAATCAAGAAGGGCATCAGAAGTATTCTACAGGGTAGGCAGCACGTGTGTGACGCCTCTGGTGTTGCAAACGTCCGTAGGTCACGGTGACCGCTTCCCATCAGGTGGACCGTGTGCTTGTCTGCCACCTAAGTGGTATAAAAAAAAACTGCACTGCACTGACGACACGTGGCGTGACATATATGCCGCGTCTACATTTACGTAAATGTGCGTCCACATTTGTTACATGAACAGCGGACCGGATAACGTGACATCGAGACAACTTTGAGTGTGGATGTAACAATTTGTAGCACATGGGCACACAAACTAGATTTGCGCTGACGCGGCCGCCAGTCGATCGATGGTATCACTTAAGCTCAGCTATCACGCAGCTGAATACGCGACGGACACGCACTTCTGACACGGTCACGCCCAAATGGTACGTAAATGTAGACAGCATGACATTTTGCCGTGACCGTGTCTCAATGAACTGTGACCAGTCGAAAGGGCTCATTATGAGATAGGTGTTAAAAATTCATTAACTCATCTGGTTTATCCTAAATTAATTCTCGCTTCCACCAGAATCAACGATACTATTTTCGTTCTAAATAGTTTATGTAGTATGTATTCGACGCCGCGACGGACGTAATGAAGTAATTTTATCCTTATGCAATTCTTTTTGTTTTCTAGTCGAGCACACTTCGAACCAGCTAAATCACCCGGTGATGATAAACCCAAGAAATCGGGCGACGTGTTCGGTGACTTGCTCGGTAGCCAAGGTTACGACTTCGCGAAAAGAGAAGCCGGGCCTAAGACAATAAACGCCATGCGCAAAGCCGAAATGGTTCGCGATATGGACCCAGAAAAATTGAAAGTGAACGATTGGGTGAGTAAAAAAATTGGTGCTTGTAAACATTTTACGCGGAACCCTAGGACTTGTCATGTCTAGTATTAACTAGACCCGCACAAATAGACAGCGCCATAGACGTGTGTATAAAAATACGGACGGAATTCCAAATATTATCGACTGAAGAAAAAGTGGCATATATGGTGAGAATATGTGCGTATTTCTCAGGTGGGCGAACTAGGTGCCGAAGAATTAATATCATAATAGGGTACATTAATACGTAAAGTAAGCCACCTGAGCTGTCTGTATACAAAATACGCACACATTCTCCCCATAAGTAAACCATTTTTGTGTTTCAATTTATGTTTTGTGTTCATTTTCATTCGCTTCACGTTATAATTATGACATTACCTCCATGAATACAGCAATTCAATTATTTGTGTAGTTATTGTTTGCAATTTGATTTGTTCGTTAGTTAAAATGTATAATTATTGTTTGCCAGACGGAGGGCAAGAAAGCAAATATTCGAGCTTTGCTGTGTTCTCTACACACGGTGGTGTGGGCCGACTGCCGCTGGACTCGTTGCGACATGTCGCAGTTAGTGACGCCGGCCGACGTCAAGCGTAACTACAGGAAGGCGTGTCTTGCCGTACACCCTGATAAGGTACACTTCTTTATCAACCTAAAGCTTACAGAGCCCAGAGTCAGGTATCCTACTGCTTTTCTTTGGGTTCGTGGGAGTGACTGTCGTTTAAACTTCATACCTTGAGGTAAAAGCCAGAACAATTCTTCTAGTAAAAAGAAGGACAAAATTAAGTCTTGACAGCTCTCATCGATCAATTGACATTTGAGAGTATTTAATGATCACAGTGTCGATGTATTTTCTTAAAAATAGTTTCACAAAAAACCTGTCTTTGTCATTTCATTTAGATAGATTGAGACTGAATGTTCAATAGATCTTTATTTCGGCCTCAACTCAGCTGGATTTTTTATACAACTAGCACACGTCGGTAGGCCACGGTAACCACACTCTAGGTACCCTGGTGGAGTGTGGTTACCGTGGCCTACCGACGTTTGTAACATCAAGGGCGTCACACTCGTGCTGCCGACCCTGTAGAGGGGAGGGGTGAGGCTTAAGAGAGCTTTTGTGTCGTTAGTGTAGAAGACAAAGCTGGGTTTCATACCATCACATAGTGGTGACATCTTAAGCTCTCGGTTTACCCACTGACAACACAAAACATTGAAATTTAGGAATATTCTGGTAGATGGTATTTTTAACACCGCTGAGATGTGCAGCTCTAATTGAATTTGCTTATTTACAGCAAATGGGAACGGACAACGAGAACATCGCTAAAATGATCTTCATGGAACTGAACAACGCTTGGAGTGATTTCGAGAACGACGCTAAACAACAGAATCTGTTCCAGTCCTAATTTAGGCGTGAAATGATGTTCAACATCGTATATGTATCTAATCTATACGAAGATACTGCATTTATATTATAACAGATATATTTGTACTCCTCGGAAATGTCAGAAGTCATGTCGAGAAGGTGAAGTCTATCTGATGTTGCTAATGTCGATATATAAAAGTATTAAAGCAACGCTTATTAAATAGCACGGTAATATTATTAACAACCAGAGTTTCAAACCAGAAAGACAATTTCGCCGAGATTTGAAAAATAAACAAAATGGCAGCTGTCAAAGTCACGTGGTAAATCCTCTTGAAACTCTATAGGTGAGTTATGGTTGAGTATATTAAGGACACTTATGTAAAGACAAAGCCAGACCGTAGACGGAAAACGAAAGTTATTATATCTATGTGCAAATTGAATGTTAACTATCTATTGCAAATCATTTTGTCTTACTTATAACTGAGTAAGGAGTATAACCTATTGTGATAATTATTTTACGTTTTATGTCAACTGGTTCATTCGATATATTCGACGCTATTGCATGATTAACAATCGGCCATGTGCTATTGCCTGAAATTACCAAATGCATGATTTAAAAAAATATGGAGGACTGTAGTGAAGTGTAGTGAAGTTGGCAGTCTACTAGGACCCACATTCTACTAATTCTCAACCGTTTCATTAAAATCAGGTCATTGAATTTCAGACTTTATGACTATGTGATTAAAGTCTAAAATAAAATAGCTTCTTGTAGAGTGAATATAACAATGAAATGAACTCTTTTTAATGTCATTTAAGACTTTAAATCAATGTTGTTAAAGTCTAAAACTAGCATTTTTGTAACCTGACATAACAATTATTCGGGGATAAATGTCCAGAACAACCTATAGTCATATAATTCCATGTATTGTTTATCCTATTGCCTTATATATAATATGTGGGAGGGTTGATAGTCACCAATGTCTGGAAATGAGAGTATGTATGGGTATTATATTAGTTTTGATCTTACATGTAGTTATCACGTCGTTGGGCGTATATTACTTTTCATAGCCAAAGCACAAATTTATTTTCATTCACAGAATAAACGATATAGTAGTGAGCGAATTGATAAATACGACATATTATTGAATATGTACAGTGGGCTACAAAAGCTCATAAACGCCTTAAGATTCATAATCCTTTGACAGCCTAAGTGTAATTTAACCAAAGTAACATAGATAATGTTTAATAAAATAAACTATTGATGTCTTTGATTCTTTATAAGAAAATAAGTAAACTCATGCAAATTGTAGCCTAAACTTATAACATTAATAAGTAGATCTATTATTCAGAAGCTTCTAAAACTAGTAGTTATGTATTGACATCACGTCATACAATTTTGTTCCTCAAATTGTCCAGGGACTTTTATAGCCCGCTGTACTCATATAATTCATATAAACAGCTTAATTGTTCACATGGTTACGATAGCACAGTGCTATTAATCATATAAGTGTATTTTATTCAGTAGTGTTATGAACGAATGCGGTGAATAGAGATACTCATTCAGAGATTACAATACAGCCACATAAATGCCATTCGGGTTTATAAGACTTGCGATACTTGGCTGTAAGTTCATTCGAAATAAGAAAATCTCTGACGGTTAACTAACGGCAGATTACGGAATACTAGTACATACAATAATATTTGTACATTACGTAATATTGTTAATGTGTAGTTGTTTGAGCGCAATTTAATGAAAAGAGTACTTGGTTGAAGATTTGGTGGTGCATAAATACATTAATTGTTATAGTTGCGGCACGTTATGATGGCCGTTTTGACACGACTGGTTTTGCTCGTTTTCTCCTTTTTGGTAGCTGAAGTATTTTTCTGTGCCAGTCTCACCATATTATTCTTTAGTTATTCGTCTAACAGTTGTCCAATATTAAGCGCACCAAAAAAAGAGAAAACGAGCAAAACCAGTCGTGTCAAATCGGCCATTACAGCGTACCCAATTATTGTTACTAAACATAATAAATTATTTGTGGGCGTTCTTTACTTAATAGTTTAGTGTTTACTTAGTACATTCGCGTACATATTTTAGAACAAAATGTACATTAGATATTAAATATCACGAGAGCTAAAAAAAGCCCCTGTTCCACATATCCCTACTGACGTATCCCCACTGGTAGGGATACTTGGATTTTTTTCCAATTATAGCTACCGGTAGGGATATATGGAATCGTTTTCTCCATATATCTCCGCCGATTTGCACTGGTGGGGATAGTTGGATTTTTATTTCCATTTATCGCTACCAGTAGGGATAATAGGACGGGTATGGAGTGTTCATAAAAGCCCCAAACGCGAGTCATGAAAACCTTTTTTGAATAAAACCTGTTTTAAATGTGAAAACTTTTTATGTTTTGTTGACCCAGAAAGAAGTAAATTGTTTTTGTGACATTGTCAATTTTCTTTACGTAATTACTTAGGCATTACTAAAGAGAATAAATAAATACAAGGAAATATTATTATTTATTTTCCGCTTGTAGTTACAACTTTGCAGTAATGAGTGACATAATATTCTTAAAAAGGGGTCGAGGTATTTGTTTACTTAACGATGGTTATCAATATCACAGAAAAAAAGTATATGCGAATGGTAATGAATATTGGAAGTGTGCCGCTACGAAAAAAAATAAATGTATTGGATCTCTCACAATCCAAGTAAGTTTTATGTTAGTTAGACTAACGACAAGACTGAAAGAGTTAAAGTAAAATAAAACAGTAATAGTTTAAGCTAGGTACTTTATCATCGGGTTATATTATTTTACAGGATCGGATGACTATTAGAAAAAAGGTTGCTCATTTAGAATCATGTTTACGTAACGTGGCGAAGAACGAAATTGAGGTACGATTAGACAATTGCAAACAGCAGATTATTGCTAACCCTGCACTTCCAATTCCAAGTACTTTTGAAAACATGGTTAAAGGTATTGAAAACGATACTTTGGATATGATAGCTGCCGTACCGGAGTTTCGCAATGTTAAATCGTCTTTATACAACTGTAGGAATAAAGTAGCCGGAACGAAAAAAATGTTTTTTAATAGTTATGAAGAGGTGGCAGTACCACCCGTATATAAGCATTTTTTAGTTGCTGATTATTATTATAATGGAGATCGCATTTTAATCTTTGGTAGTGAGTGGTCCAATCAGTTTCTGGCCAAATCAAAAAAAATTTTTTTGGATGGCACTTTCGCAGTTTGCCCTAAACCATTTACTCAATTAATAACTATACATTGCGACATAGGAAGCACATTTCAGTATACCAATATTTTCCCCGTACTGTACGTTCTTTTGCCAAACAAGAAATCTGAAACATACGAAACTATGTTTAGACTGATTAAATCTTCACTAAAGATTAATACCGGTACTGAATGGGACCCGGCGTACGTTATGATTGATTTTGAGGCGGCAATTGCGAAGGCCTTGACGTTAGTATTTCCAAAAGTTCAAATTGGGGGATGCTACTATCATTTTCATAAGGCAATATGGAGAAAAGGGAAGGAGTTAAAGTTGACCAAGAATCGCGACAAGAGAAGAATATTAGCATTAACAGCATCGTTGCCTTTATTGCCTATTGGAAACATAGATGAAGGATGGGCATACATAGAATCTCAAGTATTGGAAGAATTTAAAATGGAAAAATTTATGAAATATTTCAAACACTTTTGGCTGAAAAACGAAAATTTCCGGAAACAGTGGTCTGTTTTTGGGCAGAAACATAGAACGAATAATTTTGCTGAAGCATGGCATTTCAAAATTAATGAAAAATGTAATAGACAACTAAATTTATACGGATTACTAAATATACTACATAAGCACTCTATAGTTCAAAGGAACCGCTTCAAATGTATTATACACGATTTGAAAGCACCAAAACTGCGTGACGTGATATTGTTATCCAAAATGCACAACTACAACTTGTTACGGCAGAAATTACTGTAGGTGCTTTCTTAGATATGGTAAGATAAACGAATACATTGATTGTGCGATGCAACGGATCACAAATTTTAAGTTTTATGTTGCTTTTTTACTTTTTTCTGCGTCAAATAAACATAAAAAGTTTTCACATTTAAAAAAGGTTTTATTCAAAAAAGGTTTTCATGACTCGCGTTTGAGGCTTTTATGAACACTCCATACCCGTCCTATTATCCCTACTGGTAGCGATAAATGGAAATAAAAATCCAACTATCCCCACCAGTGCAAATCGGTGGAGATATATGGAGGAAACGATTCCATATATCCCTACCGGTAGCTATAATTGGAAAAAAAAATCCAAGTATCCCTACCAGTGGAGATACGTCAGTAGGGATATGTGGAACAGGGGAAAAAAAGTATGCAGGAAAAGTTATGATTGATTAATTGTAGGGAAAGTTTCGCGACTCAGATAATGGCTATAAGTATAAACTGTCAATATATACTTAAGAAAATTATATTCGAGATATGTAACACTATTTTGAAATGGAATTAATCTATTTAATCTAGGTTGTAGACGTTAATTGGCTTCTTAATCGAAAAGAAAAAAAAATGATATATTGATCCGAATATATAATTAATTGCTTTCATATTATATTTGCCAATTACATGTTAGCACAGATAAATATAATATAAAATATTAGTAATGTTTTTGAACAGAAATCTATCACGACACTTGGCTGTTATACGAATATCATTAATTAGTTAACGGAGCCACTGAGTAAGAGATAACAGTGGCGAGAGGTGCACATATTAAGAAGGGTAGTTAAGTGGCCGTTTCACCACAATAATTCTACTAATATTTGAATTTGTATTTGCAATATGTTTGAAATATTAAAAAAAAACATCAAAGAAAGATTTGTATACACACTTTGATTTGAAAACCTGAGTTGAATTTTGCCAATAACGTTAATGATTCACATGTCTATTACTTCTTCAGTCATTCCCTGAACCTTTTTCCCAACTCAGTTGGGGTCGGCTTTCCAGTCTAACTGTGATGCGGCTGAACTTCGATATTTTCCGTGAAGCGACTGCCATCTGACCTCCACAACCAATGGTCTAATGACCAATGGCGATATCGAAGTTCCAAGTTAGGCTGGTTGGACTTTTGAGGGCTCCAACTACCCGTAACGACTGCCATAGATGTTTGTATGGCAACCGGGACCGACGGCTTAACGTGCTCTCCGAGGCACTTATAAACCTGCGATAAATACACACATAACTTCGAAAAGCATCGAAAAGTCATTGGTGTGTGCCATGGTAACCTGGGATCGAACCCGAGACCTCGTCTCAGCAGTCCATTACCCATACCACTAGGCTACCGCGGCTTCTTGTCTATGTCTATTACTTCTTAGGGAAATAAAATTCTTCGCACCTATAAATCAGAATTAAGAAAAGAAGAATGTAGGAATAGTATTAATAGTCCGATCGCCACTGTAGTTATATAGGTAAACAATCTAATTATACTGTGTACACGCATCACTGGGTTCTATAATAATTTAATGAAAATATTTCAAAATAATTTAATGAAAATACGAAACAGGTGTTGGTTGTACATAGATCATTATTCAATTTTATTTTTTTAATTCCGTAATTATAAAAGTTGGTGTTGCTAGGTATTAAATAATTAATTTCTGAGAGCTTACTATAGGTAACGTTAAGTTTTTACATTCCTAAACGAAGTTGTAGTTGGGTGTTCCATTGTAGTTTTTAAAATGTCTGTGACATAGAGAAACATTGCATTAATATTTTGAATCTATGTTTATAGTGAATTTATTTATTAAAAATATTCGATTTAGACAATTTAGCAGTTAAATTACGGCACTATAACATTCATTGGCAAACATACTAGCATGCCTTTTAATATGGCTTCCTCCTATCAATTAGCAAATCATGGAAAATTCCTTGTGTCTATACTGTTATATGATGTGTTAGGACTATAAAATCTGACTCTTCATGTTTGATTTGGAGTCAGAATAGATGTAAATGTCATCAATACTGTGTATATTTTGCTTAGATAATGTACCTTGTCTAAATACCAGAACTGTTCGAAAATAAAGTCATTATAAAAATATTTTGTTTTGTAATTGGTGCCCTTAACGTGTCGAAATATTTATAAGACTCTTCAAAACTGAGGCGATTGAGAGCTTTCAGTCAGAAAAATGAATTCCCACAAGGCACTTCTGCCGACCACTTTTTTAGTTTTTGGTCATCTAACATAAACTGATATGATGATAATGACTCATGATCATTATATCAGTTTATAAGTAGGAATAGATGAATTCACTCCCACATTTCTCTAACCGTTGTATCAGGCCCTACATAATCCCTATTATGTAGGGCCTAATACAACGGTGCAATGCAATACGGCAATACCCCGGGCTCACCCCCTGTGAGCCCGGAGTATTGCCGTATTGCATTGCCTGGAGCACTATTGTTGACTCGAACCACGCATCTGAAGCCGAGTTTGGGCTGTATATATCTGTATGATCCTACAGTCCTATCCGTTAGTAGCCTTGTACGATACCTCATGGAAAGAGATAGGGAACCATTACATAGAGCAGTGCTGTGCCAGGTGCTGCTATATCAGATTATGTTAGAAGTAAATAAAGCACTATTATAGTTATTTATGAAATATATTATGAACTTAACATAAAACACTACTTTTGTCAGCTTTCTTCAAGTTTAACATCAACATCCATGCACCCATATTTCTCCAATAATTCTTGTTTCTTTCTTCTCAGAAGAGCTTCTTCGATGTCTTTTTGTGAAGGTACCGCTACGTGTGACGTCACTACCGGCCTGGCTGGTTCAGCATCATCATCCTCTATTCGCTTGTCATCAGGCTATAATGGAAAAGAGTTATATTAGATTTCTGTAACTCAGGCCCTATCTGTGAGGTCATCCGCTGCGTTGAGAGTGCGTCAGTAGCGTGCGCACGCGGCGGGTTGCGTGGCGAACAAATTGTGTAATAGAAATAGAAGCAATGGAAATAGTGGGACAATCGGTCTGAATCAGGCCCAGTATTTCTATCAATAGAAATACATAATAGAAATAGTGAGATACACCCATGCTATGTGCCCTATGTAATGAACACGTGACACCACGCTGTGTGGCACGCGACGGGTCCGCTCAACGCAGCGGACAGCATACAGGCTGTCCGCTGCGTTGTCAATGAATTATTTTTAAAAATATCGAAAATAACATCAACTTACATCTTCAGGATAAATATTTTCTTCGTCAGACAAATCTTGATCTTTATTTTCTTCCTTTTTCTTTTTCCATTGTTCGATCGCTCTCGCTATGGCTGAAATGTAAAGTTGTGTGACTAGCCCCGTACTTCGAAGTAAACAAACCCTACTGTAAGTAACAAAACTAAAATACCTACTATACCTAATACTCACTTATTTCAAATTATACATAATTTTATTATTGAGCTTTTCAACGAAATTGTAACGTGTTTTGCAAGATTACCTTCCTTTTCAGCATCTTGTTCTAGTGGCATGAGTAGACCGTCGTCATCGTCTCTATACCCATAGTAATCAGCGTCTACATCTCTCATGAGATCTGCGCGAGTCCGGCGCGGCGGCGGCGGCGGCTCTTGCTCGAATAGTTCGCGAACACCTTATAAATAAAACAGTATTTTAAATCCTGATTTCGTTTGGAACCCTATTATATATTTGGCAAGGCGCTAGGCGAGAGGACTCCCACTCCGAAGGACCCACCTGCTTCTTCTTTCACTAATTCCATTCCACCCTCGCGCCCCTTTAGCACGTGCCTACTTTGTCATTAGGGTAATCCGCCACTGGGGCTGATATACCCAATTTTTTTGAAAACACCACCTTTTATAAGTTCACCAAAATATTTTGTATTAAAATTGACCCTTATTCTAAATTACAAGCCGTTTGCAAAGGTGGTGTTCGTGTTTAATATAATATAATGGGCGAATAAGGGACCCAATTTCGAAATATACTGTTTACTTGTTGAAATGGTGTGCGTGTTTAGCCTCAGCAGAGATTATTGCCTCCTAATTTGTATGTTAGATTGTTGCTACTGTTAGCATCAAAGTTTATGGATCAAACAGCTGGTTACATACCTGGTAGATCTTTAGCAGCTCCGAAATACTTGTATCCTCGGTTCCCTGGAACTTCTTTTCCGTCTTGGTCAAGCATCTTAGGTCCGACACGGGCATGGTCTGGTCCACCCAAACTCTTTATTTGCACCTCCCAGTGGCGCTTCTCACGCATCAGTTTGTTGATTTCATCGTTCAAATCACGGATTCGAAATTCACCGAGACCAGCTGTTGGAAAATTGCGGTTACTGTTATATCAGTTAGCATCAGTCATGGGTTAAAGAAAGTAAATCAGGTACAACTTATACAAATGCTACTACAATTACTGCTATTGCTACGCCGGAAGCGTGGGTTTGATCCCCGCTCAGTGCAAATATTTGTATGTATGAATATGAATATTTGCATTGCATTGATCAGAATGTTTATATATATATGTAACACGTATGTATTTACAAACAATACTCAGAATGGTTATACGCATTCTAGAACCCATAACACAAGCTAGTTAAGCTATGCTTACCATGGGTCTAGGTGGCATTATGTAGATTGTCCTAGAACATTGGAATATCAATGAATTTCTTCCCTGGCTGTATTGCATGCTTGTAGGTATTGCCTGGAAGAGATCGCCATTAGCGATAAGGTCGCTTATTGTACCTATTTGTTTATCCGTATTGTAAGTTTTTGACTTATTGTGTACAATAAATAAAGAGTTATCTTTCCTTTTATGGGCACATCATCTAGGTTTGCAGAAATGTAGCAGGTTTTTTAATGAAAATATAAATATGAACTATGTACCTACGGTAGGATATTATGTACCTACGTGTAACTTCTGAATGACAAGTCATATTCGCCCGACGTTTGAGACTATTAAATCTACCTGTTGAACTATGGTAGCAATACTAGAATTTTAACTGTATGTCCATTCAGAAAATTTAACCTCTTATGACGCAAAACTGGCATTTACACTAATAAGGATGCCAGGGTGTAAGTTGACTCATTATGGCATTTCCCTTGAACCCGGGCTGACACTGGGCCATACGGTTTTTGGGATCACCCTTGAGTATGGGTACCACGGTGGCCCACGACGAACCTAATGAAATTGACTGCCGCACTGTATAATTTTAATTTTAATTTAGGATGAATGAAGTGTACACAGAGGGGCGGATTTTACCAGATTCGATTTCGATTATATAGTTATAAATGAAAAGACCACGTTGGTTCAGTTTGTTGCAGTCTTTAATCAGTATATAGTGGGAATTGAGATATTTGAATAATTTATTTCTTCTTGCCTTTTCCTTTCTTAGTTTTGCCAGCTTTCTTGGATTTATCACCTTTTCCTTTCTTGTCTTTTAGTTTTCCTTTACTTTTCTTTTTTTTCGGCTTTTTGACTTCGGTGCTGCTGCACTGAGCTGATATATTTTTATTAACTTCATTTGCAAGTGGAGCTTTTGGAGTTACCAGTTCTATCTCGAGATCTGTTTTCTTATCTTGAGTTTCCAACTTCTTTCCAATTTTCAAAATGAACACATCTTTCTGTGGGTGCAACATTTTGGACATATTCACAGGTACCGGGCAGTTAGTAGGCGTTATGTTGACTATTTTCCTATCTTTTTTATCACTCCTTTCTCGGTTGTTCAAAGTGTACTTCAGATTAGAAGTATACGTTTTCTCCGGATATGTGTAATCTCTAGGAAGGTCGAATTGTATTTGTTCTCCAGTATTATACGGGTTGCTTTCGCAAGAACATAGTTCTTGTATCTTATCGTACTTTCCTGTTCTCTCTAGTTTGCTGGTTTTTGGAACTCTAATTTTTAATTCGTTAACATTCATTTTTGTGTATATTTCGTCATATTTTGGTATATTATCTAAAAATAAAAGTAACAATAAGTATTAAAGTAAAAACAAGTAGATAAATGAGTGTTTTAAAGAATGTAAAATGTCTTACCGTAGTTGTCGTGATGTGAAGGTGGTGGTTCATAAGATCGGTTGGATACTGAACTCGAGACATGAGAACGCGGTCCGCTGTGTCGTATGGAATTCATAATGCAGGGCGGACTCTTTTTTGACATAACTGCTTCTTCTAAAAGTATTTTGCCTTGGTCGTCCATTTCCACCCGTTGACATGAATACATCGCCATACCGTGATCTTCTTTTAAGAGAAAAGATGTGCCTTGCGGCTTAGGTTGAGCACAGAATGCTGTGGTAATCTCTTTTCCCAAAAATGACATTCTGACTGTAACTTCTATAATACCTATGGAGTCAATATTATCACCAGAACCACACGATAAGTAATACATATTTTTGGATAGCGGCGTTGAGGTTGTACATAGTATATTATCTGTTGGTTGCTGTTCTCTCCATTTCGAACACAGTTCTTCCCGTAATGTGACAAATTCAGACGTATAGTCCATGTGAGTTTCGCCAATTTTCGTCACACACGTGGAACACGGCGGTTGCTTAGTTAGTACTAATACAATTTCGAAATCTTTAATACTGCATATTTTGTCATAAGTCATGGCAAACAATGTAGATTTCCCTACATTTAGTTTGTTGAAGTTTTCGATTTTACCATAGGATGAATCGTATAAAACGATTGGTGGCTTCCCCAGAAATGTAGCCGAGATCACTAAATTGTTATAATCTATATCGAAGCATTCACACTTCATATGAATTTTGTTTATAATCATTTCAATGAGGAACAAATGATACGGAAAATTAATATCTTCTTCCATTGTACACCCGCATATTTCTTGTTTTGTACGTGTAATGTCTTCTGATAAACATTTTATCGAATCTCTCAAAGCCTTTGCTTCAGAAGTAAGTGCTTTACTCATTTTAGCTATTTTATCTATGTTAGTGGTTACCCCACTCGCTTTTGATGCTTCTACGTCCTCGGCAAGCCATTTTACGGAATCTGATAATTTTTCGACATTATCACTAATGATTTTTCCTTGTGGTTCCAAATTGGCAACCGCATTCACTCGAGAACCATCTTTGTTACTAGATATACTAGTTTTCATGCTTGGGGATTTTGGAGTATTGATGTTATTATTTCGAGCTTTTGTACTGCCTTGTTCGCTCTTTACACTGCTAGGAGGGCTGTGTGCTACTTTTGGGGACTCCGGTGCAGTTTTTCGGGACTCTGGTGCTGTCTTTGGGGACTCTGTAGCGGCTTTTAGGGACTCTAGTGCTGTTTTAGGGGAGTCTGGTATAGGCTTTGGGGACTCTGGTGGAGGCTTTGGAGACTCTGGTGTTGTTTTTGGGGACTCTGGTGCTGTCTTTGGGGACTCTGGTGTTGTCTTTAGGGGCTCTGGTGCGGGCTTTGGGGTCTCTGGTACGGTCTCTATGGACACTGGTGCGGTCTTTTGGCTTGTAATACTGTTTCGATATATCGAAGACACGTTAACTGGTGATTGTGAGGTAGGAACTGCGGATTTTTGGCTTACAATACTGCTTCGAAGTATTGAAGGCACTATCACAGGGGATTGTGGGGCGGGTACTATGTCTGGAACCAACGCATCGACAACAATGTCGACAACACTTTCTACAATCGGTGCTTCAACGTTATTTAAGGGACTAACTAGTGATGAAGGTGCGTCTGGCAATTCTTCCATATTTAAAATTAATCAACAAGGTATTTACTACAAATTTCACATATTTATAACATTGATGATTTAATAGTCATGACCCTATGGATTTCTGAACAAAAGTTAAAAGACAAAATACCCATAACAATGTAGGTTGGTGTTGAAAAGTTACTTAAATAAATGTGTTGCACATTCAATCTTATTGCATTAGCATACTTGGGGAAGGCAAAAAGAAAGTTTTGAAATTTTTATATTCGCCTCAGATGAATAAAATTAAAAACTATTATTCATTGGAATCATACAATTTTCTGTGGTATAGCTTAATACATAAGAATCAGTGCAGACAGAGATGAGTGCAGCAAAGAGGATTTTATTAAGGCACTTGAAAATGGACTTTAAAATTATTGAAATAAAGAGCCCATATATTTTTGTTAAGGTGGGTACTGACCAACGTTACGAGGTGTAATGTAACATTCGCAGCGAGCGTGTTACACATCGAGCATGTTACGCTGTGTTTTAAAATAGGCGTAACATGCTCGTCAAAACTCTGTGCTCCGCTTTCGCCGTTAGTTCACTCAAGATGTCCGACAACGAGGACGCGTTGGTATCTTTGATTATACTTAATTATTGTTTCATCCAAATTAAGAAGAAGAGAAAACGTTACTGGACATCAAACTTATTTAAAAACAGAGGCGTATGTGGTGGTTTGTCATTGATAGCAATTTTAAAAAACCGAATGATTACTGGACTCTGTATTTTGCTATAAAATACAGAGTTTTTTCTTTGTGCTATTCCATGTTTCAAGAAATAAATAAGAGAGGAACGACGTGTGATTTCTCGAGACGCGCGTGCGCTCGGGACGACTTGCAAGAGCGTACTGGCCGAACCGCGTAACACTCAAAGGATTCGCCAAAAAACCGACAGTTGGATGGAGTACTCAAAGCGAGCAACGAGCGGCTCGTTGCTCGCTGGTTTCCCCGTAACACGACGTACTGACTGCACGAATGCTCGCGGTGTAACACGTAACATTACGCCCCGTAACGCCGGTCAGTACCCACCTTTAAGTTCAACTGTCTTTGGAGGGGAAATACTCTGAAGGTAGCGAATTTCATTCAAATGAAACATTCCCTTACATTTACAAAGAAATATAAAACAAAGGTAATATTACAGAACAAAGAGACCAGAGAGGTAAAAGGTACCTTTGAGGAGCCGCAAGGAATTAAAACAATGAACAATATTATCATATTCAAACCAATTGGTATACTCTGTCTGCAGTTATCATATGCAGTCAGCTATGGAACAATATTTTTAAGAAAACAAATCAAACACTATATTAATCTCTACAATTCTGTCTCCAGGAACCTCCTACATCTTTTGAGTGATTTGAACTTACACGTTTTCAAATAGGAGAATGATAATTAAACTGTAAATTTATAGAAAAATAGCAGAAGAAGAATAGAATAAAGATAAATAAATAAATAAATAAATAAATATTCTAGGACAATCTACACAACGCCACCTAGACCCATGGTAAGCATAGTTTAACTAGCTTGTGTTATGGGTTCTAGAATGCGGATAAACATACTTAGATATTTTTTTTTTTGTAAATACATACATATTATACATAGAAACACCCAGACCAATGCAAATATTCGTATTCATGCGCACAAATATTTGCACTGAGCGGGAATCGAACCCACACCTCCTGCGTAGCAGTCGCGTTCACTACCGCCACGCCACAGAGGTCGTCAATATACTGAATATGTTTTCATTAGACTTACCATTCTGTATTTGAGCAACTTTCTTAGCGATTTCTCTAACAATCTGTAGTCTCCACTTCTCCGCCTGGGGCAGATCGTTGCACTCTGATGCTAGGTAAGGTCTTCTTTCGCGTTGACCACCTGCTTCTTGCACCTGGGCTGCGCGCCATCGCGCCAATGTCGTCCTAATTTAATATGTAAATTTAAAAATTTACTACTTATTCTAAAATATAGAATACATAAAAAAGACATTAAGATTTCATTGTCATGATTAGGCAAAGTGGAGGAGGATAAGCTGTAAGGTAGATCCTGAGCCTGGAGATAGTTCTAGAATATATTTTTTTATATATTCATATAAAAAAATACAATCATTGCACCCCACCTTGGTGCCAATCTACATGGGCGCGATCCAGAGAATAGTGGCCACCCTTCTCTGGATCGCCGCCAAGCTGAGGTAAGCTTGATTGACTAGTCTAGAGAATAGTGACCACCATTATAGAAGGTTTTCGCAAGAATCAGTTTTATGTTTAACAGATTTTTCTCACACTGTGTAAATGACTCTGGACTGTAGGAGAAAGGAAACATGTGAGTTGGCAAAGAAGTCCAAGACTGCCTAGGGTAATGTTCTTATGATGATATTAGAGTTAAGAAAAAGATATTCAGGAATGGAAAATTCGGTAAGTATATAATATTTTAATTGAGTAGATGAAATATGAAAGATTTAGCAAATAAAATGGGAATGCAATTTCAAAATCATTTGCAGTTTTTAATCGCTTATAATAAAGTACCTATATAATTCTTAAGTTACTTACATCGCTTTCTCTGCATTACGGGCCTGAAATGAGAAATATTTGTTATATAATTTTAATTCCTTTACATTGCAGTACGTATACAGAAAAATTTGTGTACTCACAGAAAATACAGGTACATATTTAAATAATATGGAAATAAATAACAATGACTGCCAGCTAATAAGACCCTTGGCACAATATAGACACGTGATAAGTTTTATTTTATTGTCTTTTGTGCAATATAATCCTTAGAAGAACTAGTCTCTTTCAAGACCGAAAACGCAGGGAGTCCTATTGTGGAATCCACGTATAGGTACTTTGTATATGAGACAGTAAACATTATTGATATTATCTTTTAATCGGTTGGCGGTATTTAGTTGAATAAAAAGTTATAAACATAACATAACATAAACTCACGCCTTTATCACGGAAGGGGTAGGCAGAGGTGCTAGCACCCACATTTCGCCAGTTTATGTTTGGGTCCCAATGTAATAGGTGGCGAGCCTATTGTCAATAACAGGGCAGGCACTTATAAGCCTGCGATAAATACACACATAACTTCGAAAAGCATCGAAAAGTCATTGGTGTGTGCATTGGTAACCTGGGATCGAACACGAGACATCGTCTCAGCAGTTCATTACCCATACCACTAGGCTACCGCGACTTTTTCTGGCAAATTCTGGAAAAAGTTATACGTACTTATTATAAATGTTGTATCAAATGTATAACAAATACATTTGTATTTTGATTTGATTAGTGATTAGAGTACGATAAAGTATAAATTTTAATCCTCTTACCATATTTTAAAAACCTGACGCACTTTTTACTTATTTAGATATCTTTAAATCAAACAGTAAACAAACATAACCTCAAATTAGAACTTGTTAGAACTTGGTTCGTTCATTGATTTGATTGACATTGACAATGACAACCGCAAAAACCGCCGACAATCTACTTTTCACAACACCTGACATTGGCAAGTTGTGGCAACACACAGAAGCCATTCAAAAGAATTGAATTGAGACTTCTGCCAGCGTCACGACACATTGTCAATTTTCCTTGTTATTCCTGCTGTTATGCTCTTGCCGGACTATTCACCATTGTTCTACTTTTTGTTATACTAGTATAACAAGCAGGAAAAAAAATTCCTATCTGTTCTACTATGCGGTATGACAAATAGGAAGTATTTAAAAATTAGTAAAATGTACCCTATGTTCTACTAGAACAATAATCCGGAAATGTTGTTAGATGATTAATTTGTCCTATTTGTTCTGCTGATATGCTCTACTGAGAGTGAATTGGATATTATAATTTCTAATGTACCGAAATTCAATTCCAATAGAAATTCTTTGTTTGCTGCTAGCAACAAAGGGTTTATCGAAAATAAACTTCGAAAAACCAGAAAACGTTGAAATATTCCCAAAGTATTCTGATTTCATGCTAGTAGATTACAACAGCAATGGAATTCGAGTAATAGTGTTTTGCGACCCAGCATTAAGACATCAATTCAATTCAATTTTGAACTGAGTCCTCAGAGCGTCACAGAACATCTAACTATGCTGAAGGTAGAAGGTAGGTAGGTAACGGAGATTCTCTTATAGTTTTAGGCTTGATATTTCATTTCCAAGAAAATAAATCTAAATAAAAAAATATTTTTAGTTTACCTATTTAACAAATGCTAGCACCTCGGCCTACCTCTTCGGGATAAAGGCGTGAGTTTATTATTATTATATAACAAAAAAGTACGAGCTGTCGCAACAGTGTATGTTTCCTGTACCTATTCCTAGTAGGTATATACAGTATAACAACTAGGAATCAATAAATAATATTACACTTTCCAAGTGGTGAACATTTTTTGTCACAATGCATAGTAGAACAGATAGGAATTTTTTTTCCTGCTTGTTATACTAGTATAACAAAAAGTAGAACAATGGTGAATAGTCCGCTCTTGCCAAGGAACCTATACTTCTAACATAGAAGTATAAGTTAAGTTCCTTGGCTCTTGCTAAATCAATGCTGTTATTTTCTATTTCTTTTCTTTACAATATGCCCAATAAATATGGCGTGTGATGTCGATGTAAGGAAATTCGTCCAATGCTGTTGTTATGTTTAAGTCTAATGGTCTTTTTGGCGGGAACGAGAAAAGTGTCATAGCGCTGCAGTGTTTCATTTTCTAAATTTGGTGTACATTCGAGTTTTTATGTGTAAAAATGGTGGAGTTTTAGACATAACGGCTTGGACAAAGCACACAAGTGTAGGAGAGTGGAATATTGTAGTGAATTGTGATTTTGACGTGACAACGTCTTATAAATTGGCTTGCCGGGTGACACTTCAAGAAACTGCGTTACGCTCCGCTCACGTTATGCGCTCACAATGAGAGCGAGTGAGAGGCACGCGTCCCTTGCCCGAGCGAGAGAGACAGAGCGAGAGAGAGAGAGTGAGAGAGATAGGCATACACACCGGTTCATGTCTTCTCAAAGTCGTTGTCACGTAAAACTTTCGCCCGTATACCGACTTTACAGGCAACCAATTTTTTTTTTTTCGTGTTGGTGTCAAAATCTCCCTAAGAAAAGCTTCTAGTAAAGTCTCCACTGCTTTACTAGGGCAACTATCATCCGTCATCGTCATCACCATCATCATCATCATCATCATCATCATCATCATCATCATCATCATCATCAACAATCATTTCAACTATACTTATCTTATCACAAAATAAATGAATTCCCAACTCGACACTGGCAAAATTGTCCCCTAAATTGGGTTGATATGTTGCCATCAAAGAAAAAAAGAAGAAGAAGTCTTATGGTCCTGTCATTCAGTTGTCCTCTGTGACTGCTGTCACTGTCAACCTTCTGTCAACCATGCATTTCCCAATTTTCCAATTTTCCCAATTCACATTTGTTTTGTTTTGGTTTGGTTGGTTAGGCAATTTGGAAAATAAAAAATACCTAATATGATTCAGTGATTCAGTGAACGGCTACATAAGTACCTAATCAATTTCGTAGTGCCATGAAAAATACTTGAAATTAGCGTACTGCCATTAATCATTTAGTAAATAAACTTACATATGGACACTAGAAAAATTAACAGTAAACAATCCTGGAAGAACTTAACCATGTCAACTATTATTATATGAAATTAAATCAACTTCAGCAGTAAATAATCGTTATATTTTCTAAAAATGACTAACATTGGTATAGACAACTGTCCTACAGAAATTATTTGTACAATTTTCACTTATTTAGACAAGAAAGCACTAGCAACATGTATGTTAGTTAGCAAGAAGTGGAAGATTATAGCAGAGCACACAGTACAGGTACACCTACTTTATTTTTATGTAAAAGTACTATTGATGTAGGGAAGTGAAATGAAATGAAGTCAAACAGTGTTGACATATTTTTAATCTAGTAGTGTAATGAAATTATTACATGGTATTTACTTGAATTTGATGATATTTTGAAATGTAAACTTATCTCACAACTTTTTTATTTAGTCTTACTACAGAATGTACTTATGTATGCAGATTTCTGCTTACAGACAGACTCTAAAAATTGAATCATGGTTCCTGGATAAAGTGGAAATGAAATTTTGAATGTGACATAGAAGCCAGATAAATGTATATTTATTTTTTATTTCTGTCTGCCTATACAGACAGAAATAAGAATTAAATATCTATTTACGGCCCAGCTTTTTGTAGTTAGTAACATCACAGTCACAATTCTTCTTATTTTCCATACATCCAGTCATTTAACGTGGTTATTTTCAAAGAGGTTCAGGACCGAGTGATGTACTGTTGGAGTCAGAGCCTTCAGTAGTCTTCACGGTTAATATTGTATAGAGAATTTTCAGCATGAACAATATTTGTAATAAAGACAGCTTCTTAATTGTTACAGTATTTAAAACTATGGGAAGATATGGTTCAGAAAGAAATGATCAATAAGGGCATAACCTTTGTTAATAAATCAACATTAGACTGCAGAAGTCTATTTAAAAATTCCTTACTGTGGTATCATGTTAAATTAGCCAATGTTAAACATTTAAAAACATATGAGAAAATGGGTGTTAAAAAAATGAATGTTTACAGAGGTAAGGAACAACAAATTTGCAATCACAATAAATATGGATACACTGTCTAAATTGCTAAAAATAGTTGTTCTTAAATAATATTTTTGCTTATACCATTGCTTTTCATGTTTGAAATTGTGTAACAGTTATCATCATTAATAGTGGATCCATTACCCTACAGCTTTCTCTAGGTTCAGCTTATCTTGGCTTTTGTCAGAGGGACTGCCTGGTCCCCTGGCATTTTGAGGAAAACCTGCTCAAGGTCTTCATTATCAACATCATGTTTGACTTACGTCACAAAGATCTATGATACCATGCACCCAATGAATTCGTGCAAAAGTAGGGTAGGCATAAAAATAAATGTTATTCAAGATAGTGGTCATAATGTTGCAATAGCACCTTGGCCTGAGTGTAGTTTTTTCACAAAAAAAATTCTTAACATTAGCACTAAGCATTAAATAAGCCTGTTTTGTTTATGCTAGCTAGGGATGATACACCACGTAAGTCGTCTTTGCTAAAGATTTGATGGTTACTGCTAGGCAATTTTTTGCCAGTTGCCATTTAGACATGTTTTACGGTATCCATCTATATTACTGGACGACCCTCCGTAAATCACGCGATGTCTTTTTAGCAAATTGCTATGCCCAGCCCGCCTTTTTCGCACACTGCAGAAAATCTTTCTACCTAGAGTTAGATCGTCATGTGAGGATATGTGAAGGACAAACATTTTGCATTATAGCTCTAATAATTCTCGGGTTATGAGTTTCTTTTGTACATATCATCAAACCTCAGGAACGTTATTCGCATATACTGCTCACAAAGTTCAGACTAGGAAACATAACTCATAAGGCAATATCTCGCCCCGTTCCTCCACAGCGAAATATCAAGACACCAGTGCAGAAGAAATGTAAGAAACGCCTTACACCAAGTTCATATTATTACATTTCATTGATAACCAATGTGATTGGTAACGCCAAACAGAGTGGTTGTCACGGTCAGGTGCGCGGGTAAAAGAAATAGTTGCGTGGCGAATAAAATAATTATAAAATATAATATTAGGTACATGTTCTAGGACTTTACTACATAGGACTCTCTACACTCAAAATTCCACTCTGAGACAGTCTTGCAACCAGATATCACTCTCAAATACTGTCCTCAGTTTAGCCACTGCTGCATCGACTGTATTTATGCGAAATATATAATAGGAAAATCCTACTAATTATAACCACTCTGAGACAGTCTTGCAACCAGATATCACTCTCAAATACTGTCCTCAGTTTAGCCACTGCTGCATCGACTGTATTTATGCGAAATATATAATAGGAAAATCCTACTAATTATCATGTAGGTACGTCCATATTCAGAGAAAGCATGCAGTGTGCGCCGTAATCCTCGCTAAGCACATCTAGGGTCCCATAGCCTCTGACAGGTTTAGAGTAACGCCGCCTAATATCTGCACCGATAATCCGCGCAGATCGGTTCCAATTTCCAAAGAGTGTTGATGAATTGGCGCAGACTACCTGCTGTCTTTCAGCACAGAGTCTTACGCAATGACGACCATCCAGCAATATGATAATCTAAAATTTAGCGTCTAACGCCATGTTTTTGTTTCCAGATAACTTGATATTGATCCTCAATTCACATGTCATCTATTACGATATTAAAACTTTTGAATTGGTAAAATACTTCGAGCGCACATGTAAGATTTTGTAAAGATTACTTAAAGATGTCAAAGATCACTTGATGTTGTATAGATACATATCTAACATACCTAACTGATTGCAGGCCTTGACCTTGAGGAAAACGATCATTCAATTGTGGAACTTATTCAAGTAAAAGATGATTTACCAAGGTTGAGAGTGTGTAGAAAACCTAAAGGAAAAGATTTTAATTGGGATCATGCCATGGGGAATATTGTAAAAGACGTCAAATTTTACAGGTAGGTGCGTTGTGTAGAAATAGTATAGCTATAGCTTAGTAAACGCTTTGGACTGCTTCTTTGTTCCCGCGGCATAAGTTTGTAGTAGACCATTTTATTTGCGTACATTGGTGATATGATATCACCATTAGACGCGAATAAAATCGTCTAGTACAAACTTCGTCAATCGAAATTATAAATATCTCTGACATCTATAATTCGATTGCTTTGTTGTATAAATGTTCCTGGAGGGTTCTTGAATTCAGCTTAGAATAGGATTTAAAAAAATACCATTAACACGAAATGATTTATCTTTTACAGATTAGAGAACGAGTTATGTTATGTTTTCACGCATAAAAATATTTTATGGCGTTTGATAAACAAAACCACTCGATGGGAAATGGAATTTGTTGGTCGTTATTACGGAACTGACCATGATCCAATCACTCTTATTCATATGTACAACGGTTTGATTTATATGGTGACTAAGTTTGGCAGGGTGTGGTATGCGGAGACTCAGAGTGTGAGGTTCCTTAAGATTCATAAATTGCATAATCCTGAGAATATAAGTCAGTATAACTGGCTAATGTTCGATACTTTTAGCTGCGCTGTACCTGGTAAGATTCTTGTTTTTGTTATTTTTTTAATTTTTTTTTTTAAATTCCTATAATATATTTACACACCTTTTTAACATGTATTCTTTTACAGAATAGATCGGTACCACTAGGGATACCTATTCTGAAATCCTTTGAAATATTCGTAGTCAAAGATACACAAAAGAATTCGTACGTGATGTGCTGTATATTTCGCTCAGATTAAGGATGTTTCAAAGCGCAAAAAATGGATAGCGATACAGTTAAATACGAACGGCCGTCGATAATAGTGTCTTGTCCGTTATACATGAGGCTACGGTGTAAAGCAAAATCGTATGTATCGAGTATCGACACGATCGCAATGTAAAATCGCGTCGATAAGACGTAGATGATATATACGGCCTTATGCCTCTTGCCTTTTCTCAATAATTCATGCCTAAGACTAAAGCGGTAATGGTTATTATTACTTGTAGTTTCATTACACATTTCATTTGCAGTAACTGAGAGCGAAAAGCGAGTGGTGGTGAATTACGATCAGAAGGCCGATGTGACCGTCCTGGAGTGCTCCGGACTGACGTGTGCCCTTCCGCATGGTGATGTACTGATTCTGGGATATAATGATGGCACAGTAAGTTTATATATTTGCGTATTCCTTTTATACTTCGAAGACAACAAAGATATTCGAGCATTCCGCGTTCCGTGAAAAGTAACTCTGATAACGGATAAACGGACCAACTCGCAACTATTTTATGGATTTTATAAACTTATTTTATGAATTTTTCGATTGCAATGTCATTTGTGTTCGTTAATTAAAATTGATGGTGTTTTTATTTCTCGTTTGTTATTCGAGTTTGTTTATCCAAGGTATGTTTACATAGTAAGGTGTGTCTGACTATAAACTTCTTTCTATTGTAGGTTGAAATCCGAATACCAAAGAAAATAAACTCAAGAAAAGTAACCGAAGATGAACCTGAATATCAGTTCAATATACAGCAGTTTTCAAAAGATGACACCGAGTCTTCAATTGTGAGTCTAAACATCTGCGAGATAGAGAATGCGCATATTCTGTTTGTTAGGACTCGTACTTGTGTATACCAGTTGCAGTTAAGTTACCCTGAGAGTCTATTCTAAATTCTAAACCAAGAAGGTCCCCTCGTCGTTCAAGTAAGTAAGTAAGTTTTAATTTTGGAAAATGTTAATGCCCAGACGGTAGAAAGCACGAGTTGTGAATTGAGCTCTCCTGTGGATAGCATGGGCAGTGTTGGACGAGCTCAAATTCTTTGCGAAAAAGCAAAAGCGCGCGAATTGTCTAATATAATCTATATTTGGAAGAATTATAGATTATATCAAAACGATCCGCACCAGGGCCTCGTTTCTATTGCGGCTTAGATCTAAGATCCATTGTAAGTCTCAAATTGTGTTTTCGGCGTAGGCTCTCGCTATATTAACCGTCAAACATATCCTGTGCTGAACGCTAGACTTGTGTACAGTCATAGATTACCTAAACAGGTACAGTGTACATTCCAATGCATCTTAGTAAATATTAACTTGGAATTGTGATGTTCCATGATATAGGTACAATTATATTTACGGCCTTTACCGTAATCACGCTATAGTATAGATGAAATAGACTGTCATCATCTTCATCATGGAGACGGTATTTCCAGAATGCATTGGAGGCCAAGGTGAACTCGGCGTTCAGGGTCCACTTCCCGGCTTCTACTCCTCCATTTCGTATGACCTTGGGCATCCATGGTAGTGAGATGAAATAGGCTGTAAAGACCGATAAATATAATTGTATAACTTCGCAAATCTTTCACATGTGTTGAAAACGGCTCAGTGTTGTTATAGGTCTTGGTGAAAGCTATGCCGTACAGTGCAATATTAACTCGTATTTCTATACATCGATCAAACGCATACACAGCCTCAGCTCGAGGCAGTATCATCAGGGCAGTCCTTACCTTTGCCGGGGGCCGTGGGCACAAAAATTTGGGGGCCTTTTGGGAAAGTTTAGACTCTAGTAAAATTCGAAGAACATATTTTTGACGACATAAAATTCAATTTATTTCATTTTATACCTATATCTTATATCAATTCCATATAATTATACATGTTTGATATAAAGTCAAGTCAAATGGCCTATCGCATTCCACTGCTGGATATAGACATCTCCGAATATGCGTCATGCTCCCGATCCTCCGTCTTCCTCATCCAGTCTACCCAACCACCTTTTTCAGTTCGTCTCTCCATCTTCCGTTGACATTCTCGCGGACTCCTCTCTAGCACTCGTTTGCTTCAACGGTCATTAGTCCATCGACAGTTCTTTGCCACTTCAGATTACTTATTCTGCGAGCTGTATCAGTAGCTAGTTCTTTGTCAGATGACATCATTACTAATTTTAGACTCATAGCATAAGTCGCTCCATGTCCCGTTGAGTGCCCTGAGTGATAATTCTACCACGTGTCGGCACCGCAGCACATAGCTGGCAGGAAGCACTGGTCGAAGACCTTCGTTTTAAGGTATTTTGGCAAGGGAGGGGAGAAAACCTGACATAATTTGCCAAAGCCTAGCTAAATCCATCTGGCGAGTTGTCTCTACCAACCTGTTAATGTTTCATGTATTGTCGAATTTTTCGGTTTTGGTCCGTCATCATCATCCGGCCATTGGTATTTCGGCAGAAGTAGCCAGGCCATTCCCACTTCTGTTTGTTTCGATTCATGCCTCTTTATAAATTCGAGCTTTAGGAGAGAGTTTGTTCGTTCTACATTTCTGTTGCTACACGTCCTATGAGTACCAAATAATCGTATGATAAAAAATATTATTCGTTTGATAATATTTTTATGTTACTCATTTTTATTTTGGTGGTGTGCGTGAAATTGTCGGTTTTTCGGAGGTGGTGGGCCCGGGGCACGTGCCCGGAGTGCCTCTGTGGTATCGATACATTCACTAATCGCGTACCTATACGCAATTCAGTTGCAAAATCGATGGTCGCCGCTACTGAAAGTAATGACTTACCTTAGCTCGTGACTACTCTGTTCTTTTAAGCGTCTCCTTATAGAAGCTTGTAAGTAATAGGGTTTCAAAAAGTCTGAAGCAATCTTTAGATTAAAGTACCTACCTAATAGTTTTAGGACTACTAGCAGTAATACACATAATGTTATTGTACAGTTTAAAATAAGGAAAAGATCACTTTTTATGTTTTGGAAAAATTTCAGTTTTGATTTTTATTGATATTCAACGGTCAGTCTTTGGACCGAATACGAAATACGAATTTAACATCTATGCAACGTTTACAGATGTTGTTATCTAAGTTTAAGTGTTTTGATTAACTTTAAAATTTAGTTGTGAAATCGCCCTCTGGGCGGCGTATCGGCTTTGTTGACCACAAGACGACGCGCATTCAGACATCGCTGTTTAACAGCTGACAATTTTTTTATGTAGATCAAGTACATTGCCATTTATAATATTGTATGTGTAGTGAATAGTGACGTAGAAATGTGTATATGTGATGTTTGTTACATTAATGTTACGTGATTCGTTCGTACAGTGTTCAACTATTGTCTATAAGACTAGTTCAATTTAATATTAAGTAAAATATATTTGTACGTTTTGTGGCTTGAGCTTATATGTGTGCAATCCTGATGTCCCAGGTACAATGACTAGGTATGCCTAATAAGGAGGGCTTATTACCAATTTATAAATGAAAAAAAGGTTGACGTGTAGAAATTTTGACATTGTATAATATTTGTAATTTTATACCTAATATCGGGTGTATATTTTTGAGGTATGGTATTCAAATTGGCACCACTGTTTCTAGTCAATGTTAATATCTCGTGTTGGCGGTATATTTGTGGTCAGCATGTTTAACGATTTCATAATCGACTTACTGCTGAACAAAGTTTGTAAATTAACAGAACAGAAAGTTTTTGCGGCGAGAATGTCACACGTTACGATAGACCAGAGACTTTTGATAGACCACTTGGAACCCAACATTTCCAACATGTTGCTCGAAAATATGAGACATCCAATAGAGTAATTCTGCTCTTTGGAGAAGCAGGTTTTTACTCTTGATGCCTGGTTGCTGTTTTCGATGTTCGTGCAGACAGCAGAAGCGTCAAAAGCTTTCTACGCTTCTCCGAAGGATTTCTTTTTTGTGTTTTTTACTCATACTGTGGTCTATCTCATCTATCCCAGTCAGTTGGTTCCCTGGCCCTGTTGAAAATTGAAAATCTCGACTACGCCTCATTCAAGTGACAAGTACACCACATTCATTCTTAAATGAAGCGTAATCAATCAAAATTTATTTTTAGGTGGTTAATTTAATTTTTAATTTGTGTACCTTTAAGAATACCCTACCAATATAATTGCAATGGCTGATCAATGTCGCACATATTTGAAGAGAATTCAAATCAGCGTGTGTATGTTATGTAAAATTTATAGAGCATGAATTATAACTTTATGTTCAGTAAAACTGTATAAAGACGGAATTAATGCCAAAGACATTATCTAACAGTCGCCCTTAAGGGTAATGCGGAGACACATTGTGATAGATGCGGTGTTCTTTGAATTTTGGAATGACATTTTTTCTTATTCTGCCGTTAATACTATTTATAACCTGTAGTGTCACTGCAAATCGTAACAAAACCAGTAAACTTCATAAACAATATTGCACTAATCATACAGCATTCTCTGTAAATACTTTCTGTAGATATCTACTTAATAACTTTATACAACCGTACTTGAATTACGTATATACATATACAGGGTGGAAACGTCCAGACGATTTCTTTGTTAATGGTTATAGTTGTTGCAAAACTTGTTAAGTAATTGTATTGCTATAGTCTGACCATTACCATGGTGCGTTCGGCGTGACGGTGGTCGTAGTAAAGAAAGAGAAAGAAAGAGCATGAGTCGAGAGCGAGCGAGATAGCGCTATGAGCGTTTGCGGCGAACTCGAGGCGGACTGACCAATCTGGCGGTTGATATTGCTCCCGCCGCGTCGCGCGCACCATGGAAGTGATACAGCGATCGTGGTTAAACTTAATTGTTATATATGACTTGATTGTAATGTCATTGGTGTTAATGTAAAAATGATATAAAAATATCGTCATGTGTTCACAAAGTGGCAGAGTTTGCTTGTAAGTAAAGCTGTGACAGATTATGAGTGTGCGCGGTTGGTGTTATGTGTAAATATATGCGTGGTCATAGAAACGCACAATTTCACACGTATAATTAAAATATTTATACAAATATTATAGAGTAATTATCTGGAAAATGTTTGAAATAAATTGAATCAAAATATGTACTTATTATATTTAGATAAGGATTGCTTTTGCTAAAGTTTATTTATTTTATTATATGTGTAGGCGCCAGCCTAGGGCCTCGATTCTACTAATTGCCAACCATTGTTAAGGAAATGAGATTACAAAAAATTACATTTAATTTTGGGCTTTACCTTTACAATGTTAAAGTCCAAAATTAAATGGCATTGTGTAGAGTAAATGTAACGATGTAATAAAAACATTTTACGGAGGTAGGACACGACGGTATCTCCCGTCCGAATTGAGCTGTCCAACTGGGGTAGTACCTCCGCCCTACAGAAGACTGCGGTCATAATAACCATCGTGTTGTGTTCCCGCCGGTAAGTAGGGTAGCCAGAGCTCACTATACCCCTCCTTCCCCTCCCCTTCCTAGCCTCCCCACCCCTTCCCAGCTCTCCCCCTTTCCCTTCAGGGTGGGCAGCGCGTGTGTGACACCCTTAGTGTTGCACACGTTCATAGGCCACGGTGGCCGCTTTCCATCAGGTGGGCCGTGTGCTTGTCTGCCACCTACGTAGTATAAAAAAAAAACTCTTTTTAATTTCATTTTGAACTTTAAGACAATGTAAAAAGATCTCAGTCGTGTTACTATGGTTGACAATTAGTAGATTTTTTTCATACATAATGTATTTCTAAGCTATACCCGAAACTGGGCCCCCAAAGCATACAGCGGAATATAGTACATTTAGAAAGGGACTATACAAAATATTATACGAATCTCCTCAATGTGGAATTTTCATGTTGTCTTAGTGTTAGGTGTTAGTAATAAATGTGTTGTGATATTAAAGATTAGGTGAAACGAAATAAAACCTAAAATTGTAATTTTATTTTATTCAATAAAAAATTTACAATCCGAACATGTTTTCTCATATTCCTAATTTATGAAAGTTATAACAATTCGTTAAATGACTAGATTACTAATATTGTAAGCATTGTACATAATAGGTATACCTAAACACACTTTTCAAAATCAGATCTAATAAGGAATTTGTTTAATATATTATTGTTTATTTACTTGCTCTAATTCTTTTTTGCTAAATTCTTATATGGGTAAAACTAGCTTATATTTTATAACATAGAGCTTTTACCTGTACCACAGCAGTAAACATACTCTGAAAACCAATATTCTTGCCAAATGGTAAAAATAGGCACTAAAATGCGTACAAATCAAAGAAAATTAAGACAAGAATGAAAAGACATTATTACAGGTACCTACCTATAGTTGCGGCCTTCACGGGATTGTTGGCTTTACTTTACGGACTTTACCTGCCTAATTATTAATTTTGATATTTATCATCTGCTGAGCGTCCCAAAACTGTCATTTTCTTAATTACATTGACTGTACAAGTTGAATATTACATAACATAAAAATTAACATTTAGAATCTGTATTAGGTACTAAAATTCTATGACATATTAACATACAAGCTGAATACATTTTTGCTTTAATATTGTATTTTATACTAAAATTACATAACATTTTGACTGTGTTATAAACATTAACCCTTTTCAATCCTAACATCTGTTCCATGTATTGCCAAACTAGAAAAAAAAGTTTTATGTCACCACGAATATATTATAAGCTAAATATGTAGGAATTAAATGTCAAATCTAGTACGAAAAACAGGGAGTGGATACGATTATTCAAGTAAAATAATGCAATTATTCGATATCAATTTTCTAGTCGGGCAATTCAATACTTTGTGTACCAGACACATTAATTTACTATACATAATTTTATTGATATGCATTTAGACTGATTTCATATCAAACTTGACTATACACCACCATCGCACTTTATATTATTAATAATATGATTATGTTCGAGGCAGTATATTTCGAATTCGAGGACCCATAAAACCGTTTATGATAAGTCGTTTATCGATGGAGTTCAGTCAAGGGCATAAATATATTTTTAAACTACCCACATTTCTACAATAACCGCTCAACGGGAGATACAAAAACTTACACCAACGAAATACTTGAAGTACTTTGTACCACGCTGTATCATCAGCTGTGTAATAAAGGAATTTCAACCATTATTCATGTCATTAAGGACGGTGTTAACGGTCTGTCGTATTTGGGTTCGTGTAGGAGAAACCTCTGAAGGGTTCTTGGTCCATGGATCTTAGCACTTGTGGTTCTACCGCAGTGAGACGAGGTCGCTCACCGGTGAACGCTCGGTCGAAGTATTGAGTGTCCATTGGGTGTCTCTGTGATAAGAAAATTATATATTAAGTTAATGAACTGGCATAAAGATCTTTTTTTATTTGAATTACCTACGTTTTTTAAAGTACGTCACTGCGTCTTATTATACCATCTCATACTCGTATGGAGCTTGATATTTCGTAATGGTATAATGATCTTGCCATGCAAGCATCGTTATTCACACTCCCATGTGTGTGTGCTTAATAAATGTCACAGCTTTTACGTGTTCTGATTTCGGTAGATGCCATAGTTACCAACTATAAAATACTTTAGAACAAAATATTGCATTTCTACTAACGCCTAAATAAACCAAAATGCAGAAAGTACACGAAAAGAAGATGTAACTCACCACTCTTGGTCTGAAAGGTGCCTCCAGCTCCCGTCGCTCGAGCCGGTCCCAGTGTATAGCATGGAAGAACTCCTGGTCTCTGATGTCACCGTACATGCATTCAGTGCCCCCCAGTCTTGTCCGTGCGTCCTTGTCCAATAACTGTAATACAGTTAAAAATGATTTCGTTACTCAGCTTTTAGAGTTGGTATGTGTGGATCGGTATTTGGTCAGATATTCTTTGTAAGAACTATGAATATAAGATAACTGTAATGTGCGTATTTTGACCATGACTTGTGAAAGGTGACAATTGTAGAATAGACAGCTCAACTCGACTCCTTTTTAAAATGGAGGTTTAACTAACTTACCCTTGTCAGTATGGTGAGAGCTTCATGTGAGAGGAATCGCGGGTAGGATGGCATCTCATTGCAAATAGACCAGAAGAGTTCGTCTTCATCACACCCACTGAATGGACTCTGACCAATGAGCATCTCATAAAGAAGCACACCAAATGACCACCAATCAACTGTCTGATTGTACTTTAGACCTTTAATTATCTGAAAACATGAAACAGTCCTGTGATGTTATTGTATTAAATTATAAGCGTGTTAACGGTAATATTTAACTGCAGTTGACCAACAATAGACAACCTATATCCCCGGAAGGGGTAGGCAGAGGTGCTAGCCACCCACATATTCGCCTGTTTATGTTCAGGTCCCAATGTAATAGGTGGCGAACCTATTGCCATTAACAGGGCACTTATAAACCTGCGATAAATACACACATAACTTCGAAAAGTCATTGGTGCGTGCCATGGTAAAACCTGGGATCGAACCCGAGAGCTCGTTTTAGCAGTCCATTACCCATACCACTAGGCTACCGGCTACGTAGGCTACGGTTATTGCAATACTCATAAATACATATTTATATCGTCTATATTATACATAGAATAAAATAAATAAAAAAAGCCTTATATTTTCAGTGTTACAAGTATCCTAATAAGTTGTTTGCTACCTATACTATGTTAACAAAATAATTAAAATATTAATAGATAGAGAAAGTAATGTTTCTCAAATTGATCTAGTATGTAATATCTACTTATTACTAATATAAAACTAAAATATAAAAAGGTCATACAATAGGTAGGGCATTATATTTGTACTGGAACCACTCTCAGGTGAAGGCCTCCTCCAAAGAATTCCATTTCTCTCGGTCTTGAGCTATTTGTTGCCATTGTGAACCAGTGTTTTTTTTCATGTCGTCTTCCCACCTTACATTATACATACACACACATATTTATTTCAACATTTTTACTGACCTCAGGTGCCATGTAATCTGGTGTGCCACAAAAAGTATCCGCTGTCTTATCCAAGTATATTTGCAGCTTACACATGCCAAAGTCTGCGATGCGAACATGACCTTCATAGTCTAGTAATATATTGTCCAGTTTCAAATCTCTGGAAATGAGCATATTTATTTTATCAGTTGGATATGTATGTACCTACCTATCTTGAAGAAATCTTTTAATACTATTGACCTTTCACATGTTCTTTTATATTTAACCTAGAATCTATATACTTAATCTATTTTTAAACTTTCACGTTGCCTATTATATGGTTAGCGAAACACGGGTATTAACGCGCTGACCATATATATCACTACATAGTATAAAATAAAGTCGCGTTCTCTGTCCCTATTTTTCTTGTCCCTTTGTATGCTTAAATCTTCAAAACTATGCAACGGATTTTGATGCGGTTTGTTTTAATAGACAGAATGGTTAAAGAGGAAGGTTTATATGTATATAACATCATGCTACAACAAACAGGTGCGGAGCAGGAATGAAAAATGTTGCAAAAACGGGGTGACGCAGTGAAGTTGCGCGGGTCAGCTAGTAATCTATAAAATAACTTGTCAATAACCATTCCCTGGTCTTATCTTCTTATCTTATGTTATTGGGGCGCGTTCTGGAGCTTTCGCAAACATTTTGACCCTATTGGATTCTTTGTGTCGACCCTTTCTGTGGCCCCTACGTTTGAAAAGGGATAGCCCTTTTAACTAGGCGGCTATTCCACTTAATTGTAGGTGCCTGTAATCCTCTGGTTTGGGCTAACCCTTCCCGAGAAGATTCGTTCGATGTCTTCCTAAGGCATGACGCATGACATTTGAACAATATGTGTTTCATCGTCCTCCTTGCATTGTCTGCATTTAGCGTCGTTAATGATACCAATCTTTCTCAAACTTTAGATTACCTTTCACTGGTAGCCGGATAAAAATATGATGGTTGGGAGGTTTATGGTGAATTTCGGATAGTGCCAATAGTCTCAGACCCCTGTAATATTACACAGGTAATCCTATTGTCGTGCAAGGTATACCTAAAAGTTACTACTTTTAGGTGAACTGGTTTTGATGCCAAAAATATCTACTCGGTTCTCCGAGTAGATATTTTTTGGCATCAAAACCAGTTCAGCTTACCTAAAATATGTACCTACTTGATAATAAAATTATAATTATGATGTTCATGCCGAAAATTTGAACACGATTTTAAATCGACTAAATTGGCATATTAAAATAATTATTAAAGTAAATAGGTATTTTGGAATATTCATAGTTTTGTAAAAAAGTTCGAAACAATTTATATACCTGTAAACAATGCCCCTTTTGTGTAAAAATTTCAGTCCTGACACTATTTCTGCTGCATAGAATCTTCCTCGAGCCTCGGGGAATCGTCCACTTTGCTGAATGTGGAACATCAGGTCACCACCATTCAGGTACTCCATTACAAAGAACAGGTGAGACTAAAATATAAATAATATCCTATTAGGTTAGGTTGTCGTTTTAAGCCCCGCGTTGGGCGCCAAAAAATATTTAATGGCGCGAATGGTCGGATCAATATTTTATTTGCTAGTGTTGATTATAATTATAGATTGTATGTTTTAAATTGAATGCGTATATAGAATATAAAATCACTATTTTTATTACCAAGGCATTCTTAATAAGTTCGCGCATAAATATGAGAAGTAAAATATGCTAACCCGTCACAATATTTGAATTTATTACTATAAAATATGCAATTTTCTTACATCAGTCTGGAAAGTAGCAAATAAATGGCAGAGGTAGGGATGATTCGTGCCAAGAGCGAGAACTTTTCTCTCTATCAAAGTGCATTCAACGTCATCATCTTCTAATACGACATCTTTTTTCAAACACTTCACAGCGTAGTAGTACTCTGTATCCCGTAGTTCAGCTAGTAACACCTGGAAAAGAAAATGGTACCAGGCTTAATAGGGTAGGTAAGGCAATGGATTATTCTGAAATAGATAACGATTGGGAATAATTGGTTTATTTATTTTATTTAATATACTTTCTGTTCGAAGCAATAAGGCGAGTTCTGTTTAAAAATGTCTAGGTCTTACTTATTCGCCTTAACTCGCTTTAGGTTAGAAAAAATGCTTAGACGGGACTGGAACCCGCAAGCTGTCCCTTACAGCCATGCATACCATCTTGGGACTATGGTGGAGCCATCTACCAATATATATTAATGGATTAATTGATTGTCAAATTGATTTGAATAGTTAGCATACTCATACTACTTGCTTTAAAAAATCATTAAATCGACTTAAAGGTGTTTAAAGATTCTAATTCCCGCTTTAAATATGTTTAACTTTTCTCATCGCTGAGTACCTACGTTATAAAGCCCTCACGATGTTAAATAACAGAATCACGAGAATATTTTCATTTTATTATCGTCAAAAATAACTGCGGTTAGTGACTTTATATAAATGTTAATAAACCGACAGCTGATATATCTCGAGAAACATGTGTGACATTTAACGCGTTTTGATAATATCATAACTACTTAATTATATCATGCTTTCTCCGTATTCTTGGCCCATTCTCAAAGGCATTTGGGCCAACCGACGAAACCAGGAAGCAGAGCCGTTCTGGCTCGCATAACGTGCGGATTACTCTTGCTAATAAATGTATATTTGGTGTTGCAGTAAATCAATTGTGACGGATGCTATTTTAATTTCGGGAATACCTGCACTTGCACATTATTAGGTACTCAATCTAGAAGTCGTTTATTTAGAAATCATTAAGTATTTAGGTCACAATCGAGCGCCCAATACGACTGATATTATCGTTTGCACGTAGGCACTTTATAGAACACGATTAAGGTACTTAAGAACTATTATTAATCTCAATAGTACCTACCTGAATCAACATGCTAGATCTGAAAATACGTATTAGTTGGTGAAATATCAGTGTAAAGATGCACCTCTTAAATATACTATCTACTACACTAGCACATTATTACCTGACACGTTATGCCTGGGAGACTAAAAGAATACGAAGCACATAGAACTAGCGAATGAATTCCTAGTGCGAAACCTGTGGCGAATACAATAAGTACCTAAGTTCGAAAGAAATGGCTATACGTTAGTATCACGTTCCGTCTATGTTATTCTTTTAGTCTGAGACAAAGAAAAAAAAAACAATTATTTGATCTAGGAATTGGGTCGAATTAACAATGTTTGCTAATTCGTCGTGTTTGAGCTAAGATTCTGCTGTACCTACGTCAAAGAGGTTGCGGCTGTAGCTACGGGTGTAGCGCCATCCAGAAACTGACAGTGACAAGTTTCACGCACTAACTTATTTTTGTAATAAATCCAAAGATTTCTGTACTTACGGTATATATTTATAGTCAGTTATATTATATAGTTGTTCGATTTTCGGAATATTAAAGATATTTTTACTGCCATCATGGACCCCTGGGCAATTGCCCAAGTACTCAATGTGCCTATTTCGTCTAAAAGTAGGTAATCTGATCATGTACCTAGCACAAAAAATATAATCACCAAACTGAAGTATCTAAGTATAAATTGAAAAGTTTATCGAAGTCGTTAAAGCGATTACCTCACAGGTCGGTGAATTTTCCACGTGAAATTACAAATTATCTCTTTATAATTATAAATACACTCATTTAAACTTATACAGGGAATGCTGATAGGTAGAAACTGTAAATCATTAGATAGTAAACATTTCTCGAACGTGACGCAACTGTGGGAACAAAAATATCTACACTAGAAAAACAGCGCGCCTCAACAAACCGCAACAAAAGCTATAAGTAAATAGGGCTAAATATGTTGTCCGATTACAAGTTATTGAAATGAAAACTAATTTTGGCGCGTAGACTAATTTATTGGTAGGGGGAAGTTCAGGACACCTAATTGACCAGTATTGCTAATATTGACATTCTATTTGTTCTATGTAGACATGGGTGATTTCCTCAGTTTTTGTCTCCGATGTGCATCGTTCTTAGTAAATAATCATCCGTAATCAACATTGCAGTCTTTGCCATCGATACAACATAATAGCAATATCACGAAACCAATAAGACAGTTCTGTATTATATCATCATTATCTTCTTAATTTTATTCGTCCGCCCACACCTCTTCCTTTTAATTTGGCTTCTACGTTTTTAAGAAAACGACTGCCATATGACCTCACAATCACGAGAAGCAAGTTCGTGCGAGAGGTCTCGCTCCAAAGATCCTAATGGGCCCCGTGTATTCCTGTATGTGTTTTCAAGTAAATTAATCAATCATCTATCGTTTGCAACTGTCCGTTTATTAGCTAACATTTTATAACCACATAAAGAGCCGTTAATCCACGACAGACGACGTTTAATAGGCGACAGTGCGTCGTGAGGAGGCCGATGACACGTGTTCTCTGACGTTGGGAAGATGGCCAGTGATGTAGGTGCTCGAAATAACTCGTATAAATCTAGTATTACAAAACGACAGGTAAACTGCGGCGAACCGCGCAAGCTGCATGTGGCAAAGTGCCATTGCGCATCATGGAGGGGGTTACGGTCACCGCTTAATATATTCATTTTTATACTGTATATAACTACCGGCATTTAAGCCCACGTTTAATCTGATTATACCTACACCATCATGGGAAAGCCACGATGTCTAAGTGTACACATACCATGATAAAGTAACACCATGGTACCTACTAAAAGCATCAAAAGCCATTTGACATTACCAGACATTATTTTCAATATTATTTTAAACCACAGAGGTTTGTGTCAAATGTGGTTAGTGGGGTCACTCGTCCCAAAAATCCAGTATAAAACATAATTATATTGTTAGTTCCACTACCTAAATGGGTCCATGAGTATTTGAAAATCCTGTTGGACCTCTTAGTGGAACTTAGTAGTGGATGTTATGGGATAACATCGAGAACCCATTGAACTAATCTAATCTAAGGTCACTAAACTATTCGTGTTAAAAATTCGGTAAACTGAGCAATAAATATATGAAACGATTATGTCACAAATTGTTCCACAATCTCAAAGAGTGGTGAATAACATATTGTATAACCATTTTAGGTAGGTATACCTATCAGAAATCTAGCTATTTGTTACGACTTCATATTAGATTTTGTTGCTTCCTTGGAACTACATCTCCTACAGAATGCCATGGCTAATGATAACCTTGTGTTGTGTTTCTGGCGGTGAGTAGGAGTCAGAGCTCACTGAAGAGGTGTGTCGTCAGAGGGAGCACAGAGACTCCTTTAACCTTCTCCCCTCTCCCTCCTTCTTCCCCCTCCCCTGTATATGTTCGTGGCAGTATGAATGGTACGCCCCTAATGTTGCAAAAGTCCATAGGTCGCGGTAACTACTTTTCATCAGTACCTAGATATCTCTATTCTAACGGCTGTCTACGCGATTAGATGACGTTCGTTGAGATGGATAAACGTTTAGTATGACGTGGAGTCCTGACGTCATACTAAACGTTATAAATATATATATTATGAAAGGTTATGTAAATGTACCTTCTTATATTTTAAAATAACTACAATCGTAGGTATTTATACCTAGTAACTGGGCTGTTTTAATATCATCCAGTTAACTGGTTAAGGATTTTTAGCTCCTCGTCAATAGAATGAAATATTCATGAATTTAGTTTGGATTGTTTTGGGTTTTATTTGCAGTAGTTTCTAGTTCTGTAAAACATTTATAATTATTTATTGCACCAGTGACCGCTGCGAGATATGAGAGATGAGCGCATCGCACTTGTTTTACGTTTTCTTTGAAGTTCATAGTTTCTATTCTTTAAAACAATGTTATTGTTTCCAATAAATAACCACATGACCGCTTTGACTGCCCTGATTTCTATTTTCATGTCAGCCCACCCATTTTATTATTAATATATCCAATAAGCTGACACAATTTTAATCAAAACGTCTTGTCAGTCTTAATCTTTGATAGCAATTATTCTAGGGCTCGATTTGGGTTAATCTAATAAGTTCATTGACATAAGAATGTATCGAGGTGAGATAGTATTTTTATCATCGCACCGCTCGTCACCGGCAGGGACTTCATCCCCACACATTACAACCGAGAACGGTGCACACTGTGCGGTACGGAAGGAACTTCATCCCGCGCACTTTCAAGCTGTGGAATGAATTCCCTTCTGTGAGTTTTCAAACGACTACAATATGTGGTTCTTCAAATAGGGTATTAGAAGGTTTCTACATGGTCGCCAGCACAAGTGTTACATCTATTGTATTGCAAGCATCCATAGGCCACGGTGATCACTTTTTAACAGGTGAACCGTGTGCCTGTCTGCCCTGCCACCTAAGTGGTATATAAAAAAAAGTACATTTAACGAAGTTTTCCGGGTCGATAAAATATGATTTTGGTAACTGCGCGCATACTATGCGTATTCATTGGAGTTCGATTCCCACTCAGTGCAAATATTTGTATGCATGAATACGGCTATTTCCTCTAGTCGTGTCTCGGCAAGCACGTTTAGCCGACGTTTCCGGTTGTCATACGAACATTTATGGCGGTTACGGGTAGTTGGAGTCCTAAAAATCGAACACTTGATCTAACTGCCTTTAGGTTGTGGAAGCCAGATGGCAGTCGCTTCACGGAAAATATCAAAGTTCAACCGTGACGCAGGTACACTGTTAAAAGCGGACTCAAGACTCCGAGGTAACAGCTTCGGATATGGTCAGGATTAATAAGGCAAGCATAAAATAGTGAGCTGCTTATTCAGGACTGAAGATACATAAATCAGAAACTCTACTTATATTATATACTTAGCTGATAAATAAAATATAGTCTGCCTACATTGAATTATAGTTATGTACCTACCTATGTATAACATTTCAATACACTAATGTTTGTTTTACCTTTTTTTATTTTTTTAACGTGCGAAAAATCCCCTCGGATACCCCCTACCTTTATAACTTTAATATAATTATGTTATATGTACTTCTGAAGTCAGGGAAACTCAAGATGTGCTGATGACAATTGATGAATCTTAATAAATATTTTAGCCCGTGACGAGCAAAATTGTAACGTCGAAAGTATAACTTGACGAAAGGAATCTTTATTTTCGTTCTGAAACATTTGTGGGACTGTTAAATTCAACGACTTACGCAACGCACAAATAACAAGATAATAATGACAACTGAGTTTCTTCACTTAATATGAAGACTATAGATTTAGATCAGCAAAAGTCATTAACCTTCCAATTTCAAATAGTTGTGATACAGTTATACATATAACGTAAAGAAAGCGTTCATCGCGTTGCGGCAGAGCATTCATTTACTACGCTGGTGATGATGGAGTCCCCCTATTTGTATGCATGAATATTCGTTTGTAAATCGTCTACCTACACATTAATGTCGAGGAATGCCTCTGAAGTATTGTCGAATGTCATCGGCTACATAATGTATGATAATGAGAGTCCCTATCAAAGTATTTTTATTATTATGAATAAGGCTCCGTGAAGACTTCGTGGCAGAATTTATATTGTAAATGTGGTCCGCAACTGCTAAAAGTTTAAGAAACCATGCTTTTGAAGATGGTATGGCACAGATTAAATAGTGATAATACGTACAGAAGTTGCACCTACTCCTTTGATCTTCAAGAAAACCGTCATTTTAATAGCCTACGTTTTGTAGGTATCGCCTTCGTTGCGAACATTTGTCGGTCTGGGTGTTTCTATATATATACTATGTATGTAGGTACATAGTAACAAAAATATCTAAGTATATTTATCCGCATTTTAGATCCTTAATCACATAAGCTAGTTAACCTATGCTTATTACCCGACTGCGCGACGCAAAGGAGGGTATTGTTTTGTGTCTAGATAGCGCTATGTAGAATATTTCTTATATTTTTCTACAATCTACTAAATTCATTTCACCAGTGGCAATTCGTTCATCTATAGATACTAATTTATACTTCACATTTCACATGATAGTACAGCAGTAGCGACGGTTGACCATTTTCAAAAGGAAATCTTAAAGGAACACCTACCTCGACCTACATAGTCATGCATCATGCAACCTATTTGTAAGCTGGCAGGAATCGTGTTATAGGGATCTTTCGCAACTGTAATAAGTTTAAAATCTCGATCTTCTGACATTGGGAGAGTCCTCTTTTAGGGTAAAAAATATGTTTCCCAAAAGTCAATCTGTTGGTAAATTCACCACTGCTTGCATATCTTTTGTAATTAAACCGAGCTTTGGCCGGGTTCAACAAACTCAGCTAGCGAATGAAAATAATATTTGACATTTCCATACGTGCTTTGAAGTTGTGTGTGCGTCACGATTAACTGTCGTGTCTGCGTCTCCGTTACTAAACGGAGGTATTATTGGCGTTTAGTGCCTATTCGCTTGTCAAATCAGCAAGTCACGTCGCATTTTACGTAAAATTGCTCTGGGATTTGTATGGATTTCGAAGAACAAATAGAACAAATATGTGAAGTTTTCGCTAACATTATTGGATATATAGATATGGAGCAAACGTAGACCTTTGAAGTCAAGTCAAGGTAGTTAGTGATGTCACCGACCGCTTTCACAAGCGAATGCACTCGGAAGATCACTTAGTGATTCTTCTGATGGTAAAGTCGGATCAATGATACAGGATGTAAGGCAAACACTGCCGAAGCCGAAGGCCCCTGGTATTACTCCTGGTACAGAACATATTGGCATGAAAAAATTACGGCAAAGCAAAACTTTTACTTTTATAACTTTATAAACAGTTTCAAATTCATTGCAGAGGCAAACTTTTTTCCAAAAAATTTTCTAAAAATCTCTGAATGCAAAGGCAAATTTTTTTTTAGTGGATACCGTTAGTCCTAAATCAAATCACACTGATAGTTTTGATTTGACCAGTTTATAGGTATCATGACAGCGAGATAGAGTCCTTCAAAAAGAGCCACCTCATACTCTACATACGTAACTGCCTCTACAGAGAGAGATATTTAGAAAGCTGTGTCTAAGTTAAATAACTTTACATTTCAACGTCTTCCTATCAAATGCCATGATCTCAGCGGATCTATTCTTGAGTTCACGGGTAGGTGGTTCATTCTATTTTCAATTGATTTCCAAACACTCTGACACACTTCTGTTTTGTGATACAACAACTGAAGTGCCTCGAAAATGATGCTTCTTTCTTCTTTCTTAAAACCAATTCATTTCAAGCGAAGAAAATGCTTTTTACTCCGACCATAAATGAACAAAAAGTTTTTTTGAATAAAATAATACTAGCAACCTAAATTACTAATATTCCCTCAAACCTCTCCAGTTAAGCTCAATGGCTTGTTTTAGGAGTGGGTTCATTTTGGTAAGGTAATGGGCAATGGCTAGGATTCGAATTCGGGACCTCTTGATTGTAAGCCCGGCTCCTTAAACACTAAGCTACCGAACGCCTACTTTACAGTATTGTTACTATTAATTTATATTTTGTGGTATTGCCGTAAGAAGCACTCATACTGTGGTGTTAGATACATTGAAGCCTCTGTTGCGTAGCGGCAGCGAACGCGACCGCTACGCAGTGACCGCGGGTTCGATCCCCGCTCAGTGCAATATTTTATAATATTTGTATGTATGAATATTGCCGCTATTTGCATTGGTCTATTCATGCTTTGGAGAGCACGATAAGCCGTCAGTCCCGGTTGTACGAATATCTATCAATTGTTACGTGTAGTTGAAGCCCTAAACAGTCTAACTGCAGTACTTCGACGTCGCCTAGAAATTAAGCACTGTAGTGTTAGGTACCTACATATAGTATGTGTTTGCGCTCGAATTTTGGATCTAATCCTAAAGAACGCTTTCTGTGTCAATTTGAATTGAAACCCTATTTGCTTATAGTTGTAGGTAACCTTGGGTGAATCAGTTCGTCAAATGTTTTTGTAGAGAAGATAAAAATAATTACGTAAATAAAAAAATACTCTAATAAGTACTCAACCCAATATCGCTTTTTTTCGCTGATGACTATGACAAATGGTGTTTAAGTTTGTTCAATCAAAACTCGTCAAAAACAAAAAGAAAATAAGATGAGGTATGATGTAATGATAGATCAATAGGAAGAAATGATCAATATTTAGCTGAATGTCATTACGTGCCTAGATATTTTAAGAATTAATTGACGGCCGTCGCAATAGTCTCAGAGGTCAACCACTAATGTATAATTACAAATAACGATACTTTGACCTTGTTTGGTGTTGATACATGACAGCAACCCATGGCAAAATGTAATTTGTACAAGAAGAAAGAAAAAATGATGTCGCCATTGAAATATGCCACAAATTTACTGCGAATTAGCTTACGCATTCAGAACATTCGATAATAATAGCAGACATAGGAAAGAAATATTGAACAAACAGATTACATAATGTACCAAACGATATAAGTATTTTCAATCTTGACTATTAAAGATTGATTTAAAACAGACTTACAACTCATGCCTATTTTGGTAAATCATATGCTAATTTGGGTTTGCAGTAAAAGTGGTGGTTAGTGAACGCCTGAAAGCATTACGCGACTACTACGCAGGAGGTGCGGATTCGATCCCCGCTAAATGCAAATATTTGTATGCCGGGACGAGATATTCATATGAATATCCTGTACCGGCATACAAATCCATATATATGAAGAGTACCGATTGTAATACGAACATCTGTGGCAGTCTTTACTGGTAGTTGAAGCCCTCCATAGTCCAACAACAAGTCTAACTGCAGTACTTCGATGTCGCCTATACCTAAGGGCTGTGGAGGCCAGATGACAGTCACTTCACGGAAAATATTGAAGTTCAGCCGCGACGCATTTAGAAGGGAAAAGCGGACGCCGCACTCCGAGGTAACAGCTTCGAATGCGACCGGAATACTGGGCTTTGCAGTAAAAGAATGTGGCAAATTTGTCATCTTTAGTATAAATAGATTTGCCTTTCAACAGATATAAGTACATTAGGTACGGTCGTCTTTTGTTTACTGCAAAAAGTTATGTGTGTACTACAGCTTGTCTATGTATGCGAGAGCTGATTTTTCTCTTGGCAAAATCTCTTGTTTCAATTTTAGTTTATTTTCAGACGGAGAATTCGTATACCTCAGATTTCAGAAACGATAAACACTTTTTCTCAATAGCGTTTAGTAAGAATTATGTTAAGCTAAACAGTAAAGTGCAGACACGAGTAATAAAACGCTGTACCCACCTATCTACTGTAAATAAATCTGCCGTAACTGCCATTAGATGCATATAAGAATGTGATTTATTTAGTCCGATTAAACTGTACTTAAAGAATCGTTGTTTTATTGCTGAAATATATTAGTCCATTTATAAATCGTAAAGTAAACCATAAGACCAGATATCTGGCACACCTCTGAGGCCGATGTGGGTCAACGGTAGAAAACAATGATAATTGCGGTGCGGACGCGCACAACTTACTGACTAGCGTTCTGACGATACAATTTTAATATTTTCTTATTGTCAAATGGATATTCGTAGTATGAATAACTATTTTTTAAAGAACTTACCTTTCCGAAGCTTCCTTTGCCCAAAACTTTGATAAACTGGAAGTCTTCAACTGTGTACTTCCTAAAACGAGGTATGGATCGCGCAGGCGGAGTGAACCGTCCAGTTTTTCTGAAGATGTCGTAGGCGGTGGATTGTTCTGTCGAAGAGAACGAATAATGTTAATACTTATATAATCAAATATGCATTTTAAAAACCTAGTCCCGGATATCTGCATCAAGTCTTTGTATTTTGTAAATAATAAAATCATTAAGCATCAATTTAGTGTCAAAATGTTTATATAAAAACGGCTTTGAAATAAGATGTTTTATACGAGAAAATCCTTGCAAATTTCAATGGCAGTATCTACCTCAGTCTACAGTAAATGATAAAATACCGATAGATCTTAAGTCCTATATGAGGTTTCAAAATTCTACAGCTGATGTACAATGGACTCCTATAGTTTCTGGACACCTTGTTCCTGGACAATTTTACCTACCAAAAGTAACATAGATAGCGTTAATTAAAAAACTAAACTAGATCGATGTCTGGTTTCTTTACAAGAACATAAGTAAACTCAGGCAAGTTATTTCCTAAACTTATTTACATTAATATCCATATAGATGAGAAGTAGGACAATAATGTTGTTTAAATAAAAGCAACAATAGGACATACGGAACCGTGTGTTCTCGATGTTAAAAATAGGGTAGCCTATCTGCTTGAGCTACAAGATTAATAGAAGTTAAGACAGTTCAGTACCTACGTATAGAACTCTTTAATAATAACATGATAATGAATGACGTCATAGAATACCTATATGTGATAATCAGACCGTTAGTATTCTTAAAATATATTTTTAAATTCAGCGTGGGCTTTGTCATGTGATTATCTACTGTTAAATAATAAACATACGTAAAAAGAAAGATATGTTGTTATGATGTGAATAAATGTACAAACTACTTTGGAATAACATCTAAGAATTGATGTAGGTATGTCAGAAAGAGGCCTCTTAAAGTTTTAAACCCATAACCCGAGTATCAAGACTTGGGGTCTACTTGGGTTTCTCTCTGCCACACAAAGGTCCCGGCATCTGCACGGTGAATCCATGGATAGCTAAGAATTTCATTTCACGTAACAATTTATATTAAAATATCTATAATATCGGCATGTAGCTGAGACGAGAATGTTGAAATGGATATGTGATGTGACAAAAATGGATAAGATTTGGAACTAATATATTAAAGGAAGTTTGTAAGTAGCACCTATCGCAGAAAAGCTAGCGAAGATGTCATTTGTTTTCATTCGGACATGTAACTAATACGTTAGGATTAAAATAATAACATTAGGAAGGCACTAACTATTGAAGTTGATGACTACAAGGGGAGAGGACGACGTAAGAGGAGATGAAGAGATTGTGTAAGATATGATATAGCCAGGAAAGGAGTAAATGCGGAGATAACCGCGACCAGAGAGGAATGGAAAAGCACATATGTTGCGCCGACCCCAAAGACATAGGATGAGGGCAGGAGGATGATGATAAGAACAATTTCTATAAAGATGCTATAGATATACAAGTAGTGAAAATTTTGGACTTTGGTTACCGGCGTAGGGTACTCGGTCCTAAAATATATGATCCATGGCCGAGTTTACTACTTTCAAAAAATGTTGCAGGCTTTTCGACCGAATTTTATTTTACAGAGTCCGAGATAACCCACTTCCTGAAACTAAAACTAAACTCCTCTGAAACTAAAATTCTATATTTTATTTTAAGTCGTCTAATTTCGTCTTGATGCAATCTGATCACAGATATCTTATTTATAAAATTGTAACTAATAACACATAATCATAGTAATCACACCAGAAAACTACCCAGTTCAGTAATAGGTAACTACACAGTTTAAATACTAGATGTTTACACCAACTGTGCTAGTGTAAGGTAAAAACAATTTTCCTACAAAGTTATCTATTTCTGTTAACGTTGTTGTAAATAATGAAAAATTCTCGATACTAAACATTATGTACTCAGTAGCGCTCATCCATACGTTTCGTTTACAAATTACGAGTTCGCGTCGGGATCTTATTCTTAGTATATGAAGTTTTAAACGGATTGGGAGAATAGCCACCTGAATGCCTACTATGAATTGCGATGATGTTATTCTCTGTGAACTGTAGGGTTATACTTATTAGATTTTTATTTATTTAATCTAACTTCTCCTGTTCCTGTTCCCCATTTTTAGAGACTTTGAACCTTTGAACGTAACTGGTAACTGGATGATTGTGTATTATTAACTTCAGAATCAATGTGACTCTACATTTGAAATAGAATATAGGTAGGTACTTAAGGCGCTGTGCAAACGTAGACACTTTTGTTGCCGACACGGCACACCGCCACAGGAAACCGTGGTGGTTGTGTCCCGTATCGAGAATCGGACACAGTTGCCGGTTCCCTGTCACCGACACGGCACACCACAATAAACTGTAGCTGTAGTTGCCAGCCGAATGCCGAATAACTACTATTGTACTATTGTACTATTGTACTAACTACTACTACTATTACTACTACTATTGTACTAAGTACTATTGTAGGAAATTTGTGAATGTTGCGTGTGTCTTCAACTGACGACTTTTAGTTTCCAGTTACCGACACCGAACACTTTTTGATCGTCCTGAATATAGTGTTAAGTGGAAGCAACTGGACTCACGTATGCGCAGGGAGTTGAATGATTTCATACTTGTTCTATAGAATTCAAATATTCATTGGTAGCTTGTATCTGACACAAGAAACAAAAGTGTCTACGTTTGCGCAGCGCCTAAATCGAAATGAGAATGATTTCAAAAATAAATGAGTGAGAGAGTGTATCTGAGTGTCCGTGTGTATGTTTGTAATGAATTAACTCAAAAATTACTGAGCCGATTTCAAAAATTCTTTCACCATTGGAAAACTACATTCACCCTGAGTAACATAAGCTGTATAAATTATTAGAGTAGAATAGGGGTCCTTACTAAAACTCAAGTAACGTAACTCAAGGTGTAAAAAAGTGCTCTAAAACGTCTTTCATTGCATGCGGTGTGGCAACTATAAATAGAACAAAAGTTTGTTCTACGTATGTTCTACGTGATAACCAACATGTACGCAGAGGGCGGTGCCACAGGCAGCAGCTAGTATCAAATAAATCGCGATAGAATCCGTTAAAAAGTCGTTTCACCTTAATGAATGATGTTCGCGTAAACACGGAGGTAGGACACGACGGTATCTCCCTCCGAAATGAGCTGTCCAACTGAGGAAGTACCTCCGCCCTACAGAAGACCGCGGTCATAATAACCATCGTGTTGTGTTCCCGCCGGTAAGTAGGGTCAGAGCCAGAGCTCACTATACCCCTCCTTCCCTTCCCCTTCCTAGCCTCCCCACCCCTTCCCAGCTCTCCCCCTTTCCCTTCAGGGTGGGCAGCGCGTGTGTAGCTCCCTTAGTGTTGCACACGTTCATAGGCCACTGTGACCGCTTTCTATCAGGTGAGCCGTGTGCTTGTCTGCCACCTACGTAGTATAAAAAAAAAAACTTTCGACAGTATCCAAATGTCTTTACTAATACCGCATTTCTACAACAAGGATACGGAGCGGGTCTCCCCGGATTTGTGCCTGTGTCTGTGTAAATAGTGCTCCTTTTAGCCTATTAATGAAGGTGAATCAAAATTAAATGCTTCGTATGCATTATAACGTTGTTTGTAAGCACTTCACTCCTCACTCATATTTTTCACATATCTAGCTTAAGTTTATTCGACAGAACACTATCAACATGAACTATTGCAATTTAGCTAAATTGGAAACGTCGCCAATGGTATCATGAGTATAACCACAATTGCCGTTACTAGGCTTTCAGAATTTATTTCAAAATACTAGCTGACCCGTGCAACTTCGTCTGTGTACCCCGTTTTGCAACATTTTTCACTTCTGCTCTTCACCAGTTGGTTGTAACATGATGTTATATACATTTAAACCTTCCTCTTTAATCACTTTATCTATTGAAAGAACCGCATCAAAATCCGTTGCGTAGGTTTAAAGATTTAAGCATACAAAGGGACATAGGGATATAGGTACAGAGAACACGACTTTGTTTTATACGAGTACTATGTAGTGATAATATTTGTGAATTCGTATTGTGTGCGTACCAATATACTCTATGGTGCGTAGGTACAATGACAATCTGATGACAACCAATTCCAACTATTAGGTAATCTGTGACAATGACCGCAGCCTATATTGATTAAGACTGTTATAAAGACAAAAAAGTATGGAATTAATGTCTACTAACCTAGTTTAAAAGCAACAATGTTACTAACACTACGAATATTTTCTGAAATAAATGATCAATAATAAGTTCAATAACTTACAACAATCTTGATTGACCCAGAAAGATACGCCATTATTCATCTGTCTCTGAAGTATTCTAATAGTCTAATGGTTTAAATTATTGGCACAAGTGTTTGGCATTTACCACAACACTAATGGTGCACAAAATATACATAGGTATTACATATTATTAATACGAGTATAATACCATGATACACCAACCTATATTCCATTTGTTTAGGTACTTAAATAAAGGTAAACAATCTTGTAGCGACTTTTTTATAAACGAAAAAAACAAACGTCACGTTAAACAAATAAACTAGGCTAACTTACTGACTAACTAGTGATTCGGTACCTTTACCTTTAAAATGCATTTCTAAGCAGAAACATATTTTTTTACTGAGTTTTTAAACAAAAATTTTAAAAAGACATCCCAAGATTGTTTACATTTATTTAAGTACCTAAACAAATGGAGTATAGGGTTCCGATTTTACGTATTGTCAATCCATAGAGAATGACACATTTATGCATACAAATATTTGCACTGAACGGAAATCAAACCCGCGCCTCCTGCGTAGCAGTAGCCGTCACTACCGTCACGCCACAAAGGCTGTCGATATCTATGTGTGTAGTCCTACATTAGACTTAGTAGCGAGGGCTCTACTTCCTAATGAAAAACTATCGTTTGAATTAAAATTTAAAAAATATCATGTTTATTTTATTTTATAGTTATTTAATGTTTTCTTTGGCTTCAGCTATATAGACGGCGCAGACAGCTTTGTTCGTATAAACGAAATTTATGCTTCTTCTGGGGTTTATATGGTATTTTTATAGCCAACAGAATTTGTAAATATTATGAGGTGGTCACAAAGTCAGATAGGTTGAATTTTCCCAACGATTAAAATTATATATAAATACTTACGGAATAAAAATATTGTGTAAGTATAGTTATATTAAACACTTCTTTATTATTGTGAAAGGAAACCAGATCATCTTGTTTCTATGTATAAATTGTATGTATTTACAAAAAAAGAAGTATTTAAGTATGTTTATCCACATTCTAGAACCCATAACACAAGTTAGTTAATCTATGCTTACCATGGGTCTAGGTGGCGTTGTGTCGATGTCCCAGAATATTTATTTATTATTTATTTATTTATCTATTTAGTAATGATAGGCACATGCAAATCACCATTGAAGACAGGAATTGACTCAGTCTTTCGAAGAGTAATGGCTAATTGGGCTCCTTATGAATATGTGAAGCTAGTAGGTAGGTGTAACAGATACTTCATAAAACTATTCATATGTGTGATAATCACGAATGTGCGATCAGACTTATCAAAAATAATATCTAATAACAAACCCGCCTATGTTAACTCCGCCCGCTTAAGGCGAGGTTGCAGTGAGACAAGTAGGTATTTTACGTCGCCTCAGTACCTCAGTCCCCGCAGCCGAATCGAGTGTAATCGACGCAACGAGCGGGCAGCGCGGGCGGCGCGCAGGCGCGCGCCGTCGTATAGTATAACCCGGTACGCGAAAACTCGAGACTCGCGTTTGTTACAAAAACTAAGAAACTGGGATGGAGTCCAAAAGCTGACAAAGGGTGACACCTAAGACCTGAACATATAGGTCATACGCCACCGTGACCCTCTTTGCATCAGGTGGGCCGTATGCTTGTCTGCCACATAAGTGATATAAAAAAACATGTTGTTCTGGATGAAGGGAGGGTGGGATTGATTGTAAGAGTTCATCGGAATACTCACTATAGGCTATGTGTACCTTTTTCACTTATATGTGTATATACTGTGTAGCAACACTGTTTTTAATTATATAAAAAAAACATACATGAAGTTGCGTGCGGGAGATTGTAGTGCTATTTTAGAGTACTCGTGTCTGTGACGTCACCAAACTAGGGTGTCACTACGCCACGGTCACGGTACGTATATCGTAAAAGCAGTAGGTTAGATTCGAGCACATAATGTTATAGTTTTTCATTGTATAGTTAGAGAAAAAAATCACTTAAATTTAACATACATATTTTTGTATTTTCATTTCATTGGAACATATGAACATACAGAAAAAATAAAAGCGTTTTCAAAAAACAAAACCTATTGAAAAGTGAAACATAAATAAACACATTACCACTTTTTGCGTCGCGCAGTCGGGTAAAAAAGACATTTTGTGCTGCCTACTGATCTGTTAGTAGATAGATAGTTAGTAGAAAATGCACGTCGTCATATGCAATCCTAAAATCAAGTCAAGTTTCTTTCAACTTAACTGGCATTTTAGGGTTTAGGTTTAGGGAGACGCCCAAGATCGTGTGAAGTGGAAGAGGAAGAGCCGGAAGGCGGACCCTGAGCTCCGATTTCACCTTGGCCTTGGATGCAGTCAGGAAAATAAGTCTCTATGAGGATGGTGATGAAAACGCACAATTCAAAAATTTTCTAATATGATATTATACTCTCTGTTTGTAGCACTAAAGCCAGCCTCAACTAGATTGGATTGATGCTGATGTGAAGTGATCGAAGGAACATGGTTTTCGTTATTTTCTTTCTCTTCGTTCAAGACGATGCTTCTAATAGGTAGGCATACCACGGATATGCCTTGAATCAACTAACTCCGGCAGCAAACTATTCATATAAAACTGAATTATAAACCAAAAAAACAAAAAATAACCATCAACCAAAAATACACATTTTGCACCCCGTCACATGCAACTGACCTTGAATTTGGTAAAACCAATTACTAATTTTATTTATGGTAAATTGTTAAGTTGGATTTTATTATTTTCTAGAGATTTTTGTAAACCATTTTTTGACGACAATTTTGTCATTTCCAACAAGACCATCTGGAGTGGCTCCAATAAAAGGGTATTTGAGGTCAATAAAAAGTCCACACTGATCTATTTTTATGTTTTTCTGTTGTTCCATTTGCTGTATGGAATGTTTTTCGTTTTCGATGCCGTGAGCTACTGAAACCACTTGGTTTAGATTTTATTATATAGGATTATTTTTTACTAATGGTGCACTATCTATTGTAACTTTTCGTTTACAAATGGGACCGAAGTTTGAAGCTGTTGTTATTTTTTTTTTTAGTTCGAGCCATTTACTTGAATCTCTTTGTAAAATTGTTGATCGTTCAATACGGTCCTGTCTGCTGTAAGTTTCATCAGGTTTATGAGATAATTTTTTTCACCAGTTTTATAATATTCAAATATGTCACAGATTTTAGTAAAAGTACTGATAGTTACGTGGCAATTTGCAAACTAGAATTAGAAACGTCTACGTGCTGTTCAACACCAGCGGCTTTTCGCTTCTCATTGCAGCACTGTAACATAAAATATGTATAATTATACTCAGCTGCGGTAGCCTAGTAACTAAGGCAATCTATTCAATAAAAAATACTAACTTCGACCAACTACTGACGTGAACCCACTTGTAATTTAGCTAAGAGTTAGGGGCTAAGAAGACTAGAGCAGTCATCAAGCATACCAAAATTTTTAGAGCCATAGATATAGACTAGTTATTGTACACCAAATTCAAATTTTTATATACCTACTGTACATTTTTTGTACAGTGGCACAAAAGAAAAAAATAAATAGACATAAATTAAATTAAATTGACAGCACAATTGTGCGAGCGAGAGAAAGTGATAAGCTCCGCCATTTTAGAATTCTTCCTTTAATGAACCGAGTTATACCCATATTTTCAGCGAAATCGATTATACGTAATAAAGTGCGGGGGGGAAGCTCGCAGAAACAAACAGCACACGTCCTACCTTGAACACGCCTCGGCGGGTACTGACTCAACTGACTGACCGCTGCGAGTGCTCAAATGCAAAGATTTTCAGGTTTTATAAGTTTTTGAAAAAAATAATAATTGCTTGATAAAAAATAATTTTACCAGTCGCTAGATATTTTTATGCTCTTTATAATGATATCAATCTCGGCATTATTTGATGATGGCGTCTTAGTGTAAAACGTGTTTGAAATATCGATTTGGAGCGTTTTAGACCCATGTTTGACGCTAATTTCTATCGAGGCAATTAACATGAATCGTGTTTCTGTTTTCACAGGACCCTAGAAGGTATAGTCTATTTTATGAATGTGCTTTTTATTTAGCGCAATTTGCTATATTACTTGATATCCAGACGTTTAAAAATTTTAAAAATTACTGCAACCTGGCCTTAACTTAACTTTTGTCGGTTGAATGTGAAGAACCTAAGATAAGATCCACATAATTCTTCTCCTTCTTTTGGTTGACCTCCCAACCTCGAAAGGTAGAACCTGAGCAGGCCTCGTCCATCGATATGCAGGTCCCAATACTACACCTGTTCACTGTTATAAAGTCTCAACACTCGCAACCGCCATTTCAATAATGTTTATGGTATTTCGTAAACGTTCGTTTTACGACATAATTCAAGTTCATGAATGTTTACGTTGCGTTATAGTAGTATGACATAATTTGCGTATAGCATCTGTGATGTATTAAATCTCTTTCACCTCGTGGAAGATCGTGAGCGCAGCTAAAAATATTTGCTCAGACGGGCAATATCAAGGTCGTCTCGGTTATATCAGAGGCTATCAGGATCTCACTACATTAAAAGGAAACTTCTGTAATTCAGGTTTTTGTGTCTGTTTTCAACCCCCGGCCCCGACGCAAAACGACGGGGTGTTATAAGTTTCACGTGTGTGTGTGTGTGTGTGTGTGTTTGTTTGTGTTTGTTTGTTTGTTTGTTTGTGTGTGTGTTTTATAGTAGTATGAATGTCATATCCAACTTTGACCTAAAAATCTAATTTGTGTATGTACATATTCACATTAATGTCTTCTTAATTCAACTTATTTACAAACTACTTCAAGATCTGTCAAATTAAAATAGGCTATGAGAATTTGTCTGTGTACATAATTATAATTTACGAATTTTCTGCAGATATCAAATTAATTTTAAATATTACATGACATGATGTGAGATGTTATAAAATCGTCATGTCACATTATCTAACCTATTTCGTATTGTTTTGCAAATTGTAGCCTGCAATTTGCATTGTTTTGCAAACATCATCACTATCATAAAACATCAACGTCACATCGCTTTGCAAACGTTAACATAACTCTTACACACAACCCGTAAAAACTTATGTGTGTCAAAAAAGTAAATGAAATTCGAAATGAGATAACTCCCTAAGGATATAAAAATAGTATTAAAAATACATTCTCACTAGTAAAAATAGAAATAACTGTGATCACCAATTAACTAATTCATGTTTCCTGTGTCAAAAACCAACGAGAAAAGAATTTGGCTATAAAACCTTAATCATACCATAATTACATAGAACAAAATCCTACTCGTATATTGAATATAAGGATTTTTTATCGTGGGTTCTAAGGGTTTTTGTTACATATATTTACAGAAATTCAATACCTAATAAATCTATTTATTTTATTCAGGTATTCACATCTATTATTGCATGTTAAGTTGTTGCAAGAACACGTTAAATTAGCAAGAAACTAATTCTACATAAAGTAGGGCAGAATTTGTTGAACTGTTTTAGTAGAACGAGTTATTCTTATTTATCACTTCTTAATGTTCCAGCAAGTATATGTTTAGAGGCCATAATTCTCATCTTTCAAATGTCATCTAATGTAACCTAAATGAATATGTACTACAGTAAGATTCCATTGAATAATATAGTCCATTGCACTTAAAAGCTTAGAAACATTGGCACTATACTTTGTAAAATATAGCTTGGGTCCTATGACAGATGTCAAAATGAGGTTCATAGGAATGTCCGAAATTCGATGAAAATATCGATACTACCAGCTGTTTTTGATGCATGTTACATATATAATTAGGTTTAATTTAATTGTATGTATGCATTTAATTGTAATGAGAACGGAATAAACGTAGCATACAAGGCGTCGGCACTCGTACTGATGAGAATGAGTGGAGTGGATCAGTGGAAGTTCATATCAAACAAGATGTTGGCGCGTGTATCTTATGCCTATATCATGGCCCAAGAGCCAAACACGGCGTGTCTTCTTACAAAATCCAAAAACAGGTTCAGGGCGTTGATGGATTGAATGTAGGATTTTATTTACTCAATATAATTTAGGATCAAGTATATTGAAATATAAATATTATTATGATATTAAAATACCTAAGCAATAAGATTAAATTGTAATTAATTTTTTTCTTATATTAATTTCAATTTTAAATTAAGCTTTATTCAAAATATGGATAGTTTATAGTATGTAGTCACGATGATTCATCGCCCATCACTAATTAGCTCGGTATGCCCATAAAGTATGGCATTGACAGCTACTACATTCACTATTAGAAAATTCAAGACTTCATGTGCGGGATTTCACTGACAGCTGTCATAGGACCCAAGCTACATTTTACAAAGTATAATTACTTCATTTAGTGTTTTCTTGTCAGACAGGAGTATTTCAATGTTGGAAATTAATATTCCTTTTTTGATTGTCAGATCTTGGCAAATAAATGACTGGTTTTAGGTCGTTAAATAAACAGGTACACAAAATTATTATTTGTATCTTTAGGTATCTTTACAATTCTTAATGTAGTACATTTTCCTCGTTACTCATAATTTTCTCAGAAAAGATAAAAATAGGTACGTTTACAAGAAACATATAGTAAGTGCTCAATCTTCAAGAAAAAAGAAACGTTTTCATTTATCTTTCATCAAATTTTACGACATTTCTTAGTATTCATCTATTATTGGTGTCCTCATCTTATTAATATAGACATTAATACGTGTACCACTGCTTGTTGCTATTAGGAGAGATATAAATTATGTGAGAATTGCTTAATTGATTAGGTGATGTGGCTTGTAGAAGATTGCCGAACCCCATCACTAAGTGGGGCGTGGGATTGTACTCTCATCATCATTATCTGAGCCTATTCCCAACTTTGTTGGGTTCGGATTTCTAGTTTAACCAACATGCGACTGAACTTCGATATTTTCCGTGAATCGACTGCTATCGGACTTCCACAACCAAAGCCGACCCCAACTAAGTTGGGAATAGGTTCAGAGAATGATGAGAATGATGTGTCCTACCAACCAATCTGTGAACCATCGTCTCATTGATTTTACCAAATTGTGCGAAATTCACTTGGATGTGCATTTGGTAGTGACAAGAGTAGTTCACGGATTCGTTGATTTATTTATTATACTGACATAATTGATTGCCAGATTGTAATTATCAAAGTATTAACAAAATTTATCATTAATTTATAATGAATCATTGAAGAAATAGTTAATATTTTATTTACTTACTGTGAGGGACGGTCTCTACGGAAACTGGTAGGTGTTAGTAGCTGCAAGCCCGACTACGTAACATTCTATGTACAATGTGTCGCTTTACGTAAACTATTCTACGTTTTTAAAAGCGAAGGAATATTGCAAACGTACAAAAGTATACAAAAGCGAATAAACACATAGTATATTACAAAAGTACAAATCTCACCAAGCTCTTGTTCTAAGATGTCGGTGTTATTGGACTGCGCAGGTGCCGAGCTCGAAGATGTCGCCGAAGCCTCACCACCTGATGGAAAATTCTTTTCTCCTCAATAATTTCCACAAAAATGTATTACGATATCAGTACAGTAAGATTGATATAATTCAAGTCATGTTTGGTTTAAAAGATTTTATGAAACATTCATGCTCTAAAAGGTCGTTAAACAAAGCCCTAAATATAGTTTTAAGCACTGCTTAAATAAATAATTAATTATAGAGATATTCAATACATAATTATATGAATAAACACAAATGAAAATAACTTACGTATCCCTGAAGATAATTAAATGAAAAAAGGAAAATACAATTCTAATTGCAAAAAGAGCATAAGGAATTAATGACAAAGATATATTTTTCTAAATTATATAGAAATTGAATTTCCTTCTTGAGTATATTATACATATTCAAATATACAACCTCCTTCAGCGTTTATATTAGACACTTCATGTAATGAAAAGAAGAAAATAGACATGGCACCATGTGAATTACATTACTCGAAATACTTAAATTTCCATGCAATAAGATAATAACAAACATTTGCTTGTTAACTTCCATATGTTTTCTATATACCTGCAGGTACCTTTATTAAATGGCATTAAAATCAGTGAAAGTCAAAACGCATGTTATCTTCACTTTCAAGACCAAATATGTTAATCTTTTAAATCTTGACAAAAGGCCATTATGCTGTCATGTTGGAAATAAAAATAATACATGCCGTGACGTTTGAAAAGTAGCCAAGTAATCGACGATCGGAAGAACCATCGATCCGCATGATCACGAGACATGCGCTGGCATCAATCATTGTACGACAATAAGTTGTGGTGACTGATCAAATTATAATGTCCTTCAATAATACTTCCGAAAACAATCAATAGACTTCCCATGAATAGAAACATTATTTAGAATTTACACATCGGGCGCGAATATAAAATTTAAAGTTTCGAAAATAGGGAAAAAAATAGTTTCCAAAAATTACATTATGTGAATATTATTTATGTTTTAATCATCTGAAAAATTTTCTAATTATTGTGTTTAATGAACAGAAATCTAAGAAACTAAATCCAGTATATTCAAATTAACTGGGATAAAAAAAATCTTTTCTTGTGAATTGTAGTATGTACTTCAATCATTTCAATCAATTTATGTAGTAGTGTTGAGCGGCTATTGGTTCTATTATATTTTGTACAGGTGAGCAAATAATTGGCTACTTTCCAAACAGCCACATCTCACACCCACGCCACGATGTACTTCGGAACATAAACAAATACGCACAATACGTTTAAAATGTTATAATTACGTACAATGCTAATATTTGATGCTTTTGTGCGTTTAATTGTAATTGTCCAACAAATTTATTTTGGTTGGTTAAAAAACTGATTAGATAAATGGTTTGAAAATAAAATCGTTTGCTAAATTTTCTGTAATCACGTCACAATAAATTATTGGTTTACGCAAAACTATAAGAAGTATTCATATCTAAACTTAGTTTGAATTTAACAGATACCAGTCCCCAGCTAATAAAAGATTTTATTTTAAGCGCAACGCATGACGTAACAGTGACGCTTGTATTTGCAAATTCTATTCATGTGATGACAAAAAATCTAATATCACCACCAACATTAATACATTTTAGTATCTTGAGCTAACTATACCAACCTTTTTTAGATGCAGTTCTTGATGCTAAGGCTTCCACCAAGAGACGCTGGTTCACACCACATAAATTCGCTGTCAGCTTTTCACACTTCCGATGGCAGTTAACATCACAGTCTAAAACAAACCATCAATTGTCGCGTGGCTCTAGACTTCCGCAGATTCTTTTTAAAAATATTAATGTACCATGCAACATTTATTAAGCATGAAGCCATGCAAAAGCACACATGCAGTTTCCGTTCATGTTAGTGGAAAATTAGTAGGTGGAAGTAGATTTAAGGGTGAGGGATGCATGTAGATAGTCTATTCCCTGTTTTCAATGTATTTACTTTATAAAACATCACTTACCTTTCTTTATCTGTGAAAATGTAGCAGGGGATGCTGGTGCCGAAGAATCGAACCCGGAATCATTAGAACCGGTAGAAGTTCTGCCGTCAGGGTTGTTTTCACATTCGTAAAATTCTCCAGAACTTTCACTAGAATCCGAATCATCATCCTCTTCCGACGATTCTTCCTCTGAAGAAGTATCGGATGAGTCCGATGAATGAATAACTTGGGGAGGTTTCTTTTGAAGTGGACGTGGAGTAGCTATCAAAGGTCTCACTGCTTTTTCTTCCTTTACAGGTTTTTTAGGTATTTTCACTTCAGGTGGACTAACAATTTCTTTCTCAGGTGTTACTTCAGCTTTTTCAGTAACATTATCAGCCTTATTTTCCTCTCTTGTCTTTTCGTTACTTTGTACTATCTCTCCTTCTTTTGTTACTTCGATATCTGCATTTGGAATGTCTTGTGACTTTATTACTACTAGTTTATCAGGAACATCAGTCATTGTTTGTAAACTGGAATTCATTGAACTATTCTCAGTGTCAGATTTATTTTGTAACATTGTCGCTTTTATTAATGTTTTGGCTGACGAGGTTGACGGTTCCTCACTACTTGTTATGAAATCTTTAAGTGCTGGTTCCAGTTCATCACACCTATTATTTTCATCATCTTTGCTAGTTTTATTTACTGTTATATTTTCTTTCAACTTAGCTTTATTTGAAATTTTAAAAGGTACCTTCAAATTGTCATTTGTTACATGTATTTCAGTGTGGTTGTAGTTATTCTCATTTACCTTACCCGTTGAGATATTCTTGTTTTCTAAAATTGTATTCGACGTGTTTAATATTCCTTGTTCAGTCTTATTAATTTTAGATGGTGCATTAACGTTATCCTTCGACTTGCTGTCACTGCATTCAACAGAATCATTTGTAAATATAGTTTTTACTGCGGCTTGATTTGTAACATTTACATTGGGTACCACATCACTACGTACAGATTCACTACTAATTAATGAGTTGTTAATATCAACTTCCTCGTGGTCACTAGTGCTCGCACACTTAGCCGTCTGACTTATACTTGTTAACTTGTTTGATTCAGGTTCAGGTTTTTGAGATACCTCGATGTCATTACTTGTAGAATCATATGTTGCTGTAACTTTTTCTGTACCTAATGAATGTATGGGACATGGTAATTTTGTTTTTTCTATTGCAACATTATATTCTTTTACTTTCTGGAAGCTTTTTGGGTGTAAGGGAGAGCTTATTTTCGGTGTATCAGTTTCTTTACTTATATTTTTGGCTATTTCGTATTCATCGCTGGTACGAATGGCGTCTTCTAATAAAGTGCTTGTATTCGCATTTTTTTGGATTTTTTGAATGTTACATTTCCCTAAGGCTTTAGTTTTACTAATTAACTGTGAACTAATGGGTTGAACTGTTTTTTCTTCAATATTCATCCCTGTTTTTAACACTTTCTTAGATTTTTCAGATTTAGTTTTCTTTTGACTAGGTACTTTAGATTTATTGTCATTAAGTGTTTCTAGAGATGTACTTTTGCCTATAATCGCATTTTCCTGACGTACATCTGTTATTTTAGACTGTAATGAGTCATCGTTTATTTTAGATAGTATTTCTAATGTTGAAACATCGTTAACAATACTTTTTACCGCATCAACTGGTGTGATAATACTTTCATTACAAGTGTTTGAGATACAGTTACTTTTTTCTAGACATTCTGCCGATGAGCTTATTTCATTTCCGGTCTGTTTTGTACTTATTTTATGCTTCACAATCTCTGCATCCAATTCCACTTTATCATCAACATCTTTATGAATAATATTGTCCGCTTCATTCAGTCCATAAACAATTGATTCATTTGTACTTATTTTGCCCTCATCAGCTTCTATAATTTTATCTGATTTATTCATTTCATTTGAGCTAGGTTGTTCAGTATTGGCTTCTTCACCATCTTCGGGAAACCAAAACAAAGCACGTTTATATTTTTCTCTTACTTCATTTAAATTTTGCTTTCTTTTCATCAAGTATACAGTTTCTCTTTTTCCTATCTTATCCCAAAAGTTACCATTTTCAGGTTCAGGTGAAGGAAGCTCTTTTTCAGCATCCGGAGTATTAGTAACGATTTTTCTGTCAGTATTTTGTTCATCATTCTGTTTTAATGATTCAGCACTAGTAACAGGTACTTCTTCCACTTCACTACTGAATATTATTTCCTTCTTTTGAGTTCTAGGTTTTTCTTCTACTGTTACTTTTTCAACTATGAATTTCAACGGGCTCATGGGTGGAGATATTTCCACAGAGCTTGTAATTTTTGTTTTCAATTTGGTTTTAGCCTTTGCGTTTGCATCCTTTTGTACAAATGGAATACTTTCTTCTATAGCTGGCAAACTGGGATTGCTTAATTCTTTAGGAAGTTCTGTAATAGAATCTAATCTACGGATGCTACTTCCTGAAGAAGACCTTTTTATGCTTCGTCGTTTGCAAAAGCTTTTAGGGTCTTTGGCATTTAGATATGATTTTAATGATTCATGTAATGAATGATCTGATTTTGTGGTTTTAATCGGATTATGTAGATTATCAGGTTTTCGCCTTTTAATGGACTCAAATGCTTGCAAATTATTTTTATTCTCAACGGTGCCCACTTTGCTCAAATCCAGTGTAGCGGTACTAAGATTTTCACTTCTAATTAATGAATCAAATAAATTAGCTTGCTCTGCCATCAGTTCCAATGAACACCTCCGATCTAGACATTTACTGCCAGGTAAATTAGCTATAGATGTTGATGTGGTAGGCAAAATCTCAGAATCTTCAATAACTGTATTTTGTACTTCTGTTGGTGTTTCTGTATGTTTATCATTATTGTCTTTTACTATAAACTTTTCTACCAGTTTTGCACCCAAAGTTTTCTTTTCTCTTTTATCTTTATAAGCTAAATCATCGGAAAGCTTTTCCCTCCATTTCATGAACTCCTTTTCATCTGTTTTGTTGTCCTCATCTGCAGTTTGTACTGCTTCTTGATTATTTGTACTATCTAAACTTTTTTGTTCTTCAGTAGGTTTCCGTGGTGAATCTCTTTCTTTTCGTTTAATAGTATAAAGTCTCACAACCGTTCTGCCCCGTTTGATGGTACTGCGTTCCACCGCTTTAGGTGAATCAATATCAGTTTCTGTCTTACCATCAACACGGGGCATGAAGGGACTATGTGAATTTTCATCATTTGAGTTTTCTGGAGGTGATGTCGGTGGTGGTGGATTAGGTACCGAGGGGGTATAAGGTTCAACTTTGTGCCGATATTTATCTCTTGAAACATCAATATCCGCAGTATTTATATTGACAGGACGCGGGGTATAGCTAGGAGTGCCGTAAGTTCTACTTGATAGTGGTAATCTTCTTGGACTGTTTATTCTGATAGGACTACCCGACGCTCTTTCAGAAATAGTGCTAAGCATTGGAGCATAATTTCTTCCGGAACTTGTAATCCATCTTGAAGTTGCAGGTGCACGAGAATAACCTCCAATAGACGAATGGTTGCTATAGCTTCCACCTGGATTGAGATATGAAGCACTGTATGATCCAATTGGAGAAACTGAACTGCTATAACTGTAAGGTGATCCAGTGTACGGGGACGACGACCCGTAGTACATATTCGCGATATGCTCCGAAAACAGAGGCATACTAATGCGTTACGCAATGAGCGCGACAACCGGTGTCGCACGTCGAGACGCGCGCGCAGACTGTAGAGCGGCGGCGCGGAGGCGAGCGCGTGCTCCAGGTACGTCCCGCCCACCGCCCGCCCGAGCCTGCAACCGCCCGCCTCAGGTGATTGATTGATGATGGCAAGTAGTTAATAATAGAGGCTAGTGACGCATCTCGGAAGAAAGTTTTAAAAAGTAAATAATGAGTATTTTGAGAATAACAATCGTTCGAATAAGATTTTTCTATTTTACATTGTCATATAATAACAAATATTAGTGAAATAATTACTCCATGTAAGTCATAAAACAAGTATAAATCGAATGCGTGTTATTTATTGCAATCGTAAATACTATTATTGTAGCAGTAGCATCTAAAAATAATACCTCTTGCGACACACTGAAACGTATTTATAGAAGCGTTGTGTATACCTATGTTTATACTAAAGATATTGTTTGAACAATTGTAGAAGTAAATATTTTCTTTGAATAAAAATTATAAAACTAACTCAAAGAATCAACTTCATTTATAGTCTAGTCATTTAAAGAGGGCATGGTAATGACAAACTTTTACAATACTATAAATGTGTTAAGAAATATAAAAAATACTTATTTATGAAATATAATGTTATGTTATAGCTTGTTTAAACAGAAATGACGTCACATTCACATCATCTGTTTAAAAACAGTATAAAACCGTCAATTGTTTTACGAATTTCTTCGTCAATATGGTTGGCTTGTGTGCGTGAGAGACAGTGGGGCGCGTCGTTTGGACTTAGACAAGATTACGTATAAAAATAAAATAAATTGTGCTCATGATAAAATGTTGTGATCGGCTTAATGGGCTTAATATACCAATATTCCAGTAAACGGTTTGACCCACTTTTTTATTCTTACATATTTTTTAATTTATTTGGTGCACACGCCTAACAATTACCGTCTATCTTTTGAATGTGAAGATTATTTTATGTTTTTCTTTGAAGCAATCCGCCTTTTGTCACATTTATGAATTGGCAAAAAATAAGGCCAAGAAACGTATAAATAATATGTAATTTATGAAGAACATTCTAAGAGTTTCGTCCAAGTGGTTCGTCACCTAGTTTAGAAATGGAACGTTAAAAAGAAAGCTATTTCATGGAAAAAAGCTTATTTGTAGGGGATCAGTTCAGACTTCAGACCGTATGACATTTTTCATTTCACTATATTCTGGCAAATTCTTTCGAGACACATTTCCGTGAACGGGATTTTCGTGCGGAAATCTACACATGTCCTTTAACTTACTTTATCGAATCTCAACAATGATTCATCATCACCCTTAATAGGGCTAGCCCCTGGTCGCATCCAAAGCCATCCTCTCGGAATCCGAGCCCCGCATTTTCTCAGTCTAACCGCGGTGCGGCTGAACTTCAATATTTTCCATTTAGCGACTGATATCTGCCTCCTCAATGTATAGGCATAGGCGATATCGAAGTACTGTAATTAGATCAGTTGTTGAAGTACTTAGGGCTCCAACTACCTATGATAACCGGGACCGATGGCTTACCATACTCTCCTAGGCATAACCGGCACCAATGCATACAAATATTTGCACTGAGCGAGTCGCTACCGCCACATAGAGACTGTCAATAGCAACAATGACAAAATTTTAGAATGTGTCAAAATTGAGAGAATGTGACAAAATTGCAAATATCTTTACATTATTGTAATGAATTTGTACGTTGAAATATCACCAGTCCAACGCTGCCCCTGATAGAATAGCAAAAAATAAATTGTATTATAATTTTTGAGCCTTTCAACATACAAATATCTAAAGTGAAATACGTAATTAAGTCTTCCTTCTTTTTAAACGTATAAATAAGACGTCCGTTAGTTTTACAATATTATCGTTTCAAATTAATAGGAATTGTAAGTAACTAGTCGAGTTGCTTGTCACAAATAAATAGAACAAGATTTATTGACCACTTACACAGAGATTTCAAGACTTTCTATCCTTTTAAAATAAATAAATACATGATTTGGCACGAGTTTGCAACAGTTTCTTACGTCTTATAGTTGAGCGGCGTCAAACATTCAGCTTCAGATAAAATGTCAGATGGGTGTTAAATTTTAATTATGACGGAATGAAAATACGATGGATATGAACTCGGACCCTATCAACACCTCTTAAAAATAATTGTAGTAAATACATTTATTCATAATTTTTTTTAGAATTTACACTTACGAGAAAGCCGTACGAGAAAGAGAAACGGTCTAAATTCAATTTAAGATTTGAAAGTTTCGTAAGATTGAAATAACATTACTTTCAGGAGGCGACGGTAGAACCTCTTTCAATGCAATTTTGAAACTTTGTCGTAATGATGTTAATGATTTTCAAACAGTTCAAATCATAAGTAAAATTAATATGTATTATAGATACATACATCAACTATTTCTTAGTGTTAAATTCAATTTGAGCTTCAAAACTTCTTTATAGTTCTAAAGGTTTTCAAAACTACATAATAACCCCGGACACGATTCTACTAATAGTTAACGACAGGCACACGACTGAGATTATAAAAAACTGTCATGGAATTCGGTTTTATTTACATAGTCTTAAAGTTCAAAATTAAATGAAAAAAGTTTAGGTTTTACATTTTTTCAGCCACTCTACAGTATGCCATTTTATTTTGGAATTTAATTAAGTAGTATATAATAAGTAGAGTCCAAAATTGAATGGCGCTATTTGTAATCTCGGTCGTAACATAACATATACTCTGCCTACACTTTCGGGGATATAGGCGTGAGTGTGTGTTATGTTATGTATATTTAAAATAAAACTACAAATTTTGAAATAAATGGTAACCTCTAGCTGCTAGAAAAATAAAACCAACTAATTTAGTGAATACTTACAAAACTAACTAACTTAGTAATTGTTCTGTAAGAAATAAAAGGCTTCTTACTTTTATTATTGTTTATTATGCCTTCAGCTTCAGGCGAGTCTGAGCTTTTATGTATGTTGACGTATAAAAACCGCATCTCCTCTGAAATTGCAGCCAGTAATGCATTTTACGTAAACAAATATGACCTATTTTCTGTTGGCACAACAATTTCTTGCACACATAGAGAGCCTGCAGTACACAGTACAAAGATAGTTCCGAGGTAATCAATCGTCCGTGTACTCTCACAGCGAGTGGGAGGCAAACAGAGGTATATATATGTCTTAAAATATACATCAGTAACTCACAGCTGTCGCATGATGTTTTCTATTCTTTTCGGGTTTCCCATATCCGCGAAATAATGTTTATTAATTTATATTTTATAAAAATCAATTTTCATGTTTGTTAATCTTTATGAAAAGACAAATGATCTCAGCAGACGGTGAGGAATGACCAAAATACGGTTTGCTATTGTTAGTATGTCGAGATTTATGCTTATTTTCGTTTATGTACTATCGTCTCCATAGCAAAGTTGTGCCAAAAAAACATAAACTTTCCTGTAAACATCTTATGTACTTCCCAGTCATCTTACTTTGGAGACACACTTTCCATTACAAAGAGTAGGTACTCAAAAATGGATACCTTAATTAAATTGTATGTGACGAATATTGGAATATCATCCTCACGATATACACAATATTGCCAAGATTTTATACATTGTTTATAAGACTGACATACATATTCATATCAAATTACAGCCTTTTTAATCTGGTTTCAACAAACGCACGAGACCATGGGGTAATGAAGTATATATTCTGTCCTCCGTGAACGAAACGAATGGTTAAATTAAGTAGAGAAAATAAAGGTGTCGTCATTCTGTGGTCCCATTGAAATTTAAAATGTCTTTTTATAGTATCATATTGCCAAGATCCAGTAACGTTTAGTTTGGGAGTAGATCTCTCTCTCATGTGTTGCGTTCCCATACACTTTTCCTCATTAAACTAACCGCGAGCCTATCAAATTTAAAAAAAAATACGGACATACCTATATACACATGGGTAAATGCATATAATTTGTGGGGTATTATTTTTATACTGTTTTCCAAAAACGATTACAATCAGCTCAATTCAGTAGTTTGAGCATTCCCTCTCGTCCCCTCGTTCCCTCCTGGTTGCGGGTTCAAGTCCCGTCGGAGCATGCGGACACAATGTAAGAGTACCTATTACTTAATCACAATTTAATATTGATACATAGGACACAGTTAAGTTACAAAATTATTGTATAATACCACGAATACAATGGATCTTCAAGGTTAACCAACTGATAAAATAAATGTATAACATACAGTGTCGTAATTGCAACATTCTACGAGATCCTAAATGAGTACTAAATAAATGATGAATTATGTAATTAGATAAGTAATATGTAAATGTAAACGGATGAGTCGCTCAAGATGGATTTCTACATAATTGTAGTGCTTCATAACTACATAATTCTTCGTAGCTACTCTCGTAAGACTTTGTTGTATAGTCCACGAGACCAAAAGTAGCACTATACATATTCTATTTATTATATTATATAAATAAATAAAGTCTATGTTTGTACTCTAATTCTTTCTTATTTAATTTTCGAAGTGGCTGTATAATTTTTCACTTACAGATCGCCGTTCCTATGAGGCACTACGAGAGTGCTACGAGAATAATCTTCTGGACTGTGTGTAGCTCAAAGTATGAAGGCTTCTATGAGGGGTTTTATACATACATATACCTCTACGTAGTTAAGATGCTGGTTCAATTTTCACCCAGTCATACTCGCAATCAAAGTTCGTACTTTGTAGCCGCTCTCCTGTGATTTGTTTTATGGCTTCTGTTGGGGTCACTGTCATATGACCTACCAAGCCTCAGGATTAGCAAAGGTATCGACTTGCAAGTGAGATTGTGTTGAACCCCAAATGGTAGAACCCCAGATGGTAGTAGTGTCACGGTTTGGTTTTGTAAAATGTACTACAAAATGTTACTAGAGGACAATAATACTAGTAATTTTACTTACTAGTACTACGACAGTACTATTATCTATTCTGTGCTAGTACTCCTTTTAAGCAAAAAAAACGTTACGTACGATAAAGTAACTAAAAGTATCCTAATAAATAGTGCTACGTGTAGAGTCTCGTAGACTGTTCTACGAAGTGCTACGAGTGGACCTACAATATAGTGCTACGAAATTGTAAGGCCGTTATTATATTCAGCAACTAGAAAGATACTGCAGTTTCGTCAACTCCAAATTCCATCAATCTCGTGTAATCCGCCACCTTGCCGATGCTCTTTGAGAGTTACTAATTGGTTGTTGAGACGTGGCAACTCCAGTTGACAACTCGAATTTCGTTTGAGCAAGCGAATATTGTAACAAGGGATTATCCACGTTCCGTTTTTAAGCTATAACATAATAATTTATGCTATAAATAAAATATAGGAAACTGCAGCTGTATAAGTAAGAATGAAAACGTTTGTATAACGAAGTGAATCCCCAGTCGCGGCGGCCCAAGTATCATCATCATCATCATTTCACCGTTAGTCTCGGTTACATCCAAAGCTTGTACTTTAGAGCTCGGGTTTTATTCTCCTATTCTTTCGCTTGATTTGACTTATCTTGACTTTTGAGGGGTGACTTTTGTGTGACCTCTCTCGCAGTGGAAAACTAGATGTAGGTGTACCGTTTTGCAGATAAGGTTGACTTGGGCTACAAATGCCCTGATGGGACGTTATATACACCTAGTGGTGGTTCGATAATGCATGTAATGTACTTAACTCTTAAAAAAACCTTGTTACTATATACTTATTTTAGTATATATTACACAGAATCAAATACAGAAAAACCGTAAGACTAGTAAATAAATGAACAACTGTGATATAAAATAGGGATCAGCACAGACCAATCAAATCTCAACCTTATTTCATTGAGACAAAGCGCAGCAATGTCTTTGGACCATGTTCAAGCCATCGCATGCGGGTAAATATATCGATCCACCCTCTTTCGAGTTCTTTTGCTGCGAGTTTCAGCACTACCACTGGTTTTCATTGTCACTACTAAAGATAACTCGAACTGGATCTCAATCACCTTCATGACACATGATGGAGGGATTCACTACATCTACTCGCGATTTTCTTTTCGATTGTTCCTGGTGGCAAAAATTGCTCACTGGATTCCTCTCGGATGGTTCTTGTCCTATATAAGAACTACCACAGCGATAGTCAATCTTGTACACGCCCGTCTTGTCCAGTCATTTGAGGGACTGGTGACTGCAGTCATTGTGACAGCTTTTTAAAACGAGTGATGATAGTTTTGACAGAAACCTTCTTCGGAATGTTAGCGATAATATCTGTGCCCCCTAAAATCCAACCACACGTCCTGATCGTCTACCTGATCTCGTGGGGGGCGGACACACGGAAACGAATTTACTGGCGTGGCTAACGTGGCTCTGGAAGACTTTTTTTAAGACTTGAAACTTGACATTGGCGTCTCGCCATTAATTTTATAAAACGTTTACATTTACTAGAGACTGGCAAAATTGCGGCTATGCTGCAGAAGCCATTTTAAAAAAAGAAGAAGAAGAAGAAGATAATATCTGTCACTGCTTTGATTTATGGAAAAAAGACTGACTGTGTTTCCACCTTGCAGTTCTGGAAAACTCCAGGGAAAGTAAAATTAGCAGGCTCAGGTAAGAAGTCTTTTACTTGCTATGAAGGGTGCGCTTTCGCATTAGCGATAGGTATATTACTATTGCTATCGTTGTGATTGTTAAGCCGTGGAGGAGTGGTGGGTTCTTGTAATGGATTTCCACCATCTGCCTTCTTCAATATCTTAGCTTCAATAGTGGAATAAAATATTTCATAATTAAGCCATTACAGGTCCTCTCGTATATGACTATAATAAGAGGGTGTCTGCTTCGCAGAGCAGTTGAACACAACAATATTGTGATATTCTAAAGATTTCTTGGATGGTTATGTTAGACACAGGTACATATCAAGCAAAGACTAAATAGAACACCAATGAGTACATTAGCTTCGTCTTAGTCCAGACAAGTTTACGAATTCAATAATAGGTATCAATAACGTGTACGTAGGCGGAACGACGGCATTTGTTTGATTACTTATTGGTCACTAATATTAGCCCAACCTTGACAACTGATCATGAGTGACTATCGTGGTACTAAATTAGCACACTTTTCAAATAATATACTGTCGTATTAATTCTGGTAGGACCACAGATTCACAACAGTCTAGACACCACATGAGTTTGAGTGGTTCTACCATAATTTTCGGGGTTATAGTCAACTTTCCCGAGGGGGCCATATCGAAATTCAAGACATAACCATTCTTCACTTTGAGTGTACTAAAACTAGTCCTCGTACGTAATAATGTGGATACTGTTAACAAGTTACAAAGCGAGAATTCCTACTATTAGTACAGCGACCCAAGCAAATAACAACGTGCAAATGTTATCAATGTTACATTACGCTACGTTAGGTATAAGTATAGGTACTCTACGCCACACTCACACTAGTAAGTTTAAGATTAAACTGTAAAGGTAACAGTAGTTATTCGCTGCATTTGTTATCAAAATGAATATTGAAAAGCTTACGTACCAACGAGACATAACTGTACCTAACTTAAACGTACATCTTTCATGCAATGAACCTTAGAACTTGCAGACAGCATGCAATTACAATATCGAAAATCGAGATATCCAAGAAAATTCAATCTTTCTCTGAACCTTTTCCCAACTCAGTTGGGGTCGGCTTTCCAGTCTAACTGTGATGCGGCTGAACTTCGATATTTTCCGTGAAGCGACTGCCATCTGACCTCCACAACCGATGGTCCACTGACCAATGGCGATATCGAAGTTCCAAGTTAGACTGGTTGGACTTTTGAGGGCTCCAACTACCCGTAACGACTGCCATAGATGTTTGTATGGCAACCGGGACCGACGGCTTAACGTGCTCTCCGAGGTCGGTCTGGTCGTACCAGACCAGTGCAAAACAGCCATATTCATGCAAACAACTTTTTGCACTGAGCGGGGATCAAACCACTGTCGATGTACAATTTAATTGAATATCAGTCAAGTAATTTGAGCCAACATTATTTGACTGTGATATTAACATACCTTCACATTTGAGTTCTTGTTTGAAGAAGCCGTACAGCATCGCCCCGCAGTGATCGCAGAACGTGGGGGACATGAACTGGTGCGGACGGAATCTGTGAGGCACATCTACTTTGAACCGCTCCCGCAGGTACTGTAATAACAAATATAGCAATTTTAATTTTATCACAGTTCTTAGATTTCAATATGACATCATATTGAAATCTAAGAACTTCGATCTGCCGCAGTGGCGGCGCAAAGCGCGCCTCCCCTCACCCGGGAGCTACATGGGGACATCGTGGTTCTTACATTAGGGAAAGGGGGTCATCTCAACATTTCCGGCACGCCCAGGGAGCGAAAGATAACATGAAACATAACATAAACTCACGCCTATATCTCCGAAGGGGTAGACAGAGGTGCTAGCACCCACATTCCGCCAGTTTATGTTTAGGTCCCAATGTAATAGGTGGCGAGCCTATTGCCATTAACCGGGCACTTATAAACCTGCGATAAATACATACATAACTTCGAAAAGCATCGAAAAGTCATTGGTGTGTGACATGGTAAAACCTGGGATCAAACCCGAGACCTCGTCTCAGCAGTCCATTACCCATACCTCTAGGCTACCGCGGTTATTATGTATGTTTTGTATTATCTCAATTCCGGGACTCCGATACCCATTTGTGTTGAGTATGTTCGTATTCGAATAATTGCGTGTGATTATTTTGAGCTTCATCATGGTATCGTGTTACTAACTCATATGCTACTTCAATCAAAATGTCTAGTAATACCAGAATATGTCTATTTATTTATTATTTTCTACTTGCATCCAGCGATGACGACATCTGTATTATTATTCTTTTAAATTTATCTTCAGTGCAACATAAATCACACTGATCCCAACATAAATCTGTCCAAATAACGTATATATCAAAAGCTTCAAATAAAAGTAAGTAATTGTGCTCACCACAGTGGATTCTGAATATGCGGATGATCCTGTACATTTTCCCAGAAGCTTGTGGTGGCATCTCTTGTGAACGGCTGTTTGGCACACGGAGCAGCTGTACCCCTGTTTACCGAAGCCCCACAAGAACTCCTTGCAGAACGCACAGATTGTTGGTCGACGGAAGAACTTCGCAACAAAACGATGACCGTTCACCTCGTGAATTCTGTAAAAAGCAAACATTTATGACATCAGTCAGGAGTCAGTTTTTTTATCCATTTCATACCAATAAAGGTCAGAGCCCACGCTGACCGTTCGCGGATGATACTTTTAAGAACACACTACGCAGTACCACAGTACAAGAAGGCCCTAGTATCGAGCCCTGTGGAACACCAAATGATATCTATCCCTGTCTGTACCTATCCTAGCCGAGCTAAGTAGCTTACAGGTCTCTTGAACGGGTATGTCCCGATTGCGCGGTGGAGATGCCAAGGCACACTTTATAAAACAAGCTCTTCTCTGACGCAACTCCGGATGAACGTGTCGAAAGTATTTGCAATGTTTATAGAAGATTTATAATCATTGCTATATCGCCCCGGAATACTGCGGTCCACTAACTCCTATTCGCAATTTCGTCTTACTCTTTTTTTACAAATTCTCCTTGAAAAGTGACTGGTTAAGGATAAATAGCTATAAGATACCGAAAACAGGGATTTTAAAGTAAGTATGTAAAAAATTACATGTTTTTATAAGTCATTCACCAATTTGTCTGATAAAAATAGTAACCCGAGCACGAGACGTCACTGTAAGCTGTTCTTAATAACCCCGGAACAGGATGTCTCTCATCACAAGATTATTGTGACCAATTATTATTATCATTCATATTATAAAATTACACACATAAAAGTTGGCGCGTGGCCGCAACTCCAGTGCGTACATAATGTGGAAATTGAATTAACACAACGCGCGTTCCAGCGTAATCCAATAAATTAATCTTACACCTGTCGCATATTGTGTTAAATATTTAAATAGGTATAAACACGTACTACGTAGGCGGTGCTGATGATGTATCGATACTAACATGCGCCAGCCAAAAAATCTCAAACATGAAGATGCGCAGAATTTGGTAAGAGGAGGCGTGATATATTGTCGAGGAATTGTGCATCAGTCGTTATGTTTCCGTCGTGACTGACGAAAAATTTCACGAGCTAACGAAAAACACGTTCATTCAAAAGAACTTCCACAGTAATGTAGGTAATCTGGACTTAATGATAGTAATTTGTCATGTCAAAGCTTTTTTTGTTCTTTACGACCCACGATGTTGTCTAGCGTATATTTTTTATACAACCTAAAGTCGTTTTAATGATATTAAATAGCACAAACATGGAACTGAATATAGATACGCCTGGAACAAGTCTCAATGTTCCAGAGAAAAGTCTGTTTTCTATTCAGTGTAAAGAATGCCAGATTTTTCTTTTTTAGCAGTTCAGAGAGTTACTGTTTCTGCTTTTTGTCTAAAAGTTTACGTGTATTTAAGAAGTTCTATTCCTACGCAGGTATTGCAAAAATTATGAGTAGTACTGTAGTTACACTGACGGACTCATAAACTGCATCAAAGTAATAGACGACTTTGAAATAAATATTTTAACCAAGTATGCATACTTTTTATACAGATTTAAATTGAAACCTCTAGATTGGTTCGTGAACTTTAAAACAGCGTAGGGTCATATCTTTAAGTTTAAGTTTATGTACTGGAAAGGACCTTAAGACTCTTTTTGAAGAAAAAACAGAAATTTAAGAAAAATTGGTTTAATTAAAAAATTGGTTTTAACAATAGACACAAACTTTATGCAAGGGTTTATTTGTGTTTTAATAAGGTGTATTACCCCCACATGCCCTTATTACGGATTCTAATCGGTTCCGCATAGATTTTATAAGGGTTTTTAAAAGATCTTGCGGAATATTGTCCCATTCTTCTGAAAGTGCTGTTCTTAGTGCTGCCACTGTCGTGGGCGAAGGGTTTCTCGCATATACAGCTCTTTTTAAATTGTCCCAAACATGCTCGATGGGATTAAGATCCGGGCTGCGTGCTGGCCAATTCATTGTACGTATCCCAACCTCTTCGCAATAATGTTGAACTTGTGCAGCTGCATGCGGCCGGGCATTATCCTGCATTAAAGTAAAATTTTCGCCTATGAATCCCATGTAAGGCACCACGTGATCTTCTAATATCTCTGTTATGTAGCGATGTGCTGTCAAACCCCCTCTATTACCGTTTTGACGGACCATGTCTATGAACACAAGTTCTGTTCGCCCGTTCATCGATATGCCACCCCAGACCATACATGAACCGCCTCCAAAAGGAACACGCTCCTCAATGCAACTTTGAGCATATCGCTCCCCACGTCGACGATAGACTCTTCTGCGACCATCTGCACCATATAAACATGTCCTACACTCGTCCGTGAACAATACAGAGGCCCACTGCTCTTCTGTCCAATTCAGGTGATGACGCGCAAATCGTAAGCGAGCTTGTCTGTGAGCTGTAGACAACTTTGGACCATTTGCTGGTCTAAAAGGGGTGATATCCGCTTCCTTTAACCTTCTTCTTATTGTTCGTGCACACACGTTTACTCCACGCACTTCATTAAGCTCGGTTTTGATGTTAAATGACGTGAGGAAACGATTTCGCAGGGAAGTTATAACAATAAATCGGTCATCACGACCTGTGGTTGCTCGAGTTCTGCCTGTACCACGTCTCCTCCTGTAAGAACCTGTCTCTACAAACCTTCTGTATATTCTAGAAACCGTAGACTGGTTTAAATTTAAATTTCTACCAATCGTTCGTTGATCCAAGCCCTCCCGCACCAATGCTACAATTTGTGCCGCTTGTTCGGACGAAGTATCCATATTATGGTTCAAAAACTCTCGATGTGTTAAAAAACTAACCCAACAATTATGCTGGTAACAATAATTCAATTGACAAAACAAAAAAAATCAATGAGAATCAATTTAAAACTTTGCTATAAATAACACGCAAATCTGATACTACAAGTAAATTTTCTTTTCCCAGCTATATTCATTTGTTTTACTGCAGTTCTATTTTTAAATTTAATTTTTTTTTAAGATTAAGAGCCAGTCTTTCCATATTTATATAATTTAATCTAAAAAGTTTGCATACTTATTATAAAAAATCCTTTTAGAGTAAACCTGAACTTTGATGCAGTTTATGAGTCCGTCAGTGTAGTAACTGGGTTAAATGAAGAACACTTTTAATTTCAATACTTGTACTGGCTGATTCATAAGTAAAGATTGGAGGAGGTTCCGAAATTTTGACAGGTAAATCCTTTTATGTCATCAATATTCAGAAAGGATTTTTTAGGAATTTGAGGACAAATATAGATGTTTCCTTATTCTAACCCGGTACAAAATAGAACAGTCATAACTTTATCAGACTAAACTAAACTAAACTAACTACATAAGGGGGAACGTAGTGAGCCTTCCCGAAATTCCGTCGATTCGACAGAAGAAGATTAGAAAAACCAAAGCCTATTTTTATTTTTTAAATTTGTCTATGAAAACAGCACAACGCTCCTAAAAAAGTTTTACTTCAAAAAGGCCAGTGACTAAGTTTAAGGCTTCCCAACTTACTTATGGTGTTTGATGGCACCGCGGCGCTGTGTGATACGTTTGCCACGGGAGCGGCGAACTGCACCCTCGCCTCCCTCACCGCAACCCCTGCCCGGCAACCACTGAAACACACAAGCAACTTATCAGTAACTTGCTTCCAGGAGAAAAGTCGAAAATCTACATCATTGCCACAGAGGGTAGATCTTTTCCGCTTCAATTTATTTCGTGATAAAGAACTCCGTTGCGTTTTAATTGCTAACGAAATCAAATTTCATCACCACAAATTGAACTTTTTTATACACCGGTCTTCATATATAAAAATACAGAATGCTTTTATTTCAGATTTAAGTCCGTTCGATTTGCGAGTGTGGAAAAGCGATTTTTCGAAAACCTTTGAATGCAGTATAATTGTATCTCTTTTAAAAAGGAAATGTTTCCTTTGGTTGAAATTCGCTATCTCCATTATTTAGAGTACTTTCTCTTCATGGACGGTCGAAAATTTTCATCCTGCATACATACATGCGTCCGAATATCTCCAGGAGTTACAGTTGTTATTATCTTTTACTGTCTATAGAGCCAACGTAAACGTCTCACAAATATGAAAGTAAAGCCTGCGCCAGGGAATCGTCCATTAATAGTTAAGTATATAAATATAGAAGCTAGCAGGTGCGGTTAGCTTGAATCCTGAAGCTTTTAGTTTTCATTTATTTTCTTATAATAAATTTAATAAATAAAAATAGGTAAAAAAACTTTTTAAGTTAAACGGTTTTATGTTAAACATACATTGCAATGTTTAAGGTAAATGTACTAAAAACCAAAAAATAATAAAATAGATACAGTCGTGGGAATTATAAACATATGCATAGACTACACTAAAATAAAACCGTAGGGCACTCACCGTCTGCGGGCCAACTGCCTAACGACGAATTAAACGATTCTTCTATCTCACATTAAGTCGATAATTTGTAGACAATTGACGTGCCCCACGGTTTTATTTTAGTCTAGTCTATACATATGTTTATAATTCCCACGACTGTATCTATTTTATTATTTTTTGGTTTTTAGTACATTTACCTTAAACATTGCAATGTATGTTTAACATAAAACCGTTTAACTTAAAAAATTTTTTACCTATTTTTATTTTCTAGTTTTTAGTTTTTTTTTATTTATTTTTTTACATTGTATTCTACTGGTTGAGCACTTTCATTTGATGGGATTGATAAAACCTACGTTATCCGCCATTTTGTAGCGGCCGCCATCTTGGATTTCAATTTTTTATAGTATATTGTATTCTGCTTGTTGAGCCCTTTCATTTGATACCCATATTGATGGGATTAATAAAATATAAATTATCCGCCATTTTGTAGCGGCGGCCATCTTGGATTTATAATGATAATGAATAAACATAATTGTATTGTCACCAAAATCAAAAGTGTATACAAAATTTCAGATTAATCGGTTGACAGGAAGAGGGTGAAATTTGAATTACTAAATTTGACCCAAGAATAAATAAAACAAACGGGGTGAGCTAAATATAGTTGATAAAACCGTTTAATAATCTACAATATGGCTCAAGCGAGACTATAAATAAATAATAAAATAAAACTACTCCTTTATTTAGGTATAATTCATTTAAAGAACTAAGTACAAGGCAACAACTTGACCGAAATCGTCAAGGGCTAACAGTCAGTTAAAGATTTTCAATTTGACCAACTCGTTCGTCCGAACGAGTCCAATCATGATCGCTCTACAATAGTTGATAAACATTTATGAATCATTTGTAGATGCACAACACACAACAATTAATCAACCATTGTTGTTTTGGTGAGCCGAGACCACTGTGTCAGTCATCGCTAATTGCGCTAGCTTGACTGATTGCCAAGTGATAACAATCTGTGTACGCTAAGAAGTGACGCCAAATATATAAATCTATAAACTAGAGATAACAAGACAGTAGGTTGTGTGCAGTGTGTACAGGGTTGAGAATTTGAATCATAGCTTAGCTATTATACGTAAAAAAAATTGATGTTCCGTTCCGTACCTCAAAAGTAAAATGTTAAGGACTAACAGTCCCTTAAGGATCACATCGTCCTTTGTTTGTCAAAAATTGTGAAAAAAACAGTTTTGTACGGAACCGTCAGTGCGCAAGCCGGACTCGCATTTAACTGACCTTATTTTATATCCTTATTTTTAACTTAATTAACATAAATTATAATTATTAACATTTTCAACATGTCGTTTTGTCATGATTACCTGAGAAAATCTGTATAACAAATATTTATTCTTCTAGCAAAGATTTAATACATGCATACATAAAATATTTGATAGACGTTATCATTATATAAGTGTTACCTACTGTCAGCCTATGGCAGTTTGTCAGCCCGCTCCGCCCATCGCTCCGCTTGCTACAATGTACAACATAAATATATTTACATTTATGAAGTTTCTTATTCAGCGACATCAATGTACGAAATGTACCTAAAGTTTTATGGAAGCCAAGAATGTGAGTGTCGTGCGTAACGAGAAAATGGACATACCCGAAACCAAGATGACATCGTAAACGACTGATGTAGCGAGCGAGAGTCGGGAGTGTGGGGACGCATCGCCAAATTCAACGTCACACCAACTGGCGGAGATGCACTAAACTGTCATCGCTAGTAAACGCAAATTTTCTTACATTATTAATGTAACGCCCTATCAGGGGAAGGGACGCTACTAAACACACCAATATTTGTGTAGAAAGTGTTAGCGATCAAGGTCTGCGAATTCCCTGGCATGGATTCGGATGACTACAGTTTGTTACAGTTGAAATACCTACACGGCTGACAGCCAAAATTGATCATTCGTTTGTGTTTGTCATATTGTGTTGAGTGTCTATTGTCTATCACATCATTTAATTCGCCTACAACATCATTAGTTTGATCTATGACCGATTAAGAATAAGAAAGATAACAATCATCTACAAATGCAATCTCGCCAAATACCATGCATTTAATATTTCCATATGAGAAAACTATTACAATTTCAAACAAGCAACGAATTTGATTTTACGATTATTTGAGATACATTCATAGCGGTAGTAGGTGGTCATAGTGAAAACGCTGATTGGACCCATACCATTAACTCTTAAAAGAGGTCAATAATTGAACGACTGTCATACTACCAACCACAAATGTAATTTTGTTGCATGTAATTTTCTATCTGTATAATATGGGGTTACAAAGTTATTTTGCAGTTGGCTATATAAGGGCCGTTCAATTATTGACCTTTTTAAAGAGTCAATGGTAGGCCTGTGGTCAATTATCGAACGATTGTCATGCCACCAACTGCAAATGTAACTTTGTAAAAATATGGTATTACGACAGTCTCAGTTGATCAGTCACACAGGTCACACTGCGGGCCACAACTTAACATCAGAGCCTTCTTAGGGGTGCTACACATGGTAGCATTATTTGTATTCTGCAATAGTGACCCACATTCCTCAAACTTTCGATTTAGCTGACCGTCTGACCGAGTGAGGTCATACTTATGACTACGTAAACCCAATGACGAACAACACGAAACAGAGACACGTACAGACATATGATCGAGTATCGTGTAGCACGCGTCTAGAAGATACACTTTTTCATTTTAGAGGTAATTTTGTTCTCATCGGCACCCTAATCCCGATGGCATTCAAGATTTACAACTTGGTATATCTTGATTTTACGGTCGAGACGGCTACACCGCGTGGCCGGGAACCACTCTTTTCCTTGTAATTATTTGAACAAGGTTCAGGAGAAAGAACATCTTAAAAATCCTCAATAAAAGTTATATGATGACGTCGTACACTATCTAGATAAAAATATAATCTTAATATTCTTAATATTCAATCTCACAGAACACTAAAATGAAATGTTATGGCCGATGTAGTAGTTAATATAATTTTCACTACAATAATGATGTAATCTATTAGCTGTAGAGATTTGAAATATTAGTCACAGTCATCTTTAACACCTCTTTCATCATTATACACTCAATCATTCGAAATCATGATTTAAATAAAATCTTCACTGTTTTGGGCTGTGTGTTTTGGCAACTTTTACTTTTATTTATTTGGTTCATGAAGCATTACATTTCACATCACTACATAGTATAAAATAAAGTCGCTTTCTCTGTCCCTGAATCCCTATATGTATATACATATAAATATATAAATCTTCCTCTTCAATCGCTATCTATTGAAAAAACCGCATCAAAATCAGTTACGTAATTTTAAAGATTTAAGCATACAACATTTTTCACCTCTGCTCCGCAACAGTTGGTTATATAACTGGTGCGGAGCAGAGGTCAAAAATGTTGCAAACAGAGGTGACGCAGACGAAGTTGCACGGGTCAGCTAGTTACATTATAAATACAATAGTAGAACTTAAGTATACATGTGGCCCAAAATATACAGGCCAAGACTCATTTTTTACCTGAGGCAGAGGTAGGCAGTGGCTATTCAGCGGGGAAATGCCGCTAGCGTCTTGGGCACCTTTGCCCCTGGTGCGGTGAGAGGCGGATTAATTGATTGAATTTGATGACGTAAAAAAAAGACAAAAAATTTTGTCCCGACCCGACTTCATAAAGGAGCAGCTTCTCAAATCGATTGGTACTTTTTTAAAGCACGTCTTTAAATTCCAACTGCCATCATGATTTATAATATGACATTTTGATAATTTACCACACCTACGTAATGTTAAAGTATTTTAATTTATTTATTTATTTAAACTTTTTGCACAAATACATACTTAAGTAATTGTACAAAGGCGGACTTATTACCATTGGTATTATCTACCAGTCAAGTATGTCATTTCGGTACGATGAAGCTGGTATGACTTTGTAAGCAAGTAAATTTAACTATATTTAAAAAATCGTCCTAAAATTCTCTACTCGCTCTAGACCATAGAAAAATGAAGTACAAACCCTTAAAGTAATCTTTAACTTCAAAACTTATTTAGTCATAGAATAATGCTGAAATTTACCATACGTGCTCAACCATTATTTAGGGCGGGGTAAGTAACAATTATACGAGACGGAAAACGAATATATTGTTACGTACCGAAAATAAACCGCAGTTCAGCGAAGAGATCGTCGAACACGATTATAGTAGTACCACGTTTATAAGTTACACCGACGTACCTGCGCAGAAGTCTCATTTTCGAAACGCGCGAAACAATATTAACCAATCACAACGCTCATCATTGACGCGGGAACGTGGCCCTCTGTAATTGGTTGCCGCCTGCGCGCCAAGTTCGATGCCCGCAGCATCGCGGTACCGCGTCAGTCGCGAATTGTACTGCTAGTGGGATATACGTCTTTTCACCGCAACGTACACTTCGAGACAAAAAACGTGAACATTTTTACATATTATATCTTTACTTAAAAGAGATAGATCTTTAAAAGGCCAGAGTAGGGGAATTGTATATAATGGGCATCAATTAATGCAAAATGAATTAATTAAATCAAAAGACAAAGTATTTACCTACTATGGATCATTTTCAAGCAGTGATGGACCGTACTTACAGCACGCGCTACAGGAGTCTCAAGAAAAACAGTTTCGACAATAATTAACGAAAAATAATCGTTCGCAACGGAGCTATAAACTAGTGCCAGACCGACTTTCAGAATCCCAAAGAAAGGAATACCTTGGTGGCGGCTCTAATTCGTGTGAGAATTTGCTTTGACGAAAAAAAATGTTCAGCAATGCAAGAAAAAAGTTCGATTCGGTAGATATTAGGTACGTTAAATCAAATGGTAGCGCCATTCATCATAAAAAGCAATTGCTGTTATATAAACACTCACAGGATGAATTGGTTCATTAATAGGTTGATCATAATTAACATTTCGTTATTAAACACGGCAATTTTTTCGTTACATTATACGATATTCATTTTATAAACTGATGTTTTATAAAAAATGTTTCATAATATAAAAAATATAATATAAAATCATTGGAACACTTTATTTGCTAACAAGTGTACACCTACAATGAGCGAGATAGCACTACTCTCTGAATTTATTGCATTTTTAATCTTAACGTAATGCAATATAAAGTCGGCGTTTCAACAGCGTTAGCAATCGTAACTAATCGGCGTAAGCTTGCTCTCTTCTGCGCAGACGAATTTTACCGATGCGACTTATTAAAGTGGTACACCTGTACATAGTTGCGACAAGCCAAAAGCGTAGGTACCTAAAGGGAGCGAGCTATACTTACTCTAAAATGGATCATTTGAGTCGTCTCCGCTGTGCCAAAGAACCAAAAAAACCAGCAAAGTACCTACGAGCCGGACTGAGGTTTCTGTAACAAAACTAGATGAAGGGACCTATATAACCTTTCCTCCGTATAACCTTTCATCTTGTTTTTTTTCCACACTTTTTGTAAATCTGCCAGTGTTGCTATTAGAAAACTGGAGTTATCAATATAATCCTAAGAGCGAGCAAACTGAAATTGCAATAGACTGGCCTCAAAGGAACAAATAGTCGCAAATGAGTTCAAGATTGCAGACTGTGAATGGTGGGATGTCCCTTATCCGATGAGCTCATGACCTGAAGAAAGTACCTATTTAGGTTAAAGTAGCTGTCATAGTACCTACATACTTGTCTACCAGATCAAGTATCAAACAAAATTCGGCCTTAGTTCAATTTTCATGTCCAAATTACATAAATAAATATACCTACAAACCTTTGATCAAACGATATACCAAAGATGAACATACTTATCTTACTTATAGCTACTTACTACAATTCATTAATTCCTTGAAAACATTATTTTGTTGATATTATAAACAAATTAGTATGAAACATACATAAGTATCTAAACTTGGTCGCATCTTAGCTTCGACTTCCGAGTGAGGAACACCGAACATCAAGGTTGAGTAGAACCGCATGGTAAATGCACGGGTATTAATAGCCGGAACTCGCGGTACAATGCTACCTACTCGTGTAATATTTTGTGCGTCGGCGTCCATTCAGCTATCACTCACAATACAATATCATTGTTAGCAGATACAGATACAATATACATCTTGAAAAATATAACGAATCTGAAAAACTCGTTTAACTTATAAGCAAACATTCAGTTTTAACTTTTATTTCGTAACCATCATGATTCATTTTACATTCCAAATGTTAGACTCTTATACCTAGGTATTGAGTTAGGTATTAACAAAGAACAAAGTTCTTATGTTCAATCTGAAAGACCGTAGTAAGCGCACTGTTCTCTTTTTTGCATGTAGAAGTTGAACTCAATCCAAGTGCCATCGGCCTAATTCTATGAGTCTCACAGTTGTGAAGAGTTTCCGCTGCTGGACCACATAAGCAGTAGCTACGTGTCAAGAAGATAAAAATGTTGCGGTAGATGTGTGATGTGAAGTCCACATGTCCATTATGTTAGGAGTCACCACGGTTTGCAGCAACCATCAGGTTATAAGGTAAAACAAAATGTCTGCGAATGGCGCTTTCGCTGAGTTGTAGTTGGTACGATACAAGAGATCATCATCATTATCGTAAGGACAATACGATGTATCTTAGTTTGCACAGATAATATTATTGTATTGTCTTGATTAATTTATAATATCATCATTCTCAGAGCCTATTCCAACTCAGTAGGGGTCGGCATTCTAGTCTAACTAAGATGCGACCGAACTTCGATATTTTCCGAGAAGCGACTACTATCGGACTTCCACAACCAAATTGGCGATATCGAAGTTCTGTAGTTAAGCTAGTCGGACTTTTGAGGGCTCCAACTACCCGTAACGACTGCCATTGATGTTTGTGTGGCAACCGGGACCGAAGGCTTAACGTGTTCTCCGAGGTACGACCAGTGTAAATAGCCACATTTATGCATACAAATACTTGCACTGAGCAGGGATCGAACACGCGCCTCCTGCCTAGCAGTCACGTTTACTACTGCCACGCCAGGCTGTCAAATTATAATAATACCAGATTATTTAAAAATTCCATAACAAATTGTGTTATGTTTGTGCGAACTACAACAAATGCTTGTATTTTTAAATCGATTCGGCTGTAAACTGTTTTATGAGCACCGCGAGAAATGACCGCGTCGGCATCCAATACTCAAGGAGGCGTTTCAATATCTATACGAGCTTACCATACCACAATAGCTAGTTCTGTTTCGAGTGTTACGACACCGTTTGGTTACGGATTTATTCATTTGTATAAACTCCGCCTAGCGGCTTCGTGTCGCTTACAAACCGTGTTACATTGTTAGGAAGGTAACCAGTAGACCCACCTTTTGATCTATCCACGGCGATTTGCCAGGAACGCCTAAAGCATATTAAATTCAAAATACACTAGCTGTGAAACTAGTGTTCGAAACTTTTAATTATCCTTTCCAGTTGATTTCAAATTTTTTTATCAGTGCCAAGGGATCTAGACCAAGTGACATTCTATTGGCGAAAATGCCAATGAAATAGCTTTGTAAAGTCTGGTATTGATATCTTTGTGACTCGAAATATTTTATTCCACATAATTTTATGACTTAAAAGTAAACCACAGTTTTTGTTACATCCATGACAGTCGTTACGTGTAGTTGGAGCCCTAAAAAGTTCAACAATTCGTTAGTCTAGCTGCAGTACATCGATATCACCTATAACTACAGGTTGTGGAGGCTAAATGGCAGGCGCTTCACGGAAAATATTAACAAAGTTTGGCCGCAACGCAGTCAGGCTACAAAAAAAAGCGGAGTCCACCGAGGTGACATTTTCGGATGTGACTGGGATTAATACAACGATGATGATGAGTTTTTGTTACATATGTCGCCCTTAAACCGATATAGCCCTTCCGGTGCTATATCGGTATCGAAAGGAGGCGCGGGATATGAACCCGAGCCCGGTGAGCTTCGGGCCGTGAAGTCCCAGCTCCACAGGGATATTGTAGCCAAGTGGGAGCGACAATTTGGGCAACCAAGCGCAGGGCACGTCAGCGTAGCAGCGGTAAGACCCATTATGGAGGACTGGTTAGAGAGTCCACACGGCAGTCTCTCGTACCGGATTACGTGTGCTTCGGGGATTAACTGCGTAGTGTTTGGCATGGGAGACGTCAAGGCGGGTTCTAGTGGTGGCCCTAGGAGTGGGTATTGTCTCACTCACCGTCTTACTCACCGCGATGGTATGATGCGCGAAACCGAATTCTATATTTCCTACATAAGGAACAAGTAAATTGTGTGTAACTAACACATTGGTGGGTGAAAATCATTTAAAATGACCATTGTGACAAATATGAAACAAAAATGAAAATGTAACAAAAATGAACGGCGTAACAAAAAATAACAAAAATGAAATATTAGGGCTCGTTTTCAATGCACATTATAGTCCGACAGTTATTTATTTTATTGATTTCGTATAAGGAGTTCATACTAATATTATAAATGTGAAAGTTTGTGAAGATGTTTGTATGTTTGTTTGTTTGTATGTTTATTATTCAATCATGCTCTAGCGGCTGGGTGGTCCGATCGGGCTAACACGTGCTTTTTATCCCGGAAAAAGGTTCTAATAGTTTGCAGGAACTGAATCAAAATTCCACGCATTCCACGCAGGCGAAGCCGGCTAGTAATATGCATAAATTAACGCTTCTTATTCGTTTGAATAAGAAGCTAGACAAACTAAGGTGATGATTGATGGCGAGCATATAGTGAAAAATTAATCGAAGGATAAAAGATAGTCAGACAGACAAAAGAATTTGATGAAAACAGAAAGCGAACAGAAAGACAAAAAATGCCCATACCCATATTTTATAAAAAAAATACACTCAAATATAATTATAACATTATAATCTCTAATAATAACACCAGCAATGTGATTGCGACTTTAGTTCATTTTTGTTATTTCATTTTTGTATTTTTGTTATTTCATTTTTGCAACGTAACTAAAATCATAACAAAAATGAATAACCGTTATGCTTTGAAAGTAACTTCAAGTATGATAAGCCAAACAAAAATCTCAATTAGTTCCAACCACCTTTCATTTCAATAAATGTCAGCAATAACATGCTTAATTGGTTAATTAAATAATGTAAGTGCTCACTTACCTGTGTTGTTTCGAACAAAACAAAACTGATGTTTTAAAATTGGAATTTTGCTCGCAACTATGAAACACGCGGTATTCACCTATTTCTACTCGGAGACAAAATGGCCGACTCATATTAGATTCTGGTATGTGATTGGCTCGTTATAGTTTGAAGGTTGCCATTTTACAAATTGTAAATAATACCAAATTTTGGTGTTACAAAATCGAATAACAAAAATGAACAAAATAATGGACATTACTTTGTACCCAAAATTTTAATATTTTAAATAATTAAAATAAAATATGTTTTACCGTAATCAATGGGTATTAACAACGTTTTGGCAAAAAGTTCATCAATATAATTAAATACCGTAGATTAGATTTATTTAGATAATTTTTGTTACGCAGCCCGTGAAGAGGACAAATTATTTTGTATGAAGATTTTCCGAGTTCCATGAAAAAAGAAGAATATATTGTGTTTATTATAGACAAAAGTTATATTAATCTGTGAAATATAGCTAGATAATATATATCAGAGTACTAATAGGTACTTCTCACATAGTAAAAATAATGCTATCATCAAAATATCGGGTGTGGACAAATTTTGCAATCAAAATGGTCATTTTAAATGATTTTTACCCTGGTGCCTTTTCCTGCATATTACTAAATTAACTAAATCCATATATTATATCCTCTTCACGGTTAATACAATTTAGCATATATTATTAAACACCACTAAATCTTAGTACATAGTTTGATTGAGATGCTTAGAGAGATTTATAAACGCAAACAGTAAGTGCGAAATCCGAAGAAATAGAGAACACTGTTAATTGTTTGTTGAAACTGACGTAACAATAATAACAATGTTTACTTATGTAAAGTATGAAATTCCGATCATGCAGCATCTCTAATCAGACTAAGATTTGTGTACACAGTCTAGCAACTGTCAGACAACTCAAGATATTTCTACTGAAATATTGTAAATAGTGCAAAAGATTCTCCGTTTAAAAATTACAGAATTAAATCAGGTAAAATTTATCTGTACCTATTATTGCTCCTAAGTATGGATTGATATTCCTTGGGTCTAAAAGATCCCATTAAGAACTTCTGGGGCAAGTTGAGGTCAACTTATAGGAGGATAAGATGGTGAATAATTAGTAGAATCACGGTCCAGGTGAGGTTACCTGGACCGTGATTCTACTAATTATTCACCATCTTATCTTATCTTATCTTATGGTATTGGGGTGCGTGCTCTGGAGCTTTCGCGGACACTTCGACCCTATTGGATCCTTTGTGTCGACCCCATCCTGGCTCCTAGGTTAGAGGAGGGATAGCCCTCTTAAATTATTCACCATAGTCATACGACTAAGATTATAAAAACTGCCATGGAATAAGGCTGAAAATTCAATAGCAGTTTTTTCAAATTACAGAAGTTGAAAATTAGTAGAATCGCGGAGCCCCAGTTTTCGGGTCGGGAGAGAAGACGGCGCGGTGGTCATTGCCGCAAAAGCAAATACTTAAACCAAATTTGGAAAGAAACGACGAGTAGCACAGACCCACCATCCACAGCCTTCAAACCTGACTGAACAAGATTTGAACGTAACCGAGATTGGCACTTGTGTAGAAAAAAGAATGGATTGAAATACGATTCACATTATGAATTTCCTTCATACATACCTACATAGACGCCACCACCGCTCTGTCAAAAGCGAAACGACTAAGAAGAATACATAGCTTGCAAACATAAAAGTATACAAATCTAACTCCACTATAAATCACTATTATCAGTAGAAGATATTACAGTTATCCGTATTTATTTTGTTTGGTGATGTACCAAAAAGATTTATTGTTCTCGTTAAAAATTGATATCGTATCTAGTGAAATATGCACGTTATTATTTATACATATTAAAAAACTTTCTGTGTTGTTTACGCACTTAGGTATATTTTTCCGGGCTTTGGCCACGTTTACTTTCTTACTCAGTGCTCCTTTCATGGAGGACAGAATATATGTCTATGATTGATCATATTCATTCGCTATGAGTGCTCGAACATCTCTTTTGAGTTTTGAAGAAAAAAATATTGACTTGATATAGAAGTATTATCAAGACTTATTAATATCTTATCAATCTTCTGATCAGGTAAAATATTTTCATTTTAATCGAACCTTTGCTTATTGCATTTAAATCGAATTGATCGTAGCGAAATTTGCCACTTTATTAATTAGGTGATAACGAAGGCAACGTAGGTCATCATTCTGCCTATAAGTTCATATGCGATTTAGTTGAAGGTCCTCATAAAGTTTCTAGACTATTGTAAGGACGTTATTATCAATAAACAATAGTTATTTGTGCAACAAGAGAGCAAAACTGTTTTTTGCTGCGAGTGCTGATTTTGAATCCTGAGCAAGCGAGGGATTCTAGGATTGAATCACGAGCGTAGCGAGTGATTCTACTGTAGAATCCTGAGCGTAGTGAGGGATTCAAATGCACGAGATGCAAATAATTTTGCTCTCGTGTGGCACACATTACTTTTCACTACAGCAGCGAGAACACATAAGAAATATTACTTAGAAGATAATGCAACACTTATTAACAGAACAGAACACCTATTATTAATTAAAATAATGCAGAAAATTTTAAAAGTTAATAATTAATCTAATTACTTATTGCTGTTCTGCAAATTTAAAGTTGAAAGTTAAAAGTTAAATTTTATACCCGTTATTTTTAAGGTGTATTCAGAAACAGCGTACGTGACATTTTATTTTTCAAATGTTGATAATAGTAGGTAATTATTATAAATACTTATGCATTACTTATTTTGGTATTCAATAACATTACATAATTATTAAATAATGTAAATAAAATACATGGTTATTCTTTTACAAATATCTTTCAAATTTAGAATTTCGAAATAGGACCTTTGACGTGCCATAAATTAAAAAAAAAACCTTCAAAATACTTGTGTTTGTCACCCGAACTTTTTTATGGACGGCCAAGAGACAGAGTGCAGTGTATGTAATTCGAAAGTTATTCGCGGCACAATTCTTTTTGAATCTATGGTTGGCACTATTTATTGAAAATTAAAAAAAAATAATTAAAAAGCTACTTTGTCTCACTGAGTGAGCAAAATCGCATTTTGCACACTGTTTTTACGCAGCAAAACTCACTTGTTTGAGCTGCTGTGGTGAAAATGAAATTTATAACTTAACGAAAACAAATGCTGCTTTTGTGGTCAACAAGCTCCAACTTTCACAATAAACTCCACCAATTTCACGGCCTCGTAACATTGTTTTTGAGTTAGCTTACTTCTAAAAATTTAACGTCAACTAAGTAAAGGCCTTTATTATTACTGTTCTTCTAATTTACATTCAACTTTTTAATAACTACATTTTAAATATATTACAATAACATGTTGTTGTTATGAAATATTGGTCAGTGTGGTTAATTGTTTAAAATAGACCTTTGATTACCTTCGATTTACTGTCGTTACGTTTCGATCGACTGATGCCGATCATGATCGCGGTAAAACTGACCCAACGATCATTGTCGTAGATGCACAGTAAATATAGTAGAGAAAGTTAACAATAACAGCAATCAATGCATTTGAATGTGTGCGCGTTACTTCCAAAGAAATCAATAATACCTACTAAGGTTGAACTTCACCAATGAAAAATAAGTTAAATTGAAGTTTATTCATACGTTTTATTTTATGATGCCATGGTACCATTATCCAAGCATTATTCTCGGTTCCAACCAACGCTAGAAGGTCAAAATTCGCCCTTCTACGCTTTCTCCTCCTGATTGTGTAAGTTGTTCATTATTCGAGATGTTGTCCACGCCTACTTTCTATCACAGCACCGCTTGCCACAGGCAGGGAGTTCATCTTCACATATTACGACTGGAAACAGTGCGCATTATGCGGTGTGAAAGGAACTTCATCTCGCGCATGCTTAAGCTGCGGAATGTACTCCCTGCTGTGGTTTTTCGTAGCCACTACAAATGAGATTCTTCAAGAAGGGCATTAAAAGGTTTCTACAGCGTTGGTAGCACGAGTGTGACGCCCCTGGCATTGCAAACGTCCATAGACCACGGTGACCATCGATTTACCAAATTGACTGAAAGCTGACCTCCCAACTCCAAGAGTGTGGTAGTAGAGCCTGCACCAGAGCCTCGTCAGTCGTATACCGGCTAATATGTGACATTGCTTAGACCGATTGGTTGGTGAAAAATGTAAGCTCTACACTACATAGTCCTATTAGATGTGTTTGTAAAGGCACAAATGTGTGGGTAAGGACCCATGGTACATTTTAATTAAGCATTGCGGAAAGCCATTACAAGAAAATATATTGAGGGTAGAAATTGAACCAACACTCACCCACATGCACTTGCGGTATATTAGACATACAAAATCATATACCTACCCTCAGATTAGACGTTTTTTTACTTGCTTTGATTTTGGCTTGGCATTCCTTACAATAGAGAATATTTGCCGAAATTTGGTGTTATATGACTATCTAATAGTAAATCGAAGTAGTGGGTTTTTAACACGAACATGGAAAACCAGAGCACTAAGCAAAGTGAATTACGAACAAGTGTCATTTTTTACCCAACTACAATCAATTGAGAGTAAGTAAGTACGTACTTTGAAATTCTTAATACGATTGCCAATAATAGTCTACGTAAACTTTTAAATGATTAAGTACAGTTCATATACACCTTAAGATCTATAATCCTTTGACAGTTAAGTCTAATTTAATTAACCAAAGGTAACATAGCGTTAATATAATAAACAAGTAGATCTATTATCCAGTAACTTTTAAGACTAGTAGTCATGAAGTGTCATTACTTCTACAATTTTAGTTTCAAAATTGTCCAGAGCCTTTTGGAGTCCATTGTACATCGATACAATCTTTTATTTCTTAAAGCTGCAATACCTAGTTACTTACTTATAAGACTTCAATACAACAATAACATAATCAAATGTTATCCTGACGTTCTAAAACAGTACCGAACCCTTTTACCAAGTTTTATTACCATAAGATAACAAAGAGTTAATCCGCCATTGTAAGACATAGTGCGTCACAGCGGCCAACTGATTGTTTACACCGAATTCCACAGCTGATTGTCTTCAACCGAATAACAATAGCCGAACTTACTTTAATATTCTCGATACACACCTTTTCTACTCCTTTAGGTACTTAGATACACTTATAAATATCAAATAAGTACTGAATGGGACAAATAAGTTTTATAAATTAAGTGTAGGTAATCATTGGAGTTAGTTAAGAGACTCACAAAGTCGGCATGGAGTCGCTGGGCGGGCGGGCGCAATGGTCGCGGCGCGGGCGAGGTGCGGCGGCGCGCCCCCCCGCCCGTGAATATCATCGGCGCTCGCGCATACCGCGGACTCGCGCGTGCCGCAGAGCCCTGCGCCCTCGCTCTTGTCGGCCAAGGCGCCGGTGACCACTCGCTCGCTTCCTTCGATCGCGCGTGCTAAACAGAAACTCACTACCAAGACTCTCGACCCGCGCGCTGGCACTCGCGTATTTATAAACGGAATTCCACACGCGCTATTCGCGGCCGGATACAACTTTTTACACGACTTTCGGCACTTACGTCGTCCGGAGCACTGAACAGGCGAGTTTCGGGCTCCTGAATCGTCTGGCGGAGTCCGCGTGAGTCAGACGCCACATAGCTTACACTCAAAAGTTAAGCAGTCACAGAAATACATACGGCGCTTAAAATTTTATTTACTGCTTGAGTAAATTGGTACACAGTAAAATGAATTTGCCAACCTTTATTTATAGGCGTCCCTAATCTTTAATTTCTTCAGTCAAGCAGTAGACAAAACATAGTCACTTTTATGTATTTTTATTGCTTTTCAAGGACGAATGACGTTCCAAATCTTATTTACGAATAAAAACGCTACGGAATACACAACACCCTCAAAACTCGTTTCATACCTACTAAGAAACCAATGTGTAGTCCAATTAGAACATCCAGCCGAATAGCATCTGAGCGAAGAGCACATAGCCTTGAATGCAGTAGTGTTCAAATAAAATATATATCTAATTGTATCAAGGCAATAAAATATCCCGTAATCTTAAACATATGGGGGGAGAGGGGAGGGACATTGATTCTTTTATTTCAGCTGAAGCTCGGCTCCCACTCACCACAACTGTTATTTTGAGTATTTAAAACTCGTACCTATTTGGAATATTACAATCTTGAATTAGACACGTTCGACGTTAACAATAAATATAACTGTAGATGTTCTGAGAAACTTTAGAACAATGGTTTACATAGGTTGAATATTTTGTAGGAGCTAGTTCGCGGTACGTTCCTGACACCCAACGTCGTCGTTGGCTATAAAACGGCAGTAAATAGACGCAATGAATCAAACGGTGGTCAATTTTACGACCGACCTCTGAAGCTTTGTGCACGACTATTGTATATTTCAAAGTTAAACACTGACTTATTCTTGTCACGATACAGAACAGAATAAAATAAATAAATCAATCTTTATTGAACAAAAATACTAAAGAAGCTTGTGGTAAATTATTTATCTGAGGTTTAACAAACAAAGTGTAATTATACAAATATAAATGTTGTACCGTGGTTTGATACTTTGATAGTCAGATATCTCAATTTTAACTTTTCAAGAGAGTGAAGAGCGTGTACGACGACCGCAGTACCTGGAAATACAGTCAGAATTAGAACACAAAATAATCATGTCAGATCCACAATAGGACCTTATAGCATAAATGAATAGTTAGCGGTAAGTAAGTCAATTAAATGAATGAAAATATATAGATATGTATAGAGGAGAAACAACCAGTTTAGAAAGAAAGCTGCTTGATCAATCACATCACTTTCTTCAATTGTCTAGAAGCCCCGGTTTTGAAATCCATCCCGGGGTAAAATGGTGCACCGGGGTTTGCACGTATTCCAAAACCAGTGATGACCCAGGGTCTTAATCGGCTACCCTGCCTACCCTAATTATATCCTAACTGCGCGGTATCGAGTCCGAGGTAATTAGCTCCACCGACCCGATGGTCGGCGTTGCGATCAACGAAGGGATATCCGCGAGGACTTCCGCAAATCCACACGACAAAAAAGTCTATCTACTACTCGTAGCACTTAGTGGTACAGTCTACGAGACTCTACACGTACTCGTAGCACTATTAATTCAGGTTTCGTACCCAATAGGCCCCTTCTAGTCAGTGCAAAGACAGGCGGGCGTTGAGGATCGCCGACAATTCCATACTCTCAGTCGGTGTAGAACGTCAGGACTTTCCATCGGTTTGTGTGTTCTACCGCCCATACAATGGTTAATGCTCAGATGAACTCTTTGACATGATGGTAGTTACATTCTATCATCCCACTGCTCGCTATAGGCAGGGAGTTCACCCTTACACATTGCGACCGAAAACTTCATCCCCCACACGCTCAACTTACGGAATAAGTTTATAAGATTTTTCAGGATCAGTGAATGGAAACGTTGCTCACTGTGTGGTATATAGGAAACTTCATTCCACGCTCGCTTAACCTATGGAATGTGCCTCCCCATATCCGGGATGGGGATACCATGGTTCCCACATTAGGGGAAGGGGGTCATCTTAAAGAGATGTCCCCGGGTCTGCCGGGGTGCGAGAGATATGTCTTGTATAATCTCACCTCCGGCAATCAAAGACACATGAACAGCGTGCGTTTTAGTCGGTTCGAGTCCGACATAACCAGGTGGGGGCGGTATCCGTGGGGATTTTGGGCACGGAAAAAGACCTATGGAATGAGCTTTCGTTGTGGTTTTCGAAGGTTTTTCAATGTTGCACACGTCCTTAGGTAACCATTTTCCATCAGGCGGTCTGTCTGTTTGTCTGCAACTAAGTGGTATAAAAACGGTAAAAACGTTACCCTACTACTAAGACTCCGCCATCGTCTGTCTGTGTGTGTTTGTTACCAAGCCGTACCTCGTGAACTGTGATAGTCAGACAGTTGAAAATTTTCATAAATGATGTATCTTGCTCTTGCCCGCTGATAGGCTTTGAGAGTGATTTTTTATAAGTTAAAGTTTACCACAATGTAAGTTTCCAAGGACATCGGTATGACGTAAGCAATCCGGGGAGCGATCGGTTGAGCACAGCGCTGCATCATGATGAGTAATTGACGTCGAAATCGAGGAGACAGAGACAACCAATCGCTGCAGTAAATTGACTGATTTATGAACTCGCTCTAAAAACAAACCATTACGAGTACTATCTCATTAAAATACCAAATCATTCTTACAATTTTATTAGGCAATAATGATTACCGTTGATAATTTCAATTTTAGTTATTTAAAATTGTACCTACTTCTGTAGGTACTATGCGTTTCAAATGAGATGATAATCGCGATCGCAGCAACTTCACCCCGTATAGGTACCTACTCATCAAAATTGTGCAGCTAACAATCAAATTATAGATTAATACGTGTATAGGTCCGGATATAAGTGTTCTGTGGTGTATGTAACAACAATTGATAACGACTTAATGTTAATAGTCTTTTCATTAAAAATATAACATATTAATTAGTAGATAATAAAAATAATAATTTTCTTTATTAAGCAATAAAACGTTAGCAGCGGGAATCAATATGTCGTTCTGACAGTTATCAACTCATTTAAAATGCCTGGTTTGGAATATTGTAATAATTACCTCAACTTTAAGTTGCGTTCCGAAGTAGCAATAGATGAATAGTTGCGCCAACATACATCCTAAATACATGGCCATAGAGACGAACTCTAAGGAAAACAGATTTAACTGAAAAATAATAAATAAATAATGAAAAAGAAATATGATCTGATCGATCATATTTTTTGGTTCTTTTTTTAAATAAATTGACATGAGTGCATACCTCCACGATCTTGTACATGGTCATACAAATCACCCAGGCTACTACAAAGAATTGGATGAACATTGCTTCGCTAAATATTGATTTTATTTCTTCAATAAACCTGACGATAGAAAATAGTAATTTATATATACCTTTATATTACACTCGTGATAGTATATATATTTGGTAGATGTTGACAAATCCAGCTGTGGTGAAAATGGTCACAAAATTAAAAATCTACATACAATACGACTGCCTATTTGAGAATACGATATTTTATACCTAGAAAACTAAAATTAAATTAGAAATATACGATCTTCATCCTTGCGTTATTCCTGATCGAACCCGAGGCCTTTACCGCGAGAGTTCAGGATCTGTAAAATATGAAATAAATCGTTCGTCATCTCCTTTCCAATACCCCAGTCTCATCCGAACCTTTACAACTCGCAGTACGAGGTCCACATTTTCCAGTTTGCCCCTTCGCTCGGCTAACTCGATATTTTCCGTAAAGCAACTGCCATCAGACCTCCAGAACCCAATGGCGATATGAAAAGCAAATAGCCATTCTGAGCGGGTATCGAATCCGTGCCTCCTGCGTAGCAGTCTCTTTCATACAGCCAGACAAGAAGCTTTATGTATCTAATGCCACAGTTTGAACATTGCAATAGCACAATTTTCATAATTTGATAAACTTTTGTTCACAATTTTGACGAAAAAATTAAGTATTCACTGTTAAATCGTACGGGATATTTACCATGTTTGTTAGTTTCTTCGTGTAACCGATATTTCGGCGCTGTTAAATTAAGTGCATTGCCCTAGAATAAAAAAAAAAATACCGTATAGTTTCCAGATAGTGGACGATGCATTTTTTTAAACGTTGCTGCAGTACAGCTCTTTCATCGTTGTAATTAAACTCTCTAGACTTTCTTATTGTAGCTGTACTTATTTTGTTGAAGTTCGATTCGACCAGCTGTTCTAGATTATATCGGAGAATCTGTATTTGTATCTTGGCCTGTGCGTAGAATGCCACTATTGTGCAATCCATTGTGACATTGCCGTAAGCTTGGAAAGTTATTATAATGCTCATGTAGGTTAAGGTCAGTAAAAATCTGAAAGGCATAAAATCTTTGATGTAAAACCAATTATTTCAGAGTTTCAGAGAGCTTTGTCGTTTTCTTTTTCGTTTGGGTACATAGTGCGAATATGTATCTTACAATGTGTATTACATAGAAACCAAATATAAAACATAACTCACGCCTATATTCCCCAAGGGGTAGGCAGAGGTGCTAGCACCCACATTTCCACAGTTTATGTTTAGGTTCCAATGTAATGTATGTATGTTAGAAATATAATACAGAGACTTTATAATGGCAACGCCTAGCACTGGTAAAGCTGTAAAGTCTAAATAGGTTCTGGATAAATCTTGAAATTCGTACTCAGCCGATTCCGTAGATTTTTTTTATTTTTTAACTAACTATAAACTTTTTTTCAAATAGGTATGATTTTTATCTAAGTCATTTAAAAGCTATTGCGATTAAAATTATTGTTGCGTCCAGGGGAATCCAAAAAATAGCTAAAGAATTAAATATAAATAAGAAGTTGATGGAAAACATTTTTTATTCTGCAATAATTCATTAAGTAGGTATGTAGAAGTAATAGATCGTTAACAATGATTTTCGCAAGCGTTGGTACCACGCTCCGGAGCCATTTTTTTCAAAATGAAGTATAAATCTAAATTATAAATAACAAAAAGAAAAAATTCAAACTTACGCGGTCGTCTCCGTGGTGTCATACGGAATGTATCCGGTGAATTGTACATCTTCACCAAGAGATCTATTTACAAGAGGGAATATTGTCCAGAACACTGCACAAGTCAGTGCAGCAGAGTGATAAAATGTAAGTAGACGAGACATAGTTATGGCATCAGCTTTTAAAACCTCTACGTGGTAAGGTTTACTTGCTACGAAATAGGGCCCTGCAGAAAATGGCGTCAACTTATGAAAATATAAATATTTGTTACTGTATTATTTATATTTAATAGGCAAAGTTTTGGATTGTTCACACAAAGATTTATAATGTTGTAACTATTAACTACGACAGGGAGAGTGACGCGAAAGCTCCGGACCAAGCTTTCCACACAATTAGATAATTACCACGATAATTTCCCCACTGCTGGACATAGGCCTCTCCCAATGTTATGAAGCTTCCTGTTTCCAGGCTGGCCAGACTGGTTGGTACAGGGTTTTATTTCGAGTCTTCCTTCCTCACAGTGATGTCATTTGCGTATTTTCCGCGTTGATGGGCATCTCGCCTATGTAAAAACTGGGCTGGGACCAAATGTCGCCTTTTTAAAATGTGCATAAGTAGACGGTCCATTACAGTTTCCATAGAAAGGGCATTTCGGCACGATAAATCTGTAACTTATTCTTCGGTGGTAGTGGTGATTTTCTTTTCCGCTACCGCAATTATTAAAACCACCATAATTAACAAAGAAAAATTTTAAATGTGCATAGAGTGAAAATAACCAAGATATTAACCGTTGATGGTGTTGATGATCTTATCTATGCGGTGGCTTCTCAGATTAAACGCTGCTTCTTTTCCCAGAGTGGTTATAGTGGTCAGCAAAATGAAGAGTGTGTCTACCATTTGATCAGTACTGTGCCGAGCCTGGAGTTATAGAAGAAAAGAAAAAAAGGTTAAGTGGATTCGTACACAAACTTCACATATTTTTATTTTCGAGTACATGTCATGCTTGTCTACAACTTATCCTACCTAATTGCAATCCAGCGCAGAAATCTTGCCCGTGTACTGGGCTATTTAGCTGACATAACTTTATTGGGATCGGGAGGTTAGACGATAATAACTCCCGGAAAAGTCAAATCAAATCAAATTCATTTATTTGCTAGAACATGGTGTATAGAGGTGTTATAATAACATAGTGTAGTTCGCTCATATTTTGCATAGTCAAGATTATCTAATCATGATGAGTACCTAGAGTACGTACCTAGTGAATCGGACATCGGGTTGCAATTGGGGCTTACCTGTATAACTCGAAAAAGATGCTGAATATTGTACAATAAAACAAGAAACCCTAAAATGTATCGATACGCATTATGTAGAAATCGTTTTGTACGGGACAATGGTTTCAAAACGACTTTAAAATAACCCACTCTGGCTAATGCATCGAAATGAGGTCTCAACCCGTCGAACGTTGAATACGTTATTTCTTCTTGCATTTTGCCAACAGCTCGTGTATTTAGTAACACTTTGTATTTTAACTGCTACGGCAGTGTATTCTAAAATAAGTGTTGATTGTTTGTAATGAAGTGTCAACTTTGAATCGTTATAAATGATTTGTTCGATTCTACAGGATGTTTTTATTTCTGGTGTTTATACCTAGATAAGTAGTTAGGTACCAATATTACCTACTTATTAAGTTATTACTTTAACGTCACATTCTAGAGATGAATATCTAACTGATCATGCCACTATCGACTAGAATTAGTTGCAAATATCCTTAATCAACGAATTCGTCGAACATAACGCAGCCGTTTACGGCTCTTAAGTCAAAGGCTACTTAGCTCGATTGCCGCTCTCGACTGTGATCATTCTCTGAGCCTTTGCCCAACTCGGTTTAGGATGGCTTTCTAGTGTAACTAAGATGCGGCTGACCGTCGATATTTGACGTGAAGTGACCACTGACCTCCACAATCAATTGGGAATATCGAAGTTCTGTAGTTGAACTTTTGATTGCTCCAACTATCTATAATTATTGCCATAGATGTTAGTATGTCAACCGAGACCGACAGCTTAATATGCTCTCTGAGACACGGCCAGACCAATGCAAATAGTCGTAGGTATTCATGCATACGAATATTTGCACTGAGCGGGAATCGAACATGCGCCTCCTGCGTAGCAGTCGTATTCACCACCGCCGCGCGACCCACATATGCTGTCGACTAGGTTTGATCTGGGAGTTGCATGGCATTGCAATGCTATGCATAACACTACATATTTTTAAAAAGAAACCTAAGTCTTCCTACAAGTCTCTTAAGTCGGTGTGGTAGAAATCCCACGTTGTATCTCCTATCAAAATATTAATAGATTTTTATTTCTATTTTAAAAGATCAAGGTCGACAATTTTAGATCTATACAAATATTCATCCTGTATGTTTGTGATGTACGTACAAATAGGTGAATCAATTTTGGCGACACTTCAATTAGCGCTAATGATGTACCAATTATAGAGTTTGTCTAATAAGCACTTTCAACACTATCCGATTTGTACAAATTGAAAGCTTGTGAAATATGTAGAAAGTAATTAGAATAAATGTGTGTTGGACGCGATGTTGTCAAATTAAGTAGTTAGTGGGAACTTCCCTTCTATTGATAGGTAGTTTTCGTGCTTGTTAACTACCTAATAATGCAATACAAATATTGAATGATGAGGTAGATAATTACTTGGACAATGTGAACTCAAAGAAAAATAAGATTTGAATATTTACTAGGTTCCCATTTGTAGACGATTAGAAATATCTTAGTAATTATTATATTGCATTCAAATCTTTTGCTATGGCTATGACTGCAGCCGGGTCGGCTCTTCTAGATAGGTGACATTTGCCGAAAAAACTTTTGTATTTTCTATACTCTCCCATCGTTGTCTGGAAGAGATCGTCGTTAGCGCTTGCCGCCTATTGTATACTGTGCTATTTTTTGTGTATCTACAATAAAGTTATCTATCTATCTTATGGACGTCTCGATCCCGATCCCGAAAGGAAGGCCCGTGTGCCTGTATCAGAGCTTCGTCAGATACTAAACAGCTGTATTAGCATGTAAGTAAGGCTGCCTATTCACTAGTCGCTGATTGACGAATGAGGCTCTGCAACATGCTTTTCCTTTCGAGGTTCGAGGGTCACAAGCAAACGGTAGTGGGTCTCATTAAACCAGACGATGCTTGGTAGTACAGGACACATTCCTCCTACTATAACTACTACTAGAACTGATATTTAACTAGACTGCAGTTGCCTAACTAGATTGGATGTACCAACATCCTTGAACCGTTTGATTGCGAAGAGGCGGTCTTTCCTGACTCCTAATCAGTACTTTGGTGCCTCTACAATGGTGAGTGCACGGAGTAATTCTGTCGTTTCCTAAAGAGTTATAGTAATCCCGATGTAGAAATTGAATATATTATAATATCCTCGTATCCTTTATATCGTGGGTGCCTAGCACCTCTGCCTACCCCTTCGGGGATATAGGCGTGAGTTTCTATTTGTCTTTCCTCGTATCCGATTGACCGATTCTTATGAAAATGTTTTTATGCATATTTAGTCTGATAATAGGTTGGTGATAATGGTTTCATACCATCGGATAGCGGTGTTAAGACCTCGGTCTTCCCACTGGCATCACAAAACCTCTCTAGTGAGCTCTGGTTACGATACTCACCGCCGAAAACACAACACAAGGTTATTATTAGCCGCGGTATTTTGTAGGGCGGGGGTACATCCCCCGTCTGACTGCTTAATTAGGGCGGGAGATACCGTCATGTATTTATGTATTATATAAAAATGATAGAGCAAAACAGTGGATTCTTGTAATTAGATAAATTCTTGTTTGTTGTAGATACCCTCATTAAATATAGATGATATGCGGAGAGTTGCCTCCTCTGCTTTAGAAATGTCCGAACTAACGGGTAAATTTACAGATATTTGAAGTTTAGCTCAAATATTCAAGTTAAAAAGACCCAACATGCTTCTAAAACATACAGGAAACAGGTTGCAGGATGTGTGTCAATAACAATTTAGATTCCAATGTGAAATAGTTTATTTAAAAACCTATCAGAAAATAAACCACATCAGTTTTATATTTGGTATCAGCTCGGGCCGAACATCCTTTACCGTCTATTTGCAACGATTGGAATGTAATAACAGAAATGTTGAGCTGTTACATAGCAGATTGCAACCTCGAATGTACTCAAAAATATTACTGAAATGCGTGTGCGATTACTTAAAAACAATTATTAGAAATGGAATCTCCATTAGTAATAATCAACCATGTTGTAAAATGCTATATTAATTTAATCATAAATATTTCTACACATTATCTATTAGTTACATTTACATAAGATTTCTATTTGACCCAGAGCTTGTAGCGGATGTTGAACAAATGAACCATGTCCACATTTACATCACAAAGTTTATATAACGTCGTTACGAATATCACTCTATTAATATTTCGGGGCACTGTCTCTTGGGCGAGGTCTCGTCCTCGACGGGTTCTTTCCGCTTGAGCGGCCTGGCTTCACTGCCTTCCTTCGTGTCGTCTACATTGGATTCATCATCAGTCTTGTGTTCATTGTCAGTTTGTAGCCTATCGTTGCTTGCCAGTTCGTCAGGGAGGTCGTCATCGAGTGCGCTGTCAACAGCGTCATTTTTGTCATCACAGTTGGTGTTGTCAGGTTTCTCAAAGTCATTCTCGTCAGTGTCGGCCTCTAGTCGCTCGGCGGCTTTCTGAGAAGTCGCGTTCTGCGTGCCGGGGTTTGGTAACGCCGACGTTGTCCTTTTGCTTACTGAGATCCGTGCTGTGAGCGCTCTGTGCAACTGAACTATATCGCCTGGTGATCCCTGTGAAAAGACAAACAATGGTCAAACTGACATGCCAACTAACTAAATTACCTGTGTTAGGAATAGATTCATGTGGTAGTGTAATGATTAGGATGCGAAGCCGAAACCTCTAGATCGTGAACCTGGTTCCTTAACCATCGACACTTGCGAAATTATTAAATAAGCGCCATCTTTTGATCACCCACTACGTTGAGCAGGATCCGGTGAGGGTGTCTGTCCATGTCCTCAAGACTACGACGATAAACTAGGGGTCTTGCAGGTTTATCTTTGGACCAGAGATAGGCTTGGCTTAGTACTAAAACGCTTTTTGTAATATGATTTTATTTAGGCAATGGTCTAGGGGCCTAAAAAGGCCACTACCGACGAATCGTATCCGCATTGAAATACGAAGCGGATTTAATTTCGTAAAATGGTCACACACAGCGCAATTCGCCGCGCGATTCGTTTTTGGCAATTCGTTTCTTGAAATATTTCATTTCCATTTCAAGCCATTTCTAGAAACGAATCGGATTGCAGTGCGTCTTTTCGTTCATTCGTTTCTTGAAATGGCCTTTTTAGAAAAGGCGAATTGCCAAAAACGAATCGCGCGGCGAATAGCGCTGTGTGTGACCATTTTACGAAATTAAATCCGCTTCGTATTTCAATGCGGATACGATTCGTCGTTAGTGGCCTTTTTAGGCCCCCTAGTCTATTTAAGCCTGGTTTGAGAGTTAGTCCGTGTTTTGTAATAAGACCGAATGAGTTTAACTTGCTGCAGCACGCCCGACGATGTCGCTTCAGTTTGGTGTCGAGCACAACCTGCAGCAGTCCTCCCCACGTACCCCTTCATACATTTTAGTCATTTTCGTCCCTTCTCTTTACGTACCATAGTTAAAGCTAACAGAATATACGGAGCGGTATTACCATGATGAGGAACAGTTTGACTTGCTGCAGCGCGTCGGCGGCGGTGATCCTCAGCGACTTGGTGCCGGCGCGCTCCACCACCATGTCGGGCCACAGCTTGGTGTTGAGCACCACGCGCAGCGACCCCGCCACGCGCGCCACCAGCCGCGCCGCGCCCCCCTCCGCACCCCCCACACCTCCCTCCGCGTCATTGAGCCGCAGCACGCCGCGCCCGCGCTCGCGCCAGCTGCCCGCCTCCCACGCGAAAAGCCGGCACGATATCTGCAATTATATGCCCGTGATAGTCTTCCTTTATGGTCTCTTCCTTTCAAAAACATATTGATAATCGATATTTCTAGACCATGCCGCCTCCGCCTATTCTGAATTGCTTGTGTTAATAGTGGGTTCCCGTCGGTAGTGTGATGACCACTATTCAAACTCTTGACTTCTTGATCACGATTTTCAAGATTACAAAAAACACTCTTATAGATGAATTAAGAAAATGGACCATTATATAGATGAATTAAGAGTGTTTAACATAATTTTTTTTATTCAAGTCATTATTCTTAGCCTCAATACAAACCTGCAAAACATTGATCTCTCCTTCTTCACCGGTCATTGTGAAGTTAGTTGTGGGCGGCGGAGGTCGCGCGTGAGAGCGCTCGTATTCAGCCGCGGCAGCCGCCAGCCCGTCGCTACTGCTTGTTGCCTCGCCCAAGTTTGTCTCTTCCTACAAAAAAAAAAGTATTTTCAATGAATCAGAAGTTTAAGTATTTATTATCTCTATGCAGTTTTTAACCTACTTAATAAAAATCGTGGGTTTTAGGACCTCTGATCATTCAATAATTGGAACTTCAAGGGATGAGTCATACAATATTCTGGTTTTAATATATGGTACTCAGAGGTTCAATACAAGTTTTGCTATTTTGTTATGTTGCTCAATGTTACTTACATACATATAAGTAACATTGAACAAGACTGTCTACTAGTCTATGTTCAATATATGGATAAATAAGTTGACCATGACATATACATGTAGGACAATTGAAGTGAGCCCGTCCCTAACCACAAGCTTGCCACTTGACAACTCATGTATAAGGTGATATAAGGAAACAAAAATTACACTATCTATTCACAAATGAGGTTCTATAAAACCCTATAAATAAGAAAATATATATTGTATAAAATTGTTCCAAATACATAAATTAATTAGAATTCTATAGGAAAAAGAAAAAGAAGAAAATCTGGTTAGCGAAACCTGGGTATTAACATGATCATATTATTATGGTAACTATAATAATTTACTGAATGTAAGCAAACCAATAAGTAAATTATTGTTTTTACTATAATGATTTCATACCATGCAACACTAGTTTAATTGTGAGTAAGAATATCTGGGTCTTTGGCCTTGTAAGACTTCTTGTCTTATGCACTTTTTAAGTGCCTTGATATCATTTCTTTGATAAATTTATTTACATTACCTACGTTGCAAGTGGTCTTATCTGATTTATTAAGTTTATGAAATAGTGTATTGTAATGATGTACTATCTGCTATGTTGATGTTAAGATTATACAGTCTTTCAAAATAACATGTTGTAGTATTATCCATTTACACATAATGAACCTGCATGGTTCAAATTGTAGGAATATTTGCAGATAGCAACACACTACACAAATATATTTTTAAATTTCAATTAAAATTCAAGCAAAGTATAATGTCTAAAGGTTTGATATATAATAATGTGAATAAGTCAAGATTTTGGAATAAGTTGTGAAGTACAAATAAGTAGTATAGAATATAGATTATATATGTTAACCAATACATACTGTGAAGTGTTTTTGTTGACAGGAGTTTATCAAATCTTGTTGGAAATTTAATTATTTAGGATTCATATTAGGAGGTGGAAATAAATGGAACAGCTGGAAAATCCTGGATCAGACTAGCACAGAAGAAGAGAGACAACTGGAGAATGTTGGGGGAGGCCTTTGCCAAAGGGCACTTGGAATAGACCATTTATAATTAAATGTACGAAAATTGAAATAACACAAAACTGGAAATATTCTGACTTAAGGCTATAAAAAATAAATAAGAATATTTATGATTCACTTTAGAGATGGTATATTAGGTTACGATTTTCATATTCATGTTATTGAATATATTACTTTGATGATATTATGTTACCGTATTATGTTACCCAGTAACAACGTAATAACTACCGAGAGGAATGCTAATTAGTTACTACGAATGTAGATCGTTCTATGTTCGATACGTACTTCTTGTTATAGCGAATACGTTGTAACAATATAATACCCATAATTTTATTCTGCTTTTAATATTTATCAGCCGAGGTTACGCATACGATTATTAAATATAAATATTATTATTATTTTTATAGACTTTTTTTTTATTTTATTTTTATGAATATATATTATGTACACGATGATTTATAAATTCCCGGTTGCCATACAAACATCTATGGCAGTCGTTACGGGTAGTTGGAGCCCACAAAAGTCCAACCAGCCTAACTTGGAACTTCGATATCGCCATTGGTCATTAGACCATTGGTTGTGGAGGTCAGATGGCAGTCGCTTCACGGAAAATATCGAAGTTCAGCCGCATCACAGTTGGACTGGAAAGCCGACCCCAACTGAGTTGGGAAAAAGGTTCAGGGAATGATGATGATGATTTATAAATTCAAGTATTTACATATTTACATTTAAGTACATATTTACACTTACACTAAAGACTATTTGCACTTACACCACCAAGTACTATTTACATATCACCAAAAAAACAAAAAAATCGTGAATAAACAATATACAATAAACTTTAGGCGCGAGCTTAGCGCGAGCTTAGCGCGACGCGCGCGGAGCTGTCCAACCTAAACTGGTTTTGGTCAGTTTCTGTTTAGATGTAACAAGATTTACGCATACCGTATTGTTTTTCATTGAACACTTCTACAATCGAAGTGCATAGTGTTCATACAAAGAGAGCAATGTAAAGCAAACAATTCGACTCCTCTGCCAAAACAGTAGTTATCTTGCTTACACGGGTGCGCCAAAGTTCACCTAAATTTTCAACTCCGAAAATTGGAACTCCGAAAATGTTCTTCCTAACATTTTTCATCCTAACAATCACAATTCCTAACTACTCTGTCTCTAATGTTTTTATTCCGAATCATTCAACTTCATAATGTCGGTAGCAATAAACATCTATTATACTATTATTTCTTTTCCTATATTTTGTCAACATAACCATCTTTAACACTATTATTGAAAGTCATACCTTTTTTGTTTAGATTTATTTTTATTAATAATAATCAGTATTATTTACATTAATTTTGCGTAACTTTTACAGTTTTAGTTATTTACACGTACAATCTCGCTGCGGTCATTCAGCCAAGTTCCAGAAACGAATCGGTCATATTTATAGTTGTTGGTTTAGGTTAGGTTAGAATTGTGACCACACAACGCACGAGCCGAGCGAGCGAAGCGAGCGTGCCGCGACAGCGGCCGGCGAAGTGCCAGAAACGAATCGAAAACGAAAAAGGTCATAAACATAACCGTAAATCAGTCGTATTTTATAATTTTCATTAATTTAAGCCAAAAAATTAGTGAAATACCCTTTAATCATTCTAAACAGTTTTCTAATTAATAGTAATAAGTATGTAACAACAAATAACCAAAAAATAATTAAAACTATAAATGAAATGTAATTCTACCGACATATATTTTTATTACATTTGGTAGATAAATGTTTCTTTCTAAGATGAGTGACAATATTATGGTAATTATGTTTAGGGATAAAAACGTTAGGATAAAAAACAGTAGTAGCTTCAATATTGTATGTTAACGATTTTATTGATAACAATTTTCGGAAACATGAGTGTTATGAACATCGATGGTAGCACTACAAATAGTATGAATAAAAACTTTAGGATGAAAAATTTTAGGAGGAGTGATCATTCGGATTACAAATCGTTAGGAAGAACAATTTCGGATAAAGAACTTTAGGTGAGTCAATATGGACCCTGCTTACACATACTTAAATATCAATACTTCTATCCCGTTCTCGCCCAGTGAATCGAATGGAACGGCAACAGCTACCTTTTGCTTGCCTCCCGCAACACTGTTGCAACTCACACAAAAATAAACCTCAATGCGAGAGTGTTATCTTGTTATTGCATGTTACTAATAACAATGTAGTAGACATGGATCATAGATATTCTTTGAACAAGATGTTCTCCGTAACTAGTTATACGTTACGTATCAAAACATAGACAAGTTAGTCAGAACGTGCGGGTATAGCTACCTACGGCTTAATTGTTATTTCGTTGTTATTCAGTAACATGTTACGAGAGCCATCAGTAACATAATATGATTTTTTTGAATCCATATTATGTTACTGGTACTTGTTATGGGTATATTCATTACACTTCTAATTCACTTGGTAATTATACTCAACTTGGTTAGTTCCTTAACTAAACAATGAACAATCTTGATGTGTTTGTTATACATATTTGATTTAAAAACTTAAGTCTGTCTATTTTCATTTTTCTACAACCACTTAGCCTAGTTTATTTGTTTATGACATGTTTAGATAAAAAAATCGCTGTTATTTTTATCAAAAGGTAGTTGTTTCATGAAAAATATCACAGTTCAGCTATGATGTGACCATGATGACCACAAGGATGATTATGATGATGATTCATTATTAGTGTACAAGAGTGTAACATACCTGGTTATCCTTAACCGAAGCTGCTGCACTTGTGAATAATAACTCAGTACTTCTAGAAGATGAACCATTCTCTGTCGCTGAAGCCTCTCCATTGCTCACTGATTCTTTTAATTCAACTCTCTCACTTAAATTTTGTCCAAACACAAATCCTGACGAAGAGCTGGGAGTGGGTTGTACTGCTGTAGGAACATTGGATATTCTTGTAACATTAGCAGATCCCAGAGGTACAAACTTAGGCACATCCACCTCCTGGGTTTCTTTTTCGTTTTGTTTATCATCAATTAATGTCTCTTCCTTTTTTTCTTTTGTTTCTGTGTCATTTAAAACTGTTTCTGATACTTTCAAAAATGGATTAACAGAAGGTTTCAACTGAGATGGCCGTAGTATTGAACCTGTAAATTAAAAACTATAGTTATAATAACCAAACATACTTTTAATATCACAGATGTTATTATGTACTAATACACTCATAAACATCTTTTACTAATATTCAATCTATACAACCAAATCAATATAACTGAAGAGTAAGTAATAGCAAAATATTGAATCTAAGAATTAGGTAAACTTGCTAAGGATAGATAGAAAGGTAAAAGAAGAGTCATTGAATACTTGCACTCCTCAATAGGATTCTCATACTCCACAAATATATAAGGACATTAAAACAATGAGCTCAACAATATAAAATCAAATATTTTTATATAAACACATATAGAATGAATTAATAGGAGAATTTTAACACTACAGACATCATCTCATGTAGCCTGTCTTGAGCTTTCTTGTTTTCTTATCTAAACTGACATAAACATGTCTGTTTATACATACCTACATAAGATTACAGATTCGCACAGCTATATAAACAAAGATAGATTAAAATGACAAATTACTAAATTTACACATACCAAACGGATTACAGGACCCTTTATTGGAGCTGGATGCAAAACTGGCAGAACCAAACCCTCCAAGCCTAGGTTTTGCCAGGACTGCTCTTGATTGGGACGATGTTCCATTATAGAAATCTTCAATTGGCGATTTACCTGACAAGAGACAAAAGAAACAATATTATAGCAAAAAAAACAATAAATCACAGACTGTAAAATTATAAATTAAATACTTATATCCTATTAGTAAAACATATGGAACATGACCTTTATGAATCAAAACTGAAAGCTACAGCTGGTTTACCACTGATAACACTGATAGCTAATCATTTAAATGGCAGTCATTTGTAGTTTTGTTACAATATTATTGTTACATTGTAAACTTTTAGTTCATTTTCTAATTTTGTTCCATAACGTTCTGATATTTCGGACAATGACAAGCTTTAGGTATACCTACTTAATTGTAACTTTGAGGCTTTGAATGCTAGCTTTTATAAAGAAACCAAAATTTCAAATTAATAGGAAACAGTGTGATGAATGTATAGGTACGTCATATGGCAATTTATTATAATTCTAGGTCAAAATCGCTTAGCAATAAATTGCCAGCACTTATAAATAACACTGAGTCTTGTGTAGATGAGAATATAAAAACTGGAAAGTCAAATAACAAAAAGAAACTCATTGACGATGCAGCATGGACACGACGAGAAAAACCATAAGCTTCTTTGTTATTATCATTTTTTGAACTACATATGTTTGTTTACATATGGTATTAAATAAGACTTATTTATTTTCCTATAGAGATGTAGAAATAATAAGAATATTGCAGAAACTTACCCTGCTTAGCGTCTGCCATTGTCGAATTTGTATGTAAGTTTGTTGACCATAGACACTGGACAGTGGACAGGACATAGCAGAATTATTTTCATTATGGTAATTGGAAACGAAACGCAAAGGCGCACTTTATTTGACAGTTGGGTCCTCACCTCATTATTTTATACTCAAGTCTCCAGATTAAACTTTATAGTAGTCGTGAAGTCGTGAAAGCTTAGTTTAATTTGTATTGAAGAATTCAAATTAATTTTTAGAAGTTGCTAAACTAAGCAAATAGTTATCTAGAACAGATACATACAGAAACCTAAACTTGCAGTGTGTCATTGTTTAAATGACTTTATGAAATTATACTTAACTATTTAAATACTTTTACGAGTACATATTTATTTTTAAAGTCACATTAAAACGTAACCTTCCCTTGTCTAATATAAGGGTAGATTTTCGTCATTAAAATTTATTCATCAAGTACTTACAATTTTGCTACAATCTTATGTTAAAAATGATTACGATGTTAATATACCCCTTGAATATTGTACTATAACTTGGTTCATTAAAGAAAGGTTTTATAAATGGCGGACGTTATCACTTCCTCTCGCTCGCACACTAGCACTGTCTATACTCACTCACGCGCGTACCGTCAACACAAAAAAAATATTGATCTTTATTTTCTTCCACGCTCTGTGCTCTTGATGCGATGCATAAAAGAAAGGATTTTTAAACGTCGGCTTGTACTTGCGTTGACAGATAGTACACCTAGCATACAAAATTTCATTTTTTTTCAGTTTAAAAAAAATATAAACAAGACCGTTGTTCATAATAATGTTAGTTCTTTATTTTAACCAACATCATGATCTTCCATGATCCTCCTTATAGAATGTGATATACGTTCCTTTTTCAGGATGAAAGGACTCAATGTGCGTTTAAAAGGACTCTATGTGTAAAAGTAGGTACTGTTTCCGATGAAAACAAAAATAGATGCCGTCACGTGTCGCGGGCGAAGCCGCCGGCCGCAGCTAGTTGGAAATTATTACGACCCGGTCTTGTTTTTATTATTAAAAAAAAAAATATTTGAAATATTACATGCTAGCTGTACTTTCCGTCAACGCAAGTACAAGCCGCCATTTATAAAACCTTTCTTTAATGCACCAGCTTATACGGGAATATAATTTTTGACAAAAAACGAGACTGAATTTTACCAATGTTGAATGTAAAATTTCTTAAGACAAATCTGAATGAGAGAAATTCATAAACTCTGCCTGGTACTCATTTGTAAGACAGAGACAAGATAGACGTAAAGATTGTCTAAAGATATTATATTCACGGCCTTAAAAAAAATTAAAAACAAATATTATTAAAAAAGTCAATCCAGTTTGTTATTTGACATTGACGTGACGCAGTCGGTTTAAGTCAAAAAATGGAAGTGATAAATTCACGAAATCAGAATATTTAAAGTTAAACAGCATCTACATTCCATGAACAAAATTTGTGACGCACTAACTGTGATATAACTTGTTTGTGCTTCTGGATTATTTTAAATCGATATGTGTAACTACGATGTGGAATAAGATAAAAATTATAAACTGAACTTTCTTAGAATACCTATATCCTCAGAATCTGCACCTTGTTAAACGATACGACTCGAAGAAAATATTAAGTACATTGTCTTGGCTGCGTTTCTAATCACACAGGCCGCGATAAAATATAGCAGGTAGGACTTCAATTTTATGCCTGACATTTGCAACAGTACATATCAATTTTTATATATTTATATAGAAATATATTAAAGTGCTATTATATATATTTATTACGTAGAAAGCTAATTTTACAAGTAATATTTGGATGTACTTTTGCCGTAGACCTTTTCCAAAGTTATGAGGTAGACCTGATATTTTAAATATGTACGCAGAAATGATTATAAATTAGATTTAATATTACTTACAACTCAACACAACATACAGTTTACAAATTAAGATGAATTGGTTGAGTATTTTATAACTTTCATGTATTATTCACTTCAATTCATGTGATCTTTCCAAGCAACACACAACAACTACAATATGGGGTCAAGAAGGGCATTAGTTTCTACAGGGTCTACATGCATGTGGCACCTCTGGGTTTGCAAGCGTCCATAGGTCATAGAAACTTTCCATCAGGTGGGCTGTGTGCTTATCTGCCTCCTAAGTGGTATAGAAAAAATTACATATGTATTGTACAATGTCCATATTTATGAAGGTAGGGATCACCCATTATGCAGAATGCAAATCAAAACTTTGTAAATATTATTATTTTGAAGAAAAGCAATTTGTCCTACCCATGAATAACATTAATAAACTATAAGATTCATGTGTCCTAAAAAATTCTTGAAGAAAATGAATGTTTAGCAGTTGTAGAAAAAGTATGTTTAGCAGTTTAGTTGTCTAAATAATTTTTGTAATATGATGTATAACTGTTTTCTTATATTTTGTTGTATCCAGTCACTTGCTCTTTGAAATTAGTAACCTGACTAACTTCAGCATTATGTCAAACTGCGAAACTTCCATTTTCAGTTGTAAATTCAAATGCATCATGTAAAATGAAGTATTAGATGGAAACCCTAGAAATTACTATTTGCCAACAATTTTTGTGTTTTTGTTATTTTCCGTATTTGACACAGTTTTAATCACATACATATTTCTGATGTATAAATATATCATCAGCCAATAAAAATAATATGTAATATTAGATAGTGTTTATAAGTTTCGGGACTTCACGCGATATATTTTTGAACAATATTGCAGAATGCAGTATGAATGAAGCCTTAATTATAGAAACAGAATATTAAAAATAAATATAGAATATAAATAAGCAAGTCTCCTTCTTCATCTGAACTTAATGGACTGGACTTAGACATTTTGGTGAGGCCCCAGACAGACTTCTTACATAGGTTTATTATAGAAAAAGAAGACGCGCCGAGTTCCCTCCTGTCACCTTTATGAACGGCGCCTAAAATTAAATAAAGCTGGGATCGGCATTTCATGCGCTAAACCAAGCCTTGCAAGAATTGCTACCGCAAGGGCCTAGTGGCATGAATTGACTAATGTATTTGTAGCCCAAAAATACCAGTTGAAGGGAAAAGTTTCGTCTATTTCACGGCAGCGTAACGTAGCCGTCGCTAGAGAAACGCAAGCAGTAACTGCGTGTTACAGAGATGAATATGCTTCAGTGAAGGTGTAGAATCACGCCAGATTTTATGAGACACTCTCGCATTCGTGGCAGTCTCTACTGGTGACATCGCAGATAAAGTAAGTGGAGTCCTCTTGACTGGTGCGACTACGTTTTGCAGCGAGGTGGCTACGGCCATTTTACGTGAATAATGTCAGGCCTTATGTCCTCTGCCGGGCCCCGGTAAAAAGACTGAAGAATGTAATGTCGTTGTAACCTATGAACGAAATGACTATTTTGGGATCGTCATCATCTGGACTTCACCCTAGATTCGCCAGATAATGATGATGATAATGACAATGTCATAATCTGTTTTGTATTGTATAACGATTATTTAATATGTTATCAATCAAACAAGCGTAATGTTTGTATGATTATAAAAAGCATGTAGGGTTCATAATACCATACTTATTTCTTACCCGTACTTACGTACCCGTAATCTGGGTATCTATACCTGAAAGGTACCAACGGAACAGAACCCTATTGCTGAGCCTTATTTTTCTTTCTTACAAAAGAGTCCACTGTCCATCCGCCGTTAAGTAACTAAATAATTTTAAGATTGTTAACTTTTCGCGCTTAGATCGCTAAACTGAAGAGGGTAAAATTTGGTGGAAAGTCAATTTTTAAACTGAATAAAATAAGTAGGATATTTGTTATTTAAAAAAAAAAATCTACTACTAAGAGCACACATGCAAAGCCGCGGCTAGCGAGTTGCTGTAGAATAATATATAAATAAAAAGAATGAATGTAATGGGTTCATAAAATTCAATTAATTCGACACTATACGTAAGTACATAGATTTCGCATATAAACAAACCCTTAGTATCGACACTGGGTCTACTGACCCTAAGTAGTATAATATCTTTTTTAATATTCGAATGTGATAAAAGTGATAAATTGTGTTTGAATGCTGAGTCACTGTGATTCGGTGAGTTCAATGTGACGGACCATGACGGTTGGACGCTTGTCTTGAATTTCCTATTTCAGTACCGCGTATGCAGTCGTACTAAACTGTACCATATTTTGCATTATTTGAATTACGCACCATGGTTTTGTGTTTGTGAATATTTCATATAACAAGTGTGTGTGTGTGTGTGTGTGTGTGCATGTGTTTGTGTCTGAAAAGTGAAGTTACATTTATTTATACACATATTTTATGTTAAAATGAAACTGCTCACTGCAGATGCTGCAATACCATTATACTCAATCATAGGTAAATAATTTGTTATATTAAAATTTTATTAAGTATTTGTTTCTATTCTCATATATAATTACGAGTGTTGAATTTTTATTTTATTTTTATTTTGTCTTTTTGTATTGTTGAATAAAACATATTTTTGCTGACTCGTGTCGAGTTAAGCCACCTAGGCACAAGCGAAATACCTAGTTTCTTATGAGTTAAACTAACTAAAACCACTGGCGAAAAGACCAAGGACCCTCATGCAAAATATGCCCTAATAACTCTTTAGTTTTTATCGCAACAAAATGTAAGTTATTAATACAAAGTCAAATCGTAAGAAATAATTGTAACTCTAGGTTTAGTGTACTGTACGTCACAGCAAAGCATAGACGTAGCTCGAGGGAGAAACAGGGTTGAGTTTAAACCAAATCTCTCCATTCATATAAAATTTATTTTAGTTTTTTAGTAAGGATAAAACTCGTATCGTTACATATCGAAACAACTTTCTTTTATTTTTCTGCTACATTTCACTTCAAGCACATTTTCGATGCTTTGTTTTCTTAATCAACAAAAAACAGGCACCGTTTCTACTTAGTAGGCTTCTCTATGACCCTGTGAATAAAATGTGCAAAAGAAAAGAAAAAAGACCTAATAACATTCCCTTGTCCACTGACAGCACAGAAACTCTCATAACCTTTATTTATGAGTTTTTCTCACTTACCTATTTCTTATACCAAAATCTAACTACACAAAAAATGGCTACATATAGGGACTAAATTTTTGACAACATAGATGGAATCCCTCGTCGATCAGTCTAATATTATATTAGTCATCATTCCCTGAACCTTTTTCCCAACTCAGTTGGGGTCGGCTTTCCAGTCTAACTGTGATGCGGCTGAACTTCGATATTTTCCGTGAAGCGACTGCCATCTGACCTCCACAACCAATGGTCTAATGACCAATGGCGATATCGAAGTTCCAAGTTAGGCTGGTTGGACTTTTGAGTGCTCAACTACCCGTAACGACTGCCATAGATGTTTGTATGGCAACCGGGACCGACGGCTTAACGTGCTCTCCGAGGCACTTATAAACCTGCGATAAATACACACATAACTTCGAAAAGCATCTAAAAGTCATTGGTGTGTGCCATGGTAAACCTGGGATCGAACTCGAGACCTCGTCTCAGCAGTCCATTACCCATACCACTAGACTACCGCGGTTTATATTTTTTTTTTATTATTCTAATAATATATTCTAATATTCCGAATTCTTCCTAATTAATTAATACATAAACGTAAATGTGACAAGTCTTCTAACCCAACCGGTCTGGATGGACTACAATAACAACTTCTTTTGTAATAATATAATCTACCGAATCTACCGGGTACCTATGTGTGTATGTTGATTACCTACCTGCATTTACCTGCTACTGGTCTGTGCCTGTCTTACGTATACATTATTGTAACTGGTCTAAAATTCAGGTAATATTTTTTTAAATTTATCTACTTTTTTCATAGACAATGGACAATGTAGATAGACTGGACATCTAAGTTGATCACATATCTATACAATGCAAACAATAATAATCCAATAATTTACAAACTTCGTGAACTATTTTGAACTTATTCCGATTATGCAGTCGGAACTAAAAAGTCAACCTGAATATCTCTCAATAAAATAAAACCACCTTTTACGGATTATTTATGTATCGCGATTGGTTTGGTTTTATTATTGAATAGCTGACCCATTTTTCATTCCCTATTCCAAACATTTTGGTTCATAGCATGATGTTATATGCATATAAAGCTTCTTCTGGAATTACTCTGTCTGTTAATACAACCGCAAAGACCTTTACGGAGTTTCAAAGCAGACAGCAGCGATTTCGTTTTATGGAATGATATCAGGTTATTACATAAAACTTTCTTTACCTCGTTTAGACGTATCGTAGTTAGACTGAAGTCCCTTTGAATCGGGAGAAGGCTCGTAGAAGATCCTTGTCTGTTTGTAAAAAAAAAAATAACATTCAAAATTCCTTGTCTCGCTGAGTTCATGTTTTATAATCCTTTCATGATCATAATCCTATGCTAGTTGTGATATCCTTGTAAGCAGCTTTCTCATTCTTCAGGTATGGATACTGACGAAGAAATGTCGCGTTGCCACATGCTGGACAACTTGCCGCCCATCAACTGTGATGCATCGTCAGAGGGCGAGGTTGGGACCGGTTCTAACGACATCGGCGATATGACCTTCTGCATGGGAAACTACGTTAACGACTTTATGAAGGTGCGTGCTTTTGACCAATATTTACTCGTGACGCGATGCGACGATACACAATGACTTGTTAAAGGCCAAGTCACGCTTTATTCGTACACATTTATAAATAAATAGGTACTTGGATAAATGTCACTGAGTCTTGCAAATAAAATTTTATCGATTCTATGACAATAAAATCAAGACAAATACTCAACAAAATCCTACGCGTTAACATTCCATAAATTACTTACTCGTACCTCACGCAGTTACCCAATAAAGAAAAATTGCAGTTAATTGTCATTCTTTAATAAATAAATAACGTCAAAGATAATAATTAATTGTATTATTGGTAACACATCTAACTGAAGGACCTATGTGTACTTTATCTCGTCCCATTGAATTTAAGTATAAGTGAATATAAGTCCTTTTATTTAATTTACTATTTTTATAACAAAGATATTTTGGTATTATAAAAGTACAAAATATTATGTTCCGCCTTCAGTTTGCTAAATTTTAGAAAAATTATGAATGCAACTTGTTTATTTAATAAAAATAATGAAATGTTTCCTTTGATTAATTTGGTTTCTCCAGTATTCAGAGAACTTTCTTTATATGAATAAGCAGCTGTTAATATGTAATTCGCCATTACATTATCTTATTACGAACAGAGGTGTTGTATATTTGATAAAAGTGACGATGACGTGCAAATCAGCAATTAAGTAGGTACATTTAGATCTTAAACAAAATATTACGTTGTATATGAAAACAATGAAACTAGGTTTTGGAATGATAATATAATGTACGTTTATCTTTTTTATCGAAATTCCTTTCTATCTATTGAACGTTGCGAATTGCGAATGAACTTTGAACATGTTTATTTCTAACAAGCCGGTACATTTCTGACGTTCAGCGACACTAGCAATACCAATCCATTTACTAGTAGCTTTCGCAAGAGCTATCTATGAATTTTCTTGTATTGGAATCAATAAACGCGGCGAAATGTACTAGTCGTCATGCTAATATTCTACTTTTTATTTATCTTTTATTTGGTACATATAAATGTGTCTCTGTGCGACAAACTCTATAGTTGGCGGTTATCGTACTCAATTTGCACCTAAACAGCGTTTTGACGGTCTGTAATATTTTGCCGCCAAACTGACCTGCACATTAATCCTGCCAATGAATGGTTGAAACAATGGGGCAGACATTTCTCGCGTTTCTCCGTTAGATATAACTGAGAAGAGCGGTAAGATTATTATCAGTCGTTACTGCTGTACCCCCAGATGGTCTGTTAAAAAAATATTTACCGCAGATGCAACCGGACCCCCATGTAAGCGTATAAAGAATAGCATCCTTTGTCGAGACATTATAATTATACACGGTGATTTTATAGTGGTTTTGGAAAAAGAATATTTTGTTTCACACACAGTTTCGGTAGCAAAATCGACTGGAAGTTTTAATTTTGAAAAGAAAAAAAAAATTCTTTTTGTATGGCAATAATGTGCAGGTGAACAGAAAAATGTATGGGACGTGTAAAAAAAAAAAGTTTTTTTCGCCAAATTAGAACTTCCATACGATTTTACTATCGAAATTGTGGCCAAAATCTTTTTTTCCAAAACCACTATAAAATCAACCGGTATAGTGTGATAAAAGTCACCACGCCCCTGATCGTTATTTTTTTCATGCGGGAACTCCGGCTTCTTTTTCGTATCATCATAGCTAATGTTCATAGGGATGTTGTAATAATTTCGCCTCTAGTCGGTTCATGTAAAAATTCTCATCATAAGAACAAATCTTAAGAACCTAATAACTGTGTACGTGACCAATCATATTATGCCTGGTCATGGTGATAACTAACCTTCCTTAAACAACTGTTCGACTTTAATGTTACTTATAATACAGCTAAGGAGTTTTTTCGTTTGAACGCACTTAATTATCTCTGGAACTGCATGTGTAGTTTGATATTGTTGTATATAATAAGTCAGTCATTGGAGAAGGTTATACGCTATTTACCTCACATGATGATACGATTCGCATGAGACAAACAATGAGGAAAAGGTCAGTGATACGGTTTTACCTAATAAGTTCCCCATACAAAGAATATTAGGAATAACTATATCTTTTTACGGAGCCGAGAAATATGTAAGATTCCCCACTATTCAAAATGAACTTCTCATCCAAATTAGAGAATGGGTTGGGACACGAAGTTGGGACGAGATTTAATGTTGATACACTTGTACTATCACATAGAAACATTAGATTAATTGTTTTGATACATCAAAACTGTATGTTGTTTGCTTTCTAGGCAACTACAATTAACTATATAAGATAAGTTTTCAAAAGTAACAATGTCTGTCAATATGGAGGAATATAATACCAAGATATTGTAAAGCTAAGTGTTAACGTGCCCATAATGAATGTATGGTGCGCAAAAATGTTTTGCTAATGTTTTTATTGAAATGCTTTGTCGTTTTGCGACCACATCGCTACTTGTTTTGCTATGAACGATATAGGTACTATTGTATTATGGCGTAGTTTGAAGCTTGCCCAATGATGTTTTCCAGTTTGTTTCCAGTTAAAAATTCAAAATTTCAAATGAATGTGAATCTTTATGCTTAACAATATAAAAAGAAAATCGAACACTTGACGTAACTTTGACGTAGGTACCTATCTATCAGATAACAAGTTGCTTAGTCATGTGTTATGACGATGCATATTACTCGTTTTATCAGTACTAGCATTAGTATGTAAACAATGTTATTCCGTTTATCGTTCGTTGCTGTTTCTGTACGTTTAAAACTAGTTCATAGATACACTGTGAACTAGTTTTGATTTTAAATATTTTTTCACTTTTGAGGTAACATATAGAGTGTGTGTTATGTGTGTTGCATTCGGCTTTAATGATACGATGGAGAATTAATAAGGTAAATAAAACGAATAGGAAAAAGAATATTAAATTGTAATTTTTCAAATGCCAATATGTAGACACGTAGCCCAGAGTACTGCTAAGTGTCTACGACTTCGGGAGCGTTTCTACAACACCCTGTAGGCCATTCAAAAACCTATTTACATTGAACTTTCAGTGTGTTGCAGGCGTTATAATCTAGTCTAGTAGATGTGGGATTTCCATATTACTGATCACTCACATCCAACTTCAGACAACAAAAGTGTATAGGAATTCTTTGTAATGAAAATTTTCTAAAGCAACTAGTATACTAACTGTTAACTAACTGAAAGAATTCCAATTAATTTTAGATCGGGAATGCTTCGACGGGATTCGAACCCGTGATCTTTCCCTAAGAGGAAATTTCTTTCGAATGCCTTCGAAGCATTTACTTTTTCCTATCTATATTTGTTTGGAATTTTTTGTCCGTAAATTCGCCATTTTTTTTCGAGAACAATGACAATATTTACAAGATGGGAAATTAATAACGTCAATTAAGTGGCAATATGATTAAAAAAAGATTTTTGTAAGATTTTTTACATAAAAAAATTATGGAATTCAGAATTTGCGTTCGAAACTATCACACAATCAATAAAATCAATTTAAACAAAGGGCGTCTTCGTGTTGTACCTGTCAAAAAGAAAACCTGCGTTATAGCCTTGTCCATCAATCAGCAGGTGCACTCCGTGTGCAGGTGAAGTTGATAGATAATCGAAAATATAACAACAAAATTATACCTACTTACGTGTTGAAATTAACGTGGGTGTAATCGAAGGCCAATGGTAAGTGTGCACATTAATGAGCACTACAAAGAGACTCAATTGAATTAACTTTCATTTCATTTGAAAATCTCGGCTCAATGGTGATGTATGTTTTGTTACACCTTTCTAGATCTTTCTAAGTCTAGATATTTAAGTGTGGAAAATAAAAGAACCGCGAGTGGAAGTGGTGATACCACAAAATAAATTTGAACAGAAGACTGGTTTTAATAAGACCAATGATACCGCACGCATACATTGAACCATTTACATGAGAATCTTAAAGCGCTACCCGACCAAACGTCCTTGGACATGAAATCCACTTTGCCGTAAAGCCGGTAATAATGTAATAGTTATTTAAATAATTTTTCTATGATTATAGTTACAAATCAATATTAAATGTAATTTATCTTTTCGTGATTCTCTTTCAACAAAAATAATAAGTGAAAGAATCATTATTTATTGATTCCTTTCCATTATTCAATGATTGATTGAATTTCAACGTAGGTACAATGGAGGTCCCTTGTAACTAAGTCAAGCTTAATTAAAACACTAGATAGTGTAAGTATGTAAAGGTCTTACATAAATCGTCCTAATCCGAAAAATTGTTTCTCAGACGATTAAACCACATTACACCAATCAACGTTTACCGAATAAAGCTAATAAGATATGTATAAAAATGACATACCTACTCAATGTAATCGTATGACGGTATGATGAACAACTTGGTAAGATAATCGCAGTATTATGTCTGGCACTGTACAGATTAGGGATTATCTAGTAAGCGATTCAATTGCGATTCAGATTCGTCAGATCTAATTACATACAATTGAATACGTCATGTCCGCAGTGGTAGGCTCGCTGTTCTTTTTTTAAATTTCAGCTCGTTGAATAATGGTCTCAATGAGCTTTTCGAGGCTTGAGAAATTTAGCATGGTCGTGCGTTCTACACCGAAATATCCGTTCGTGTTTGTACGCGCTTGTCATTTTAAGAGTTAGCAAATTGAAATTAATTGGTTACACCTTTTAGAAAATCATTTTAAAATAGTTTGCTGCCCTCGTGTAACATGACCACAACGCATTACCATACATTATTGTGTGTAATCACGGAGGACCGAACTACACTGACGGACTCATAAACTGCATCAAAGTTCAGGTTTACTCTAAAAGGATTTTTTATAATAAGTATGCAAACTTTTTAGATTAAATTATATAAATATGGAAAGACTGGCTCTTAATCTTTAAAAAAAATTAAATTTAAAAATAGAACTGCAGTAAAACAAATGAATATAGCCGGGAAAAGAAAATTTACTTGTAGTATCAGATTTGCGTGTTATTTATAGCAAAGTTTTAAATTGATTCTCATTGATTTTTTTTGTTTTGTCAATTGAATTATTGTTACCAGCATAATTGTTGGGTTAGTTTTTTAACACATCGAGAGTTTTTGAACCATAATATGGATACTTCGTCCGAACAAGCGGCACAAATTGTAGCATTGGTGCGGGAGGGCTTGGATCAACGAACGATTGGTAGAAATTTAAATTTAAACCAGTCTACGGTTTCTAGAATATACAGAAGGTTTGTAGAGACAGGTTCTTACAGGAGGAGACGTGGTACAGGCAGAACTCGAGCAACCACAGGTCGTGATGACCGATTTATTGTTATAACTTCCCTGCGAAATCGTTTCCTCACGTCAGTTAACATCAAAACCGAGCTTAATGAAGTGCGTGGAGTAAACGTGTGTGCACGAACAATAAGAAGAAGGTTAAAGGAAGCGGATATCACCCCTTTTAGACCAGCAAATGGTCCAAAGTTGTCTACAGCTCACAGACAAGCTCGCTTAAGATTTGCGCGTCATCACCTGAATTGGACAGAAGAGCAGTGGGCCTCTGTATTGTTCACGGACGAGTGTAGGACATGTTTATATGGTGCAGATGATCGCAGAAGAGTCTATCGTCGACGTGGGGAGCGATATGCTCAAAGTTGCATTGAAGAGCGTGTTCCTTTTGGAGGCGGTTCATGTATGGTCTGGGGTGGCATATCGATGAACGGGCGAACAGAACTTGTGTTCATAGACATGGTCCGTCAAAACGGTAATAGAGGGGGTTTGACAGCACATCGCTACATAACAGAGATATTAGAAGATCACGTGGTGCCTTACATGGGATTCATAGGCGAAAATTTTACTTTAATGCAGGATAATGCCCGGCCGCATGCAGCTGCACAAGTTCAACATTATTGCGAAGAGGTTGGGATACGTACAATGAATTGGCCAGCACGCAGCCCGGATCTTAATCCCATCGAGCATGTTTGGGACAATTTAAAAAGAGCTGTATATGCGAGAAACCCTTCGCCCACGACAGTGGCAGCACTAAGAACAGCACTTTCAGAAGAATGGGACAATATTCCGCAAGATCTTTTAAAAACCCTTATAAATGCGGAACCGATTAGAATCCGTAATAAGGGCACGTGGGGGTAATACACCTTATTAAAACACAAATAAACCCTTGCATAAAGTTTGTGTCTATTGTTAAAACCAATTTTTTAATTAAACCAATTTTTCTTAAATTTCTGTTTTTTCTTCAAAAAAAGTCTTAAGGTCCTTTCCAGTACATAAACTTAAACTTAAAGATATGACCCTACGCTGTTTTAAAGTTCACGAACCAATCTAGAGGTTTCAATTTAAATCTGTATAGAAAGTATGCATACTTGGTTAAAATATTTATTTCAAAGTCGTCTATTACTTTGATGCAGTTTATGAGTCCGTCAGTGTATATAGATGACGGAGATGTAACAGTTAGATTTCTCTATACAAAAATGCGTGTCCAGTTGCGGGTGTGAAGGGAGACGCGCGGGGACATGTAATCACACCCCTCCACCCGCGTCTTTGTACCCCTCTGTTTAAACCCCTCCTACTTTCAAGAAATCCATCTACCAGAACATAGCGAAACTGGAAACAAACGTGACATGCAATTTTCATTGTAGTTTGACTACTGGCCACTAAGCGCTACAAAGAATTCTAGAACTATCTATGTTATGAATGTTTATTTCCTTAAACTTATCTCGGAGGAAGATTCTTGGGCCCAAATTATAAATTACTCGCTCAGCCCATTTTTGAAGAATAAATATTGCATTTAGAAGTAAATATAGAAGTGGTCTCGCTATAATAATAAATAACACTTATTTTAAATAGGGGTATTGTTTTTGAAAATTGGAACATCTGTTGGTATAAGGGCAAATCATTTAGTTTCTCTACATGGTTTAGTCATAGCCCGGTAGATGGCCTAGTTAACTTTATTTAAAATTTAAAATTTCAGTTAAATTAACTATTTATAAATAAAACGACATTTTTGAAATCATTAATGAACTAAGACAAAATGATTGTGGTGAAAATTTCACAGTATGCATTGAGTATTATTACAACTACGATACATGAAAGAGAAGATTACTTACATCTATTCTCCACTAGATGGTTCTATTAGGGTATTTTTTTTATAAAAATTAAAATATAAATCCAGGGGACTTACAGATGAAATGTTACACCATCAGTATGTTTAGACAGTTTTCCTGTACAATTTTTACACCCTGACACCACACACTTCATGACGGAACACGATGAAAACTATTTTATTCTGCAATTTTTTTAAGAAAAATGACATCCGTACCCAATGCCGTGACACGAGAACTGATGAGTGACGTCAGAGCCTAAACTTCGTCCCTTTCTAACATTACACCGCCCGTTCGACTTGACTGAAATCTTATGACTCAATTGCCTTTGCAACAACTCCGCTTACTTCAATTCTCCATGTGTGTAATAAATAAGTACTCAACAGTGTCTGTTTCCTCAGATGATGTTCACAATGCGGTCGCACCATATGCTAACAGATGTGGTGCTGGAGGTCGGCAACGAGTTGTTCCATGTACACAAAGTTGTGTTAGCAGCTGGCAGTCCCTACTTCAAAGTAAGTATTACCTTCAGCCCTGATAGTATGATGTATGTTTTTTGATCATTTAGCAGTCGGATTGGGGAAGTACCTTCGTCCTACAGAATACCACGGATAAATTATAACTATTCGAAATTCTAACACCATTTATTTTGTTTAGACCATTATAACTTACAAAATGTCAAAAATAAAAATATATAAAAAATTGGTTGGTGTTTTTAAACTTTCATAGGCCATAGTAACCACTTCCATCAGGTGAGCCGTATACTTGTCTGCTACCTAAGTGGTATGAGAATGAGCTACGACGGTACTATGACGCGGAAGTAATTCTTGTTTACTGTAAAGTGGTTACTTAATAAAAAAAATATTTTTTTTATTGTTACTTGCTGTAAAAAAGCAAGCGACAAGTAGTGATTTGAAAAAGTTATAAAGTCTTAAGACCATTAAAAAAGAATTATTCTTGAATTTATAAAATTTAGAAGGCAAAATTATATTCTGAAGTTAGTAGATGTATAATAAGCCACTAAGTAATTCAATCTACCTGACTGTTGTCTACCTACATAGGTACAATGATTTGGCAGTTTTAAACTACTAGCTAGAGTTAATGCATACTGACGTAACAATTAGATAAGTACTTTTAGCACGACACTTCTACACATGTCAAGGATATATTTTGTCATAGGTTTATGTACTGTTACTAAAATTATCCTACTTTACTCATTCATCCATTGTAAAGTACGTTTAATCTTTTGAAGCCGCCGCCGCCGTAAGCGCAAAGTATAGCCGTTGCCATAGGTCTCTATTAAAAAATACATAGCCGAAATTCAAATACACCGCTATACACTTTTTATTTTTTTAAATATGCTTTAGCGCCACCAAAACACTACAAGAGATAATAAGCGTACACCTCGACTAAAGAATTCAATTCATTGATCTTCCGTATCAAGACTAAATAATTTAAATTTCTAACAATACTACACACACAGACACGTGAAACTTATAACATCCCTTCGTATTTACGTCTGGAATTAAAAACTGAAGATAGAGGGAATAAATGACTCAATAAATATGACGACGAAGCTGACGACTGACATGTAGGATATATTTTTTCATTCGGCCGCCTAAGAAACCACGTTTCAAAACCAGTTTCTAAATAAGAATAATAAATTTTCAAATTTCAAAAGAATGCGATATTGTAATGTCTAGCGCTCAATACTTTTGAATAAATATGTAGAAAATTTTCCGAAATAACGTTCTAACATAGTTCCTACCGTGTTCAAAGCTAATTTCGAAATATGCATCAAACTAATTTATCTACAATAATTATCTCTAGTTAGGCTCGATACAGAATTGTATCTAGGTGCCGCGAGACCTTACTTATCAAAAGTAAAACAAACAACGGGGACTGTAATCTTAACCAATTAAAGATGTCACTCTGAGTTCGCATCATCTTAGACCCCGTGACCCGCTAATTGCTTCTTCTGATTCATCTAAAATTGTAGTGTTGCCAATTACCAGGTTTAGTGATCTTTTAGCTTATAGACCTTATTAGGTACTAGAAGTGTACCTACATGTAACCACTTCAGAAGTACAAGATTTGTTAGGCTGCCTTCACACTGGCGTATATCCAGCGTAGGCGTTCGGTATACGCAGCGCAGTCGCCAGTGTGAAGGCTGTCTTAGAAAGAGTATAATAGCACAGTAGGTAATATTTGGATAAACATTTAAATAAATACCTACTTCCCGACACAAAAAATACCTACCTGCTAAATATAATTCATGCGTTGTCGTGTCGGGGGACGTCTAACTGGTGAAGCACACCCACGTGTTTTCGAAACGATCCAAGGTATACAAGAATACCTATATACGTACGACAACCAGTATACGTGACCCACCGTCATGGTCGCCTCCTCTTGTAATTACTTATATTGATGAAGCTATTAACTATGAAACATTTCGAATGACCTCTATTAAACATCAATTGAAGTTCAATAAACTATAAAGATTCCAAAGATTCAACTACACCACCAAAATAACCCAATTATACTTATAATAAAATGTTGATTAAAAATCTGCAAATCATCCTCAATGAATACGACTTGGCTGATAAGTGTACCTACTGAGTACATTTATATTTTATACATATTGCTAAATTATATATTCGTAGCTACCTAATGATAAAATTATCTCTGTAAGGCAAGTTAGGTTACCCGGGGATTTTTATTTGGGTCCGCCGGAATGTGCATAATTATAGCTTAACATTATGTGTGTGTTCAGAATTAGAGAACTCCTACTTCAGGGGATCATGCTATCAAAGCAAAGTATACACAAACAAAGTACAACAGTAAAAGTGTTATAAACCACCTTATAATAATAATCTTGGTTCATCTTCGTTAGGTGTTGACTGCGGCATCAATTTATGGCAGAATGTTTGGTTTTTCACCCGAGAATAAATAGAATATTGTGTATAATTTATTACTAATATTCTAGTCTTTTACATATTATTAGGTACATATTACGAGTATGAATCACCAATTAATATATTTAAATTTATAATTATTTTGTAAGACACAAGTCCAAGTATATTGTATTTAATTTATTTTGTTTTGTAGATGCTTATAATTAACCATCTGCTTAAACTTCTACCATTCTATAAATTTGAAAATATTAATGCTAACAAAGAAATATAATAAATTTTAGTTATGCGTGAAGTGAAAATGACCCGTCTGATCTCCTTCTCTATAAAGAAACTAAACCATAACACCGCCTAATTTTGGTAGAAATGAGACGTAGGGTTGCCAGGACATGGTGGTATGGTAAGATTGGTATTTTGCAAAGTGAAACATCTCGTGTTGTATTTGATGTCGTTTAGGATACCGCTGCGCTGGCCACTTACCAACAGGCGGGTCTTAGTCACATTTGACCAGTTCCAGAATCCAATGTCATAAATAACAAAATCAATCCTCCTTAACCATATTTTTTTAAGACGCGAATTTGTCCTCGGGTTTTGTCAGATTAATTCTGACAAAACCCGAGGACAAAATTGTGGAATTTATACACAAACATTACAAAAACGTGCGTTCATTCATTCATCGCTCTTATCTGACTATAATGCTTTCCATAGATACCGCCATATCAGCAGGATATCACGTTTTAAGGGAATCGCACGATTGCAAAGTCATCCTCAATATGCACATTTTAACATTCACATTCAAAATTGTTTGCCATGGCCATCTAAACACGTAATTAGTTCTAGGTACAGTGGGCTCCGAAAGTTTCTTAAGATCTATAACCTTTGACAGCCAAGTCTAATTTAACCATAGATCGATGTCTTGTTTCGTTATAAGAAAATAAGTAAACTCTTGCATCTAGTATACAAAATTTAATTACATTAATAAGTAGATCTATTATCCAGTAGCTTCTAAGACTAGTAGTTGTGTAGTGGTATCTATCACGCCTTACAATTTTAGTTTCCAATTGTCCAGAAACTATTGGAGCCGACTGTACACATACTAAATAAGAAATTTGAAAGGGGAATGAATCCTACCCAGATTTTATAAGTTGTATATTTTAAAGTCACGAATATAGTTCTTTTTCATTGACAGCCGATAGTTTCATTATTAGAACACATAGGCGGAGTCGCGGGCAACCGCTAGTTGTTTAGAAAATAAACTTTAACCGAATGTCGCGTCAGGGTTTTCTTATGTAATCATATTATGGCCATCTTTCCATGATTGTTTGTAACTTTAGAAAATGTAAAAAAATGCTCAAACTTCATGCATGACTCTTAAGCTCGATTCACACATAGCGCGGATGCGGGTCTGGCACGGGTGTTTTTGCCATCCATCGTCGTTTTCTTAATAAGGTATTTTATCACTTTATCCTGTAAACGGTGATGGATGGCAAAACGAGCCGCGCCCGACGCGTACCCGGTCTATGTGTGAATCGCGCTTTACTAGGTTCTTTGAACTGTATTTTTCTATTTTTTTTTTATTCTGCCTTTGATATTGGAAACTTAAATTACGCTTATCAATAGCAGTATCAGTATAGTACTGAAATACTTTTGATAATAATCTTTCCGATTTAATATCGTTCCTTTCATTTTGTTACCAATATTTATCACATATATACTTCCCCTTTTTTATCATCTTGTGTCAGGTTAGTGACCTGCATATGACAACATTTCCACAAACTTGACTTGGCACAGTAAGATACTAACTCCATTAAATAAAATATTAAGTGTTGAGCCAGTGAGAGTGTTATAATAAAGTTGACATAATAAAAGAAAATCGATCGGATCTTATGAGCGCCTCCGAAAACGTAATCCGGGTGGCAGCACACTGGGAAGACAGAATTTAGGAATAGAAATGCTGTCGATTTGATAGAACAAAAATAAAAGAGAAGAGACAATTATTTTCTCATAAACTCTGCCTTGCGATGCTGTAGTACAATAAAATCTTTTATGAAATCTTACTTTGGACATATAAGCGTCGGTACTGGCGGCCTTACAATCATGAGGTACCTGAATCCTGGCCATTAGACTACCTACGTGAACTCACTCCTAACACAAGCCATTGAGCTTAGCTAGAGGGGTTAGAGAAATATTAGTAAATTCGATTTTTAATATTCTAATTGAAAAAAAAAATAAGTTACTTTTTAAAATTAGATTTTTAATAATAAACAATAATATAAATCGTCAATACATATCATCACTTTCTTCAGAAGTGAAAATGCTATTTCTTAAATAAACTAAACTGTTACGAAGTTACCCAACTGCCCAAAGTAACTCCAGTTCACTGTACATAATATTTGAATTGATTTTAATAAGAAAATAAGGTACCATGTAATCTAAATATCGCTGCATCATTGATATCCTTGACCCCATATTCCCAGCGGTAGTAATAAAATAATCTTTTGTCACAGGCGATGTTCACAAGCGGCCTAAAGGAGTGCGAAATGTCGCGTGTTCGTCTCCAAGGCGTGTGTCCTTCAGCCATCGCGTGGCTCGTGTACTTCCTCTACACCGGCAAGATTAGAATCACAGAGATAACTGTCTGCCAGCTGCTACCTGCCGCTACAATGTTCCAAGTAAGTAAATATTCTACAAACCTTCACGTATAAACTATTTTCAGTAGCTAATGTTCATTCATGTTTGTTTGTGGTCTTACCAAGCAATATGTATTGTAGTTTTTGATTGCATTGCTTGTTTCGTAAATGAAGGATCATCGGTCTTCGGTACATCACATAATTTTTGACTGACATAGTACCTTACTGGTACGAAAAAAAAACTACATTTATAATACTATAAAGTGATCTGATTAAATAAATAAAAAGATTAACGTGATGTTAAAAAATGGTTTTAAAATAATAAATTATGAAAACAATAATTCTCATTCAAGTGTCGAGATTTTAACTTTAAACTAGCTGAATATTGCATATGAATAATTAATGAGGCTGTTTTTCCCTTATCGAGGTAAATAAACAATGACACAGTATATATTATTATCAGAGATAACATCGTCGGTATATAGTAGGAATATAAATTTAAAAAAAGAACAAACCATCTTGCAATAATATTCATTTATACTTAGACTCACTGTAGGATAGATTACGTTTTATGTTCACGACAGAAATGTGATGGCCATTTGGATGGACATCTTAATCTACTAGTTATGTAGCTTAGTACCTACTAGGAAAGCTGACTTGCATATGATACAATACATTTATTATGGTTTCTGAGAATGCCAAAGGCTCATAAAAATATTTATTTTCTTTTCTGCCTTTTCCTCATATTGGCGGTAGAAGAAGTAACATCACGAATGTCATTATACCGTTTGTACATAACGAGTGACTGGATTGTCATTAAATATTCTAGGTGTTGTGATTGTAATAATGACTTTGCTGTTTTTCAATGACGTTCGTTACTATTCGATTTTTTCTAAAATAGAATAATAGTAAACAGCGAAATGTTGTATATTCACTGATTTGATTTTGTGATTCATAATTGATTTAACTATTCTTTTTACATAGAACGGGCTTTACAAATCTTGAGATCTATACTACATACTTACTTCGTTGAAATAGGTAGATCATTCTGTATTTAAAAATATATGTGAGTCCAAGTGGCCTACCCTTTAGATGTCACCCGCATACCGTGCAGAATATTCCATCAAGAACCATGCCCTAAATAAAAAAATAATATATTATTTCACAAGTCCCTCTTTTCTTTTTGACGTCGACTTTGATTGAAAGTACAACTGGTTTTTCTAACTCTCAGAAAGACCCCTAAACTGATAAAATTACTTTCTTATTTGTATTAAGAAGCCAGTAGAAAGACTCGTATCATAAACGTGTAAAGTGAAATACTTAAGCAATCTACACTCATTTTAGAATTGTCCCGACAGATATCGAACGTGATAGACGCCTGCTGCGCGTTCCTGGAACGACAGCTGGACCCGTCGAATGCTATCGGCATTGCCAACTTCGCGGAGCAGCACTGCTGCATAGATCTCAAGAAGAAAGCCAACCAATTTATAGAAAGGCATTTCACGCAGGTAATCATCAATAACGATTTCAGCGACCGAATGATTTTGAGTAGAGAGAGAGAGAGAGAGAGAGAGAGAGAATGATGGGTCTATACACGGTGATTTTATAGTGGTTTTGGAAAAAGAATATTTTGTTTCACACACAGTTTCGGTAGCAAAATCGACTGGAAGTTTTAATTTTGAAAGAAAAAAAAAATACTTTATGTATGGCAATAATGTACAGGTGAACAGAAAAATGTATGGGAAGTGTAAAAAAAAATAATTTTTTTTTAGTCAATTTAGGACTTCCTTACGATTTTACTGTCGAAATTGTGGCCAAAATCTTTTTTTCCAAAACCACTATAAAATCAACCGGTATATACACCCTTGTATATCTCCATTTCATTCCCTCTGAATCGCTGCCTAAAACTAAATTACTTATGCGCGTCGTGGTAGTTTAGTTAATAGTTATAAATTATATAAATTATTAATAAGTTTTTTGCATTTTACACATACTTTATTTTTGTCAAGACTAGGTTTATAATATATTCTTGATTCACGACTGATGTTCACATTAGTCTTGAATCGAGAATATATTATTAATATATTTGCAGGTATGTCAAGAAGAGGAGTTCTTGCAGTTGACGGCTCAGGAACTAATTTGCCTGATTAGGAAAGACGAACTAAACGTCAGAGAAGAAAGGGAGGTGTACCAAGCAGTATTGAATTGGGTATGCAAATGACATTTTATAATATGTATCTATTACAATATATAATCAGTTGCTATTTATGAATATACAAACATAGATGCGTATTTATGTAAAACAGTATATTGATAAGTTTTAATTCAGATTTAAGTTTTAATTCGGTGCTGATGAATTAACATCTCGACCTAACTTGTAATGTAAGCTTAGTTTAACGCATTCTTTGTCCTAGCAGATTTTTTTTTTCAATTAACCAGTGAAATATTGTAGTTCACGCGACTGTTGTCAATGTTGTCAACATTGACTAATAGCATCAAAAATTAAAAGAGTTTGTGTGAACATCTGATCACGAGGTTAATCCTCTCCAGGTGCACGTAAACGGAGTTTAAACATAGAATAAATAATAGTGATACGGTTTAAGTAGGTACTTCAAATTAATATGATTTATTTGTAACTTTTTTGCTATCAATCAGATTCGCAGTGACTGTGTAGTTTCGCCAATCATAATATGTTTTATGGCACTGATAAAATGCTCATAAAATATATTTAGATTTCCAACTGAGTCCAAAGCAACACATTGTATAAGTTTCATAACACAATCGATAATACAAATAGGTACCTATTGTATGATTTTAGATTAACATGGTCATTTACATATTCACTGTTAAATCGATCGGGATATTTACCATGTTTGTTAATTTCTTCGCGTAACCGTGACCGAAATATCGGTTACGCGAAGAAATTAACAAACATGGTAAATATCCTGATCGATTTAACAGTGAATAGGTACCTACTTGGTTATCGGTGTAGTACTACGCGACCCACAAAAAGTGTAAACCATAACGCCGATCCAGGAAAATAGTCCTGCATCGACTATTTGATTTGTAGATTGACAGTAAAATACTTACCAAGTTATTACTGACTATGCTGTTGCCCGTGGTTACGCCCACGTGCATGTCGTTTATCGTGCAGTGCAATATAGCTTATGTCACTCAGAGTGAATGTAGCTTTCCAATGGTGAAAGAAATTTTGAAATCGGTACAGTAGTTTTTGAGTTTAATTAGTACGAACATACGCACACAAATACAAATTCATCTTTATAATATTAGTGTAGATGTAGATGAATACACCGATGTGTAGTGTAACTAGTATTTTACAGATTTAAACATTAGCAATAAAATATCATCATCATCATCATCATTTCAGCCACAAGACGTCTACTGCTGAACATAGCCCCCCCCCCCTCCATCTACCTCAAATCCGACCGTTTGGAGGCGGTCTGCATATAATAAATAAAATATACTGCCATATAATTTCATCATGCCATAAAATATATAATAATTACATATATGTAAAGTCAAATTACTACTGTAGAGTTATATTGTATATGTTACAGTCAAAACTATTCAGAAGCACAGTGAAAAATTATTCAGCACTGAACTGGGTGCTCAAAAGTATATAGTCTTCTCTGAAAAACATTAGATAGTAACAATTGTAATTTAGGTCATTGTCAAATGCCAAGACTACTATGAGGAGTTACAATAATAAGTCGTATCGTAAATACCAGATTAATCAGTAGCTCATATACCGGCTGTTCAGTTAGCCGAAGGCACTTCGGCAGTACTCCGTGTACACATGTTGGCATAAAAAATACGACGTAGTATTTTTTAAAATTTTTTTATTACATACATACATATGCTTACGCCCGCAATCCCCGAAGGGCTAGGCAGAGGTGTATTTAACACCCACATTTCGCCAACTATGATTTTTGGTCCCACGTAATAGAATGCGAGCATTGCAGCCAATCGGGCACTTTGTAAAAAATGGGTATCCCGAAAATAAATTCCTAACCTAAATATTGCAGCTAAATAAATTCAAAATAAAAAAAAATACTCGATTCCTTGCTATGCGGTGTAATTCCCAAGGAAATTAATTACGCGCTTAGTCGCACAAGCACTACCAATTTACGTCTTGGACAGTATCAGACGTCAGATTCTTTTTCATTGATTATCATTATTAACTCTCCATCGTGGTAGTAAAGCTAAATGAGACCATAATTTCATGAAAACCTTAACTACAAAACTAACATCACAATGCGGGTTGAATTTTTTTATTAAATTATTGTTTCATTTAACTTTACTAACAAACCGTTGGAGAGTGAATATTGGTACTGTGGGATTTTTAATTAATTTATAACATAAACTCACGCCTATATCCCCGAAGGGGTAGGCAGAGGTGCTAGCACCCACATTTCGCCAGTTTATATTTAAGTCCCAATATAAAAGGTGGCGAGCCCATTGGCATTAACCAGGCCCTTATAAACCTGCAATAAATACACACAGAACTTCGAAAAGCATCGAAAAGTCATTGGTGTGTGCCATGGTGAAACACGGGTTCGAACCCGAGACCTCGTCTTAGCAGTCCATTACCCATACCACTCTACTCTTACTATGGTCTAGTTTAACTTAAACTCTAGTTTTACTTAAACTATTATGCCATAACATTATTTGACATTTTGTGTTAACTGAACAATAATAAGCTACATGCATGAGTCACAAGATACCCACAGCTGAAGTTGCTCTGAAAATGCAAATCATGTTCGAATTTGTCATACATTAGTTTATTTAATTTTGCGTTGCGGTGGGTAAACATTTCTGACACAGATAAATAATAATAGATTTGTTATAGCACGTTTATGTAATGAAATACACAAATTGAGAGAAAATTCACAAATTTGTATTCAAATTAGGTGACACAAACTGATAATATATCCTATCAATGAATCAATCAGTTAGCCTATTATATAGCCTACAGCTGGATCTTCTGACCTCTGTCCCATCCTGTGATGGTTTTTCAGGTCCCGTCCATCTGGCTAGGGGATAATACATAATACCAAATATTGCAAATATAGATTAATAGCAAATATTGATATTCGTACCAATTGTGTTACAAAATATTGACCAAACTAGCTTTATAGAACTAAATTCTATATGTCGTTTTACCTTATAAGATGAGATATAAATATGTCACTGAAGATAATTTTTCCCATGAGATGGAAAACGCCTGTGTGACTGACTTATTAATTAGCGCAGTCCAAACTGCTGGAACTATAAAACTGAAAATTTTGAGTTCATATATAGTTTTAATTAACACGGAACTATTACAATCAGATATAATGGTATTACTATTATTTATTCTTGGGTAACATTATCAATTTATATACAGAATATTAATAACTATATACAAAATATTTACACATCTATATTAATTATAAAAAGGTAGAGAGACTGCAACTTTAGGCATCAAAATATTCCTCCCCATCGATCTCTACCGGAACCGTGCCCAGAATGTTTGAATGTTATAAGACTTTAATGCCAACCCACCGATTTCGAGTGTTTCACCGAATCACCAATTATTTCACCCACCATTCCAACTTCAACCAACCAACCACGGGTATCGTAAATGAAAAAATACGCAGCAGATATCACTTCGGGATAAAGAAAACTCAAAATAAAACCCTGTACCAACCCGTCTACCCATTTTAGAAAAAGTAGACCAAAGCCTTCCAATATGTGGAGAAGCTTATATCCAGTAGACTACGATCACCTAGTTGATTGATCAATTTGACCAATATATCGACTCCGTCTAGCCTGCCTACCTAAACGTAGGTACTTACCTTAAAAAACTTCTGTCATTTGCTCTGGTGAACTGTAGTAACCTGCTTTTCTTCTTTCCACAGGTGAAATTCGACGAGGATAAACGGCACCCGCGTATGGAGCACATCCTCCAAGCGGTGCGCTGCCAGTACCTAACGCCGAGCTTCCTCAAAGAACAGATGAGCACGTGTACGGTGCTCAAGAAGGTACCCGCCTGCAGGGAATACCTCGCTAAGATATTTAAGGTAAGTGAATATGAAGATTGATGAATAACTTGATGTGTACTACATATTTATGGTTATGCTTACGCTTACACATAGTGGGAAACATTATTCTTGTCGGTATTGAAATAATACCCACATTAAGTTAACGATGGCGCGTGAAATTTTTTACAAATAATTAAATAAGGTAATGTAATAATCACCACATACTTTAAAAAAATCGCTGCCCGCTGTCTGTCTGTACCGACGCCGACGTATGCTTAACTCTTTAAAAGTACGTGACGGAGCCGGAATGAAAAATCTTGCAATAAATACAATACCCTCCTTTGCATCGCGCAGTCGGGTAATAACAGGGGTCATCTTACGTAACTCAGACGAAGTTGCGCGGGTCAGTAGATCTGCAATTTAATAACAAGCGCACAATAAAAATAGAAAAAAGATGTTTTTAATTGAAAAGTATAGTTTTATAGATTTTATGAAAACAGCTTTTATCATTCAATCATTTTTAATAAGTAAAAAATAAATAATTAACATTTTTATAGGGTGTAGGTACTGTAGGTATTGATATTCAAAGAAAAACCTTTCAACCTAAATTTTGTAGTCTTATTCAACTTTTAGCAATGTCAGAAGATTAAATAGTGCTGCCTTATCGAACGCTACATTTAGTGAAACCTAACAACCGACAACCAACGTGTCAATCATTTATCTAAACTAAAAAGAATTCAGAGAAATTTTGTTTAGTAATGGCACCAACAGAATTGTCTCTAGAATTAGATAGCGGACCTCAAACTCTTTGGTGCGAAGTAGGACTAACGCTTAGATGTCATTATATGAGTAACTACATATTAAAATGCTCATGCTACCGACATAACATATTTAAAGGCCATTGACCCTTTCACGCCTTAGTCACCCCTCAGTGGTATGTGAACAAATATAGTTATGATATACAAAATAATCATTTGACGACCATTTTTTGGTTTATCATAAAACCGCTACTATTCGTGACTTGCAATTTTTCAAGAATATAAAATATGATTTATATCTCAGAAGGATATAGTGTCGGATAGCCTCGCCAAAGAAATGGTTCGTTATTCTTTAAATATATATACCTATACCCTTTAAAATATTTAATTATTTATTTGTTATTAGTATGAATCAATGTTTGTTTGTATTTTATGCGCTGCGTTACAATTCATCCAATTGCTAAATAAGTTTCCTAAATTATAGCTTACACTTGATTGAAAGTTATAGGCGTGGAAAACAAGAAACAAGTGGAAGTGTGATGTATTCGGTGCACGCGTGTCATTAGTGTACGTATTTATGCAACGAAGTATAAACGACAGTATAAACCTTTTTGTAAGAATACGTCTAAACTTTTTCGTAAATATTCAAGCTTGTTTGATCCACAGTAGTATGAAACGCCATAAATACTTTTTTTGTCTATAGCAAGGTAATCACTATTTTGAACATAGTATGTAGTATTTTGAGCTAATATGGCATTAAAAGTAGTAATAAATTCCACCATTCAAAGTAATTATTTACTAGTAATGCATGGTATTATTAACGGTTGTATGTGTGAGTTTGGCGACATCGGTTCCGCTGCTGAAACTCTCGTATCGCAGTTCTGTGGTTATAGGCACAATGCAGTTACTGAACTCGATAGGTGGTGCTGCAATCGATTTATAGTATTCTTTTAAGATACGAGTCCGTGGCGGTTAGAAAAAAGTTATCCTTCAAGGAAGAACGTGTGCGAGTGACATACATGTTTTCACACAAAACCTAGGTGTTAAAAAGTGACAGGGTATATGAACCGTGAAATGTTTTTATAAACCATTATGAACTTTGACAGAGATAGATATATTATTAACATCAATGTCTCTATAACTATATATAAATTCGGTAACGCGGTACTGAGGAGATTATTTCTTTATTTTACGGTCTATTTTATAAGCTAATTAACTAGGTTATACCGGAATGTTCAAAATGTGCACCCTTGTTTTCTTTCTACGAGATTTGGCATTTGAATTTGCGACATCTGGTAGGATATAAAATAGGGGCTTTATCTATTAGAAATTACCGATATTCATGATATTTTGAACATTTAGTATGCTAAGTTCCATGCAAAGTAAGTAGTTGAAATAGGAAAAAGTCAACATTAAAGCGGGACGTACCTGCGATCAGTCTCTCTCTAGAATGAATGCTCTATCTGACGAGTTTCCTGGAAGGTCTAATTTTCCTATACCCCCGGTCTGTACCTCATTGATATTTTATGAAAAAGTCTCCATTTGACAGTCTTGCTAGATGTTCATTGTTCTCTAGACTTTAGAAATTGTAATCATGGATTGCAACCGAATAAATTATTCCTTTATTTTTCTTCCTTTTTTTGTTCTTAGGATATTATGAATAATGAGAAATATGTACGTCTTGGGGCCATCCGAAATTCTTATTAAAGTGCAGAAATAACGACTCCACATTAGTAAGAATATAAAATTTAAATTAAATTACCTTTTTGTTTCAGGATCTCACATTACATAAGAAACCGGTAGTGAAGGAACGAAGGCCGAACACTCCTCGCATTATCTACGTCGCGGGTGGTTACTTCAGGCATTCCATAGATTTGTTCGAGGCGTTCAACCTTGATGACAGCAGTTGGACAACCCTACCGAGGTTAACGGTACCTAGATCTGGACTGGGAGCTGCATTTCTTAAGGTTAATATTAGTATTTACTTAAAGCGCGATTCACACACAGCGCGGGTGCGGGTCGGGCGTGGGTGATTTTGCCATACATCGCCGTTTTCTTGGTAAGGTATTTTTTTACTTTATCCTGTAAACAGCGATGGATTGAAAAACGACCCGCGCCCGACCCGCACCCGCGCTGTGTGTGAATCGCGCTTAAATTTTAATGTTAGGTATTCGTTTTTCGATTTAGATTTGAAAATGTTTCTTTTAAAACTAAAATCCCGTAGCACTAGCATGAACTCCTATCGAATTCGTAATGTAAAGGTTTCGAGAGAACGGAGCATTGTGATTGACTGTCTACCTCTTGTGAACCTGTGTGCGTGTGTAGCCCGCCAATCGTAATGCGCCGTTCTGTCGATACCTGTCTTTCAGTCGAGTGATTTAGATGTATCTAATGAGTAGGTAAGTACCGGTCAAAATTATAACCCTCCATTTATTTCGCCGTCGGGCAAACGAGAATTACCTGACGCTATCTCGGTTAGGTGTGTACTTTGCGGATTTATTGTTAAAGTCAATTTTACCAGTCATTCTGAGGATGTATTATATTAAAACAAAATAGTATGACATGGCTATTTAGACGCTAGGTATGAATAACACATAATATCATATAATTTGTCCTTATAATATAACTTTCTGGTTGTCACAACGTGCCAGAACTTCCTTGGGGTTTCTCCTTCTACAAGGAACCGGAGGCGGCTTTGCCAGTAAATTAAATTATTTCATGAAATCAAATTTAATTTATTTTTCTTTTTATCAAATGAAATAAATCCCTTTAAAAACTGAAACCCCGACTACTGAAAAATTGTGCTCTTAAAAGTATTAAACAAGATAATGCGTACAGTCCATAGCCGTGGACAAAAGTTCAATTTTAAATCGATTTGAAAAAGTTAGCAAATTAATGTCTCAGAACATCTTTATTACGGTGTTAATATTAGTCGTAATACGTCATCATTCTCTGAACCTTTTCCCAACACAGTTGGGGTCGGCTCTCCCGTCTTACTGTGATGCGGCTGAACTTCGATATTTTCCGTGAAGCAACTGCTATCTGACCTCCACGACCAATGGTCCAAAATGACCAATAGCGATATCGAAGTTTCAAGTTAAACTGGTTGGACTTTTGAGGGCTCCAACTACCTGTAACGACTGCTATAAATGTTTGTATGGCAACCGGGACCGACCGCTTAATGTGCTCTCCGAGGCACGACCAGACCAAACAGCCATATTCATGCTTACAACTTTTTGCACTGAGCGGGAATCAAACCCGCGCCCCGTGCGTAGCAGTCGCGTGCACTACCGCCACGCCACGGAGGCTGACATTTTATTAGTAGTACGTTTGTGTCAAAAGCTTTCTGGTTTCAGTTTATCAATAAAACAAAATGTTTGTTATATTCCCAGGGTTTATTCTACGCAGTCGGTGGACGCAACACGTCGCCGGGGTCGTCTTACGACAGCGACTGGGTGGACGTATACAATCCCGCCACGGAGCACTGGCGGCCCTGCAGTCCTATGTCCACACCTAGGCACAGGGTAAGTACAATACGAATAGAAAGAAATATCTATGTGTTCGTTATGGATTAACTCTGAATTTAATGAATCGATTACAATCATTCTTTCACCATTAGAATTTAGAAGCTATTTTTAGTACATACTTTTTTATCCTGGATTTTTACGGAGGTAGGACACGACGGTATCTCCCGTCCGAAATGAGCTGTCCAACTGAGGAAGTACCTCCGCCCTACAGAAGACCGCGGTCATAATAACCATCGTGTTGTGTTCCCGCCGCCGGTAAGTAGGGTAGCCAGAGCTCCCTGTACCCCTCCTTCCCCTCCCCTTCCCAGCTCTCCTCTTCAGGGTGGGCAGCGCGTGTGTGACACCCTTAGTGACTGTGTTGCACATGTTTATAGGCCACGGTGGCCGCTTTCCATCAGGTGGGCCGTGTGCTTGTCTGTCACCTACGTAGTATAAAAAAAATTCATTCATTCCGTTCCGGACGTGTCTAATCGTTCAATGATTCAAATCTAAATGTTGTTTTAAATGGCTTCTATATCACGTCAGACATTATATTTAATTAAGTAATATGTTTCATGGTCGGCCTCATTTCATGGAGTCGGTGATCGAGGTCCACAGGACTTAAGTTCTATATTTGTCCACAGTTAGGAGTGGCGGTAATGGACGGCCTGCTGTATGCGGTCGGCGGTTCAGCCGGCTCGGAATATCATAAGTCTGTAGAATGGTAAGTTTTATCATGGAATGTTCACTTTTAATCATCTACGAGATACAACTACTAGTGTGTAGACTTAATAGGTAATCTTAAATGTAACGTAACTTAGAATTCGAAATATGTATTTGTTTAGTGTGCGTTTTCACATTAGAAAAATGACAAAACTAAAACCTTTTTTGTCTAGATTCTTAGCGATAAGGCTTGGTTATTTTTCTAGAATTATATATAACTTTATAAATGTATCAAAATGTTTGTGTCGTGTCGTCAAATAAATTAATTTAAATTGTATAGGTACTTCTTTCGGCAAAAGTTAAGTAGTCAACAAAAAGAAACCAACCGTGTTATCTTTAAGTGTTTCACAGATACATTTTTAATGTTTAAGTATACGACACGACTTGTTAAATTGAAGTATTTCGTAGAAGTAGAAAATTTAGTTCATAATATTATATTATCAGTTTACACATTGTGTTAGATAAGCAAGTCTTGTTTATTTACATACATTTTCACTAGGGTTGCCACCTGTACCTTTACTTAATGTATTGTATTGTACTATATTTTAGTCAATTATACTATATTTTGTAACGGTAAATTATGCAACTTGTGCTCTATCTCGGAATTCATTTAAACGACTGACGTGCAAATTTTACTAAGATAAGATTTATTATCTATCGACAATAATCGACATTAATAAAAATATCGATAATATCTTATAAATTGTATTTATTTTAAAAATTGCTTACAGAAAAAACGTGGACTGCCTTTTATTTACTTTTAAAGCCAACTAAATTTTTTGTAAATGTTTCGAGAATACAGTTCCGAGCATGAACTGGATCGCAAATTTTAACCACTATAGGGGGAGGGGGGGCACTTTGATGCACGGGGCACATTGATACCCTACTCATATTTCAAAACCGATAAACATTACGAACACCGGTACATCACTAGAACGATCAAGGACAAGCATTATAATAGCAGTTGTGACGGCGCTCGCTGCCAGTTCTCCACTCGGCTTCGACAGGTGTAAATGTGTTTATACTGCCACTGACAAAAATTTTACGTGATATGTGAACGTGTATTACAGTCAAGTTAATAGTACTTTTTATGGTTTTATTTTACCAAAGGTAAGTGATTATATACAAATGTGATTTTGAATAATGTTTTAAGTAAAATATTTAATAGTAAATCAATAAATTTATTGTTTGTAAAAAAACATCTGTGGGGCACTTTGATTCAGTAAGGTGCAGGGCACAATGATACGTATCAATTTGCCCCTCTAGTGTATTATTCTGCCCCGTCTGTGTAAGAAAGTGCCCCGTTATTAAATAATGTTATCTTATTTTCTAGAAAACGGTCCGCACCTATAAACCCAATACTAACAGGAAAGACATTGACGAAGAGAGTGTGAAAGATGCTATACGCGAAGTATTGTCAAAGACCTTATCCATACACAAAGCGGCTAACAAATATGGAATCAAAGCTGCAACCTTACAACATCGTATAGAAAAGTTTAGGCAATCATTTGCAACAACCAGGACTTCGTCTTCTACACATACAACAGCATCTTCACCATCAGCAGCTGCTGCGGACGATGAAGATGGCACATGCCATCTATGGACATGGCACAAGCAGAATCGTCTTCATCATACGCTGAATTACTATCAAGTACACCGTCATCGAATATCTATGGGTCAAAATATACCGTCGCACAAGTTTTTTCAAAAGAACCAGAAAAAGCATTGACTGAGTATTTATTAAATTGCAGTAAAATGCACTACGGTGTTACCCTGAAGCAGCTTTTGACTTTGGCGTACGAAAACACGGAATCCTCTGGGTGTAAATATCCTAAATCTTGAAAAGAAAACAAATGCGCTGAAAAAAATTGGGCAGCAAGCTTTAGGAACAGGAATCCAGAATTGAGTCTCCGAAAACCAGAGAATACTAGCGCAGTAAGAAGTTTTGCTTCTAATAAAACTGCTGTAAATAAATTTCATGACAATCACGAACTGGCTGAGAGGAAACAAAGACAAGTAGGGCAAATAGTTGCTGCTGAACGCGGGGAGCTAGTGACTTTCTGTGGAATTATTACTGCAACTGGCTCTTCTCTTCCTCCAGTTTTTGTCTTTCCAAGAGTCCATTACAAAGATCATTTTTTAAATGGTGCTCCTGATGGAAGCCTAGGATTGGCAAACAGAAGTGGCTGTATGACATCAGAGTTGCTTATACAGGTTTTGAAGCACATTCAACGCCTAACATCGAGCAACACGAAAAATCCATCTTGATTATTTGTGATAATCAATCATATGTTTTTTATATGTTCATTTTAAGCAATACATCAGTAAAGATCGTGGAATAGCGTATAGTTCTTCTGGTTTTGAACTAAGTATCAAACTGCCCCACCCTATGTATCAAAGTGCCCCGTGGGTGGGGCAGAATGATGCAAAACCGTTTTTTCATTGAATCCAAAATATCTTTATTATTGATAACTTTTAGCGGGTATTTCATACCAAAAATTTAAATTGAATAACTGAGCTCTATCCATACGTCAAAAAAAATATTGAAATATAACGCTATAAGTACATCAAATTGAGTTTTGAATTTTTGTGCATCAATGTGCCCCCCCTCCCCCTAAACTTAGGGAAATCAGTCTACAGATCAACTTTTTAGATATTAAATAAATCGAACCAAATTATATGTATATTTTTATATCTATGTTTTGTTTGAATATATGGTTAAATTAACACCAAGTATCTACTCTTTCTTTATTACAGCTGCATATAATTTGGCGACCATTATAACATTCTAGTTACGATACTGAGCGGGACACGTGGACGTCAGTCGCATCGATGGGTTGTGCGCGGCTGGGCGTGGGCGTGGCCGTCGTCAACCGACTCTTGTACGCAGTGGGAGGGTTCGACGGCGCGCGGCGGATAGCCTCCGTCGAGTGCTACCACCCCGAGAACAACTGCTGGAACGAAGTCGCGCCCATGACCATCGCGAGGAGCGGGGCGGGTATGTTGACTGGATTTCTGTCATATCGTTATCGAGTTAATCATAACATCTTTTAAATTTTGATGTGGAATAGTCATAAGACCGTGTTGGGATAAGATCAACTCGTCTGATTCTCCCTTATGTTGCACTAAACCAGTTTTGAGATGAGATTGGCTCGAACTTCGAAGATCTTCGTGGAATACTCCTACCACGTTACAAACTTTCACATAGATAGTACCTGTGAATTTAAAGAAAAAGTGTGCGGTGCAGGTGTGGCAGCCATGAACCAGTACATCTACGTGGTGGGCGGCTACGACGGCGCGCAACAACTCGCGTCGGTTGAGCGCTACGACACGGAGCGCGACGAGTGGGAGAGCGTCGCGCCCGTCACCACCGCGCGCTCCGCTCTCTCGCTCACCGTGCTCGACAACAAGCTGTACGCGCTCGGTGAGGACGCCACTCGTTGTTGTTTGCGGACTTAACTGACGAATATAGCGGGAAACCGTTTAAAATATATCACACATAAGTGTTTGTGCTATTTGTAAACCGGGTCCGGAGGATATTTACTTATCGTTAATGGAATTTTCAAATTAAAGTTATGCGACTGGTTTCACCGATTTGATGATTCATATTTATCATTGATGTTTTTATTAAAATCGTTAGAAGTCGTGCAAAATCAATTGTGGATTTCTATCTTTCCGATAACTTCGATTAAGTCGAGTGTATGTGGTCCGCAGGCGGCTACGACGGCACGTCCTTCCTGGACATAGTGGAGGTGTACGAGCCGGCGTCGAACTCGTGGTCGCGCGGGCCGTCGCTGCAGTCGGTGCGGTCGGGGCACGCGTCGGCCGTGTGCTACCAGCACGTGGCGCCGCCCGCCGACCACGCGCCGCCGCCCGTCATCCGCAAGCTCGGCAAGCGCGCCGCCGCACCGCCCGCCCCCACCGCCGGCTCCAGCCGGGCCGACGACATACCCTCCGCCAACAACATCATAGGAACGCTATCCAATCCCCGGCCCGCCAACGACTTCATGTAATCGATCTAGGTGTGATCGCCTGACAATGTTAAACTCGCTGGAGTTCCTTCCTAGAACGGTCGCCTCGGTGCCGAGACTGCCGAGGAGCGATCCGAGCGACGGACGATAGCGCTCATCGGCTAATCGAGGCCGAACTCGCCTCGACGATGTCACGATTTTGCATTTGGAGCGGACGGTTGAACTTTATTTATGCACTGTGATAAACTTAGCGAAATATAAATTTCAACAGCCGCTCAAATTTATAACACGGAGCCCGCCAGACCGCGGAGCGCTCTAAGAGAACAGGACTCTTCGGGAGAGGCGTAGGTTCAGTAGTGAATTTGGTGATGATAAGAATATTAATATGAATAAATTTTTAGATTGAGTAATTTTGATTATACACCTATCGAGTTCTGTAAACTAATATTATCACAAATATTTATAATTCATTTACTTTTTCTTTTTCAATTTGACTATGAGACAACATAAATACGTATTTATGCATTCAATCTCAGGATATGGGTTTCATTATTAAAGTAGGCTATAAATGGTAATGATTCTATATGTTACAATACTTTTACTCGTATATATTACTATCGTATTTTGCACACTGAGTAGTACCAAATAGTCATTTTTGCATTCCGTTAAATATATACTGTAGTAAAATATTTATCTACTCTCATACTGAAATGTCGAAACTGTCTTTACTCTTATATACCTGTTATTTGTTAAGATGACTGGTCTAATTACAATAATACTGTTTATTTCTAACATCATAACAAATGTTTATTCAAAAAAAATCTGAAAACACGTAGTACATTGTTACCGATTGCCAAGCTAGAAAATTGTAGCAAATACATTGCAATTTGCAATAACTATTACGTAAACAAGCTTGATTGCAGAGCCAATTACACGAATTTAGTAGTATTACACAATAGTTTGTAGATAAATATTGCTACTTACATAATAAATCAAGCTATTTCAGAATTTCAAAATTCAATTCGGAAAATTCTTGTAGATAACAGATCACTTTAGTTTATCACAGACCGCAAAGCGAAATGGTTTACTACAGTAGTAAATTGTATTATATTTATTAAATTAATAGTAGTTTGTACAAAAGTAAATAAATGTCACTGAAAAAATATTTAAACAGTGCAGGTAAATTGTTCCTCGGGCGTCAAATTGTAAATGTTATTTATACCCCCGTTGACCTTTTGAGGAGTTAACATTTGATTTTGTCATTTCAGTATGAGAGGTATAAATAGTCATAGTTGGTTAGCGCAGTAATGTTGGGTAGTTGTTTGAGCAGTTAATGAAAATCTATCCGATAGAAGTGCTGAAAAAGAACATTTTACAATTTTAAGTTCTTAAAATAAATAATTTTGAGACTGAACGCAATGAGCCGCGAACGTATTATCGTCTACCGAGCACTTTACTAAACGCCATACATTATTATAACTGAAAAATTCCTAACATAATAAGCCCGAATAGTATATTAAACTAGGACAATATAAATTTATACAATATTATTATAAAAACGAAATTCGTATCGAATTGAAAAGCCATGTAAGGAACTCTTAATAACCTCCATCCATTAGTTAAAATCACTTAAGGGCCCAGATTGCCCAGACGCAACATCGATTTCGCGCGACCGCAGCGCTACTGTTTACTGAAACAACCGACCGGGGCGGGTGAATGACCCAGAGAGAGCCACCTTTTTGTATTCTACTTACCTAAAATTCCAACTATGTATTTATTTGTAATTTTTCTACCACACTTTATTCTTATTTCGTAAAATATTCATTCAATAACATAATTGCAAATTCAGTAGCAAGTACGGTCGAAATAACATCGAGCCTTTCCTCGCTACTGTTTATCTATACGCAAGGATATGTGCCTATTGGATAAACTCAAATAATTACTTACTATTTGTTTACGATCACCTTGATATCTTAAAAATCTCCTAGGGTTTTACAAAAAAATATCAATAAATGAAACACAAGTATAAAAATGATTCATATAATTTAAAAGTAGGTAAACAATAACAAATATGAGTCGCCAAGCGTGCTAGGGTTGTGCAAAAATTTGTAAAACAAGTTTATAAATTATTAATATACAAATTAAAAGTAAGTAAACAATAACAAAATATGAGTTCAAAATTCTAATGTTTAAAGTTGTTTAAATAAATTACTGAATAAATTCTGATTTCTGCTAATTTGATTATAAAATCAATTGCTATTGCAAAACCTATCAGAATGAAAATGTTAACAGATGCCCGATTCACGTAATAAAAACCGTAGCGTGGTGACTTCAAAATGTCACTTTGTTTTTTTGCAAACAAACCCTTTTAACCGACTTAAAAAAAGAGGAAGATTCTCAATTCACTGTATTTTTAAACCGATTTTGATGATTCTTTACACCAGGTAACTCTTCAAAATTGTATAAGAATTGTACAGTAATTGATTTATGACAATCCAAGACTAGATAAGTAAGTGCGTTTAAAACAGAAAACCATAAGGCGATTTCTAAGTTAAAACAACTTTTGGATGCACGTGAATCGACCGGCTGGGTAGTTAAGTTACCTCAGTCTATTTCAAAATCCTTAGGCGTCCTTCTCTTTCAAAACACGTAAAGTTCTTTCTTTCCTCTCTTTCGTAGCCTCTATGATACTGGAACTGGGCGCGTCACGAATTCGCTTCGTGACTGCCGAGGATCAACTAATTCTGGAAGTAGTCAATCGTAATAAAACCAAACTAATTTCATCTCCATTTTCTCCTTCCAAAATTTGACACTGACACTGCTTACTCTGCTTCTTCCTTGACAGCTTCTGCCATGGATTGTGCTCCTGTCTTTTCCCATCAATCGCAAACCGTATTATAAATTTCATTATATAATGAAGGTGACATAATTGGTAGGGCAGTTAATGTTTTTAACTGAAAGTAGCTCCCACCAGATGATATGATACCAGATACAATTTGATGATTCACTTCCATGCTATCTTCTTCCTTTCAACCAAACACACAGTAAATTTCATATTACACATACTAATTACACATACATTTCATGATGAGTTTTGAGTCCCGACCAACTTTTACTTCACCTATTATACTGAGGATCAGAGGCGGCTCGTGACCAAATATTATGGGTGTTCACTAAACATAAAAACGAAAAAAATGATAAGGCGAATGTTTTATCACTTTTATTGAAAAATTCCCGTAACCGTCCATGCCGATTTACTACTACTGCCGGCTCCATCGCCAAATACCAAACACGGGAAACAAAATTTGTTCTGATTTAAACACACGCGTAAAAGGTTTGCTTTTTTGTAGTACATTTTTGAGAACGAGCCGTGGCGGCTTTGAGTTCGAGACGCATCTCAAGAGTCTTTTCACAATGTTTAATAAAAGATACACTGTATTCTTCCATTTTTACACAAGGTCACGCACAAACAACTTTCTTAATAATTATTTAAGCTAAAAACCCCAAAACAATCAAATCACCGGCGCATACGCGTCACGTGTTACTGTGTTTTGTTTATTTGAAAGAAAACATAAGAGCGGCAACAACGTAAATTTGTCAATCAGATTGCATAATGACCATTTGGCAACAGGGTGCGTGAGCGGCGCTCCAGGATCAGCTAATTTCTCCTATGAAATCTTTTGTTTCACGTGTCGGGACAGTACGATGTTTCTCTTTCGCACTCATTGAATTCAGTACTGGGATTTGTACTAAGATTTGTTTCATAGGAGCGCAATCGCTAGCGCTCCTCCCGTAACCCGGCCGAGTTAAGTTGCATCTCGCTGCAATGCGATTCTCTATGCGCTAGGTGTACAGTTAATTTGATCGGGTTGTATGTTTGAAAACGTTTAACTTTATAGGTATAATAGAATGTATGTTGTTGGTATAAAGTAGGTACCTATACTCTAGGATGTACACACATTTTTTGTGGGAGTGCACTGCACCAGCGCTCTTTAGGACGAGCCGCCTCTGCTGAGGATACAATCCATTGGACCGCGGTCCCCTATGGCCTGAACAGCTTTAAAAAAAAAGAAATATCTGCTACTCTACGCCCAACTTCCACTTCAACCACCTTTCCTTCTTGACGGTTTTCAATTACTAGTTCCTGTAAAGAAAGATAATGGCTTGATTGTTTTTTTATAAAAAATATTAAATAAAGAATGGGCCAAATTTCTTCAAACATAGCTAAGAAGTCCCTTAGAATACATCTTTGAAACACATAGATCAAAAACATAAACGTTTTATATAAAATGTAAAATCGGTTTAGGATAATAATTTTACGGGATAACATTATAATATTATTCTCCATCGCTTGTTCCATGCTCTTGCTTGACCCTAACGTGACATAATGTGACACTTTTTCGTGCATGTTGCCTTTGTTCATCGATTTATAAGACGTTATCACGTCAAAAAATAAATAAATCTGACTACATATATTATAAATTTCCTTTACGCTACGGTAACGCGGTGTTGGTTTTTTATGACGTCACCTACTCTATGTCACTCGGGCTTAGAAGACAATTCTAATGATTCTAAAATCATCAAAATCGGTTAAATAAATATTATTTATTATACCTACATACATAAAATATGGGATTTTAACGAGAATTTTCTTTTGAGAAAGCAATTGAGAACTATTTAGGTACTAATGTGTTTGTCACCCAATGAAAATAATAAATATTGCAAGAAAAAAATCTATAGGTACTGAGATTTTGTCTTCGCCCATCACTAACTAGGTAGTTCGTTTGTGTCTCCCAATGAAAATAATAAATATTGCAAGAAAAAAATCTATAGGTACTGAGATTTTGTCTTCGCCCATCACTAACTAGGTAGTTCGTTTGTGTCTCCCAATGAAAATAATAAATATTGCAAGAAAAAAATCTATAGGTACTGAGATTTTGTCTTCGCCCATCACTAACTAGGTAGTTTCTTTGTGTCTCCCAATGAAAATAATAAATATTGCAAGAAAAAAATCTATAGGTACTGAGATTTTGTCTTCGCCCATCACTAACTAGGTAGTTCGTTTGTGTCTCCCAATGAAAATAATAAATATTGCAAGAAAAAAATCTATAGGTACTGAGATTTTGTCTTCGCCCATCACTAACTAGGTAGTTCGTTTGTGTCTCCCAATGAAAATAATAAATATTGCAAGAAAAAAATCTATAGGTACTGAGATTTTGTCTTCGCCCATCACTAACTAGGTAGTTCGTTTGTGTCTCCCAATGAAAATAATAAATATTGCAAGAAAAAAATCTATAGGTACTGAGATTTTGTCTTCGCCCATCACTAACTAGGTAGTTCGTTTGTTTATGTAACAAGTCTAATTACGTATAACAACTTACCTCTATACAGCGCGTAGCAGTGTTGCTCGGAGTCTCGGCCTGAAGGTTTTCTTTATTTTCAATACTGGAAATATTAATCATCAATAGTATCCACTTTTATTTATTTTGTAATTTTTGTACAACCCTAAACCAGACTCTAGGCGCGTCGCGCCGCGCGCGTCTTTGACGGCAGCGAAGTATGTACGCCCATGCTATTTCAGATAGGAAACATACCTACTTCCACAATCTGATATTTAAACAATATGATGAACATGAAAACGAATATTTAATTATATTATGTAATAAAATTAATTATTATGAGAATATTCCTATAGAAATCGACTTTATTACTTATAATACAAACCAATATTTACATGCAACAACAACAACAAATGCGAATATATTATTATTAGTACTTAGACATGATAAAGCACTCAAATAAAACTAGAATTTTTAAATGACACTTTCACACAAATCTCGTAATTTTTTTCCTCGGTATTTATACCTACTTTACAAGGTTCATAAAATAACCTCCTCAACAAACTACGTACCTATCTAAATAATTTTGTATTTTTTACGATTTATATCTAGTTCCATCATGGTTTTCTTCCAGACATTCATTATATCGGTACTTCCTACTTACTAAAAGTGAATTAGTTATAAAAATGTTATACTTACAGTTTTTCACAAAAAACACAAATTCACAACACGTAATATTGCTGGCGCATCCGACACGCGTGGTGTCACCTTGAACCATAAAAACGTACTGCCGATCAGTAGCGATGCGGGTTACTAAATCATAATATCGGGATGCGCGTGATTTTTCATACATTTTTCTATGGAGAATTTACGTAGAACATATCTAGATTTTAGGGCTTTAAAAGAGGAAGTCTTTGTTTGTAAAGGTACAAAAAAAAGTACATAGGTTTAAGTATTGGTTTCTTCAGTGTTCAAAAAGTGTTTCTTTTTATCAATTTGTGTTGATTTATTGGGTAATATTTGAAGAATACGAAGGCATGTTTTTGCATTTTTGTCAAATTTTGTGCGTTTGTTGACGTTTATTATATAGCAATTATTAGGTTTTAAGGATTTAATATAAGACTAACATATATTTTGGTCTTTGATTGTAATATATACAAATTATCATTGATATCAATCATATCTAAATAAGTTAAATATGAAATATCGTAACACTCTTTTCGGTGATTTTCACGATCTGGGCCCTTAAGCTTCACTGTGTCAATGTCCCTATTGATAGGAGTTCCAAAGTAAAATCGCTAGAAAGACTTCCTAGGTAAGTAATAATAATTCAAACATGTATATAAATAATGTACAAATGTTTAGCCTAAGTGTATCTTTCCAACGTAACATGTTTAGATATATTTTATGTAAATAATATAATTTAGGATTATTTTTAAGGAAAATAAAGACTGTTATGGGAATATAATAATCAGTTGTTTTATTTACTGCTATAATTTGCCTCGTACAAGAGTATTTACATGAGGTAACATGGCACTGAATCAAATAGATTTACAGTATGTACAACTACAAAATGTATTATCAGAAATTAATAGCAGGATATTTTAATAATAGAGAGTTTTCAGTGTCAATTGTACAGGTTGTAGTTGATATTTGATAAACAGATTGAAACTGGCTTGAAAACACTTCAGTACACGTACAAAAAAAATTAAAACAATGCATGTGAAATGATAATAAAGAAAGTGCCCAAATTGCACAATTGAAGAATCAATACTTAAGCCAAAAAAACATACAATAAAATTTAATTTAATTCTGCTACAGAAGTTACAAGAGTATAAAATTACTACATATAGATAGATGCTAGCATTTCACGTGTGAATTCTATACAAGACCGAATAAAATTTGAATTGAATATTATTTACAATGAACTTGGCGAATCTCAATTAGTCCATAAGATTAATTAGAACCCAGGTATGCTCCGAGAAATTACCAGCAGGGTGGTTGCGGAAATTGGCCCGCCATACCATACCAAGATTAATTAGTCCTATCACCATGCCGTTTAAATATAGTGGTCGAGGATCTACTACCGTAGTTTGATATAAAAAAAAGTTATTTTAAGCAAACTAAACAATACCCTCATATACATAATAGGTTTTTGGTTAATTAGGATTGATTTCAATTAAATGTCAAGTTTTAAGTTTACTATAAATATGACGCTCTTATCATTGAGTGATGAACACTATTTAAGTATTACAATACTAAAAAAATATAGCTTTATTGATTATATCTGCAATTGAATCACTTTCCTATCTCAACTTGTTAACGCAATTGTTGTTCAAAAACATTTTTAGTGACTGGAACACTAAGGCGCATCATAACAGAGACATCGTGGCGCGGCCGCATTTCGTCGTTTCTACGTTTCCTTCTGTTGGAAGAAGTAAAGTTGAGGCACATGTGCGATGGATGCACTCAATCGCGCCGCGATTCATGCACAATTCCATAATTTTTTAGTGTGCATAGACGTGACCAGTGTGCGAAGCGCCTAACAAACAAGTTGCTTCCTAAAATGTTTTATAGTATTATTACTAAGGAACCTAATTTAAGTTTTCTTGATACCTTTTCTTCGCCTTCTTACAAATATTCTTACATCTGGTGCGTCATGGCTATCTTGAGTATTATACTTATCAGGTACTGATTCTTTTGTTTCTACACATTCACTCTTGCTATCATTAGATACACTCACACTATCAGATGAATCAGTTTCAATTTTCTTGAGTATTGAAAACTCTTTGTGTGGTGTGGATGTCGCTAATGCTTGCAAAGAAATTTGTTTCTTAGACTCCAAACTGGTTGGTAACTGACTGCAGTGTATAACGTTCTGTTTATTTACTTTCACATTTTCTTGTACTTCTGTAGTTCCTTCTGCAGTATCCAACATGAATTGAGGTTGAACACCTGATGAAATAATAACTGTTTTAACCACTTCAGGTTTATTTGTTTCTGTTTCAGCATTCAGGTTTTGGTAAAGTGTATTTGTATCCACATTAGGACTTTCAACTTGCACTTCAATTGTTTTCGATACTTGATCTTTTGTTCGATCAACATTACAATCTTGTGTGACATGTAGCTTTTTAGTACTCTGTTGCAGTAAGTTTTCATTTTGGGGTCCCCTGGCGAATTCTTTCATATCTATATCAACAGCATCTTGAGCATCTTCACAAAGTGGTACACAAGTTGAAGGTATTCCTAAATCTTCTGGTGTTATTAAACTACTACTGTCTCCAAATAGATCTGTAAACTTATTCTTATTTTGCTTTGGCTTTAACTCTTTACTTTTTTTAGATTTAGTCTTCTTTTCAGTTAAAATGACATCATTTAATTCACCCACATCTTTTTCTTTGGACTTAGTTTTACTTTTTTTGTTCTTATGCTTTTTGTGGTCATGGGATTCCTTTAACTTGATGTCAGTCAACATATTGTCTACATTGTCTTGAATTACAGGTGCAATTTCAAAATCACATTTCGTATTACTAACTTTTGCTTCATCAGTAGCTTGTGTTCGACGAAATACGTCTTGCTCTGTTGCTACATGCTTGTGGAATTCCATATTATCGCTATTTTCGTCGCTCAGTTCTAAATCATCTTGTACCATCGCCATTTCTGATAACGATATTCGAGTATGGTCCTCTTTTATAGGTTTGTACAGATTTTCATTGCTACAATTGTTAGGTATTAGGTTTTTATGGTCATCAATCTGAGGTAATATAGATTGTAGCTTAGTTAGGCTCTGATTACGTAACAAATCATTTTTAGCAGTGGAAGGTACTAATTTCTTATCAACATCAATCTGTGGGTGTCTAGATTGTGATGTATTTGAGCTCTTATTATCCATTACATCAGTTTTGGTAGTGATATGAACTAAGTTCTCAACTTCATCAATCTGTGGTGGTTTTGATTGTGTAGTTAAATCCTGATTATTCATCAAATCATTTTTGGTCATGTTTGGTACTAAGTTGACAGCTTTGTCAATATGTGATAGTCTTCTAGGTGGCATACTTGCACTCTGATCAATTTTCGAAACTTTATTTGCAGCAATATTTTTACCTAAATCTTCAGTAACATTAGAATTATTTTTAGAGCTTGGTGGTACTTTGGGAGTATTATATTTCTCACTAATCTTTTGAATTTGTTTAGGCTTAATTTTTTGAGTGGATGTCTTGTTGCAATCAATTTTATGACCTTCATGATTTCTTGAATCATTTTCATTAACACTTTCAATTAAAGCATCTTCAAATATTTCACCAGATTCAACAGATACATTGGACTCCAAGTTATCAATATCCATGTACATTTGCTTGATGGTTTCTTCACTGAATTGTGTTTGGGGGTCATGTAATAATGCATCAGGTATAGCAACAGATTCAATATTCCATAATGATTTATCTATTGGTTTAATATGAATATTTTTGCTTAGGGCTGTGGATAGTTTATCAGTTCCATTTTCAGTGTGTAAAACATATTTTCCACTAGTTACACGTGGATCTTCCAATGGTGTAGCTGCTACGTTTTTAATTTCTGAAAAAAATTGAAAGTTCATGATTAAAACATTATAAAGTTACATCTTTTTAGCAACAGAATTTCGTGACTTACATTTTTAAAGTAATGATATTAAAATTTACCTCTAATAGTATGTTCAAGTGTTGAATCTGGTTGTGTTTCAGGTGAAAATACGGCATCTGGGGATTGGCAAGATGCACGCAACAAGTCATATTCATCTGAAGATGTTCTTACTACAGGGTTTCTGTCATGTCTTCTATCATTAATGGGTAGATCATAATCAATTTTTTGACGTTTTCTACTAGGTTCATCATTATTATCTAGTGATAGACTTTCCGTATGTCTCAATTCATGGCGAGATTTATGTATATCACTTTTATGTCTAGGAACATCAGAATTTAAGTTATGGTGTTGATTTCTTTGCTGATAGACATTTTGTGTTTCAGGAGGAGGACTTGATAGTACTTTATATTTTCTGTATTCGGGTCTATGATCTTCTTGAATCTCCCTAAAATTTCTCTTGTAAGACCTTTCTGGACTGTAATGTCTTTTGTGTCTATGTAAAGGGTCAAATTTTTCTTTACCTCGAAATTTATCGGGGTCCCTATATTTGTCTTCCTCTTTGAACCTGTCGCCGTCCCTGTTTCTGTCACCTATCCTGTATTTGTCACTTTCCTTGTACTTGTCGCTATCCCTATACCTGTCATACTCTCTAAATCTTTCACTCTCTCTGTAACCCTCCCTGTATTTATCACTTTCCCTATTTCTATCCCCCAATCTATATTTGTCAATCTGTCTACCTCTATAACCTTCTCCATGTTCCTCATTCTCTCTCAATTTTTCACTTTCTTTGAATTTGACATCCTCTCTAAATTTACCACTATCTCTAAATTTATAAGCTTCTCTGTATTTATTGCCTTCCTTGTATTTGTCACCCTCACGGTATGTATCTCCTTCTCTTGTCTGCTCGCCCTGTCGAATATCCTTTCTGTCTTTATAACCAACTCTGAACTTGTCACTCTCTCTGTACCTATCACTCTCTCGGAGTTTGTCATGGCCTCCAGTTTTGTCACTAAATTTATGAGACCCTCTTATCCCATCATTTTCTGTAAATTTTTCAGGTTCAGAGGATCTGCTTGTCTCTATCTTGCAACCTTCTTTAGCCAGTTCTTGATTGTTAGAGCTTCTTTCACTCATACTTGTTGTTTCTGAAGTTTTACTACTAAGTCTCTCATTACCAATTTTAGTTGAACTTGTATTGGTAGATGTAGCAATCACTTGTGGTGGCAATTTATTTATAAATGTAGAAGTGGTGGGTTTATCTGATTCACAGTCTTCATCCGTACTAAATTGTGGGTTGCTGAAATTAGTAGAATTTCGCATAAACACTAATTAGAGAAATAGGTTTATATAATACAATACTCGTTTTCTGTCTTATTGCTGGGGTGTTCAAAAGTATATCTAAGTTAAATAGTGTATGAAGCCAAACTGTACATATAAAGATAACTGGATATAGTATTAAAGGTATTCTTTTCATATCTCATTTACTCATAGAAAAAAAAAGAAAAAATAATCAAAACTTACTTCATAGCTGGCATTGACTTTCTTCTATTCTTAATACTACAAGTCTTTGGACTGTCTGTATGCGGAGGTTTACAGTGTGACACATTTTCTTTGAGCTCACCCTTGCTAATGCATGTGTTTGCACTTTTCATAACCTTGTCCAGGATATCGGTTAACTTTGTATTATCAGAAGCAGTCACTGATACATTTGATGATTTGTTGGCTTTAAACCTACAAAAAAGACAACATGAGACTAAACACTTTACTTGAAAAACAAACAATGTAGTATAATATCTATTTCGGTTAGGTACGCATTAGGTATAAGTGATAACCTTTGTGGGACAAGCGATGCTAAACACACCTATACCAGAGAAATCTCTTGCAGAGATGGTCCCCTTCAGGTGTGGGAATGATGGTGTCCTCATCTAGCCCCCAGGTATAAGGAGGCATGCTATGCACTGCAGTCACTGCGTGCTTCTGCTAAGGCAACAGACCGACCCCTGATCTAGTAGAGCCCCAGAGAGTGTTAAGCAGAGAGTTATAAGAAACATCTATGATAGGACTTTTAGGGTAGTTGCCTGATAACAACTGCCATAGATGTTTGCATGGCTGGTATCTATGGCAAGACTGCAGGCTTCATGTGATCCTCTAAAGCAGGGCTGTCTAATCTAGATGGGACCCAGGTCCAACAAAAATGACAAATACATTGGGGGCTGCAAAGTATTTATATAAAACACAGGTATAATAGGTCTCATTATTGTATTATCTACATTTTCATTAAATTGTCTTTTACAATTCTGTCAACAACAAGCAAGCAAGTCAATATTAGTAGTAGCTAGAATAGAACTTCGACACACGAAAAATAATTACTCATTAATGTGTTTAATCAAAGAAGATTAAAAAAGATTCTGTGGCTCACTACAATTCAAGCGGGCCATGGTTTAGAGAGCCCTGCTCTTAAGCACTAACTCATTGATCCCAAGTCAGACTTGGTTATTGATGCTTAACTTTGCAATTGGTCTCTTGTTATTACTGGATAAGTGCAATGGAATACCCATGCAAAAATTTAATAGGTACCTAAATCTAGTTGTGAAAGAAAATTTTATATGTCTGTCAACAAGATAAAATAATAATATTTTTTTATTTCATGCCATGGGTGATATTGTTTTCATTGTTGTGTAAAATTTGCTGTTCTTAGCTGCACTACAGTCCACCGATATTCTATAACCAATTGGCACTAGCTATGGTGTTCAGCATGCACAGGGTGTAAACTTTGAGTCTCCACATGATGATTTCTTCACAGATAAATAATTATTGCAATACCTTAAACTGACATGATTTAAACAAATAAAAACATACCTGTCACTTTTATCATTACTTGTATTGTGCTGCTGTTCATTCATCATCTTTTTGTTAACATTAACTTTATTTTCTACATTGCTTGATTTGCCTGAATTCCTATTATTATTTTGGAATCTGTTTCGAACCCTGTTATTTCCATTTTGTAATGTCTTTAATATCATCATGTCTTTACTGAAAGAAAAACAATCAACATTTTCATTAATAAGCAGTATCTTCCAAAAGTACAATAATTTGGGATAAAAACTGTTGAGGTTTTTGTTTTGACAAAGCGGGCTGTGTATGTATAAGCTTTACAATATGGTGTAATCAAAAAACTATACACTCAAAAATTCATTAAGTGATTACGTTGTTAAAAATCATGTGATTGCAATATTTGAATCAGACTCAAGTATGGCAGGTAAATGAACATGACTGTGTAACCATATACGAACTGTGTAATACAAGTAAATGAGTAACATATATTTTTTGGAATCAGCCTCCTGTGACTGCCATAACCATTAAATATTATTATATACTTGTCAACTGTAGGTAATTGATATGTAAACAAAATTTGTTTAGTCAGTAGGTATCAAATAACTAAAAGTACATCTTGTTACACATCAATGTAAGAAATAAATGTATAACATGTTGTTCTATACTTACTCACGGTTAAGTTGAGTAATTGTTTGAGCTTTTCTTTCCACTTCTGCTCGGGCTGTTATCAGAAGAGATGAATAATTGGTCTGCAAGCTATTGAACTCTAGGACCAGTTTATCATAATCCTGTAATAAGCTCTACAATATCAATGTGTCAGCCATCCTTGAACATAATGCTGAAGTAGACAATTACCAGGGTAATATGATCATAGGTGCCATGTTACTGAGTAACGTGTGGTGTCTGATACTAATTGGAATAAGTTACGAGATACATATATTAGAATAAACAGATAAAGTATACTGGGCTATTGGCTAAACTGGTAAAATAATAAAGGGATGAATTAACTTAAAAGATTATTATTAAGTTTAACAAGACACTCACTTTCTGAAGTTTCCCGATGGCTGTTTCATATTCTTCAAGTTTCAATTTCAATTCTTTGTTTTCATTGCGTAACTATAAAAAAGACAAACACAAAATTTCATGAAGACTAAATAATGTTTTGGTCGAAATTAAATGAATTTACGAAATAGCAAGATGTGACAGTATAATTTTGGCGCTAAATTACTGTACCTCGTCAACAATGTTGACTTCATTATAATTCTCTAAATCAGCGTACAAATTATCCATTGGGATATACGAGCCGAACTCCTTTATAATTCACGGAAACTGTAAGAAGTGTGAATTGTTTAAATTAATCTGCAATCTCTAAAAACAATCGGAGCCGAAAATCAAATTCTACGTAATAAAACATAAACTAAACCATAGATTATTAAGAAATAGTAATCGAATACGAACTACAGATATGATACATAAAACAAAACAATGACAAACATTGGTTTGAAAAACATTATTGATAGTTATGTTACCAACTTAAGGTAAAGGCACCAATAGTGGACACTAAACCATAGACAACAATTTCGAAAAATCCTTCATTTTGATGTAACCATTTTATTGCATCACAATTGACTAAAAAAAAGCGTAATGGCACCGTTAAGGCTTGTTAAAAAATTAGCTACACTGTTGTAAGTAATTTAGGATTGGCGACAGTTTACAGATTTTTTGGAAGGGTGCTGATTTATTATAGGTGTTATTTTTTATTTGATAATCATGTTTACTAATTTTAGTATGGACCTAGACCATTACTTATGTACGTATTTTTACTATTTAGCAGGTTTAAGTATATGGGTGTTATCTTTTGGGGAGATAGTGTTATCTATCGGTTATTACGATCAAGTGTGGAATAATGTTATTTATGGAGTACTTAAATATTATATTTATTTGGACTAAGTAAGTCATTTGCTGCCTATTGAATGGAAAAGTTCTAATCTCTAAAAAGGATAACTCTATGACATACATACAGACTATCATAATATCAAAAAAATATACTCTGTAATAAAACCGATCGTGTCGTGCGGGAGTTTAGGCGGGAACGCGAAAAGTGTCACAACGCTCCTGTGTTTCATTTTCTAATATTGGTGTAAATTCGAGTTTTTATGTGTAAAAATGGTGGAATTTTAGACATAACGGCTTAGACAAAGTGCACAAGTGTACGAAAGTGGAATATTGTAGTGAATTGTGATTTTTCGTGTTGGTGTCAAATCTCCCTTAGGAAAGCTTCTAGTAAAGTCTCCACTACTTTACTGGGGCAACTATCATCCGTCATCGTCATCACCATCATCAAGAATCATTCCAACTAGATTAGTGAATAAAGTGTTATAAAATAAAATAAGACTTGACATAAAGGTCCTAGTTACCATGTCATAAAATCCCTTAAAAAAAAAATCGTGTCGTGCTGCGCTGCGCTGCCGTTGCTGCCCACCTTCCTCCCCCTTCATACCATTCTCTCCCCCGCATTTTAGATGAGATCGTTCCACGGTTGTTGTTGCGTTTAGCTTCGCCGTCTGGCGCCTAGTTTGCTCGTGGTGAAGATTCAAATAATTTAGTGTTTATTTTAGATGGCTACCAATAGTTTTCTGTAAACTTTAAGGGTTAATAATAAATAATAGTTGGTGGTTTTAAGTGTCAATAACTATGTTTGTGAATCTGAACTCAATTTGTAATTACTTGATTTAGTGCAACAGGCGATTAAAAGTCGCAAAGGGCTCGTGTAAACATAACGAGAACGTTTTAAATTCAATATGCCTACAGACTCTGAATGCGAATGCGACCTGGTGTCGAAGGAGTGGTTATTAGCAAAACTACGATCGGATGAGAGAGATACGGTGTTAATAGACTGTCGGGGATCTAATGAATACTCGCAGTCTCACATCCGTTCCGCAGTTAATTTCTCAATACCGAGTATAATGCTGCGACGGCTGGCGGCGGGCAAGATCGAACTCGTATCGACAGTGCAGTGTAAAGAGTTAAAGGCAAGGATTTCACATTGTCGAACCCGAGGGATATTCGTCTTGTATGCTGACGGAGCACCTCGGGACCCAGACTCCGTGCATGGAATTCTGCTCAGAAGACTCAAGCAAGATGGCGTGCAGGTCGTCTGCCTTGAAGGTAAATAATATGACACCATGCATTTATTTTCAATTTACAGTGTCCCTGCAAGTTAAACACCAGTAAATTAATAGAAATGAACATATGAATGCTAAATTCTTAGCCAATGTAACTATTATCATCAGCTAATATGGTTATGAATTATTTATGTGAGTTACATGAATATAGGACTTAGTTTTAGTTGTATCCCATCTCAGATTATGGTAGTTATATTTCTCTATAAGGGTATATATATGTAACTATTTTGGACATGATGTTATAACATGTTTATTGTTAGTAAGTATACAGAAGCTAGAGCGAACTCCACAATGTGTATAAACACAAAATAAACTGCCGGTTTGTACAGGTATATACAACAGATATCTAGTTTGCTGACCATTTTGTGTAAGCTCTTTGGATTTCGAAATGTAATGTCTAAATCTCTATGGATAACACTAAAACTAACTTCAATGCAGGCAGACTACTACTAATTACATCAAATGTTAAGTCAATTTCATTGCCTTATTCTCTATAACTTGTTTAAATAATACATCCATATCATTAAAAATATCTCAGACTAGGTTTCAACAGTCAATATTTGTCCTGGTAAGCTGAATTATCTGAATGAACAGAATGAAATAGCCCGCTAATGAATAATAGATCATTCACATAGACACTAGCATGACAACCTTTGGATGTTATAATGCTATTAGCTTTATAAGCCCAGCCCTGAGTCCATGACGGGGACAGGGCTATGTTGTCATGAATTACATTAAGTAAAATGTAAGACCACAAATGTTGTTTTCACATTTTACTCAAAGGAAAGCTGTAGTAGGTGTGCTTTAATTTATACATGGTTGTTCTATTAGAGGTAAGCTGTTTTTCACCCTTCAACACTGCTGATCACACTGCAGTAAAAAGACATTTCTGAGTAACTGACTGTATTGGCAATATTGTTTAAATGTAAACTTTATCAATTGACATGAAACCTGACCTGAATTATAAAATGTATGTTATGTATCTAAAGTATAAATTAATCACCATTTACCATTTAAAACATACTTATGCTATAATAATGTTATTTATTACCCGTGGGCAGTGCGTGTGTGACACCCTTAGTGTTGCACACGTTCATAGGCCATGGTGGCCGCTTTCCATCGGGTGGGCCGTGTGCTTGTCTGCCACCTACGTAGTATAAAAAAAAATATTGACATCATTGTCTTGAAAATATTTAAAATCAAGTCTTCATGAGTTAAGAGCCAAAAGTAAAGGGAGTAGGTAACATTCATAACAGATTGGAAAAAATACTGTTGAGTATTGTGAGGAAGTTGGGAAGACATGATTTCAGTGTATCCATGCAAAAAAATTCTTGCTGAATAATTTATACCAATAATATTTTTGAAAATATCATAAAATTGTACTTGGAGCAAATGAGTATAATTATAACTCACACTACACCATAATATGGGGATAGTGGATGTCCTAAAATAATTTGGGTCAAATTAATTTATGGAGGGGATACAGTCACTATTAACTTAACTCATTCCAAGCTACTAATCTAAAACTTAGCTTAAACTTTAAACTTTACATAGAAAATTAATCACGAAAATTTCATTGTATGCAAGTAACAAAAATGATTAGCCTACATTAGGGTTCCCACTGGGTATTACCGTTGGATAGTCCCTAGTTATTAGGCTGAAACCCCTGCACGCAAATAACACTATATACACAATAACACCCTTGTTTGTGATGTCATTTCATTTTTAAAGAGTTCTTCCTTGCAGTAAATAGTTCATTGCGAATTCGGTTTACGGCTTGTCTGGATGGGCTGAACTTCTAATACATTTCTATATGTATAATGGCGAATTTTATTATCTACCGTAATTTGAATGCATCGCAGCGAAAAGTACATTGAATGACATTTTATTTGCGTGCACCAGATCGTTAACTGAGTCGAATAGAGTCAACCCAAAAACCTAGAGACTACGTTCACAGTCTCCAGTTAGCGTGTCCATCGTTTTTAGACGTTTTGTCTACTCTAAACTAGATAGAAGCAAAGATTTGCACATGAAAATTGATGGAACATTATAATAAACTGTCCTTCCTATTGTGAATATCATTATCAGCCCGCGGCAGTCCACTGCTGGATATAGGTCTCTCCCGTAACACGCCACTAAGTTCGGACTTGGACTGTCATCCTCCACTCCCCGCCAGCTACTCTGCGAATATCGTCGCCCCATCTAGTCGCTGGTTTGGCGGCTTCCACTCAGAGACTCGTCTACCCCAAACGGTTGGCGGTCCTACGGCAAATATGACCAGCCTACGTCCACTTTAGCTTGCTAATTCGTTGAGCTAAGTCGATAACTTCAGTTCTCTGTCGAATTACTTCGTGCCGGATTCGATCCCTCAGAGATATACCAAGCAGAGCTCTTTCCCTAGCTCTCTGAGCGACCTTGAATTAACGAACCAACCGTACCGTAAAATGTCCACGTGTCGGATCTGTATGTCATTTATTACAGGTAGGAACGCAGTGATTATTAATAATATCGACAATAGAAAAAAATCTAACTTATACCAGCACTAGCAAATATATACCAATAGAAGATTAATGTCGTGAATAGTGAGCTTCATCCAAAATTAAGGAATTGATAAATAGATAACTCAATAATTTGCGTTCAAGTCTACATTGTTAAGTATACATACCTATATTAAACTTTATTCTCACGTCTGTGTTCATTCAGTAAATTATTACCTAACTCTTGTGCCACACACGTAATACCGGTTGCAACGGCGAGGAACTGTTTCATAATATTCAATGACAGAAACCTCGATAGATATTTACAGTACGTTTAACTAATAAAGAGCTAAATACTCAAGGAATTATTTCTTACAGTTTTCACCTTTCCGCTTAGTCCTATTTGGCTGCCCAGTGTGTTTCGGCCTAGTATTTTGATATAAATATCATAAAGTTAATAATATTTTCCCTAGTACTCATAATACACTGATAAACCTTAATGAGCCTGCAGCCTTAATACTATAAGTTTCTTAGCAAATGAAAAAGAAAAACTATCTTAAATAAACACACACACATAAAACATACGAACATTAACCTAACCTAACTAAATCTAATAGTTTACTAAGTATATCGAAATTTTAATTTAATTTAACACTTATCAAATTTGAACATACTTCCTTAACTTCTTCATCGCCGATCGAAAATTTCAGGGTTCAAATTATTATAAATATATTTTATCTTAATAACTCAATTCATCCTTGAGGTGTTTAGCGTGCGTCTCTGAATACCGTGCGTGTTCTTAAATAATAGTTATTACTATGACGTAGAACGATTCATTGAAGTGTTTTAGTTTTAATATGTGTGAGGGGCGTAACTGGTAAGAAGCAAGCCGGAGGTCGCGAGTCGAGGCATCCGCTCCTCCAAACGTGGGAGAGGAAGTCGACTACTTATTGTGCTCCTCAATGCGAGACGATAGATTATAATCACAGCACAGTCTCGAATGCGCTTGTTTGTGCCGCCTCTGTGTTATTTTGTGGACTGTTAAATGAGTACAATCACAACTATAAGTAGATATTATACGGTCAATTTATTTCTTTGTAATTTGTTGAACAATGAAATGAAATGGCTTGAATGAAACGTGTGTTGCTCTTGTATATAAACACCATCGATCATGAAAATTGTCTTAATGAATACAAACTTGCAGTTATTCAAAATTATATGACAAATGAGATGTTACTGCATTCTTAACAAATTAAAATTCGTCATTTTCCGTCTTAAAATCTTACCTAATTGAGAAATAAAGATACGTATTCATTATAATCTGCCAGTTGAAACTGGAGGATGATCAAAGCAGACCGGACGTACGGAGCTGCTTCGGTCTTCGTCCAGCGGACGGAAGAGCGCCGCAATTTTATTAATAAGTTCCCGTTTCATTCACGTCCTGTCTGTATAACCATGTGCTTGTAAACTATATTAAAATATAACATAACACTGGTGCGAACGTATCTACGTAAAACCCATAAATAAATCGCCACTACCACGTATTTAATTAATTTAAAGAGATTCTTAAATATGTTACAGCAAAGATACGCTTATCTTGTAAGTGAATCTTCGTTATATTATAATCCGACTTTTTGTTCATACTTTATTACTCACCCTGAAATTCCAAGTTTATAGAAGAAATATAACAGCTACCTGTAACATGCTGTACATACCTAAAGAGGATATCATTAACACAATATTACCTAACGTAGTTATGTACATACCCAGAACAAACTTATTATGGACAGCATTGGATTACTTACATGTATTTAACACTATTTTTAATTCGATACCTAAGTAATGCAAGCTATTTATCTTGAACTACTCTGATGTCCTTGAGATTGTATGGTAACCTCACTTGCTGACCGAAAGTAACCTAATCAACAACAACAATCACATATTGAATAAATATTTCCATTGATCTATATTCCGAACTGAATTGCTCATTTGAAGTGTGAGTTGCCTATCGTAAAATTAATGGCACGTGCTTGCGAACAACAGGATGTTGTAAACTCTGCTTTGAATGTAAACTCTTTCAGACTTAACATTTATAATCGTAGAGGAAATCGTGTGCATCTGGCCAGGGTAGCCAGCGTGCGCGCGAATATTATACGGCTAATAGAGGAAAACGAAATGGGAAAGGGAAGCGGACTCTCGTAAAAGTGGTTAGCTTCGGAATTAACTCTACCGCATGCCGATAGCTATTATTATGTTTACTTTATGTGGCAATTATCAGCTAGCCATAAAGTCTTTTGTTACAATGCAGCGTATTCTGCAGCGCCTCGATTGATAACGAACAGACTGACTATCATTGATAAAAGTGAAGCACGAGACACTGAATGGAACACTGTGTATACAAGTAGGTACCTAAATAAATCTGAAGGCGTAACATTGGCATTGACAGTTTTTATGTGCTGATGTAATGTCCAATCCGTGGATTACTATTTTGTGCTGCGTATTGTATTCTGATTTTATTTATGTCTCGTTTCGGTACAGCGATTCCGAATGAAAAAAAAGAGGTAACTTGTTACGCCGTAAAAGCACGTAAAGGCCACCAATTTGTTAACACTCGCATTCATTTGAATGGTACAGTAGAGTTTAAGGTCCATAATAGATATAAGCACATAAGTAAACATTGTTGCGTGAATGTGAGGTCGGGTGCATGTGATGTAGCCCTGTTCAGTGTTCAGATAATACGATTATCAGACACATTATCTGGTGAGTTGCGGACAGCGGCGCCACTCATTAATTGGCTTGAAACCAAGCCGACCATCAATTAATTCAACATTTATAATTCATTACACTGTTAAATACATAAACAGGACACTTGAATGACTTTATTTTAATACTAAACGCAATATATATTATATTGTATTCGATTAGATTCATTTTAATTATACTAATATTGTTTGCGACTTACGCCATGTTCAATATGTATGATAGTAAATATAAGCTACCTATATTATAATAAAATTGTCGTGTCGCTGAATAATATTATTGTTATTCTGAGTCATATTATTAACATATTACAACTTTTGTACTTACTAGTAGAAACTATAAAATTTAAAGGAAGCATTTGACCATCATTAAGAAAGTATCCAATAATGTGGGAGCACCTATCCCTGTTTCAGGGCGACTTCACCGGCTCTTTCTGCAAAACCACTAGCATCTAGCATAGTTTCCGGTTGCAGCCTGTCTTTGTTTCTATCAATTTGGTTTATGTGATTTTAGGGGAACAATTAATATCTGTTCTTCCAACTTCGAGAAGAAAGTGTATGCCAGATCCTCGTCTATCAATCAGTAGGTGTACCTACCTAGTTTGCAGGTGACGTTAGTTTGTCCTCAGAAGATCTTGATAGAGCTCCAGATATACTAATTCCATTTAATTCTTTCTAAGTTTCTACGATTAACATCTTGCAAAACACGAACCGTAGCAATGATGCCAGTAATACTCATATCAATTCTCGATGTTTGACTCGTAATCCATTCATTTCAAAATAACATTAATTCACTTCAACGACGTAAAAATTGCTGACTAACTTGCAAACGTATTTTACATATAAAAACATCGATACGTTAATTCTTTTTAGCATAATTGTGTTTATTTTTTGTAAAAGCTAATGATGATAAAAACTGCAACAATAAAGGCTAGACGGAAAAATTATGCTAATATTTAATTTAAGCACAGCGGCATAATAGGATTAGTTCAGGTTAGGAAATTTAATCGTTATTGTCAAGTGATAAACCGCAACATAGTTTCTTTTGGTTCTTTAGTGATTTCGGTCGTTTGTGGGTGCCATGCCATGATGACACGGGGTGCGCGAGTTCCCGGCACCCGGTTATTTTTTCATGGGTTTGTTTTGTACCCTATAGATTCTTCGGGTGTAGCCTGCACCTGATCTAACAGAGATTCAATGCGATTTCTTATAATGGCTGCAAGGTATCTACGAAAAATATTGGCCCTAACGAACAGCTCCTTCTGCTGTCATATTATGTCCATGACATACATGAACGGCTCAGTCATCCACTGTGTCAGGTCACATACTATGCTCTTTGAGTGAAGTATCACTGAACTGAATTCTCGTAAGACTTATTTTAGCTTTAAAAATGAGCAACGCGCTCTCTCGGAAGTGTTGTACCTGAAACTAGCGTGAGCCACCGCATATCGCTCACTCACAGATGCCAATCAATCTAGGAGATTGATGGAGGGGCCTATACCTCTTCTTAGGAACGTTTTCCAATGATATTGTCTTAAAATATAATTACTTTACTCGCAGTATTAATTATTTTCACTCAAGTAACTTACAATAAAAGATGTTTCATAAAATTATTTAGAACTTCTCATACTTCTAAGCACAACTTCAAATCTATTTTGAGCATTCCGCATGAAATGCAAAACTTCCATCACGTTGATTCGGAGAAACCGATTCGAATTATATCCAGTGACGTCAAGTTACTAGATTCCGGGAACCTGGTCGAGCGGTATTATATTTATAACTCTTTTATGTCTTCATTGTTTAACTTCACCATTTATATTTAACTTTTAGGAAACTATTCAGGTGCGCAAAATTACCATGAAATGTGAAGCACTAATTCACTTATTAATGTGTTAGTCCTCTGATAGATTTTTATTAATATTAAGTAAGTTACTGCGGCTAGACTCGTTTGTCATGTTAGATTTAATCGAGCCAACTTAGAGAAGTCAATATAGGCCGATGTGCAGTCATATTTATAAATCGCCCACCAACCTTAGTAAATTGGTTCAATTTGTCCCGACAGGCTTGATTAAAGTCTATTTAAAGATGTGAGATACTACAGTATTAGTGTACTTTCATTTAGATAATCATAAAATATTGATACAAATACACACCTAAGTCCATAATATTAGACGACGTCAAGTCATCCGTAATCGTAGATTGACGCAATAACGCTGTTTAGTTCGATCCTATTAAATAAATATTTTCGGTAAAATTACTACTAAAACAATCTTGATGTATCTTTTTAACCCTTTTTATTATGTTGCATTTAAAAACTTAGTAACATTATTCTGCTTTGAAACTCATTTTATGTCAGTTAGCCTAGTTTATTTCTTTAACATGTATTTTTGCTACCCGGTGACAGAAGGAACACAGTATCACCACCCCATCTCATTCAAAGGGTGTCGTAAGAGGCGACTAACTGAAAAATACGCAGACGATATCACTACATGAGAAGGAAAACTCGGAATAAAACCCTGAACCATCCCATCTGGCCAGCTGTGGACTGCGATGGCTAATTGATTGATTGATGTATTTTTATAAAAAGTCGCTCCATGCTGGTTAGTTAAGTATGTACCAAACCAAACGAAGTATAAGCTGTTGTGGTATAAGTAATTCCATTTTTTCTGAGGAAATAATATTTAGGTTGGTAATAGTCTAGTCTACGTAATGATATATTAGGTGGTTTAAATCGCACAAGGTTGTTGATAAACGCCGGTGGAAGGACGCGGGCCGGGCCAAGGCCTCCCCGTCCGCACCTGCCTCCCACGCTCCGTCACGTGCCGCTAGCCTCCCCGTGTGCCTCGGGCGCCTGTCGCACCTCACATATGCTGCCTGCGCCTCCTCATCATGCTTTATACTGCTGTGTATTTATTGAAAGTCCCGAAAATTTTTACCTATGCGCGAATTCAATTTTCTCAAATTACACTAAACTAGTATTCCACTGCTCTCGGTGCATAATTGCTAGTTCTACTAGCTATACTCTTCGCTAAATATCAGAAACACGATCGCGTGTAGAATTGTGTAGGTGTAACGAAATGAAGGATTAAGTTTACGCGCCGAGAGGGGAGCATTTTATAAAGTCCTTGCTACCGAGGACGCGCGTGGAGAGTGGGAGTAGAAAAAGTAGGAGGAGGGTACAGCGGGTTCATTGAGTGCGGCGAATGAATGGGCCGCTATGAGTCACCGGATCGATGCTGATCCGCCGGCCGCTCCCCGCGCCCCGCTGGCGCGCGTCTGCGTGGTGCTAGTCTGCCTGCTACCCTTGCAACATTTCTAATGGCCCACTTTTAATGAGAAAGTGGTAAATAGGCACTTGTGTTCTATCTAATTGCCCAACGTCCGCATGGTTACACAAAACTGTAACTATGTAAATCGCATACTTACGCAAATATACCTAGATAAATAATTATTATATATTCAGAAAAATAAAGCACAACAGCATCCAAGCAAGACCTCTGTAGGATGCAGTTCTGGTCATGTTATTTTTTTATACCACTTAGTGACAGACAAGCAGGCCCATGCGTGCTATACCAGGGGCCGCACTCTCGTGCTGTTGATCATGTATATTGTTTATAAATAGTGAATAGCTGACATCTGTATTAATCTAAAAATGTAAACTGGTACTTTATATACAATTACTATGATGGAGCGGCATAGTCATGTTGTCATCAGATATGTTGAAGCGTAAGCAATCATATAATGGTAAAATATAATGTCAAATATGTTGTACCTTGTAGCTCAATTCCGTAAATAGATATTAAAAAATATACTAACCCAATTTTGAACGTCAAAACAAATGCAATGTACCTAAATGTAATGCATATCTCTAGTATTGTTACTAAAGTGTATTGCGGCGAAGCGGGTTCGGAGAAGACTCCGGGCCTGCATTCCGCGATGAGCGTTGGCGACTTGGGCGTCGAAGGCCGCAAAATGACCTCCGTGCTCCATGAGCGGGGGCTGGGGGTGACGGGTGGAGTCGCCTGTCACCCTAGCAGAAGCAGGCCGCGGCGGCAGCCCTAAGCGTGCCTCACCATACCGGGTGCTACCGGGGACACCATGGTACCCATATTTGGGGGTCACTTCAAAAGAGATGTCTCCCTGTGTGCCGGGGTGCGAGATATATGTCCTATATTGTCTCACCTCCGGCATGACGGTGTGCGTTTTAGTCGGTTCGAGTCCGACATAACCACCTCCGTCCCAATATAGATAATACTCCTCTGTCCACCCGGGGTTATACCTAATGGAGCTACCATTTGCTGTTACTAACGACACGATTAGTCCTGGACGTAATATTATGCTGGAGTCTTGGTCAGTGTGTGTATATAATGTGCTCCAAATGCACTCTATACTCGCAGTACCCGTATTTGAGCTTTGAGACTGAAACCTAGATACAGCTCAAAGTACACTTCGTCTAACAGACGTAGATACAATTAATTACGCCTTTCTTCTTTTCTTAGGGTGAGGCATGTTCAAACGTAATGTAATGCTGCGAGCAATTCCAACCATGATTTATCATTGTCCTGTGAGAGGACAAACGCATAACACGAACTAGTATCATTTGACGAGCTTATCACAAACCACTGAACTACCCGTCTTCTATGCCATTAAATGGGCGCAGCTAATAGGGAGGGAAGCGTATGGTCAAACACGGTTACGATTGGTAATAAGTAATAAGGACCCATTTCTGATAGGAATGATGGTCGTGACGTCCCATCCTATCATTGTATAGCTATGAACAGGCGTCACTAACAATGGTAATCCGACGTGTATAGGTAAGCTCTATAGAAGTACCTACTGAGGGACATAACGAGAGCATTACTAATATCACAATTGTGGACATGAGCCGCGGCAACAGAATGGCGGCACATCATGATTCGACCCACTTGTTACCAGTGAGCACCATTGGAACTAGCAGCTTTAGTTTCAATATTATTATGATATGAACACTATTATACTTTCTTCGTCTTCACCGAGTGACCCGTTGTTGTCCAATCCACATAATTTCACACGGAGTGGGAATTTAAGTCAAATCTTATATTCAGTATCAAATCAATATATTACTTATTTCTATTCATAGCCCTTATCGAAGGCGAACGCCTACGAACTGTTACACCTCCTACACTTTCCAACAAGAGATGAAACGTAGGCGTAACGTCGACAGCTTGTTTCCCCGAAACGTATAAGTATTGTTGAGAGTTTGACGTAAACAAGAACGCCCTTTACTGTATTAAAATAATCTGAGTGCAACATTTAACAGACCAAATAATACAATATGAAATTTCTAAACAGCATAGCAACGTTTTTTTAAAAATAATGTCGTATACCAAAGAATAAAGTTACAAGGAATATTAGGAAGAAGACGCATTCTCAGTTCGTTACGGTAGATGTCAAACTAACAAATTGAATGAAAGAATAACAATGAGACAGAACAATGAATGAACGATATAAACTTGAACGTGAATTAGCGTCTACACCTACACTAGTTTGCACCAATAGTTATCGCGTGGCGTGTAATTGCTGTACTAACCATTACTCTTGTTAGTGGCAGAATGAAATACGCTGACCACATACGCTACTATATTTTTTTGCAGCGTTGATGAATGATGACTCACATTGATATTACAACTAATAACCTCTAAATCCTTTAGACTGCCTTCAATCAATCAATCTGCTCATCGCATTCCGCGGCTGGACATAGATCTCACCCAATGTGCATTCCGCATCCAGTCTATCCCAGCCAACCTTTTTAGGTCGTCGTCTTATAAACTATTCATTTAACAGAGGTAGAGCGAAACCGGGACGCTTGAATATACCGTTATGCCACTGTTTAAATTATAAACATAGTAAAAGCACTGAATAGTTACTACCCGGTTTTTAATTTAGGTTTACGCAACGTCTCAAAATTCAACTGTTGTGACATACGAAACTATTATCGTCGATCTGGATAACGATTTTATTAGTTACTTATAGTTGCATTAAATATTAGGTATCAAACTAATATAATGAGAAAGAAAGTTAACCGCTTTTGTGGCAATGCACCGTCTAATAACAGAAACCACTTCTGTGAGACCAGTATCCCTTCTCCTATCTGGGGCTCGTGCTGGACGGCCGGTGGGACTTCGGGGAACACCTCCGAAGTCTGGCCCCCAAATTGAAGAGCACAGCTAATGCTCTGGCACGGCTGCTGCCCAACATGAGGGGGCCGGATGACTCCTGTAGGAGACTCTACGCGGGAATCGTACGGTCCATGGCCCTATATGGGTGCCCAGTATGGGCGGAGACCCTGAAGGCCAGACATGTGCAGAAACTGCACGCCCCGCAGCGCACGATGGCCATCAGGGTCATCAGGGGGTACCGTACGATATCCTTCGACGCAGCGAGTCTCCTCGCCGGATCGATACCATGGATCCTGGATGCGAGAGCCCTTTCGGTGCTATATCGGTATCGAAAGGAGGCGCGGGAGCGGGGACATGAACCCGAGCCTGGTGAGCTCCGGGCCGTGAAGTCCCAGCTCCACGGGGACATGGTATCCGAGTGGGAACGACGACTTGGGCAATCACGCGCAGGGCACGCTGTATTAGCGGCGGTAAGACCCATCATGGGGGACTGGCTAGAGAGGCCACACGGTAGCCTCTCGTACCGGCTGACTCAGGTGATCACCGGGCACGGGTGCTTCGGGGATTACCTGCGTCGGATTCAGAAGGAGCCAACGTCCGAGTGCCATCACTGTGATGCGAGCGAGGACTCGGGGCTGCACACGTTGACCGAATGCCCGGCGTGGGAGACGCCAAGGCGGGCCTTAGTGACAGCCCTAGGGGTGGGAGTTGTCTCGCTCGCCACCTTGCTCACGGCGATGGTACGATGCGCGAGTGCTTGGGCAGCCGCCGCCTCCTTCTGCGAGCAAGTTATGCTCGAAAAGGAGGAGGCGGAGCGGGTCCGGAGAAGACTCCGGGCCCGCACTGCCCGCGATGAGCGGAGGCGACTCGGACGTCGGAGGTCGCAGAACGACCTCCGTCCCCCATGAGCGCGGGCCTGGGGGTGACGGGTGGAGCCGCCTGTCACCCTAGCAGAAGCAGGCCACGGCGATGGCACATAATGCCACACCATACCCAGGGTCTAGATGGGGACGCCATGGTCCCTACTTTTAGGGAAGAGGGTCATCTCAACAGAGATGTCCCCGGGTCTGCCGGGGTGCGAGAGATATGTCTTGTATAATCTCACCTCCGGCAATCGAGGATCCATGGACGGCGTGCGTTTTGGTCGGTTCGAGTCCGACATAATCACCTCCATCGGTTTTGGTGGGGGTGGTATCCGTGGGGATTTTGCGCACGATAAAAAAAAAAAAAAAAAAAAAGTATCCCTTCTCCTATGAGCTATGTCGGAGTCATAATTCAAACATGTAATTCAGTCCACTGTGGTGTGGCAGCCTCTATAGCGTGGCGGTAGTGAATGCGACTCCTACGCAGGAGGCACGCGTTCGATCCCCGCTCAGTGCAAATATTTGCACTGGTCTGGTCGTGCCTCGGAGAGCACAATAAGCCGTCGGTCCCGGTTGCCATACGAATATCTATGGCGGTCGTTACGGATAGTTGGAACCCTCAAAAGTGCGACTAGCTAACTAACTGACTAACTTCGATATCACCCATTTGGGTTGGAAATAGGATCAGAGCATGATGATGAATTCATTGTGCGTTTAGTGTCAATATTCCAGGCTGGGCCAATGTAGAGATCGAGTTCAGGCTTCAAAAGCTCGCGAAATAAATAAAAGGGATATCAGGATTAATTTTCAATTCTCAATGTAATTGATAGCCACAACATGCAAACAAAGCGATAGCGTCAAATTGACAGTTGGCTATCGGTATCAATGAGTATCGTATTACATAAATCGATTTTGTTATGTTTAATTTAGAAAACAGGGGATTAATATACTATTTAATGTAATGTAAAATAGTACTGAGATAGTATATAGGTACTGAGCATTGTTTTAGTGTTACATAGTTATACAGAAATTATATAGGTAAGTAGGACATGACGGTTATCTCCCGTCCTAATTGAGCAGTCCAACTAGTGAAGAACCTCCGCCCTACAGAATACTGCGGCTAATAATAATTATGTTGTGTTTTCGGCGGTGAGTAGGGTAGCTAGAGCTCACTAGAGAGATTTTGTGTTGTCAGCGGAAAGACCGAGAAACCCTTCTTGTCTTCTGCATTGACAGCATAGAGACTCTCTTGGTCTTCTCACTTCCCTCTTTCGCCCTCTTCTCTATATGGTCGGTGGCACAAATGTGACGTCCCCCTGGTGTTGTAAACGTCCATAGGCCACGGTAACCACTTTTCATCAGGTGGGCCGCATACTTGTCTGCCACCTAAGTGGTTAAATGACAATATACCACGGAGGACCGAACTATATAGATGACGGAGATGTAACAGTTAGATTTCTCTATACAAAAATGCGTGGCCAGTTGCGGGTGTGAAGGGAGACGCGCGGGGACATGTAATCACACCCCTCCACCCGCGTGTTTGTACCCCTCTGTTTAAACCCCTCCTACTTCCAAGAAATCCATCTACCAGAACATAGCGAAACTGGAAACAAACGTGACATGCAATTTTCATTGTAGTTTGACTACTGGCCACTAAGCGCTACAAAGAATTCTAGAACTATCTATGTTATGAATGTTTATTTCCTTAAACTTATCTCGGAGGAAGATTCTTGGGCCCAAATTATAAATTACTCGCTCAGCCCATTTTTGAAGAATAAATATTGCATTTAGAAGTAAATATAGAAGTGGTCTCGCTATAATAAATAAACAACACTTATTTTAAATAGGGGTATTGTTTTTGAAAATTGGAACATCTGTTGGTATAAGGGCAAATCATTTAGTTTCTCTACATGGTTTAGTCATAGCCCGGTAGATGGCCTAGTTAACTTTATTTAAAATTTAAAATTTTAGTTAAATTAACTATTTATAAATAAAACGACATTTTTGAAATCATTAATGAACTAAGACAAAATGATTGTGGTGAAAATTTCACAGTATGCATTGAGTATTATTACAACTACGATACATGAAAGACAAGATTACTTACATCTATTCCCCACTAGATGGTTCTATTAGGGTATTTTTTTTATAAAAATTAAAATATAAATCCAGGGGACTTACAGATGAAATGTTACACCATCAGTATGTTTAGACAGTTTTCCTGTACAATTTTTACACCCTGACACCACACACTTCATGACGGAACACGATGAAAACTATTTTATTCTGCAATTTTTTTAAGAAAAATGACATCCGTACCCAATGCCGTGACACGAGAACTGATGAGTGACGTCAGAGCCTAAACTTCGTCCCTTTCTAACATTACCCCACCCGTTCGACTCGACTGAAATCTTATGACTCAATTGCCTTTGCAACAACTCCGCTTACTTCAATTCTCCATGCAATATACATAATCGTATCGGTACGTTGCTGATGATGTCTAATAATTACCAAATATACTCACTGGTTAATCTTTAGTGGTGAATTGATGATTTCTGGTTACTGCGGGTATATAGGACCAATTATATGGTATCCAATAATGATCAATTCTCAAAATGTCAATTTGTCTACAGGTGATTTCGCAGAGTTCCATCGTGCGTATCCAGAGTGGTGCAGTGAAGCTGGCGCGCAGCAAGTACCACATGCACATCTGCCTTTAATGGGATTACGGTCAGTACTCTTGTAGTTTAAACTTATGGCTTCTCTTGCCCGCGTGTTCTATAAATAAATAATCAAAATCATTTAAGTATTATTAGTTCAGACGAAATATTAACCATAAGAATCTGTGTCGTTTACTTTGATGTATTAATAGGTATATGAAACGGAATGAGTATTACAATAGTTTTACCTTTCACAACTGTCCAACGACGCAGCGTCGTTGTAATAATATATTACAATACTTTTTAACAGAATATATTTGTTTTACCTTCCGCTAAAAATGTTCCTGAATACATATCACCTTTTAAACTCGTTGTGTTTAATTGGAGGCCGAGGCCGGGACCTCAATGGTGATTTGCGAGATAACTACAGCGCTATATAATGGACTTTACATGTTTTCCTCAGGTATAGAAGAGTACCATTTTCTCAAAGGGCCGGCCATGATATGAATGTTATGTAGGTTGTATGTGGTCGCGTTCACGGAGAGTGACTGTGACTTTAATAACCCACGTACCTATATACATACTTTTTTATTTATTTATTGTTTCTTTGCATTTACTGTATTTGCATCCACATAGAAGTAGGTACAATTTTGTTGCTGGAGGAATAAATTTGACTGATAAAATAAGACCATTACCAGATATTTAATAATTTTTTTATTATAATGAAATAGTGCAAAGTTTTACTGGAAAAAATTACAGAAAATAGCTGACCCTTTTATTTCTATTCACCCAGTTTTAGGCCCTACTACTATTAATTATACATACTTGGTTGTATTGTCACTGCATTATACTGATGACATCCTTAACTATAAGCGTTTAAATTATTATTTTTTGTTTATGCTGTTGACTGCTGTATTATTCCTTTATTCGGATGTCCATTTACGGCATGCCATTCCTGATATTTTTGTTACATATTCTTTGAGTTATAGTTGAATCTCTTGTTATAATGAGTTACGAACTCATAACAACTTTCGTCGTGGGTAAAAAAACTAGCGAATAAACGTCATTACTAAAAGATAAAACGATTGTAACGTACGTAATATATCTTAGTATTAGTTTGATATCTTTGAATAGGCTCTTTCTGTTCAATAATTGAGAGAACGAGGAAACTCACTCGTGGGAACCAGATTTCTTGCCGTGAGACGTTTTCCACCTCGCATCGCTGTTCAACAGAAAAACGGCCGTCGTCCGACTGATTCCGGCACGACTGGATACACCAGACTTTCTCAATGTTGCCTTCCTCAAGATTCGTTTGAAAACTTATTCAGTGTGTATGTAATACTAATTCTTGTGTTGATGGATAATAGTGTATTCAAGTTACATAATATACATGATTCCAATGAAAAAGATTACTGTTGAACACGTAGGCTTTGAACCATTGATATATGCGTCGTTCTCCTATTAAGTGGGTATGCAAGCAGATCGACTTATAAAAAGTGGATTCTTAGTATCGGCGGTGACGGAGCATTGAGGATGTTAGTCATCAAGAGCAAACACAGGTTCCTTCCTACCAAGTACCTTCACGCTCTTTGTTAGTCAGCGTGTCGATACTCGATAATATACGTAAATAGCCATTACACGTAGCCGTAACTGATCAAGTTTTGCACGTGTGCGTGGAACACATCAATGTCAAATATTCCATTCATGTGATTGTGAAATTTGTTCAAGTCGAACCGTATCGCTTAGAGCGAGCGTGCTAATTTGCGTTATTTACATGTGCCGGGTAACCTAAAGCATTATCATACATACCTATACAATACTTATTTGTAAACAGTTTCTTTCGCCTTATACGAAACCTGTTTAAGGTGAATTACTTGAAATCGATCGACGTTCTAGGGTAAAAAATTGCGCCACATTGACGCATTGCAGGCGGTTCAGTAAAAGAGTTGCTTAATAAACTCATTCATCATTTTCATTGGCGGTGGTGGGCATCGTCTGCGTCGCTGTAAGTGTGCAGTCATACAGTTACCTAAACAAGTAATTGGCGTATTGCATTTAGAAGCGGTGAAATCGAGAACTGCGCTCAATGGACTGTGCCCCATTCATGCAGCGAGCGCGCATGCGGTAAGTGCGCCGTTCACTCAAGTTTTTCCATGAGCAAATCGCTGTAGGTATTTGGTACATGAAGTTAATGAACCGATGATGTTGAATGGCGACTTGTAATGCGTGACATCAGCGTATGTTATTCTGCATGTACACATTTTTTTGCATGTCGATTCAATATATATTTATGTAAGCTGTCCATGAATTTCCTCTTTAGCTATAAATATACAGGATATGGTAGCATATATTTCCAGATAAACGAATTGTTTTATTTGCAACCGTTTTACATTGCGTAGGAGGTTTGACTGTTACCTTTCACGATAAATAATACCTTAACGAACTATAAATAGGAACATTCAAATTAATGCCAAATGTAAGGATGCCCACGCTTGACTGCTACCACCCCGCTTCGTCCGCGCTCCGGGCCCCGGCCGCGGGCGAACTTGAAGTAGCAAGGGATTACGTAGGACGTAGGCTCTTGCTTGACTGACTTACCTGTTCTATAAATTATAACGATGTTTTATTTTTAAACATCATAATATGTTTGTTGCCCGTTTTGCCTACTGTTAATTTTCATAGGTCAATTACTATGCTAAATAATTAGTAATAAATTGAGTAGTTATATATTTAGAAAGAGTATGGGTGTGAAATACACGTTAGCCCAGATACCTCTTCTTAAGAATGGATAACAGGTGGAACATCACAAAAGTATATAGGTATATTCATTATGTACTTTTTAAATCATTATACTTTTAAAGTCTTCAGTAGGTTTCTTCAGTACGTGGGTTACTTCTTCGTCAAGTTCAAATAAAGCATTTATTTCCAATATTATCATGATATACTTATAGATCCTGGTTGACGTGACCGTCGGCGACAGGTTATCGGTGACGTGACGTCAGCTTCTCTGACGTCAAGGCGTTCTTCGCTCCGCGTGAGTTCATTCACGAATTAATCCGTACACGGTCATGGCCGATGACGGTTAGGTACACTTACATATATTTTAACTTGGAATAGAACTCTTAAATTAAATTAAATTTCTGCGTGGCTTGTTTAGCAAGGAAGTGTTACATATAATTAAAGTATTTTAGTTTCTAATAATTATATAAATAAACATTTCAATAGTTTCTGAAGATTGTACAGACAGACAACTAAATGAAGGCTGCCTAATACATGCTAAGTTCTATCCTGAACGTATGAGCAAATAAATTGCTAGGTAGATGATCTAATTCTAAATAAAGAGGAAAACCAATCGATACCACGAAAAGATTATTTTTATATCTAAGCTTCATGATTCTCAGTAAGATATTAAGCGGTACTCAAAAGAACTTGCTCACTCAAAATAGAGTTGTCTATTTTACTCGGCTTCGCGCATTGTGGGTGCTCGAGTGGTCTACGACCTCGACACACTAAAGTACAATACCAAATACTCACCTATAATACCAACACATGTTAAACATATATATATGTGTACAACGTTTAATTTTAAGTCGTCACACCGCCGCAAACTCAATCCGCCTTGTCCAGACGAGTCAACTCATTAAAACTGTGGCCAGGATGGGAACTAGCGAGTCGACCATTAAAAAAACCGTCCCTTGCAGGCGGTCATTGGCAGCGGGTGGGTCGAGCCGCATTCCTGTGCGCCAGCGCACCGCACGCACTCGCACGCCCACACGCACCGGCTCTCCAATGTGCACACTGTTACCCGACCGGTTGCTGTCGATACGACACCCGATAACTATGGGCCTTTTCACTCGTCTCCGCTATTTAGTCGGATAGCTTGACTTCGAGGAGGCACCGGCCGCCCATACATATCGGAGTCGTTCATTAATAACACTACCGACCGTGTCACGGTTTCCGGCGTCCGCCTCGTACACGTCGCCGCCATTCAAATAGGAATTGTATTCGCATGAAACTGACGACACCGTCACTTACACAATGCTACTACAAGTAGCTACTATGACAGGCATTTAAATGAGCAGCTTGTGTTCATTGTTTTAGCGGAGTGGCATTACCCGCGAACAGACTCGCCTTTACACTCGTGTATTGAGTATTTAACGCTCTCGATCGCCATTTGCGTAAGACATAGGTCACCCACATGTAGGTAAAAATCCGTGTATGTAATGGTATTGTTAATATCACGAGACCGGCCGGAATGGCGACTGCTGCGTGGGTGAGTCCAGGTCCCCTGAATGGACGTATCGGATGGTGGTCGCCTACACGCCGTCCCACGCCGCACGCCATACTACCTACTATGAGCCTACTAATACCTGGTACCTATACACTACAAACTGTCCTCTATTGACCATTCACGATTACTCGGAGACCAATCATCAAACACTGATCAAATTTTAGGAAGTATTGGTATAGCGCGCAGTAGTAAAAAATATGAATAAATCTTATAAAGATCTCTAAATTGTCATAAAATATAAATATATTTATGTTTTCTCTTCTTTTCTGTTTTTCTTTAAAATATATGTTGCATTAAAACGAAAATAATATTTTTATTTGGGTTTACGTTTTAGTGCATGATATCTCATCATAATATGCCGAGTGGTTTATGGCAGAGTTTGAAGAAAGTGAAAAAAATTAAATCAAACGTCGTGTCGTGGGCCCTCTTAACTCGCAAAGCACTCCCGGCATATTTTTAAAACGATTTATTTTTCTGAAGAATGTTGTATATCGGGGTTTTATAATTTTTTTAATTCTATTTTTATACTTTTTAAATTAATCTACTAGTGAAGCCTCCTATATTGAGGGAGCAGTAAAATATAAAAAGGTTTCACCATATTCTGGTGGAAGTCGTCATAACGATACTAGTATTTACTGGCAAGTCCTTTTAGTGGACCGATGATCATCAAACATAGCTAAGACCCCTCTTTCTTAATTCACCTTTCATACATAAAAAACTACATGAATTTTGGTTCGTTCATTCGGGAGAGGGGAAAAGGACTTTCAGACTGATGATTTTTCTGTACCTACTTATTATATACTGTTAATAGGAGATCCAAATATGTACTAGACAATAATATAATCATTTTCACTATATTTTAGTTATCATTTCGAATGTACCACAAAGTGGTAACAATCAATTCTTAATATCAGGGCCCCGATACTCACTGATTTCTTGTCTAACCACTGAGATTACTAGAATGCCATTGAATTTTTGATACAGCTATATTAATAAAGCTTAATATTAAATGGCATTTAGAATGATGTAATGAACTTTTTTTCATTTAATTTTGAACATCACGTATCATTGATTACGCCGAAAATGTATTGGTAGTTTTTTGTAATCTCTGTGGTTTGACAATGGTAAACAATTAGTACAATAAAAAAACATATTAAAAGTATGTATTTAAATAATCTTTTTAGTATTCTAATAAATCAAAATGCACCATGTACTGCTCGAGACTGATAAATCCAAACACTACTTTTTATAAGTCAAATAAATATCAGTAGTGATCCATAATTAATTTATAAATAAGTCAGAGGAGTTATCTGTAAAACGACCTTCAGAAGTTTGCACAAATTACGCATTTGGAATAGTTCTCTTTATGGCAAGAGACGTTCTGACCCTTTCAAGGAGCGAAGATCGTTGTAGCGTAGGTGACGAGTTATTCAACAGTTCGCTTTAAGAAACGATGGCCGCTCCTAATTTGATTGCTGTCGAAACAACAAACTGAATGGCGGCGAGACGATTCACAGGGCGAATTTGGAAAATTGTCGCGTGGATTGCGTTGGAGGCGGGGGAGCGGGCGTCATGCGGGGGCGGACACGAGAGTAAGGACGAGCGCTGCGTGGGCGGCCATTGAGCTGCGGGGGCAGGTGAATGGGGCACCCCTGGCCTCCTCCCCCATTGAGCAGCCGCGATCGATAGCGCCCCCGCGGGTGGGCGACACACACGGTTAGCCGGGGACGTTTGTTAGATGCGCCACCTCCACATTACTGTAACATCATTATATCGGTATATCAGTGCTGAAGGCCGGGTACGACCACTTAATAAACTCTGCTGATGCTAATAGACTGGAGTAGACAGGTATTGATACAAAAGAAATTTATAGTACGATGAAACCCATTAAAAAGCAAGAAAAAATATCAAAAATGAAAGGAAAAATGATTTGGGGCCGATCTAAGATCGGGAAATAGGGGGAGGGAGCTTTAATTGGAAAATGGTTTCCCTCGATTTCCGACCAAATTGAAAGGTATATGGAAAAAAGTAAAATGGTGTAGTATGGTAATGGTAATAAAAAGATCAACAACGCATTATGCACCCTTTTTCATAACTTCATGAGAAAAATTCTAATTCCATTACAATTTCTTTTTCCACAAAACTTGGAGAAAACTTACTTTTTTATGTGCTAGAAACATTAACACATACATTTTTTTCGATCCTGTGTAGAGGGGGCATTTCTTATGGAACCATAAAGGAAGATACTATAAAGGTGTGCTTAGTTGAATAAAAATCGATTAGTAAATGCGACCTAAAACCTACTTTCCTAAAAAATATATATCTTAAGGCGACAAACGAAAATTACCCAAACGATATTAGTACGAATAAAGGAAAATTCGAAATAAGACCCTGTACCAACCCGTCCGGCCACCGTGGAAACAGTAGCCAAAGCCTCCTTAACATTGGGAGAGGCCTATTTCAAGCAGTGGACTGCGATAGACTAATTAATTGATGAGTGTCAGGTCCTCCAAGAAAACTTCTTCTATTCTGAAGTTTATCTTTAATTAACTTACCCTGTTGAAAACTGTGACCTTTTCGCAGGGCGACCGGTACTGAGGAAATCAGTTTACTTGTACTTTTAATGCCGCTTTTAATGCTAAGTTTTACATTAGTCGTCGTTGTTAATATTATTGGTGCTATTTTAGTTCACTGCGTGGGATGGAGCACCTCCTGTTCGGATCATGACGTGTTATCTTTATACGTGTAGATTAGAGAATTAACCTGTAATACTTTATTTTTATCAATGATTACACAACGTGAGAGGAAGGAACGTACAAATGCACAAGCATCGTAAAACGACTACACTTGGGCTCTGGATGTTGCATGTAATATGCGGTGTCATAATTATATAGACACACAATAACGGACGTTTTGATTCGTGGAAGACGTCAGATATTTAATAAGTACGGTATAGTTTTCGTGAAATGGTGGTGATAGAAACTACAGTTGTCTCTGTCAAATGCACACAGATCAAAGACAATCACGATTTAGAACTGTTGAGGATATAGTTCTAGTATAGTTATAGTTCTACCTTCATTTATTAAGCCTTTAAATGTGTGAACATTATTTTCAATGAATTTATTAGTTATTCTTGATATTAAATTCAATAAAAATACGGTACATTCAGTAGAAACCCACTGTCATGTTACAGGTCTTTACGCATCTCCGGGTCTGGATGCGAGGAGGCTCTCTCATCGGGTTCTTCCTCTGAGTGCGAGGACACTCAAACACACGTACCCCAGGACTTCCCCATAGAGATCCTGCCCAACCTGTACCTGGGTAACTCAACCAACAGTGAGGACTGTAACGCCCTCGCCAGGCACAACATCAAGGTAATAAGGGATTTTATGCTGTATGATCGGAGAGAGGAATTTAGACCATGATTTAAAAAGATTTACAATTAGACAATTGATTACTGTTGCTTATAAATTTAGTATAAACAATCTGAAAAATAGAGTAGCCCTATATCATACTCGTATACCTCACTTAAATATGAAACGCTCGCAAGTTTTTTATCTTTGCGCCTGTATAAGGTACAATTTCTAATCGCACTGCCATACCAATACTAGGATGCCGCTCTTTGTACAGAATAGATTTGTATTGTGTAAATAATTGTTAAAAAAATTATTTCTGGATAGCCAATTATAGATGACAAGAGTGTAAGATATAAAATATGTAATTAGTGCATGTCCGAATATTATTTTCTTTTATTGTTCAATAAATAGTTGAATGCAATTAATACTTTTTAAATTTTCTCCAAAATTATTTATGTTGTATTCAGCACTTATCGCTTTTGTCTTGCCTATATAACAAAGAAGGTGAATGATATTAAATTATGCTTTTTCAGTATGTGTTGAACGTGACCCCAGACTTGCCTAACACGTTTGAAGCGGAGGGCTGTGGCATCAACTACCTGAAGATTCCTATTGCTGACCACTGGAGTCAAAACTTAGCCGTACACTTTCCACAGGCCATAAGATTTATCGGTAATATTCTTGATACAAATACTAGTTATTAGTGTTGTGCGTATTTGTTTACACTTTAAGATCTGAAATCTGTTTAGATTCTGTTTGCAGCTATACTAGCATTTGATAGATGGCACTGTAGTCAATTCTGACATTTACAATATACAAAATGATTTTATAGTCGTTTATGAAAAAAAAAATGAACACATTTTCGGCAGCAAAATTGTCTGGAAGCTTAATTTGGCGCATTTCTTTTTTAACTGGGAATAATGCGTTTATTAGTTTCTTTGGCAGTTCCTTTGAAGGGACTAATTAAACCTTTTTTGCCTGTATAGTTCCTTCAAAAGCACTAAAGGAACTGTATAACTATAACAAAATGGCCTTATTAATACTGCCAGACGATTTGCTATCGGAACTGTGACCAAAGTTTTTTTTCAAAACGGGGTGAATAGAGATCAAAGGTTGAATAGAAATAAAATGGTCAGCTAAATTCTGTATTTTTTTTTTCAAGCGAAACTTTGAACGAGTTCATTGTAATAACAGAATCATCAAATATCTGATAACAGGCTTATTTGAAATTTAATAAAAGCAGTTATTTAACAAAATCTATTGACCATTTTATCTATATCTACACCTGAAATTCAATTCACCCCGTTTTATGGTAGTTAAAGATCTAAAGTTGCATTACTAATGCGTGGTAACGCCTCTTGGGGTTTAATCTTAATATTAAGTTACGTAAAAATATAAGGATTTCCGATGAAATCCTTAAGATGATTATTAAGGATGATTCCTTAACTTAAAAATCATACAAATATTAGATGATTTGTTTGTGTCAGATAGGTCAGTGTATTAGCCCGTAATCTCACGTGTCGCGTGCGTCGACATTATTGAATTAACATTAATTACGCTAATATTTTTATTAGAACTTGAACTCATGCCGTTATCATTCGGTGCAAGTTTATTAAACCATTTGTGAAGCAACTAACATTGCAATTCATTCTCTGGAACCTATAAAATTCCAGTAGAATCTATCAGATGACGTCATCAAGTTAGCTTCTTTATTACGGTACCAAGCGCATAGTTAATGTATGAATCAGCGAGGGGATTTTATGTTCCTGTTCGCTACACTGATATATTTGACGAGACGTACGGCATGTAACCGCAACTTTAATAAGCCAGTTAGTTCTCTATTTCCCTCATTAGTCATTGATTGGACGATGTGGCGCTATGTATTAGACGAGTCTCCTTCTTGTCTATATCGTATTTTTTATGAGATTATAACGGCAAAAGAATTAACTCTATGCAAACTTGCCTATCTTATCTATTCTTATAAGTTTTTCTATAAATGTCATAAACCTGTGACTTCCATTTCCTTTCAAATAAGGATGTGATCTGAGTGATCCATAGAGTAATTTATAAATTGGCCTTTCTTGAATTCTTTAGAATTTAACGTAGTCTCAGCACTACTGCACTGGCACGATCGGGTCAATGAGCTTCAGTCATAACAAACATTTTATATAATTCGTGAGAAAGTTTTGTATTTGTGCCGTATTGCCATCCTCTCTTTCATCGATAACTGTGGCGCTGCAAGCGTTTTCACAGCCACCATTCACAAGATGGCGGCGGGAGTCCCGGTTCCGTCCAGAGCTCGCTTCGAGCCACCCCGAAGTGCGCCCTGGACGCGGCCGGGCCCCCCGTCGTTACCACGTCGCTAACCGCCAGCTTGTGCGCAGAGGAGGCGATGTCGGCGCGCTGCGGCGTGCTGGTGCACTGCGTGGCGGGCGTGTCGCGCTCGGTGACGGTGACGCTGGCGTACCTCATGCAGCGCCACCGCCTGTCGCTGCGCGACGCCTTCGAGCTGGTGCGCTCGCGCAAGACGGACATCGCGCCCAACTTCCACTTCATGCGCCAGCTGCACTCGTTCGAGCGCGACCTGGGCCTGCACGAGCACAGCGCCAGTCTGAGTAAGGTCCGGCCCGCGCCGCCCGGCCGCGCCCGCGCCCCGCGCCCCGCTACAGCCGCGCTTGCCCCGCAGGTGCTGGCGGCGCTCGGCGCGCCTGAGCCCGCGCCGGCCGCCGGCTGCGGCTGCGCGCCCGCCGCCACCGGCGCCTCGCCCGACTCCGGCATCGAGTTCGACCGCTGGAGCGCGCCGCACCACACGCCGCAATGACAGTTCTTCACGCGCCCGCCGCGCCCGCCGCCCGCGCCGCAGTAGTGCGAGGTGGGTATGACGCCGGCCCGCGACACATGCATTCCCCCCCCCATATTCTTACGTCTTAGCTTCCGCCGCGCTGGCGGCGCTTCGATTGGCCATCGGTTGCGGTTGAGTATTTATTTGATTTGGCAATGCGTGAACACCGCTCGACCTGTTGGTAGTGCTGTACCGGAATGACCGGGTGTCTGCTATGCCGCATCCGTAGCAGAGGCGCGTCTATTCTCGGTCGTATGAAGTAGATTTCCAACTGTAGTCCAGTAGAACCACAATATTATTCGTGCGTCTACCGTGCACGTTCACGCACGGTTTTGTAGCGCGGCTGTGGATGATACAGTTACCCGTTGCTCTTAATAGTATGCATCGATAAGTGTAGTGTTCGCTGTTCATTTTCAAAGTAGACGTGACAATAATTGCGTTAAATAGGTCACCTAAAGCCAAACGAAGCGTCGCCGTAACGTGTACGCGCGCGAAGCCGGCGATGTAGTACAGTTCTCAGAATGTTGTCCGTAGTGTAGCCGCGTTGTGTTGTCCCGCGCGCCCCGTGCCGCCGCGTACGCGATACAAGGTATTATTTGTTAAGATTCGATTTATGTTCCGTTCATATTACACGTTAAGTACATTAAATTTCTCATAAGAAAGTTGTAACGACACGGGGCTTCTGTTAATTCTTCCAATGTTATTGATATATTATGTAAATTGTACTTGTATGAGTGTGTGCGCGAACGTGCGTGTGATATTATGGTATAGTCGTAATTATGTCGTATAAATACTATATTTACAAGACAGAGAGCGCGCCGAGGCGCGTCCGGTGCGAGATGTCGCGCGACGTCGCGGGCGCTTTCTTACTACAAATGTTATTAATATTTTATACGATAAAATATAAAGTTTAAAAACTACTTCCATTTATTTTTCTATTGGTTTACTACAATCTGTGTTACATTCAAATAGCAGGAGAGAGTTATACTATTATATATATATTGTAGTGGTCAGTACCTAATTACCTACTATGTAACAGTTTGATAAGTAGTCGCGATATGACTATTTTTATATGGGTAGACAGACACTGTATGTGCTCTAGCTAGTTAGATGCATATTAAATATGCCGAGAGCAGTTCAAAGTCGGAATTTATTTTAGAAACACATTACCATTGTTGTTGCACTTTTATTTGATAGTGCAGGGACTGATCATAGAAAAATTTCGCGAACAGAGTGAAGCCTTTCACGAGACCTTTTTATTCTGCAAGTAATATCGCAATATTGGTAGGAGTAGACTTAAAAAATGAATACAGCTTTACATTATGAATATTATGTTCTTTGTTAATTGTGAACAACATTTTAATAAGATACGCTGGTCACAGACTGCCCACTAACCATAGTTACCTACAACTATCGAGCCGCGTCCAATTTTATTTTGATCTTTAAAATCTTGTTCGGCAATTGTAGCATTTGCATCGTTGCGGGTAATGTATGATTACGTGATTAGTGGGCGTCTCAGTAAGGGCGAAATTGGGATTGGAAAATGTAAAAATGGCGTCTAGACATGGGTGTGAGCTGCGATTCTGCTGCATAAACCATTAATAAAATAGATCATGCTGTTTGACGGATTTCGTGAATGGTTCTAAACAGTCGGACAAACTAGAACTTAATATTAGATTAGATAGTCATTTGGAATAGACATTTAACGTCTGATAAAACAATTGTTATAATGTTTTATAAACATGTAGAACTTTGTAATGTGGTTGAACCTTTTGAACGACTCGTATCAGAAAGTACTTGTAAATAAATTCGGCTTTGAGCTGCAGATACAAATCCTTCGCCTCGCAGTTGGGCAAAGACAGTTAATTCGTGATATTTAATTTTATTATATTGAAGTTTCCATCGGTATTCATCATTTACTGACTTTAACCATAATTATATATTTTTCTATATGTTACGTAGTTTGATGAGTTAACGTTTAGTATGTAAATAAATGGCAAGCTTTAATATTAAGTATGTTAATTATGATTATGAGAATGTAGAGAAGTTGTTACAATGTAAATTTGTTGTAGATTTAAGAATTAATTGAGATTCTGCTTCCTTAACAATGAATGCCAATTTATTACGTAGGTTTGGAACGCGAAACCAAATTAGTTATTTCTTTTGTACTTGTAAAATATTAATGTATTATTTTTGTAGACTCGCGATCTTCCACGTTAAGTAAACGTAATAGAAATGATATCCCTACAAGTTTTAGCGAAGTCGTAATGTTAAGTCACGTTTCCTAATGTAACTAGTGGAGTGGAAGATTATGCCAAAGTTCACTGTCATTCAATTGCGTCACAAAATATAATATCCACCGTTACGAACTAATCATATTATACTTTAGTGTAAACATACAAGTTTAGTTGTTTGGTACAAACCGCCTTTACATTCTGAATGTTTCTAATTGCACTATATATTGTAAAGTTTTATATTTCTAGATATATCTTATTATTATAATTGTAGTGCACAAAGTAATGTCTGGCCCCGCTCGCCTCATCGTGGAGCGTGCTAGGTGGACCGTAAACACATGGTGTATATAATATTGTAACATTCTGTTATGATACATAACTCACTGTAACTGAAAATGTTGATAACGTTTTAGAAATCTTTTAGTGCTTTTCTTAAAGGTACCTAAAGCCACGTGGCACACGTAATATTAAACTCAAAACAAATATAAACACTGTTAATCTATTATAACATGTATTTTATTTGTCCTTGTATTGTTACGATGAGTAAAATAATAAAAGTGTATTATAGCCAAAAGCGCAATAGGTATTTTATTGAAATTGAACAGAATTGTGATCTGTTTTAAGAAGCTTGTATACAAGCTTTACATTGCTATTTACATTGTAGTGCCGAGTGGAAATAATGCAAAGGGTTGAAAAATCCAGTGCATGAATATATTTCTGAGAGCTAACAATTTAGATCCTGGATTTTCCGTCGGAAATCCGTCCTCTTCCATTTAATCCCGAAGATACGCATGCTATTTGTTTAAGAAATAGTCGGTCTGATGATCAATGTAATTAATGAATTGCAAAAATTAAAAGACATCCCGAAACAATAATTGCAGTCTGAAGCTAAACAAGCGTACATTCTAATAGGAATAACTCCAAATAGTACATGTAAAGTATAATATGCCAATTGCAATAGCAACAACGCTCTCTTGTAGTCGTTACAAAGTAATACACACAAGCGAGCTAGGAGTTTGCTACACAAGTACAGAGGGTTACAGTTAAAACGGCAGCACGAAAGAGTAAGTATATAGTTCGAAGAAAGGGTAGGAATCGCTTCGAGAGCGGCGCTGCAACCGCACTACGAGGTACACTGGCGCTCAAGCACTATTCACCATTTTTTGTTATACTAGTATAACAAGCAGGAAAAAAAATTCCTATCTGTTCTACTATGCGGTATGACAAAAAATGTTCACCACTTGGAAAGTGTAATATTATTTATTGATTCCTAGTTGTTATACTGTATACCTACTAGGAATACAGGAATCATACACTGTTGCGACAGCTCGTACTTTTTTTGTTGAATAATAATAATAAACTCACGCCTTTATCCCCGAAGGGGCAGGCCGAGGTGCTAGCATTTGTTAAATAGGTAAACTAAAAATATTTTTTTATTTAGATTTATTTTCTTGGAAATGAAATATCAAGCTTAAAACTATAAGAGAATCTCCGTTACCTACTTCATTAATTCTTTATAATAACCTGAACAGATTTTACCGTTCATCAGGTCAAGTGGTAATCTCAATAAGATGACATCATTTTGGAAACCATTAAGGGATCTTGGTTTGATGTTTTGACCTTTTATCTTATTGAGATCAGCGACTACGTCTTGAGCATCATTACGCAGTACTTGCATTATATTAGTTTTACTAAGTTTTCTGCAAATGTAATTTAATTTCTGATTCCATCCTTCAGCATAGTTAGATGTTCTGTGACGCTCTGAGGAATCAGTTCAAAATTGAATTGAATTGATGTCTTAATGCTGTGTCGCAAAACACTATTACTCAAACTCCATTGCTGTTGTAATCTCGTAGCATGAAATCAGAATACTTTGGGAATATTTAAACGTTTTCTGGTTTTTCGAAGTTTATTTTCGATAAACCCTTTGTTCCTAGCAGCAAACAAAGAATTTCTATTGGAATTGAATTTCGGTACATTAGAAATTATAATATCCAATTCACTCTCTCTAAGAGATTTCTCCGTTCAGTAGAACAAATAGGACAAATTAATCATCTAAAAACATTTCCGAATTATTGTTCTAGTAGAACATAGGGTACATTTTACTAATTTTTAAATACTTCCTATTTGTCATACCGCATAGTAGAACAGATAGGAATTTTTTTTCCTGCTTGTTATACTAGTATAACAAATAGTAGAACAATGGTGAATAGTCCGGCGCGCAATACGTCCTCAGACCGGTGACATAGCCTGTGTACCACTGTACCCTGTAGGATTACTTTACTTACTTTTTTCATTCCTTAAAGGGTACGTCAAATTTACTTCACCCTGCTTGATGGTAAGCTAAAGGCAAAGTTTCAGGAAAGAGGGTCACCATTATATACACGTACAATGTTACAATGTGTTTCAATGACTCAGCTTGATATGGCCTCATCATATGCTTCATATGGACCGGGGATTGTAGGGGATGTAGGAAGAAGGAAACACGTGGGCTGGTAAGAAATTTCAAGACTTAATGGTGCGGCAGAGGACAGACTCACCGAACCATTTGGTTCTTTATGGAATATTCCACATCGTGTGCGGGTGACATCTAAACCCTGCACGTTTTGTCCTGTGTAGGAAAGGAGAGGGTGGGATTAATTGGAAGAGCTCATCAGAGCATTCACAGTACAAGTAGACAGACAGTAAAATACTGCCAAGGACGCATTATTTCTACGCATCTGCTAAGGCTCAAGGGCATGCGGACCACACGTCACTGCAATCTATCGAGTGCATCTGGTAAGTACCTACTTTGCGGAGCCATCCCAAAGATGCGAGCAGTATTCCACGCAGGAGCGAATTCGTGACTTGTAAAGAAAACACAGTAAGCTAGCAACCCAGTTGCAGTCTAGTGAGGCAGACCGAAGGCTGGTTGGTAGCTTGGTAAGAAGCGATTTGTGGTGTCCATTATAATGGCGGGACCAAGTCTTGTATTCTGTCAATTCATATTACAGTGTTTAGTACTAAATTGGTACTATTTGTTACCTTTGGTAAAAAAATTAGTACTTCTTCTATTTCAAAGTTATATGTAAAACAATCTGGTCCCGCCATTATAACGTTATAATGGCGGGACCAGACTGTACTACTCGTGTCGGCCATTGTTAGCTGCGATTAGTTTTATGAATATTTAGTACCTAATTAGTACTATTAAAAAATGCTTAAAAAGTGTGGCTGGGTGCAGCCCAGTACATCTGGGCTGTTGTATTAAAACACTGACCCCGCCATTATAATGTTTTGTCTTTAAGTAAATAAACGTGTAACTGTCTATTATTTATAAACTTTATTAATATAGATATATAGTAACATTAATAATTCAAACTTTTTGCATAAGTATTCTTCGATTCGGTTTTGTAGTTTTTGAGTTTATTCCCTACAAGCATACCAATATTGCCTCTTTGTATTGTTAGTATAGACTAAACAAATTTATATTTATTTTTAATGCAGGAAATCTTTGAATAATTGTTTTGTGAATAATTATTTTAAGCGAGGAATAAATAGGAAAATAGTCATATTTATAAGGAAAAGTTATCAATGAGGTCCTTCCTATAATCACAATATTTTAAAAGAATTTTAAAATACATAATAAACTTAAATGTTAAAATAATATCAAAATATATTTATTTAAAATAATATGCATAGTTTATAGGACGTGGTCACGATGATTCATAGCCCATCACTAATTAGGTTAGCATGCCCATAAAGTATGACATTAACATGTACTGAATGTTACATTAATACATTCAGGACTTCATAGGCGTTTACTGACAGCTGTCACAGAGATCAAGCTATATTTTAAGGAGTATAATTTGTTCCGTTTGGTCGTTTTCACCCGGGGGGTAATTTGTACTTAGTACATACATTAAAATTGTAATTACTTAATGTTAATGAAAGACCGACTCTTGTGAACCTTGTCTTAAAAAGGTAGCAAATAGGTACTAAATATCTATATTAATAAAGTTTATAAATAATAGAACGTTACACGTTTATTTACGAAAGGACCAAACATTATAATGGCGGGGTCAGTGTTTTAATACAACAGCCCAGTACATGCTGCACCCAGCCACAGTTTTTAAGCATTTTTCAAGAGTACTAATTAGGTACTAAATATTCATAAAATAATCGCAGCTAACAATGGCCGACACGAGTCTGGCCCCGCCATTATAATGTTATAATGGCGGGACCAGACTGTTTTAAATATAACTTTGAAATGGAAGAGGTACAATTTTTTTTACGAAAGGTAGCAAATAGTACCAATTTGGTACTAAACACTGTAATATGAATTGACAGAATACAAGACTTGGTCCCGCCATTATAATGGACACGATTTGTGCCAGACTCTATCAAAAGCTTTGGCATGGCAAGACTAATTGCCAATGACTCGCCATCGCTTGTCCTCGCCCTAAAGATGGGTAACATACGCCAGGTCACCCTTTGACTGTTTAGGCCTAAATCCATTTTGCTGGACATGGACCTCTAGGTGACGCCATGAGTTGTGTGCTTATGAGATGCTCAAATACAGCACAGCACTGAGGTGACGGTTATGGGTCGATAGTTGGCTGGGTCCGAGCGATGTATAGCCTATCCCCAAGAAGGGAGTTCTTGGGCATCCGCTGTACATTAAGTTGGTTACTTGACATATTGTGGAATTTTTGAGTTTCGATTATTTTTGCATTGGCGTACTTACACATAAAATATTTTTAAATTTAAGAACCCATATGTCAAGGTCTTCTCAGTTTAGATCCGGATGGCACTGTGTAGTATGTACTTGAATTTTATTTCTATATACATCTAAAATTAAAGATAAACATTAATCATCAATTCAAACTATTAATCTGATTTAACAGGCAGACGCTCCTGGAGAAAATAACCATAAGCGGACCCCAGGCTTCAGGGTGCAAACTTTGAACGCAATAGGGAAATTATCACGGTTAAGAAAACTGAAGAGTTTGTGGGCGAGCTCGTTGCTATTAAAGACATGAGGCCCGGGTCCGAGTGCCTTCGCGTACACACTACGGTCTTCGCCTTGTTGAGAAACTAAGAAATAAGAATGCATAACAAAACGTTAGTGTTCGAGATCTTAGAATTTGGAATAAAACTAGTAATCATTGTTACTTTATTTAATTTTCAAAAGAAAGGAAGTACAATAGCTACCGTTAATAACAAGTATAATTACTTTTTGTAATATAATAATCATTCGAATTACGTTCTTAAATATTAATAATGATATTTTTGTTGACATTTTCAAGCGTAATTATATACAGTGCAGCTATTAAAATTATAAAACCTTTCTAAAATTAATCTCAATCTTTCGCTAATTGACTATCGTTGGGTGAATACTGGGAATCTACATCATTTGATTCCCAAGAACTAATCTAACTCTACCCTCACGTAGGCCTTCCGTCCTGCCGACTCGACGAACACTTCAAACCCTATCTTTGAATAAACATTTACATATACAAACAGGTGTACAAAAACCTTAATATAATCACAAGGATTCCACTACCTACATTATGTACAGTAAATTGGTGCTATGAAATGTATACGACAATAATCATAATATAACTATAAGCAGTAACCCAAGTCCCGTTCCGATGAACACAAAACCCCGAGTGATTACTAACTACTTGTATAAGGTGACTAACGAGTGTTGTGACGGCGCACTCGGTACTAACTCACCCGTCGCGTCGCTCAGTTTCGCCCCTAGGGAATATAATATTTTTGGCACAAACACGTGCTTACTTAATCTATATACTTAATAATTTGTATTAACAATAAAGTTTTCACAATATCATATTGCTTTTTGTTAAAATTCTAATTGTAATAACAGGTCAATTTTTGAAACACTCGTAAAATAACATCCGCTATAGCGGCTCACACAAAACATGTTTCATAGGAATGCTTTCTAACATACATACATATAACATAGAGTAAAGAAACTCCTGTTCTTTGGAATGTAACGAAGTTTCCAATTTAGATATTGAATTGTTTACAAACTTCATGGCGTTAAAATATGACGGATATGTTATATTACTTCTAAGGTACACGTTAAGGCACCCTTCGATCTCGATTCTATATTGGTCCTCCCTGAGAATAAAACATTTATCATAATATAAAGGGCAAAAATGCAGTACATAATATATTCATACAATGGCACAATATTTTCGACTTCATTAATTAGATGCGCTGCCGACAATGCCACTAATACAAACAATATGAATAAATTATTTTTGGATATTTCTACAACATTTGCTAGGTCGTTATGTAGATCTTTAAAAATATCATTGCACTAGCTGCTAAAGCGACACTTCATAAAGACTAATCAAATTTCGTAATAATAAAAATTTATATTGAAATAAATTCTTATCTTTTATGTTTGACATACAAAATTGGTGCTGTTTTGTTACAAGGCAATCCGTGAGCTCGAACAGATCACGTACGAATTTTCCCCGCTCAGTTCTTAACCTATTTTTATTATTGAATGTAATAAGTGTGAGTCAGCGTAAGCAAAAATAATGTTAATTAAACCGTCAAGGCTCTCTCTGATGTCGCTCGCTCGCGACGAGAAGCTCCCGCGCGCCACTACCAGACTAGTGTATATAGTTACGTGTATTTTAGCTGCACCCAAGCTGCAATGCAAGTTAAACTGTTAATTTATACATCATTTTCGCTCACACTCCGCAGTTAAAAATGGAATATAAATATGTTAATATAATACTGTAATACAAAACGTAACGTTTCGCTACAACTTTGTCTATTATATTACTCTAAACTCAATAACGAAAGCCATCGCTCGCTCGCGTACAGAACGAGTACACCCGCGCGTTTACGAGCGCGGGCCATATCGGTCATCGTGCGTATTAATGCACTGCATCTATGTCTCGCTGCGCGCGCGATATTTTAACCTGCAAGTAAAATTTAGAAATTATCGTCAGGTACGAGTCAATTTTGGAATAAGATGCAATAAGTTCGCTCGGGAGCGAACGACAAAGGCGTGCGTCGGCGGCTACTGCGCGTGCTAGTGGGTAGTGACCTTGTCCTTGGGCGTGGAGGCGTCGCCCGCCTCGAGCGCGAACATCTTCATCTTCTCCTTGAAGGACAGCTGCTCCGGCACCGGCGCGCTCGGCAGCCGCGCCTGCGCCTCCGCCAGGCGGCGCGCGCGCGGGTCGCTGCGGACCACACGGGCACGGTGTATTGCGAGATAAAATTGAAACCAAATGTCGTAAATTACAGTTACAGTTTCCTTATATGTTTAAGTTGACGTTGACGAGGTTCAACTCTACAATTTCTCAATTTAGAAATCATCCAAACCTACCAAAAATTGCCGATACTTGCAAGCAGTGTCATGTAACTAACCGAATTAGTGGGTAGCAAAAGAGAAAAAAATGGAAACAGGAAATGAACAGAAAAATACTGTGTGTACGTACGTACGTATTCTAGTTCTGCATACAGTTATTTATAGAATAAAGTTTCTTTATTAGATACTTAAGTTTCAAAGTCAAATGCATGAAATATTGTAAAACGAGGAGGAAGGAGGAGCGAGGGATACGTTCGTACCGGTAGACCTCCTGTGCGCCGATGACGCCGGGCGTGTGCGTGAGCGGCGAGGGCAGGCCGGGCGCGGGCGGCGACGCGGGGCCCGCCAGCATGCTCTCCGCCTCCTCCAGGAAGCGCTGCAACACGAGCGGTGCATTACATTCCTGCGTCACCCACGAACCGTGACCTGTCGTCAGTCGTCGCGTCCACTCACGTCGGGGTCCTCGCGCGCGGCGGGCGCGTGCGGCGCGGGCTCGTGCAGCGGCGGCGGCGAGCAGCTCGGCGGGGCGGGCGGCGCCGCGCGCTCGTGGAACGACACGCGCTTGTCGCGCAGCGTGCTCACCGGGGACCTGCGCGCACGCACACACTTATACCTGCCGCCTAAATACTTGTACTCGTGCTGTACATCTCGAAAGATGAAGACGAGTATTTAACTACTGTAAGAACAAGGTTATTCCTTGGTCGCGTTTCGCGATAGCTACATACCCTTTTGCAAATGAACAGCATTAGTATAATAAATATATAAACAAAAACGTGATACTGACTGCGGCGCTTGCTGCACGTGGGGCGCGTGGGGCGCGTGTGTGGCGTGCGGCGCGGGCTCGGGCGCGCGCAGCGGCGACAGCGTGCGCGCGCGCTCGGCCATGACGGCGAACGACGAGCCGCGCGCGGGCGGCGCCGGCGCCAGCGACAGCGCGCCCAGCGCCGCGCCCAGCTCCGACAAGCGACCGTCCTCGCGCGGTGTCTGCGCCTGCACCACGGAACACTACGTGATAAAAAAAACAGTTGCGAGGCAGTCTTCTCCGGGCAGACCTCGCCACGTGTACCCACTCCCTTTCCACCGCCGGAACCAGCGAAGACAAAAACAAATCATATGGAGGAAGATATTAGTCTGAGATAATTAATACACGACACGTGGTGTGAGTAAAAGTATATTACGGTTTACGTTGAACTTCATAATTAAAATTACAGTACGCGAGTGCGGATCGCCAAATAGTATACACTACTTCGAATAACACCCCGGCTACCGAGCGAGTTTCGTAGCGAGTGTGCATTGCGCGTGCAGTTGCGCGGTTACCAGCGGACTAGCTCTAGCGGCCGTTCAGGTAAACCGCACGCACCCTACTTGCGAATAGTAGTGTTAGAGGGAAACGCATAGCGTGCAGGCAAACGAACACAAAAGGTACGAATAGCGCGATTATACTCTGTCTAATTTAGGATGATAATTTTGACAGTTCACGTCTATGAAGTAACGTATTTTTATGAACAAATTAAGACCTCTAAAATTATCGTAATTCATAGACAAGTACCGCCCACTAATCGTAGAGTAGTGCCTTGCAAGATTAAAGCATAATTGACTGTAGTCAAACGAATCGAATAAATCGAACATAATCTATTAATTTATGAAAATAATTTTATGTTTAAGTACTTATCCACTACAATTTTGGTAATATAATTAACTAGATATAATATAAAACATAAATATTATACTATAAATGGCAGTAACTGTAGCAATTATCAATCTATATTTGCAGTTCAGTGCGATTAGGTAATGCCGCGCCGCTCTAATGAGGTGTCACCTTAAGTAAACAAATATTTATAAAATTATAATACCTTAAGTACATAAAATAATAAGAAATAAATGTTTTACTATTTATGTAACATCGATACCATGTTCTACGGGAACGATAATCGATTATCGAATAGATTCATTTACGATTGTCCTGTATGGGGTACCCTACTTACACCTGTCAAAATTATCATCCTATATTAGACAAAGTATTGGAATGTGGGTTCCTATAAAACTTTTGACCACATTTCGATTTCTCCACTCACCGTTGTTTCAGTAGTGTATCCGTTGGTAGTCTCCGTCCTGGTGTTGGTCTTGAGTATGGACTTAGGCGGCGCGGCGGGCGCGGGCGGCGCGGCGGGCGCGGGCGAGGCGGGCGCGGGCGACGCGGCGCTCACCACCGACTGGCCCGAGTCGTCCACGCCTTCCTCCGTGTCCTCTGAGCCCTCCGCCGCGTTAATCTCCTCCTATGAACACATACGTAATACGTCTAAATCCTAAAACAACAAAGCTGAACAAAGCGGATATATTCGCTTTCATTCTATGAGATGTGTGACTCGTCGTCGTTTAATTCCATTTTTAAATACGCGCGATATTAGTTAGGTACGCGCAGTAGTCGTTTTTTGGGTGATTTGAAGAAAATACGGGGTACTACGGCGATGGGCGAACTCTTCATAGCTTTCTTCAATTTTATAGATTATATTATATACAAGCAATTCGCGCATGCCGGGGCCTAGTTTCGTGACTTAGGCCCAAGGTATGTGGCCCGAAGAATACACCCATATTACACTGTGCTTATTACTAGTGAGTCAAAATACCAATAAAGTGAGGGGGGGAAGGGGGAGGAATGTATGAAAGATCTTTATCAACTACGAAAGTTCTAACATCGTCATATTTGATACTTAGGTTCGTTATAACTGCGAGCTGTTTTGCTAATACGAAGGTTGTGAAAATAATGGAAAGTACAGTACACTATTAGATCAATATTTCTGCGGTAGAACTCACCTGATCATGTTGAGCGCGTATTTCGAAATCTCGTTCAAGTTGCAATGAACGAAGTTGCTGATTTTGTACCGGTGTTCTTGAGGCGCCCAATGAAACCAGTTGCGCTATCGCCGTGTCCCTATAATATAAGTCGGTGTTACCGTGTGTAAATTCGCAATAATACGCACACTTGCAATTTAACTACTTTTATTTTGAAAATACGCAGACGATGCGATAATCACTGCGAGTTAAGGAAAATTAGAAACAAAACTCTGTACCAATCCGATTGGCAGTGTGGAAACAGTAAGCCAAGGCCTCTCAACATTGGGACAGGCCTATGTCCAGCAATGGACTGAACCCCGTATCAGCCGGAACGTGAGGCCAGAGGCTACCTCACCCTCGGCAACCGGTGGTTCAAGACGGCCGTGCGGTTTTGGTCAGTTAGAGTTCGACATAACCACCTTCGCTGACTTCGTCGGGGGGATACAGTTCATGGCATCAAACTTGGCAAGGTTTTGTAGTGGTTCGGGTGAGTTCGCGCATCATACACTTAAGAGACACATATGCATATCTGGGATTTTGCGTATCTGCCCTTCTGTTACAAACCCATGCATACACATGCTTGTCATTTTTCTATTCATTAACCAGAAAGCCATAATTTATTTTGAGTCATGTCTGCTTTACCGCAAAAGAAACCCAAAAATCGTCTAAGACACGCTGACGGTTCTTGCCAAGCTACTTGCCGATTTCTGTATACGTGGGGATTTCCGCAAAAAAAAAAAACAGTGGACTGCGATAAGCTAATCGTATCGCATGTTGGCTCATGCCGTATGAAAGTAAGTCAGGGGGAGGGTGTTACCTGCGGGCCCGTGCGGCGGCGCGTCGTGCCTCGGCCTGTCGCTCGCGCTCCTCGCGCGCCCAGGGGTTGTGCGGCGGCGCGCCCCGCCCCGCGCCCGCGCCCCCGCCCGCCGCCGGGTACACCGACACCGCGGGCGGCTCCAGCGCGCTCGCCACGTAGCGCTCTGTGGGCACGACACGGCATTGTTGCACGCCCAGTACGAGGCATCTCGGTTGGCACGTCGGGAACAAACGTGACAGTTTGGCGAAGTTTAGCTTGCTTCGGTGTGTATAGAGCAGTTTATTGACTGACGGTTTCTTATAAGGTATTAAACTGTCAGTGCCCAGCTCGGACTCTTGCGTTTTTCGAGATACCAACTCAAATGCCGAATACTTTATTAATATAATATTCTCAAAAGTGTATCATATTGTATCATTTTAAAACTTTATCAATTTATAGAATAACATGTTTATTTTTATCCTACGATGTTATATTAGGAACTGCTAAACTGTAAGCTGTGAATCGTTCAATGAGTAAAGGCATTAAAGGTACGAGTGTCGACTTTATTTATACCACCAGCGTTCGAGTTTTTACGCACCAAGTAAGAGAAGAAGAGAAAAATAATTTGTAAAACATCAAGTCCCTTTAGCACTTAAACTTACCATCTTCCGGTTGTACGCTGCCGGACGATGGTTGCTGCGGTTGCGGTTGCGAATGCAATTGCTCTTCCGACTCCATATCTGTTCTTCTGGCGCCCTATCATTTAAAATAAAATATAAATCAGTTTTACTAACAGTACCGCAATATCGTCATGTGTGCAATATTTTCAATGAAGATGAAGTTATGCAATACAATATGGATGAAAATTTTACGCTAATTATACATGTGTAGTATTACAACTTATGAGCGCTTAGTGAAGGATAAACTCACCTGAGGTTTCGGAGCGACAGGGGGTTGTGATCTTTGCGGTGAGGGAGGGCCGGGAGGTAGCCATTCGTATCTTTAAAAAAATACAAAAAGCGAGTGTCACAAGATTGTCTACTAAGAATAGAAAGTAGATAGTTAAATATCAAGTCTCCTGTTCCTACAATGGACTATCATATGGTGCTTACAATTTTTTTATATTCATAAGCTATGCTTAAATTGAATTCAAACTTTAATATCATTTTTGTGGTTATAATTTAAGTATATCATTTCGAGACAGCAATTCTTTTTTATTATCAAAACACGTCAATTGGATTTCTATTGACGATGAAAAATATTGCAGATGTTTTTATGTAATACTGGCAAATGATTTTAGTACTGCTCTCATTTAAAAAAAAATCATATTAGGAAACTTGAGACCCGATTTACGAAACGTGTCAAGTATGTGACAGAGGGGACGATTTTTTTATAAACAAGTACAGGTTGCCAAAACGACTGTAATTACTGACCTCTGTGGCGGCATATGCTGGTTGTGATAGATCTGCTGCTGCGGATGCATGTGCTGCAGCATGGGCGACATGGGCGGCATCGGCGACATGGAGCCCATGGGCTGGGCGGGCGCGCCGGCCTGCTGCCCGTAGTGCTGCGGCTGCGCGTGCTGCGTGTGCTGCGCCATGTGCGCGTGCGCGTGCGCATGCGGCGACGGACCTGCGCCATATATTTCATTGAAGTATAGACACGATCAATAACAATCTTGTTTACTTGTACTGGACATCGTATGTTGCAGTCGCTCTCCATCTCCTAGTTAACTTTTTAGCAGAAAGCGAGTGAAGATTATACTCCACTCGCTTTCTGCCAAAATACTAAACTGTTTAATTAGTACAATTATGGATATGATCATATGAAGACAGTGCGTAATTACAACTCTGGCGGGAGTTTCTCGCATGAAAAGTGACAGCGAGCGAAATCTGAATTCATTTTAGCTGATCAGGCACGGTTCTTAATTTCCTTGACGCAAACTTCTTGACTTGACATTTGGCACAGGGATAGATTATGATCCGGAATACCACATAGACTACTTTAATCTCGGGTATACCCATGTGTGTCGCGGGAGCGGGATCAGTAGTCATAATCACAGCTAGCATTGAACAAAGGTAAACTTACCCATGATGTGCTGATGGTGTGCAGACGGCGGCTGGTGCTGGCTGAGCGGCGACTGCTTGTGGTGCATGTGGTAGGCCTGCTGCCGCCGCGATACCTCCTCCGACATCTCCGCCAGCTTGGCCGCGCGAACACTCATAGCATTCGACTGCTGTACAACCAGCCAATATTTTGTTAGTAGACTAGGCTTAAGACGGGATATGGGTTCTTACCATAGTATACTTACGCCACTATCATATATTGAACCTAAGTCGCGAGAGAAATGAGCACCATGTCCACTAAGATCCATTACAAAAATCCATTGATGGATCTTTTTACACTTTTATGTCCACTTTAATCCTCGATCCTAGAATATTTACAAAATGGATTTTTTAGAACCAACGTGTGTATTAAAATCTATAATAAAGCCACATGTACAGTAGCCATTTTCAATAAATGAACAAATAATATAAATGATAAAGTTTATATTCAACAAATTTGAACTAAGTATCTATAACCTCTATACTTTTTTATTTTTTATTTTTTTTTATTTAATATTCTAGGACAATCTACACAACGTCACCTAGACCCATGGTAAGCATGGTTTAACTAGCTTGTGTTACGGGTTCTAGAATGCGGATAAACATACATAGATACATTTTTTTGTTGTAAATACATACATATTATACATAGGAACACCCAGACCAATGCAGATATTCATATTCAAGCACACAAATATTTGCACTGAGCGGGAATCGAACCCGCACCTCCTGCGTAGCAGTCGCGTTCACTACCGCTACGCCACGGAGGTCGTCATATATTATAACAAAACAAAAAATAATCCTTGTCTCAGATAAGGGAAATCAGTGCTGAGACATAAAGAGCTGTAATGCTGAAGTTTATTTAATTTTTTCCAGATAGTCCATAGCACTGCACCCTGCTTGTATGTCGTCTTCTTATGATATTTAAATCCGTCATATAATATCCCTTTTTTATTTTTAATATATTGAAAATCGGATGGTTCCATGACGAAAAATGAAAATAAATAATTATTTTGTTTTGTTGCAATTGACCTATGACAATTTTATTGACAGCGACAATACATAGTTGTTTGAATGATTCAGTCAGTGAAGTTTAAGTTGATAAAGAAGATTGCATGTGTCACCGCTTTACTTTTATAATAGATTTTAATACACACGTTGGTTCTAAAAAATCCATTTTGTAAATATTCCAGGATCGAGGATTAAAGTGGACATAAAAGTGTAAAAAGATCCATCAATGGATTTTTGTAATTGATCTTAGTGGACGTTGTCGAAACGAGGAGCTGGTGCGCGCGGTTTGGTTTAATATAATCAACGAGTATTACTGGTAAATTTGAACACAAGATTATTCATGAGGACATTCAAGATATGTGCCCCGTGGTCTAACTAGGGAGGACAGGCCCTTACTATATTAATAACATTTGCCTGTTAGTGCACCTGTCGAATAACGGACAAGACTGGCTATCCTTCGCCGTAATAGTTAATACGTAAGATAAAAATAGGTGGGAAAGAGGAAAAAACCGCCTTTAACGGGGTTTGGAAGTAGCTAAAGACAGCAATAAAAAGGAAGAAGGCGGTACTACGATGAGGAAGCATACTAAAGTTGAGAAATGCTGCTAGAGGAACAACTAATCTGCTAGGGCTGAGGACGTTTTACTTCTTCAGAACCAGTGGTAGGATTTTAAATGTTGAAATCTCAATAACAATATAAATGTAAAAAATTATGAAGATGTTTGTATGTTCGATGTTTGTTACTAAATCATGTTCTAATGGCCCAATAGGTTTCAGCCTACAATGACATGTGGACTTCTTTTATTCCCATGTTCCCATGGGATGAGAGAATGAGATCAAAACACCTACCTGGTGATGCAATGGTGAATCAGGGGGCTCAGACTGTCCTGCCGCGAAGTGTGCCGACTGCGGTCGATTGCTGCCCGTGGAGCTACGTAGCGATGACCACCTGTACATAAGTCATAATTCTGTAAAGTGATTTTTAATTTAAACAAAACTAGACAAGAATTTGTTTGACTTGTTGGACTTGTTAATGCCTAAACGTTCTACATACCTGTCTTGTAACGCATGTTGTTGTGACTGGACGGTGGATAGGTTCTGGTAGAAGGCGTCGTGTTGCGCAGGCGCCGATAGGTTGTGGCTGCTCCGGGACTTGCTGGGCCAAGCGCCCGGGGAACCATTCGCTACCGTCGAGTTCACGGCCACGCTAATAGAAATGAAGCATTGAGATATTTTACTATGTACAGTGAGCTGCATAAGTGCATGGACATTACAAAAACTAAATCGTTTGCACCGGTATTTAACATGGTTCACAAATATCTCACTAGATGGCGCCGCGCTACTTTTCAAATGTAAGAAAAACTATCAAAGTAGCTTGTTATTTACGAAACATCATTTTCACTTCTTTTTGTGTATTGATCACAAATTGATCATGCGTTGAAATAGAATATAATACTAGATTTTTTTAGTTTAACTTAATGTTTTAATCTTAGAGTATGAACTTAATTTATAATTAAATGAACTACGTGGGTAGTTTAGTTTATTTAATAGCTGCTTAAACTCAGTGACTTGCTAATTTTTCGTTCGCTAACATCGTCGCTATTTCTATTATCCTTGAGCTGAGTTAACTAAATAATTTTTGCTACTACTTACTACTATAAATAAGCTTATAGCTGGTAAAACCACTAGCGCCATCTAGTTTATTATTTTATAAACTAGGGTTTGAAAGTTCATAGGATTATCGATCTTAAGTTATCCATGCACTTTTGCAGCTTACCGTACGTATCTTATTTAATACAAAAATAAATTCAGGCCGAAAATTTGTTTAATACGTTATAATATAGACAAGTATACCATGTTTTATTTATTTAAATATAAAACTATTATATACATTATTGAAACGCCCATATGATCATAGGTTTATATATAGTCATTTATCATTGTTTCCTCTTAATTAGCTGCTTATACTGAAATAATAATTACATTTCAACAAAAATCTAAAGTTAAGCAATATACAAGCTGATTTTATAGTGGTTTCGAAAAAGAATATTTTGTTTCATACACAGTTTCGGTAGCAAAATCGACTGGAAGTTTTAACTAAAAATTCCAGTCGATTTTGCTACCGAAACTGTGTTTCATTTCATTTTTCATTTTTCTGCAATAATGTGCAGAAAAATGAACAGAAAAATGTACGGGAAGTGTAAAAAAAAAACAAAATTTTCTCCAAATTAGGACTTCCTTACGATTTTACTATCAAAATTGTGGCCGAAACCTTTTTTTTTCGAAACCATTATAAAATCAACCAGTATAACTCAAGTTAATAAGGTCATCTGCGATTCTAATATTAGAAACGTTGAAGCAGTCTACAAAACTTATAGAAAAATCATAAGCAGTTCAGACAGTTCAGTAGTGGAATGTCCTGGCGCTTGTACCTGGCGGGCGGCGCGTGGTGGTGCGGCGGCGCGGCGGCGTGGTGCAGCGCGGGCGTGCTCTTGCTGGACTTCACGGGCTCGGCCGCCAGCCGCGCCGGCAGGTCGCGCTCCGACGCGCGCCGCAGTGCGCCCGCGCTACCGCCGCCCGCTGCCGCTGTAACACTCCCTCTCATGCACTCACACTGTATACGCCGAGCTTACTCAGTACTCGCTACTGCTCCAACGTGCCGACGAATACACGAGTTCGCGCACATGTAGGTAGCGCTACGGTCACCCTTCATGCTGCAAACTCAGCTTAATCTTTTCAAATGAGAGAGTCTAGGAGAACCTTTGGTTCAATGCCTCAAGTGATCGACCATCTCGATGCACTTTATTATTCAATAGAAATATTTTATGAAGAAATGTGAAGTGCGAATCCTATAATATAGTTAAGAGATTTGTCATGAACAATGAATAAGCTGAAAAAAAAATGGTTGTAATATGTAGTTTTGTGTTTATTAAATCTGTCAACTTCCGCATTCTCAACTTAAAAGATACAAAAAATAAATTCTAAATAAGATTGTATGCTGAGGATGTAACTAAATATAAATGAGTGCGAGTGAAAAAATAGGTCAGAAGAACGATTTCTGTAGAACGACGAAAAATAATTGATCAACTACAGTCATGCACCTATGAAACGAAAGTAATCTGTGAAATAACACTAAGAAAAAAAATGGTGCGTCCGGCTATAACACACCTATCGTCATGCGTGTATGAGGCCTTACACGTTGTGCGAGCATCGTCTTCACCGCTGATATCGGGGCAACTGCGTGCGACATCAGCAAGGCGCGAAGTCGTAGTCATGGATACGTCCAGAGAAGATGACGAAGATGGAATCATTGCTACGACTCTTGGCAGTCGATTTGAAAGCATTTTTTCTAAACTTTCGGTCCTTGTAAGCGATTCTTTGCTTTTAGCCTGATCAGAATTCACACTAGAGTGATTCGATCGCAACTTAATATTATCCAGTGTAATTCGTCTAGGTTTTTTATCGACTATTTCATTGAAGACGTAGCCGTTTATGCTTTCAGTGTGCTCCTCGGATGGTAGGTTTGGTATCTCGAATTCGTTGCCATGAGCCAATGTATCCTCACTACCGCGAGACCCATATCTGGACCAGTCCTCCAACTGAATCAATATACTTTTGACTTCATCGTCGGTCATTTTTTTTGCCTTAGTATCAGAATGTTCTGACTTACTGAATTCATATTGTATATCGGCTAGACTGGTACTTGTAGGAAGAATGTCCGTCACATTAGTTGGTTTATCGTCGCGATCGCGAACGCTAAGGTTCGGGCTAGATTGACAGTTTCGTTTATATGTTTTCACGCAGTATTTTAAATTGATATCATTGAAACGTTTGGTCAACTCCTTTACTTTACCGAAGGCAGGTCTGTATTCGTCTGGAGATTTCCACGACTTTCGATTAACACTATCTAATATTTGTTTGGCACCTGGTTCTGAAGGAGTTTGAGTTTTTACCTTCTCTATGTCAATGATTTCATTTGTTGTTTGATCAAACGAGTCTGACGTTGAGTAAGTAGATGGCATTTCAGTATCTTCTGATTTAGCAGAAAAAGAGGTTGATGCACTGAATAGTGCCCTTTTTAGACGGCTTTGAATGTTGCCTATCCTTTCACAATCCTTTTTGACATTTAAATTGAGTTCGAGTTTCTTGTTATTTAGTAAACTCATCATTTCTTTTGGCTCACGATATAAAGGAGAAGACGGGGTCTGACATACTGCGTCGACAGTTACTGGTTTATGATCAGACTCTGATTGGTCCAGAGATAGAGAAGGTAATATTCGTCGTATCTTCGGCGTTGCAACTTTGTTAGGTGGAGCCTCGTTTTCAAATATGAATGGTTCTGAATTGGGTTCATCTATAAATGGTATTTGTTGGGCTTCGGGTTGTGGAGTTCGACAGCATTCGCAAGCCGAAACACATTCGTTAACTCCAGTACACCTGCGCCTATAAAAGTCGTTTTCCTGTGCACGCGATTTGATCAGTTCCAACGTAAGTTTGGTGTCGATAGGCCTCATTTGTGGTGGCAAACAAATTGGTTCTCCGTTATCGCTTAATATCTCATAGTTCGCAGGAGGGTCGGGAACAGGCGGTGGCTCGTCCTGTGACGATTCATCGCCTTGAATAATACAGTCACCTATATCGTTACTCGTAGGATTGAGTTCGTCAAAATCTTCACAAGTAAATGTGAACACAGGAATGGGATGAGGAGATGCCGCTTGACACTTAAGTTCTATTGGACAGCCTGGAGTATCGGGTGATAAATCGTCCTGTAATTGGTTGTTCTCCCTATCCAATGTCACTATCAACCTAGGTATGGAACCATGATAATACGGTGTCCATTCGTCGCTCTCATCGGTACTAGATTCCGTAGATTCATCTCTCAAAATTTGACATCGGTTATGACACGGCCGGCGTCCATATCCTGCAAAAATACTTACGTAAACTTCGATTCAACGGTAGTTCGTATTATCTAATGAAAACAAAAGAAACTTGACAACGATCTTCAACAAAAATATACGACAGAAACAAATAATAATATTCAACTAGAGGCTACAACATATGAAACAAAAACATCGAGGCGGCAAATGAAGAATAAATAATTGAAACACCACGGACGAAGCTAACTTCAAAGCAAAGAAGCGGCCAGTAATCGAGAGATGTTACCGAGCGTGTGGGTGGCGGGTATAAAAGGCGTATATTGCGCCGATGTGTAAAATGGCCAAGACATAATTGCCTGCAGTGGCGAGCTCAGTGAGCGGCGAGGTGGGCTTGAGCAGCGCCGGGTGCATGTTCGTGAACGTGCCCGAGTTGCGGCGCAGGCGGTGCTCGTACTGCACCTCGTCGTCTGCGCGCGGCGGCGGCCGGGCAAGCACAGGACGGGTTATTCAAAACATCTACTGAACATCACTAATAACAAATTCGCTTCCAAAAGTCCATACTTCAAAAATATTAGTCTCCAAACTTTCAGATATAATAATAATATTAAATAAAAATATAAAGGTGTTAATATCATTATAAAAATCAGTTATGCTATTGAAATTAACTAAAACTTTCAAGACTTTTAGTCTCGAACAATTCGCGTGTATAATTTCCTTTTGAGATTATGACATGAGGCACAATATTGAGTTGATATTCACTAGTCTACTTAGTAATATGTAATGACAAATATAATGAGGGCATACCTTGCCGTTGGTTGTACGCAGGTTGGTGTAACAGTGTTGCAAGTCCGTGCAGCAAGGCACCTTGCTTAGCCACCTCGAGAGTGACCGTTGGTCCTGTACGTACTAGATATTCTGCTGCCTATAGAAGTATAAACAATGATTACATTAGATGACGTCAGAGAAACATTTTTCTTTCTGTTGATTAAAAAAAATCTTTTCTTTCGTCTCCACTTTTCTGTACAAGTCAAGGCGCTCAAGGGCGCTCGCCGCTTTTCATGATGATAATATAGATATTATGATCAGTAACAAATACATTAATTTCATGATAGTCTCATATTACTACAGAACATACCTTCTCTTGAGTGATCCCTACGAGGGACTGTCCGTCGACAGACAACAGCTGGTCTCCCGCCGCTAGGCGCCCATCGGCGGCGGCCGCGCCTCCCGGCACCACTGACTTGATGTATATTCCTAGTTTCGTTTGACCCGCACCCTACATCGAAAGCGATATTTGTGTATAGGTTATTTCTTTATTTCTAAATCAATGGTATACTGTATGAGAGTGAAATGAGATTCATTTTTTATAGATAAATCAACCAACAAATCGGGGGCACAATACACAAATAGGAAAAAGTTTATTCCAAAAGTCACAATCATTAGTCCGAATGATTCGAAACTTCGAAGGCAGCAATTCTATTTATTAAAAAGTCAAAATTCCTAATATTCATAAACACAATTGTCAGAATGAATGTCATTTCATCAAAATTTAGAAACAGCACAAACACGAATACTATATTTAGTAAAACTGCATGAGTAATATGAGTAAATAAGGTTGCTTTACTGCGGCGCCATAGACTTTCATGTTTGTAACTGAAACTACTGATTAATTAATAAATATGTATAATAAACATTGCAGGACGTTTAACACTGAAAATCCGTTCATTATCTACTTATAAAAGTCTACACACATGCCGTAGATTATCAGTTCGGTGGCTCACCTTGGCGGCGACGATGCTGAGCCCCATGCCGTTGGAGTTCTTGTGCAGGTGGATGATGACGGTGTTGGGGCGCGCGGGCGGCGGCGCGTGCCCGCTGAGGTACACGGTCCACACGCCGGGCGCGTGCGGCTGGTGCGCCAGGCGGCACAGCCCGCCGCGCTGCAGCGGCGCCACGAACTCCGCCAGCCCCGGCGGCACGCCGCACACCACCTCCGCGCTGAACCCGTCGCTGGGGATCAGCAGCCCCGCGCCCAGCCACGAGCTCTCCTCCAGCCGGATCTGTCGAGACCGCACGCTCGCTCGTGAACACCACAGGTCGATAGGTTAGACAGTAGACGAACGAGACTGCGAGGTCTCGGCGCACCGACCTCCCGTCCGTCGGCGCGGTACAGCTCGTCGGTGTGCGAGCGCACGTAGGCCACGCCCGCCTCCAGCACGTCGGGCGGCGCCAGCGGCGCGAGCAGCGCGCGCGCCTGCACCGAGTTCAGCTTGAAGCACGCCTTCAGCGCCGCGCGCACCTCCTCCTCCGACCGGTACTCTCCTTGGATCAGGCGAGCTGGAAATACCGATACGAGTTACTCAGGGACTCACTCACAGGCCCGAACAACAGTAACAGACAAAAATTCCGATTTAATGATTAACGGACGAGGCTCTGCCGTGAGTTTTCCTCTCAATGTTCAGATGAACTCTCAACCCTGAGAGGAAAACTCGGTATCAGCAGCGCAGTCGCTCGGTAATCGAAACCTGGACTCCGAATGAAGTTAAAGTTCTGGGTTCAACTTGAAAAACGCTAAGAAGATAATGAGGGTGATGCTCTACCGGCTTGGTTCATGCGCGCGAAGTGGCACTCGGCGGCCAGCTCCAGGCCCTGGCGCTCGGCCCACGCCGCCAGCACCTTCAGCCGCGCCGACAGCGCCGCGCCCCAGCGCGCCGACACCATGCCCGCCTCGCTCACCAGCTGCGCACAAGCAAGAAACACTACAGGTACAGTCACCACACTGATACGGAAATGCCGTCTATTACTACCAATAAGAGGCAATCGTGTAGTGTGCCAGTATTGTCGTCCGGATGTAGAAGATCTGCAACAGCAATTCTGTCACGTGCAGCGTACACCTCATGGTATGCGCAGACAAGGGAATATTTTACACAGATCGCTTACAACACTGTAGTATATTGGCATTACCATAATGACCGATTAAAATCACCGAATACGAGAATTCCTCAAATGACCAGAACAAAAAATATGTCGAACGTGTTCTCATTTGTAACGTCTCTTAGTTTTCTAGAACATTAGGTAAATAACAACATGACACAATGTCAGAATATGAAAGCATAATTATGTATTGTCACTTACTTTGTTGAAGCAGACTGCGTTGATATAGTGGAAGAGATGCGAAAACAATTGTATAGTAAGAGCAGCGTTCACTCGACACCTCCGCAGCAGGACGATGGCGGCCGCCAGTGCCTGCAGGGTGGGCGCCGTGGCTTCGTTCGCGTCGGCCACGGCCGCGCTAGTCAGAGTTGCTAAACCTCGTGATAGCTCTTCTTGGAAGCACGTTACTAGGTTGCTGAGAAAATGTGACAAGGAATTATTTTCTATAGCTCAACGTATATTTATCTTGGACCTAAAATGTGCACTACACACACAGAATATCTTTGGGCGTCTTTTGAGCATAGCTCGTTGCTTATGGGGTGTCATGTCGGTTTTGAGCTTAAATCATAGATTTTGCCAGGGCCTCCTTTCAGTCGCAAACTTGATTTAAGTTATGTGGCCCGTCCGAGGTGTACTATAAATAGCTTAGTTATCTTAGATATAAGTATAATGCAAGCAAACTAGATTACACTGTCCTGGGGATGTTCCAGGGATGTCGCCTTGTAATCAGTTTACTAAGGATACAGCATTATCATGACATTCATAATCTAAGGGTAGGAATAAAAGATTTCTTGCGCGTTAAAATAAAACGACGAAATAATTATATTAACCTTAGGTGGTAGAAAGCACTTAGACGGGTGATAACGTAAGTGGGTGCGAGGGTGTTTAATTTGATTTCGTGTTAAAGCTCACCTAAAAGCATTTTGTACAGTTATTGATAGCAGATCTTGAGCTTGTGTGGAGAATGATGATATATGTCTGTCATATTTTAAGAAATGTAACAGTTCACTGGCGTTGGTCATCCAGAAAGCCTGTGCTGCAGAGTCAGTGCATCTTTCCTGTGAAATTAAATATAATTGTCAAGTGAGAAGTAGTATAGAAAGTTTTCAATGTTAAGAAACACGTTATCAATATAAGAAACATGTAGTCATAGTAAACCTAAGTGAAGAATCACAGTAAACGTAGTTCAAGTTAAAGAACTTGTATGAGAATGACTTGCATTATCCGGTTAAAGTCCGGCCAAACGGTCATTAATAACCCAGAAAGCTTTTCACAGCGAGTTAACAACATAATCCTAGGCGCCATACCGTGACAAAAGTTACATTAACTAGACAATACCTCTGCTATTAAGATTGTATATCGTACTTACAGGAAGTATGAAACAAGTATGAATATAGACGGTAAGAGTAGAGGTAGGCCCAAGAAAAGATACATGCATTGTGTGAAGGAGGATATGGCAAAGAAGAGAGTGCTTGAGGAAATTATATCTGACTGGAATGTATCGAGGAGAGTTTAGGGGATCGGACAGTATTCGGATTAAAATTTAAAATGTACTTAGATAAAATAAGTATACTGTTTTACGATTATTATAATTCATTTAATGACTTTTAAATAAAGGATTAAAATTTTGTTATTTACAATATTCTTAATCTGTACTAAAACACGAATCACAGTGGGTGACGACATAAGTAAGCAATCATTAATAAATTTGTGCCACTAAGGGTTCCTGCTAGCTTTTGCATCATCAGACTCACCATGATCCCCGAAAGCTATGAAGATTAATTTAAAACACTTTCTGAAAATTTGTCCGATCCCCTATTGCGTGGTACAATGGTAGGTAGACGAGGACGTATGATACAAGTTAATATACAAATGAAAACATGAAGACAACAACCTGTACGGTGGCGTGAATGAGCGTGGCGACGTGGTGTAGGAAGGCGGTCAGTTTGTGTGCACGTTCCGTCGGCGTCAATTCAGGTCGGTAATGAGTCGACGCTCGATATCTGGAAGGGAAATAAAATGGGTCTGAATTTCTACTGCGCTCTATTATTCAAGGTTCAAAGCAAATACGAGAAAAACTAGTATAATTATCGGTGTGCAGTAGTTAAACGAGAGTAAAGAGTTTCGAACTCCTATAACTATTATTAACATTACTATTTCCGGTATACATTTACGTGCTGGACCAATGAATCTAATGTTACAAAGAGAATCGTATCTATCTCACATTTTTTTAAACTAGTCGCATTCACTTTTTTTGTCTTGGCCAAAGAAACAAACGAGATCACTGTTATTTTGAGCAAATGCAATTTAAATTTACGTAAAATATCATTGATCACACAAGATATTTTGATCCCTCAAAACAAGATTAATATAAATTACGATAAACGAAATGGGTATGTATATTGTAATAAATAAACACTATAAACTTTGGACTCCAACATCAATCATGGAGACCCCACCACTAGTAAATAGAATAAAGGAACGAAGAAGATTTATGAGGGCGCGTCGAAAGAGTTTCTTGTGGACAGTGAAGGCTATATTATTATGGCTATTAATCACGAAACATTAGCTCAGGGGTAAATCAAGCTTAAAAACTTATTTTGGCGTATAGGGTTCAGGGTACCAAAGTTCTGTATGCGCCACCATACTTACTCGTCGATTAAAAGTAGCTTTACATAGTCTATCATAGTTAACAGGATTTAAATTACTTAAAATAAATAATTCATTTCAGATAACAGGGTCCATATCTGGGCTAATAACAATGTAACTCAAAAATAAATATTAGAAGTCAAAATTACATTTCAAATTACTTGAGTTTTAAAATAAACTTTTGTATTAAGTTTTATTTTCTTTTCATTTAAAAATTACATAAATATCACGATACACTTTCTTTCAGATATACCTAAAAAATATTATATATTAATAAATATTTTATCAATAAAGTTGAAGAACTCCAAAAGTGAAATTCGTGTGAACACTGCATAAATAAGCAGAGGTCAAACTAACCTTCATCCCGGAGCGGGAAATGAAATCGGATGGAATGTTCCGCCACATCGCCTTTTCGATCGCTTATTGAATCGGAACTAGATTGGCAATTTGGTATAAAAGACTTATGTGATCCTATATGAGGCTTTATATTTTTCAATGGTTTTCGGAGCAGTAACGTCTCAGATATTTAACTCAACCTCAATAGGCTTTTGTATCCGTTTCAGAAATTCATGGGCTGTTCCATGATGAAAATCAGTTTCGCTATTAACAAATGAATTGTTTGAAGTAAGAATTAAGTTATTTTCGCGATTACGTAGAATGTCCTCTTTGAAATACCCAATCATGTCTTTATTTCCTAGAGGATATATCTAGGCCACCCCGCTTATACATCAGGTGGCCTATTTTCATTTGTCTTTAGGATCACATTAGGAAGTAAAACATCGCTATTTCGCATAACATATTATATTGTGTACATAACATGGTCAATATCCCGGCGAGTGTTATATTCGACACATAGTGTGGTTAAATCGATGACATTTTTCGTTATTAAACGGTATTTTGTTGTACACAAACAATGAATAGTAAAATAGAGTGAACTCTTACCTAGCGCATAAGTATAGTGTATATACAGGAGCTAGTTTGAACGCAGGAGCGTGAGGATCTAGCCTTGTGATAACAGCTGCAAGAAATTGTGCTTGACCGGCTTCTGGGAACTCCAAGACTGCAGGCAGGATTGCTTCTTGACACGGACGAGCCCCACTGACCACACTGCTCATCCTGGCCATCATATTAAAGTGTTACATTGCAAATTTGAAAAATCTTACATATACAAACATTATACAAATTAGAAATTCAATTTTTGAATGGGAATACCAACAGAATTTATGAATATTATTACAAACAACATCTGTATAACATGAATAAACAAGCTGTTCTCATTTCAATAAACATGAACTTCGATGGGCTGGGAAGTTCTGAAAGGATTAAAATTCTGCAAAGTTAACAGACGAATATTATTAATATTAAGTTGGCGTATAAAATGATAAAGAGAAATGTTAAATAATTCTATTTAATGAATACCTGTTATCGTGACCAGAGCCCCCGCTCTTAGCGCTGCAAATACTCTTTGTCTCGACATTGCCGTCAAGATCGAATGTTGTCTCATAATTGTCTTTGTACTGTGAATTGGCAGTGCGGTTCACATTAGAACTCTGATCTTGATCGTTGTACACAGAGCTAGAGTGGTCATCTTTCGCGTATTCATCTTTCGAATCACTTAAATGCTGTGACATTATGAGCGACTCATTATCAAGTTTTAACGTATTATTGTTGTACGGAGGTATCGTCTCGTTGGCGTCTCTATAGTACGTGTCGTGTGACACTGGACTCATAGTTCTTTGATACTCTGTGTCGTTGGTGGAATTTGCGTTCGGGTCGAGCGGGTCGGGCTGGTGTGAGGACATCGAAGTCGGCGACATGGCACCGCTATTCTCGCCGGGAGATGTCGGCGATCTAACGTAAGGGTAACGTACACAAGCGGATATTCGTGAGCCAGTGACAGAAACATGCAAAAGAAAACAAACAATGATAGATGAAATAACATAAAATATACAGAAAGTGATTAGATAAGCAACGGGACAGAAGTGTGTTTTCCTACCGAATTAATTCAAATTATAAGTAACACATTATTGCTGCATTTGTGCCATGAGTTCCTATCAACTATTTATCAAACAAATAAAGGTTTGGGTTGTTACAACACTTAATTAACTATAGGGGGCGCAACTAACCACAACATATAAGTAACGAGCGAGTGCGTAACGTATAAGTCTATTCTCACCTGTCGTATATTGAGCCGGAACCGAAGTGCTGCGATTGAGCTAAATTCCTGTTAATGAGGTTCTCTTGTGTGGGGTCTACGAAGCGGAATGTTGAAACTCGACCGAATTTAAGTAGGCAACCGTGCTGCGAGAAATAAAGTCATATTAATTGGAATACCAATCGCAAGAAGCCCTTGTCTCGCTGCAAGCGATTAGTATGTGCTATGTGCGCCAATTAAACCTTAAACATTAATTCTAATTATGTTTCTTGGTGGTAGTATATTTATAATTTCTTCACACTGAAATTACTGGATGGCTTTGGATAAAATAGCAATCGAGATAATATAGGTATGTCCCACTTTTTTGAGCTACTTTTACACTGAAGTACTTAACCTATTTGTGTAAGGTATGTTGTTAGTCCCGAAGATTTTGATGCGGCCTTCAAACATCCACATCTCAACACACTTTTGTTCCCTACATAAGGTTTAGTAATATCTTACCGAATATAATAAACATTTCTATACCCAGTATTGCCAAATACATACGCGAAATAAGAAATAAGCTATTGGTATGGAATATGGATATACACTGTTGTCATTTTTAAGTGGGTGGTTAGACAAATACTTTTACAAATAAAGTTCTACTATAACAATTTATAAGAACATTAGGGGCAACTGAATAACCTTGGTGTACGAGTTCAACGTGGCTGGAATATATTATCACAAAGGTATTGGGATTACAAAAGCAATAGGTACACTTACCTCCACAGATCAAAATAAAAGAATATTTACGGATTATTTCGAAATCTTGATAAATAGCTTACTTGGAAAGAAAAAGAAAAATGTCGAGGGAGGCCTAGCAGACTGATATTTATTATGTTTTCGACCCCACCGCCGGCGCCGGGATGAAATTTCAATCCTGTTAAGGCAACCCATGTAAATCTATTCCAGACTATAGCAGTGCCCTACCATCGCAGCACACTGCTTATCCTGCCTAGGTAACTAGTACCCCTAAGGGCATTTATTAAAAATTAGGGTCGCCAAATTGATAGGTTATTTCATATAAAAAAATAAGAATAGATAACTTCAGACGACTTACTCTATATAGAATGAACAGTAATGAAAATATTAAAGTGCGGCGAGTGACCTAAGTAGAAAACGGTTTAACTTTTGTATTAAGATAGTGTGTCATTTGCTATTCTTTGTTCTATGAACCTTTTTACCTATGAAGCTAAATAACATTACATCTATTACAACAAAGAAATGAAACTAAACAAATTTAATTTACAATGTCCGTATAGAACTGCACTGCTAATGAAACAAGCCCATTCAATACAACGTAAACATTAACAAAACGTATATGTTATTATTATATAATATGTTTTCTTTTCATTAAACAGACGAAACAATGCGCTCGTTCCTGTATAGTGAATGAAACAAGGCTGGCTTCGGGGTAAAAATATATTTTAGTCGTAGTTTTCTCAAGACAATATCCGAGCTAGAATATGATACGACGGATATGAGCGTCTTTGTGTTAAGTGCCCCTTTTAAAAGAGGCATACAAGGAAAACGACTGTTCCTACTGTTTGTTGTGAGTCTGAAATATATAACATGCCACTGCTTTTTTACTAACTTACTGAATAACGTTGGTAGCTTAATGGTTAAGGAGCCTTACGATCGAAAGGACCCGAGTTCGAATCCTTGCCATGATACTATCGACGTGAATACAATCAATTTATCTTAGTTGGAACGGTAACAGTGAACATTTGAAATTCCGGTTGTTAAGATTCTTAAAAAAAAGTTACACTAGAAGAATAAAGTCGTATTTAGCCATAGCATAGAGAAGGGCTGTAACACTAAGATTTATTATTTTATGGTGACGCAGTATCGCCCGCGATTCATAGTAAGTACATATTATTATGATTAATGACTTCAAAACTTGACCGTTTTAGGCTATACATAAATACTAATGTAGGTGGCCTAAATTTCTACATTGCTTCTTTTAGATTTTCGATTACTCAGGATAACTACTGAATACAAAATCGTATATTTTTATTCAGTATAGGTAGGTACATCCTCTTTTTTCTTTTTGTAATATTTTGTATTTAAATTGCTTTCTTTGGGCATGGAAAACATGAATTGAGCGTGGCTGATAAAAGGGGATGAGTTTTGGTAGTTATAAGTTACAAAAGACTTTATATTTCTTTCGACTTCTACATACACCTCAATAATTCACTGATAACTTCGAACGTCGAGCGACGAGTCCCAACTATTCGAATCCTGTTAAAACTATAATGTACTAAAGTTAGAACACAGACGATTATTATTTACCTGTAAGCGTTGCGTGTGCATAATTCGACGTCCATTGACGTACACGTGCGCATCTGCGTGTAGCGGAGTCACAGTGTAGCCACCGCCTTCGCCTGGCGCGACCACGCAATGTCGCGGTTGAATGGACGGTCCATATAGCTGGAGAGTTGTACCGTTGCCCGAACCCACCTGTATGATTAATTGCTATTACTACTAAAAACTAACAACAAGGAATAATGATAATTTTAAGGAGCTTGTAGTGGTAATTAATTTGAAAATGGTACTCTGGGAGATCTGACAAAAGTGAAAAGTTAGGCAATAAATGTAAATACAGAGCTGTGTCATATGAATTGTCATAGTAAATATCATTATAAGTTTCGCGAGTTCAATGGCTCTTTTTCCTCTACCAGAAAATATTCTATGAAAAATGTCCAACGCCCCCAATTTTATCAATTTAATAAATTATACCGAATCCATTTTGCATAATATTACAGGCTCACAACGAAAAATTATATCAAGACTGACAGCTAACTTTGTTTACATAAACAGAGATCAGAAGTTTTCCCATCGCTATACTCTACTTAAAATGTACTCTTTATATTAGATAAGTTTGAACGCGCGTGGGATAGAAGCAATAAAGCATAAATTCATTGCTAAGGTGTAACGTCGCGTTAACAAAAATTTAATTAGCGTTATGAAAATTGTGCGCTAAAAGTAACGGTTATATTTGATTTATAAATTTGTTGTCATTTACAATGATGACAGTTAAGCCGCCACTTCGTCGGCGCGGACATTTTTTGCGCGAAACCTATTTGTTTTATGAAACAAAAGATTATGCTCTCCTATATTACGTCTTATAACATAAATATCTGTAATTGAGTCTACCATCAAAATCGGTTCAGCCGTTTCGCCTTTCTATTACCTAATTCAAACAGACGGCAATTTAAAAATAAATGTTTATTGTTGTAGGTACGTCTTAAGTACAGTACAGTTAAACCATTTAAATTAGAACTCGTTTTCCTTGATTAAAACTAGACTGCCTCTGAATTTCTACTGAAATGCCTTTAGACGTTTGAACGAATCAAATTCAGGTTGGGGTAATACTCTGTCTGTTCCTCTGTCCATCTCTTAACCCCATTATTATCTTACACACGATGAGTAAATATCATATCAATGAAGGATTTACAATGACCAGTGAATTTTACGTTGCATTATCTTCAAGGTCAAAGCCCTTTATGTAATCATCTGGTAAATACCTAGCTACTACGGTACTTAATAATTCAACCGGAAAGAATCAGCATTCAGTATTCAAATATTTAATATAATACTCAGCAGCCTGAGTACTAAGTAAACGTTCTGGATGATTTTAGGACTAATATTAATATACATTTTTTTCCTCTTTAACTGCATGGATGGATGTACTATCATCTCATAAAATCTTCATAGTAATGAAAAAAAATCATGTACCTAGATTGTTTATGTTGAGAGAGTTTTTCATTTGCAGAGTTCCCTTGAAAACACTTAGGTTGCATAGGGTTAGTACTAAAAGTATGATTAACGTCCGGAATTGAGAGGACTAGCCGAACTAAATAATGAGTAGATAGTTATTTCCCCTCAGCATGTAATATCGATGTTGATGTGTCGGTAATGGATATTGTTAGAATATTTCCAAAGTTACGGGTATAGCGTATCGCCTCACAGCAGACTGATCGATGACAACATCTGGCTTTTCTCAACTGAGTCATTTCGTGTTAAGTCGTCTAAAACGTTTGTTGTATGTGAATTTATGTCCTTAGGGTTTAATCCACGTTATTTTATTATCGTATTTATCCTTTTACATTTAGTTTTGGTTAATTATGCGGCCTACATGCTAATAAGCGTCCCCTATTGCGAACACCAGTGGAGTGGACCTTTTGAATTTTAATAACGAAAATTCTTCAGCTTTTATGCGGAATAGCTATGTAAATTAATTAGGTAATGAAACCTTCAACGCACGGGCGCGTATGGATATTATATTTATGAACTGCGTTCACGCGATCGACCGATTTTAACATCTATTAAATTTTGTCTATTACGTTCACAGCTATACAAACATGGGACTATACGTCCCATATTTGAATAGCCGTGGAAGTAATAGCCCCGTATAGTCATAGCAACTGTTACCCAAAGAACTAATATTTATCCTATAAATAACATAGAATGTGGCAAAATATACGATTCCATTTATCACTTCGGCCTTTCACTTTCCTTATTTTTCAATAAACCAAATTACTTTTTACCCGCATTATCAATCATTTTAAGTAGGAAGCCTCTTCAAATCGATATGTAAATTTAATTTATTACTTAACAGTTTGCAATTCACAAAAACTGAAGTGTTATTAAGATCATAATATATGACGCAACTTTTTAAATTTAACAGATTGTACCTAAAGGATATAACAATACTACCTCAACGACATCATTGATTCTGAGCCGACGGCCGTTCTCGAGTGGTGTTGCATCGGGTGCCATCTCAACAAGCATGGGTTCGTTGCTGGGCCGGCCGCCAGCGGTACCGGCGCCCACCTTCTTCTTGCGCCTGCGAGGCTGAACGTCCGCTGGCCGCCGCCGCACGTGAAACATGATGGAGCCTACAAAAATTAACATACGTCATCCGTTTGTTGAAACAGTGAAGGCTGTAAACAAAGACTGTGTTTAAGGTGCTTGAAAATATTTGAAAACTGAAATTTATCAGGCAGGCGTATAAACGGAAATATATACCTATTTAGCGCATACTATTCAAAGCTAACAGACACAAGTAATATGATTAGGCAGCCAAATTCAATAGCAGTTGCAGTCTTCAAGTTATGATTGCCATTGGTGCCATGCGAGATGACGATGGATAGATTTATAAACTTACTAGATATAACCTAAACTTACACAAGCAAATCTCAAAAATGTGATATGGTATCGCAATTTTATTACGCTTATTTATACTTTTATTTTGTGATTAGTAAAACCTATTTTCTAAAACAGATTAGTGGAAACTTATCAGAAATAAAAAAAATCAGTAAAAAGTTAGATAAATAACCTATTTCAATTCTATAAAAGGGTGAAAATATGGTAAAATTACTTATACCCAGTGGAAGCGGGAAGAGTCAGGTGTGCCTACCTAATGGAAATTTATAGATATTACGGAGCGATTAATATGACTGTTTAAATTTGAAACAGCTGCATGTTTTTGGTAAACCGTATGTATGTAGGTAAGTACATGTACATGGTTAACGAGTTTATAACGTACCTACCTATCAAATCCACGTTTAGAATACGCAAGTAAATGGTGTTATATGGAGGGCGTAATTAATGTATAATTACATTTGGTGACAGGGCGATTTATTTCCATAGAATCGGAAATGTTGTGGTCATTTAGGTCAAAAAGAAGTTAGTAGTATGTAAGACGCACCTAATCTATACTAGACATAAAACATAACATAACCTAGAACCACATAGGTATAATTATTGTACTGAAAGGTACGACACATTGGTAGTATCGACAATTACCTACAACTATTATAATTTAATAAATGAAAGTGAGAACAATAACTATTAATACTAAAAATTATATTAGTCTAATACAAAAACATAAAAGCAATAGTATGTTAAATTAAAAACTGGAAAGTATTACTACAATGAATAAAAAATAATAATAATATTTACATAAATATGTAAGTACTTACTAAACTACTACTTATGTAAATATTACTAGTTTAAAAAATGTAACAAACATTTAGATAAGTAAGTACATAATGCATCATCAAATTCCTCCGCATGATCACCGTACCATTCCCAGAAGGCTACTACCACATTATTAAATCTTTATCAATGCTTATTCCATAATAATAATCAGTCTTCTGGACCCCAATTCTATTAATTGTTACCCATAAACACATAAGATTACAAAAATACAAGTTTCGACTTTATTAACATTAAAGTTAAGTTAAGTTAAGTTCAAAATTAAATGAAAAAGAATTCAATGCATCGTTTCAGTCATTTTACATGTTATTTAATTTTAGACCTTAACTGCACAGCAGTGAAGTAGTTGACAAGAATTGCTACTTGTCTAGGCTCCCAGGGCTTTTCCATCCTAAAAATCAGGATATAATGTTAAATGTATGAGACTGACACGTATTTTGACGTTTATGTATTTATGACAGGCGTGAACGAATGTCAATCCCATACATTGATCAATCTATTCCATTTCACTTGCCACTTGTAAAGGGCCCCCGGTGGAACATTGTGTTACAAGAATATCGTTTTATTTTTGACATTTTAAAGACTGCTGATCTAGACTGAATTCTTTATGAAAAAAATCCTTTGATGAAAAATCATTCATATTATGATATGTATGTATGCACGTATCATAATATGAATGATTCCATGATCATCCTCTAATATGATAATCATAATATTTTTGACGTCTACGTGATTTAATTTGATTACTTCATCTTCAGAAGTAAGCCCTGTCACCCTCATCTTTTCCTCTCTTTCATCATTCCTTTCTTTCGTTGAGATAATTTCTACAGAGCCTAGCACTGTGGTAGGGTAACTACTTAATTTATTATTAATTATTTACACTAGCTGGTTTAAAATATAATCTGATAAGAATGATTGTTTCCAGTTATATATATATTCTTAGGTGGTAAATAAACAGGTACCTACTGATTCGTTAATTCATACATACATACATCTTGTAATTTTATCAACATTACGTAGAATATGAAAATACACAAAACTAACTTCATAATATATTTCTCGTAGCCAATTTTAAATAGAATTGTTTAAGAGGGCAATAAAAGAGACATTCGCTATACGCTCTTCAACGTTAAATATTTATTACCTACACCCCAGTCTCACCCCGCACTGCGCAGGCAGAGAAAATAACAAAATATAAACAACATCTCTAACAAACCATGTCAGTCTGTTTTTCCTTTACTAAGCAGGTTTTAATTGTCTGAGCGAGCAAAGCGAGCGAGTTCCTGTTTCGACAATGTAATCGATTTTGCTTTTGTCCGTATCTAACTGTCAGTGGGTTTCTCAGATTTTCAACAAACAAAGGCAGACATGTTCTTAATCTTTAATTTAAAATATATTATAACTTTTGCCGAGAAAGTTTTATCAATAGTGGGGAAGAAAATGGGACGAAAGGGGTAAGTTTGCTCTCCCATTTTTTATGAACTGATCATTGTTAGCTCAAAATCAAGGATATGGTTCCTCACAGGTGTGTGCTAAGTTTAGTAAAACCTATCGCATATTATAGACTTATACTTTGTTTGTACATACTCTCAGACATAAGCAAAATTATCTATATCCGTGATATCTACTCATCACAGAAGTATCAAATAAGCAGTACCTACTGTAAATGTTGCAGGGCAGCCCATAAAAGGTCATAGTAATTTGTGATTGATATATTTGACTGAGGCTCTTATGGACCTAAAATATCCTCTAAATGTGCAGTGGCTACGCAGCTTTTGACGTTTGAGGCAAGCACGGTGTGCCACGACGGTGAAGGAGTTCAAATCCACCAATAAATCCCCGCGCGCCATGTTCATGATATGTGACGATATACATGTCTCCAATCAATAGATTCTTGATAAACACTAATATTCAGGTCAAAAAGCTCTTTTATTAAGGTCTATGTTCACTTGGCAGGGTTTATCAACAGATCTAAAGAACCCCTGGATACTAGGTTATACAAACAAAGAAACAATATTATTTTACTTGTCGCGTTAATCCCTCCAACTAAATTAATAGCTTGTGAGTGGGTTCACGTCAGTAGGGTAATGGTCAGAATTTGAACCCGGGACCTACCAACCGCGAGTCTGGTTCCTTACCATTAAGCATACGCCACGCGACCGAAAGTAATTATTTTAATGAACATACATTCATCTAACATTTGACAAATTAATGAAACCAATTTGTTTATCGAATCGCTTGGGAATTAGGGGCTATGTGCCAGCGAATATAAGGTAAAATATCATGATGTGTATGATCCAAAATCTTGTCTGAATCCACGTACCTGGACTCGTAGTCTGTTGATATTCGGTATGTAAATATATAATCCACAATTATTTATTATATAATACATACTACAATATTTTCTATGATGGCAGGTACTTACGGGTAATATGACAATATAAGCAGACGATAAAATGGCTAAACACAATAAGTGAAAATTTTAGAAGCTTTACTTTTAGTAGCATCTTGAATGTGTAGGTAAGTGTACTCAAGCGCGTGTTAGGTTGTGTGGCGTGAAGCGGGATGGAGGAGGAAAGGGGGACCGGTGAGAATGAGGCAAGCCCACCTCTAGTGTCAACATCATTAGAGTCTACACTGTCCCGTCGCTCTACTGAAGCTACGAGAGCTGCTACGAGCTACAAATTTTCATATACTACGGCAGATCTGGTTTATTTTACAGCAACTACTCACGGTAAAAGACATTGTTACTGAAATGTTACTGGAGGCGGTAGGCGTGACAAGCAAAACACTCGATTAGTTTGTGCTGTAAGTAAATTAACTGGGACTGAGTAATTGAATACATAAACATAAAGGTCCACTATATTCTCAGTAATTAAATAATTTGTACGCTAATACTATACTTTCTGACTAGGGCATCCGTTTTTTATAGATCTAGGGGGAAGTTAGTAATAAATAGGATTGGTTCAGAGGTTGAGTATAACTGTCACTTATTTCCTATATAGTTGTAACTTGTAAATGATGAGAACTTAGAATAATCTTCTCGATAAAATACTTTACACATACACGTAGATCACTTTAGTGTTACTCATTCTCAGTATAAAAATACATAAACTAACTTATAATGAATGGATGACCGTCGCTGTAATAAAAAGAAGATTGATTGTTAAAGAACTTATGATTAATAAACATTTGACTTGAAAGGTATTGGCACAGGGTAGATAATTGGTATTGAATTATATTGAATTTGGTAAAAGTAGTTTGTTTACTTAGCAAGGGCTTGCACTTACCGGTATATGGAGCAACGTTTTCAGACCTGAGCACAAGCCAACATAGTTATACATTAGCACTAATACAGCACAATTTGTCAAGTATGTACGATGTATCGCAATGTATTTCATTTGGAAACCGGGTCAACAGTCTCAAAATTGGCAAAGTAAGCCTTGTTCGAGCTCAAATATACAATGGAAATGTGGTTTATGAGGTCGTTTGGTGGGACATAATACACGTATATTAACAATGCACTTGGGTTCAACAGAATGGCAAAATCAATATACCCACCGAGCAATGCTACCTATATTAACTATTCACGTGCTAGTAAATACTTAATGTACGGGTTTGATCACTCCATGTTATAGACGTTTTAAACAAGACGTCAATATCTTGATGGTATCTAAAAGCACTTGACTTTTTCCATGGGGATTGCTATCATTTTGCAGTTCTGTTGACCAAATCTTCAGAGAACATCAAACGTATAAAAAGACATTTAAAAAGTTTGAAAGCGCACTTGGAACATCACCTAATATAATTTCTTTTTGTTTATTTCGCAACCGTGAACCAAATGACCTGCTAAATAGCATATCTTTAGGTGTACTGAGCCATCACCCGTTTCAATAACAAAATAGTAGCGCGTGGTAAGTTCAAACCGGCCGGCGGTCTAATTGTAACTGGACTAACTGCCATACCACCACTACGTCATAGAGTGCCACCAGTGTCCGCGGCCCGGCAACTATGCTCAACCCATGATGCAATACAGGTTAAGGACTGTGTTTGTCTAGTACTAAATGTCAACACATTGTGAAAATAAAGTGAGTCATTTCCTTTTTAACCTCTGTCTCTGTTATCAGAGAGACATGTGGGAAAACTGGTGGCTGGAAAAGGAGCTATGAAATATGCTGCGATCGATGGCATAGATGCTACCTTTCTGGCAGAAAAGTAACGCTTTAGAAACATTAAGACTGTTCAACAAACAAAAAGATATGTTAGTAATGAGGTGGATACCCCATATTACCCCAATACTTTTCACTTGCACATTTTAGCAGTAGTGAGAAAGTGGACACCTTTATAAAAACAAGTGGAGAAACCGAGAACTGAAGCGTGTGCCAATCCTACTTCGGTAGATTATTTCCCAGGAACACTAATACTGAATATATTTTTACAAAAAAGCTGCTGGTGTTACCAGATCTTTGCTACAATCTTTTTTCACGTTTTACCACGAGCAACGGATAATTTTCTAAACCAAACAACTTTTTGAGCCGCTTTATAAGCTCCAATAAATCATGGAGGACACGAAGAGTACTTCAATGTTGTGGGTTTAATTAATTTCAAGTCAAAAATATTTAATGACGGTGAGTAAGAAAGAGCTGACGAAGATCAAAATACATAATGAACGATTTAAAAGTGTATCGGATATAGATCGACATATTAATAAACCGTTTACGCATCATAAGAACGTCGAGACGAGGCGTATAATTTGACATACGACCTATATGTATTGTTCTCCAAAATCTAATAACACAAGAATTCACCGCGACCATCTGACAGGACATGGTATATGTTAGCGTTATATTCATTAGGTTCCGTGGCTTGTACTTGTAACGCCCCATCTCCTTGCGTGTTTGCGTGACTTACTAAATTTGTATAATCGCATCACTTGTTGCTGGTCAATTATGCTGTCGGAATTTGAATTATTTATTAAAAATTTGACAATGTTAGCTCCGACATTACGTATTGGTTTAGTACATGCAATAGTACATCAATTGCGATAAGTATGTAATATTAAAAACAGACAAGTTGTAAAGATATTTTCGGCGTTAATATTGTGTGCTATATACGTGTGTTGATCAATAAATACCAGAGTGTTAAAAGTGAAGACACAATTTTATACATTTTTTTCGACATATTTTCCTGCGAGCTTATGCACTTTTCCCAACGTTTCTCCCATTTTTTTAACCCTTCCAAAAGTAAGATTTCTTAAACTTTGCAAGATGCGCTTTTGTTTCAGCTATAACCACTTCATTTGAGTTGAATTTATTTACTCCGAACCAGGTTTTCAGGTAGGGGAACAGGTAGAAGTAATACGTGACGTGACAGCATGAACTTCTGACTCAGATCCCGTTGCTGATCTTTGGCAGCGTGACGATATATACTGGTAGGTAATATAGCCACAGCTAGTATTATATCAATCTAGCTCTACTCCAAAATTACATTAAAAGTAAGATCTCCTAAGTTTGGATTGAGTTATTTGTTTTATTTACCCTTGGTAGGTACCTGTAAGTATCTACTCTGCTCCGATAGATTATTCCACTTCACATTATACGCTTAATGTATGGGCCGGCCGGGTTCATAAGGGAGAAAATCTAATTTTCTAAAAGGTCGTAAATCTACATGTATTGCTGTGTATATTTCCATCATACGCCTTTCAGTTTCAGTGGTCTATACGGAAGTGTCGGTAACATCATTATTAATCGTGCCTGAAGTACGTTTAATAATGATATTTATGTGATTGGAGGTAATCTCTTGCCTACTATTATATCGGTGTAAAGTGGTCTGTGCAACAAAAACAAACACGTACAGTGTTACAATGGTGTCGCTCAGCAGGATGGCCTCAGCACATGCTTTTTCGTGCCCCCGCTTAAAGAATCTGGGACTGTAGGAAGAAGGAAACACGTGAACTAGTAAGGAATTCCAAGACTTAATGGTGCACGAAAGGAAACACTCACCGAACCGTTCGGTTCTTGATGTAATATTCTACACTGTATGAGGGTGACATCTAAGCCCTTGTCCTGAATAGGAAAGAAGAGGGTGGTACTGATTGGAAGAGCTCATCAGAACATTAACTATGGTAGAGACGGCCAAACGCTAGCCTCTCGTACCGGATGACGCAGGTAATCACCGGGCACAGATGCATCGGGGCTTACCTACATCGAATTCAAAAGGAGCCAACGTCCGAGTACCAGGGGGCCTAAAAAGGCCACTAACGACGAATCGTATCCGCATTGAAATACGAAGCGGATTTAATTTCGTAAAATGGTCACACACAGCGCAATTCGCCGCGCGATTCGTTTTTGGCAATTCGCCTTTTTGACAAGTTTCTATACAAAATCGTAAAATGGCTCACCAAATACGAATCGCCTTAAATGTCAAATGGCAGTATTGAAAGACGCAACTCCCACATTGCGTCTAACAATTCGTCGATCGTTGTGACTTGTTTTGCTTGACTCAATTGATTGAAATTAAATAGATATAGCTTAAATATGGCTGATATATTTCTTTAAGACAATTTATCGCAACATGCAATAGCCCAAGACGACTTCACTCACCAAAACGGACACTATACTTCATCGTAACGTATTTAGTGTCCTTGTTATTACTTACAGAATTATGAACATGAACAAAGTAATGAATTAATACGAAAAAAATATCTCAATTGAATTGAATTATTTTTTTATTTTAGCGTCATCTAGCGATTAATCATGAAACTCATATCACTTGCTCATAAATTGACACTCGTTGACAAAGCACAGTTTATTACCAGTTAATAAAATATTATGCTAAAATATATATTTATGGTATAAAATAGTTCTTAAAGTCTATTTTTTATATAATATGAATAAATTCTTATCTACACGCTTTTATAAGTCTTTATAAGTATTATTAAAATAACCGGAAAGTTACCGGTGTATTGTTAAACGGTGTATTTTTAAACTTGCAACATTTCATCTTAATCCGAATCCTCCGACGAACCGCATTGTAGACGAATCGTCGTTAGTGTGTTTCATTTTATGACAGTCGGCGAATCGTAAAGCGTTTCGTCGGACGAACTGGAAGACGCACTGCAATCCGATTCGTCTCATGAAGTGGCCTTTTTAGGCCCCCAGCACTGCGATGCGAGCGATATTTCGGGGCAGCACGCATCCGGGGCGGAACCTAATGGCGGGCCTAGATGTGGGCGTTCTTACGCTCGCCACCTTGCTTACTGCGATGGTACGTTCTGCGAGCGCTTAGGCTGCCGCCGCCTCCTACTGTGACCAAGTAATGCTCGAGAAGGAGACGACGGACCGAAACCGAAGGGGACTCTTGGCTCACACAACACGCAATGAGCGAACGCTACTCGGGCCTCCAACCTCCATGCGGGCGGGCCTGGGGGTGACGGGTAAAGCCGCCTGTCATAAGGATGACTAATGACAGGCGGCTAGGGCAGAAGCAGGCCGCGGTGGGCGGCGACGCGGTGTTAGCACGCTGACCAGACGGGTTGGTACAGTACTTTATTTCGAGTTTACCTTCTCCCGCAGTGATATCAACTGCATATTTTCCGTTTGTCGGCTATTACGACACCCTTCGAAAGACATGGGGTGGTGATATTTGTATTCTTATGGTAATGGTAAATCACCACACGTATTGATTAATTAATTATTTAAGATAACTGGACCAGCCCACAGTTAAAACTTTACAATTACGGTACGAAAAGAGATGCGGTCAAATGAGTTTCAAGATACTCTTTAGATAGAAAAATACGACGACCACACTCATACAAGATTTTAAAATAAATGTTCATAATATTACACATGCATAAGCTTGCTAAACGTTTCGCATTAACATTTTAAAAAGAAAATTGGATAAGACAATCACATCCTGAGCTATTGTCTTTCCTTTATTCATAAGTCATTTAGACGGGAACAATACACAGTACATTACTACCACATGTTGTTTTATTAAATCGTGCGTGTGTATAAGTACAGTGATAACATCAAGCGGAGGTGGGTGCAGCGATATATGACATGTTGGCAACTACGACCACGGCACGCAATGTCGCCTCGCCGACGACGGACCTTGCGTAAACATAACAATGGCATTATGGGCTAGGCAGGTAGACATGTGCTACGGCTACGCTATGTAGTGTGTACTGTGTGTACCATGGACCAACAATGATCTAGTTACAATAAGTAGGTACATCTAAGGAATGTTTTATGTATTTTATTAACCATCAAAACATGAATTCTGTATCGAAGTTTGTTTTAAGAAACACTTTCCGTTAAATTCTCTCGGGATTCCTATTTACCATTTCAAGTATCTAAAAATATATTATGTAGTTTATTGATGAAGAAATAGTTCATTTTCTATAAAATGGTTTACATAAAGACGAGTAAGCATTTATCATAAATTTGAATAGCAAAACTCTTTGATTTTGAAAACATCAAAGAATGTTTTCCTTTGAAGCAAATGTTTCAAAATTAAAATTTGAATAGAGCCTTGTTGAAAATAGCGATCCTTTGTATGTTTAAATTGTATAACAAGCCACTAGCGCCTCGGCCGTGGCGGCGCCAAGAGAAGATCAAATCTTGAAACCCATTTATAAATATTTGTCCTTTTGTTAAGGTTTAGGACTATTATAAATATATCCATGTAATCAAATATTAATCTTAAGAGATATACGGTACCTACGGTATATCTCTTAAAATTAATGTTTCTTTTTATCCTTCAACAGAACGATAAGGTTTATCCTTCAACATTACAAAGGTCAAACAGAAAAAAGCATCAACCACCCTGTATATGGACAGAAGTGACAGTTTTGATCGAATCTGAGTATTGATTGGGCGCGCGGCTGTTTGATATGTAGGCTAGTGACCTCGAGCAATGCAATCATAACTTTGAATTAAAGACAAGTAAACAACAACATTTTCTATATCAATAAAAGATCATCAAAGTTATGTTTACACTCATGCCCCACGCCACTGTCGTTCAGCTTTTAAAAGATATGAGAAATGCTGGCACCCGAAGGTTTATTTGAGGCACACAATAAGTAACAGTATAGAGAACCGTCTTTGGCTTATTGGTTAAGAGGTCGAGGCCCCGGGTTCGAATCCTGGTCATTACACTACCGATGTGAACCAATTTCTATCACAAGCCATGGATCTTAGGTGGAGGGGTTAGAGGGAATATTAGTAATTCCGGTTGCTAATATTCTTTAAAAAAACACCCTCACTAGCATCGTCTTGTTTCTTACAACATATCGGACCAATATAATGTCTATAAATGTTGGAGTGTGCTATAACAAAACAGTACATAAACCTATGCTATGTATTTATGTACAAAAAACGCAACGCTTAAATCCCGACAGTGGGTATAATTTATATCTAAAATAGTAGAAAATGCACATAAAATTATGTATAACCTTTCTCTACTCGGAATTTCTATTACGTAGGTATTATTTTTATTTATAACACCTCGGGTGTTTCAGGTTTCAGACTTGTTATCCAGTGATCTTGTTTACTGCTATATCTTAAACTCCATTTACACAAATGGAGTTTAAACTAAATGTAAACAATCTTGGTGTGTCTTTTCAATGTTTTATTTACAAACTCAGTTTATTCATATTTTTCTGTTTAGAAACCGAAATCGAACCATTAATCAGATAGGCTATTTTATAAAAAGTCACTAATTGTTAAGTACCTAATCAATTGGAGTAGGTATATGTTGAATCATATCTTCTGTATTCCTCCAATTGATATAAACCAATTCTACAGTGCAAGTATTTCAGGGAAATCAACTCTTTCAGGGAAATCAAATCCTATCTTACAAATCGCTGCAACTGAATGGGATATTATTACCCGACTTTCTGAAGAAAATAATGGATTCGATCCGACAACGGCGTTGAAGAGGGTTACGACGTGATTTTGACACACAAACTAAACTTTTTAGCCGCCATCAAATGCTTTTTTCGAGATTAATTAGAGCAGAACAATTCTTGATGTCTGGATGATGATGGGTGATGAAAGTTCATAATGGTTTGTGGATTCTAAATGGTTTGTAGTATTTTTAGAAAAATGTGATATATATATGTACGTCAATAAAACAGTCCTATTTTTCTCTAGTCACCCCTATGCAATCTATCGTGTTGGGACAAAACATCTAACTCTATATCCATGAACATAGAATATAGAGTACGTATTAATATATAACTGTCATAACCATAACAGTACAGTAGAATAATTCAAACAAAAACTGAGCTTTAAAATCAAGACAATAGGAGAGTACCGGAAGCACATCTTACAGAAGACACTATACAATATATTCTTGACATTTTTGACAAATTAATTACACAAACAGTAACAAAATTACGTTTTAGAGATTTCAACGAATTTGAAAAGATGTATGGCGTTAACACAAAACTTGCATAATAACATAGCCGTATCCATGGCCTTTTCGGAAAATTTGAGTAATGTCCATTCCTTTGCCTAGTACATCAGTTGATCACAGAAAATAATAACAGTAAGTACAATTAGCAAATAAATAGGAATACGTATGTTTACTTTACTAGGTTTAAATACGGCATTCTAATTGGTCTGGCCAGTGACTGTTAGAAGTTTGTTTCCTGTTACGTCAATCACAGTTTGAAAAGGAGTTAGGGCAAAGTAAAAGTATTTTTAGCTTTCCTTAACTCCTTTTCTATAATTGATGTATGTTTCAACTACTTCATTATACGCTACGCAGTTGTTAAATTCAGACATGTGGATTTCTTTAATGAACAACAAAAAACTCTTCCTTTTGTTACTCTTCTACAATATAAAATATGCAAATTGGTTTCTGCACCATTATAGTTCTGGATTTTCATATAATTATTTTGTGAAAGATGTCCATATATCTTTGGAATCCATATTTAGTAGAGTATTTCCTACAAGTAAACGCCATAAAAATCAGTAGTCAGCTAATAAACACAATAATAAAAAAAGATACTGAAATAAGACAACAAGTTACGTTATATTTAACGTTGAAAATAGTCTGTTCATTTTGTATTTATTATTTGTGGAAACATTCAAACGTGTGAGTATGTAGGTGTGATAGGCCAGAGCTATGACTCAATATTCATTATACTCATGTTACATATCTGCAAAATATTATGACGGTTTAACATAGCCGATTGCAATTAGGATAACCAAGCAGCTGACGGATAACAAGATTTATTTCTCGACATTGAGCAAAGAGAGCATGTTATATATATAAGTTTACTTTTAACAAAAAAAAATTCAACAGTCTCGACCAATGTTCCAACTTGGTACTGACTTCAAGAAATAAAATTACGAGTATATTATATTAACATCTTAATTGAAAACCTCCACATTTTTTAGAAGACGATTAAAATATGTCTAAGCTCTGTTCGAAGTTATAAAAAGAACTCGTAGAGTAGAGGCCTACTTAATACGCCAAAGGTAAGGTGATAATAATGCGCTTTGTATTCTAATCCGTCGAGCAGAAAACATGATCTAATTTAAAATACCTGTTCAGACGTTGCGCTGCCAGAATATTCTACCTTAATATTTTTGAGTGTAACAGATTAAACACATACCAGGCTTGGTAGGGTCATTACAAATTTAGATATTACGTTTAGAAAATCAACTTTAATAAATTACACTAAGAGTCATAATATATACTTATTATGAGAATCAACGTGACATTTACCATATCCAACATGTACAACAGGGTAAAAATATCGCGTGAATTCATTTTTACATTAGTTATGTGGAATGACCATGTCAATCTAAAATCATAGAATCAAAGAATCAATCCTTTTAGGTGTAAACGGACAACCTAATCCGCTGCAGCGCGGCGCGGCGGTTTGGATTGTGCGTTGACACCGAATAGCTGTTCGTAGATATTTGAACTCCGAAACACTCATGTTCGTTATATGAAGTAGGCATGGGATAAGAAGAAATTTTCTGAAACTCTACCCATAAGGGAGGGACGGTTTGTATGGGACAACGTGATTACGTGACCCAAACTACTTCAAATTTTGCATAAACTATTTTGAACAGAAATGATATCAAAGTCGTGATTCTTATTTTATTGAAATTCATCCCTTAAACGCATGACGTGGGTGTCAGATAGAGATTTTCCGAAATTCTACCCGTGAAAGAGTAAAAAGGGTAAAAAATATGGAACAACGTGTTTGATAGACAATGTGATTCTTTTTTTATATAAATGGGGGTGATCTACGAAGTGCTCAAGTGCCTACTCTTTAGTGGATTTTATTACTATTTTATTTTGGCAACAACGAAATCGCAGCAATGTATTTTGGTCACGTGACATCATTTTGCAGACAGACATTTTGTCGAAGAGAAATGAAAACATATCTCTATATAGCTATGTTGCAGCTGCAGTTTCAAAAAAGAACTCATAATAAAGACTTAGTGCAATGTAAATACCTACTGTTCATATTTTGATGATGACTCTAAGAGTATATTCATCTGAAGATTTGAACATTGTTAAGGCATGGTTATAAACATATATAACATATATAACATAGTTAGTTGCTCTTTGTTAGTTATATAGTGGAGAATTCTGTTAAATTTGATGCTAGTTATTAGTAGTTTAACCTAGCATTTATTAATCAATCATTGAATTTCATTGAAAATACATGGATTCGAGTTACAGAAGTGAATCCATAAATCTATCCTGAACTTAACGCGGATGAAGTCGCGGGCAACAGTAATTATAAATATGAACTTGATACTCAATATAGTTAAAGTTCTGTTAGTTTTCAGAACTTCTTTTAATTTTTTACATAAATAGTTGTGATACACGCATTGATTAATTGTGCTTTGTGATACACGCATTGACGGTAACCAACAAATCTATCTTCAATATCAAGTCGCCTGGGATTGTTCTCAATAAAGAGATAATGTTAAAGGTCAAATTACACATAAAACGAAAGGCAAGCCACTTTATGTCTAGCTCATAAAAACACTCTTTATCGTGACATTCTCGCGAAATCAAAGTGGTTTACTTAGAGATAAAAGGACAGTCCGCGAACTACTATTATCGGTGACGAAACAACATAATTTAGAAAGTGAACTTCCGCCTTATTCGGCAAAGATGAAGGTAGTACTAAGTTAATGACAAAATAAGTTTGCAACTTACAGTCGAGTCGTTACATTATATGACATCAATTGTTGAACTCCAGACAAACTATAAACTCTGTTCAACTCCTGCAAAAATGGATGTTTTCAAGGACGGTATTATGCATATTGATTCCACGAATGAACGGACATCGAACCGCGAAACGAGTTAAAAATACCGGCACCGGCGGCGGTCGGTCGACCGGCATCTGTGGGCACACCGGTCGATCTACTCTGTCGGGCCACATGTGTTTGTTTACTATCTGTTTCGATCACGTCTGCGGCGCCGGCGGTGGCCGCATTGGATCTAGTCGGTAGTCACATTGCTTATTGCGAGCAAAAAGTTTTTCGTGCGAACTTACGGCGGAGGCCCCAATCCATGTCGAGGCGCACGGAAAGAGAGGCGCGTGGCGCGACGTCTGCGAGGCGACTGCCGCGTCCTGCGCCCGCACGCTCCCTCTCATATATTCCTATTGTATTGTAAGTCGCATAGAACATTGGCCGCGCTGAGGGGAACCTTGCGGGTACCTTGGACTCTCAGATACACCACAGACACACAGGCTAATGGCTCTAAGTACTACGTATGAACGTTTACGAGGCTAGTCACTTAATTAGCCGCAACTTTCATGCGAAACACAGTTGTTAAGTAATAAGTTGTAGAAATTAGCTGAGTTACTTTATTTATATATCCTTAAAATACTTCGCGACAGCCATTACGTTTGTTTATTAGTATAATGTTAAAAATTATGTCAGTCCAGAAATTATGTAAAAATTAATAGGTTGTTTTTGATGAAAAGCCTTATCGGACGAATCGCGACAGACTCCTTCATTTCCCGTTGGAAATTCAATTCGTTTCTATGTATTTATAATGCATATACATACGAGTCTGTTAGATTTGGCGGTAGTCGAATCAACTCAAGTGATCTTCTAACAGATTTCTTACTATTGACGAAGATTATTCTTACGCATGTCTATTGTAGTTTTGAATCATGGTTCATATAGGTTATTTTTATTAATATAAACTCATTATATCAATAAAAATAACCTAGTTTGTAAACACTGGGATCAAATCTTATTGGGTTAGTTCAACTATCGGAAAATACTGAAGATACAAATACTTGTTCTATGTGCTATACCACTATACATACATAATACGTACATAAGTAAGTATGTACAATTACGATTTTTAAAAATTAGAGCTGTAGATTACCTTGGCTTTAGCGAATTAACTCGCGTTCGTCGTAGAAAGTACAAGAATAAATAAAGGATTGGTGGTCTCCGAGGAGTTAGTCTATTATACACACATATTTAATGTATGAATTTAGAACTTTATGTAATGACGATAACACACGCAGTTTATAGGTACATACAGAGGCTTTAGAAATAATTACAATTGCGAAGCAGCCTGCTAAGGATTATAGACGTGTTCTACCTATCTAACAATAGGAAATACGGAACCCTCAAAGTTCAGTATAGATAATGTGAACATGATAAATTGAATATGTGTCAAACTCCGACACAACATTTCGCGTTTGCCTCAAAATTATTTGTCATTTAGAATTCTTAGAAAAGAAATAGTAGGTACTTTTAATATAATATACTTACCTAAATATTGAAAATTAAAAGAAAATGCTAAAATATCGATATTTAATAAGATAAGATACTTTTGGAAACGTGCTAGGGGCCAGATATATGGCACAAGACTCACCCAACCAAAAAAGTTTGGGCCTTCGATAGTCTGGGTCAGCCGGGGCGTGATAGATATCCTAGAGGATACCTCACCCTCGTCAACAGATAGCCCGCGCGGCAGTTCGGTTTTGGTCGGTTTGAGTCCAACATAATCACTCTCACTGACTTCCTCGGGAAGGTATCCGTGGGGATTTTTGCACGGGAAAGAAGTGGAGGTCTAAAATACCTACCTATCTATTTACTCAGTGGAGCATATAGATGCGTGAAATTCTGTTTCACGCACATAATTGTTTATGATTCTCATATTCATAACGTGGAGGTCCGACCGTAAACGTCACGGTTTGTTCATCGGGTTAGCAGTATCGAAGGCATACTACTAACGTTGAAAACTTCGTTGAAATCTGTGTCAGTAATGTATCAATAATGTATTGTCATCCAGCCAGATGTTTGCAAAGTTTGAAATCGATACGACAATTAGAACTTAGGTAATTTCGGCTTCTAAAAGCTTTGTTAAAGCTTTGTTTAGGTAAGTACTATTATGTGCCGTAGGCGTGTTGATCTATGGGAAGTCGCGATCCTCATTTTTCATTCTTCATTCACATATTCAATTGTTTGAAAAAAATATTGAATAAAATTTGGAAGCAATTAGGAAGCCACTTCTATTAGTTTAAAATAGGAAAAAGTTAAAATTTAGGTCGGTAGTTGATATCGGGACAGTCTACCTCAATAAGTCCATAATTACCGTAGATACTAATTTCAACTATTCAGTGTCATGATAGCTCAGTTGGTAGTGTATTTCCGCCAGAAACCCTAGAAAAGAGGTAACGGCGCGGGTTAAAGACGTATTTTGATATTGTTATTGACATTTATTTTTACTACGTCGCTTACAAAGCTACTAACTGTTTTACATCTACTTATCCTTCTCTAATCTCTAAATACTAATAGAAATAAAAGAAAATGTAATACCATACATAAACACAGAAAATAATAAAAACATATAGGCATAATTTGGAGGATCCCTATAACACGGGTTCGGCAAATATGAGCATGAATCACGATGCGTAGAATGTGTTGCTTTATTAACTGATGAAGAAATATGGAACTCTATATTACATAGGTACATTGGGCGTGTTCAGAGTATACGCTACCCCATCACTCGTAGGTGTTGTAAGAGGTGATTGTCTTAAATTGTTCGACAGCACCATCTACCCATTTACAATACGCCCACTCATATTATACTACCATTCAAATACAATTATTGTTAAATAAAATAAAATTTGTAGACTAGTACCCTTTGAGCTAACCACGCTTATTCAAATTCACTTCTTTTTAATAGGAAACAACAATTTTGTAAGATGCTGTTTTACGCGCCTATTCAGATTTCGCTGCCACTTATAATATAAAATGAGAGCAAATATTTTTATCGTGCGAATACCATAAATTGAGTTGAACACTAATTCGACGCAGTGCTTTTCTGCGACGTTTAGGATTGCACGCAAAGATTCGGGAGTCACCTACCAACGTGTCGGATCGGAACACAGCTAAACTCGTATCTGCAGCAATAAAAATGAAGGACGCTCGGCCCCGACTCGATCCGAAATCGAACCCCTCATACATAGCACTGTAGTCATCAACAATAGAGGCTCTAATATCTGACTACTTATCTTAAATTTAATTTTGGCTACCTATACTAATTTATTTAAGACTAGCTTTTGCCCGCGACTTCGTCTGCGTGTAATTCGAATAAAAGCAAGGTCTTTATGTATCAATAACTGGTGCCCGCGACTTCGTGTGCGCAGTATTAGTATTTCGAGTAGCTTATATTAGCGTGAAAAGAACTAACATTATGACATTAAAATTATAACATACATAATTTTTGGGTCGTATTTGAAAAATATAACAGTCTGACAATATTGAGATGTTACATTCGCACTGTAATAACGTAACAATATTGTCAACATAAGAAATACAGTGATTAAGCACTGCAAACCCCTAATCATAGGCCTATAGGTAGCTACTGCAGTATGCTTCTATAAACTATATTTAGCGATTTTTTTCCTTCAGCATAAACATGCAGATTTTTCGCTTTGGAAACACGTGAGCAAGCCACATAGAGCTGACCGTGAGAAAAACATGGCGTGCCCAAATGTATGCCTGCTACCTTTAAGGTTTGACCCTGCGATTTGTTGATCGTCATTGAAAATGCGACTTTCAATGGGAACTGCAGGCGTTTAAAATTGAATGGCAAGTTGTTGGGTATGATTGGGAAGCGCGGTATAAGAAAATTGTCTCCCTTGGCTTCTCCAGTTAAAATTGTGGCCTTCACAATGTGCCTCCCTAGTTCGTTAACTTGCAACCGAGTGCCGTTGCATAATCTTGGCGCGTCCAGGTTACGCATTAACAAAACAGGTACACCTACCTTTAATTCCAACTTGTGTGATGGCACCCCGGACAACTCTAAAGAGTTTAGGAACTCTACGGGATAACTTGTAGTGTCATCGGATGACATAACTGTGTCGATGGAGTTATACACGAATATTTCGCTAGTTATTTTGTCCAAGATTTTTTTATTTACTTTCGAAACAGTCTCATTTTTTGGAGCCAGTATGGTTCTTTCACACAACCAATTTTCGTTATAAATATATTGTTGCAGATTCGGAAAAACTTGATCAATTAGTTCGTCTTCCGACTCCACAACATGACAAAATTGGTGTGTGAAAAGAACCATACCTTCTGGGTCGGTGTCCAGGCGGCCTTCACCAATTTCTAGGAGTTTTTGAGCATATGCTCCTGACTCGACATCGTGGAATAATTGAACTCGCATGTTAGTGGTAAGATAAAGCTTTTCAACTTTGGTCCACAGATATGATGTTTTTAGACATGCGCTAATTTCGTCTGCTGCAGTGCCTCTCTCGATAACAGGTAAAGTCTGTCTAAAATCCCCTGCCAATAAAACTACCACACCACCCATCAACTTTCGATTGCTTTGAATGTCTTGTAGACAGCGATCAAGCGCCTCGATGGCGCGTTTGTGTGACATAGTGCACTCGTCCCACACGATTAGCTTACATTGTTGCAACAGGGCACCGCGGGCACTGCTCTTACTGATGTTGCACATTGGGGTTTCTTCACTTGCCAGATTAAGAGGTAATTTAAAAACCGAGTGTGCCGTCCTTCCACCACTTAGTAATGTTGCAGCGATCCCAGAGGATGCCACAGCTAATGCCACATTACGGTCCTTACGAATTTTCGCTAGAAGCAAATTAAGCAAAAAAGTTTTACCTGTACCGCCCGGAGCATCAAGAAAAAAAAGGCCGCCTTCACCAAGCTCAACTCGTTGTGATATTTTGTCATAAATTTCTTTTTGCTCTGGCAGCAGGCGTGGCTCAGTTTCGCTGACCTGGGCATCTAATAAAGCGGTATTGTAGCTTAGTTCTTTAATCAAATCGGTCGACAGCTCTCCTCGTCGCTGTGGTGTGGGCATACCGAAATCGGACAATTTCTTTCCGGAAATCGTTATTATTTTGTCCTCTATAAGTGTCAGTGCTTCATTCAAACATAGATCATCGTTGACTTGATTCATCCTTTCAAATCTGTGCAAGATATCCTCTGATAACGCAGTTTTATACTTATCCCATAGTTGTAGAGGATTAGATAAACCGCAAGTGGTTATTAATAATGCAAACAGCTCTCTTATTTGGGAAGGAGAACGACACAGCACGGCCTCTTCCATTGTGGCATCCCAGTGGTTGTCATCTTCCAACAACCCCAACTTCTCACACGCTTGTCGAAAAGTTTCAAGTTCTTGACCGTCAACTGTTTTTAGATCCAAGAAGTTAGTGGGGCCCTGTATTACATTCAGCAGCATTCGCAAACAGTAACATTCAAAGTTACTGACGTGCACTGTGTAAATGCGCCCAAGAGTATCTCCTGCCTTCACACCTGGCCAACCGTCGACAGGGGTTCCTTGTAAACGACGTTTCCATTCTTTTAACGACACGTTCCATGTATAGTAGCGGGGTACATCAACATAAAGTAATGTTTTTGCAAATGCGTCATTTTGGCAAAGCAGGAAAAATGCAGTTAGCGTCGTTTTAGGTGGTGCGGCCATTCTCTCTCTAAAATTGTTTTCAGTGAAGTAAATCCGCTCACCATTGGGCAGATGTACCGCAAGATGAGTGACTGCTGGGTATCTCTCATGCAGAGGCAAACCCAAGATCCGCCACGCTGCTTCGTTGCTACTAACATATCGACCGGCTCGAAATGTTTGCACCTCATCTCTCGGGTCAACATTAACATTCCCTTGCTGTCGGATGTTAAAAATAGCCTGGTCGCTGCCTTTATTAATATATTTACAAATATATTTTATCGCCTGTACCGTATTGCAGAACTCTACATTTATATGGCAATTAAAAATTTTAGAGAGCAGAGGAGAATATGGGACAATCCACCTATTGTCAACCAAAACTTCGTGACCTCGGGTTTTTTGAATAATCGTGCGGCCCCCATCTTCTGGTGCTCTACGCCTGTACAGAGGATAGCCTTTGTCGTTGGTTTGAGTATCTTTTAAAAGCGCCCTTGGATATTTTTTGGTACATTTTCCTTCCTTCATGCAAGGTGATGACGAATTTAGTGCACCACAGGGACCGTGAATCATATTTTTGGTCACAGTATCATAGAGCTTTCGATCAGTTTCTGGATTTGGTATCTCCGCACTTATGACTTCGTCAATTTGATTAGGGCGTAATTTTTCCATCAACCACAGCAGTAAGTGCACGTGAGGCAAACCTCTTTTTTGCCATTCAATCGAGTACATGAAGCACTTCACATCACCAAATATTTTACCTTTTGTAAGTAGAGCAACCAACTTTTGAACTTTTATTTTAAATACTCTGGCTGTTAAGTCGTGTCTGTCCGTTGAATTTTGACCTGGCATGAGCTCTGTAGTGATTTCTGGCCAGGCGGGATTACATGTCATTGTAATAAATAGATCAGGCCTCCCGTAGTTACGCACGTATGTGAACGCATCCTGCGTGTATTCATGAAGATATCTCGGGCTATTTACAAATGACGACGGGAGAATTACCATTTGACCCAAGTTATTTGGATTCAAATCCGCATCATTCCTTATCGCGTCTTGTAAATGTATATAATTTTCTGCTCGCAGTTTTGTTTGGTTCAAGGCAATAAACCTTAAGCGCTCACTCTCCACTTTGACATACATGTCCACCAAAAACTGAAGAAGGAGAAGTCTACATCGAAGTAATAAATTAAAATCGTTGCGACGTACCATCATATGATACGCATAAAAGTCTTTACAGGACACTTTTTTATTTGGTATGGGTTGTTTTGTAACTGGGTTTGTCTGAGGAATATCAAAACTGTACCCCTCTTGTCCTTTCCAAAAAATTATCGGGTACTCGAGAGCGTCATAAAATCTATGAGTGTCCGGAACTCTAGTGAGCCGGTCATCATGCGCCTGAATAACGATATCCCGAGAAGCAGTTTGTTCACTACTAACTACTAAGGCAGCTATTTCATTTGTGGTCGGGGCATTGAATCTTCTTTCATGTTCACCACGTGGTACACGATCTGGGTGTATTACAACCTTGTAATTATCGCTAGTCACTCTATCTTTAGCCATTTTAAATTCATGTACTAAAATGTTGTGATTATGTAGAACTTGTTGTATTTTTTGAACCGTGTTTCTATCCAAACCTTGCACGTACTCAGAACGCCTATTAACTTGTGCTTCCTCATCGCCCATGAAATAAACTTGCAAAAATTTTGGTTGCGTATTGGTAGCAGGAAGCAAAGATCCAATTGTGTGGTATACTTGCCCTTGTATTGTAAAAGTCGGACAAAATCCTGGCATAGAAACAATATTATCCGCCCCAAAAGATGTCATGTGGAAGCACGTGTTGTATTTTCTTATGTTTTTTAGGAAACGGCGAGACTCATCTGTTTCATGAGAGAAAAGTTCTTTAAGCGGCTCAACTGGCTCATCTATTGAAGCAAGAGCTACTTTTCCTCCTGAACAACACATGCCCGCAGCTTCTTCTTTCCACTTAAGAGCACCGCAAAATCTACATTCTTTGTTCATAGGTTCTATTTTTATAAGATTGTGGCTTCCGTAATCAAGTGTCTCGTCGTACTCAAATGCAGCTTTGTCGAATACCCCCCACGTGTTTCTTCTGAATATTAGACGTCGCTGTTGTGCCCTTTCAGCAACAGCGCGTCTGCGAGATTCAGCTTCTTCAACGGTTTCTGTAGCTCTTTGTGACGCTATCCCACGCTCGGCTTCTTCAGCAGGCAACTTAGCCTGCTGAAGAAGCCGAGCGTGGGACTGTTCAGGTGTCTCAGCAGCCCGTTGAGATGCCAGATATTCAGCGTGGTGTTGACGTCGAGCTTGGGACTGTTCAGGTGTCTCAGCAGCCCGTTGAGATGCTAGATACTCAGCATGCTGTCGAAGGCGGTTTTGAGACTGTTCTGGTGTCTCATCAGCTCGTTGAGATGCCAGATATTCAGCGTTCTGTTGACGTCGAGCTTGGGACTGTTCAGGTGTCTCAGCAGCCCGTTGAGATGCTAGATACTCAGCATGCCGCCGAAGGCGGTTTTGGGACTGTTCTGGTGTCTCGGCAGCCCGTCGAGATGCTAGATACTCAGCGTGCTGTCGACGCCGATCCTGGGACTGCTCTGGTGTCTGAGCAGCTCTGTGAGCTACCTCACGCTCCGCCTGTTCAAGCCTTCGCAGTTCGGCTTGTGGAAACGTCTCGTTAAGTCTAGCTACTTTCATAGATCGAGCTTTATTAGAGCTTTGGGAAAGATTAGACTTACGCTTTCGCGGCATAATTATTTCTTAGGAGGTACTTTTTCTACGATATTTTTATTTTTATACTTGAAAAATGCAAAACCTGCCTATTAAATCAAAATTATAGCTACTTACTAATTAATAGACAGGCAAAAAATAATTCTAATATTATTCTATTACTATATACACATTATCCTTACTTAATTACTATAAATGCAAATCGCTAGTGCCTTCAAAATTCGCAAAACGAACACAACCGTCAACGACGTCTGCCCTCACGCGTCTGCCCGCGTTCGGGTCGCGCACTCAGCGATGAGCGACTTCTCCTCCCACCTCACCGCGACCGACCCCGCTCCATTCGCCCGCCGCGCCGCCCATCGGACCGTAACATACCATAGTATCGCGCGTTCGGTTTGTCATCGTCGTAACTATTAAAATATTTGTCCAAATGATGTATTGTGAAGGACAAAATTTATCTCCTTTAAATACCAAAAGCGATAAAAGTATTCATTTTGATAAGGATCCATTTATTACTACCAAATGTGCATTAGAAATAAATTATCAATTTTTATTGTATTTATGGTTCACTATTTTGACAATAATGGCTTACTCATAAAAGATAGATATATATGGTGTCGCAGAATTTTTTGTAGGACTATTTAAGATAAATATTTTCACCATACATTATATACATGTAGCACTAACTGTTTTTGCAGCACACGCCTGAATAGCTCGCAGATTGCAGAATTTTTTCAGACTTAAATGACATTTATCGTTATATTTTGGACAATTCACACAATATCTTTATAAATTATAGCCTATGTGTTATTCTGATCTATAAGCTACATTACTGTAAAGTTTCATTAAAATCCGTTTAGTAGTTTTTGCGTGAAAGAGGAACAAACATCCATCCATACATCCATCCAAACAAACTTTCGCCTTTATAATATTAGTAGGATAGTAGGAAGTACCTATATACAGTACAGTACATAGTTCGGTGTTGTTCTCTACAACTTCCTGGGTCCTAACTCATAGCACAATGTCTATTGTGAGGAACCGCACAATTATACTATATTCAACAGTTCCATTTAGTCCAAAGGTCCTTGGGAAATACTTCTAAAATGTTTAGAAAGCTCCTTATCGGTGGTATAAGCCGATACATCGCTAGGACAGTTACATGATCGAAAAGGGGCGCAGTCACCCGTTCGACAATCAATGATACTCGAAACAGTACAGATGGCGAGGACATACAGACGTTCTTCACGAGCCTAATATTTGTGAACATGGTTACTTGCACTGGTCTGGTCGCACTTCCTAGAACACGGGCCCCGGACTCCGAGGTGACAGCTTTGAATTCGACCGGGATTAACGCAAGGGTGATGATAAGTTTTGCTATAATATGGCAGGACAACTTTGCTAAGAGTGCAAGTTTAAGTATGATAAATGAAATATAAAAAAGCAGACCCAAATTTCGTTACAGGACACATCACGTAAATGAACGAAGATAAAAATATTGTTCAACCCAAAATACTAAAATCGCTATTAAAATGGCGACGGTGCGAGGTGAGTAAAAATAATTTACAATACGACAAAAATATATTTTACCTACCAAATATGCAAATAAATAATATTTAAATGGTCAATCCACTTCAAGATTGGTCGGGAGCCTGAAAACTTTTACAGACTACCTTTAACTTCGTCATTAAACATTTTTTGGCCTTAGTAAAAAGTTTTTCGGAATTGCGGCGGTTGTATAATTAGCTGTACTATTGAACCTTTCTCGAGTGTTCCGCAACAAACCATAAAACAAGTAGGTTTTATATTTTAAGACGGCATTTTCAAGTTCTACTCACTGCACTGGTATCATTAGTCATTACTATTTTACTATGAAAATAATTACATTTGCCTTTTTTATCAGAAGGTAACATAAGGGGCACATATATTGCCTCAAAAAATATACCGAATAAATTCACATAGTTATAAACAAAATACGTCCATTTATGATTGATTTATTTCCAATATATCTTTATTTAAACTATTAACACAGTTTAACGAACTTTCAAGATTCGTTCTACTGTAGTGTTAGGGCCCTGTAAGCTTTTTCAGAATATTTTTTAAGAATTTTTACTCGGTAATACACTATCTGAAACTACTGTTTGCCAGTAATAGCAATTACTGGCAAACAAGTACCTACACTCTTAACTAGTCCGAAAGTAAGTCTGGCAAAAGCTTCAAATACTAGATATATCATTCGCTCAGTGCCACAGGAACAAGAAGGAAATGGGACGGGTGTTAAAGCTTCCGGCTGTCGTCCAAAGCGTGCGATCCGCAGTATGCTGCATGCTGTAGGTATTTGTTATATTTATTTGGAATATTGGTAGATATTAGTCGTCTTGATAATCCTTCCAGCTAAGATAGCCTAGCCACAAAGCTCAAAGGCTGGTATTAGGAGGTGTGGTTTCATGTCAGCAGTGTACCTAATGATCCGGGTTTCTCGACTCAATCACAAGTCCATCACTTTAACCACTACACTACCACCGCTTATACTAAATTTCCTTTATCGTTAAAAAAAAAATTGTGACAGATAACGTATGATATGGTACCGCTCAATCAAGGGTATTTAGGTTCATTGTCACTATGATTTGGAAGATAATTGTTTTCAACATTTCAATCGTTAATAGTATAGTACTGTAATATTGTTGTTACAAGGGTCTTTGAAGTTCAAAGGCCCTTTGCTATGAATATTTAATAATACAGCATGAATGTTTCATTAACCACCTGCCCGAAAGCAATCAACTTGTGTCAGTATTTGTTATGGGTAAATAACTTGTAAACACGTCATCGCCATTTTCACTTTAATATTCCGTATATCAAACGAAGATATCTCGTTATCACGAGAACTAGTGTAGTAACACTTGCATATTAAAATGTATAAAAATGCTAGCTCTGTACCTCCCACGTTATAGTCTGACCACAAGGTCAGACTAAAAGTACATATGATAAAAAATGGTATATATAAGTACATACGCTGTTGGTAAAATGGTATATAATGGTATATACTTAATCAACGAAATGACTTTAGAAATAAATAACGCAAAAAGATACCATTATTTTAATGGGGGCGGGGGGTCGTATTGGCGGGGCGCGAGGTAAAGAAAGAGCGTGAGTTGAGATCGAGCGAGATAGCGCCATGTGCGTTGGCTATGAACTCTGACGATCTGACCAAATCTGACATTCGCCCCGCTACGCACCATGGGAGGAGCAGTACAGCGCTCATGGTCAAACTATAGTAGACGCATCACTACATAGTCGGTGCAAGAGGTTCGTATGTTTTTCACGAGCGGGTATCCCCACGGATATCCCCCACCAGTGTCAACGGGGTGGTTTTATTCCGAAAATAAGTTCATGTGAATCCCGGTAATAGAGCCAGTTTTTGAGCCGGCTGCGCCAAAGGCAACAGTCAGTAGTATTGTATACTTTTGAACTGTTAGTGACGCAACCCATAATGGAACGAAAACAAACTTAGAACTCCTAACGGAACATATCGATTCGACAAAATTGTACAGCAAGTGGTCCCACTGTTTACTACGGTTTAATGCTTTGTTTGAAGACTAGTTTACGAGACACGTGCATACATACCCGTACGAACGTACGTGTAGTATATGAAGCAACGTACGAAGTTAAGTAATGTACATATTCATTCGTGGACTTGGGACACAATGGACACAATAAGGAAATGCAAAACGCTTTAACAACTCAAGAGACGACTACAACTCCGTGAGCTTACCAAACGAGAAAGAGCAAGTCTCAATTTAAGAAAATCAACAACTATTTTAAACTTTCCGCTTATAGGCCAACATTCTGTTCTTACAATATTTGACAAAATTGTCTCTTCTGATCATATAACGGTAAATAACCGACTCTCAATTTGGAGGACGTCCACGTGTACCAGTGGGGAGGGTTAGGGCCCTGTAAGCTTTTTCAGAATATTTTTTAAGAATTTTTACTCGGTACTACACTATCTGAAACTGAATGTGTATAAAGTTCTGTATATTATAACTGTCAATGTAAACGTATGAGACTGCCGCAAGGCCAAACCGGTTAGGTACAATAATAAATACAGTGGAGAAGTATAAATGTGTTATCAATATCAATCATGTATAACAATAAATTCCACAAAGTGCCATCAATCAACAGTATAAATAATCTAAAGTTCTGTATCTAAAATTGAGAGAATTCCATACAAAATTGGAATATGGTCGTTCTATAACTGGTAAGATATTTTTTTCCACCGGTTTCCTTTTTGAATGTTTTCACCCTTCGCCACTGACGTGTACTCCGGACCAATTTAGGTAATTATTTCAGGTATAATCTCCTTTGCGATGTGTACATCTTTAGGAACGCCTTATCGATACATATTCATTATATTTAAATATACTATATCGATTATATCTTTTTTTACACCACTTAGGCATATTAGCACGCGGCCCACCTGAAGAAAAGTGGTTACCGTGACCTACGGACGTGTGCAACACCAGGGGCGTCACATTGTGTGCAACATCAGGGGCGTCACACACACACTTGGCGATAACGTCATAAGGTTTATACGAACTGCCAATGGCATGATGGACGAGAATGGCATTAAGATAGCCCAAAACAATTAAATCAATTAGCAATATAAGTAATCGGATAGTAATTTTTTGTACAGATGCATCAACAGATCATGCAAATGTCAGGTGAAGACTATCGTGCATTTCTAGAATGTTATGTTTCATGCCAACGATGTCCCGGTATATTTGGGTCGAGTGGTTCTGCATGCCGCGTCATCTCATTTTGATATTATATAAAATCCGCAAGCTATTATTCGCATGCTATCTAGTCATAAGTACCAGAGTAGCATTGTAGCTTAGATAGCTCAATTAAGAAATGTTTATAATAATGGCTTTGATGCCTAATTTATGCAACACTGTTTTCTAATTATTACACTTAAGACAGCAAGTTATTACAGTTTCAGGATCTATAAGTTCACAAGCTTTGCTATTACGTGTGTGAATATTTATGGTCATTTTATAAAAAATAATTTAAAATGAAGTTAAATCTTCTGCATAGAATAAACATCTGAATAGACGACTAATATCACATGTATTTACCTGAAAAAAGCTCAAGCTCAAAGAGGATCACTGATAACCATTTTCAGTTTGTTTAGAAGCGTAGTTATAAAGTTGTAACTACCCAGCCTCCAGTAGGTATTTACCAAAGAAGTGGTTCTTTTGGTAAACAGAATATTATTTGCACAAGGTAAAAAGATTTGAAATTGTATTTACCATATGATCGCGTTAATACCCGAGTTTCGTTAACCAGATATCATTCATGCAACTATACAGATATGTTTTCTTAATTATAAGTACATTTTCTTGATTTAACCGTGGCAAGGCAATATCTTATATTCGTAGTACCTACTGGTAATTTTAGCTTTGGTAACATTGGCTTGTCGATTCGCTTAACATTGCATGTGAAATATTTAAAAGTATGGAAATTTATTTGACTTTAGCGGAATGAGGCCTGAATTGAGTTTATTTCAACATCATTCCATAATATATAAAGTAAATAAAACTGTGTCTTACTCTCTCGACGTTACCTTTTCAAGGTACTTCATCCGTTCATATTACTTTGATTAAACATTTCATCCCTTTTACTGCTTGTTGTGTACCAAGCTAATGACGTCGTAAATCTAAGAAAGGGTTAAATAAAACACACGCGTAGGTATGTCCTATTGATTTTAAGTATAACCCAGGCGTCGTTTATAACTGCTTTAGCATATATTAAATGTTTTGTTGGTAAGTTTGAAATTGTGTAAAATGATATTATGTTAGCTTAAGCAGCTAATTGTGCTCACGATTCAGATGCTTCTTCCATAATTAAATTTTATATTATAAATGCGTCGGTAACTCTGTCTGTTATATATGCGTTTAAACCTTGACACCAAACTGACCAAACCGATTTAGTTGAGGAAGACATAGACTACGTTAGGTCCGGTATAGGTCCGGTATAACCGAAATCTGCGGGTGAAGCCGCGGATAACAGCTAGTGATTATATATGGGTATTAGGTATAATATGAAAAAGTACTGCGGTCAAAAATACTATTGCACAACAAATAATACTTTAGCTACTACTAATAGCAATGAGTTTATAGTTATTTATAAACCAGGACACAGATTCTAGTTATTTTTCTACCATTGTCAAACCATCGAGATAACATAAAAAGTTCAAAATTAAATGAAAAAGAATTCATTACCTCGTACATTGGTACATTCGGTTATACAATCGGTTTTAATCCATATACGGTTATTTAATTGTAATCAATGGCAACTTTGATAATCTCAGTGGTTTGATAATGTTTAATAATTAGTGAAATCGTGCGTATCGCATTTTAAGCATAAATGGGGTACGCATTACCATAGCCATTAAGTACATAAAATAAAATAAATAAATAAATGTTTTCATATCTTTAATATGCACATTAAAGATATGAACACGGTCAACGGCTGGTAACAAATGACGGCTATAAAGAATAATAGCGGTAATACGACATATAACCACGCCTGCAAACCCAGTGGTTCCAATAAACGAAGACACATATGTTGAGCGGGATGACACACCTATTCCAGTAAGTATTCAGTACAATGAAGGGATAAAGGAGGCTTTGGAATGTGCTTTGCGTGAGTATCGGTCGATGCCCCCACATATTAGGCCACGTCTACCCCGGTTGCCAGTGCATAGACGAAATATGGCTCTGGTGAGGGCCCTTGATTCACTATTACCTAGATACCTAGAAAATAGTGAAAATCTCGGTGACACTCATTCAATATTGTATTGCACAGCTGTGACAGCATGTCGTATGGCAGGTATTAAATTTCCTATTAAAGATTCTGCCATACGACCTGCGTCTGTCGCACCAGCATGGCAATGCAGGATTGAGCGACGTGTTGCCGAGACAAGGGTGCTCATCGGTAAGCTAATCTGCTTCAGGTCGGGCAATACTCGCCCAAGAGTGATGCGCTATGTGACCCGAGCGTTTGCGGGAACTAATATTAGTTCTCAAGAATATGCGTCTCGGGCCACAGAGCGCATTGACTTCCTGAAGCAGAAAGTCTATGCATGGGCAAACCGAATACGTAGATATAAAAAACGCGTCGATCGATATACCGTTAATCGCATATTCCAAAAAGATCAAAGGTGGGTATATAGAAGCTGGGAGCAAACAGATGAAAGTGTGGATGACGTGCGGCGGCCGGATGCTGATGCCACAAATGCGTTTTGGCGCAGCATCTGGTCGGTGCCCGTTAGCCACACTGAAGGCGATTGGATGCGTGAGGATGTTGAAATAGCATGTGAAACAATACCAGACATGGAAAATATTTCAATTGATGCCATTGATGTAGATTGTGCGGCCCGTCCGCTGTCTAACTGGAAGTCTCCAGGACCGGACGGACTGCACAATTTCTGGTTAAAATGGCTCCGGAGTTCACATGCTATTTTGGCTTCACAATTTCAATCGGCTGTAGAATCTGGGATGCTGCCAGCTTTTATGACGACCGGAATCACCCACTTGCTCCATAAAACAGGTAGTACCCTAGAACCCAATAACTATAGACCGATCACATGTCTACCGACGGTCTATAAACTTCTTACATCCATTCTGAGAGCCAAAATTAACAACCATATTAATAATAACTCTATTATGTGCGCCTCTCAGAATGGATGTAGGAATGGGGCTCGGGGTACTAAGGAGCTCCTCCTTATTGATATGACTATTAGCCAACAAGCTCGCCGCAACCGTAAGGATCTGGCGGCATGCTGGATAGATTATAAGAACTTTCGATTCCGTGCCACATACGTGGCTTTTGAGGGTGCTGGAGTTGTATAAAGTTAATGCAACTCTATGCGCCTTCTTAAGGTCATGTATGAGGCAATGGAGGACAGTTCTTTTCTATCCAGGATGTCGTCGGGCTTTGGGGAGTGGCGAGCCGATAGCAATAGAGCGGGGCATTTTTCAGGGGGACAGTTTGAGTCCACTTTGGTTCTGCTTAGCGCTGAACCCACTTAGTACTTTACTAGTGAGTTCAGGGTTAGGTTATAGGTTACGAAGAGAGGGTCAGATGGTATCCCACCTGCTTTACATGGATGATTTAAAATTATTCGCCCACACTGGTCCTCAACTAATGGCTTTACTGAAGGTAACCGAAACCTTTAGTAATTCTATTAAGATGGGGTTTGGCGTGGACAAATGTGCAGTCATTCATGTAAAGCGAGGACGGGTGGTGGAGTCAGAAGGTATACAACTTTCTGAGTCCACTTACCTGAGATCACTCCTCGTAACTGAGACCTATAAGTACTTGGGTATGTCACAGGCGTTATGCATCAATGAGGCTGGCATGAAACAAATGTTGCAGGAGCGTTTCTTTGGCCGCCTGAAAAAAGTACTTAACAGTCTTTTATCAGGAGGTAACAAGGTGCGTGCCTGTAACAGTTGGGTCATGCCCCTCTTGGTGTACTCCTTTGGCATACTCAAGTGGACTCAAACTGAACTCGATGCCATCGACAGAAAAGTCCGGACACAGTTGACTGCATTACGAATGCATCATCCACGTTCATCTGTCATGAGATTGTACATCCCGCGAAAATGTGGGGGTCGAGGATTTTTAAATGCTAAGACCCTTCATAATCGCGAGGTGTGCAATCTCAGAGACTATTTTCTTAGATCCAACGTGGATATGCATCGAGATGTAGTCAACGTAGATACTGGGCTCACCCCGCTCGGCTTGGCTAAGCTGAACTGGCGCAGGCCTATAGTAGTTGGTGTTGACGACCGCAGGGAGATATGGCAGAGCAAGGAGCTACATGGTAGGTTTTATCGGGCCCTCCACAGGCCCGAAGTAGACCTACTGGCATCCGTATCCTGGCTACGTTTCAGTGACCTTTTTGGGGAAACTGAAGGTTTTGTCTGTGCAATTGCAGACGAAGTTATCAAGACGAATAATTACCGGAAGTATATCATGAGGGATGGCACAGTCGACATATGTCGAGCGTGCCACCAACCTGGTGAATCCCTCAGGCATATTACTTCCGGTTGTTCTCGTCTTGCTAACGGTGAGTACTTCACAGACATAATCAAGTAGCCAGGATAATCCACCAACGGCTTGCTCTGAAATATAACCTTGTGGAAGTTGAGGTACCGTACTATAGATATGTTCCTGAGCCAGTTCTGGAAAATGGTCATATCACATTGTACTGGGATCGATCTATCATCACTGATAGGACTGTTGTAGCCAACAAGCCTGACATTGTGGTGATAGACCGATCCGAGCGCCGAGCATTGATTGTTGATGTTACCATTCCTCATGACGAGAATCTCGTGAAAGCTGAGAAAGATAAACAGGTTAAGTACTTGGACTTGGCTCGCGAGATTGTCGACATGTGGAGTGTTGACTCAGCAATCATTGTGCCGATAGTCGTGTCAGTCAATGGACTGATAGCGAAGAGCCTCGATCAACACCTAAAGAGGCTCGGGTTAGACGGTTGGGTCAAGGGCCAGATGCAGAAGGCTGTGCTACTAGATACGGCGCGCATCGTCCGCTGTCTAACTGGAAGTCTCCAGGACCGGACGGACTGCACAATTTCTGGTTAAAATGGCTCCGGAGTTCACATGCTATTTTGGCTTCACAATTTCAATCGGCTGTAGAATCTGGGATGCTGCCAGCTTTTATGACGACCGGAATCACCCACTTGCTCCATAAAACAGGTAGTACCCTAGAACCCAATAACTATAGACCGATCACATGTCTACCGACGGTCTATAAACTTCTTACATCCATTCTGAGAGCCAAAATTAACAACCATATTAATAATAACTCTATTATGTGCGCCTCTCAGAATGGATGTAGGAATGGGGCTCGGGGTACTAAGGAGCTCCTCCTTATTGATATGACTATTAGCCAACAAGCTCGCCGCAACCGTAAGGATCTGGCGGCATGCTGGATAGATTATAAGAACTTTCGATTCCGTGCCACATACGTGGCTTTTGAGGGTGCTGGAGTTGTATAAAGTTAATGCAACTCTATGCGCCTTCTTAAGGTCATGTATGAGGCAATGGAGGACAGTTCTTTTCTATCCAGGATGTCGTCGGGCTTTGGGGAGTGGCGAGCCGATAGCAATAGAGCGGGGCATTTTTCAGGGGGACAGTTTGAGTCCACTTTGGTTCTGCTTAGCGCTGAACCCACTTAGTACTTTACTAGTGAGTTCAGGGTTAGGTTATAGGTTACGAAGAGAGGGTCAGATGGTATCCCACCTGCTTTACATGGATGATTTAAAATTATTCGCCCACACTGGTCCTCAACTAATGGCTTTACTGAAGGTAACCGAAACCTTTAGTAATTCTATTAAGATGGGGTTTGGCGTGGACAAATGTGCAGTCATTCATGTAAAGCGAGGACGGGTGGTGGAGTCAGAAGGTATACAACTTTCTGAGTCCACTTACCTGAGATCACTCCTCGTAACTGAGACCTATAAGTACTTGGGTATGTCACAGGCGTTATGCATCAATGAGGCTGGCATGAAACAAATGTTGCAGGAGCGTTTCTTTGGCCGCCTGAAAAAAGTACTTAACAGTCTTTTATCAGGAGGTAACAAGGTGCGTGCCTGTAACAGTTGGGTCATGCCCCTCTTGGTGTACTCCTTTGGCATACTCAAGTGGACTCAAACTGAACTCGATGCCATCGACAGAAAAGTCCGGACACAGTTGACTGCATTACGAATGCATCATCCACGTTCATCTGTCATGAGATTGTACATCCCGCGAAAATGTGGGGGTCGAGGATTTTTAAATGCTAAGACCCTTCATAATCGCGAGGTGTGCAATCTCAGAGACTATTTTCTTAGATCCAACGTGGATATGCATCGAGATGTAGTCAACGTAGATACTGGGCTCACCCCGCTCGGCTTGGCTAAGCTGAACTGGCGCAGGCCTATAGTAGTTGGTGTTGACGACCGCAGGGAGATATGGCAGAGCAAGGAGCTACATGGTAGGTTTTATCGGGCCCTCCACAGGCCCGAAGTAGACCTACTGGCATCCGTATCCTGGCTACGTTTCAGTGACCTTTTTGGGGAAACTGAAGGTTTTGTCTGTGCAATTGCAGACGAAGTTATCAAGACGAATAATTACCGGAAGTATATCATGAGGGATGGCACAGTCGACATATGTCGAGCGTGCCACCAACCTGGTGAATCCCTCAGGCATATTACTTCCGGTTGTTCTCGTCTTGCTAACGGTGAGTACTTCACAGACATAATCAAGTAGCCAGGATAATCCACCAACGGCTTGCTCTGAAATATAACCTTGTGGAAGTTGAGGTACCGTACTATAGATATGTTCCTGAGCCAGTTCTGGAAAATGGTCATATCACATTGTACTGGGATCGATCTATCATCACTGATAGGACTGTTGTAGCCAACAAGCCTGACATTGTGGTGATAGACCGATCCGAGCGCCGAGCATTGATTGTTGATGTTACCATTCCTCATGACGAGAATCTCGTGAAAGCTGAGAAAGATAAACAGGTTAAGTACTTGGACTTGGCTCGCGAGATTGTCGACATGTGGAGTGTTGACTCAGCAATCATTGTGCCGATAGTCGTGTCAGTCAATGGACTGATAGCGAAGAGCCTCGATCAACACCTAAAGAGGCTCGGGTTAGACGGTTGGGTCAAGGGCCAGATGCAGAAGGCTGTGCTACTAGATACGGCGCGCATCGTGAGGAGGTTCCTTTCTCTGGAGCCCTAACCACCGGTAGCTTGATCCCTGTATCCGATACCGATGGCACTCTGTTTTTTTATATTTTTAAATGTTTATATTGTTTTTTTATTGTTGTATGATATTTATATTTAAAAATGTAAAAAAATATGAAAAAACTAGAATAAAGTGAAATAATAATAATAATATTCTAGGACAATCTACACAACGCCACCTAGACCCATGGTAAGCATAGATTAACTAGCTTGTGTTACAGGTTCTAGAATGCGGATAAACATACTTAAATACATTTTTTTTTTTGTAAATATATACATATTATACATAGAAACACCCAGACCAATGCAGATATTCATATTTCATACACACAAATATTTGCACAAATATTTTTTAATTTATAATAGTATAAAGTGTTAGTATAGTTTGTCTAAACTGAAATGATGCACCCCGCACATTCACATCATCTGTGTAAAAACAGTAAATCGTCAATTATTTCATGAATTTCTTCGTCAAAATCTATTGCTGTGTACTGAGCATGTGGTGGGGGGCCGTGTGCTTGCTTGCCACCTAAGTTGTATAATATATTTAGTGGTTACTCCTTATTTAGAAGCCCCTATCCAAAGAATAAAAACGGAACTCTATTACTACAAAATAAATAATAGTATTGCTATTACGAAGATCCCTTATCTTTCTGTAGCACTCGCATGAACACCTATCGAATTCGTAATGTAAAGGTTTCGAGAGAACGGAGCATTGTGATTGGCAGTCTGCCTCTTGCGAACCTGTGTGCGTGTGTAGTCCGCCAATCGCAATGCTCCGTTCTGTCGATACCTTTACATTACGAATTCGATAGTATTAGTGAAGGGTACTGTATCTGTCATCAATTCACATCTCGAGAATCGTGATAGTCAGTCATTTGCAATTTTCAAAGATGTTGTATATGTATTGCCGCTAAAAATAACAAAACACTCTAACAATGAAGAAAGAACACAATAGTAAGCAACTCTCCGTGTTCTAATATCCGTGTGCCATACAGATTTAGCGGAGTAAAACTAAATAGTTTATTCTATGCAGTAAAACCAAGCGCGTTCGTTTTTTAATTCCACGGATGATGACACGTAAGCCATCTGCCAGTGATAATATAATACTCACCGTAAACATAACATGGTTTCAATCGCATAAGTCAGCACAATTAGACATTTCGGTATAATCGTACGTAAACTAAAGTAAAGCAATGAAGGAATACGATAGCTGGTCACTGCACTTCCATGACATGCAGTCCAGAGACATGAGCAATGACAATACCGGAGTTAGATCAACTACAACCGACAGTGACGACGATTTATTGTCGTTGGTAAGCCAGCTGCAAAATGCCTACTGGTCCACGGCAGAACCTACGCTATAATGATCACGTTCGACAATGTCTTGTGAGGATTCAGGTTTGTATAGGTGGATGATGAGTGTGCATTCCGTGTATTGTAACTATTCCATTATCTTATATCCATACCTTAATAATATACTAACAAGTTCAATAACTACAATATAATTTATTTTAAAAGCATGCTGCACTTACTTCTCGTCATATTCATGAGCGCCAACGGGCACTCGTCATCTTCCAAGATGTATTCTGAATTATCACTTTTGTCCTCCTGGTTACAAAAAAAGATAAGAGATTTTAAAACCAAATCTAGTTTGTTATTCTAGGAACTACTAAGTCAAAACCAACCAAGTGTCCCTTTTTTGTGTAGGGCACAAAATGACACAAAAAGGACATTGTCCAACGTGTATAAGCACTTGGCCTGATATGGACAGATAATAATTGGGCAAATATGATACAGGTTTGGTAGTTCATACTAGTAAGAAATAAAATAACATCATATGGTTGTATCAGAATTTATCATTCATATTATATATTGACCATAACATTTAGTCAATTTTTGATAATTTAACATAGCTGTATTCATTATTTCTTTATTATTCGGATTCATGAGTTATTAAAACATTACCCAGGAATTAGGCAAGTGGATTTACATTATCTTGGTACCGTGCCCAGCTCAAAAACCAAATTAACAATAATCATGACAAGAGCGCAGGAACCTACTTACTGTTCTTCGTCTGACAATACAATTACAGCAGAAAACATTTTACATAGCACTTGCGGTGCAATCTATTGCCCTATAACAGTGCCAACTCTTGCGAACGGAGGTCATGTCTTCGTCTTTGGGATAAGTCGATGCCACAATTCACACATTGTCTCATCGTGGGCTCTGTTCCCTTAATCGTGCCAGTATTATCGTTATGAACGGGTTTAAAGTCAGCAGGCTCGCCAGGCTCGGTGATGAATGATTTATCCGGGTTCATTTTCCAATACAAATAGAATAAAATCGGCTTTCATGAGAAATAGAATAATGTATTTACAAATCAAGATGACAAGCGAATGACATTTTTATAACGGATTTCTTTCCAGTTGCCATATTACAAACACAAACTCAATCGATTAAAAATAAGTACGATTTTGAATCGTGTAGAAACAGTTTTTTATTCCATTATTATAAAACAATGATCAAAAACGAGACCATATTAATATATTGTTAATGTTTACTACTTTTTCGTATCTATATCTACTATTACACAATAAATATCTCCAATGTACTGAACATTGGCGGTATTAAACAACATTATATTAACTTTTTTTTAAATTCTTGTATGTTTGCCTGTTTAGTTGTGGATCTGTGATGAACCCAAAAACCGGTTTGTTAGAAAGGAAGTCTTTTCTAACAAAAAAAACTTCTAGCGATCAAATACTTCTAAATAATACTTCTATAAGTGATATCAATGTCGAACGAATGGATATTTTATATTTAAGTTATATCTTATTATGTCCTGGCAACTATTTATTTACTTTAGTAATATTTATTTTTACATTCACTACTTATTTAGTTTAGGTTGACTGTAGAGAATACCTACTTATAGCATTAAGCCCGCCTATATTCCTACTTACTTGTGCATGAAGTCTAATAAATAAATAAATGAGCTCATTATTAACCGAGTATAATACATAATTACTGACAAATCTCTACGATTTCGTAGTCGTTCTTAAAAATCTTATGTTTGATCGTTGAGTAGAACCGACTTCCACGCGAGTGGAAGGCTATTATAATATGAAAATCCTTCACCAGTTATCACATCGAATCAGTTCACGTTCGCATTCGAGTCACAGTCGACGCGTACTCAATATCATTTAGTTTATGTATCTTTTTTTAAGTATCAATTAGTCATAGGTTTCAAATCAATACCTAAGTATATCAAGTCAATCTATCAATTCCTTATGAAACTCTGGTGTCCCATACATTACTCTGAATCGATATATTCATATGTCTCAAATAAAAAATCGATTATGTTCTTTAGTATAACTGGCAACATTTTAGCATTAGGGAAAAGAGAAAGATGGTGCCAAGAGTAAAGTAATAATATTTCCGTGAGCTAATTGAGTAAATACTAATTATTTCAAGATGTATCTTGATACTCCAAGAAATCATTATTAGTTCGTTAAAAATTAAACATGATTATTGATCAATAGCTACATTTGCGGACATCGTGTCCATGGAAGGCCAGTTTTGGATATAGTCCTTTGAACATTTACAGTCTGATTCGTAAGACTCCGTTCATCCCAATGTAATAAAACTATTATAACTACTGTAATATGTCTATTAACTTATAGGCATAGCATAGGTGGCGTCACAAGCAAAAATTACCTGTGGAAAATTGGGGAGTGTCTGCTGAATTATCAAAGACAATAACAGGTCAATTTTCCTGATAGTTATCTGTAGAACTAAAAGGAAAATACCTAAAGCTATCTTGGGATCGACTTATAAAAACTAAACAGTATGAGACTGCATCACTATATATTTTTTTAGAACATGTGATACCGATCTTATAAATCTTTGAAGTATGTACATTGCCTGTTGCTTTCAGCATACTGGTAGCGTAAGTCTTACGTTTACGGGATAACGTTATAGACCAAATACTCACAACGCGCATGTACTACAATAAATACCAATGTGAATAGTATATTTATGCATACAAAGATTTGCACTAAGCAGGAATCGAATCTACGATCTCTGAAGTACCAATAGAACGCCGTTCTACCACCTCGCCTCATTCGTACAGTTACTGAACCCGTAATGTAATCTCTTTCTAAACAGAATATTATACCAATTGATGTCAGGTAGTTTAGCGAATTCAGATTTATCTTGAATAGAGCATCTACAAACTTCTAATGATAAATAGTCATTCACCGCCAATTGTTACGAACTGATGATGATGATGACAATACATCATTATCATTTTTCAACAATCATTTTTAACAAATACTGAAATTAATTACATTTGTTAACTCTTCTAGATTCATAAGAATAGATTACACCTCACCTGTACAATACAAAACTGTTGCGGGTCTTGATATGACATTCCGTACTTGTCGAGTGTTTCCCGAAGTACGGTCGCTGCGCTGTCATTGACTGACAGCAACAAAGTGACGTAGGACACGTCTGGTCGTAAAATCGAACCGTATACGCGCAGAGTGCCGCCTGGAACAATAAACTTGTTATTATGTGAATCACAATAGGTTATTTATTAGCTCTTAGGAATAGATTACCATTTCTATACCAGAGTATACGGTGGTCTCCAAAGCACGAACAGACCAATAGAAATAGCCATTATTGTATACAAATATTTGCACTGAGTGGGAATCAAATACAAAATTCACTTATTCTATACAGACCATTAAACGGAACTTGTGAAACGTCATAATTAGAAACAAGTTAGTTTGGCAAATGGATCTCTGGAAAGAAACTCAGCGTGCTTTTCTTTTTTTTTTTGTCTATTTACAATTTCGTCTAGATACAATACTTTGCTTGAGAAACAACTTGAGTGAACAGCTAACTTCCAAGAATATAGGATTTTATAATAGCCTTATTGACGTACCTTTCTTTAAATTACGTTTTTAAATTTATTTATAGGCAAATCCCTAATTTCATTAGGAAAATTGTTATAAAAGCGTATACAGTTATCCTAGTAGGAATTAAATTTTTTGGAGTCTTATATTACAAGGTACAAGATTGTTTTTGAGTCTGGTATTGATGTTAATCGAACCCACGCTTACAATGCTAAACATTGGGTGCACTGCGCCTGGTATTCATTAACGTAAGACATAATGAGTACACATTTGTGGCTGCAGTTGTTGTGGGTATTTAGAAACCTAAAAAGTCCGACTAGTCTAACTTCGATTAGTCATTTGATTTTGTAGGACTATCAGATCTGATGGCAGTTTTTTTAAGGAAAATATCGAAAAGGCTCAGAGAATTATGAACTTTTATTTAAATTTAATTGCAGTGTATATTTCATAATTGCCGTGATTTAAATAAATCTGATAACAGTCCTCGAGGACTGCCGATCGAAGTAGTCTTCACTACATAGCATAAAACAAAGTCGTGATCTCTGTCCCTATATCCCTATGTCCTTATGTCCCTATCATCGTTCTCTGAACCGTTTTCCCAACTCAGTTGGGGTCGGTTTTCTAGTCTAACTGTGATGCGGCTGAACTTCAATATTTTTCGTGAAGCGACTGCCATCTGACCTCCACAACCAATGGTTAAATGACCAATGGCGATATCGAAGGTTCCAAGTTAGACTGGTTGGCCTTTTGAGGCTCCAACTACCCATAACGACTGCCAAAGATGTTTGTGCAACTGGGACCGACCTTATCGTGCTCTCCGAGGCACGACCAGACCAGTGCAAACAGCCATATTCATGCATACAACTTTTTGCACTGAGCGGGGATCGAACCCGCGCCCTGTGCGTAGCAATCGCGTGCACTACCTCCACGCCACGGAGGTTTCCCTCACTGTCCTTTTGTATACTTAAATTTTTAAAACTACGCAACGGATTTTGATGCCGATTTTTAAATAGATAAAGTGAATAAAGAGGAAGGTTTATATGTATATAACATCATGCTCCAACCAACTAGTGCGGAGCAGAAGTGAAAAATGTTGTAAAAACAGGGTGACGCAAACGAAGTTGCGCGGGTCACACCTTCACCAGTTAGCCCTAGCTTGTCAAATATCGGATATTTGACAAGCTTGGCTAGAGATATTTTCACTTGAAATATTGTAATTTAATTACACAAGATCGGTAAAATATAGTGCTAAATTGTCAAAAACAAAACAATTGACATTAGGTCTCGAAGCTAAGTGATATGATTCACAATAGTCTAATGATTCGTATGAATTGTTTTAAAGTAGATCTACTGATGCAGGGTCAGGGTTATTATCATTGTCATACATTCTAGCACGCTAGGCAATCAAAGTGAGTTTATATCGTGTAATTGGTAAAAAAAACATACAAACAAACATACAACAATGTATATACATCAATACAAGTGGATAATGGATAGAGCAGAGAGCAGGAAGCTGATAGTGCTACAATTTTAAATAATCACTAGCTGTTCATCGTATAACTCAATACCTTCCATAGAATTCAGGGATCAAATAAAAAAAGAATTACTCGAATTGGTCCAGCCGTCTTCGACATATTTCGCGATTCATTTATATTTATATGGATAAACGTTATGTCTAACCTGTATCAGGGCCTCCATCTTTAGACTTGAATTGCTGCAGCTTGCGGCCAAGTTTCTGCTGCCGTCGGCGACGCATCACCGCCTCCGGGTTGCTGATGCTGCGCATAAACGACGTCTCCGGTAGCTCTGTGGTCGCAAAACAATTCAGATTATAGTATAAACTAAAATGTGTAGTCACTAGCAAGATAGTTTCATAACATTATCATCATCGCAGCATTAGTTACGGTTACCTCCAAACACTTTATTTTGGACACTGGGATCCGCTCTCCTCATTATTTAGTTGATTTCGGCTTTTGCGGGAATAACAGCTTTCTGACTATTCAATCCTGAGAGGGAAGCCTGCACCAGAGCCGCGACTGTTGTGTAACAACTTGCAAAAGGGATTGGCTTGGGCCCCGATCCCAAGACTATCGCGATATATGCAGATCTTTGAGGTTTGACATTCCACCATTATTTCGACAAAAATCGAAATAGCTAGCTAAATATGTCGCGGTTGGACCTCGATACTTTCCGTGAAGCGACTGTCATCTGGCCTTTACTGCCTATAGGTATAGGCGATTTCGAAGTACTGCTGTTAGAACGTCAATCGTTCGTTCATCGTTCGTTCGTTCAACGTTCTATCAAATGGTCAGAAGTTACTCCCGGAAAACCGAAATACCAATCAAAGACAAAGATTAGACAACTAAAACGAAACTTGAGTTTGACATCTCAACAACCAACCAGCAGCCCATAAAAGGTATCAGAGATTGTGGATTCCACTGACTATATAGTCGAAATCCAATTTGACGAAACTTTCGTTTCTTTCTGGTTTCCTAATGTAAGCGAACTTAAAATGCAACTGGGAAATAGCTATGAGATATGAATATGATTGTGATAGTAGGTAGTTAGTAACGTTGACGTCTCAAACTAACACGAAATACTCTACCTGTGTACAGTTTTTCGGCGACAGGTCTGTTTTCATCGTTAGTATCCGATTTCAATCTTGAAAGTTTTTCTTTTTTCTTCAGTTCCTTTTTCTCTCGTTTCGATAATTTTCTCTTAAAGTTTTGATCACCTTTATCGCCTACCGACGACAACGGGACCTGCTGTATGAGGATGTTTCAATAGAATGAGTTAGAACTATAGTGAGTTTGTTTATATGTGAAGGCGCATACCAAATAAAATAATTATTTGACTAAATTCTTGAAACGAGAAACATTAAAAGTGCTATATTCATAGTCAACTAAAAGTCATCCTGGAAAAAGTTACCTATATTTATTTCACATGACTCATTTTTAATAACTATTGTGATAGACAAAGGACTAAAGGACATGAGAAGTTTGAAAATCTTTACCTCGTTGTTGCTAAGGCACTTGAGTAGAAACCGCCCCTCTCTGTCATCAGCGTGCCAGTTGAGCTGCACTAGTAGCGGTTTCTCATGAGGCTCTAATCTTCGCTCGTCGTCTGGTCCGTGTGTCTCCCACAACGAGTACGACCCCAGAGACAACATACGCATGTCAGGACGAAATTTCTCGATCAATGTTTCTGTGGAACACAACAATTTGTTACGAAAAATAATTATGTTATACGTCGCGATTATATTCCTTACACTAGTTCTGCTTTTGGTAAGGGTTAAGGTGAGCGTTAGCTCCTGTACTATAAACTGCGAATATCCTACTACCCGAAATAAATGGTTATTAAGTGAGCGAGAGAGAGAGAGAGAAAGCGGAAAGAATACTTGTATTTTTTGTGATCCAAAAAGAATTGTTTAAATGAAATATATAATTTTAGAATGACATGGTCATTTCCACATTCACTGTAAATATCCCGGTGAATTTAACAGTGAATATATGAAATATGATAATTAGATATGAACCATTTTCTAGATCTAGGTCAATACACTGAAGCTGTTTATATTTTGTAATAGCAAGTTATCAATCGTGTTATCAGGTCAAATGCAGTCTCTTTAATTACGAAGTATGCTGGTATGTTAAGTAGTTACTGGCTAGTCATAGATATCTTAATATGTAACTCTTAATGACGTAATGTAACTTATCAAGTGTGACCTATATACCTACCAACATCGTTACAATTTCCGCTAAACTTTACTTCAAACTTTTTGTATGGCTGGCGACGTGTGCTTATACACTTCTACGTGACATTGAATTATAGAAATAGAACAAATAAAGTTACCACCCATACAAAAGTACGGAGAATTAATTTGGCCGCGATAATGGAATAGAAGAGACGCACATTCGACATATTATATTATTTTTTTGAAAACAATAACAACAAGTGTTGAATGAAAGTTTCAACACTTGTTGTTATTGTTTTCAAAAAAATAATATACACTCACGTTCAATAATATACAGACGGTAAACACACACCAGATCCGTTTCAAGGCGATAGGGTCTCCTATTATATGAGTCCAAAAATTATGTTGATGAAACCACTATCAATTTACCCACTGCAGTCGACTATTGGACAGTGGACATAGGCTTTTTCCAATAATATGTCGAATGTGCGTCTCTTCTATTCCATTATCGCGGCCAAATTAATTCTAAACAAGGGAAAACATTTCGGAAAACTATGTCATCTCATCATAAACACTTACCATTAACGAAATTTGTTACGCCACTTTGTCATTATTCAAAGGCGATTCAGTTCAAGAAAGTTAACATTAGTCTGAAATTATTGTGGGAAAGCATCTTTACAAGTTATGACACAGTCGTAACAGTTGAAAGTCGTTATATGTTTGCACAAATTGTGCGTCTCACCTATGACATCGCTCACAGTAGCATCGGAGGCGACGCGAATACATTTCGTCGCTATCTTCTGCCCCGAATCTTGGAAATAGAAGCGCATCACACCGTGGAATTCCAAGTTCTGTAAAGTAAAACAACAATTTATTTATTCATTCATTCATTGCAAATATGGGTTACATAAGATGTTACATTCATAGGTATATAGTTTCGCCATATTCCACCATAATGGGCATGCAATTTAATAACTAAATTAGGAACAAAATACTAAACAATATCTTACTTCTAGAAATTTTCTTACTGTCAAATTATTTATACTTATTTATACATTCCAGAATACAAATCAAAATGTCATGGTACCTTTGGTTACTTAATAATCAAAGTGAAATACAATGAAAAATCACAATGGACCGGAACCACCACCATCAGTTATCACCAGGTTCTTTGCACGATAAAATGCACGGACAATGTTTTATCTTATTTACATTGTGACATCAATTCTATAAATACAATGCAATTGAGTATGCTTGTTCTAGTTTAGTTCTATATTACTAATCCAGTTACACAACCTACGGACCATATAATTATGTTAGTGGTTTTACTATCTAAGGAAATATTTGTACACGCACGCTTATAAATGTACAAATATTATGTTAAAAGTATCCGAAAGCAGAGCATTGAAGTATCATTAGGTGGACATTCATAATATTATGTAGGTTCTATCCGGAAGTAGGTGTTACTTGGAAAATAGTTACAAATTCGACATAATGGTACTACCTGCCTAATAACATACATGCACCAAAACATGTCACTGTATGATGTAATTATGAAAATTATTAAAATCTGAATCAGGCATGACGTCATGGCTCAGAAGAATTAGTTAGTTTCTGCTACTATTTCTTTGTAGATAGACGATAATGTCATAAAACAAACAAAGGCAGTAATCAGAGCTATTATCCTTCGTATTGATTGTCAATGTCTGAGATAGCAACTGATAACGTAAAGAATGACTAGAATACTTGTAGGTAGCAACTACGACACTATAATACAATAAATGAGAATCTTAGTATCATACAACTATCTTAAGCATTACTAAGATATTCCGGAACCATTTCCGTTCAACATAAACATTTCAAATTACTCAATCATTAGAAAGTTTCAAAGTTAGTAATTTCCTTTATAGCCGAAAGTGCTTATAATTTGTAGTGCCAAAGGCTTTAATATGGTAAGTATAGTAAGTGACGTACGACGCGACAAAGGAAACAAGCAATAATGTCTACCTCATTGGGTTCACTGAGCGCGAACAGATCAAGGCGATTGGCGTTCCATTGCTGGATCATATTGCGAAGCGCTTCGCGCTCCAGCATTCGCTTGTCCGCCGCGTCCATTGTGTCACCGCATCAAGACCGTCTGCAATCATATAAAAACAACAATTATAATCAATATGTTAACGAATAAAAAATCACCGAAACTAGATACTGCTACCTAACATACCAAAATAGAATTAAGGTCATTGCTACTATACCTAAATATTTATGGTAATGTACTAATTTATAATTGGCATTACCGAATTATTCCTTTTGAACTTTTAACTGAAGGATAACCTCTCTTTAATCAGTTGACCCTAGACATAACAAATATTTTTTTTTATTTCGGTCTGAATCTGAATATCGGCAACATGGTTCGCTATGTAATCCAATGAGAAAAAAAATTGCGTAAGAGAAATGTTGTGTAGCGGTTCTAATTGATTTCATAGTATCACGGCATATTGGAATGTCAACAATAACCGCACCCAAACAGATCAAAATCAGATATATCAGTTCAAATGTCACACACAAAAACTAACCACATTAAAGCAATGAATTGTATATAGATACACCCACTTTCCAAAAACACCAACGATTCAGGAGTCAGCCCGGTACCAGTGGCGATTAGCAGTCATGCTCTTCCGCTGTAATAATGCTGATGTAACATCAATGTAACAATCTTACAACACAATGAAATCCGAACAGCTCCTGCTCCCGTAATGTGTTTCGTTTATGTGCAGTAAACATTGATATTGAATAAAATAAACAGTGACTATGGTAACCATTCAATAGTGATCATGAATCTAGGTCAAACGGCTAAGGTTGTCAGGTAACTTTCTATTTCCAAAAGTACTATGTAATTGCCGATTATTTTTAATTACAACAGAGAATTTTCTGCAAAAATAATTATTAGGTATTTGTTAATAAAACTGTAAAACGCCGATGTGGGCGGTTTCTGGTATTTATCACGTGCCGGCGCGGGCGCAGCGTGCTGTATACAGGCGCACATCACTATTGTAGGTATTTATATCGTAAACATATGGCCCAGCAGCGGTCATGAAACGACCGACCACCTATGCCTGTAGTTTTTTCTCTCCTAAAAAGGTAATCTAACAAGTGGATTTGTTAGACTTACGACATTGCGTCATTTTCTCCTTCATATTTGAGTTAAAAGATAATATATACTGATAAGACTAGGACTTTTAGAAAACCACCTGAAGTATTCTAGAAGATACGACCTACGGTGGGCTAGTATTGCGAGTTAGGATAGCGAGACGATGATTTGCCTGTAAATTAGCTGTATTTCCATCAACGTAATGTAGAACCTTATAATTATATAAAAGACATATTTGTGGATGCATCATGATGTAAAGATATATACAATATATTTATAGCACTATAATAACATACGACGTCGGGTAGGATATTAGGTAGATAAGCACTGTTCTTTTAAGCAAGTTCATTAATAAAATATTATGTAAGAGCAGCCCTACTCCCTACAAGTAGGAACCTATTCGGCACACAAATAGAATTACACAGAAACATGTTCCTATTTCATTTCAGTTTTCATCTGAAATCAGTTTATTAGTGTTACTTGTCAGAAACCAAAACAGCCGTCAGCGTTGTTATGGTTCGACTCGCTTCCGCTATTTGCCTGACTGCAGCTTACGGGCTGTTACCGTACCGAACGAGGAACCGCGAACCATTCAAAACATGGAGCGTTCACTCGTAAAAATAAACACGCATCAATAAACGTTACTCTCTGGTAACGCATTTTTTTTTTTCAAGTTGATATCAGAATATGTGTTCAGAAGACTAAAGTGTAGCACAAAACAAAATAAAATAATATTTTTATGTTGATGCGCAACTAGTTATTTGTTTAGAGAGTACTTAGTAGCATAGCATTTTGTCTTTGAAGGTGGCACTTCACGCTTGGACGCCGACCTTGCCTCTTCCTGTAGCACACCATGATGATCTGCATAGTGAGTCTCAAGCGAACGTAAAATAAAGAGTTATTGAAAAATAATATCCAATGAAAAATAATAGTCGGTAGTGTGAATAGTTACCCTAAACAACTGCCAACGAAATGTGTAATACTTATAAATAAATAAATATATATAAATAAATATTAATTACTTATATCGTCGGTGATACTGCAATACCGCGTAACTAGCAACAGACAATACCGCGTAAGTTAGGTGAGGCAAATTTTACAGGAGAGCGAAAAAACTGAATAACTTCTGCTGTACTTATCAAATACGTTACCGAACTTACAGTTATATAAAAATGTGTATCAGTTAACGTATACCTTACTATTTAATTAAAACCAATCAATATTTGGCTAGAAAATACACTTACGCGGATTTTTATTTTTTGTGACGTTTGTTATTTGAGCTTTTTTGAGGCTTACGCGGAATTTGAGGAAGAATAAGACAGAGTTAAGCTATAATAAAGACCTTATAATATTTACTATTGTAATCACAGTCTCATCATTTCCACTTTGGCAGTAACTAGCGTATTTAGTTTCATAATTAAAACGTCATCATAAAAACTTGTTATTTACGTTATTAGCATGATTATAATTAGTATTTTTCTATACTTAAACTTATGTTTAGAGTATGTAAAGAGTTTCAAAATCAAAAATAATTATAAGCAAAATATAAGCTAAGCTGTATTGCTTCTTCATCTAATAGATTTGTAAAATAATCCACAAAAAAAGAAGCATAGGTGGTCACTTTTATGTCACAAGTAGTTTCTTATTATTAATCTTTTGTACCCAACGTTTTCTTTTCCTAACATTCTATTTCTCTTGCTATGTTCTCCTTTCCATATTAACCTATCAGCTTTTCTTTTTCTCGAACTCGACTGTCTCCCAACCTCTGCTATAGTATCTCTCTCAGGAAACCAATCAATATCATGATCTATCGATCGGTTGAACATTAGTTATATCCGATAATGGAACATAGTCAGGATCAACGACCGAGTCATCTGATGAAAAATCTAAAAATGACTCATTAACAACTCTCGGAAGACCTAACGTGCTCGGGAGGGGCTCTAAAATTGTGGTCAAAGTATCAGCTTTGGCAAACTCGTTTTCGAACTTTGTAGCTGCACGTGGAATTTGTTCTACAGGCTTTTGAAGTGTAAGTGGGTGTATTTAGAAGAGCCCAGCGTCGATCCCGGAGCTCTTGCAAAGTGACAACATTACTATTGACATCTGCATTTTTCCAAATTTCAGTTACGTAAACAAATTCTGAATCTTCTTCCATAACCTTCTAAAATAAAAGAGAAACCCCTTGTAATCTACGTATCTACAACATGATACACATTATTTTTCACATGTGGGTATTTCACAAGTGAATAGTTTTGCAACTACCCACATGTGAAAAATGACGATGATGTGAATCAAAGTCGGTCATAATAGGAAAAGAAAAATGGGCAAAGTAGACTGTCTATTCAAATACGTATCATAAATTCCACCAAGTAGGCTAGTAGTGTTTTCTAAATACAATTATGTATGATTATTTAAAATAAAAACCGTGTAACTAGCTAGCACGTAAAGAAAAACATAAAAAACCTAAACTGCGGCACTATCGTTACTACAATTAGTGGACATTTTACATGTAAAATAAGCAAGTAATTTCTAGATTCTAAGAAGTTTCCGAATTCATTGACAAACACACATTAAAATAATATCAAAATCTTATCAATTAGCTTCCTATTACTATAAAAAAACTTTAATTTGCCGGAGCGCCACACAGAAACAATAAGTCTTCTTGTTATAATCGCGAGAATACGCGGTATTGGAAAATATTTTTGACAGATTTGCTCGCGCGGTTTTAACTAATTGAGATTGGTTGCCGATTGAATGAACGAAACGTGAATCTGTGAATGCGGTACGTAGCCAATCGACATCTTTTGCCCAATGCCGCGAAATCTCAAATTTGCTACTTTTGTATTTCCGCGGTATCATCCACTGTTAGTTACGCAGTATTGCAGTATCAGCGACGATATGTTTTTCTTACCGGTATCAAAGAAAATTGTAGGAATGATCGAGACCTAAAACAGTGATAGGAAATATCCTAATGGTTAAAAACTCTTATTCCAAGCAGCTACTAATAAGGTATGGGAAGCAGTAGTAATGCGAATATAGTTTATGAGTACCTAAGTATAAACATTCTAGTTTCCATTGAACAGGTTAATATTCTGATACTGATAAGTGTAGCGTGGGAACGTGTGGAGTTAAAATAATAAACCGGGTGCAAAAAGCGTGAGCATATCGACCCCTGCAGCAAGTGCATAGGGGCGGAACAAGTGGGACCTATCCGCGACACGACTACACGAACTCATTATTAAGCACCGGAGACTAGTCTTAAAAACAATAGTTTGATAGTCATAGTATAAAAAATTAATAAAATAAAACTTAAAACGCGCATAGAATAACTTAGATCACGCCATTCTTAATACTGAGTGTTTGCTACTTAGATATAAAACGCCTGAGAACTTGGTCCCCTTATTGTGAATGCTCCTATAACTCCCATGTCTGTTATGTAATGCGACAGTACTGTTACTCTGTCATGCAACAATACTAATTGCCGGCGATTTAAGTTCATCTTCACATACATAGTCTCTCGCCACGGTCTGCTCAGACGCATGCTGTCTGCTATCGCTACGCTCCACACCACACCGCAAAACATTCAAAACCGGTTTTCGTGTCAACGCTGTCCTCGTTGCGAATGGACAAGTTTTTAGAGCATCATAGAGGGATTGGTGTCAAACGCTATTCTCTTTTACAAGAATTATGTAAATAAAGTTGAAGGTCACTAAGGAACAATTTAAACGAAATACATTTATCGAATGCCGTCGCACCGGAAACGTTAGAACTTACGATTATATACTCGTAATGAAGTAACAGTGCTTAAATTTTGCATACTTAGTAGTACAAGTTATAAATTAGATACTACCGCTATAGAACTTTATTGGCCACGTTTGTTTATGAATCGTACAAATACTTTCGAATCTATTTCGTTAAAGCTATTTTAAGTTCAAGAGCATATTCTAATTTATTACACTTAAAAATCCTCTGATAACGAATGCCGGAAATAAAACCGATTTGTAGCGTATAAAGCTCTAAGCTAAAGGAAATATTTTTGATATGTCTAGAAGTCAAGCAATGTTTTGTTTACCTCATAGACATAATTCATAGACATAGTTCCCATTTGGTACACCGTGGTCCTCCCCGCATAGCCTATGGGCTCTTTTTTAGTAAACTATAAATGCTTGTAACGCCAAGGGTGTCCATCCATTATGTACACACACTCATTTTTTTTGTTAACACATAGAATGCATCTAGTGTCACAGTTCATTACAACTGGCACCGACTTCTAAAAGAAAATCTCATTTTAAAACTTCTGTCACGAGTGTGTCTCATCTACACGTTATTGTATTTAATAAACGGAATGCAAAAGTACTAAGTTAGGGTATTAGCATGACTCACACGGCAGGCACGCAAGGCTCGCAACGATATAACTGCGAAGCTATCCTGCCAAACAAAACTAAAGTATTTAAGGGGTTCTACTTACACGCTACAGAAAAAAAATTAGAACGGTTAAACGATAAGACTTTTAACCTTTAAAGATTAGGGTCGTTGCACAACGGCATGCATGCACGTCAAGTGTATTGTACACCTGCTGTACTCAACATTCCTCACGTAAAAGGAACGTAACTTAATTTTATTACATTATTGCATATCCACATACAAATATGCAAGTTATATATTTGTTACAATTAATTGTACTGAAATTTTTAAAATCAGCGAATGTAACTGCTCAAAATCAGAAGGGGAAATACATTATTGACTGTCATTGAGTAGTGTCGAATAACATAATATTTGGCGGTTCATCGGCTAAGTGATAGTAGGGCAATAGTATAGAGTGTGACAGAGAGAGGAGGACAAACTAACACTTGGCAACCGGCCGGTGTCGGGTGCCACGTCCAACACCGTCCAGTTACGAGGCGAAAATTGTGACGTCCGTCAATATCCACGTTCAAAATGACCATGACCGAACGACGCATTCACTCTCGACAAAAACAGGACCGCGACAAACTTAGTTGTATCAGATCGACAAATGTCGCCGTAATTATAATAGAAAATCGTTTATTTCTGAATACACAAGTTGACATACAATCGTATCGACCAACGGCACATAGACACAGGGGGTCGCTGGAGCCTGGCACCGAGTGTGCCATGCGATGGGAACCGTTTCACCTCACGCAGGGTTCCCTCCATAGTAGGTATAATGACTCGGAAAATGTTCATATTACCCTGATTTTACCATCGCAACCTTGTTTTGGCTACTAAAACACGGTAACATTTTTTAGGCGAAGTTACAAAATGTAAATCTAAGCGACACCGCAAGCATAATATTGATGGATCTTCTCACCTCCTGGGACGTGATCTGTGATCTTGTTATATTAATCGACTTTCCATTATGTATCGGTCATATTTTAAAAACAATTAGAGAATCTCTTTTATCGGTACTTCATTTCCATTTCATAACAGCCGAAAAGGTAAACCGGATTTTAGAGATAATCTCATACAATAGCACAGTTGCGCCATTGATGTGCAGACAACGCGAGATGCCATTACAAGCTATTGTTTACTAAATCAGTTTTGCAAGTCGATAGTAATTCAGGTATAATTTTATTTGCGTATTTGCAAAAGATATACAATCTATACTCAGACTATGACCTATATGGAATGTTCTCAAGTGCGTACCATTAATTTGTATTTTTTACATTATAAACTATACTGTCTAAAAATAAAATCGTTGGTTTCTTATTTTATTTAGTTCAGAGAGATCCCACTCAGTAAGAATATTTGTATTTAAATATTGAACTTATTGAGTATGTAAAGCGGTCATGTGCGCTGAACACGTTCCACTTGCAGCCGCCTAATTAAATTAGAAGCAATCGGATCTGGTGCGGCCGCTACTGCGCCAATCCTAGTGCGGTGTCGCGCCCCTTGTTTGAGCTCCCTAAGGTCATTGTTCCTCCCACTCATCACTAATACGTAATTAAGTGAACTATAACGTCATTGCTTCTAGGTACATTATCACCATACACCAATAACATTTCGTAATAATGACTACGTTAAATAAGCGAGGTACACATGGCCCTAAGATATACTGTACCTCAGATACTCTAGCTAAAGGTGCTATTCATGATAATTCTAATAAATAGTATGTTAACCGCTCAGGACCCCTTTTATTGTATTATTTTAATACATCTAATAAATAAATACTTCAGAAAGCAAGCTAAATAATAGAGTGAAGCCTGGTTTTGGGAGTAATTACATATTAACGTTATACGGGTTATTTACTACCTTCACTTCTCTAACCCAGTAATGCCCCTTTTCCGAGACAGCTACATAATATGGAAGCTAGATATAAGATTGCACGTAGGTACTCAATAAGAATGCGTGTCATAATAAAAGTGATATTAACAAATCTGACTACTCTTTCAACAAATTAAATAATAAATTCAGAAATAAAGAACATAAAGTAATAAACATGCCATTATCAATAAACTTGTAGCACGAAATAACTTGGTACCTATACTAATACACCTGAGGTTAACGATGCTAAAACAGGTTTATCAGATACTAGCTGTTGCCTACGGCTTCGTACGCGTGTACTTCTAATTCCATTTCCGCTGCTCACCCTCCCCGATAGCGGGTATGATACTCCCTATGACACTCACAAATAAATAGATTTTCTAGTGGTAAAAGATTTTCCGAAATCTATTCAGGAGATCCAAAGATTACCCCCTATAACAGTACAAATACAGAAACGTTGCTTCTTTATAATAATAGTATAAAGTAGAGGAATAGATTAAGGTATTATTTCTTGACAATGTAACCATCATACGAGCCCAGTATCCAACGTCGCTATCGCTTACTTACTGGTAAGAGTATGTAACCCTGCTCCACACGAATGCAATATGATCCAAGGTGGCTCCTTTGACGAAAGCCCCAAAGCCGCACGTTGAAAAAACTGGTTCTAAGTAGTTAAATGGCATTTATTGCGAGAGTTGTGAAAGTTTTACCGAGCTTAGAAAACTGGCTACTTCATTTCTGACCAGCAACTAGTTTATTGATAAGATGATTATACTTTACTTAAAACTGAATGATGCTTGCAATGATCAGAACAAATAACTATTGGTACTAAGAACCTTATATCACATTTTTATACGGCTTGGTGGCACACAAGCACACGGTTCGCCTGATGGAAAGTGACTACTGTGGCATATGGACGTTTACAATACAACAGCGTGCGTCTCACTCGGAGAAACTTCCCCAATCCCCCCAAGGAGATATAGTCGCGTCTTACCTCCTTCACATATTATTATGTATACATTAAGCCCATTGATGCGGCAATGAGCAGAGACATAGGGAGTAAATTGAGAAACGCGAGAATGTAAACAGATCATTTCCATTGCCATTGACGTTGCCAAAGCAATAGTGTACGGCACAGCAAGCTGCAACGGAAATGGAACGGAAATGTAAACGCGGTATTTGAATGGTATATTGAAAAATGATTGCATTTTAAAATTATAGACCTACTTCAAATACTCTCCTTGTTCAGGAAATGACTTATCCCACCAAAACATAAATGTAAAAAAGGAGAGCCAAGTTCAATACAAAAAATATTCTCTGCTGTGGGCTTCGCCGCAAAAAGAATGGAGATCAGAGATTGAGTGCCAAGTTCTATGCAAAATCCAAATATGTAGTCTAAGGGCTGACTTGGCTGGTTTTCCCATACGAATTATTATTAAGTACCTACCTACTTTTACACAGTCATGGAAGAGCCTTATGTTCGATGGGTAGTTTCTACCAGCAAGCCAAATTTTCGGAATAATAAAATAAGAACCGAAAAGTAACAGGTTTAAAACATGCGAAGGCTATATAATTCGTATGGGAAAACCAGCCAAGTCAGCCCTTAGACTACATATTTGGATTTTGCATAGAACTTGGCACTCAATCTCTGATCTCCATTCTTTTTGCGGCGAAGCCCACAGCAGAGAATATTTTTTGTATTGAACTTGGCTCTCCTTTTTTACATTTATGTTTTGGTGGGATATCATTACTTTTTGTAGGTAAGTACATATCCACGTAACGCCGTATAAATACTGGGTGGCGCAAAAGTACTGGCACTAAAGAAAATACCTTTATTTTTTTTATATGACATTTTCTGTCATTCTGTTGTTGAAAATTGTGTAGTGAACAAATGTAAAATACACTGAAAATAAACATGGACCGTTTTACTCCCCAAGAACGTGGAATAATTGTGTCAATGTTCTTACGGAATAATTCATCAGTGATAAGAACACAACGTGAATTTCGTCGACGATTTCCCCACCGTCCGGCACCGATTGGTCGCACAATTCGACGCTTTGCCACACGCCTTGAAGCAACTGGCTCAACATTGGATAGACCTAAGTCTGGGAGACCAAGAACAGGCCGTTCAGCTGAAAATATCAATGCTGTGCGCGAAGATGTGGAAGAGTGTCCAGAAACATCAACGAGGCGACGTGCCACGCAATTGGGCATTTCCAGACGGACCCTGCAGCGTATTTTGGTGAAAGACTTAAAGATGTTCCCGTATAAAACTCAAATGACTCATCAGCTGCTGCCTGCTGACCACCGAGCTCGTCTTGATTACTGCCAGCGCGTCATAAACCTCAACCTTGAAGAGGATGATTTTCCTTCAAAATTGGTTATGAGTGACGAAGCGCATTTCCATCTCTCAGGGCTTGTCAATAAGCAGAATACTCGGTTCTGGGGCACTGATAATCCGCGCATTATTCAAGAAACACCTCTACACCCACTAAAAGTTACTGTATGGTGTGGCATCTGTGTTGACAGAGTGATCGGACCCTATTTTTTCGAAGACGCTGGAGGCAATGCGATAACTGTCACTGGAGAACGCTACAGAACCATGTTACGTGAGTTTTTGATACCCAGTTTGGACGAATTGGGGCTGGAGCGCATCTGGTTTCAACAAGACGGCGCTACGGCACACACAGCGCGCGACACTATGGACTTAGTGAGGGACGCTTTTCCAGGCCGAGTTATCTCTCGTTTTGGCGATTTGCCTTGGCCTGCAAGATCACCCGATCTGACCAGTCCAGACTTCTTTCTTTGGGGTTTTTTGAAATCTCGGGTGTATGTGAACAAGCCACAGACTCTCGCAGCTCTAAAAGAAAACATTCGTCAAGAAATAACGAACATATCGCAGGAAGTGTTACGGCAAGTTATGCAAAATGTCATAAATAGGGCTCAAATGTGTATCAACTCTGGAGGTCACCATTTAAAAGACATCATCTTTAAATCCTAATGGTACGAAATTTAATGGTACAAATATACATTTAAAAAAACCTAAATCTAGTTTTCTAATTTAGAAAAAATGTTATAGCCGAACCAAATAGGGTCTTTACTTTTGCGCCACCCAGTATAAAACAATTGCATTACCAAGCCCACAGCAGAGAATAATTTTTGTATTGAACTTGGCTCTCCTTTTTTACATTTATGTTCTTGATGGGATAATAGATTACAATATCTAATGCCGCCGTTCTAACTCGCCGGGCATGCGCCTAAACGAACCTGGCGAGCAGGCGGCTGGTATGTATAGGCCTTAATGATGCATTAATAATTTTTTTAATAAATTAATAAAATTAAAAGTAGACTTTATAAATATAAAACAATTGAATGAGTTACTGTATTTTTCTACGTTTACGGGCTATAATTTTCTTCTCAGTGTTATTTTCAATATTTTCTTGTACCTACCCATTCGGTATCCGGAATTTTTTTTAAACGTTTTCTGTTCATAATCAATTTGGCTAAGTCAAGGGCGGTTAGGTAATGATTTTACACTATTGTTGTGCGCTAAATATAAAAATAATAATTAATCCCAGTTAATAACGTGGGTACCCTATAAGTAATATTAGGTATTTATGTTAAGCGTTCATAATAGAATCTAATTATTTAAAATTTGCCAGTTTTTCATTTTTTCCTTTGTATTCATCTAATTACCTATCTGCATACCAAATTTTAACTCTCTAGGTCATCTGGAACTGGGTTAGAGTTTTGGTCTCCTATAAGTAATATTAGGTATTTATGTTAAGCGTTCATAATAGAATCTAATTATTTAAAATTTGCCAGTTTTTTATTTTTTCCTTTGTATTCATCTAATTACCTATCTGCATACCAAATTTTAACTCTCTAGGTCATCTGGAACTGGGTTAGAGTTTTGGTCTCCTATAAGTAATATTAGGTATTTATGTTAAGCGTTCATAATAGAATCTAATTATTTAAAATTTGCCAGTTTTTTATTTTTTCCTTTGTATTCATCTAATTACCTATCTGCATACCAAATTTTAACTCTCTAGGTCATCTGGGACTGGGTTAGAGTTTTGGTCTCCTATAAGTAATATTAGGTATTTATGCTAAGCGTTCATAATAGAATCTAATTATTTAAAATTTGCCAGTTTTTTATTTTTTCCTATGTATTCATCTAATTACCTATCTGCATACCAAATTTTAACTCTCTAGGTCATCTGGAACTGGGTTAGAGTTTTGGTCTCCTATAAGTAATATAAGGTATTTATGTTATAAGCGTTCATAATAGAATCTAATTATTTAAAATTTGCCAGTTTTTTATTTTTTCCTTTGTATTCATCTAATTACCTATCTGCATACCAAATTTTAACTCTCTAGGTCATCTGGAACTGGGATATAGTTTTGGTCTATAGGTCAGTCAGTGATAAAAATGAGGAATTTTGGACATTAATATTTAAATAACCGTTTGAGATAAGCTTATGAAAATTACAACACATATGTATCTCGCAAGTCTCAATATATGAGCCAAATTTGATACGTTTATGTAAAATAGTTTTTGATTTATGAGGGGGTCAAAAGTGGCTCCAAATGGTTCGTGTAATATTACACACGGTGCGGCTCGCCAGTTCTGTTTCTTGAACTTGGCTTGACACGCTCCCGCGTGTCTAGACTTTGGCGTTTCAGATCGACATTACACATTCGAAACAGGATGTAATGAAATAAACCATAACAACATATAGTAGACAAGAACAACTCTATACATTAAAATCATGTAGGTATATTTTGCAACCTATAGCTAATAACATCTCACTTATGAAGGGTCTATTAATCAACGCCAAAATTATCGACAGTCCGAGAAATTCGAAAGTGAAACAAAATACTCGTCAATTACCCAACTTTGGTTGTTAACAAACTAAAATTGTTTCTATCTTGAACATGTAAGAATTTGAAAATATTTCGCGTTCATAAAAAGAAATGTCGACTCAAATAAAGATTGGACACATCAGCCAACATGGGCTCAAATTCTTGAAGCAAAACAGCGAGCCACATTAACTGCGTTGATATAGCGGCCCCTTACAGTGAAAACTACCATGAGAACGTAAAAGACGCAATCACCGAGAGAAAAGCGCACAGAAACTGACACAGAGGCGGAAGCAGCGCCTTAATGAAGTACTTAAAAATTCAGGACGTCTACCATAGCTGTGACCTACTAAAGTTTAGAATGGTATTTAGCACCGCTTCTATACACGATTTCTGTTGAGCAATTAAAATTGTATTTTATCGTAGTGAAAATATTCAATTTAACTTACTTAAAAATAATGCACTTGAACACGATTGATTGCGACAGCAAGCTATGTAGAACAAATCTACGCCATGCTATCTGAAACAAAAGACATTAAATATCTGTTTCAATAAATTATAAGATATTGCCAGCAGAGCCACGATGTCATTCATTTACAGTTACGATTTCAATTGTGGCAATTGTGAAGCGAAACCAAATAATAGTGTGACAGTATACATTTAATGTCGCAAACAGAATATGACAAGACATTATTTTCCGCTACTGCGAAATTAAGAAATTACTATGATACAAAATAGCTATAACTATGTATTTCACTCAGAGAATGTTCGTTTGTTTTAGATAAGTGATTGGTGTTTTAATACTTATAATACAGCAGTTGGTAGAGAGACGAATTATGTTGTAAACAATGAATCTGAATCATAACTAATCATAAGCTACGTAATTTAGGTCATGCCTATTTCAACGTACTTCATTTTGAAAACATACTTTCTTCATTTAGTTTAGTACCTATATTTGAGTTCCTATTATGTCTGACTGGGACGGCACAACTGATATGCAGAAGGCAGTCAGCTGTTTAAAATCAATCCAACAAAAATGTTCAAGAGAGCCAATAACGGACCGGCTAACTCTGATTCGTTCGCCCGAAGGAACCTGGAAGCCTGGACAAGTTTCGTTGGTTGTAGTTTTGTACAATGGAACGGAATATTGTTCAATTTATGGGTTCCATACAATTTTTGACATTATAACATTCATGACAGGCATCAACGAATGTCAATCCCATACATTGATCAATCTATTCTATTTCATTCTAATAAACGACAAGTGTGCCTAATTCTTTTTTGCTTAAAAAGTTAATTAGTTGGGAGTTATGGCTATATTTGATGAAAATCGGTCTCAGATGGCCGCCGCCACAAAATGGCAGATTACATATTTTAGGCATTTTAGGCAGTTGACTGATGTAGCCACTGCCAGGCTGGTATACTTTAGCTACTACCATAGCTTAATGAGCTATGGAATACCACCTTGGCGAAATGAAGTAGATTTAGACCTATTTATAATAGGTTTTTACATATGAGATTGCCGAAATTTTCTTACAGATTCGTTATTCCTGTAATTTAATAGCTATTTTCATTATTTATATTTTGTTTGAAAGTTCATTTCAAGATTTTACAATTACGACTTATCTACGATTTTTCTCTGTATTAAATTTTGATCTTATTGGCCGCTTGATAAATAAAATTCGATCTTCAAAAACAGTACATAGGCCACGGTGACCGCTTCCCATCAGGTGGGCCGTGTGCTTGTCGGCCACCTAAGTGGTATAAAAAAAAATACTTCCCAAATGCTATCCACTTTGATGATTTTCGTAATACTTTTTTACAGCTGTCACTTTTCAAAAATGTAATAAAAGTTGCTGTTCGCTATCTTGTCTCATTCATACACAAAAAAAATCATAAAATTTAGATTTCTCATTTCTAAAAAATTCAAAAATGTTAATACTGAAAATTGGGTTTCCTCCAATTTATTCAAACATTACAAACATTATTATAATAAACTGCATTCATGCAGCTTTGCAATAAATTTAAACTTTTATAAAAATCACCTTATGTAACAAAAACATATTATAGCACAGATGATTATCTTAAAGATTAAAATGTATGGCACGAGCACGGTACAGGTTTCTCCTAAGATGCTCTAACTATAGCATTAGGTACATGGCTTTTCACCATATTTTACCTTCGTTAATTTTTTTACATACTTCGCCACGAGACTAATGTCCGTATTAAGTCCTAAGAAATCACTTTTTGTAAATTGGCGTCCTGAAAATGTTAAGGTAGAATTTGTTGCAGCTTTCTTCTCCACTAGAGCCTAGGAAGCGGTGGTAAACTTAGTTAAGTACAATTTTATTATTATTACTGACGTCAATGAGATATATACCTATGTTATTCTTTATTGAATAAAAAAGTTTGAGCTTAAGTTTTTTACAAAATAATAATGGGTATCAAATGAACGACTCTTTCGTTCATTTGATACCCATTATTATTTTGTAAACTTGTTTGTTCTTAACTAGTAAAATACTACACAATTTTTTTTCAAATCGTCTATTACTAACTTTTGACTTTGGGCAGCCGTAGCGTAGTGTGCCTCTAGCTACCGCATACAAATTGGGGACAGCCTTCGACCAGCTGCGGACTGCTATAGTTTGATAATTTAATCTGAATGAATGAAGCTGATAATTGAGGATATTGAAGCTATTGGTCACGTTGACCGCGTATATTGTTGAGATAATTTGGGTCGGTTATTGTTTTTTGTTAGGCGTGTCAGTTTTTCCAGGAGCGACTATCGTGGTGACCTCCCGACCTCGAGAGGAAGGTCTGCCGCAAGTGTACCGGCTTACGGGTACGAGTGCGTCGCCGTCGCCTAAAATGTAATGGGGCCCCCATACGCCCAATAGTATTTTTACCGTTATTCTAAGAGTAAAGATTGTGCATTTTTACACAAAGTATTGATACGAGACAATACTTACACAAAGAAAACTTAGTATTGATGTTCAGATTTATAGCATCTAACTAAAAAATCAGCTGAAACGAAGTGACTTGTCCACACTACTCTAAAATATTGACTCACCAAGAATCTACCTGTAACGCTTATATTAAATACCAAGGTCTTTTGTAGATCCCAAATCTACTAAATATTTTTGCCTAATGCATAATAGGCGAAAATATATAATAACATAATTAAGAAAGTACATACAAATTAAAATGAATGTATCGCTGTTTGAAAGAAGTAGGTCAATAAAAAGCTTTATCGAAATTAGTAGGTGTAGGTACCTGAAGTTATTCGCAATGATTGTATTCAACACGGAGTCAACTCACCGCGTGCATCAGTGACTCATTGAGGCAACGACCGGGTGGTACAGAATGGCTCATCCTTCAACAACGTAGTGATATGGTTTTGAACTTTCGTTCATTACACTGTCATTTCCTTTATTGAGTATCGCAAGCTTATCATACTCTTAGAATAATCAGTAAATCTAGTATATACGTATACAGTTACGAATTTTAAGACTACATAGTGCATAATTTATACTTTATTGTATTGATGTGAAGGTATTAGGCGATGAGCGAAGGCTGTATGTATTACAAGTAAGTATGTACCGACCGCGTAAACCCATACAAAGGAAATTAGAATGGTAGTCTCGTATTATAGTCAATACTTCAATCGACAAACAGGTATGGCAAATGCTGCATACGTGTGCGTACAACCATGGCACGTGTCACGACTGTGTGGCTAGGAGTCATTATTGTACGGGTATCATGATTTCCTCAAGAAATTCATGTACGAGACTCGATTACTTGGTAAGCTTTCTAGTTACATCTTTTACAAGTATCTACTTATCTAAACTAATATTATGAATGCGAAAGTAGCTTTGTTTGTCTGTCTGTATGCTACGCTTTCAAGTCTCAACTACTGTACAGATCTTGATGGAGTTTGGAACAGTGATGGATTAAAGTCTGGGAATGGACATAGGCTACCTATCATGGCGAAAAAGGGGTTAACAAAAGCAATTATTCCGTACCGTATACAAATTAGTAGTCTCCTCTCTAGGTCCTCTCAGTCCTTCGACAGCTGTGGCCAGCGAATTGCCATTTCAAATGTTTATTATGCCAGTTATACTGGTAACTCCACTTTTCCAAAGCAACGTGGACCGAACACTTCATAAGTATGGCATGTCGGACCTTAATAAACTTTTTATCGCGTCATTGTAAAGGACGTGAACTTGATGGATCCGATTGACGAATTACGGTTAAAATATCATCTCATGCACTTGATATCATCATAAGCTAGCTATAGGGAGATGCGGTGAGGTGGGGACACAACCTTGCCTGTTATTTTAGTTCATGAAAATAATTTATTGCTCATTGTTATCGTGGCCATCGCTATTTGAAGCGCTTGGTAAAAGTTAGCAGCAGTTAAAGAAAGTTTTGGTCGACAATAAAACAAATAACATCGCGTGGCCATAGCTGGGCATTAACTCGTTAATCCGTTAATCGTTAATTAACGAAGTTAACATTTTGATTAACGGATTAACTTTTAAGTTAACTTTTAAAAATGTTAACGGACACGTTAACTTCCGTTAATGTGCAGAAGTCCGTTAATCGTTAATCCAATACTTACTATTTACCGCACGAAACCGCGGCGCGGCGCGAAAAACAGGTTCAGACAAGTATGAAATGACAAGTTGAACGTTTATTTTCCACGGGTAAAGACATTTTGACACCAAAAAGAGCCTCGCTTTCAGACGAGAACTTCAACATGTTAATGTTCATGAAGGGGAATATGCACCTTATGCCCGACGATTAAATTACACATTTGAATTATACAACTATTTTGTTTTATTCATAACCTTTCTTTTAAGTTCACTAACGCAACGATATAAAAATGTAATTTTACACATATTAACGGATTATAGATTAACGTTAACTTGCGTTAATTCTTCCGAAGTGTAACGCTTTAACGTTTAACGAAGCTAACTTTTTTTGTAGCGGATTAACGATTAACGAAGTTAAATATTTGATTAACGGTGCCCAGCTTTGCGCGTGGCTTACACATGCAATGCTTTCTTTCCTTATTCTTGCCAGATGGTGTAGCGGTGACAAAAGCGACTGTTTCTGGTTTGATTCCCGATAAAGTAAAATTGTGTTGGTTGAAGTGGTTTTATACCGTTCGCGTGGATGTCAAAGGGTTGTAATGTTTTTAGCACATATTATATGTGGTATTATATATTATGTTGGTCGTGGTACGGCTCAAGACCTAATGGCTGAGCGGATTTTAATCAATGAGTTCTTAAATTAAAGGTATTTATCTTCTCGATGTCATAGGGTACATAAATGCGAACGCGAAGCGAAATTAGTTTTTTCTCGCTGAAATGATGTTGTGAAAGTAATATTTTTTTCTCAACCTTGTCAGGTAGGGCATCAAAATAAAGAAATTAAAAGTATTACGAGTATAACTGAAAGCTATAAAATGAAATGGGTCATTAAAAATTTCACAAAAGCCTAGGGAGAGGTAAGGTAGAAGGGAAGGATAAAGTTGAGGTGTAGGAGGGAGGAGGGTGACGGGCAAAGAGAGGGGAAGAGGACGAGGAGAGCAAGTGAAGGTGCAAGAGGCACGAGGAGAAAACATGGAGAAAGAGAAGGGTAGGAGGGGAGATGACGAAAAAAAACAGCGGAGAGTTAGAAAAGCCCAAAGTGAGAAAAATGGGGAAGTGGAATCAAAGAAACTTGATCGTTTCTTTGATTCCACTTCCAGAATAAATTTCGTGTATTTAGTTTAGACACTACTGGAGCTACTAATTTACAATTTTATGATCATATACTTACCTATAGTTCGGTAACTTAGTGGTTATGGAGCGGGCATTACGACAGAGGTGACAGGTTAAAATTTTAGCCATTACACACCGAGACGTGAACCCACTCCAAAGACACACAATTGAGCTTAGCTGTTAGGGTTAGAGGGAATATTAATAATTATGGTTGCTAATATTCTGTTTAAAAAAAAATGAAGATTCATATTTGGGTTCGACAATACACTTATTATTCATCATTACTTCGTAATATTATATACCTATATTAGTAGGAAAGACCTTGAGATATCTCCATAATGCCCTATATTTATCTTATCTAGCTATTACCATCTAAAGGCATTTTTCTTTTAATTCACCTATCCATTTTGTTAATCTCCCTTTTGCGTTTAACACTGTTTGAGGGATATGACCAATTTTTCTATATCTTTTGCTATTTGTGCCATCCCTCTCCACTTGATCTTTGCTTTAAGTTTTTATGGCTATAGTTTTTATTTCATCTAATAAGTTCTTGCCTAGTGGAGTGGTATGTCTCCAACTTTCTTGAGCAAACTTTGGTGAGAACCCAAAGTGGCTTTTAATGTTAGGAAATTGTCTGTGAAATATGTATAGGCAAAAGTCAATGTAAAATACACCTCGTAACTCCTTAGCATGTATACAGATATACATTTAAACATATTTTTATATTCTGTACTACTGTAATATAGGCAACCAGGGCATTGACTTAACTAGTCGACTGACTAAACTCTCTAGACCATACACCCCATATGGGGTGTATGGTCTAGAGAGTTGAGAACCATATGGTTGTATGAACTACATAGAGTGACTGCATAACATCTGATAGCAATAGAAGTAAGTGAACAGACTAGTCTCCATCTACTGGTCAAGAGCCCTGTACACACTGGATTTTTTATGATATAGAGGAATCTGAGGCAACAAATACAGGAATAAATTTGGTCATAAGTAGAAGAAGTAATAAAGTGATGAAATGGCTTTGTAGCTCAGTTTTTGAATCAATTTGGCCTAATGTAATAACGTAACAAGCAAGTAGGGCCCCATAAAGACCTACAGGCAACAATACACCTGCTGTTTGAAAACTGAGGCCCGAGTTTTTCTTTTGGAGTCACTCTCATTAAAGTAAACCAAAGTCAAAACGATATAAATAATTTTATTGAATTCGATGTGAAAGCTGAAAATGCAGTTGGGAACCACATTAAGATTATGTTGAGGGTTATCAGAACTGCCCTCTTACATCCCATGGTTACCTGGAAGAGATTGCCTTGTGCATTAAGGCTGCCACTTGGATTAAGCGTAAAACTATTACCTCTAGTATTTTTACCATCTTATCTCTGCACAGTAAGCCTCAAAAGTCCCTGTACAATTTGATACTAAAATTGTATGAAGCGATGCCACTATATAAGCCTTAGAAGCTACTAGATAATAGATCTACCTAGTAATGTAATTAAGTTTAAGATGCTACTTGCATGAATTTACTTATTTTCTTAGAACAAACAAGAGATTGATCTAGCTTATTTTATTAATGCTGTTTATGTTGCTTCTGGTTAAATAAGACGTAGTCTGACAAACTATTATAGATCTTAAGGTGTCCAGGAAATTTTTAGACCCACTGTACATGCAATAAACAGAAGTATTATTATTATCATTAAATGTCTATCATGGTTTTTAAAACCTGTCCATAACACTATTGATGTGAACCCACTTTTACCACAAGCAAATTTAGCTTAGCTGGATATATAAGTAAGTGTAAGATGTAAGAATACAAGTAAGTTTTGTTACAAACTTTCTATAAAAATACTGTTATTTTCTTATCAGATTTTGTATGAGCTTTGTTCACTATGACCAAAGACTTCAACAATGACTGATAGTTTGCAACAAAGAGGGTAAGAACAAATGTTTTGACATGAAAAACCTTTTGATAACTTAAAGAACTTCTGAATGTTTATTTCTTCTTTTAACTAAATTAATAAGTTTAAAAACTGTAGACCTACAGTAAAAGTTGATACTCCCTAATTTTATTTATATATTAATTTATTTATTATTAATTGACGGCTATACTCCTTTGGTTAGGTGCCAAACTAATTAGGTAAACAATCTTTATTTGTTTTATTACATAAAAACATGAAACAACATTGCTTTCATCACATAAATTAATAATAATGAGCATTGATGAATATGTTTAAGATTTAGCGATACTAAATATGTTTTAACCACCGTTCCCGGGTCAAGGATTTTAAAAATCATAGTTATATGATAATTCAATATTTTATATAAAAAAAAATAGAATTAATTTATTTAAAATGTATATTCTTGAACTTTGTAGTTGGTACAATTGTTTAGGGCATTGTGATGTGTAATACAATCACAGAGATAACGTTACGTGATTACCTGTGTCACAGCATTCCATTGCGACCAATGTTAATTCAAAACTTCAACGTTAAACTGCAGAAACGAACTTACCTTCTCATATATGTCTCAGTTCCTATGATAAAGCATTCACACATAGTACTATATTATGAACGATCATGAAATTCACTAGAAAAACAATCACTTTACAACTTTTAAAATTTGGTCAACAACTTTTCGACGTACTGCGCGACACGGACTCAAGTAATTTACACAAGTTCAAAAGTTCACAAAAGTTTATAAATCATGAGAATTAGTTAGAAAATTACCTCAACTATATTAATAGTGAGTATTTCTAAATAAAAAATTGCAAATGCAATTTAATACATCAAGAAAATATAATTTTACAACACACGTAACAACACCATCCATTCACGAGAATGACGCTGACAGTAGGCTTGTTGAAAAAATATCGATACATCGATATATCGATATTATTTTTTCTAAACATCGATATTTTTGAGCGATATTTAATTCTTCGATACATCGATGTATCGATATTAAATTCCAGGTATCGAAAACGTATAAAAAACGATATTTATTTTGATAAAAAAGTCCTGAAAGGAAAGCTTTTCAACTAACACTTTTAGGCGACGTATGCTTTTATATAGAATGCCTGCTGTTGCAACGGCAATGTTTGAAATAAATACATTTACGTCTGTATTTGCGAATGGCTTTGCGGAAATCCAATTTCTACATCGTTATATAAATATTACCTTGAACTTACTTCTAACCTAATCTATCCAAGCCAAATTACGCGGTGTTTGGACACTGCGCCTCAATTTGGATAGATATAGATTAGAAAGCGAAGGTGGAAACGGAGCTCCTGCATTAGCCTTCGTGGTAGTTTTTTTGTAACCACCATTTATTTATATTAAAACCCGCTATGTTTCTTGCCAGATTCTTCTCAGGCCGGGGCCGCGATTCGAACCGGTGGTCCATTTGCTCACTAATTTATAAAATATTGTTGTTATTGACAAATTTTGTAATGCCGTTTGGTTTATACAGAATAAATGTTTTTTTTTTATTTTTAACTTTGAATTATGTTTTTTGATAACATTTCATACATTACTGGCTGTGCAATGGGCATTCTATATATTGCTTAGACATTTATAGAAAACCGGTTTATACACATTGCCGGTAATATATACGTATATAAAAATAAAATTAATATTAAGAGTGCCATTATTCTCTGGCAAATCATAGCGATATATCGATATATCGATATTTTATTATAAAAATATCAATATCGATATTGATATATTTTTTAAATATCGATACAAATATATATCGATACTTTATTCCATTTCCGACATCCCTAGCTGACAGCAAACCAAACCGAACGAATACGAACCGTCCCAACTCCAAGAAATCCGTACATTTGAAACATGAGCACAAAAGGTACTTTTGAAAAGGCACAGATAAGTTATAAAAATTCTACTCAACAAAATTCCGATAGTAATGATAATTAAGAATAAAACTAAAGGAAATATGTGTTGAAGCCTTGATTTACATTATTTTTTAATCCTCTAGCCACCTCCTCCTCTAGCTACACATGCGATAATGCGATTATTTTATTCCATAGTTGTAACTATTCGTGGAACTGGAACGCAATAAGCTTTGACACCAATAGATAACACTTTGAGGACAAATCGAACTTCAAGCCACAAAATCATATTCACTCATTCATAAAAAATGGTCGCAATGTGTTTTTTTACCTGTTACAGCAACATTTATACATGAACTTTTTACTATAAATAAAATTAATATACACCTGGTTGCAAGAAGGTTGAGTGTCTTTCTTTGACATCGTAGCTACCAATAGATGAGCTATTATTTATTTTTTGTTCAATAAGCTTATGAATTGAGAATGTTCCTAGCTAAGTTTGTTGAAAATCAGTCCAAGATGGCCACCCGAAGAAAATTGCAGGTTACGATTTTTTTTTCACTCTGAAATCATTAAAAAATCACACCTAATAAAGATCAGTACCTTTATATAAAAAATCTTAAGAAATAACATGCACAAGGAACTGTCGCCAATTCAATTACTCACGACCTTAGTCTGTGTCACGACACGACATACAGAGTAGCGAATTATTGAACACGCCTTATTCACCTTGGTTTACATGACTATATACCTATAAGATGCATAATGGAGATGCCATAATGATTTTACTAGGTCTATCCTACAGTCATGCAAACCAAATGGTTACTTTTCTTAAGAGCTAACTATTGGATTAGTGTCCACTATTGGTGCCATTACATTACCTTAATAATAACAAGTAACGAATGCAAATTCGTCAGACCTAAGAATAACATAGAAAGAATGCATAAACTAGCATGTGAAGCCTCCAAGAGCAATTCAAAAGTCGCGCTGTCGCACAAAGAGTACGAGCGGAATGGTAGATATTAGTTTATTATTACTTTTGGCGGTTTCCGCTTCACGTCCTAGTTATATGCGCGTCGTCTATTTTATTCTCATAATCGAAGGCAAATTCATTCATTTCAATAAATGCATCGTTATCATCCTGCCTTGTGCCTTGTGTTATTCTGTGTATACTATTACCTACCTGGGAGACCGTTGGCCCGCTTTTTCCTAGTATAACTCACAGAGTCAGTAATATAAGTACTACGTAAGAGTCTAACTGTGACGCGGCCGAACTGCGATATTCCTTCTTTCTTATTTCCTTGAAGCGACTGGTACTGCCCTCCACAACCTATTGGTGTAGGCGATATCGAAGTACTAGAGTTAGAATAGTTGGTGGACTTTTTTAGGTCTCTAACTACCCGTAACAACTGCTATAGATGTTCGTATGACAACCGGGACCGACGGCTTAACGTGCTCTCTGAGGTACGACCAGATTAATACAATAGCCATATTCCATATTCATGCATACAAACATTTGGACTGAGCGGGCATCGAACTCGCGCCACCTGCGTTGCACTATCACTATGTCAGTCACGGAGAGAAATTATTTACTGATAATTCCTCTACTGCGCTATAGAGTTTATCATTTGATTTACTTTTAATGTCACGTTTCGCACTTCTATAAGACTGGTGGAAGTGTTAAACCATCTACCCTCTTAAAGAAGCCGAATTCAGCCGCTGCTGCTATTTTTTATTTTTTATTCATGGCACGTCAATTTGACTTCACCTCGCCTGATGTTAAGCTGAATGCAGTCTCATAAAAAAGGGTCACCATTGCAAACACGTACAGTGCTACAATGGTGGCGCTCAGTTTGACGGCCTCATCAGATGCTATTTCACGCCTCGCTTAAAGGACTCGGGACTGTAGGAAGAAGGAAACACGTGCGCCGGTATGGAATTCCAAGACTTAATGGTGCGGCAAAGGAAAGACTCACCGAACCGCTCGGTTTTTGATAGAATATTCTGCACCGAATGCGGGTGACATCTAAGCCCTGCACGTGTTGTTCTGTGTAGGAAAGGAGAGGGTGGGATTAACTCGAAGAGCTCATTAGAACATTCACCATGGTAGAGACGATAAAATACTGGTAGGTATAAGGTACCTACTCGCATCTCTCTCGGGAGAAGTATGCTTACTGGGTTCCTAACTCAAATATGCCTGTATTATCCGAGCGACTGCTGCAAGATAGAGAGTTGCCTACTTAGGTATCCATTCAACTGTCTAGTGTTTATTCCTCCTCCTCCTAGAGGACCTAATCCTCTGCTGCATTAGAAAAAAGCAAAAGGTCAACTTGTTATACCAAAATATCCGAGATAAATCGATAGTAATATTTTCTCCATCAACCACCATCAACTTGCAGGCACGTCCAATTGTCTGGTTTTCATTGGTGAAGACGTGAACTTCTTGTCATCATCTCTACTTGTAAGTCCTCTCTAGGTCCCAAGTCAGCGGTGGATCATTTTATGGAAGGATTGCATACATAAACGACAAGTACCTACTTCCAGCCTGTAGGTATCTGGTGTAACATAGTGGCGTGAAAAATGATCAACGGATTTACACTAGCGCGAGCGTCAGATTATGCTGAATCAATGATTAACCTATATATCGCTATCCACTGCACTGTTGGGCATAAGCATAGAACAGACAATAATAATTAATAATATACAGAATATAAAGGGAACGCTCCCGTAACCGAGGAACCTGGTACACTATTAAGGTTAAAAAAAAATTGGATTTGGCAATTAGGTATTTTTAATTTTTTCATTATTTTCTCTCTATCAGGTACGGCTAAATGCAACGATAACTTCATAATAAAACGTCACTGCAATGAAAAACATATTGTTATTAAAGAAATTATTTCGTTTATTTATTAATTAATAAACCCATATAAAAGAAATAACTTTTCTTATACCAATATATATAGTGTACCAGGCAGGAGTACCTACCTTCAGCTTCAGGAGTGTTTCCCTTGCACTCTACATAGGAATACTATTACTACTACTAATACTAGATAGAATTAGGATTCTCTACAAAGGAAACTGCAATTTGTTGCTTGTTACCTAATATACCAGGTAACTTCTTAATTGTATCGTTGTGACGTGACTGCCCAAGTGTTCGGTGACAATGACGCGAGTTCTTGTGCAATCATAGTGTTCAATGCGTCTTAAGAAGTTTTCATGTCAATATTCATTGAAGTTAGTAATAAAAAAAACACATCAAGTAAAGTACATGATGTAGGTATGCATAATAATATATTATACTTTGCAGTATTCTCCAAATAAAGTAAAATAATTTTGATTTCATAGATTTATTTATATTTTGTTCTAAACTTGTACATTCACGCACATACACACAATAAATGTCAATAAAAACAAGTTTTCAGTCTGCCAATATAAAAAAAGACCAATACAAAATGGCACTACGCATACCACTACATGATACTATTTCAGTGACAATGTAATTTACCAAAATTGTTTCATAATTAATTTTACAAACTGATTTTACATAACACCTTACACCAAAGCTGCCAGTGTTCTACTAATGTATTGATACAAAAAAAAAGAGAATAACATCATTTCAAAAATGAACATAATATTTATTATTATATATAATAATACTTGTCTTAGAAGTCAAAATAATCTTCAAAATTGTAGGAATTATAAAATCAGGAGATTACTAAATACCTATACGCATAAACTCTACAAAAAAAGGATCTTACAAAGTAATCTTAAAGTTGTACGTTTCTAGGAGAGCTAGTTCATCCCAAATTTATTCAAGTGAGATTATTTTTATTTTACTAAGTATATTTGAAGTAAATGCACAGTAATCACACAATGAACATTAAAAGCAGCTATTACACCAGAAATAATAATTAAATTCTCACAAGAGTAAACTTTGGGTAGACAATCTCTATTGAGTTTTGATTTGTCAAGATAACACTGTGTGTTGTTAAAGAGGGTGAAACACCCAGCATAATGCAATAGTGTAAAGATCTACAACAAAATGAATATATTGCAGTAACCCACACAAGAGCTATCATGACAACCAAATTACACTAAAGTGAGTGTTACGTTAAAACAACAGATTTTACTGCTCCTCAGACCCTTCATCTTCATCATCTTCGTCCTGTTCCTCTTCAGTGGAGGCAGCATCTTTTTTAGGTGGGGCTGGGTCTTTACGTGGTCTGCCACGTCCCCTTCCTTCAACCGGTGCACTCTGAAGAGATGAAAGCATGTACATTTAATAATTATGAACACCATACTTCACAAATCTCATTTCAAATCAATATAAGTAAAGAGATTACCTTTGCTTTTGAAGATGCCTTTTTCTTGGACCCCTTTGGCCTGCCTCGCCCTCTTTTAGCTACTGGTGCCTGCTCATCGTCAGATGATTTAGCAGATTCTTTAGTTCTGGTAGGTGCTGGTGGCCTACCTCGTTTCTTGCTGTCACCTTTGGCCTCCTAGAAAACAAATATTTTAAAATTATAAAATGAAAATGACTTTCATGTAAAAAATATTGTAAATTTATTTTGTTGGTAAGTACTTACAGCTTGTGTACCATTGGCTTTTGGTCTGCCGCGGCCTTTCTTCTCTACAACCGTTGAACCGTCATCAGACATTTTCGACAATTAATATAATATAGGCTGCTAATAAGATAAATCTGAAACACAAATATAATATTCAGTATTCTTTAAAATTTATTGATGCTCATCAATAACGCTAACTTCGTAGGAATGGCAAGTGACGCCGTGCTAAGTACTTAATTAAAAACCCTTAACTCGAGAAAACAGCCTAGATTGGACACGAAACATTTAATTAATAATAACATTAGTAGTTAAGAGAAACAAAACAATGATTCGGAATGTCAACTATATAATTTAGACGCTTATAAATTTCCAATTTGAATTTAATAGCAGTGATATGAACTATTTACTGCATTAGTTTAATTGGAATTCGTTCGAATATACACGTACGTAAAGATAGCAAATACGAAATAAAATACACACCAAGAAACAAAGAATTTCGAGAAAATAAGTAAAAACCGAAAGTCGTTAAAAGAATACCAAACCAAGCCACTACAATGGAGTCTGCTTACATTACTTCAAGAGAGGATTCTATGTAATTCCACCACCAAAATATTACTGCTTACAAATATTCATAGTAATATTAGATTGGAATGTAAATTATTTCTCAAAATATAATCAGAATTTTAAAAAACATAATAAAAATACTCACAGAATTGTTTACAGCAAACGTTAAGGCGAGAGCCAAAGAGAATTTATGGCGGGCAGCGAACTGGTGTTTGTTTGGCGTCGGTGCAGAGGGCGCTTAGGTATTTGATGGTAAAAAAATAAAAACAAGGCATAAGGATTGCGGATAAAGTAATAAAGTAAGATTGTACGTATATATTTTTTATATTAAGTAGGTATTTTAAAATAACGTAATTATAATCTGATCATTACCTACTTAATATATTATTTATTTAACACAAATAAATTGTTCAAATTTGGCGCCGCGCCATTTCAGGAAGATTTCACTACATTATGTTTGAAATGTTTGAATTTTAACACTGAGTCAGTCACTGATAAAGGATCATCCCGAGAATTTACTTGACCATGGTGGTCTTAAGTAAATTCTAAAATTGGTAAAATATACCAATAACAGAGTTTAGCGAGTTTGCAAAGGCCAACTCTGCTAATAGGGGATCGGACAGTGATTATAGAATCTAAAATGTACTTATATTCACTAAATATTCTGTTTCACGAATATTTATCGAATAATAATTGAATATAATACATTTCATTATTTTGAAATGAAGAAGTAAATTAGTTGCTTCCAATATTTTTAATCTGTGCTCTGTAATCACAGTGCGTGACGTCATACGTGAGTAATCCTCATAGATCTAGCTATAATAGAAGGTAGTAGGTAATTCTTCTAGGGTGCAGAAGGATGATTCACAAAACGTCGTATTTATAGCTACTACAGACAGGGCAGGGCCATCTTAACTATATCAGGATCCGGTGTGTTCCAGCAGCTTACCCCTCCCCACACTCTTCTCCTCGTATTCATCATCACTGTATCCTTGTTATCCTTATTATTTTATTATACCTTGGTATATAAAGGATTGCCGTTCGGTAAGCCGCCACGACACAACAGAGATGCATCTGTGATGTGGAAAGGGGTGCGCCCAGTGTTATCGAATGCCTCTCTGATGCAGCTCCAGGCTTTCTAAATATCAACATCAAGGCTGAAAGAAAAAAAGACGCAAACAGCAAGAGTACAAAAACTATCTCCTGGGACTCTCAAACTTATAGTTTCGGATCCACCGTAACTTTGGTCATACCACTGCACTGGTAGTATGGTGGGTTCAAAACCATACTACTAAGGAGTGTTGGGCGCTTGGGAAGAATATTTAAATGGAGAAAGAGGGGTGAACAACCTTCCACTTGGCCGTTTTCTTCCAAAGGTAGAGCCCTAATAGCCCCGTACATTAAAATTTTTAGAGGCGGAGCATAGGCAGAGGAATACCTCCCCCATCTTCAGTTTCGAGTTTACACCCCCCTTCCGGTGTGCAATCCTTTCCTCTGCCTACTTGGAAAAGAGGAGGGGGTGGGAGCAGCCGCTACGATTGGCTCCCGTGTCGTCTTTCTAGCAAATCGTCCATTATGGGTCTCACTGCACTTATCATGGCGTACTCTGTGCCCAGTTGCCCAAATCGTTCTTTCACTACACCATGATGTTCATACTCTCGAATCATGGTAGGGTTTCATCAAGGAGACTTCCAGCTTGCGACCCCTTTCCCTTTCCATAGCTCGCTGTGTGACGTTGAGCATTCTTATGACGAAAGTTTTTTTATCAGTAGGTATGAGATATCACGTACCTACTGACAAAAAACTTTCGTCTGCTGCGAGCCGAATTGGATTCGACGATCGATCTCCGTCTCGAGGTTTGACCTGTTTATGTTTAAGCGTCTTATCCATATTCATCATGAATCATGAACGACACCTATTGAGATTCGATTATGGGCTTCGTACATCATGCCATTATCTCCAGCTATGACCATTAGGCCGCGCTCACTTTGGATGCGAATTATATCGTGCGTAAACGTATGATCACTGTTCATACGAATTGAGTGCGCACATTGACTACGTATTTCTCCGTCAAATAGACAGAGTACCGGTGTTAACGCATACGTGAAGTCAGCTTTGCTGCGATGAATAATCATTATCTTTTGGATAACCATCTTTTAAACCGTAGATCGAGATGGCGCCGTCGTCGTTATCTTAGAACCGAATGGGTGCGCGAAATATTTTTAGAAAGAGTTGAATTCGGTGAATTTTATCACATTATGGATGATTTGTATAATGACCCCAGACTGTTTTATTGACCCCAGACGGTTATACACGCATGGGGAGAGATACCTTTAAGTACATTCTTAATGTAATACGACCTAACCTGACTAAATAGGCAGGTACAGCAACTTTCGCTACGATAACATAACATGCCCTACGCTGATCCATTATTGATGATGAACACACGAACGTGTAATAAATAAATCCCAACAAGTTCGGATTGATTTCGGACGTCGGACCTGCACGTACGTATACAACGTACGACTATCTTGTGAGCAGTGTGAGCGCTTTCATAGTACGGAAATGTTCGTGCGTATTCGTAAGTTTCTGCACGAATGGAATTCGTACGAAAACGTATCCAAAGTGAGCGCGGCCTAATAGTGGCGAAGGACATAATAGAATAGAAAAGAGCGACAACAGGGAACTATATACCTATATATACTACTACAAATAATTTTGTCGTCTGGCATGGCAAGAGTGAAAAAGCGACAAAGGGCCACAGGCCACAGCCACACTGGCTATCTGCCTGCCTCGGTTCGTTTTGCCTCTGTTATAGTTTTGTTTTCAAAGTAAACCTTATGCCGTACACATTCATTTTGTTTTACCGTAATACTATTTTATTATAGTATAATACGTCCATGTGCTGACAACACTGCATTGAACACTGCAAGTGCAAGTACAATATGTCAATATGACAATGACATTTAACATAACAAAAACAAACATTACATTTATACCGAGTATACCGACTAAACGATAGGTAATAAGATAACAAATATCATTACTTTAAATAATAATTTATGATAAGAAAATAAATATAGAAGTCCTTAGAAGTCATTGAAATAAATAAGTTGTAAAGTTTTGCACTTTCCACTCACCGAGACCCGCAGATTTAAGGCAAATATCTGTATGAAAAGGAAAAGCTTATAGATAGTAGTGCGGAAATCGTCAATGCTTAAATTAGATATCTTGAACAGTTGAACCTCTACAGATCTATGTTGAACACACATAGGTACCGTAGCCGTAGGTGCTGTTACGGTTTTATAGGTTACTATTACAACAGTAGTACTAATACTTTTTAAAGTTGCAAGCATGTTGAATAACAGTATGGTAAAATTAACCAGGCCTGTAGAACCAAATAAAGACGACTGCTGTAATAGTGGGTGCAATCCCTGTATATTTGAAATATATGAAAAGCAGTTAAAAATTTATGAAAAACACTTAAACGATGGAAAATACTTGCAATCCAAAGAAAATGGTATGTTACAAATGGAATATAGAAAATTTATTGTTGTAAAGAATTTCAATTTGTGTAGTGAGCATAATGTTATTGCTTTTAAAAGACAATCACCAGATTGTGAAAGAGTTTGGTGGAAACCAGGTCACCACTTTCTATATAAATTTATTTCAAGTGATACATCATGTACTCGTGCATACACACCAATAATAATCCACCAAAATGTAATAAAAGAGAAATATGATTTTGTTATAGTTGTGAAAAAATATGAAAATGGAGTTGTTTCTACACATTTATGTAACTTGGATGAAGGTAGTGTCACTTTATGGAGAGGACCTTATGGACAGTATACTATAGAACCAAACAAATTCCAGCGAATAATCATGATTGCCCAAGGAACTGGCATAGCACCATTTATCACAATCATCAATAGTATTTTGAATGACGAAGATGACATGACTAAAATTATGTTACTATATTGTTGTAGATCTCTAAACACAACTTTATTTAGAGATGAGTTATATGCTTATAAATCATATTGGAATTTTAAATATGAAATATATTTGAGTGAACCTTCTGTATGTGTAGATATCAAATATCAAGAACCAATAAAAAACAATAAACTGAAATGTGAAGAGTTAACAAAATTGAAACCATTTACAAATAATGATCAATTTCTAATTTGTGGATCAAAGGAGTTTATCAAGGTTTATGATAATTATATAAGAAATGATTTTTTCTCAGTAGAAAATATAGTACTGTTTTAATAAACATGATAATTGTTTCGTTATTTACTGTCGTAGTACTACTTTTAAAATTGATCCATGACTTGGACCTTGTTACTCATATAGGTAGCTAGGTAGAAAAATGAAAGGATTTTATACCACGTCCTCGATATCGACTTCGACATACATATAGAAGGGAGGCCGACAGTTGTGTCGCCCTGTCGCGGCAGACAATTTTTTCTGCAGTGTGCGCGTCTCCATTTATTTAGTAGGGCGAAAGTCTATCTTAAGACAGTCTGACGCCAATGTGCGGTCAGCCTTATTGATGGAACTTTTCTACGAAGTCTATCTTAAAGCTGATGATAGTCTATACTAATATTATAAAGAGGAAAGATTGGTTTGTTTGTTTGTTTGTAACGAATAGGCTCCGAAACTACTGGACCGATTTCAATAACTCTTTCACCTCTAAAAAACTACAATATCCAGGAATAACATAGGCTATATATCATCACGCTACCATCCAAGGGAGCGGAGTAATAATCATAAATCTTAATCGATCCCGTAAATTTTATACCTCCACTGGCGCTAATATCGACAGCAAGGAAAAGTAGTATAGTTAGGGGCAAGTAGAAAATCGAGTAGAGTCGTATAACGCGATAATCGACTTCCTCGCGAGCGGAGCCGCGGACAGCTAGAAAATAAATGTAAGTCGTGTAATTTATAAAAAAAATAATACTTAATAATAATAAAGTAATCAGTTGATTGAATCGATCAAAATGATTTAGAATTTTTGACATCAAATTTTTTTTAGAGGCATATATCTGAATTTAAGTTGAAATTCTAAGAGACATTCCAAAGTCTGAGGCCATTATTGAGGTTTAGGCCCTTCTTACATTAGGCAACAAGAGTTTCGCGTCGTAAATATCCACGGCGACTCATTCATACACTAGGCAACCGAAGTCGCGAATTTTAGTGACTAGTTTAAAACATGACATACGAAACTGAAGTTGCCCGCAATTCGAGTTTCACGTCTTAGCAACCAATCAGTACTCAGTAACTCCCAGAAAAAGGAACGACGAATCGGTACCGCGGCGCGGGTTGGTCGAAATTAAATTTGTACGCGACAGTTACCTACATTTTATCGCCCCTACATTTTTACAACTAAAACGACACTCGAGTTTCCGCATCTCGAATTTAACGTCTCAACAACCAATCGCTCTCGTAGATTTCAAAAGTATCAGCAAAGTGGCTGATTTTAGGGATTGATCTAAATTTTAATTTCCTTCCGGTTGCCTGATATACGAACGAGCCAATAATCAAGAATACGGAGAATAAGTACAAATAATGAAGGCCACGTGGCAGTCGTAGTAGGTACTCGTAGTTGACAACAAAATAGTTTAACGTTTTGAATTTTACTGTGGGCAACACTGGCAAGACGATATGGATTTTTTCGCGCCGGCGCGAATCGTGTTTGCTTCTAACTTACGCTTGTATTTTTTCACCTATCATAAAATTAAAATGAGATTAAGTGGTTAAAATAAATTTCTGCTTCATTTTATAATCACATAAAGTACGTAATTTGTATAGGGAACCGCTATGTTTAAAACTTCTAATTAAATTCACAAATATAAATAATTTAAGAATGTTCGTGGTATAAAGTCAGTGCCTATAATCTTAATTTGCAGTGGTTCACTTCGTTAACGGGTTAAAATGGGTTCTATAGTGCTAAAAAGCTTATCCGTTCTTTTAGGAGTGTTTTTTATTTTTGTTGGAATTACGAAGCTAACCCCATTTATCTCTAAGGAACTGCACAAAGATTTGGTAAGCATTTCTTATTTATGTATTACACAGTAGAAGTAGAAAAAGGTCGCTAGGTGCATTTAGATTTTTGTGGCACAGCGATGTGGCTTTCTATTTTGGTATTTGGCCTGCCGCCTAATACCACCTCCAAGACGTCTTGTTGCGACAGCGTGACTCGATCGCGAATGCCCCCTGTGAGTCGATTTTTAGTAATAAATATATTAAAACCTATCTATTATGTATGTATTAAGTATTGAAATATTATAGGTACCTATGTACTTACCAATTATCAAGAGTAAACCTTAGGAAATATAATTCCTAGTAAATACATATGTATTTTAATAGAGATCAACATTATTTGTTAGTGAAGCTATAATAATAAAAAGTCGTTACTTAGTGCGAATTTTGTGCGATAAAGATTAACGCAGATAAACGTGAGTTAAGTTTTACAACATGAAGTTCTGAGCTCGGTGCGCGCCTTCTTTTCGCGGAGAGCTGCACGGGCTTTCCGCACGAAAAAGGGGGTATTTGAGGACCCTCAAATACTCCTTCGTCGCCCATCGGCGGCGGTTATATCGGATTCGTACCGACTAAACAGCACGTCGGGTTTCCGATGCCGGGGTGTAAGGTACTCAAAAAGGCATATCGTACCGGGCTCACCCATGGCCATTTAAGGTTTTAAGATGACCCCCTTGGGATGGATGACCCTTATCTCCGGCAGTTCAAATAACCTTTGAAGACGTACAAAAATAACTGAAGTTAGCCACGAACTTAGTTTTGTTGTCCTGTTATTAGTGTTACGACGTGTGTGCATTCTTATTGACCGCGCAATCGGCACAATCTTACAACCACCCTAACCTACATTAGAAATTCTTAGAAATTATGAACATTTGTTCATGACGGGCTTATTTAATTATTACGCTCCATGCAATTTGTTTATAAAATGTACAAAGATTTACAAGCGGATGTATTCACCATTTATTAATATACGTAAACAGAGATAAAAAATCAAGGCTTATTGCAGTAGGTACCTACCTATATTTGATAAATCCCTGACGCTGATCGTAACGTTAAGCGAGTATAGGATGGATGAAGAAAATGTTAGATACCTATATCGGGGATATCTATAATAGCAACTTCCTTAAAATAGTTTTCGCCTTGATGATGATCATGTAAACAGTAACGATCAAATAACATTAGGTAGGTATTCGTATTGGAATAGAATGGTAAATATTGCAAGGCAAGTTTAATGTCTAGGTATTTAACAAATCAATGTTTTACGTAATCCACTAGCCCGCTAATTGAATTGAGTATAGCTTTACGTAAACAAATTAAACTAAACCTATATATTTTATTATTTCATTCATAGTAGGTAGGTACGCCACTTTATTGTATGTTGTAGGACTATCAGGAACTGAGCTTTGGTTTAATGGGATCCAAAGGTCGCACGTTGGCGCAAAATTAAAAAAGAAACATTTTTCGACTTTTAATATTAAGTCGGTGTTAAGATCCATACTTCTCTCACAGGATGGTTCTCTTTTTCAACCTATTGTCTGTCTGTTACGCTTGCATGCCTAAAACCACAAGCCACTGAACTGCACCGATCTTGATGCAATTTGGTTCAGAGATGGATTAAGAGGTTGGAAAAGGAGAAGGCCATAGGCTTATTTATATCGCAAAAGTTGATTCACATAGGGGATGACAGTTCGTTATTATTGAAGTTATCTTGATGGAATGGCATCTATCTATCTATACCTATCTACACTATTAATATAATTGTAAAAAGTTTGTTTGTTCGCGATGGAAGCAAAAACTACTGAACAGAATTCGATGCGGTTTTTAGAGTTCCGTAGCATAATGGCAAAAAAAGGAGCCCTTATATATTCGTCATGTCTGTCTGTCTGTCTGTCTGTCTGTCCGTCCGTCTGTATGTTACAGCCACTTTTCTCCGATTTTTTCTAAACAATAGTTTGAGCGAGAGACACTACCAAAGTGGAAAAACGTGCCCCCCTCCCTCCCGCTAACATCTAAAATAAGAGAATGATAAATCTAAAAAAAATATGTTGTTGATTGTTGATTGCCATGTAAACTTCCACCGAAAATTAATTTGAACGAGATCTATTAATTAGTTTTTTTTTAATACGTCATAAACCGCAATTTTCGCCTTTCTTTCAAAAATTATAAGGCATAGCGGCTGGATTACTTGCTGCTACGGAAACCTTCATGGGCGAGTTCGACTCGCACTTGGCCGGTTTTTTGTATGAAGGGGTTTGGTCCAACTTAAAATCTTACGCTTGTTTGATTGCAATCGGTTAAGTAGAACCAGAGTTATGATTACTACTAATCATCATTAACTTACATGTAACTTACAAATGTACCTTAGTACGTAGTATTAGTTGCTGGCGGAACCGCGGGGAACAACTAGTTTGTAAATAAAATGTTAAATATGTTATATTCTTTATTTCAGAGAAAAGAATATGTGAGGTATGCCAAAGTGTTTCCACTGACGGAAACATTAGACTTTAAATTACCATCAAAGTGGTACAGAAGAGCTGTGGGCGGTCTTGAAATATTATTTGGATTGGTCCTTGCACTCGTACCTAATCGTGAGTATAATCCATTGACATAATTTTTGACCATTTTATAGTTATGTAGATATAAAATTGACAGCATGCCAATAAATTATCATAATGTAGTGTGACTAAGAGGTAAAAAATTCAATGGTAGAACATTTGGCTACCTAATCTATAAACTAAAATAATATGAGTTACGTTCTTTTTTTGTCGATTTGCAAATATGAAAAGTTTTACCATGAAAAGTGAAAAGTGTTACCATAGTATGGCGTTACTGCACGTTGTACCGAAATCTCATAGAATAGATCAACATTAATCATCAGCGATATAATTTATATCTTCTCATTTATTCAAAAATAGCGTGGACGACCTCCAACCACCTGAAATAAAGTATGTACCTATGTATTGTGATTTGCGATAGGCATCCAACTGTGATGCGTTGATTCTGGTTAATTATATACAATAACATACTTACCTAGAGGTAGTTACACCTCTTTCCTGTTGGGGTAGGCAGAGGCAGAGACCAATTTCTGGTTTATGGAATGCTGACATAATTTGTATTCTTTGTACGATAATTTAACAGTAGGTAGGTACCTAAATAAAAAAATAGTTACTGAGATTCTTCTACTTTCATAGGATCTTTAATTTAAAGTAGGCCATGGGTGTTTCCTGGGAAAGAGAAAAACAATTTATAAATTGTCGATTCGTTTATAATAATAACAATACAACAATTTTAGAAAATCAAATAGGATGGTGGATATGGGCCCGAGCGACAAATTTTGTTGCATTCATGCTAGCCGTTGTTGCTGGTACTTTTGATCATTATCTGGTTTTCGTAAAAATCGATAAAATTAGCTTCGCAATGGAACTTTTCATTTTCTGTCCTAATCCCAAAATAGAGTTACAAAGATATGTATCTGCAATTTTGTTTACGCCGTCTAATGCACGAGGTCATCCGATAAATATGCATAGTACCTATCCAAAAGCCTATTTTAACGAACAGTGAGTGTTGAAAGGTACCTTTTACATGATTGCAGATAAAATTAAGAATACGGCAAATGTGGGGTTGCTATTATTGATGATACTAGCAGCGTATTCTCACGTGACGGTCGGCGATCCCTTCGACCGCTGTGCGCCAGCATTGGTTTTTTTCTTCATGCTGAGTGGACGACTCGTTGTCTGGTGAGATCTTTAAAATGTTTCTTTTATTCATTCTTTGATTCTAAAATAAGCAATTTTTTTTAATTTTCTATGTAGGTATCTGCATTATCACGGTAGAACACTGTACAGACAGCTAGTTTGCAATTTTATAAGTTTTATTACATACTTATAATATAAATTCCACCGGAAATAAAATTAAAGAAGCTCACCTTAGTATAAAATCCTATAAAGGCCAAGACGAATATTGCCATATCTTGGTAAAATTTAAAAGCTCAAATCGCTACAAGATTAAGTATTACCGTGATAATACATTCGCAACGAAGTATTGATTTGCTATTGCATTGAGAAAATAAGGGTAATACACCTTGAACCAATTTTTATGTGATATAAACAAGAGTTACGAAATAAAATTAGTGCTACCACGCCACTCTAGTAGGTATTACTCTGGCAGCTAGCCAGAGAATCCGCGATGACGAACCACTGTGTCGCGCAAATAACACATTTTTCAGAACGATAGGAATATAAATGATATGAACATTTATCAATATTTGAAGAATGGTAAACTAGCCGCTCTGAAAAAAATAGAGATGCATTATGGTCTACCTACGCTACACAATTGAAACTATTTTGTAGATACATTCAAAACCGTGAAGGCAAACTATTTATATCTCGCTGGGCAAGTACCTTAGTTTTTTTGAACTTACGGCAATGTTCCACGTCAATTCCAACCCAATGTATGGTGACCAAATTATTAGGTAATCTGATTACTTACCATACTGAACTTACCTTAATCCTTACGTTACTTAATCCCGGTCTAATTCGAAGTTTTTACCTCGGTTTCCAAAGCCCGCATTTTGCAGTATAACTGCGTGTTTTGGCTGAACTTCTACATTTTTCGTGAACCGGCAGTCACTTCCAAAACCCTTTGGCGATATCGAAGTATTGCAATTTGTCCAGTTGTTGGATTTTCTAGGGCTCCCACTAGGCACGCATAACGATAGATCTTGTTATACGTATGGCAACCAGTACCGAGAGTAATGTAAATTAACATATTGGTACATAAGTACAAATGTTTGCACTGAGTGGAAGTTGAACCCGTGCCCTTTATAGGCAAAGAAAATCTGATTTATTTACCAATTGTTTAAATCTATATCAATGACCTAATAAACTGTCTGCATATTCCGCAAAAGAGACTGAATTAATGAGCTAATGACCTTTCAGGTACCAGATTAGCCGTCGAGAAGAAATGGAGCGGTCTACGGCGGCGACACAGAACGGGAATGGGCTCAAGAGAGAGTAAATTCGTTCAGCGTTTTGTACTATTTTTTGTCAGTAGGTACTGAATCATGTCTGTGCGTCAATATTTTTTTTTTATATTAAGCAGTTGGTTACTATACTGTGATTCATGATCAGTCTCCGAATAACACGCTGCAGAATGTTTACCACTGAGGTGTTCTGTATCCGGTGTCTATATTATTGCTCTAAAGGTAAATAAAATACACTGTGATTGTACTAGAGAAACCTATGATTTGTTACACTTAAGTATTTTTTTACATTCATCAGCTATAATTTATAAACAATTTAAGTACTTACTATTTAAGAGTTGACCTTCCGTTTATTTGAATACTAGCTGTTGCCCTGGGTTCTGCCCGCTGCTCCATAAAAATCTTCTGTAAGTTCCGTACGGTTCAAGAACAAATAAATAAAGAATTACTGGAATTGGTTCAGCCATCTTTGACTTTTGCGCTTAGCAACATATTTCACGATTCATTTTTATTTATATAGATAGACAAGAAACACAATTTAGTTTGGGTGTATCCCAGTATTTCCATGGAAATACAAAATGGAAATAGTGGGACTAACGTTTTTTAAAAAATATTATTTCGAGGCGAGTCTGTTCCTTAAGAAAATTTGTTATATTTTGTACCTAAAAGTGATATTAATTTAAGCGATACACTAGATTCATTTTGTATGTGTGAGTGATGTGTATGTGTTACATGTAATTATAACATAGATTCATTAATATAACTGCCACTGCATATTGATAGTTAAACAACATTTATTGCACTGGAAGTATAATTTAATTAAACATATAGGTACATATATAAAAAGACCACCATAAACTTTAAAATATTATTTGCTCAATCATAATTATATAATACGAGATAACGTCAAAGCTTTTCATAGTAATATTTTTGTTATATATCTCTAAGTAATATTTTATTTTCTTATCTTTCATTAGGTACATATCTATCTGAGGCTTATAATTTTTTAATGAAATCACATTTTGTAAATCTAACTGAAATAATTGTATCGTCTTATAATGTAAGTTATTGAGTAGGTATGTGATGTGTAGGTATGTGTTCCGAGTGATAATCTATGAATAAATGAAAGATAGTAATAACATTAGTTTTATTTCAGTATTCCTTAAGATCGCCGAAATCACAATATGATATGGCGAAGTTTCATTTTTTATACCTGTTTTTAAACTCATCTCTCTATCTTATCTAATATATAAAAATCAATGCCACTTTTAGTTGTAATTTTATAACTCAAGATCGGGTTCACCTATCTAAATCAAATTTTCAGAGTTAGTTCGGACTACTTTTAGTAGATAGTTTGAAGTGTGCAGAAAATCAGTCGAGCGGTTTAAATATACCACGGGCGAAGCTGGGGCGGGTCAGCTAGTAATCTATACAAAGATGACCGTAGAGCTTTCCATTGCGAGTATGTAGATTGGAAGTAGCAGGTTCGATTCCTGCGCTTTTAAATTATTTTGCACTGCACTTTAATAACTATTTCTTCTAAAATAAAAGTAGCATTACGATGGTTTCACGTCTGGGAGTATGTTTATGTTATGTTATTTTACGTAGCAAAACAGCGACGACTAGCAAAAAAGAAACCACAGTCAGTAATAGTGGCGGGCACGAGGGCCCCGTTGAGCGGGTGCGGGCCGCGCCTCCCCGTGACGAAGCACTTTGGTATGAAACCGCGCCCGCACCCACGTAACGCAGTGTCGGCCCTTAGAGACTAATGTTAGTATGTAATTGCAGTTTTACAAATTTAAATTTATTTTTGGGAAGGCCACGGCGCCACAGGTTTATGTGACCGCAGCCAAAGTCCCCACACGGGGCTGTTCCACCGGTCTGTTAGTGTTAAGAATGTTGTTGGGGCTATCGTGCACCCTATACATAGCGTTATATAGGTAGGTAGGTAGTCTTTGGGTCTATTTACGCTATCATTCTCTGAACCTTTTCCCAACTCAGTGGTGGTTGGCTATCCAGTCTAACTGTGATGCGACTGAATTTTGATATTTTCCGTGAAGCGACTGCCATCTGGCCTCCACCACCAATGGTCCAATGACAAATGGCGAAGGTTCCAAGTTAGACTGGTTGGCCTTTTGAGGGCTCCAACTACCCGTAACGACTGCCAACAAGTTCCAAGGTCTATTTACGCTAGTATATACTTAATAATAATGTTTATGGTTTAGGTACATCCTTACTGACTGAACCTTTCTATTTCTATTTTAAGTATTATATATAAGTTTGGCATTGAGTTAACGGTTGAAACAGATGGCAGGACCTAAAGATCAACTTCGGCTGAAAAATAAACATCGAAAATATATAACTTTGATAAAAAAAAATAGCTTTTCATTGCATTTGTCTTAATCCTTCACAGTAAATTAATAAAAGAAATAAACATGTCCATGATACACATATCGGTACTTTACATGTGATGCCGCTAATGTGTACCCATCTACTAATTTAATGATAGCATATAGGTATCAATAACAACCACTGCTACTGCTTTCAATAATATTATTTATTCAGTGTCAGTGCGTGCAAGCCTAAAAATATACTTATTTATACATATAAGTTATAATATATTAGCGATTGTAATCTACGGCTACCGACATTCGCATAAAATAATTTCTTAATAGTACATTAACAAAAATACCGATCGATAACGAATAACGAACGACAATATAGGTACGCGTACAAACAACTCATACAAGTTACTGCAACTCCTCAAGCGGGATCACGACCAGTTTGTAGCAGTTCTAAACCATGCTTTAAGTTTTCAATGGCTGTTTTAATATCGTCATAGTTTAGAGCGCTGCTGGCCCACTTGCAATATTTTTGTGCTTTAGCGATCTGGTCAGGAGTAAGATGAGCTGTAGACGAAATATCACCAAAGGTGGTAGAGGGCTGCACTGGTTGCGGTTGTTCTGATGGATCGTAAGGTACAAAACCACCTGGATTTGGATCTGGAGTATATGGTACTGGTGGAAGTTGCGAGGCCGCTCTCATAGCAGCGTTAGGATCAGGTAAAGAATTGCTAAAACTGGATGGTGCTACAGGTGGTGTTGCTGAAGACACTGTAGGAAAACCTTGAGGCATGTCTGTCGGGGCAGGTGCTGGCTGATGATCACTTGTTGGCTCCTCACTATTCTCGTCTCCATCTTCTGATTGCATTGGCCCTGAAAATTTTAGAGTACTATTAAAACTGAATTAGGTGATAATGTATGTAGTTTGTGCATCAGGTTTGGTAAATTTACTAGCAATTCTTATACAAAAAGGATGACAATACCTGGCACTGGTGTTTCTCCATTTTTGAGACAATTGTGGATATAAGCAGCCTTCCATTTAGCATATTTTCTGTTCTGAGTAGCTTCATCGGTAAGCTCACCAAATGTAGTAAGGACGTCGTAAACCATGCCCGCTGTGTAGAAAGCTTTCACTATATTTCTGCAACAAAGAAAGACATACTCGTAAGTAAATCTAGTAACTATTTATGAATCTTTGCTACAAGGTCAACTTTTTCGTACTAATGAAATAGTATGTATATGTGTATAATAATACGTAGAGAATTCATAAGTAACCTAGCTATATCGATTCATGTCGGGGCGCGCGGTGTTGTATTCGGTGGACAATGATCTACATAATATTTAGATACATATCTACCATTTTGAATACCAACATTTGATAATAAAATAGAAACAGGGCTGACAAAAAATATTGAAAAACTCTGTGGCGTGCCGTAGTGAATGCGACTGTTACGCAGGAGGCGCGGGTTCGATCCCGCTCAGTGCAAATATTTGTATGCATGAATATGGTTATAAGCACGATAAGCCGTCCTGGTTGCCATACAAACATCTATGACAGTCGTTACGGGTAGTTGGAGCCCTCAAAAGTCCGATTAGCCTAACTACAGAACTTCGATATCCCAATTAGGTTGTGGAGGTCTGATGGCAGTTGCTTCACGGAGAATATCAAGGTTCAGCCGCGTCTTAGTGAGACTATAGAAAGCCGACCCTAACTGAGTTGGAAATAGGCTCAAACAATGATTGGCGGGCTGACAAAAAATATATTTCCCAATAGTGATCAAAATATTATTAATAATTAAAATAATGTATTGAACCATTTGACGAACATATGAGTGGGTCTCCCAGCTAAGTGGTAACCTATTAGATTTTCGCTTTGCAAGGCCATGCAATGCTGGCCAGGTTAACCTGGCATTATTGATAACCCAAGATTGTTTAACAATTTTATTATTACTATCTGGGATATAAGCCACTTGTGTAGGTATGTTACAAATATACTGAAAATTCAAACTGCAGGTACAAGTTTGCATGAAGGTAAAAGTGTGTATGAACCATATTTAAGAGGAAGGGTATTACTTGGGTTCTATTATGGTACACAAGTGATACACATCCTATAACCTTCCACATAGTGCAGATATATAACACAAAGTAGCTGACACCACAAACTTAGTTTTATCTTAGAAGTCTGTAAGTGAGCTGATCTACTAATTGAAGGATTGGGCTCTGGGGCATGATTTCGGAAGGTCAGGCGGCAGTCACTCACGCAAAAGCTAATATAAACCAAATCATGGCAGGGAGAAATAGAACAACACCTCTTGCTTCAAGCTTCTTGCATACTGCCACTAAGCCCATTGGGGACCATGGGTTAATATAGCCCAAATACCCAAGGCCCCATTGTGTCCATATATACATATATTAGGTCAACAAGCCGCATACACTTGTGGGGATACAAGGGACCTATGAGGTCCATATACACAAGGGCCCCATTTCCTCACATGGCCATATGTGGCCATGCCATGGTCATATTTATATAAATAGCTTTCTACTTACTTCCCATAATTTTGTTCTCTATCCTGTTTGTCTGCATACAAAAATAATTTCAAAGCATAATTCTCAAGATGTGCTTGGGCCGCAACTTCATTTATAACTGCATCATTATCCTTGTGAATTTTCTTAGCTTCTTCTAACCAGTCCATTAAGGCTGAAATTGTATAATACCAGTTGTAAGGCTTATTTCCTGTGGCCACAAGAGGGTGGTTGGGGACAAATATAAAATTTTATCCCAACAACCACTAGTAAATGTTTCCTTATTGGCCTTTGGAATACATCAGGTAATCACAGATTATTTACTCATAGATATTTCTAAGTCTAACAATGTATTTACAATCCATGTTCACTGAATACTTACCTGAAATACAAAAATGCTCTTTAATAGTTTTGTTGAATGCTGAATGTCATTGTAAAAGGTTTACAATGTCTTTGACTTGCACAAATTTTAATGAATGGAGTACATAAAAGATATAGTGATAGTGAAAAAGTTGAAATAAGATATGATGAAAAGGTTGTCCGTTCTATCCTGTTTTTGTATTTTATACTAATCATGGATGTAAGACAAGTGTTAGTAACAAATTGAACCCAGTTGCCATGAATAAAGGAATTGAAATACTGCTTAATATCTTAGCTTTTACTGAATATATATGCATAGTGAAATAAAGTATTGCCTACCTAAACTGAAACTATAATTATATTTAATTGCCTAAGTGTGTCAAAATATTAACAATCAAATTGAGTGAAAATTTAAAACTAAATAGAAAAAAAATAATAACCATTACCCCTATTGTGAGAGTAGGATTTTTACTGTCATATTCATAAATAAGAATCAGAAATAATTGTTTGCCTTGTACAGCATCACACTATTGATTTCGAGTTCATTGTAATTCAGAAACCCAAGTTATATACTACCCTTGTCATTAGTGTGTTCTGTCAAAACTACCAACTCTGTAGCAATTAAATATTAAAAATAAAAAACAATGGAATCTGTTTAATAACATGAGTTTAATTTTAATCATTCAAAATAAAGAGTAAGACAGTCACAGCAACCATGCAATACAGCAGTGCTTGCTTAATTAAAATAGTCAACTTACCAATTAAAAGCGCAGATTCTTCTCTAGTTTTCTTGGTAGTGACTTTTAGACCAGTTTGTAAAGCATGAAGCCTGCACCAATAAGCCACCACTGGATCTCTATTATCATGTTCTGCAGCAGTCTTCAGGTAATGCTGAATTGATTTCAGACTTGGTGGACACTCCGGGAAAGACATTGTAAACGAGAACACTGTCGTTGAAACAAGAACAATAAAGTTATTCAAAATGTATACGATTGAATTAAAGTTATTATTCGTAACATGCTAATTATATATATTTATATTTACATACATAATTTCAACGGAGTTTATAATCAACTATACTATAATTTAAACTCTTAGATATCAGTTTAATTATGCAGCAAATAAATATAATCAAAACTTCGTCATTGATAAAAATAGCAATTTATAATAATATTATACAAACAGATAATAATATAAAATAGTCACACTCACACAGAGTAAGTAATATCCTCCACTCTGTGCATACTCTGTGTCTTGTAGTCTGCCGAAGTGTCAAACTATTTTGTTCTACGAGTAAAGTCGAGTGTACAATACTAAACGGGCAATTAGTCGATTACAGAGAATTCAATTTCAATGCAGTCTTGTAAAATATGACATAAATTGTATTCAATGGTGTATCAGAATTGTAGTTCATCACTATTTGTGATAGAAAATAGAAGGAGTTAGTTACTATGTCAAAAAATAAAAAAAAACATATATTATAAGGAATGTCATGTCAAAAATACTACAGACTTACAGACAGTTGTCAAACAAGCGAAGACTTAGAGAAATTATGAATTTCATTGAAGTTCTGTTTTTACTTTAGGACAGCGCGGCAGATATCTTTTTAAAATATTTAGTGGTCCCATTGTAAATAAAAAAAAATGCCATCAAAGCAAAGAAAGATTGCAATGATGGGATATCGTTCTGTGGGTAATGTTATCGTTTCAAACTCTTGTGCGTCTAATTTAATGTTAGTGACGTTATAATAATTATAAATATTTTCAGGAAAATCATCTTTAATCATACAGTTTGTTGAGGGACAGTTTGTCGACTCATATGACCCTACTATCGAAAACAGTAAGTTTTCATTGAAGAGCTTTTTTCAGTAAATATTGTTTGTTGCATGGAAATCGAGCTTTTGAACTATACCCCGCGTGTTCATTATATTCACTGTCTTACTAAGACTTACAATTAACGAGACACATCGTATGAATTTTTTTTTATATTTACTTTCCATGTAATCACTATTTTGTAAACATCACTTTAAACTTGTAGTTTCATTAAATTTTATAGATTTTTTATTTTATAAATATACTAGACTACACAACCACTGATAAAAGTTTACTTGTTCCAAAGCATTCACAAAGTTCATTCGACTGAATTCAACGGAGTATGAAGTGAAGCTGGTTGATACAGCTGGTCAGGATGAATATAGCATATTTCCATTACAATACAGCATGGATTTCCATGGCTACGTATTGGTATACTCCATAACATCTAGTAAAAGTTTTCAAATTGTTCAAATAATTTATGACAAACTTCTGGATATGGTTGGCAAAATCCAGTGAGTATCTGAAATAGTGAGGTAAGAATATATTCATGGAAACATTTCAAGCAATTTTTTTTTCTATTTCAGTGTACCTATAGTTTTAGTTGGTAATAAAACAGATTTACATCTTGAAAGAAAAATTAGCACAGAGGAAGGTAAAAGGCTTGCTGAAAGATGGCGAGCTGCATTTGTAGAAACCAGTGCTAAACGTAACGAGGTGAGTGTTTTACTTTCGCGAACAATTCACTCAGCTTTCACTTTTTTGAATATTTATGTAACAGGTACTACACCACTGCAAAATTCAATAGCTTAAGTTGAAATATCATCACAATTATATTCATTAAAATGAGTGTTAAAGTTAGTAACTTAGTTTTTTGTTTATCTCACAATGAAATAGTTTGAAGCCTTTGTAAAATACCAGCATAAAACGACCTTTATAAGGTATGAACAATAATAATAAAATTAAATTAATCCTGTTAACAGAGACAATGAATAATATTGTGTATCAAATGTCCTGGATGTGTCCAGGAAGTTCAGTTGGTCAGAGTATTCCCTCTAGCAAGGAATTGGTTGTGTGTTTAAAACATATTCTAGATGCTGAATCTTTCTGATTTAGCAAAAGTGAATATACTAATTGCTTCAAAATTTCATTAATTTAATTTTTGTTTCATTTCAGTCTGTGACAGATATGTTCCACGCTATACTTTCGGAGATTGAGCGATCAGACGGACATATACAAGACAAGAATGGATGTGTGATTTCTTAATGAAAATTTGATTTAGTGATTGCTTTTTACTTAAGCTGAAATAATGTAAATGTAGTGTTTTTATGAGCACAGCAAGCTACTAACTGCTGCGGCCATTGCAATGTTTAATAATTAAATCATGTTTGTCCTTTGAATGATGCAGTAATATGAAGAGTTCCTCTGGATATATAGACTTTGGACATGTAGCATTTGAAATGAGCAATATTTAATTAAGTACAAAACCAGATTTCTCTTGTTGTGCTGCTTTAATGTAAATATTAATTTATTTCATTGATTCAGTTCAAGATGTACAAAGTTGACACAAGCGAGGGACAATATGTGAAATCATTTTTTTTTAATTTATTCATGTACTATTTCCAGGTTCCATACAAACAATCCATCTGTACTTTCATTATAATTTGTCGACATGACATTATCCAATATTTTTTTTTTACCTAAAAGATTAACTAGCATATAAACTACACTCATCCATCCTCACAAACTTTATATTTTGTAATATTATAATGCAAATTCACTCTCAAATTGACAGTTTTAAATTATCTTGAAGTAAAATTTATAATATACTCTGTGGGAGAGATAATAGATAATAGTATCCATCATTCTCCTCTGTTGCATCAACTTTGTATATTGTTTACTGGAATTAAAACACCAAATATGTATGAATAATGAAAAACTTTATAAATATCTAGGCACTAAAAGAAATCTTATATTGTAAAAATGTGTAAGAGATGGAGATTGTCTGAACTAAAATAATGTGCTACTGTGTTCAGCTTAGGAATAAATTTAGTTTTAATGATAAAATAAAACGCGGGAAAAGGGTGTGACATTATATGATGCGAAGACAATCTCTAAATCGCAAAACACACATTCAGCGGGAGCGGGTCGGGCGCGGGTCCGGTTTGCAATCCATATGTTGGTAAAACGACCCGATACGGACGTGCTCCTGTGCTATGTGTGTTTTGCGCCGAAATATAATTAAGTTTTAGGTGTCGACCTTATACGAAACGAGTATGCGATCAACGCAAGTTTTCGTGAATTTGACTCAATCTGAAAAGCAAGCTGACTGGTGTATGCGCTGTCACGCCTGAAGATCCAACCATAAATATGATCGTGTGTTAATATACCCGGGTTTCGCTAACCATGTATCATGCAACGCGAAAATTTAAAAGTGAATAAATGCCTGATGTTGACTACGTATCTTTATTCAGGATATATAAACGCGTGCAAACTTTTTGAATTCATTAATTTTTGAACCCATGTCGAGACGTGCGCTTCTCGTGAACGCACTCCCATCCTGTGTTCGTATTTTTTTTTTGTTTGGTGTTATTTTGTCATACATCATCATCTCATCGCATCCGAAAAGATATCTGATGATCGCATATTTGTTTTATGTAAGGAATATTAGGAATTAACGGTGCCTGTTACTTTTTAAGTTATCGTGCATAAAAATGATGTAATTTAACGAACTTATTTATAAACCTACTTGTGTATGTTATATGTATAAAACATATTGCTATGTATATTTAATTTGGGTTATGCAATAATTTCTATGTAGGAATACGACTATACTGGCTGTTGGGAACGCAAAGTTTGGCATCGCGAAAGGTCATCGATCACGCGTAACTCGTCATAACTACAAATATCATTACAATAAGACGCGTTATGCCTATATAGATAGACCTCATATATAGGATGAATTTTTGAAAAGGGCTTCGATGACCAAATCCGAAACTATAAGTAATAGCTAAAATGCTCAAAGGAGTCACAAGCCCGATTTTGCTGAAAATTAAAACCTCATCATTAGATTTTTGAAAAACCGAACTGTTTCGAATTTAGCCATCCAATCCCTTTTGAAAAATCAGTCCTGTATATACCTGTGCAGATAAATAAATTCATTATTTAGTTTTTACGTTCCTTATACCTCCCCCATTCTTGATTCACCCCCGGGACAGCTGTTTTTTTATATAATACATAGAAGTGATTGGGGTTACAAAGTTTTGTTTTTAATATAACTTCTTCCAAATATCTAAGTAAGCTATTTTGTATATGCAGCTACATATATATCACAAATTGCTACATTTGTCCTCAAAAACAAGTGTATTACACATTTGCATATTTTCCATGTTTATTGCACATTTTTCGCACGATTTTATAAGATTCCATCTTTTGGATAAAATGTATAAACAGTGTTAAGTGGTCATTACGACCTATTGATTATAACTATATAATTATGTTGTGTTAGATTGCATTTAGTACTCTACCAATTGTTATTTTTAAAGACTGGAGTTGTAAACAAAGCCCTTTGTATATGTGTAAATGGCAAAGAAACATAAAACATACCTATAAAGCAGCAAGCCCCATGAGATGTCGATATTCGGCTGTAGCTTCTTCGCTTCGTTTACAGGAATTGTTCCTAAGAAGTGTCATACTCTGCTATTTATTAGAAGGCACGAGCTTGTGACTTGTGATTGATGTAATTGCTGTTTTTCTTAATATTACTACTACTATTACTACACTGAAACCCCCCGCCCCGACTAATGGACCTGCGTAAATGTATAATATTCGATAACAATCGTCAAGACTATAGAAGAATATTAGGGTAAAATGTTTGTAAATTACGCTAAGCTGATATATATAACATTGTAGCAGCTGAATCATGTGGTGATGTGAGTCCAAGCACTTTCAGCGTAATGACCACTTGATTGTAATTCAAAATAATTATAGTTTTTTAAAATTTTATCGCTTACCTACGTAGTTAACGTTGTGTTAGTACAACTTCAAGTATCCTCGAATGCAATATTATATGATCGAAATAAACCTTTTAGCTGTTATGTATCAAATTTAGAACGTGCTTGTGGTAACTGAAGTTAGATTTATGCAAAGCCCATTTCAGTAATGATGTAATCAATGCCAGGTTATGGTGCACTGACCCTTACTTAATAATGTCAGGTAAAAGATGTAGTACCAAGATTTTTAACAGGTTCATAAAGCCGGGTCCACATTTGTAACACAAACAACAAACTGGACTGCGTGTCATCGGTACGTTGAGTGTGAGTGGAACAACTCGTGGCCATATCTGTACGAACTAAAGTTAAAACGGCCACGAGTCGATCGATGGTTTCATTTATGCTCCGTTATCACGCAGGGTATTTAACGTACGTTTGTCAAACATTGAACTAATTATTATAATTTTACTTATCAACTGTTTGGGTATTCTAATAACATAAGTGGTCCAAAACCCATGAAACTCACCCTGGCTGGTTTAGCAAAGTAAGACGTTTTTAACCTGATGGTCATCTTAAAGTGCTCAGGTCTTCCTATTAGTTACATATGGTGTTGTTCAGTAAAAAGTTCGAAAATCAATCAATTCGATTGTTTTAATCGTTTTTTAAACACTTTTTTTTATCATAGTGAATGATATTGATACATAATATTGTAAACGTTATTGAACGCCTAACTACTACAATTGAGTTCACTTCTAGTCAGCACGTGCCCGTGTCCCGTGTTAGGAGATTTTACACGTCAAATAATGTGAATGCACCTTAATTCACAGTTATCATTAAATTTTACTTGGTTATCTAATTTAAACCACCGTAAAGCCTCTAACACAATATTGCATCTGGTTATTTGGAGCTCTGTTTTAATTATCGAATTATAATTGTTACATTGTAACATATTTATATAGAGTGTAAGGGCGTAAATCTGTAGTTGCAGCATATCTTTATTGTACATTTGTATATTTTATGTTTGGAATATGGGCTTTTTGAATATTGGTCCACGTAACGGTTGTAGTGGTGCAGTTGTCCAGACATTAGAATCGTGTAATAAAATAGATAAAAATGTTTTACTTATAAGTACATATGTTTTAGTTAAATATCTAGTTTTATGTGTTATATCTGCCTATTGGGTGTTCAAATACTGTTATACATGCCTGTTGAATAAAATAAATAATTTAGCACAAAGCATAAAATAAGCAGACATTTCTTATTACAAAATCTATTTAATTATTGAATCCTACATCATAAACCTTACATCTTACATAAGAACATATAAGAGACCATTTAACAAATGAACAAAGTGTATATTTAGCCTTTACAGATGTCACGCGGTAATATATTGCTGTGTGACAGCTGTGACGTTAGGTGTTGCCATGGTATTATTATAATATTACTATGGCTACACCTAACGAGTGGCAGACAACGGGGGTAGGTAACTAAAATAGTACTTAAAAGTAATTGTTCGGATCTCCCATGTTTTCTTATACCACTTAACTTAATACCACCATTACCAATTAATCTTATCTGGTTGTTTAACTGAGCATTGAAAAAGCGGCCCTTAGATGGACGTGTGCACGGGCGCCAAACTCATGCTGCTGACACAATACCACATATTTTTAGCATATAGAAGGTTATATGCTAAAAATATTTTTAGCATATAGAAGGATATAATATGCTAAAAATATGTGGTATATACGCCAACTTTTTTCTTTTTTTAACATAGGCAGGTATGCTGTGGACGTAATAAAAAGTAGTTAATTTGGTTGAAAGTTGTTTTAGTATTATTGTTTTGGTTACCTTCGTTGACTGCTAAATAAATGTAATAAAGAAGACAGGGAATGTTATTTCAAATCGAAATAAAATGTGTAATCATTAGTTTAATTTACTAATTTTACTTATGCTGCCCAGAGCTTGGCAGATGAAAGATTAAACTAAATGTTTAGAGATCCGGCTCAGATTAAAATAATAGCATAGACGGAGTGCACAGAACTAGCGGGGAAGCCGTTTAAAATAATACTAACGAACCTTTTCTTGCTCACACTCTTCCGAGGAGTGTGGCGAATACAAAGAGTGCAAAATGACGCTACTTTTATTACTTTTGGCGGCTTCACGCGCTAGTTCTATACATTCCGTCTATGTTATTTTTTTGTCTGAGGAATCAGAGTATTTAGTCTAGCATCATTAGTCTATTATTACCTTCCTATGTTGTAAATATGATTGTGTCCATATATGCATATTATATATTAATTTGTAAAGCGCTACATTCTTATTATATTCTCACGGGTATTAAGCACTGTGAAAATGTAGGTGTTCACTATATTTTCTTATCGCCTAAATGACAAACTTAATTCTTCAACTTAATTACTAGTGATAGGTCTTCTGGATGGTATAAATTTGAGCCTAAACTATGAACGTTAAGCCTCGGTGACACGAGGCTTGTTTATAAGATACAAACCGCTTGTAAAAACTCGCTGTGTCATATTAACAAGCTGCTTTTGGCTATTCAATTGTAAAAAAGCTGTTTCAATAATAAATGGCTCTGCTAATTTACTCGCCACTCGCCTGCGTGTTGATTTTATGCTATTTAATTATTTATGCGTCATCATCACTGCTAGTGAACTTATTGCATCTGTCGTCCAGTCTATATTGCGATTTAAAAATAGGGTCATATACCTAACCTACCTACCCTATATAAGCTGGTGCATTAAAGAAAGGTTTTATAAATGGCGGCTTGTACTTGCGTTGACAGATAGTACAGCTAGCATTTAAAATTTCAAATATATTTTTTTTCATATGAAAATTAATAAAATCAAGACCGGGTCGTAATAATTTCTAACTAGCTGTGGCCGGCGGCTTTGCCCGCGACACGTGACGGCATCTATTTTTGTTTTCATCGGAAACAGTACCTACTTTTACACAGAGTCCTTTTAAACGCACATTGAGTCCTTTCATCCTGAAAAAGGAACGTATATCACATTCTATAAGGAGGATCATGGAAGATCATGATGTTGGTTAAAATAAAGAACTAACATTATTATGAACAACGGTCTTGTTTATATTTTATTTAAACTGAAAAAAAAATGAAATTTTGTATGCTAGGTATACTATCTGTCAACGCAAGTACAAGCCAACATTTAAGAATCCTTTCTTTTATGCATCGCATCAAGAGCACAGAGCGTGGAAGAAAATAAAGATCAATTTTTTTTTGTGTTGACGGTACGCGCGTGAGTGAGTATAGACAGTACTAGTGTGCGAGCGAGAGGAAGCGATAACGTCCGCCATTTATAAAACCTTTCTTTAATGAACCAAGTTATACCTACTAACATCGCTCTGGCCGAAAATCATTAGAACTTAATTATTATTTCATATAAAATCCTATTTCAAATACGGATTGGTCGCAGATGAATGGTAGAATGTGGCTAGTTGGCTACTAAGCGAGTGGAGAGTTTTTAGTATCATTGACGCTAGCTTCCTCGCTCACTCGCCAGGTTTTAAACTCGCCGGCTAGCAGCTCATATAACTAGTGTCAGCTTATATATTTGATAACAGCACTTGTGATGTGACACAAGTAAAAAAGAAAGATCCAACTACTCGATAATTAATTAAGAAATTTTAGCTATTCGATATCTCGATCCCAATGATCGAGATATCGAATAGCTAAAATTTACAAAACAACCATGTAAACTACGAGTAAATCTATGAGGTATTGTATATTATTCTATGTTATATGATAATATACCTCAGACTAAAACAATGTTATTCTTTTAGTCTGAGTAATATATGAGTCAATACATAATTGTTAAATTGTGTTATTCATACAAAAGCACTGAAATAGCGATGAAAATGGCAGTGGGGGTAGGATGGTGAAAAATATTTACTTACAATTTTAATAAATAAATGTTTTTTAAACTGGGCTTGTGGTAGACAGCTTTCGGCGGTTTAGTGTTTAAATATTTATATTTGTTATACTGCATTCACAGATTTTGAAATGACTATGAGACTATTTAAGGCAATGCGTTCTAGAAATGACAGAAGTCGCCGGAAAGGTTTCCTATACATTTTGTAAGGAATAACAAAATATCAACTCCATTTAATGAAACTAAAAGATAAGCGCCATTTCTCACTGTAATCAAAGAACAAGTTTAATTTACAGAACATTTATTTGTACAGAAAGGGTAGTAGGACGTAACTGGCGTTACTGACCCATTTCAAAAATATATCTTCTTCTATAACAACGACGGTTTTTAACCGAATTAAGCTATTAATTTGTATCTTTTAAACGAATTATTTTAATGTGTTAAACCGGCGTTAGATCTGTAAGCTGTGCTATTTACTTATTTATTATCAGTTGCTATAATTGAATATAGACAAAAAATGTATTTGCACAACACACGCCCAATAACCAAAAACCGGTAGTTATAAGCAGAAGCAACTGCCCTTAGGGTTCTTATACTTTGTAAAATATAGCTTGGGTCCTATGACAGATGTCAAAATGAGGTTCATAGGGATGTCCGAAATTCGATGAAAATATCGATACTACCAGCTATTATTGATGCATGTTACATATAATTAGGTTTATTTTAATTGTATGTATGTATTTAATTGTAATGAGAACGGAATATACGTAGCATACAAGGCGTCGGCACTCGTACTGATGAGAATGAGTGGAGTGGATCAGTGGAAGTTCATATCAAACAAGATGTTGGCGCGTGTATCTTATGCCTATATCATGGCCCAAGAGCCAAACGCGGCGTGTCTTCTTACAAAATCCAAAAACAGGTTCAAGGCGTTGATGGATTGAATGTAGGATTTTATTTACTCAATATTATTTAGGATCAAGTATATTGAAATATAAATATTATTATGATATTAAAATACCTAAGCAATAAGATTAAATTCAAATTATTTTTTTCTTATATTAATTTTATTTTTGAATTAAGCTTTATTCAAAATATCGATAGTTCATAGTATGAGGTCACGATGATTCATCGCCCATCACTAATTAGCTCGGTATGCCCATAAAGTATGACATTGACAGCTACTACATTCAATAATAGAAAATTCAAGACTTCATGTGCGGGATTTCACTGACAGCTGTCATACGACCCAAGCTACATTTTACAAAGTATAGTTATACCAGCTTTATTTTCTTAGTACCTACCCCCTATAAAAAAATATAATTAATACTTTACGTATTATAATGAATACTTAGTTATAATGAATACGTAGTTATTAATTATAATGAATACTTTGCACGTACGTGTGAAGCAAATACAGAAGCTTAGCATTAGCAATGAAATTCATGCGACTGTGCTCGACGTTGTGTAATAAATGTGGCGTATGATATAATGCTAACACTTAGGTAGGTACTACAGAATCAACTCCATATTTGTAAATAAGTACATACCTATTATTACAATTCAAGAATAAACAACTGCCACCACTGTGATTGCGTTTTCTTCAAACTTTCTAATATTAGGTTATCGTTACTTAAGAAATTGCCGTTTTGTATGAAGAAATTGGAGGAAACCCTATTTTCAGTATGATCCTTTTATGACTATTTTGAATGAGACGATATTAAGTAAACAGCAACTTTTATTCGCTTTTATTACATTTTTAAAAAGAGACAGCAACAGTAATAAGTACCTACGAATGGAGGAAATTTATCATCAAAATACTTAATCAAGCGGCCAATAAAAACAGTGATACAGAGTTGTGAAATCTTGAATTCTACTTTCAAACAAAATGTAAATAATGGAAATAGCTATTAAAAAATATTAATCAAGCGGCCAATACAAACAGTGATACAGAGTTGTGAAATCTTGAATTCTACTTTCAAACAAAATGTAAATAATGGAAATAGCTATTAAATTACAGGAATAACGAACTCATGAACCTGTAAGAAAATTTCGGCAATTTCAAATGTACCTAAAGACCTATTATTAATATGAGGTACTACAACTAAGAACTTGCAGACGGCAGGATTGGAACGCAACGCATCTCGAAAACAAAACAAAAATGTGCTCTAAAGGGAGAATTAGGTATGTACAGAGTCCAATGACGCTTAATATGAAATTCATGTGATAAATGGCAGGTTATTTTGTAAGCAGATAGGTAATATTTTTTGAGGAATTCGATCTCCGGCCTCTATGAGCGTAGTAATGAGAGCGAGGGTTGGTCAGTCTGTCTCTGTCGTTTCCTTAAATAGAGATACAACCATTTCATAGAGGAAGTTTCTTCATAGGGTAAGTATACGGTATTCCTTAGGATTGCCGTTTAATTGTTGTTGGTTCTTTTGTTTCCACACGTACTAAATGTCCATTACTGAATGTCCATTAACAAAAAGGTCAAAGTAAGGAAAGACATGTAAATAATTAAGTAGGTACTTGTGATAGTACTGATAATGAATGATGAATGTCCATTCAGAAAAAAAATCATTTGAAAAAAATAACTTTTTTTTAACTTCTGTGGCTATGGGTAGTCAGAGTATGAGTAATACAACCTATGGACTGTTTCTGAACCTAAGGTCTTTCTGAACTCTGACCCATTGGTAGAAGTTGTTGAACGATTAGGACGATGAATTGTCAAATTGACAGCAGAAAGTTGTCAACAAATTATTGTGAAAAATGGCGACTACCGGAGTTGGATTTCGATGGTTAGATATTTTAGAAAAGGATTTTGATAAAGCATGTCTCGAATTGGATGCATCTTTATGTAAGGAAACGTTCTTATAGTATTTATACATTATTATTTCTACCTTGCTATAGTTATGGTTTAACATATTGCAAGTATAGTGCTACTGGTCAACAATTTGGTAATAAAAACATGATCTTCACTTTAAAATATCGATTTATTGGATAATTAAAGTTAATAAGAAGTGACTGGCTGTATATATACTCATTGATACACAGTGGTTAATGAATTTATCGGTTGATACAAAGTTTTGACCTCTCTGTTACGGCAATTCCAACTCAAACAGTACTTGTTATGAAAAGATGTTTTAGCTTTTCTTTATACCTTGCGGCGCTTTTTCACTGATATTGGTTTTATTAGATGATGGTAATGTTAATGGTACAATTTATGCAATTAATGTAATATAGAATTCTTAAAAGGTATTCAAGTGATAAATGATCATCTATTTTTATATCTTATTTTATAAAAGAAAAGGACATTCTAATTATTATGAGAACTGGCTATTCTGTAAAAGTTACCTAAGATGTTGTTTATATAAAAATACACATGAATAAAACATTATGTAAAACTCCTAGATTCACTTGTACGATGATACTTGTCTATGTGAATATAATTATTATTATGAATATATTCCAATATTTATTTCTTTACCTTGCATTGAAATAAAAATATTTTTACAGATTCTATCACAATATATTTGGCATTATTTTAGTATGTTTGTTTCTACCATTCTGTTACACTATCACAAAATATTAATTGTTAAATAATGTAATAATGTTTATTAATTTCAGCGGAGATGGAGGCCGAGGAACCGGAGACGGTTTTCGGTGCTAGACAGAAGATTGCCACCCTCAGTTCATGCTTCGCTCAACTCACACACAAAGCACTCACTATATTTCAAAACAGTGCTAAAATTGAGGTAAGTACAGTTGCTTCCAATATATGAACAAAAAGCTGACCCTATTGTAGGTGAGGAGCCTCACTGCATAATACAAATCTTGTAAGCTCTTCTCAATTCTACTGTCCTTTCTAATATTACTACTGCTATTATCACACTTAATGGAAAATGAAGTCATATTTTTTCTCAGCAAGTTAAAAAACTCATCGAATATATAATTTAATCACTCCAAACAATCCATTGAGCATTTGATTTGTTTTTTTATCAAAACAGTGATGGTAGTGCTCCAAAGATAATTTATTTCTGACCTGCAAGAAAGGTCAAGTTACTGTAATGCGAGTTTCTTCATACAAAAATGTGCCTGTTTATTAAAAACAATATTATTTATATCTTTATGAGATATCAAAACTGCGCTATAACTTCCTGTCATGCATGGCTGAACAGTAAAAATGAATCCTGTATATTTTCAGAGGTGATTTTCGCAACTTTGCTTAGAATTAGTTATAAGTTTGTAATGAAACTTGAATACTGGGTACAACAAAGTCTCTAGTGTTGAAAATAATTAATGTTATACATTTTACATGTCATGTCCATCCTAGGCATTCACTTCATACAATCTAAATCGATTTGAAAATAGTAAGCATGCTAAATGCTTTACCATATCATTTAAAAAAAAAGCATCTCTAATAAATATGATCTTAGGATATTATGGTTACACCTAATGCTTTCACCTCTGTGCTGGAAGTATGTTTGCTGCTTATTCTTGTTATTTCTCTTGTAAATCTTTTTATGGGACCAACGGCCGTCCGACCTCAACCTCGCGACTGCAGTCCGACCTCTCAACCCCGTGACTGCCGTCCGACCTGTCAACCCCACGGTAAAATCCTATACCTATCTTGTCTGTCAACCAGGAAGTGTAATGGCTTGCAGATGAAGTTGAGTTCCTTCAAAAAGTCTTATTGGCGTCCCATATACCCTATGTATGTAATGTAGGCTCAACAACTAATATAATATGAATAAAACAACAATGATATGTTTCATAGTGTTTATGTTACAAACTTATTTTATACATTAAGGAGCCTTCACGATAGGGCCCCGATCGTAGGGGTGTTTATGCAGATGTCTTCGGTGCGGCGGCCGCACCGTAGTAGTTCTTGATTTCTTCCACGAGCCCCCATCAAGGATTACTTTGTCTTCGCCCATAATGTCGCTTCCTCCATCACCATCGTCGCGAAAGCCAAGATTATCGTCGTCATATAAATCGTACTCCTTAGATTCGCCGTCGAACTCACGACTGGAATCAAATTATCTTATGAACGGGTTTATTAATTGAAGTTTTATAAATTATTCCTAACACAAAACTCAACAATATCTAGGATCCCTTTTATTTTTTCGTCCAGACATCTTAAACAAATACGAACCCGGCCAGCCAACGGGCTGGCTATGTCGGTATCGAACAGACTAAAACCGCATGCCATTTCGGGTTTCAATACTGGGTACACCCCAGGTTCGCAGGGCAATTCCGACCAAAGTAGTGTCGGCCCTATAGAGTTGCTCAGAAGCTTCACGTACCCCTATGAAGCGGTGGCCGGCAGGAGTAGTAGTGTGATAAACGGCTTTATTGTCCCAACGCTTAATACGCTTAAGCTTGTGCTTGTAAGCAGACTTAAAAAAGTGCTTTTCACTTAAAACGCTTTTTTAATAAGTCGTCTATAAACGTACGTAAATTGGACATGTTTTGTTATTTTACTTAATAAATAATTGTGTTAATATATAATAGTAAATTAGTCGTTGGAACATTGGAGATATTTTATATTAACGATTTTGAACACAGACATTGTTATCAGTCTCTATTGTTTATATAGGTACACTAGATTATACTCTTATATTATTTACACTTATTATAACTACGCTATACCTACTAAATTGTACACTTTATTATACTTATTTACTATATTCACAATTAAAATTATATACACTAAACACTAACTATATACAATAAGTTTATAAACTACTAAACTGGATACCTAATTAAAATACGAAACTCGCATTCGAACTCGAAAACTCGCGAAATAGGTACATACGTAACGTCACGGACGATCGCTTTAAGCAGACAGCGAACCGCGTACTAAAAAGCATAAAACAAAATAAAGCTTAAAATGCATCACAACACAACGAAAATTTATACGACTTGAAGTAATGTAGTCTTAAACACGTTTAAATCTATATTGTCAAATTATATTCAATTTAACCGCTTAATCATATTGACAAAATTTTATATTTACGACTTTATTTTTGATCCATATAGTCTATTTTCCGACGCGCGCCAGTGCAATGCGACGCGGTCGGCGACAGTAGGTACATCATAACATACCTGCGCACATTGCGCACCTAGAAACAAGCGTGCCGTCGGTTTCGTTTAAACCAAATAAGCTTATGCTTGTAAACGTACTTAAACGCTTGTAGCAATAAGCTCAGACTTTTCATTGTGTTGTGTTTAAACGGCCACTACTAGGCAGGAGTGGCATCCGTGGGCTTTTCCGTACAGAAAAAATAAGCTAAGAGTCCGTGGATCACGATATTTATCCGGTCGCGTGCCCGTTCATTCCTTATGTGGCGGTCTTTCATGAGTCTTTCAGTCCAGCTCGGTGGAAAGGCTGAATGAAAGTAGGTAGGTACTAGGTAGTTAGGGCAGTATTGTTCTATAGCAGGCTGTGGCATAAGGTGCAGCCAAATATTTATAAGTATAAAAAATCACTTATGAAAATGCTTACGCTCGTTCCAATTTCTGCATGAGTTTAAATGCCTCCGCTGATACGTCGGAGATAGGTGTCGGTTCTTCGACGTCACTTTTCATTTGAGACTCTAGACGTTGCAAAGCGTCATCGGCTCGATCAGTCAGTGATATGAACTTCTCTGTCAGTTGTCGCAACTCGTTTTCTTTTAATATTGTGTGCGATGTGTTACGGAAAGCGCTTTCGAGCCGCCGACATGTTGCGTCGGTCTGAAATTTAATATTATAAAAATTAGTTTTCGCCGTTTTTTAACGTAGTTACTTAATAATTATCAGTAAATACTAATTTGAAATAACGTACCTGTGTATTCAAAATCTTAACAACTTTGGTGTCGTGCCTATTAATGTTATCTTGAATCCTATGCAGTTCGTGGAATGTTGATGTCTTCCTGAAAAAAAAAATAACTTAAGAGTTTTTCTACCAAAGCGCCAAAATAACGTGATCAAAATAAATCTCTAAATTTGCGCTGCTGCAACATAGACGTAGGAAATATTATAAATTTACATACATTTTGAGAAGGGATTCAATAAGTTTTTCTAGTACATCTGCTACAGGTTGAGGATCGTCCTGCTGCACTTGCTGGCACGAATCGATAAAACTTTTTTGCGCATCTAATACTTCCTGCATCTGAAAAGTATTAGAAAAGTTATAGTTACGTCTACGCTAGGTTATAGAGATATATTTAAATTGTGTTACGATGGTATAATATTATGTTAAATTTTAGTGTACAGAGACTGGCTTTGATAGTATCATTTTCAAAGAAATAAAGGTACGTGATCTAATCGTGTTCAAAATAAGATAAGACCAATAACAGGCATTGATATATATAGTTTATTTAAAATGCCTATCGTTTTCCAACTTCGCCCTCAACAAAAATGTAATGTATAATATGTGTACCTTGATATCGATTTTATCTGCGTTGTCATTCAACCGCTTGGTGAGTATTACATCTAAGTCCATTGAACTGAATCTGGCATCTCTTTGGCGTCTGGCTAAGGCTCTCAGTCCGTCTGCCAGTTCTCGCCTCGTCACATTTACAAGGGACATGCCATCTCTCATTAGAGATTCCAGCACTAAGCTCCGGTGCCATGTGTCTGCGTATGCGCCGTTCACCTGAAAAAACATAACAATATTTTCTTAGTTTTTATTATCAAACTTGTCATAAAAACTTATATTGGTCACTGCTAACATAAACACTTCATACGAGTATTTTTGTTACTAAACAAACGGCCCTATTACCCTATCGAAATATTTTTTATTTGATGCGAACGAAGTCGACAAATTTTATTATTGCCAATTGTACTAATAATTGTTATAACCTCTGGTATTCTTGCAATCATAATAAATCAAGTTAAGCTATTTGAACTTACGACCTTACTAGCACGCTGGCCAATGTCTTATTGTCGCTATGAGTGCGTAAGTTCAAAAGTCAACTAGGTATTATGCGCTGCACGGCTTGCTACCAAATAGAACATTAATACAAACCGGCCAAATTCGAATAAGATTCCCCGAACTATTTGGATGATTTAAAATAAACGAATTACTGAACTTTTGTGTGGTTACAATGTGTTTGCACATAATTATTGAGCACAAGTTTTTGGTTAATTATGTTCCATAAAAGAAATAGAGTTGAAATGACTCTACTGACAATTTTTTTCTTGACAAGCTTATACTGTCCATGCCAGATATTCTTCTAAGCTCATAGCAGAGTAGAGCACCTTTTTGCGTTCCATCTGTAGTGAACTATGATGGAAAAGTGATGAATCGTACAAAAAGAAAACTCGAATGAAACTATTTGTTTTTCTCGTCATTAAATCCCTACTTACTTACCGTTTAATTTAAATTTCTTTTAAAAGCATAAACAGAATATTTAGCAAAACCCTTCACATTTCATAAATAAATATAACACCTCGTGATTTTTTCGTCGCTGGATAAATATGGTAATCTTATTTTTTTATGAGTTTAACCGTTCTCAACAACTCCGTATTAGCTCAGATGTTAAACTAGACTGTACTGCTGTGACATATAACCTACACACTCCATAATTATTGATATCTTGAACAATTCATAAAGTGGACGATAGTAGTACCCCGTCCGTCCTGTTTAAAACAAGTTGTAATAAATAACCTTTTCTATTAAATGTTTGTGTGTTACGATATGGGCTGTCAGGTTCCGAGTCAATTCTGCTGCTTTCATTTGATTTTTTTCAAGCTTTTCACTGCTCTCTTTGATAGATATCTGAAATAAGAATATCTATAGTTATACGTAGTTTTGTTTTTACAGCGAATTTGTCTAGATTATGCACAGTTATTCATAGGTTATAACAGTCATTTAATAATCGCGTCTCAACGATTTAATGTAAGTTTGATGACCATCATCATCTCCCTGCCTTTGTCCCAATTACTTAGGGTTGGCTTTACAATATTACTATCATCTCTTTTCATTTACAGGTGCCACTTTCAAACTTACTCTAAAAAAAGCGTAACTTTTATAATATAATTGTTAATTTCGGTCTTATAGCAGTCGATCCCTGTATTGAAGAGGTCTTTAAAGATTTCGAACGATCTTACACATAATATACGTCGTTCTCAACATTAGACTACAGCTATAGATGATTTAAATATGTAGTTATTCATTCAAATCGGACGGACTGATGATGAGTTGTTACTGACAATTAGTTAAATGGTAAGTTGCACAAACCTGCACATTGGTCTGCAGCATGAGTAACCTGTGCTCGAGCTTTTCAGCCGCTAGTTGGGCTCTTTCTAATTTTAAAGCCAGCGAATTTTCCACGCGATCTGAAAGCAAATATATAAGATAATTAGCGGTATCCTATTCAGTGAACATCCGTCGTACATTCGTTAATTTATTCAAACCATTACAGACGAAAGCGGTTCCTTAGAAGATAATTGTTTGTTGCTCTTGTTCGGTCAATTGCTAATTAGGCACAAGGATGCTAGTGATGTTATTCTAATGTACAAATTCAATGTCGAGGCAACATGGTCAAGAATTATCACTGAACATACAAAACCGTACACAACATATTATATACTTAATCCGTAAAATTAAGCACATCTTCCGGGAGTATTGGCTCTGTACCTACCTATTAATAGGCCTGTACAGTACACATTAAATTGCCGAAATTTTCTTACAGATTCACGAGTTCGTTATTCCTGTAATTTAATAGCTATTTCCATTAGTTATATTTTGTTTGAAAGTTGATTTCAAGAATTTGCAACTCTGTTTTAAATTCTGTTTTTATTGGTCGCTATAAATACAATTAAATTCGATCGTCAAAAACAGTACTTCGTAAATGCTATTCATTTTTATGATAAATTTCGTATTACTTTTTTACAGCTGTCACTTTTCAAAATTGTAATAAAAATTGCTGTTTGCTGAATGTTTTGTCATACATAAACAAAAACATAATAAAATTTGAATTTGACATTCCTAAAAAATGAAACAATGTTAGTACTGAAAATTGGGTTTCCTCCAATTTGTTCAAACAAAGCGGCAATTTCATATGTAACGACCTAATAGATCACGATATAATACTTTCATCACAAAGAATATTCATACGGCTATTTAATTTATTATTAGAACTTCAACGACATAATTCAAACTTTGGAAGTTTCATACCAATACGATAAAATTATTAGAATTTGCATTCCTAGACATTGACAAGACAATTACATAAGTACCTAAATACTGTAATGTTCATAAAATGGCTTAGATATTTTACTTACACATATTTATATGAGTTGCAAGTTAAATGAGAACCTTCAATTATAAAATACAACTAACCAAGTTTGTCTTGAATAAAATCCAAGCGTCGGGCTTGTTTCTCTTGAACTTCACTGATCGTGTCCAAAACGCGAAGTCGTTCTTCAATACTGCTTAAAATGCTGATCAAGTCCTGAAAAATCAGTAAAGTATTATATTAGACTTTAATGTACTCCCTGATCCATAAAGTTTTCTCCTGCTCTCTTCAACTAATTCCTTAATTAAACAAATAATTTCTTATTCTTTCACTTGAGACTAGTAATTATATTTCTTTAGCTTTTACTTCTAGTAGAACTAAATCAAACGCTAATACCAGCCTGTAAGATACCTCTGGTACGTTATTTAAGTCTACGGAGTAAGTATTTATTGGTGGTAATTTATCCATTCTGCCCACACGCCGCGCCGCGAGGTAGGTATCTACTAAAACTGTTTGAAAATACAACATTTATTTGTCTAGTTTGGGTGATATGTCCCAGCGTGTATAATATCATGTTGTGTAAATGTTTGTGCGTTTACAAGAGGGTGGTATTTACCTTGGGGTTCTGTGTGTACACTCGCAGGTTGTGCGGCTCGGCCCGCGAGGAGCGCGCCACGCAGAGGCACGCCAGCACTGCCACTACCGCTCTTAACATCGCCCCGTCTGTACAAAGTCTTATTGTTAGGCAAATCTATCAATAGCGTGCGGGCGGTCTGACAGATGTTCAAAACAATAACAGTGTATATGAATTATCATATTCTGTTTTCTTTTTGGGTATTTTACTACTCTTATCTACTTGTTAGGTTAGGCACACCTAGACCAATCCGTATCTCTGTTCATTTCACCGTTAGTTCAGTCCTAGTCACAACTGGACTAAGCGTGAAGTGAACAGATATAATCTGAAGTGCTTGTGCTCGTCAGACCCTGGCCATGTGTTTACAGGGGTACCAGGACTTCATTTTGTATAACTATAACTTTACACATGCCCTAGACCACTACGTCACGTTATGATAGCTATCGTGTCGTAAGTCGTAGCAGTCACCAAATAGACTTCGCCAGGAAACGTTTAGTAAAGCTAAACAAATACCGCAGAACTTCTTACGTCGGGGTCATCGCCATTGAGATAAAAGCCCGTAAAGCGGTTCTTTATAAGTGACTTCGCTAAAGTAATTTCATAGGATTGGTTTTCTTTATTTTTCAAACGCAGAGATTAACAACTTGCTGTGATTACTTTGCAAGCTTTATTGAAGTTCTAAAGCAAGAAAAGTAATTGCATGTGTATTTGTCGTAACGATATTAAAATTTACGTTTATATGAAGTTGATTTAAAAGCAAATAAGCCAATATAAATTAGTAATATGTATGTGATGGATGAAAATTAAAGCTCAAAGCTTACTGGAGGGTTTTATCTTGTCAGTAGGACATTTTGTCTGCTGCGCCGCGCTGGCGGTACAGAAGCTTTCATAACTTTAAAATTTTAATAGGTTCATCGCTGAACAATGACAAATATGTTGTTAGCTCTTACATATTGCATCATCTGTTTCTCTTCTACAGCTAACTGAAGTCAAATGTAAATATCGAATAACCGTTCGTTTGCCAGCTGTCGTTGCCTCGAAACGAAATAGTTATGTACTTTTGCACTGATTGCATATTTGATGGTTGTTGCTAAGGTCGTTTAAGGGAGACGAAGTTCTTAGCAGACTGTCCATAGATTCCCCGTGAGACTGCTGGGGTCATCGCGTGGATTTTAGTTTCAAGGAGCCCCTATATGACGTACATCAATACTCAGTTCATACGTAGATAACCGTTCCTTCGTCGTCGTCGCCTCGAAAAACTTCTGCACTGATTGCATCTTTGACGGTTGTTGCTAAGCCGTTTGAAGATTGGACTTCGCCAGTCAAAACCCGTTTAATTACATTTAGTTTTCAAGGTAACTCAGTAAAATTCATTGAGAAAAATTTGCTAACACAGTTTGAATTAAATTAAAGGCGAAGCAGTGCTTTTATTTATCGGCGAAATCCAGCCTAAGTAATCACCTAATCAGTAGTTTTTGTAAAAGGCTTGATGGAAAATCTACTGTACAATGAATCGATATTTCTTAACGACCAGCTGAGAATGTACCTACTTAAGTATGTTGTCCGAGACTGGCTACTGTTGGTTGGGGCTTGATATGCATTGTTTATGTGTTTGATCAACGACAGGTGTGCTTCTTCATCCTGTTTATATGCACATTTATTTATTTGCATTCCGGTATAGTTCGTGGACCTCTGTCTGTCTGTCGGATTTTCGTTGTCTAGTAACGCCCACATCTGTTTGAGGCCAACCTTTCATCAGCCCTGAGCTAGCATTAACCATGTGGTTATTATGTAATCATAGTACGTCGCGCTATTATAATGTCAAATTCAATTATTCATACTGACGATGGTATCTCTATGATGCATAGGGTTATCAGAAGTAACAGAACAGGTATTATTAATAGCTTGGTTAACTTTTATTATGAAAAAGCTCAATTGTTTCTTTACTGTTGCTATTACTTATCTTTTTTTACGAAAGATCTTAGTTATAATATATTTTATATGCTTTATACTTTCTATGCTTTGATTGAATATCATAACTGATAAACTTGATTCTCACAACTATTTTTAGAGACTATTTTATATCTCGTTAACACTGGTGTGGTAATAATCACGAAAACAAATTATCGGTAACGCAATTTCTATTCTGGACATGCAGAATAATTCCATTTCTCTTATAACCCTAGCTTGCTTGTTTGCAAGCAGAACGGATGTGAACCTGAATTATATATAGATACTTACTAAATTCACTCTTGTTCTATTTGTGTATATTATACTTACATTAATTAATGAGAAGATATATGCTGTCAAACAATGTTAGTCTTGTCGGCACCCAGCCGTCGCTTAGTCACGTCGGTAACCGTCCGCATTCGTTCGGGTTCGACGTTCAAAATGAGATTTGTATCATTATTAATTGACGTTAGATCAGTTGTCGAAGCTCACACAATGACTATTCTGATTTTCTGACGTATTGACTGCTCATAAACTCATGATCAACGACAGCTAAATCATGACAAACTGTATGACTACACTCCAATTTCTTTTAATGAAACTATATGAAAAGGCGTCCCGCATGATTAAAAGTCGATAAATAAATTACATGCCGGGTGCACAATACTGCTTGAACATGTCACGACAACTCAAATATATGTTCGAGATCAATTGATAAATGGTTATGTACCTGGAAGCAAACGAAATTCAGATGTAGGTAACAGTTATGCATGTATGAAGAGAGCGTCAACCTCAAGCACTTGATATGATACCTACGACACAGAAAATATAAAATAATGGAGTGTTGTCAGCTACATAAAATGCACGAGGTAAGAAGATTTGATGAAATATATTTTATCCGTTTTGAAGCTTGTGCGTCGCATTATATTTTATAAAGGAGTGCAGCAGACGGGATGTGTAACAGCAATTTACCGCCGCTGTGGTTAGTTGTCAAAGTTCAGTAGAACTGGAGCCGAGCCAACGCGGCTACAGCACGCACTTCCAGGTGCTACACGCACTTATTGCTTTCATTGAATGATACACTACGATTTGAAGAATTTTAATTTATGCAGTTCGAGTCCATACCTCGATGATGCAGTAGTAACGAGTATGACGGACGTCTGTACATGATATACTGTATATTAGATCGAATGCCAGGTCAGAAAAAAGGATCATTGAGGGTTTGATGAGAAATATAGCACTAACTCTGAACTCAGGCTAATCTTCCATTATGTTGGGTTCTAATACAACTGGCGAAATGTAAATCTACTCGTATACTAATATTATAAGGCTATATAATATCCTTGTTTATAATGTATATACCATCGCGATGCTACTCACAATCCTGGCATATTCCCGCTGACTATTTTGTATGTAATGTAGGTATGTATAATTTTATATGACCTAAAGGGATAAAACGGGATTTTGAAGTAGGTAAATGCCACGGGTCAAACCGAGGCGAGTCGGCTAGTGTTTAATACATCTCTACCTAGGCTTACGAGGATGTACATACATTATAGTATCTAAAAGACAATACAGTAAATCTAAATGTGAAGTTACAAACAACATAACTATCCAAAGTATAGTTGTTAAGAAGAAACGATGAAATTAATAGAGATACATTTGTTTTTACTAAGTCATTGGCCTTCTAGTCATTCCTCTCGCCCTGTTGTGGACGGGCTTCCTGGTGAGATCACGTTTATTTTGTTACTGCTGTTTACCCCTTTTGTCTATACGCCTGGTCGCTCGGGAGTTTTGGAATGCTTTATTTCATCAGATTCGTCGAGTCAGAGGGGACAACGGTGGAAATTAATCCGATTCTTTTCTTGCTGACTCATGCAGCTTCCGTTCTTAAATTAAAATGTAGGGAAAGGAGGATGTCCTATTAGTTTTTATATTGAATACGTGCGTTGTTGCACGTCAAATGAAAGTACGGACCACCCGAGGTTACTAGCTGACTGTCAAATTTATTTTGATAGTTGGTCTATTGTTGTACGGTTCTTATTAGACACTACGATTCGTGACGGTAACAAAGATGCAAAGAGGTCAAGATATTTTATTTCAAACTATAGATACGTGTCTCAGTTCAGTGTGCTATACGCACTTATTGCTTGTTTCATAACATAAATCGTAGTACGTTATTATTTCGTACAAGTTTATTTCCAAAGTAACAGGAGTAAATTTTATGATCGTATGATATTATTATCATGTATGAATGAAGGAGGAATTTACATCAAAAGTGGGTTATTAGTCTTGCAGGAGATACATCACACTTGTAAATGCGTACAGTAACGCTACTGAGTTTACAAAGAAAGTTGGTACTAAGGTATCCGATATAAATAAGTTAATTACTTTTTCTGTGTAGCAGTAATGCAGCAGTATATGTAATAATATTCTAGGACATATTACAAGGCACGTGAATTAGAACATAGTTATATATTTAGATATTTCTTCTGTGTAAATGAGAATATAATGCTTATAACACAGAAACACTCAAATTAGACTCATGAACACGCTTTAAGCGCGGTATGAACCTACGATTCGTGTAAGTTATGGACAAGAATGATGATTTAAATTTCTTTTAACATATTACGCTATTAAAGTATTATATTAGTTAAAATGAACCTATTACAAGTAAAGTTAACTTACTGCAAGCCACATCACAAACAAAGTTGGGCGTGGTGACAAACCAAGCAAAGTTTACCTGCCAGCTACTATACGGCCTTCGTGGAATGTCGTTGTCATTATAAATTTGCCTTTATGTTGCAATTTCGTATGACTCACCATTTAAAATAAATAACCTCCGTGCTCAATTCATCAGAGGTTAAAAACACAAAAAGCCTATGTGAGAGCCGCCCAGATTAAAATATCCTTCGTCATTCAATTTTTAACAACATAATGACCACTTTGAAGATTCAAATAGTGCTTGTTCCAATTATGTAGTTTCAATTAATTAACTAGATTGTCAAATGATAGAGTTCCCATCCCAACTAAAGACCCTTTGCGTGAAGGCTCATGACAACTGTAATTTGATTTATAAAACTATGCCACGACATGCATCGGTAATGTAATGATAGATATTATTATTATCACAATTTCTATATGCTATTTAATTTCGAAATCTATGTCTGATAATTGCAAATAAATTGACCAATGACTTTAACGAAGTTGTCGTTGCACAGCTATTTGACATAGCCCTGAACAACATGTTTGTTCTCGTGTAATAACAACTGAGAACTGTGCAAACTATAAGTACGAGTACCTATTAAAGATAGCTGAATTCTCCTAGTCCACGTTATCAGCTCGCTTTAGGTCGTTTCACTGTCCTCATTTCGCTGCCGATAGTTGAATCATCTTTGAGAATGAAGACACGGTAGTGTGTCATCGTTTCGCCATTTAGGAGTCCCCACAAATAAACTAAATAAACTTTTATGAAGTGTCGAAATCTTTAGCTTAGCTAGCATGTTGTGTTGCGGTTTGAAATCAGCAATAAATAACAGGGAGAGTCGCTAGACGAAAGTTGGAAAGTTAAGTAGTAGGCGTTTGTTTGTAATGCATGTTTGACGAAATCCTTTTAGCGTATAGTGTCATCATTCTGCTGTTGTTCTAAGTGGGTTACAGATGCAGACAGCGCGGCGACCACTGTCGCAAACCGGCTGCCAATTAATCGACGGCACATTACGCTTCTGAACTAGCTGTTCATGATTTTAGATTCGATTTATCTAATGTACACTTTATGTAGACTGCTGTTAGGAGTGTTAGGGTAATATTATAATAATTATTTAGTTTTTACCTGAAGATACGTTGCGTGGCCACTACCGCTTAAGTGTTTTTTTATGTGGCGGTAAATGATATTATTGTTGGTGTTAGAATGGTTTTATTCGAGTGTCATAATGAAAAAAATAGAGAGAAATGTGGTGTAGCTCATCTGATGGGCTGATGGATTTAATATACATTTATTACATCATCATAATCATCTCAGTTACTAACGGAATTTAATAGGAAAGTAGGCTCTTTATTTTTTATACTCTAAAAGATTACATGCGGTATGACATGGTACGAGTATTTCTTATTTCTAAAACTTTGATGTTATAAACTTAAAGGCTTTGAAGAGGACTGTTTGTTCATATCACAAATAGCATTTTACACACAATTATACAATCATATTATATTAGGGAATGCTACACTGCTATTGTGTTCTCATGTATACGTAGTTTATTGTTCTTAGATTTATCTCGGAATACAAACAATAAATAAACTTATTTTGACAGTTAGATACACAGACAGTTTTTATCTACTTATCAAATAGTTAAACGCCGCTGAATGTCGCGAGAGAGACACTTACGTATGTATTGTCTTGTGTAATGTTAGGTCTGCATATTTAGCCACAGTGGCTAGGCCCAACGTGCCTTGTAGCGAGGCGACTGGCACCGTGCGCTTGCGCCGCTCCCTAGACTGATTCTAATCAAATACAATATATCTCCAAGACAATACTCGTTGCTTAATAGGACCGTGACTTGAACCAGAGCCATTGATGTGATGGCTTGTACAATCGTGTTAAACATGCCTATTTAATCGATAGGAATTTAATTCACTTTGGTTTATGACTTTATAGAATCGATGTAGTAAATTTAATGTAATGAAGACATTTACATACAGCAGCAGTAGTTGGTTGTCTTTTAGTTAATAACGATAGGTTTACTCTGTGTTGTGTTGGATTTACCAGCTTTTTAACGTTACTTGTTCAATGTTTCAAATATATGTGATTTCACCATTAGTTTTATATTTAACTTGTAAATAATTGTTTAGAAAGGTTGAATCATAGAGCTGTTGTAGTGAGCAAGTGTGAGCGACGATGTCTAGGGGGTCAACACTCACAGGTTCAATGTCTTTGTGCGGTGACGCTTTGTGGTGTAGACAACTTAACAATGCTCCATAAACCTTTGAAAATGGAAATGATAATGTGCTCTACATTAAAATGCCTCATTCCGTCAGGATTGTCACGTTAGAGTAATATTATTGGAATGTTTAGTTGGTGATTTCTTAAATATTTTGTATTAGTAATTGGACGAAGGCGTTTGTCTTAAAAATAATAATAGTTATGGTTATTTTAGTGACAAGTATGATATTTTTTAAGCTATGTTAATGCTTCTACTGACTCAAGTAAGAATGTAAAATATTTTTTCGTTAAAAGCTAAATTTAGAAAAATCAAATTTCTTTTAACTAATAGTTATACCTGCATATTACTTTCTGTTACTCTATTATTCCCGTTACATTACTCTCTAATAAGGAGATATTTCGAAAGATCAAACTCGTATAAAACATTGAGATATCAGGGTGTAATGTTATTATTATTAGGTACTTTACCAGCCTGACTTGTCCACGCCACACATTCGCAAACCGGCTTGTTGAGATAAAATCTTGATGATTACATTAGCATTCAGATGATTCGCTTTAAATACACACCGGGCATAGTTATCTCGCGACATTTTGCGCTACTTATGCAAAATTATATGGTCAGATCCTTGCCAAGCGAACCTCCTTGTGTGTATCGGTTCAATGGGCATTGATGACCAACATTTCTCACACTAAATGTGTCTGGGATACTTTATGGCTTGAAGTTGTTGCATCGACATGGAAATAGAAGGTGCTATATAATACATAATATGGTCTTCGTTAAAGTCGTAACATAGCTATTCCACTAAAATCACATTTGATATCTCATTCATAGCGATAAGCTTTTCTGTCGATCTTATGTAATAAACATGCACATATGAAACGTAATATTATGTATCGAATAAATTGCGTTAGCTTCGAATAAATTAATGGTTGTATAGATCTTCTTTTATCGATATTTATGGTTGTTAAAAAATATCACTTAGGTTTCGATTTTCTTATTTCAAAACCAGTGTTTCGAAATGTTTAGTGTAATACTTTCGCTCTCTCGTCCCACAACACTGGTACAGGGGAAGTGCGGATGGAGGTTAACAAAACAAAGTCTCGTCTGTACACTGATACAGGCTGCAAACTCTGTAACATTTATCTAAACTTAATACGTAACCACCTGTTTCTAGCCTTTACAAACTGTTTGGTTTTACAATATTGCTCTTTTTGTTTGTAGTTGCGCCAATAAAACCACATATATATCCAAATTGATTTAAGTAAGAAGAAAAAATCTCATTAGTTTGAAAAGGTACCTGAATGTAGTATAGACCACTGCATCTTTCCTTTTTTTAATCGAACAATTCTGCTAGTACCTACCTATTTCTGTACAATTTTTTGAATGTATATTCGGGATTCGTGATTTTTTAAAATAATAATTTAAAGATACATACATTATTTTGTCTGTGTGGCACTTGACTGTGAACGTGCCAGGAACTTTATTTGTGTAGAGCAAATACAAGGTGCTCGAAGCAGACGGGAGCACGCCGACTGTTGTCGTGTTTGCTAACGCTGATATGCATACCTCCCGATTTAATTGTACACAATATTCACCATAGAACGCGAGCGACTGTTGTTCCATTTACTATCATTGGTGGTACCGTTCATTAATTCAAAAGCTTAGGAAAGGTTATGTATTTTGAGATTTTATGACATGGTAACTAGGATCTTTATGTCAAGTCTTATTTTGTATTAAAACACTTTATTCGCTACAATCTAGTTGAAATATTTTTTTGTGATAATGATGACGATGATGCGTGATAGTTGCCTCAGTAAAGTAGTGGAGGCTTCACTTGATGCTTCTTCTAAGGAGATTTGGCATGAACATGAAAATTCACAATTCACTGCAATATGTCGCTTTCCTACAATTGTGCGCTTTGTTTAAAGCCTTGTGTCATAAACTCTTTAGTTTTTACACGCAAAAACTCAAATTTACACCAAATTTACAAAATGAAACCCTGCACCAATGTTCTAAAGGCAATTTTTTTAGAATGTACTTAATGTTTAATTACATTTCCTAACTCCTGCCCTGAGACCCCCAGGGAAAAGGAGGTTTGGATCCCACCAAATTTTTAAATACTAGGTATTTTAGGTAGGTATTATATATTATAGGTAGATAGCTACCATTATAGAATGGTAATGGTACCTAATATAACTGGTATTGTGACTGCATTTAAAGGAATGCTGATATCAAGTAGATAGTATGAGTATTCAATTACGAAGTAGAATACCTGTGTACTAACATGCATAATGTGCAGTGAAAGTTGACCTCAATATATTGATCATGCTTATTAAAAGTTTCTTATATATTGCTATTTACAAGCGAAAGTCAATTGAGTTCACGTGCTCGGACATGCCAAGTTCTGTCATAAACATAGGTATTTATGACCCTTCATTATGCTCTCGTGTCGAATACATCGAATTTGCTTAACTCGATATCAATTTCCTTTGGCAAGTGAAAGGTTATCAACCATGATTGATGGTTTTAACATTATTTACGAGAACTTAACCTTTAGTCACTACAACATACATCTTATGTCTCAGACACGAGCCCTTGGAATTTAATGGAATTGTTATCAACGATTTCCGTGAGCTTCTCTTGATTACCTAGGCACCAGGAGTCACGCCGTTTGACCTTTCTTATGAAAATGAATTCAAGTTTACCTAAATCTTTATTGATTGCGTTTTAGTTGTAGGCAACATAGACGTTATAATAGGACCGGTTGTGATCGTGAATAAATGTGTCAAAATACAAACTTTGTCAAGTTTTAGTCATGGGGATCTAGCATTAGTTTCCAAGTAAATAAATTTGTGTATTGATGATTTCATAAAGTACACTGTGATTGTAATATTTAGAAGTTGCAACTATTTGAATGAGTAGCTCCAAATAAGTATGGATTGAACTGAAAATATTAAACAGATGAGAAGGGAACGAATAAGCGGACATTCGCTATCGGAAGTGCTTGCCTAACCGCCACTCAAGGCGAGCCCTTGGCGATCTCTTAATTGATTCTGCATGCTTATGGGTTTAAGATCGACGTTCAATAACAACCAGTCAATACGAATAACATCTGCAATAGCCACTAAACCGAACCAGTCGATAGATTCAATGATAAATTTTAATTGCAGTGACAGTTATTACATCGTATTTAGAATGAAGTGCGCTGCAAAGAGACCTCGATTTGGTATTCAAGACAAGATACAAGTTTCAATTTAGATTCTCAAAAAGAGGTTAGCAGATCTCAATAATAATTATTAATTTTAAAATGTAAAATGGTTGGTACCAGTGGAAAAATGTTATTTACGAAGTTGTAATAATATTGTTTTGCCGTTAACTAACTATATTTGAAATGATACCCGAATGGTCACTCTTATTGGGTTAAATAGAGTTCTACATTTCACCATCTATCTCGTATAGTAGGGGATCAAAAATTCTAAATTGATCAATAAAATCATGTGATGAATTTTGCATGTAAATCACATAGGCATAATTCAATTTTTTGATCAATATACCTAATATGTTATGTGCCAGAAAAAGCAGTAACCTCTGCGGTTTTCCTTTCGATGTTTCCTTGACCGGTATGAAATCATCATTGCAGTTAACGAATGTTTACTCTTATGATGGCCTTCTGCTTAGTTATGCAATGATATCGCCTCTGGCTTCCGAAATACGTTAGGAGCCGGAGACCGACAAATTGTAATTAATAATGTAGGCAAGGCGACTGCTAACGATTGTAACTACTAGTGATTATGATATCCTCTCCGCTTCCTGGTTGCCTAATGTTTAGGCGTTAATGCCTTGATTTATGCTACCGTGCAGGGCCGAAGTTCATTCACATCGCCGTCGCTCTAAGGGCTCTAATGCGTATAATCGATTCTCGTCCTGACAGGTCCTTTAAATGTTAATCTTACTTAACAAGCCAAGCGATTTACGTGATCACCTTTTACATAGTAAAAGCATGAAGTTAGCATATTAAACGCACCGAGTTTCACATTAAAGGGTTGTCTTTTATCTTATGATTTACTATTTAAGTGGACACGTTTTTCAAATACTTATGTAGGACGGCGTTTCGAATTGGAATCGTATTAAGTGGACGAAATTTAATCAGAGCGATGGTCGCAAACGGCATAGTAGCGAGTAGCGGTCATCGGAACCTGTCCTCGGTGCTGATACTGTCGATAACGTGTTATTATTGTTAACAGTTTGGCAAACATCGCCTTCGAAAGGAAACTGTGCGATAGCTTCATCTACTGAGTTCTTAGAACATTTAATCACCTAAGTTTTGTATCTAGACAATCTGTACTTTCTTCTCATAAATTAACGGTTTAATTGCGTCTTGTGTGGTATATCTAATATCGTTGAAATATACAAGTTCTATTGGAAAAATATTAAAATTATTACAATCATTATAACTTCTAATATTTAAATATAAAAATTTTCATGTAATGCCTGTTATTTCTGATAATTTCATGAACAGCAGTTACGAAATACCTAGTATCATATTTCAAAATAAGTCGAAATGGGCAAGTTTAATTGTATTTTTAATTATAGTTAAATAGGTATAGACCTATATGATTGCATATATTATAAAATTAGTAAACATAAATACTATATTATATTCTATAATATCCAATGAGATAAAAAACATATAAAGGTACCTACATTATTTTAAACATTGATGTTGAGGATAATATGTAAATATTTGAAAACCTCTTTTTAATGCCTATTATTATAATATCACACTAGTAATAAGAATGACAAAAACAATACTGATTAATATTGTACAGTGATAAGCATCTACCTAATGAGAATAAATAAATAAAGAATGTGGTACATAAAAGTCAACATTAGAGATATTCGCAAGACGGAAATTGCGTGCGCAATCATAACATGCGATAATGTGATAAGAAGATAAAACGTTGCGCTACCGACCTAGGGTTGATCCAGAATGCGCAGCTCACAGGGCCTGGCTGAAGCCCCTTTTGTGGTCACTAATGTCACTCTAAAATCACTAACAGTCATCTCACAAAATATTTCTATTGCGGTTTATGTGATTACACGTGTTATTCGCGCGAATTGGTCGCAGAAGCGTCGAGCAGGTGCGTTTGCCGCAGCATCCGCGGCGGCTCTGGCGGCCGGCGCCCGCGCCGAACACGCCTCATGTGTACGCGCACCTCCCCGCCCGCCCGGGCGCTGAAGCCTTCGCAAGTTAATTTTCAGTTCATTGTTTCTTTGTGACCTTTTTGAATTCAGTTAAACTGGAAGAGTACATTGTTTAAAGTCCTCGTTTTCCCTTTCATGCTATTTCTAATTTGGATTAGAAATAGCATGATAGGGTAAACGATATTCTCGTGAAGTGTGTCAGTGCAGATGGGGGGCTGGCGGTCTTTACCTATCCCGAAGGAAAACGTCGCTTATAAATCGATGACACTACACAACAATTTTTTTTTATAATTATTAGTTTGGAACGTGGACCCATAATGTAATTGGATAGGTAAAACAAATATTTAAGTATCTATGTTACAATATTCTACAGTCACGTCCCATTAGCATAAGACGTATTGGACAGCCTATAAACATACTTATCCATGCATAGAAAGAGCTTTCTTAGAAACAAGATGGAATGATTAGCTACCATAACATAAAATAAGTTGCGCTGAATCTGGGCAGCTAAATGCGTGAGAAAGTGCGCCACATTCCGCTCATAAATTGTATTGGGTCGACTAAAATGAACCCCTTGAATGCTCGTTAATTAGAAGAAGAAGACATTCTTTATATCCTGAGCTGAGGCTCAATATTAAAATAGTGAAATGTTGATCGATGCCCCCACGTCATAAATATGCAGTAACCAGTAGCGTACTTGTATGGTTGGAACACTTGTCTATATTGCGTCACGCAGTAAACTTGAAGAATACGAATCTTCATAGATCATCACAATCAATATTGGTTCTATTGCCGCGTTTAGTTACATAAATTTACTTTCCCCTCTTCGGTTGTTGAGTCCAAAAATTTACCATCATCATAGCTTGCTACTTGCCTTTGTTATTGACTTTCTTTGCCAAAAATAATATTATAGAGAGTCATCAGTATTTTTTATTACTTCCACTGATGCCTACTAAGTCATCTAACGATTGACACCTTTCTGCCTAACATATAATGTGCCAGGTGACAACGTTGAACCTTTTACCTTAGGCAAGAGTTTTGAACCCAAAATGTGCTCAAAATGCGTAGTACACGTTTTTGGACCGTCTTTTGGGGATATCACGGGGTGTGGCGGCGTTAGACGCACTCAAATCTACCAATAATTGATTGTATCAAAACAATCTGCGCACGCCAGAGCCCCGTTTCTCTCACGAGTTATATATATTATGTGCAATATAAATACTAAACTGGACACTAACTTTACTGTATGTGTAGTCCGATGTTATAACATTTAACAACTTTATATTTTATACTTACCTACTTTGAGTTTACCGTCACACAGATTATACTAAAGAAATTCTTAATGCATTCGGTCTCATGTAAGGTAGAGACGACGGTAAAATATATTTCAGCATATTTTGCTTTTAAATTCGAAGTAATTTCAAAAACCTCAAAAGCGTAAAAAATGTTTTTGAGTGTTATTGGTGCCTCATCGAGCAGCCCCCAAAAACATTCCAAACCAGGGCATTGAGAGCGTGAACTAACTTCCCCTGTAATGCGATATACCTTTGAAGTGTACTAGGTCCTGGTAAATTATAGAGGACGGGCGGTAGTTGCTAATGCAGAACCAAGATAATAAGAAGTAAAGCCACCTCTTATTATTAGTTTCGCGGGGCTGACACGGTGATGATAATAATGTACGCAGCAGCTTTTGTGCCCATTAGAGCAAATTAACATTTCCAAATTGTATTTAATTTAATCCTTAGCCAGTGCGATTCGTTACAAATTACCACACCTATCATAAGAATAAATTACTATGTGTGTTCATATCCTTACATATTTACCTCAATTGATACGACTGTTATTTATTAAGATTATAAAGAAATGCTTAGTCTCCGTGTTACGATTTGCCATCATAATCATAACTGCGACTGTAAAATAACTTCAATAGTTAGTGTTATCCACAGAGATTTGAACCCAGCCCAAGTGTACTTTACGTCTATTGTTCGTTAAGTTACTGCGACTTAGCAAGTCTTCCCAGGAACATTATCCATTTTGTGTAGGAAAATCCTTATTTTTCGCGATGAGATGCGGTTGCATTTCAAGGGGTTCTACAAGTTGAAGCTGGGATTCCTCTATGCCGTAAACCTTTTCATAGTTGTTTATCTCTCATTCCAAAGTTTTTAGCGGTCCAGGGCTAATAGACCGCAAGATAATAATAAAAATTTCTAGATATTAGTTTCAGGTGGGTGATTTATAGGGGTCTAATTACTTCAAGATGAACTGACGGTCATAGCGTATGGTACCGGCGTACATCCGCGATTTGCGCCACGAAATATTATGAATATGTGTATGTATGTGACGATATATGGCACCTAGCTTCTGGAAAGTGGGTACACGATTCGATATGTGGGAACATATGGTACCATATTTTGATAAAGTGTTGTATAAGTTTTTAAGTATGGCACCACCTTTCCCCCGAGTAGAACTATGGCAAGTATGATAACGGTCTGTCTCATTGTATCAATACTTTCCTCAAACCAAATTCCAGAAAATTAGGTACGCCTTGTGGCACGATTTGCGCGAACGCGCTTGGGCCGCCGATACCAGGGCTATAGCTGTATAATCACCATCCTGTAACAAATGACTTGGAAATTTGTGTTATTATCTTGCGATCTATTATATGATCTTATGTGTTTATTGTAGACTTCTTTTGCATTTTCTACATGAAGAGTCTACGTCCACCAGGTCTCTCTGCTGATTCTATTCATTTTGATGATAATTTCATTTGGAACCCGAAGTGGTTATATAAACAAAACTTTCATACGCAATAGCACTCAAGTACAGGGTCTTGTTGAAATGCATCAAGTGCTATGCAATGCATGTACGTATTCATCACTGCCTGTCTATGCTCGATCTAGCCTATTATTTTAATGACAAGCATTTGGAAGATAATTGTGAAAATATTTTAACATTTATAGTTATCGATTTGTTGAACGTACTCGATTATTGTTTACATTGTAGAGAATTACAATCGATATTTTAGCCATTAATCTTCACGGTTTATTAGAATTTGATGGTCACACGTGTTGCACAGTACAGTAAATACGTACAGAGTAGTGAGTGTTCATTACTTGTAAAATCGATGTCAAAGATATACTTATCTGACGGTCATTTTAATCATTTACATACTTACACGATATGATCTGTCAGAAAAATAACTTTTTTATTAATTACTTGTTAATTTGACCTCACTTCGCCTTATGGTAAGCTGAAGGTAAAGTCTCAGGAAATACGGTCCCCATTACAAATACGTACACTGTTACAAAGTTGGCTCAGCTTGATGGTTTTTTACGCCTTTATAAATGACCCGGGACGGTAGGAAGGAAATCCGTGAGCTGGTAAGGAATTCCACTTACGAGTGTGCGAAGCAACGCACACTCGTAAGAGGAATTCGATCTTTCTCCATTTTAATAATGCAAGGCACTAATGTACCCCTGACGGTACGCGGGCATAATCAATTTAGGGTGTAACCACATTAATCGACGCGGAATCGGCTTAAGCCGAGTGCGTATCACCACACTACTCGGCTTATCGCCGATTAGTTGTTGCGACGACTGTTGACATGCGATCGGCAGTCGATTTCTCCGAACGACCGTCACGACGGCTGTTCACTTACGTTCGGCAGTCGACTCCTCCGAATGGCTGTCACGGCCTCTGTTCAATTACGTTCGGCAGTCGACACCTCCAAGCTCCAAGCGGATTCATTCGACTGCTACCCAACGCCGATCGGCCGTCTTCGGCGCCATTCGGCTACCGTCGTAGATGAAGGCATGCGAACGGTTGATTCAACTGTCGTTCAACGCCGTTCGACCGTCTCCAGCGCTGTTCGGCAGCAGTCGGAAACGTTCCGCTGGATTCAGCGCCGTACGGATGCGATCAGCTAATCGACAAACGGTTCGATTCGCCGTCGGCCTATGCCGCGTCGCGTCGGCCGAGCCGAGCCGATGCGAAAGCTATTAGTAACACTCTTATTCCGTCGGCATAAAGACTTTTTTAACCGGCTTCAGCCGATTCCGCGTCGATTAATGTGGTTACACCCTTACGCGGTAACTTATTCCTTAGAATCAACTCGACGTTTACTGCCTGAGTTATACTACTGCTATGATTTGAATTTTAACAAACAAGCAAACACATTACTAATCGACTTACCATACATACATACTCTAAACTAACTTACAATTATTTATGTACATCCATATTTTCCTCCAGGATAGGCAGAAACAAGAGCCCGCCATTTGTGTTATCAATACCAAGATATGACGTTATTAAACTTACCCTATTATTGCATAATACGTACAGAACATGTCTATCACTCTAGCCTGTACCTGACGCCATATTAGGCTGACTACGACTTCGTTTAAATTATTTTCTATTTATAAGTCAGTGGTTGGTGGGTATAATCCAACTATGGTTACTATTGAAATTAGCATCTCATGAATACCTCGCTTGGCGAAGCTTCTCGTAGGAAGTGGTCCCTCATAAAGAGTTTGTGACTTTACTTACTACATCTCGATTTTCTTGAAAATGATTACTTCATTCATTCATTCATTCATATCACGTAACATGGAATAGTCATATTTCATATAGTAGTAATCGTTCTAGCCCAAGCCACATAAATCTCTAAATAGACTTAAATATGAAAGAGAAGATTCATCCAAATCGGTTCAGCCGTTTAGGAGGAGGTGATAAAACAAACACAACATAGCAATTAAGCAAATATATATTTACCCCACTTAACGATTAGGTTCATACTTTCAGATATAGATTATGCCACATTGTTAACAATCTATTGCATAGCATACCTACCTATGTATACTTAGTCTTCTACGTGTATTACCTGGAACACTACAATGGTACTTATCGCACCAGAAGTCTTGACGTGTTTGTTTATTTTAATGAAAAGTAGTGATAAGCTGTTTGCCATTTACACTAGGCTTTAAATATCGCCGCGCTGGCGACATGTAATTCCAATTACGTAAAAAAATATACTGTAAAGGTATAGCCGGCCGCATACGATAACTGCACATCCTAATTCATGGAACAGGTTGTATATATGTATATGAAAAAATGGTTTATTGTTTTAATTCCTTGCCCCATTGCATGGAAGCCGTTTACTCGTATCCAGAATTAACCCGTAATAAATGTGAAAAACTGAAAATGTGTAGATAAAGAAAAATGATTGCGGACGAACTTGTTTAACTATTGAAAAAACCACAATAATTTTAAAACAATAAACAATATTGTCACATTCATATCTATATCACAAGTCCCTGTATTTACTGCTACGGTCTGCGGTCGATTTTGGAATTATACCTTAAGTGACTGTTATCCCATATAAAGTCATAAGGTGGGATCTACATGCCACGGAAACTAGTTAGCTTTTTATTAAATGATAATAACCGTTGCCGCAGTACACGTATCGAATAAAATTAAGCATTCATAATTTTCGATTACCGCGAAGCTTGTCCAGCCAGCCGGTGCTGACCGCAGCCGCCTCTTGACAGGTTATGTGGGTTTTGAATCGTCTGCTCTCGTCAGGATGGGGAAATAACTACACGGGTGGTCAGCCGCCCTTGACAGACAGACGATTGTAACAGATATATTCTCTGTATTTCATTACCCATAATTTAGCTTTAGAAATTGTAGAAGATCTTCGACTTTTAGTACTTAATTACGCGAAATACGCAAACATATATTAAAATCGTAAAGAAAAGTAATAAAACTTAAATTTTGTGAGGTAAGCTCAAATGATTACTTCACCAACAACGAGAACACTTGTTTCTAACGTGACTCGTGAAGGATACGTAGGTACTACGCACGTAATTATTAGCATCGCTACCTATTTTAAGTGAGTGATACTGTATGCTGATCTGATAGTAATGCTCATTCTTATATTATATACTATTACATAGTAAGTAAGTAAGCTTTGCTATTCAATGTTTATTGTGCAGGAGAAGGATCAAACCATTTTAGAAAAGCCGTCAACTTAATTATTTAAAGATATCTTGTATTATTTATTTTATGTCCTTGAAATCGAAATCGACCGAGGGCTCTATATCCTAAAAGTAATATTGTTTTAATTTTACTTTACTTTCATATTGTGATTCGTACTCAACCGTTGTCGTCTGTCGATATTTGTGTACTGTATCTTGTAGGAAAAGTAAGTGTATAAATTCCAATAAAGTAATCAAATAAATGTATCCACTAGAGTAAGAGATACTGTTTGAGCTAGTTTGATCTTATAATATAAGTGCCCTGACGGACGCTGAGACGGTACGAATCTATGTAAATAAGTTAAGATTGAAATAATATTACTTTTATCAGGATCTGTTATGGTCCCAGATCAAAGCCTAAAACACTGTTCATTTGTTAATCTTTTGAGAAAAGGTACCCCATAAATTCTAAGTGAGGAGCTTTGCACTCGAGATCAAACCAGGTTTCTGTGGTTAGAGGCGACACAAAGGCAATAAAATATCCAGAGTGGTAAAAATACTGCATTCAAGTTTTTTCTGATTCAGAATTTATAGTACAACTTTTGTGACTTTTTGACGTTATCGCAACCAATGTGTCCTTTCCCAAACTCTAAACTATCTATGTATCAAATTCATTACTACAAAAATGGCGAACTTTCATGTCCTATTTATTTTGAACCCCTCTTTTCGCGATATACAGTTTTGCGGTTTAAGGTTAGCATTAAATGAAAGCGTGAAGAGCTTCTTATATTAGGCAACTCAAATGAAACTCGATTTTCTCAACTACCAATCAGCAGCTCTCAAAGAGTATCAGTAAGATGGCAGGTTCCGGGTATTGATCAAAATTCTAGTTGACGAAACTTCAGTTTCCTTCCCGTTGTTTATGTAAAAACGGGCTAACAGACACAGTATGACTGATAATATCTATTCGGTGTAAGTAATTATGTTACATTCTGTTGGATAATTTCAAGCAAAACGATAGTTCACATTACGACTTTCATAAAAAACTTCATATCTACGGTTCTATTCAACCGATTGCGAACAAACACACGTAAGGTTTTAACTACGACCAAGCCCTTTAGAAAAAAACCGTTTGATACGGTATAGTATATATACATTCAGTAATTTTTGTATCCATTGATAAAATTTGGAGAAGATATGTTCGTGTTCAGTATTCTTAATTACATTGTTTTTAAATAAATCTCCATTGTACAGACACGATTGCTTTACTAGTACTTAGATATTGCCAGTTATCTCTCGACTTTTTATTTTCTACAGAATTAATCAGTAAATCTTGTTTTCACAGTACCTACCAACCTACCCACAAAAAGTAAGCAGTATTAGAGACTGATTCCTTATTTGCAAAATGTATTGGTCGAGCATCGATTCTGGTAAAAAGATTTGTAAGTCACGTTGTAGAAAGCTCGTGCTAGTGCTATATGGTGACCTGTCCTGATCACTAACGTTTACAGGCGTGAATTATTACTTGATCTCCTGTTTAGTTCTTAGCCGTACCTATATTTTAGCAACTGTCCTATAATGGGGTCACATTAAGAATAAAACAAGGTTCATAGTATTAAAAGACACTTGTTAACAGTCACTATAAGTTGTCAATTCCTAAATGAGAATATATACTGGAGCTTATTGACAGCAAATTGAAAACTCCATAACGAGCTCGCTATTTATTTCAATTAGCTAGGATTTATTGATTGTATGTCATTCTCATAGTTCGACGCTCAGTACACACAAATTACAAAACATATGTACACGTACGGACGAATGCGTTACTTTGGCCATCCTGGCGAAACGAACGAGTGGGTTATCTATAGATTAGTTTAGTTAACTTTTACCCTTCCATCCCCAAGATACCCAAGAGGCAAGATTGTGCCAGAGTGTCTGTCAAGCAGTATAAAAATGTACCGGCTTGCAGGTGAGGCTGGCTTAGACCCAAAGGTCTTTGTGGGGTCCCATAAATTCTCGTTCGATTGATGTGAGGTACAGAAAAATCACCGGTTGAACGTGGACCCTGTTTAATTTCACAAAGTACTATGGTGGTGTTATTATTACTAGGTGTATCTAACTTTTTATAGTGGTCGTAGATTAAATTGAATTAGATCAGTAATTGCGTCTTCTTGTTACATGAAATGATGATTCTAGACACACATATTCAATTATAATTAACTAGCACTGAATACTGTTTTTAATTTGCAGCAATATCGTTAAAGCTTTTCTCTTGCCACGTCACTACATTAATATTATATGATACGCGTTTAAATAACGTCAATATGTCTTAATAGCTTAGTTTTGTATTTAATTGGAAAGCTAATCATAATCAACAAGTCTCGCTTATCTAAAATATAATTACATCAGTTAAATTTTCCAAAAGATTTATAAGAGAAAATACTATTGCCGTCAAATGAACTGAAGATAATGTTCATTTGACGGCTATCGAAATCCTATATTTCAGATGTGAGTAATTCACACAGAATTGAATGAAGATATTATTTAATGGCTGTATCTTTTACCGTCGTGCGCCATCTGATAGATGTCAGAATGGGCTTTACCTATTCTGTTTCGTTACAATGTTCTCGGAGTTTCACTTCATATACCAATAAATTAACTCGTGTCGGGCATAGTACCAACTCACACATCACATACAACAGTTGTAATCGCTGCTCCTATGCCTCCAAACACTGAATAAATAATAGTAGGTAACATTAATGTTTACAATTAAATATAGGTATAGTGTAGTAAGTGACGTGGCTGGGATAAACTTACGCGCAAGCAGGAGGTTTGGGTACAATGGCGCACATTGCAAGAAACCTCTTTGCAGTTAACTGCAAATACAACGACATTGATAGTACTCGTAGGGAGATACATTGGTGAGGTTACAAACATTCTCTAGACTTCAAAATCGATGCTACCGCCGTATCCCACAAAAAGGGTTTGGTCTAACTATAGACATAATGTTTTAGTATTCCCATAAAATCTAGGACAATTTCCGGATTGATATTGCACTTTAGATTATGTTCCAACATAGTAGTTAAAATGTTCTACATTCTCTCACAATGTAGTATCCTTTTAGAGGAAGCAAGCAATTACGAGGTGTTGATATTTATCTCTACATGGTTGATGAAAACTATCGTCTCGCACGTCTAATATCTTTTGACGGGCTCAAACATCTTTATATGAGTATTCACGCCTGTGTAACGACGTAGTGGCCCAGTAGTGTATAGGTGTATTAAAAAATAGCTTCACAAGATCCATCAGCAATCCTCACGTTGAGCCCGCGAGCCTATTACTGCCAATTGGCAGCATTTGTGTTAAATTTCCAACTTTAAATCTAATACTTCATTCACTTGCTGCCGCAGCATCAACGAAGCAATTGTAATGCATGATGCATTGTAATTGCTGCAAGTTCTAGAAAAATTTATACCTACAGTCAGCCTACAAAGCGGTGACATCGAACATACGGTAGCTTACCAAGGCCTTAATGCACATGAACCATAAGTAACATGTTCGTGGACAACGTGCACTGCGACGAGATGGGAGACGATTTAGAAAAGCATACAATTAAATTTTCTCTCTTCTCTTCCATTACCTTTAAATACTTCCTTCTCATTTCAGCCAGTATCAGAGGTAGATATTAAGAAACGAATAACATCCATATCCACCAGGGCAGTCGGTGACGATGGCCTTCAACTCCAAATGTTTCTTCCTATCGTAAATCTAATTCTTCCTATCCTCACGCACATTATTAACTATTCCTTATATTCCAACTGCTTTCCTTCATCATGGAAAAAGGCTTCCGTCATACCTCTGCCGAAAGTATCCAATCCCACAACACACTCCCAATTCCGCCCCATTTCAATCCTTCCCATCCTGTCCAAGGTACTTGAGAGTGTTGTCCACGATCAACTGACTTACTACCTCTCCTCTAATGGCCTGCTAAGTCCTTTCCAATCTGGCTTCCGCCGTGGCCATAGCACTGTGACAACTTTAGTTAAAGTAACAGATGATATAAGGATGGCCATGGAGAACAAGGAATTGACAATTTTGGTATTATTGGACTTCAGCAGTGCCTTCAACTCAGTTGATTTCGACATCCTCTTAGGTATTTTATCGTTAATTAATGTTTCTGCCTCTGCTACATCCTGGTTCAAATCCTATCTCCAAGGGCGCTCACAATCTGTTAGAGTGAACGACGTTTCATCCGAATGGTGCGACTTAGTGTCAGGCGTTCCTCAGGGTGGCGTCCTTTCTCCACTCCTCTTCTCTGTCTTCATAAACGCCGTCACTAAGGTTCTAACCTCGCATTACCATCTCTATGCAGACGATCTGCAATTATATCGACATTTCAAAGCCGATGAACTGACTGAGGCTGTGGTCGCCATCAACAATGACCTTGACCATATCAATGCTTGGGCACAATCCTTTGGACTGCTGGTCAACCCAAAAAAGTCTCATGCACTCATTGTTGGTGGCCGATACATGCTCCGCCTCTTGGATCATGATTCTCTGCCTCCAGTGATGTATAACTCTGAAGCCATTGAGTACTCAAAAAGTGCTAAAAACTTAGGCGTACATATCGACTCCATGCTTGCCTGGGATGTTCACATTGCGGAGGTAAGTAGGAGGGTGTACTGTTCATTTCAATCCCTCAAACGTCTCCAGAAACTCCTGCCACTTCAGACTAAAATTACTCTTGCACAATCTCTTCTACTCTCGCTGTTGGACTATGCTGATGTCTGCTTTCTCGATGCTTCGGAGGAACTGTTGAACAAACTTGAGCGCTTGCAGAATTTGGGAATTCGCTTCGTGTTTGGCCTCCGTAAATACAACCATGTCAGCGAATACCGGAAAAGACTGAACTGGCTCCCTATTCGGCAGCGCCGTAACCTTCACATCTTAACTCTTCTCTATACTATACTTCATAATCCTAATGCTCCTACTTACTTGCGGGAACGCTTTGAGTATCTTGTACCCAGGGGCAAACCCTGCCGCCTTTCATCGTCTCTTCTACTTCGCACACCTGGTCACAGTTCTAGCTGCTACGATGGATCTTTCACGGTGCAAGCTGTGCGTCTTTGGAACTCCTTGCCTCACTCCATTCGTAGTAGTAATACTCTGGATATCTTCAGGAGAAGAACTAAGGATTATTATCTCCTTTCACAATAATATTGTAGTCTATATATTTATTTATCTAGGTATATATACGTTTAAATCTATATGTATGTGTGTAGGTATATTTATATGTATGGGTCGTATGTATGTATGTATGTATGTATGTATATGTCTATATATATGTGCCTGTTTAGGTACATTTTTATGCTCTTATGTTTTTAACTTTTATGTACACTTCAGACTGCCTTCATTGTGATACCTACTCCTCTGAAACTCAAAGGTTTGCTGGTAGAGAACTCATTGTGAGTTAAGCTCGCCTTTGTACATGATTCTTGCAAAAATGTTTTATAATTATCTCTGTACTTTGTGTGTGCAATAAAGAATTACAGAATTACAGAATACAATTTTAATACAACTAAGTACATACTTAGGTATCATCTCTTTTGAAAGTAAAAGACTTCACATCGGTAGACGTCGGCGCTACAATCGGGTTACATTTTTTTTACGATTTCTATTTCTGACTGAAGCCAAAGACCTGACTTCTAGTTACCAATTATGAAAATAACTAACTAAAACTGAAAGCCCCAATTTAAGTGGTTCCTTAGTAGTCCGTGAAGACTTTCTTAGTAGTCCAAAGTTTCTTAGTAGTCTATCATCGCACCACTCGCCATAGGGAGGGAGTTCATCCTCACACACTACGACCGGAATCGGTGCGCACTGTGCGGTATGAAAGGAGTTTCATCCCGCGCACGCTCAAGCTGTGGAATGAGCTCCCTGCCGTGGTTTTCCCAGGCGACTACGATATGGGGTTCTTCAAGAAGGGCATTAGAAGGTTTCTACAGGGTAGGCAGCGCGTGTGTGACGCCTCTGGTGTTGCAAACGTCCATAGGCCACGGTGACCGCTTTCCATCAGGTGGGCCGTGTGCTTGTCTGCCACCTAAGTGGTTTACAAACACCACTAACTTTATGATAAAGATAATCAAAACGTGCTAACGATATATTATATTAAGTTGACGTGTCAATTTCGAGCTTGTAAGAATATACACATTCATTTGTCATCATTTTACCGATTTGGGTATCCCCTTCATAGGACCGCGGCTGGTCTCGGTGTGCGGGTTACTTTTACAGAAATGACTACTCCGTCACGCTTGTATTCGATTTACCTTTAATATGATAATGCGACAGGACTGCCTTGCTGTAGTTCGTGGGAATAGCACGCCGCAGGCAAGAGAATAAACTATATCCAACGTTCAATTAGATCCAAATGCCTACTTACCTACACACGTGCAGGGCTGACGAGTTCTAGTAACTCGCCATAATAATTCTCGATCTAGTAATAACTATCGCCGTTAAACTTAAATGCAAAATTTAACGACACCAAGCAATTACTAGTCCTACTCTCCAAGTTTACGTTTGCCTACGTTTGTGTCGGTATCGACTGGTAAGTAATCTCGATTCCCCGAGATGGGGCATCCGGCTATAAAAGAAAAACTCTTAGCTTTTCCTTTATTGCCGCTGCATTAGCAGATGTCTAGTTGATAGATCTTTGTTTTACTTTGCATTTAGGTTTTAATACATTGGTATACGGCAACCCAGAAGTAAATAGTATATTTTCTACAAATAACTAGAAACATAAAGAGAGAAAAGGGAGATATTTTGTCTAACCTCATTTAGGTTTTATTAGTTCTAAAAACATACCGATCTTTATTATCGTATATTTTAGTGACGTCCATAAACACTGAGTTAGCTGTACCGATAGCTGTAACTATGAACAAGTGTTTGACGAATAACCTATGGATGCCTCCTCCCAATTACTTAACACCAATATTCTTACATGCTGTCACCTCATAACTTTGATAGTCTGTCTCAGTTGCTGCACATATGAGCTGGCGTATCTACTAACATTTTACGTTCTGTAAATTTAATAGATTTTCTTGTATACGAGTATAAACTGCAATGACTTGACAGTTGAAAATGAAAGCTCTTCCTATTCTTCCATCGTAGGTGGTCTATAAATTTCCAGTTGTTAAAAGTTACATATATCATAAAAAATATCTCTAATTTTACATTTATTACTGTACCTTAATTTACATTTACCTTTCAACTAGGTTTTTCAATGAACTTATGAAAAACTTGCTAATTGTACCATTCATGCGATGGAACGCTCCTTTTCAATTAAGGTAAGGCACCTATTTAATTATTTACTTATACTTATACTAAGTATTAAACATTTGCGCAAGCGCCAATAATAACTTTGTAAATTTTCATCGTTATCAAATTAATGGTATGGTATGGAACCAACAAAGAAATACGATTAATACACTCGTATGCATACGTACCTATAGATTCTAAATACCCAGTGATATTGGAAGTGCGTGGAGGTTTTTCCTTCCAATATAATTAGGTACGTTAGGTGCCTATCTTAGCTATAGGTTATTTATCAATAATATGATTGGAATTACCGTATTTGTTTTGAATATCCTGAAGTGTAATTTAATGAGTTGGTAGGACGTAAATTGAGTAATGACTTCGCACGCTGCGTCCCACACAGTTCAATGGCAATCACTATTATTTTCACAATTACTTCTCTCAGAGAAATGGTTCTTTGATTAGCGTGAAGCAATATACCGTTTGCTAGGAAATTAACTTCAAATAATTAGTTTCTTATTGTGTTATAGCAATAACAATGTTATGTTTATTATATGTTAAACAACACGATGTAAGTAAATGGTGTGGTTTCTTAAAGCAATAAAATAATGCAATAGAAAAACGAATCGTTGTCTAAAGATAGAGATCATTTGAATAAGCGTCGTGACGGGGGCAGTAATTTATTTCTGCGCAAGCTTGAGCATGACTAAACGTATTAAACCGCATATAATTTCCATTTTGTCTCTATAAAAATGTTTATTTTATTATTTTACGATTTATTTAACACATGAGGGTTTATATTAGTGCCGCTCTACCCGCGCGGACTCAAAATCCCGTTTCCTCTGCTGACCCTCCTCGATATAGCGTTATACTGACATAGCGTGAATTTTAAAACTCGGTTCAGTGGATCCTAAGATTACTCCCCCAATCTTCTCCCAATATTGGCAATATTGCCAACTTACATAAGAAGCTACTCCCAATGTTGGGATGCATTAGCCTACTGTTTTCACGCCGCGTGGCAGACGTGTCTGGAGTATTAGTGCAGATTTCATATTTCGAGTTTTCCTTCTCTGGCAACTGCCTACAACCTCACAGTTCGCAGACCAAAAAACTTTGCTACTTTTTGATAGGGTATAGATATAACTGGGAAATATGTTTAGCTCGTAATGTAAAACTAGATTTCGCAAACGCGTAGCGTAGTGCCCGGTTGTATTTACTGTAACGTATGTGACTTTTCAATAGACGAAAATTTATCTACTGGCGTAAGTGTACTCAGGAGCTTTGTTCCCAGATGCTTATATCAAAAGCGCCGCGTCATTCATGAATGCTATTGTATTACCCCTATTCAGGCAGTTACTCGATACTTATTCTAGTTTTGTGCTCCTTTATGATTTCATGTTTTGAGGTTTTGTAGGTAGGCACAGGCACAATAAAGATAGTGGTGGTTCAATCCCTTCGGCCATTTTGAAGTGCGTTCGAGCGTACCACCATCCTGACGTCGTCGTCGTCGTGACCGCAAACGCCGGTCTTTGTCAAACCTGTTACCTAGCCTTCAATAGACTCGTTGAACATTACTCTCTATTCTCTTGATGTGTTCAACAATTACGGCGAAGGTTACGATGGGAAAAGCATTCAGAGTTAAACAATACGCTCAGAAACTTAGTAATTCAATGCAATAATCTTAGTAATCAATATGATCGAAATGCACCACTGCAGATCGGTATATACGTTAGAAAGTATATTGCACCGCATTCTTCTGAGCCTAGCAACGGATGATTCATTCCTGCGCTACCCATACCTTGCCTCGATCACTTGATGCCAATTTTACTGCTCAGTGGAACAACCATAAACCATTGCATTAAGTTTATGGCTTAAAATCAGTTTTATTGTTTGTTGTTTAATGTGTCTGGGAGCATTGTTGATAAAAATGTATTGTGTGTAATGACACTATAAAACTTGTTAACCAGTATGTCTAAAGTATTTATATGCAGTCATCGCTCCTGTATGTATTTACCTTCCAAACACTTTGCGTTAACGAATCCATTAATACTTTAGTTGCTTGTATTTATTACACAAATTACAGAAACATAAATTACTTGCATGTTTCTTAAATAAAATCAATTGTATAAATAAAGCGAGATTGTAGTAATAGAATCGAATGAATAAATAACTTGTAGTTAATGTTGTGACGTCTTTTTGTTTGTTTTTGACTGTTTGGGATTTTTTCGATTAGACCTGACCTCAATTAATATACAAGGCGTCGCACGGCAATGCCATTATCCTTACCCAGAAGGATGGTAACACGATGTTTACACGCCTGTTACAGGTACAACTTGACCTCAAGCTTCTAAGGTCTCAAGGTACCATTAGATTCTCAGTCCCACCGGTATAACACATTACAGGTGCGCACTTAGGTTAATCATCAGAGTGAAGCCTTTAATTAAATAACAGTTAAAGAATATTATTTAGGCTCGCACACTAATTTAAGTAAGTTTAAGTATTTGTTTAGGATAACAGTTTTTCAATTACCATTAATACATTACATACGACTTGCTTTGTCTATGACTACATTATGCAACAACTTTTTCGTCAAGTGCACTTATTAAATCCGGTTAAACGCAGGCATACCTTGTAATATAATCAATAAAGTATAGGTTATTGAAGTTATTGGATCAGTAGCACGTAAGTAATTTTAAGTTGCAAAAAGTTGATGGGCTCAATCACGTCGAAAATGCAAGACAATGGTGTGCGCTAGTAATACTACACCGGACCTTTATAAGAACACTGTGATTAGCATATCCTCATTCGGGTTGCAATGCATGTGTTGCATTGATTCATTTCTGAGAATCGTGTGTCGCAAAATTGCTGTAGACAACACGACGCGGCGCTGGCGCGGGAAGTGAGTACTGTAGACTGCGCTTGCCAGGTGCGATCAGAATCAAATCACGCGAATGATCGTACATATTTTGTTTCTCATGCCCCTTTTCTCTCTTCTAAATCAGGATAGTGCATAACTTGTGTACCGTGTTAATTTATTTATTCTCACATAATGCTAGTACATCTCGTAGGTATTTGTCAATTTGTATCACATCAAAGAACACATTTGTTAAACGTAACGAACGTTGTTACGGAAGGTTGCAGTGTCCATTGTCGCTATGCGTCCGGTATGAAAATTTTCTATCAAAAATATTATAAATTCAGGCATATAGGATATCGTGATCATAAGGTTATCTTTTGAGGAATTAAGAAAATATAAATATTGCACAATGTTCCTATTGTGAACATACTCAGGAAGGATTGTTCTATAGAAGTTGTTAGCTATTGTCTTAGAATACGAATTTAGGTACATGATGTGTAATGCAAAAAGTAGCAGAATAGGTATTAGATGTGCAAATAAAAGCAGCAGCATCCACCAAGTTTTTGAGGTGTCTCATATTGATGATTCCCAAAGCGTGGACTAAGGCCTTTAGTAACCTTTCCTTTATATTTATAACATATTACCTACTGCCTTCACCTCTGCTTACGTCGAAGCTCTTTGTCGCGGAACAGCTATTTTCAGAGATAAAAAAATCTCTCCTTTCTACAGTTTCTACACATCAGTTAACCTCCATCAGGAGTCTGTGCCAAACTTTAACCAGATTGACTTAGTGGTTTAGGCGTGAAATTTACCAGAATTATTTTATGTTTCAGTTACTCCTCATACGTTTTATATAGTTTATTATTTAAGTAGTTGTGGAAACAATCATTAGGACTAAGTGAAAAGCGGTAATAGCCCTTTGCTGAGATAGGACAAATGGGTCGGAGCGAGCGCCCCGCTGCGATGCGCTCGTCCACTAGTAGGTACTCTCGTTTGGCTGATAACATTCGTTTCCAGGGTGACAATCCATCACCTTTACACCTCGTACCTACTCTCACCATTGTTTGAGTTGGTTCTCTCTAATCGCTTCGTGCAGGCAATCGGTTTAAAATAAATTTTATGATAGTGCACCCGTTGCTGTATTACGGATATGGATTGTGTTAGTTTGGAGATCATTGCATAAGCATCAAGTATCTTGGTATGTGGGCGTACGTACCGCTATATTCTGATCTCGTATGTAGCCGCGAACCATGTGAACTATGTTCGATTTACCTACACTGGTCATTTACAAACCTATTTGTCTGTGTAATGCACCTTAATACAATGATCGCACCTTAATACACTAATGTATATGTAATGCGTTTGATTTTAATTAATCTAGTATGAAGAAACTATTGTGACTGTTACTAAACAGTTTATCATATTTACAGATACTAATAACTTTGAATGAGGTACAACAATAACGTGTTGAAATAAAATCGTGACGTTAGCATATCGATAAAATACTCGACTTTCAATCGATGCATACCTACTTGATACTCAGTTTTAAAATATCGTTACCATCGGTTAGGTGTCAAATCGGAGTCATAGATAATGTGGCGCCAAATTTCAAATGTGGTTTTGTATATTCGCATCCGTGGATGTCTAAAAATATAGGTGTAGGTTGGTCGGCGAACGGTAGCGAATTAGTTAGCATATTGACTGGTAATCAGTGAAATGCTAAAGGACAGTTTTGTCCTCAGTGTGGTTCTACTGTGAGCGCTGCTGGGACGCATGTTAATGAAGAACTGTACAAAGAGCAAGCATTTGTCAGAGTCGTAAACAATGCATGTAGGGCGTTCAAGACCGACGAAACAATGACCTCATGAACGTATACCTATCGACACTAATTTCGGACCTAACTTGTGAAAGACACGAGGCATGATTGGTATATTTGAGATTGCCATCACCGTTGCACCATGCTATCCTCAGAAGACAGCTCAAAATCGCGTACTACGCGTATAGGTGCATTTTGAACACATTTTGAGTCCACAACTCATACCTTTACTAGGAAAAACGCCTGTCAGGTTCCGAATAAACCAATAATAATTATCATAGATTACCTTATAGTTGTAATACTTACTTCTTAAAACAGTACTAAAGGTACTAAGTACTCGTATATGATAAAATTATACTTTTTATCATCAGTTACAATTACTTAGCACCTTATTTGAAGTTCACGCACTTTCTTTTCAATATTTTAGTAACTTAAACATGTACTTGATTTGATAGTACTTGAAACAACGTTTTAAACTTAAAAGTAACTGTTCAATAAAAAGCCTACAAGCAATTTTCATCAAACCTACAAATATCTGTGACCTCATCAATATATTATTTGCTCACATTTCAGTTTACTAATTGGTGTGGCTACCCTCTAAGAATAGAACTAGTCTGTTCTTAACATATAAATATTACATTATGTGAAGATTATTCGAGGGAAGGAAAATAAACGCATTACTAGCCCCTTCACACTCAATCTCTTTCGCAATTACGGGTCATTACAATTCTTCTACAATCTCGTAAGAGCCCACATTTTCATTGGAACTTACCTATAACAATTTACATATGTGTTCTTGGTTTATATAAGGCGATTGCCAGGTTAGCATAGCTAACTTATTCAATTATATAACTGTGTTGTACTTGTGACAATACGTGTGGTCCTCTGAATAGATCAAATAAAATTCGAGAGTTTACGTATGCTATGCACTGCTACTAAAATACAATGCGATGTGCTGTTATTCATGAGAATCAGATTTCATCTTGGAAGGCTTGTAAAAGTGTCGACACACAACACACAACTTGAGAAATTTATTATTGTTGCTTTTGTCCCGATATTGTCAGACCTACGATCGGTGAGCTAACGCCGGCGGGCGGCGCGTGCTCCGGACTATCGAAGCTTTCATGTATCAGAGATGCGTGCAACGATATCAAACAGCGGTGAATCAATCTTCCGTTTGTTACTTGCTATCTAAGATCGGGGACCCACAACGCATAAAGGGCAATCTATGGTCAACATAGCATAAATCGCTTCAGTAATACACTACACAACTTGCTATATATTTAGATATTTCTCGTATCGTAAGCTACCGTATGAGCGAGACGCTGGAGATGCTTTATTGCCATTACTTAGACGTATCGCAATAACGTGCAACTTAATTAGGAAAGAGATGAAATTAGCTGGATATATTGTCGTTGCGTTTGATATTTTGCCAGCGGCTATGATACAAGAATTTTATTGCAGCCTTAATGAATCGTATTCATTGTCTAGCTATACAACTTAACTGTTCATTTATTATAATGGATTTTATACTGTAGCTAATGGTGATGAGTTAAAGACGTTAGAATTTTCGTCGATTTAATATTCACGTTACAACAAACACCCACTCATACGTTCAGGCGATAATGATCTTGGAATCGGCGTAGGTCGTCTTTATTGATTTACACTACGAGATAGTCTCATTCTCATCCGAAACACTCAGTTAAATAGTTAAATATTGACAGTGCAAGCTTTCTTATTTTGTTAAGTGTATAATTTCTTGTCAACATGAGGTTTATCTAGTGTTGGAGTGGAGGTATGAAGGTGCGTAATCATGCATGCCAAGGATACTCGTAACTGCAGAGGGTGCTGAAAGTCTAAGAAATTGTCGGTAAAACACGCAAAAGTATTGTATAGGCACGTTGCACAGAAACATTGTGACAGACTTGTTTCGAAATAATATATAGCTGGGTCTTCACTTCATAGGTGTAATGAAATATTTGCAGTTAACTAACAACACGTTTATTATCGCTGGGAATAATGAAACTTTAGAATAGTTTCGAGAAGGTAGCTAACACATGACCAACAAGTTGGAGGAGATTATGAGCTTTTGCTTGAGACTTCATTTGTCTTTATATCGGTTATCATGTGGGACGAAGTCGAGATAGTATTTAGTTAGCCGTATTCCGGACTACCCATGACAGGACAAGAGTTAATTAGGTTACTTAGATAATTTCAGTTTCTTGATTCACCCATACCTACAGAATATTGGCCAATAACAACTTAAAACATGCTTAGAAATCTCTCTCGCATGTGTTACTTTAAACTTTATATCTAATTAAATAGGCGGTAAAATCAACTTTTATCTTCCAATAAATAAATTGATATCAAGGTTTTATACCACAGATACTACAAAGTCGGCACGGTATGCAGCGCAGCCCTCGATTAGGATTCACAAAATTAAATTATGTATCATAAAAGTTTTGTTATGCAATTTCTGCTATAGTATTTTATTTATTAATTAACTTCGTTAAGAACTATGTTAGCTGCTGCTGATATTATATCACGGGCTTCGAGTGCCGTTTGAGAAATAACACCCTTTCGATAATGACTCTATCATAAATCAAGATTCAGTTTTCAATGGACGTGATTGAAACTGGTCATTAGCGTCGAAGCTTGTTCTTTAATAATATTAATGAATATAATTATGCCTGTACTGTAGGTATACCTATAATACATAATAAATACGTAAAATTTGAGTAAAAAATTGATAACTAAGTAAGTTAGTATTGGAAATAATAAATAGATATCTTTACATCCAGTGACATACTTTTGTTCAATCATTTTAAGTAAATAAATTGCACGTGCTTACTCGGTACTAATCGGGTCATTATGCCTTGATCACACGCAACGAGTAGAGTGGCGAGTCAGTAAAATGTTACTCGGCCTAGACAGTGATGTCGGCGAGTAGCTGTTTTGAAATAATCACAGTCAGTTAAGTTCTATTTAGGTAGATGACATTCGGACACGAAGACGTAAAAAAATTGATGAACTGGCGTAACAGTACAAGTTTAGAGCTGCCAAGAGAGCGAGCGAAAAGGAGCGGGAGGGTCAACTCAGATGAGGAAGTAGAACGGGGGCTGAGCTACGTCGAACCGTTTTACTCGGTCCAGTACTCGGCACTATGTTCACACCGAGCACTTGACTGAATGCACTGTCGTACCACTCCTCTTGGCGAATGTGATCAACGCGCGGCTCACATACCCATGCAATATGAACGATCAGTATCTACTATAGGTACTTTATTTGTTTAGGTACTTAAATAAAGGTAAACAATCTTGTGGCAACTTTTTTCTAAAAACACATGTTAGACAAATAAACTAGACTAACTAACTGACTAACTAGTGATTCCACACAGTTTTTTTTAGTCTTCAAAAGAGTTTTTAAACAAAACATATTAAATAGATACGCTAAGATAATTTACGTTTTTTAAGTACCTAAACAACTAATTAACAAGATAGTTAACTAGTTTAACTTATCCAATTCAGGGTATTTTTACTGAAATACGTATCATTATTATTATTTTGAATAATTATTAGCTTCTTTAAGTGTTCCTATCGTAATTTACATTGCAATAGAACGCATGTGTGTAGATCATGCCGGTAGCGTTCCATGCACTTGAGATGATAATTTTATTTCTCTGCACACATGCATTGCGCTTCTTTAATGCAACGGCTTGTATTTTTGGATTTCGTTATATGGATACAAAAATAACACACCATAACCTAAGCATTATAGTCTTATGAATATTCAATGTTACGTATACTTTAAAGAAAACAACATCAACGCGTAAAGAATCAGTTTAATAATACTAGCAGAATCATTATTACTGAAATAACTATTAAGTGATATAATTAAATAGACATCTATTTGCGTAAATTGATTCAATTAAATAACATATTATCCTCGTAAGGTCCTCGTTAAACATCTAGCCAGTCTAATCGACCTCTTCTACTGGCGTCATCCTAGTTCTTATGTATTTTAAATTAATATAATTTTACTGCAGGTAATTTATTGGTTAGACATTGACCTATGCGACCCGTACACGTGTCCCAGGGGTAGAATAACATGCTATTTAATAACATTCCATTATTATACGAAGACGAAAGTAAAAGTTGTGATTAATATGGTTGTTATTTACGCCTAGACAGCTTTTTATGAAACTTGGAATCTTTTTCTTTATCCCGAAAAATATACCGGATATGGAGAAAGCCGCAGGGCTCAGATATTTGTGAATATAATGATTCTTTGAATCATAGATGAGAAGCAGTTAACATAATATGTCATAGGTAATGAATATAATGATTCTTTGAATCATAGATGAGAAGCAGTTAACATAATATGTCATAGGTGATATAAATCATTTTCTATTTAGCGGTACTATGGTGTGTAAACTGTGAATGAGGGTAGGACTGGGCGCGACACGCGCTCGTCAGGGGGGAACGAAACTGTGCACACGCGACGAGGGTGAAAAAATCAAGCGATTTATGTGTGTTCTGTGTCGAGGACCGATGTACGTATGTCGCTCTTTTGATTCGGATTTACGTCGCCAATGATTGGGGACCCAGATTAAATTCTATTGTGCTGAATCACTTCCATGACATTCGACACTATTTATTGTTGATATACGATGCCTTCCATTTGTTTGCAGGGCTTAGCCGTTGAGATTAAGTGGTTTTTTTTTCTGTTTGCAGGCTGAGCTTGTGGATATGAGGGCGGAATTGGTTCAAGCTCGAGCGGCGTCAGCTGGTAAGATTTTTTTACATTCCATTTGACATTACCGAAATGTACTTTTATTAATAGATACAGTACCGGGCTTATGATTTGGCACGTCGCATCGTTCTGCAAGTAGAGGAAGAGTCCATTAAGATCGACTTGTTGCTGTTTTGTAGAGCTATAGAGAGTATTGCATATCACTAACATTTTGATCTAAACAGATACTTATCAAGTTGTACATAACTATGCACTGCTCAATAGAAGAAATGCTCTCACACTCATTTGCCCAAATTACATAATCAAAAAACCGGATACTGTTGTTTGTGATCAGGATTAGGTTGAAACAATGCATGATGACTATAATTATATTCATAATTCGAATGCATATGCAATATGCATTAAACGGGGGATAAAAGGAGCTAAAATATGATCTCATACCTATAAAAACTGGAAAACTTGACTAACTAGAAATTTCCTTGATTTTAAGATAAATAGTAATTGGTGACAATCTAATCCTTTTCACTTTTGTGTTTAACTTTGCTCGGGTTGTTGTTTTTTTTGGAAATGGTGCAGGTATAGACGTAGAAAGCAGAACCTTAACTTAGATGGACTCGTATACTGTGCACCAGATGATAACCGTAATTTAATTCTCATGCTTATGAAGGACGTAATTGTGGTAATGCTTGCAATACACAGGTGGTTGCCAAGAGAGTGGTGACGCGGCCGGCAACGTGCCGGACGCGGCGCGGGCCCGTTCCGAGGCGGCGCAACTTGCGCGGGAGAACGCGGCGCTCAGGGAAACGGTGCTCGCGTTACACTCCGAACTGTTTGGAGCTAGGTGAGAACAAAGCTGAATGCTTGTGGATATTTGATGATCTGTAATATTTTGTATCTAATCAATTAGGTACCTACTAATCAATTGCGATAAGGCAGCGAGCTTGAGACACATGTCAACCTCACCTCTAGTTGGTGCGCTTGCTAAATAGCGATCGACGCTCTGGCGTAGGTTTTTTCCTCGGGCTTGAGAGGTTAGACAGCAGCCGCTTACTTAAACGCCGAAGAGAGCCTCCGGAGCTAAAATGCAAACTTTGAACGCAATTGAGAAATTCTTTATTAAACGGTGATTTGTTAAAATTTCAAATCAATTGTAAGTTTAGGTAGGTTAGAAATTTGCTGAAAACTTAATTATTTTTCGTACATTTACAGACTAGCAACAAAATACCTGGACAAAGAGTTAGCGGGCAGGATACAACAGTTGCAGCTCCTCGGCCGGGACATGCGCGCGGAACTGCGGGATTCACTTTGGGCCCAGGTACGGCATTCTCTACTCTATTATTTCTTTACTATTTTCGCAGGTCTCCTGTCCTTATCTTTAGAGTTAGACTAGAAGTTAAGGTTATGATAAACTAGAGTCTTGATTAGTCGCAAGTCCTACAACGCTCATAGCCTACTGCGTCTCACGAATGTTACCAAGATTTTGGTCGATGACTGACCTTCGATATTTTCTGTGTAGCGATGGTCATCTGACCTCTATATCCAATTTAATTGGTGCTGTCGAAGCTTTGTGTGTAGACTAGTTGAATTTTTAAGGACTCCAACTACCCGTAACGACTGCCAGTGCAAATAGCTGACATTCATACATGTTACATGCATACAGCCGCGTTTACTACTGCCACGTCACAGAGGTCAATTTTATGAATTTAATAATGTTTATACTTATTCGACAAATAAAAATACCACAGTTTCCTGTTACATTTGAGGTTGTCACCTCGGAGCCTAGAGTCCGCTTTTTTATTATCTTATGACTTAGTTTTTATTCATATATGTGTCTCAGATAAACTGCAATAAGCTAATCGGTCGTTTAATTGATTGCGTTTCAGACTATAAGAATAAAATTGACGGAACACTTAGAATTAACACGCGTAACCTCTTAAAGTAATACTGAAGTAGTACCATTTCGCTCCCACCGTTTGTTTTCACAGCACGCTTCGCTCTAATGCAAGCTATAATAGTAGTATTTTAGTAAGGTTGGGCGGCTTCACCCACTTCCATCTATCTCATTGTATCAGTGTGTCACAACTCACACGTACATTGGTCGCGCGCAGGTGGAGGCGGAGATCCTGGTGCAGCGGCACAAGACGCTGGTGCGCGTGTGCCGCGGCGGGGCGGGCGCGCGGGCCGGCGCGCGCCCGCCGCCCGCGCCGCACCCCGCCCGCGCCCCCCCGCGCACCGTGCGCGTGCGCCGCTCGCCGCACCTGGGGCTCGGCATCTCCGTCACGGTACGAGCGAAGAGAGAGGCCGCTCTCATACGTCTAGCCGCGAGTTGTGGATACAACATGGTCTTCTTCTTTTTTTTTTCTTAGATGGCAACATATCAAATTTAAGGGATAATCTTGCCAGTTTCGAGTTGGGAATTTCCTTTTATTTTGTGATAAGTATAGTTGGAATGATTGTTGATGATGATGATGATGTGGATGATGATGATGATGATGATGATGATGATGATGATGATGATGATGATGATGATGATGACGACGGATGATAGTTGCCCTAGTAAAGTAGTGGAGACTTTACTAGAAGCTTTTCTTAGGGAGATTTTGACACCAACACGAAAAATCACAATTCACGACAATATTCCACTCTCCTATACTTGTGTGCTTTGTCCAAGCCGTTATGTCTCAAACTCCACTATTTTTACAAATAAAAACTCGAATGCACACCAAATTTAGAAAACTACACACTGCAGCGCTATGACACTTTTCGCGTTCCCGCCAAAAAACAATAATATGGTCTCTATACGCGCACTATGCGTTTTTTTACTGTCTTTTGAGGAGAGCAAGGAGTGTACCGATGGTGGACGGGCTCAAATCTATATAGACTATATCGAGACAATAAGCGTGCGCCGGGACCGCGTTTCTCTTTCTCTTCAGAATTCGAGTATCAGAAAATCTTTTATGAATTTGTTTGTTTAGTGCTATTTGCTTTGTATTTAGGATACTTTCCCGAGTAAGGCAAATATTAGAGGTTATATATTGCGTGTGTTGCCGCAGGGCGGGCGCGAGCACGGCGTCCCCATCTTGATCTCGGAGCTGGAGGCGGGCGGGCCCGCCGCGCTCACGGGCGAGCTGTACGTCGGCGACGCCATACTCGCCATCAACGACGTCGACCTCACGCAGGTACGGACTCGCGACAAGGACGGGACCAACTCGAAACCGGCGCTGGCCCTGAGTCCGCCAGGACGCCAGGAATGTTTTCGGTAACCTTATACATCCGGCGTGTGAAGCAGCCCGCAGTGGCGCTTCCACATACCCGGGGGCTGGATATCAGTGGGATGAAGTGAGAGGTCTTGAACCTTGAATACGGTTTAACAATCGGGATTACGTCAGAAAGGGGCGGAATCTAAGCTCGACGGGCGCTATTTAGTTCTAATGTCATGTCATTGTATTCTGATGTGACTTTTCGTGAAAAATTTACATGAAAAAATCTTTTAACCATTTCCCACAATGAAATGTATGGTGGTTGGTTAAAAAATACACATATTAACTCTCAAAACAATGCAAATGCATAGTTATTTGCTTAGAGTAGGAATAGAATCCTTGCTACCTCGAACATGGCAGTCGAAAGCGTAGCGCTACGTCGTCGTAATAGAGATCATCGATCATAAACTGCACAAGTAGGGTAATCAAAATGACTTCAGATATGTGTATCGTGAATTTAGTAAAAAAATTGTTTGTTCATGATACATAGTGCTGTGAAGACCTGAGTGTCGCCAGACTCAGTTCTATATTGCGTAACGAGGCCTGGGGTATAAAATATTTACAACGGTGATTATGCTAACGTGGCCTCATCACAGATCATAAAGATATAACTGCGAAGTATTTATGACATAGTTATAAAATGTATTGATGTAATCAAGGCTCACAGGTTGATCTCAATGGCTCATTGGTCAATCTCAAGACTCTTATAAATTGATGATGTGGTACTAGGAAGTGCCACCTCTCTACAGAAAACTTGAATGATCATACCTATCTTGTCGCACTGGATTTATCTGTAAGGGCGATGTGTCTTAAAAAAATGATACATACATTTTGTTTTATATACATACATACACTCACGCCTGTAAATCCTGAAGGAGTAGGCAGAGGTGAGTTAACACCCACATAGGGAGTGAGGGTATTTAAGCGTGCATTTGACATATACTCTTTGGCGATACCACATACTACATGTACCCAGCGCCATCTAGCGACACCAAGACTATATACTACGTCACTATGGATGCTGCATCGCGAATGCGAAGTTCTCGCGCTGGTGCAACATAGTCAACATACATACGATAGCCCAACGTCAACCGTTGGGCCGGGCCCGCCTGGCGCGATCAACTTACCTGGTTGGAGTATCCTCTCTTCGTGTTAGAGGTATATCACATCCCGTTCCTCCACAACTGTCATAATTACTGTCGGATGGAGAGCGACCCTATCCCTTAGTCATCTTCTCCAAGACCCTCGGGAAGAGATGGAAATAGGGAATTATTCTACTTCACTAAGAACCAATACGGGCTTATGAAAAGGACAACCAATGGATCTTCTCGGGAAGGGCTACCCCAAACTAGATATTTACATACGCTTACAATTAAGAGTTATAGCCACCCTTATTGGTAATGCTATCCCTCCTCAAACGTAGGGGCCAGGTCGGCGTCGACACATAGGATCCAATAGGGTCGAAGTGACCACAATTGATCCCGAGCACGCACCCCAAAACAAAAAAAGACAGGAACACGGGTTTATACAATGCTAGTAATGTTTGCAGGCTTGCCACAAGGAAGCGGTCCAAGCATTGCAGAGCGTGAAGGGAGACTGCGCACTCTGCGTGCAGTTCATAGCCACTGACGACGACGATAGATTATCAGAAGACAATTACAGGTGGGGATGAAATTTATTTACACCGACTTCCATTTCTTTTTAAAATGAATACAAATAACTGACATTAACAATATTTCCCCCAATGCGTCCAGCTGAGAAAAAAATCTTGTAAACTTAGGTACAGTGCACGGCATCTAACTTGGCAAGGTTTTGTAGTAGTTGGGGTATGTTCGCGCATCGTACACTTAGAGACACAAAAAGTACTTGTCATTATTCTATTCATTCACCAGAATGCCATCATTTATTTTGAATCATGTCTGCTTTACCGCAAAAGAGACCCAAAAATCGTCTCAGATGCGCTGACGATTCTTGCCAAGTTACTTACCGATTACTGAAATGTAATATCTAGGATTCGAACTTGGGACTTTTTAATCACATGGGCGACTCCTTAACCGCTAAAGTAGCGAATCAACCACAACCTATAGAAGTCAGCGTTATAGAGAATGTCCATCAATCAGAGATTAAGATTTAGTCCGTAAACCAGGAACAGGTTCACTTGACCAATCGCCGAAATGATATCTCGTACAATGGTTAAGAAAGTAGCATTATTAATTTTCGTGGACGTCAGCTGTGACTTGGTAAGCAGGGGTGGCCTCAAATACGTAAAGTAAGTTTGAAATTCCTCTCGGCTGAAAATTGGCTGAAAATTACCGTTGTACCAATATCTTGAAGAGATCACAACGCCAGGTACTGACAGCGCTATAGAAAATGCGTCAGCTAGTGACCTGAACATGTAAAAAAATATAATTGTCGTCCCGGTTGAAAATTGTCGTAAATTACAGTTAAACCTTTGGACCTGCCATAATCCAAATAGCGTCGCAGGCAACTTATATTTTATTTATGTATGACCTTTATTGAAAGAACATACCATTGCAGGTTTCCCTTGTACCCCGAAGATGGCGAAGTGTTCGGCGGTGAACAAGACGGGTCGGGGGCCACGCCCACGGCGCCGCGCACCCCGGAGTTTAACAGGTCGGGTAACTATGTTATACATCAAATATTAAATTGGTTCTCTAGGGACCATGAAGCGCGATTCACACATAGCGCGGGTGCGGGTCGGACGCGGGTGTATTTTGCCATCCATCAGTTAACAGAATAAAGTGAAAACATTATCATACGAAGAAAACAGCGATGGATGGCAAAAACACTCGCGCACGACCTGCACCCGCGCTATGTGTGAATCGCGCTTCAAAGTACCTACTTTATCATCATCATCCTTGCGTCAATCTCCGTCGCAGTGCTGAGTCTAACTGCGTTACGGTTGAACTTGTACTGAACTGATATTTTCCGTGAAACGACTGCCATCTGGCCTCACCAAGTTATAGGTATAAGCGATATCGAAATACTGCAGTTAGACCAGTTGTTAGCCTTTTAAGGGCTCCAACTACCCGTAACGACTTTCATTGATGCTCGCATGAACCGGGAACGACATCTTAACGTGCTCTTCGAGACACGATCAGACCAGTGCAAATTATTGATACATACAAATATTTGCACTGAGCGAGAATCGAACCGCCTCCAGGGGGCCTGGACACACGTATTTTGGCGTTTATGACATTTATGACAGGCTTGAACGAATGTCAATCCCATACATTGATCAATCTGTTCTATTCCATTCTACAACACGATAGCCATAATTATGTCTAGGGCCCTGCGTAGTAGTCGCATTCGCTACCGCCGCGCCATAATATGCTGTCAATAAAAACATACTTATATTCCGATTTCAGGTTTATAAATATTTTAGTGTTGTCGACATAAATGTCGTTGACTGTACAAGTTACTTTTTGTTCATGTACCGATATATGTACAAACAAAATGGATTTAAAATGCGTTTTAGAAAGTAGCCATAGTGTTTTTTCGCACGTTTATAATTTAACACTAGCTGTTGCCCGCGGTTCCACTCGCGTTGATGTCGGTTTTCATTAGCATATCTTCAATAATTACAAACTTTCATTACGTTCTTTTTAGATCTATTCACAAACATGTTTACTTATTCTAATTGCAGAGGTTTATTTGAGTAGCATTTAATTTCCTATTTGACGATTTAATTTTAGTTTTGTATATGCCAAGTATTCTAAAATGGTGGCCATCAATTTGATGACCTCGAGAGATGATTTCTCTTGTCCCGCCTAATGAGCCCGTAATTGTAGGAAATCATGTGTTTTTTTGGCACCGAGAATAGAGCAACTATTGTATAAATACACATTCTATAAATTTGATATACATAGTTGATTCTTTCCGCATACATACATCTGTATACCCTTGAAGGGATGTGTATAGGCGTATTTCGTTTACTATGGTTTTTAGTTCTACGTAAAAGGAGGCAATATGCTCCTATTGACGTCTAAGGTACTTTATCTTGGACTTTTGGTTTACTATCCAATGGAAAACAATCGAACTTGCTATCTCTTAGCCGCCATCTACGGACACCCACGGGAAGAGATGCGATGGGCCTGTTCTACTCCACCTGAATGCAACGGCAAAATTCTTTCTAGATACGGAAAAACGTTCAAATTATATTGAACAGCCTCTATCTTCTTCTTCTTTTCTTAAATTTTTTTATGCAGCAGAATAGCCGCAATTTAGCCAGTCTCTAGTAAATGTAAACGTCTTATAAAAAAGTCTACCAGAGCCACGTTAGCCACGCCAGTAAATTTGTTTCCGTGTGTCCGCCCCCCACGAGATTTTAGGGGGCGACGGCGAACAGCCGCTATATTTCTACTGGACATTGGGTCGCTAAACTGACACATTGACATTGACTTTTATAGACACCTGTCAATCCATAAACCAACATGTGACATTTTGTTCACACACTCGTAAAATTTTATTAGCGTGGGCATTAAACGTAGGAAAGTTATATGTAACACATTTCAACGGCCTGTTGTCAGTCAGATGTCGTGTTGGCACGAGCTCCACTACGCTACATTGTCTAGACATATGGATGCGTGACGGCGAGCGTGACTTGGAATAGCTGCGTCATTCATGATCAAATAATAATGTATAAACATTCATATACAGTACGATTTGATTTGTTATGTTGTGCTTGTGAAGGAGAATTAGTAGAGCGTTCTACAGAGTAGTTAAAACCAAACCTGTATCACACGACGCATACGGTTTTAACAACACAATAAATGTATAAGCTGGTGCATTAAAGAAAGGTTTTATAAATGGCGGCTTGTACTTGCGTTGGCAGATAGTACAGCTAGCATATAAAATTTCAAATATTTTTTTTTTCATATGAAAAATAATAAAAACAAGACCGGGTCGTAATAATTTCTAACTAGCTGCGGCCGGCGGCTTCGCCCACGACACGTGACGGCATCTATTTTTATTTTCATCGGAAACAGTACCTACTTTTACACATAGAGTCCTTTTAAACGCACATTGAGACCTTTCATCCTGAAAAAGGAACGTATATCACATTCTATAAGGAGGATTATGGAAGATCATGATGTTGGTTAAAATAAAGAACTAACATTATTATGAACAACGGTCTTGTTTATATTTTTTTTGAACTGAAAAAAAAATGAATTTTTGTATGCTAGGTGTACTATCTGTCAACGCAAGTACAAGCCGACATTTAAGAATCCTTTCTTTTATGCATCGCGTCAAGAGCACAGAGCGTGGAAGAAAATAAAGATCAATTATTTTTTTTGTGTTGACGGTACGCGCGTGAGTGAGTATAGACAGTACTAGTGTGCGAGCGAGAGGAAGTGATACCGTCCGCCATTTATAAAACCTTTCTTTATTGAACCAAGTTATATTAATTTGATTACATAGACATATTACTAGCGTTAATAGATCTACAGATTTCTTCATTGCCGCGTAACCGAATTTAAACTGTCAGTGGGAGTGACTTGTGACTTTTAGAGTAGATACATTGTCGTCACTGTAATATCTATTTCTGTCAAAGTGGATAATGGTTTATAAAAACGATTTACGGTCTGTATATTCTGTCACTTTCCCACACTTAGGTTATGCGTAAAGATACGTATGTCACTCAAACACTTTTTTCATCTAAGGATAAGAATGTTCTTTTGTGTTTAATTATCACTCTTCTTTCCGATTTGCAAGAGGTATATAGAAAACAATACATATCCATGAAAATATATAAAGAGGGAGGGAGGGGTACCCACCGCTCACCCACAATTTAACAATTTCAACGAAAACAATATATTTTCTTATAATGTATTTCTGGCAAGGCAATAGGAAACGACGTCTTTAAGTGTGATTTATTTATTGTATTCTACTTTTATTCTGTAACAATATTATAATATGTATTTTGTAATGCAGACGAACCTCAGAGGCTGGCTCGGTCAGTGAGTGCGGGTCGGACACGTACCGCATAAGCGCACCGCTGCCCGCCACCTATCCCGACTACAACAACATCAACAACAATCTCAATATCCTCGATATGGACGACGACTCCATCAAAATAGAGGCAAGACTAGAGGTAACTTTTTTCTCTCTCTCTATGCTTTGTTACAGAGTGACCCTTTGGATCCGCTATTGGCATGAAATTTGGACTAACTAAAATGTGAAAAGAACCTGAATAGTTGTGATCAATTGGTAATTTTTTGTACAAACTGTTTATTATCATTATAGATTTAGTCTATCCATCAAATCGAAATAGATGAACACTAAAATCAAAGTTAAAAATCATTCATTCTGTATAAACCGTGAACCGAACTTACAAAATGTTGAAATAAAAAATTAAAAAATTAGGACTAGTGCAGTAACACATGGTCCTCCGCCTCCGGTTCTTGACCTTACCATTCCAGTAAGAAATTAAACGAGCAGTTTCAAGTAATTCTATAGGTAGGAGTAGGTATACTAGGTTCATTCTCTTTAGCTGTGACCGTGTGCAGACTAGCGTGTGCCCACTAGCAGTAGTACCCGTGTGGTTCGCGTTAGTGACCAGCTAAGTGCATGCGCAGTGGGCGGGGCGCGGGCGGGCGGCGCACTCGTCGGGCGAGTCGTACAACTCCACGCCGGTGCACGCGCGCGCGCAGGCCGCCAAGAAGAAACGCAAGCCGCAGGTGCGTACACCGTCACACATACCTGCTGCTGCGGGACGAAGTTTCGGCCCATCGGTTTGCCTGAAACCGAAGTGACGTTATGTTACTTCACGCGGGCCCGAAGTTTCGCGGCTTGCAATAATTATACAGAACGGTGTAAACGATATGACACTACATCGTATAACACAGTAGTTTGTTGCGCTCGCTTTGTAATTAACTCTTATGTGTATATAGTGGTGAAAGTTTTATATGATTTTACCCGCTTTTCTTTTCAGATTTATTAGTTATTGGTGCTGTAGATATATCGTAAAAGTGACTAAAATGTAATGAAATTTGCGTTGTTTTATTTTATTTATTAGTGACGGTATACCTAAATCGAAATAAAAACTTTCTAAAGCAGAATGAACCAGAAAGTAATATTTAAAAAAATAATATAGTATATTAATAAGTAAAGGCATATGTAACGATAAAATTTTATTGGTCATTAATAGTTATATGTTTTTTTACCTTTATATTATGGAGACAAGCTAATGACAAAAGTCAATATTTGTTTGTCTGACATAAAAGTCATAATACGTACCAAACGGACATTACCTTCAGCTTATATAATATTACAGTAACGCTGAAAATTTATGTCACAATTTCAATAAGAATGTCTAAGGGATGGTTAGGGCTCGCAAGCAAGTTCTTTGACATTTGAATAAAATATATTTATGATAAATAATATTTGTCGATCTATTTGCTTTTTGCTTTGTATATAGACTCTCATAGGTATTGATATTTTATAGTACATACAGTCGCCATCAGACGTATCGTAGGTAGCTGACAAGGTGCCCAAATACTTTGATCAGTTGAAATATCAATAAGCTCCACATACAAATTGCTAATAAAATTTGAATAAAAAGTTTATCAAGAACTTCTGAACACAACTTACCCAAAATATCTAAACAGTTTTACACCTTCAAGTGTACAGGTATATCAATGAATTTCGTTTCCATTTTTGTCGTGAATATTTTTGATTAGTTGTCCGTATAGAATTTACTAACAAGTATCTGCTCAAATATGAATGCAGTATTGATTGTATAGACAGCCTCTGTGACGTAGCGGTAGTGAACGCGACTGCTACGCAGGAGGCGCGGGTTCGATCCCCGCGCAGTCCAAATATTTGTATGCATGAATATGACTATTTGCACTAGTCTGGTCGTGCCTCGGAGAGCACGTTAAGTCGTCGGACCCGGTTGCCATACGAACATCTATGGCAGTCGTTACGGGTAGTTATAGCCCTTAAAAGTTCTAGAGCCTTCATTTTTACTGTGCAAAAGCATTTGATCGCCTCGTCTGGTACGATAATATCTGATGACGACTATACCAGTAAACTAGTGTGTAAACGACTAATTAGTCGGAAAGTAATTAATGTTCTTTTTGGACATTTACACGCTCAACCTTGAGCAATAAATTATAAAGTACACTTGTACTGGAGTCACGCCAGTGACACTGTTCCGAGATTGTGTCCACTGAATTTCTTCTACAATTACGAATAGTTGTTGTTATTAATAGCAGCAATAAAATCATAAATGCAAAATTGTGCCAAGAAATGTGTAAACAAACGATATATTTACATACACGGGAATTGGCAAGGATGTGCAAGCTGATAAGAATTATTGTTAAAGGACTGGCGCACTAAAGGCGCGTATCGACCCGTCGAACTTGAAGCTCCTTCGTCCGACGAGCCTCAGACTGAAGCACCCTACGACAACGCTTTGGCAGTTTCAGATGGAGGTACGTTATATTAAGTAGATATGTTTTTGTAAGCTATTTATGAAGAACACATGGGCTACATACGGACTAATAAAAATAAACAATAAATGGCTTGGTCATCCAATCACAAGCTACAAATGCACGTGTTATCGTCGGTCGTTTATGATTGGTTAATAAAAAAATATAAAGTGGTACAAAGTACCAATACCACTTTTCGCCAGTCCGTATAGCTTGTATGAGTACCGTGTGCTGTCCCGCAGTACCCGGGTCGCCGCCGGCGCCGCCCCCGCAGGAGGTGTTGCAGGCGCTCATCGACGTCGACGCGGACCGCGCCGAGCACAAACAGAACGCGCCCGTCAATGGCGACACCAAACCTATTAGGAGAGAGTCTAAGGGATTCAGGTACGTAATAAACACCAATCAGAAAATGTGACGTCACGCTTTGCTTTGACGTTGAGTTATAATACTCGTACTATTGAAAATTGACACTGTGAAACATTTGTCAAATACATTTTATTTTGTTTTATTGTTTTGCTTGCAAGTTACTACTCAAGCACATTTCTGTATCTAGACTAAGTAAATGTTTGTAAATAAATCAAAATAAAAAGAAAAGCCCGCTGAGTTTCTTGCCGGAGTTTCCTTAGGAGGAGGCTTCGAACCGGTGTGGGTCCATTTGCTCGCTAACATGGAAAACAAAAAATAAGCGAAAGTGTGAAGTAGGCGGGATATGCCTGTCAATGTTGTGTTTTTACGCAACGAGAAACATATTTGACAATATGATCCTCATTGTGAGAATTCGAGCGACGTCTAAACTTTCTGCTAAATATTCAAATATTCAAATTTGTTTTAGTATGAATCTCACAGACCAGGTTTATTCTGTTATCATACAGGATAGGTTCAGCGCGGAGAGTGACCGAAGGCGCGGCTCTAACGAACGGCGACGCTGAGCGGTCGAAATTTCCGCCGCGTCTGCTCGCCGGTGACGGAGATCCAGACTTCGGCACTCCCGTTTGAAGGCTCCACTGTCGACTACACCTAACACGCAGATAACGCTCGCCACGTCACGTCGCTCACTATGGTAGAATGCCCGATAGATTAAGGAGCATCGAACAGACGATAAGACGCTGCCACAAGAATGAGCTAAACTATTTATAACGTAGTGCATCTCTTACACAAATTGATGAATTTGGCGGTTGTGAATGTGACTTTCTTACAAATACGTTTGCGTGTCGATCGACATAATGTACTTAGTATACATCGATCTCGCTCTGCGTGCAAACACTGGCCTACTGAACTTAGATTTAACAGACTTTTTCTTTTATGATCAAGTGATATCTTTTTGAGTGCTTATTTTTATTTCGTTTACGAAATGAAACGATATAAGTAGTATACGCGTAGTGCTGCGTTCAGTTGCTTTTATATGTCAATTCAATAGTGAGCCTTGAGATTTGTCGATTAGTCGACTGTTTGGACGTCCAAACGAGAGCTTTCACACTATGAGTGGGAGTTAATGCCATTACGCTGAGCTAAAAGTTCATCTATTTATAGATTTTGTTTACTGATTTAGAAATTTTAATTTGGGACAATTTCGTCCAAAATACTATAAGATTAAAAAAAAGTAAATTGCACAAAGCTGTTATAGCCAACGGAACTTTGATGGACGGTGTAATTAACACCCTGTTTGTAAACGGTCATTAAATCTTCACGCAAACTAATCAGACATCAAATGTTGTCACGGTGCCAACGAGTGTACTGTTACCAAACCGAAATCGGGTTCAACGTGATTGATGGAGGCGAGCGGAATGTAGTGCCACCATATGTAAACATTTGATACTTGATTAGTGCACGGCGGTCGGCTGTGGCGCCGGCGGGTGGTGGCTACACCTCGGCCATCAGTCGAGCAACTAACAGCGCGTATGTACCAGTTAGAAACCAACTTTGTATGTTAACATTTTAGTCATTTAAATTCTCATACTCGGGTGCTTGTAAACCTGATCTTTACTACATTTTTGTTTTATTTATTTTTATAACATTTTATATATTGTACATAATTATAGTCTTAGGTTTCTTTTGTATATTTTGAAATATAAACAATTATGGATTACTATAGCATTATGTAATGAAAAAGGAATTCAATAAATTGTGACGACTAATGAATAAAATATTAAACGGTAACCATTTATTGCATTCCATCGTCTTTTCAATGTGGTCTATTTAAGTAATATCAAAAGGGAATTTTGTAAAACATTACAGTCGATGTAAATGAGAGTATTCGTAATAAGAACGTTATGTGATAAAGGTGACATAGTTTTATGTTTGCTATACCATAAAATCCTTTATGACATTTTTAATGTGCCGGACGCCATCGGAACTATAATTATTATAATACATATCAACACGCCTTGCTAAGCGTAAAGACTGACTGACAGTGGATCTGGAAGTCGGCCAATAATATTTCCGCACAATGCACAGCCACATAGCTGTGTGCTACACTACCAAATAAACAGTTACCATTAAGCCATTAAATATGATTATAATGAAAATAATGGTGTTATATTTAAAAAAGTTATTTATTTGTTTATTTGACTAGCGACGCAACCCAACTTTCATCACTCTAGGAATACCAATATTGTTTACATCCACCTTTACCTTCATAGTGTAAGTCGGACACGGACCGTTGTCGATTTTTGCATATTGTATCTTATACAATATGATGTGTTATTTCTAATTAATTAAACAATTAATGAATTAAACAGATTGATGTATACGCTGATGGTCCCGTATTTCACTGTGGAAGTAAAGTAAGATTGAAGTAATGTTACTTTTAAGAGGTGGTGGTAAGGCCTCTGATCCTGTATTCCTTTCCACAGTAATCTCTTCTCCTCCTCCTGTATTCTTTTCCTCCTCCTGTATTGTCCTTGTCCTTGTCCTTGGCAGTGATAGCGCACAACATAATTCGTAGGTACTAATAACATTCCAGCTGTCGCAATAAGCTGCAGTTAAATACACAGTACAGACAGTTACTAGATAGGAATAATACATTATAGTGTTAACCGTTAACCCTCGAAAGCTGTTAGAAAATCTGGAACATCTGAAACACTCTCATTTAAGTCGATGCATAAAAATAAATTCTTATCCATTTTGTCATTCAAAATATTAATGTTTCATAATGGTCAAGTTTTGGTCTATTTGCTGCAATTCATACTGTGTTCTTTTTTACATTTACATGACAATACGCCTATATGTATTATAAATAAATAAATAAAATTTTTATTTAAACTAAATCGTTATTTCATTAAAACCACAAGTCCCTATGTACCATAACTATACTATTTAGCTAACGGGTGTTGGCTGTGTTGAGACAGCTGACCTGCTCGCTGTGCTCTACACCTGCGTAATTGCTGATCAGAATGATGCTACAGGTGTGGTTGGTTGGTTGGTGTCATTGTTGCCAAATGTCGTTGATACGAAGGAAAAGACAGTTTTGTCTTCGTTTATTTTATTATATGTAAATTATTGAAACATCTTCCTCTTCCAGTCTGGAAACTTTAGTATGAGTATGCAAAAGTTAATTATTTCAAATGATCCCGCCAAGCTGTATCGAATCATAATAACGTGAAAAGGAATGTCATTGTAAATTGCCATTCTTAAATATCCTAAGTGGTAGAAATTGAATGCATAAAATAAATCTGATGATGAATTTCCTTCGTCAGTGTTCCTTTAATACATCAGTGTAATGAAATTATAAAGGGAAGTCTAGTAAAGTAAAATAAAAAGACGAATTGCCGAAGCTTTGTTGATAAGTAGTAGAAAAACTACTACTATTTACTAGTAGTAGAAAGTCGAAGTAAACATTGGTCACACAAGAACTGTCATCTGTAATTATTATTAAAACAGATTGTCTAATGGCCAAGCCTATTTTTCTCGAATATTAATTTTTGAAGACTGTTATTTATCGGTGTTGTAGTTTTAAACGAAAGATTATCAATATGGTTGTCAAAGTATATATTAGTGGTATTTCTGGAAACAAAGAGGTATGTTTAATATTAGAAAATTCCTGGGATGGCCGGGTGCTTTCCTCTACATTTCATTAGCTGATTCATGTAATGATTGTTTCTGATTACGTGAATTATCATACTTTTAGGTGAAGAAGCGACAACAACGAGTTTTGATGATACTGGATTCCAAAAACATAAAATATGATGTCATTGACATAACGGAACCAGGAAAAGAAACTGATAAAGACTTTATGCAAAACAACTCGAAATCGAACGGTGGCACCGTCAGTGACCCCAACCCGCGGTCGCCACTCCCACCGCAGTTATTTAACGATGAAGAATACTGTGGGGTTAGTAGAATTCATTATTTTGATACAAAACTATTAAATGTTAAATGTAAGTACAAATGGCATACCTAGTATTTTGGTATGTTGCCATCTGTTTGTTTTGTTTCTTTGTTCATATGATCAATTGTGCAGTTCGAGGTTTGTTACTGAGAATTTGGTCTGTATTGCAAATTCAATGGACTTTCCTTTTAGCTGCCTGTTTCAATGTTTTGTCTACACTCTTATATTTGTAAACAAGTATGTGACCGATTCACTTGCGATTTTCAGGACTATGATCAGTTTGACCTAGCAAATGAAGTGGACACCTTGGAACAGTTCTTAAAGATGGAAGCACCTCCAGAAGAACCAGCACCAGCTGATAATGACAAGGTATACAAGAATTTTTATAATAATTGTGCAGCTATTGAAGCACTTAACAGTGACATTTTTGAAAGTTTGTCACCATTATCAAAATTTCTAAGTGATATGGGTGATGATGTTATTCATATTATTCATATTTATCTGTAATCTAATTATATAATTTCAGGACAAAGCCATCAATGGTGATGCTGAAGGTGAAACAAATAACGAATCTGGAGCAGCACCTGATGATAATGTCAGTGCAGAGTCCACTAAAGATTCTGATGAGTCTGGAAGCAAAATACCATCAGATGAAAAAGAAGGCAGTCCAGCTAAAGAGGTTGCCGATTCAAAAGAGGAGGATAGTGTTAAATCTAAGGAAGGTACACCATCTAAGGAGGAAACTGAGAATGCGGCTGGAGACTCAAAAGAAAAATCACCTCCAAAAGAAACAGCTGAAAGACAGAAATCAGTTGAAAAAGAAGGCACACCAGAGGTCAAAGCACAGTCTCCAGAAAAAGAAGTTGAGGCAACATCTGCTGAGGGTTTAGCGGTTTCTCCTGAGAAGGAAATAGTCAATGAAAATGGGTCTTTGAGTTCTCGAGAGCAATCTCAAGAGAAAGATGTAACTGAAGTGAGGAAAAAGGATAGCCTCTCAGAAGCATTAATTCAAAGTGAACAAGCTGCGGCAGCTGAATGATGGACTGAACATTTTTTTGCTTTTCAGCTCAAATCATCGTTATTAGAACTAAGCAAGCACTATTCATTAAGTTCTGTTATTTATAATGCATTATCATATCTTCTTTGATATAGTCATTGTATATAATGCAAAGAAGTACTTGTTGAGTATCCCTGAAAGTGGCGATGTATAGTTATGTTTTCTAATATGAAGTGGCCTATCATCATAAATCATTAAAGTTTATAATAAATTAATTAATTTAAAAAAGTTATGAAGTTACAGAGTAAGAATTCTATTTAACAATTTTATCTCATTAAGGCTTGTATTATTTTTAGAGTATTAATTCTTTATTTACAATTTGCATATATTATTCTCTTGTACGTTTTACAACGGATTATTGATAAAAAATAATACTAAAGTAACATTCTTAGGAGAATGATTTATAATGCTATTATTTCATGTCGGACGAGTGCATGTACTTTCGACTTGACTGCCATTTTAATAGTATTATTTACACCCATTGTTGCTTCATAATTACATGTGTAGTCATTCTTTATGAACATGCATATCTTTGGTTGTAATATTACTTTCTCATGACAAATTTGTTTCATCTTTTATTAATTTTAATTAAAGACATTTTTTAACAATTTTTCACATGAATTATATAAAATACGAACGAAAATTTGTAATTTTCATTACCATGCTGCCTTTCTGATTTGTAACTAGTATTTCAAGCTAAATCTTAAAATATAGAACACAATGAATAAGATAGGAATAAACATGAAGTCCTGATACAAGCCACTCCTACCTGTACAAATGTATTCTATCTATTCTGGGATATATTCAGGCGTCATCTAGACCGAAACGAAGTATACCTGTTATCTTACTAGATTTTATTCGTGACTACATTTTATGCAAAGAAACTGTCAAACTAATACATAGATAGTAAATAAAAGTAGATGCTCATGCATGAAATTATTTGCATTGAGAGGGCATCGAACCTGTGTGGCCCCTGAAATTTCAGTTGAATGCTCGAGCGCGCACGTCACGCTAAATGCCCATCCAATTTATCCGTCTAATTCAATTAGTGATTAATAAAGCCATACAGTGAAAGTGATAGAAAACAAAGTTATCTCACCTCTGGCAACCGAAAATCCAAAGACGGGCGTGCGTTTCAGTCAGTTCGAGTCTTACATAACCAGTCTCGGGTCTAACCAGCTCCGTGGGGATTTTGTGCACGAAAGAACGTGATTTACAAGGTGGTGGTAAGTACTAAGTATTTAAGTAATAACGAATCTACAGAGCAATACAGAACTTCATATCCACATCACATAAAGTAAATAAAATTACAAACATTAGTTGAGCATTTATTCAGTGTATTATAAATTTTAACTTGTACAGCAATGGTTCCTTCAAGATCACCCTCATAGCGGTACTTCTGCAAGGAGGTATGTGCATAATACGGTTTGTGTATAAATTATAGAATTGTTACGGCCGCAGCCTTCGCAGTGTGATACGAAACATGACAGTTCTAGAGTGCAAGTGCTTCTCGGTCTGATGGGCGCCGGGGAAGCGCATACGACGCGCTTATCTATTCTGAGTGATAATTTTGCAATGGGTACCGAGAATGTTCTGTCAGGTCACCCATCAGAACATTCTCGGTACTCATTGCTATCCAATTTGGGACCCTAAGTCCCTACCATTTTAGGTCACCTGCATGCCTGTATACAAAATTGTCAAGGCTGCGGCGCGAGGTTGAGATACCAGACAGTCGTCTCGTAAAGTCCCGTAAATAAATGTACATTTTATTTTCTTTATTGCCTTAAAAGCCACATCAGGTAATCTCGTCCCTAAGTAGGTACCACTATTTTTGTCTACTTAGGCAGACAACGGGATGCAAAGTGCGACATCACCAGATGATTTAAATTAACCCTGCCCGCTGGGATGACGATGACTGCGAACGTTCTTAAGTTCTTAAACTCTTGCTTACAAACGTTTTGATCTCATTATCATATAGGTACAAGACACAAGTTTACTGCGCTAACAGGCTTATAAAACATCGCGCATTGAACTTTTTTGGCAACAAGGAAACTTCTTAGTTGCACGAACTGCTGTTCAAAGTAAACACGTAACTACTTACTTACTTGGGTTAACTTATATGTAACGATACTGAACCTGAAAATATATTTTTTTAATTCTTGTTTGTCCACCATGAACGCATAAACTAAACATATTTTGATGGTATGTTTTTGTTTGATAGATCTTGGTCAGACTTACTATCTTAGTTTGTTTCATCGTAATCGCTTGAGAATTTTTTTATGCTGCCTAAGCAAATAAGCAGTCACCAATTGGTGACCGTGGTCTATGGACCTTTGCAAAACCAGGGGCGTCACACTCGTGCTGTCGACCCTGTGAAGGGGAGGAGGGGAAAGGTTAAAGGTTAAGAAACTTTCTGTGTTGTCAGTGCAGGACAAACAGGGTTTCATACCATCACACAACAGTATCAACTTAAGCCCTCGTCTTCACACTCGACTTTACCGCGATGAACGTCATTCGTCGTCGTCGTCCTTGCGTCATTACTTCTTTGAGAGAGTTCGTATCTTACATTTTTCCACACCGTCCCACCCCGACCAGGAGAGTATAAAGAAATATCTAAGCGAAAATGTTATTTATTCAAGATTAGTACTTTGAGCAAATAAATTTTTCTTAATAATTTATTCTACATTTAACTTATCATAGTAAAATAAATATGGAATAACATGATATAAAATCTATAATGGAATTGTAAACATTCAGGTATCTAATTGATTTCATTGTAGTTAATCTACAACGAAATAGTTATAAACAGCCTCTAGGTATACTAAGAACGTTCGTTCATATACTTTTTTTCACGTGTGGAGATGGAGGATTGCTCAAGTCCTTGAGTAGTGAGTCGCCGGGGAAGTCCGCTAAGTTTTTTCGTCGCAGCTCGACGTCAGAGCACTCGTCTAACAAGCACGCTTGAATGTTTTTGTCAAAAGTGACTAATCTTTGGCCCGAAGACTTGTATTCTTCAACTAAACTAAGATTTCTCTTGATGCCGTCGACAAGCTTCACCACAGAGTATTCTCCCATAGCTGCGCCTTCCTGAAGCTTGGTGCCAGCCGATTTCGCTATGGAAGACTCTTTGACTTCTGTGATCAACTGCATGAACCATACTCTTAGGTTGTTCAAGATGGTCACGGGACCCTCGTACTCGTTTGGCACGATGCCGTCGACTTCAGACTCGAAGAACGACAGGAGTGGAAACCATATTCTGGTTCTGAAATAGAGAACAACATTGATTAGAAGGACTTATTTCAATGAATGAATAATATTTATTACAAATCACAACATTTTGGGATAACGTAATTCAATTGTTTAATTCAAATTTGTAGGTACGAAGGGATCTAAAAGCGCAAGTAAGATAGTAAGTTAAAGTATCTAGTAGTAGTAGTAGTAGTAGTAGTAGTAGTAGTAGTATGTTTCCATTTAATAAATTCAAAGACCCCCTCCCCCGATATTCCACTAAAATAAATTTATAATTAGTAGCTGGCATAGCCAGATTAACCTGTTAATTGTGATGAGTTAATGTATGATTAAGGGATTATCATACCGTGCGCAAGTGTGTTGCGCCATTAGAAACGTACTAAGGTTACTACTTCTTGTAATCAGGTCAGTGACATTTGTCGAGTTGTATTATATTCTTGGAATCAAGTTCGCAATAGCACTTGATTCTATTTTCAAAGTACATATTATTAAAGGTCATACCAACCTTAATATTATTATTGATAAATAGCAGATCTCTGAAGTATATATCTTTTCTGAGAATGAAGATTCGAAAATTGAAATTGGAATTGGAAAACCATGACAAAGGTTTCCCATAGCGCCCACGGGCAAACCCAGGGCAGTAATTAGTTTAACCTAAATATCTCACCTGGAAGAATCATTTTGCATGAGAGCCTGGTTGTTGGAGAGCGTGTGGTAGTACAGGAAGAGGCGGGAGGTGATGTAGAACGCGATGAACACGTCGATAGAGTAGTGCTCGTGCGCCGCCAGGATGAAGAATATCCCGAACATGTTCATCACCCACGTCAGTATGTGGAGCAGGTACATCTTGCGCGGCGTGTCTGTAACAGAACAAGGACTTTTTAGAACTGGGCGTGGTTGCCTGGAACGTTAAGGCTGGTTCTCACGTTTCACCCAATATGATGGTAACTTATTATTAAGCCCTGGTTGGTAGCGGTTTCTGTCTAATGACTCATTTAAACCTGGCAATTAACACTTTTCAATAGCCAGGAGGTGTAGATGTCAATGTACTTAAATTAATAAACAAAATTTAATACCAAAGGGCATAGGTACAATCACATCTGTCATAAGAAATGATGAGATTCTTATTCCAACGGATTTTTTTTTCATTTTGGTGAATGAATTACCCAGACCCAAAGGTATTAATTATTAGCGATTTTTGTACTAGTATGTGATTTAAATATTAATAAAATAACATTCAAGTAAACAGGCGAATAGTCGAAAAACATTCTATATCGACAAGATAAAAAGGTTCACAAAAACAAGCAATCGACGCAAATAAAGAATATATTTGAAAAGCGACCGGATTTCTAACAGATAACAAGTGCTAGTTAATAACTACGCACTTTTTAACATCTATTTTTAATTTGAATTTAGATAAGGCCTACCTCGTCGAGTTTAAAAATACGTCAATAGTAATTTCCTTGCTATAATATTGTTTCAAAATAACGTATGTTAAATTCCTTTACAGGTTATTTTTAGATAGAGCGAGTCCACATTCAGACATCTCTAAATATAGTAGACCAAGCTCTGGTTACTACTTACAATCCCGATACAAGTGAGGAAACTCTACTTAATACCATCATCATTGTAATGTTAGTGATTGTAAGAAGATTGCCTAGGCGAAGACAATCATCTTTCTATCACTTGGAATAAACAAGGAAGATTTCACTTTGCCAAGTTTACGACCATTCAAGGACTCGATCGTAACATCATTCACAATAACTACAAGTGGGGGGAATCAATGCATAATGCTTGTGAATCACAACGGCCGGATGCAACTGTTTGCTGTAAATAAGTGTACTTAGAGGAATATACATGTTTTATTAAATTTAATAGTGAGCAGTTTGCTTTTATCAACTACTAGCATACTGCGTAATCCCGTTGCATTTTAATAATTTTCAAATAATGTACGGAAATTTGCCGGATTTGTTGACTCTTATGAGGACTGACCCGCTCCCTTGAGTAGGTAGCAGCAGACGAGAAATTGCTTCGTGTAAATTCGACTTTATTATACATAATGTGATATAATTTTAATATTGAATTATGTACGTCATTATATTATATTAGGTAGGTACTTTCTGACTAAATAAAAATATCGCTGTCATCAAAATTAATCGATGAGGTTTCTAATGTGAGTAAAGTTCATCAAACCTCACAATGGCGATGAACGTGATCCGAAAGTACAAAAGTACGTGATTATAAAAAATTGGATTCACATGATTTTGATATATTATCATCTAAGGATCACATCATCTGGAGTAGGTTGGTATAATTTATCTAATACTAGATAAGTAGTCAAGTACTTGCCTACCTACCTACTAGTGTTTTTGTAAACTATTGCATAGCCTGACGGTTTTCTCGTTTACGTGCTACTATAATGATCTGAAAGATTATGTAAAATTATACCTATAAAAACGATAATAAAACAATAATGATACCTATGACACAGGTACCTACTAACAACTATTATTCACTCTGTGCTATTGATTTATAAGGTTTATATTTATTTTCCCAATGAATCATGCTTTTCCCGATTATATAAATTTGACAGAATAGTTCTTCATTGCATCAATAGACAGATAGATAACTCTTTATTGTACACCAAGAAATTTACATCAATGAAAGGAATTGGGAGATACAATTGTTCTAATGTACAATAGGTTGCCATAAAACTGGAAGCGATCTCTTCCAGGCAACCTTGCAGGCCAGGAAAAAATGTGCTTTTCTTGCCAATGAGAAATGTGTGTTACTGAATCACACAGAGAAATCGATGGGAGGGAGGACGCAAGTACATATTTACTTGACTGAGCACTCGTCTGGTCAGCGTGGTAATAGCAGGCCAGTCATTCAACATTGGGAGATGCATATATGTCCAACTACAGCGAACTGCGATTGAATAATTGATTGATTGAGCTGGCCGTCTATAGAGATTGTTAATAGTGAATATGACACCATTTAGCTATAGGGTGTGTCATCTGAGGTGGGACTGGGGTGGGTCTAGGTGGCGTTGTGTTGATGGTCCTAGAATATTTATTTTATTTTCAAGCCAAACTGTGAAATCAGTATTTAAGTACTAAAGGAAATAGCATCCTATATATAATTATTTTTTTACTTTCAGAAAACTCATGGTTTTTAGATATTGTAGGATCGCCAAGTTTGTAGAAATCGGTTACGTAAGATAATCTTCAGGAAAGATTACTTCTACATTTATCTATGATAGACAAATTAGCAGTTTTTATAGTACTACGTCGTTACCGTTTTTATGGTAGTTACGGCATTAAATATTCCATTATTGAAAAAAATGAGTAGATATACTTAAGAGCCTTACAAAATGTTGCTACTTCGGAAAATTTAAGCAATAATGATTTAAATTGTTTTATTTTATTATTAATTGCTACAGCTTTGCCGCCTCTCTATACTCCTTGACATAAGTAGACGGACTCGATAATTATAACAAAATAATAACTTAGCATAAGGAAATGAACAAGTTTATTCAAATTTTCCATTTGTATTTATTCTATAAGGGCCTGACGTGGGTGGTTTATAATTATATATACGTCATTTTTTTCTATGTATAAGTACTAGTTGTATAGAATAGAAATTGGTTGTAAAGCAAGCGGAGGGGTACAGAAAAAACAGAATTTCATTTGAAGCCAATATTTTTGAAAAATGTCGCGATAAAGATTGCTGGTTATAGCGAGGCGGGATCTTCGTACTAAGCCTAAACGCTTCATACAAACATGTTTGTGCACTAGTCAACAGATTTATCAGTACCTACACTACCTACTGATAAACAACACATTCAATATGCGTCACCCACATATACCTCAGTGGCGTCACCAGTCACTACTGTTTTGCTGACTTCCTAAAACGTCACACTTAGACTATAAACATGTTATCAATACTGTTACGTGAAGAAATAGATTGTAGAACTTTGACACTCCGTATCTTTGTTTTATGTAGGTCATAATGTTAGTATTTCATCATTATTTTGTGGACAAGAAAGGATTAGGTACAGATATTTTGTTTTAAATTTCATAAGCTATTGTAAACGCTACTATTGTAATTTGTATAATGGTACATTAATATTCAACATTAGATAAGAAATTGGAAGCGTAAAATAGTATTTTTCACGTTATTATTATTCTTCACAGTAATGTTGATTCCGGAGGCCTTGGCACTCAGAATAGAACTATTCATTCAGCAGTGTTGTCGCGTCAGGCAGCTAAAATATCATCCAGGAAATGTGTCAGAAACACGTGCGTGTTCTGGGTAATTTGAATAGGCATTTAAAGACTATACAAATAAATGCAAAATTACACACCAACTTTTCACCAGGACATTCCTCCGAATTGTTATTTAGCTCTTTACTAATATCTGAGATAAGTTTAGTTTTAAAATACTCACATTCAGTGATGAAGAAATTGAGCAGCGTAAGAGCAACAGTATGTCCTGAGAACATGTAGTCGCCACACGTGCGTACGCCGCGCACAGACATGCCGGCGCCGCTCCAGATGTCATAGGCCTGACGCAGACGCCGACCCCACACCGTCAGGTCGTCGGCCGGCGGGTACGAGCGCGGCTCGCACTTCAGGTGTGACCCTGGCACTGACAGCGATGTGATCAACATTGTGAAGCACCGCAGGAGGAACACCGTCCCAGCAAGCGCAAAGAACCTCCGTAGAATTATAAACCTGCATAAAAAACACTCGATGTATAATTTGAAATGAAAATAACTTAATACTTAAAATATCCTTGGTGTACGAAGTGTATTGTATTAACACATCAATTCGCTAAATTTTTGGGAACGAGTCTATTACCGGCAATAAGGTACCTTTTTGGGACTGCATTTTCTGTTTAGTGTCGGATTGAGAACAGTTCTTAGTTTCACCTTGTACGACAAGCATGGGGAGAAAAGTCTGACGGAAACCGCCTTACTTCAAATTTCAATAAAACTTTACTAAAATGATGCCTACACAGCGGCAGATTCAATATCGCGGGTTAAAGATTCCAGAGATATCTTAGCAAAGATTCTACAAGGAATCTTTCATTATCCAATAAAAACTGGTTTCAGTTGCAACTGGTGTGGAATTCCTTAAGCTCATCCGGCCTAGTTTAATACGTAATACTAAAAATTGATTTCGTCGATAGAAACGGCAATGAATTACAATTAAACTGGGCAATCAAATTAATAACCTTTAGTATTTTAACTAACCGAGGTCTTCTTGTTTTACGTAAATAAAGTACATTTTCATGCAACTCAACATTAGGCACTTTTCGACGAACTATTAAGTATTTTGCGGTGAGGGTTGCTTTTCAATGTGGTAATTAATAAAATTGATAAACCCACGCATGCTTTCCATTAGGGTAATAGTAACCGGAAAATGGTGACCGGTGGCATTAGACACTGTCGCGGTAAAACTATTTATTATTACCATGTTTCTGTCGACCAATGACTGAGTTGTCAAAGAACACGACATCTAAAAATAATGTCTACCTTCTTTTAGGTGCTGTGTATTTCTCCCCCCATCATTATCACTGTAGGGAAGTATTGCCTTGTACATCACAGTCTCTCATACAGTACTAGCGCAAACACTATGTTATGTAATGCCTGTAACATTACCTGTTAGGTTACTGTTACAGAAGGCGTTACTTTCTTCGACATATTGCGTGGCACATAACATTAAGGAAATAATCTATCCACCTAGATGGAACATCATGATTGCTAGAGACCAGATGAACTGTCTTTAGTGCCGTATTGAAACTGACTTCAAGACTTCTATAAGTATTTCATATTCTAACTACCGTTGGGTTAATATGGCGGAAAACGCATATCGTTTTATATAATTTGAATTGATCCGTTCCGTCTAAGCAAAGCGATCTTGTTTGTCAATCCGCACCCGGTTACCAAATAGTAAATGTTGGTAATTAAGTTGTCTTTAGTGTCATTACTAGCTCTGATTAACGCGGGGGTGAATGGGAGCGTGAAGCGTATATACTTAAGTAAATATATTTAAGTACTGTGATCAGAGCCTCATCAAGTTAACATGATCATATCGTCATTACAGTCATGAACGCTTCGTCTACATTAAGATTTTCCACGACAGATACTTGGCTTGCAGTAGAAGGAACAAAATTAGTTATGATACCTACACTAGTTTCACTCATGGAATTGACAAAAGCAGTGGTTCTATATATAAACTAAGCCCTTCGTTTATCAAGGGGCTTGACGTCTTTGAGGGTCACATCAACAAAGCGTTTACATTTTATGATATTGTCAAGAATGTTTACTGCGTATCCATTCGCTGCGTACTTACGTATGTGATAATAATGATAATGCTGCGCGATTTGTATTTTATTGAGGCGGAAATGGTACCTACACAAGTTTATTATGCAAATATTATTTTATGTATCAATTTGTGTACGAATTTTGTGACGAGGAATACACAACTAAGGTAAGGAAGGCGTAGATGTATACGTCATACAATAGCGCGTAGAAATAACAAGTCTCTATACTAAACGCAATTCCAATGAGAGAGTAGATGGAATAATCAAAAAGAACCGGTTGATTGATACAAAACAAATACACAGAAACATGTAGTTGGTACATTTACGCATGTGGATAAACTGGACTATGTTATGATAGAAATAAACATTACGCTCATAACTTTTAGTCCCACCGCCCGGTTTCACTTAATATTTTAGACCTTTGAGATTTTAGAAAGGAATTTAGGTCAAGAAACATACAACGAACGATATATGTATATACCGCGTTGTGAAAGGATTGGGGAGTGATAGAAGGATGAGGATGTAGTAGAACTCAAAGAGAATACAATACTACTTCGAACTGACAGTAGCTGTAGCTGACATTCAGTGCCCCTCGTGAAAAGTCACTTATCATCCACGTGAGAGTGGATAGAATCGAATCCAACAGAACACTGAATGTAGACATATTTTATGAAAAGACTAGTGTCATTAGTGTAAGTGTGAGGGGATATTTATGTAGGTCATAAAGAATGTTGACATTGTGGTATTACACTGACATTGTGCACGAGTGTCTTTTTATCTCCCAATTTGGTCCTATCTGACATATTGTCATTATTGTATTGACATCTAGTATTTACCTAATTCTTATGATTTGCGTCAGTTTCTTTGCCTGCCTTCCATTTGACATTATTCGCTTGACATTTGTATTATATTGGACATTTTTTTAATTTTAAAGTGTTTATAATGCAATTTAATGTAATGCCTAACGTAATCTACAGCAGCGCCTTGGTGTATACTGTAAGCTTATATTGCTAACACTAACAATAAATAAATAAATAAATTTGAGTTATGAGTTTATGACTGAAATTGAGCAAAATTGTTTCAATCGCCATTGTATGTTTCACAGTCAGTTCTTAAAGGGATTTGCCATTGTCTTGAATGTCACATCCTATATCATGTGACCCAAACGAACCCATAAATTTTAAAAATGCTGGCTCTACGCCTTTGATGAGAATATTTAAATTAAAACTTCAACCGTCGCAAAAGTTTAAAAAAGGACAGACAACAAAGATGCATCGATATGTTTTTATTGGCACCCCAAGAACAAAGTCTTTGTGCATGAGGGCAAGTTATTGACGTTGACGTAGCGTAAGTACACAAATGTGTTTGTACACTTTGTACTCGGTAACTGTGAATCATATCGTATGTAGATAAATACTGAGTCAGAACAAACTTCGATAAGTAGGTAATATATCATGTTCCTAGGCGAAAAATATTGAAGTTTGGACACTTCATAACATTTATGTTTATTTATGTTTAATAACAAGCTATTCCTCTTTGCCCCTTTTGGTCTTTACTCTTTTCCGTAAATACATACCTTGAAATCTATTATTGATGGAGCATCACATACAATTTACGGCCAGAATATCGTGCATGCACTAGTAAAAAGTAAATAATGTATTTATGTCGCGAGCTATAAAAAGTGAATGAGCAGTAAAGAGTTAGAAAATACGAATAACTGTGTGCAATAACGTAGTAAGGCATACGTGTGTAACTAAGTAAAGAATCTATAATATGTACAACTTTCATTTACCAAATGAATGTTGATATCATAAAATGTTGGTGTAATAAACTTTTGATAATTTAATTAAATCTAGTGCTGTTGACATATTGATAGAGTTGATCTAATGAACTGTTGATATCTCGCATGTATCCTGAATTGTGAACCCAGTTCGCGATACCATGGTTTAGGTACTTGTCTAATTGTGGCATTTCTCCCAATATTTACTACTTTGCAGTTAAATTGTTGCATATGTAATAAGTGAATTAAGATTTTCAGAGTGCCAAATATTTCGAAACATGTGCGTGTCCATTTTTGGCATACACAACATCTAGGTATTTGAGACTAACAAGTCACGATGTTCCAGTGACGTGCGTTGTAGACTTTTTCAATAGGATATGGATATAGGAAAATGTATATGTCTCTATATATTACTACTATGTATAGTACATATAATATGCATATAAAATACATATAATTTATCTGATTATATGCACTTTGATAATACTTTAATAATTTGAAGTACCTACTTACTGACCCAACTCAATGTATTCAAGTACAAGTTATTCATCTGATTTGGGTAGGGTATGCAGTTTCTCTATAGAATGCATGTCACTAGTCACTGCGACCTTCATGCTTTAGCTCAGAAGTCTAATAACATTTATCAAGTACGGCATACCTAACACTTGAATTCTTGACGGATTTCACATATGCAGGTAGGTAGGTTTTCATATTGCGTTGACCGAACTTGTCCAGTTTTAATTCTATTGATGTTATCACGAAATAAGTAAACAAGTATTTGTCCCACAGTAAACAATGGACGCATACCGCGTTTTGGTCAGCCATTTTTCATTATCTTTGTATTGTTTACAAACAGTACCTAAGTACGTGTGGAACGCATGCTAACCAATCCATGAAGAACTGATTTTATTGCACACAGTTGAACCAGAATCTAGTAGGTATGGCAGACTTAATTTGAATATAATAGCGTTTCTCAATGATTGTGAAGAAGGAATATTTTGTTGCGACTTGCGACTTCTTGAGCAATATAACAGGCAACCAAGGGCAAAGTCTGGCAATATGAACTATTGGCAAAATTTAAAATTCCGAATTAGTTTCCACAAGAAAAACGTGAATTTGTCGGGGTATCCCAATTTTATAATGGGTTTACCCATTTTCATAATGGGTTTCCCTTCGACCAAGTACTATTACCTGGTCACAGGTCTAAATTTGAGGGCGGCAAATTTTGAACATCATAAATAAGTTAACGAGTAGATCAATACATTGAATGTAGCAGTAGATTTTACGACATAAAATATATTACTTGTGGTAGGCACGTACGTATAAAACTCCGTTGTACGTTAATTTAAAGTTGGTTCAACTAGGACATCCGTAAATTAATGAACCTTATTAAGCATTTAATGTTTTGCGCTACTATCTTATAAAATTTAATTAGAGCATTTGAAGTACGCGTGACTGCGGCCACCTTATACAAAATATCAGTAAAATAATGTAGGTACCTAAGTAAGTAAGTACAGAACTTGCGCTCTTTATGGACACTTAAGCAATCGGGAGGTAGTACCTTTACCTAATATTATGTAAGTGTTTATGTGTTCACTCTAGTGATGAAAGCGACCTAGCAAACACGGCAATGCATGCCAGAGTAATAGAAATAGCCTCAATTATCATTATATCACGCGTGCTTTGCTTGTGCTGAATTGCTGCGCGAACAGGCTCTGAGGTTCTTTCCCGCCTGTTACAAGATCGTCTTGGCATTCTAAAATCTTTTTCATATGAAGTTTACAAAGGTCTGCCTGTCTTTAGGTCTTTCGTTGTCGGAGCCTCGCACCCCGACAGAACCGGGGCCCTCTGTTACGAGATGACCCTTCGGGTGTATGGAGCATGGTGTCCCCGTCTAGTATGGGAAGTCGCATTTTGCGCCGCCGGTGCGGCCTGCTTCTGCTAGGATGACAGGCGGCTCCACACGTCACCGACAGGCCCGCGCTCATGGAGGACGGAGGTCATTCTGCGACCTCCGAAGTCCGAGTCGCCTCCGTTCATCGCCGGATGTGCGGGTTCGGAGTCTTCTCCGAGCCCGTTCCGCCGTCTCCTTCTCAAGCATTACTTGCTCGCTGAAGGAGGCGGCGGCAGCCCAAGCGCTCGCGCAGCGTACCATCGCCGTGAGCAAGGTGGCGAGTGAAAGAACTCGCACTTTAAGAGCCGCCACTAGGACCAGCCTCGACATCTTCTACGCCAGGCAAAATAAGTAGCTGCCTGCAGTTCTACCTGCATGTTTTCTTAACAGAAAGTTACTTATGCATTTATAACATTTTAGTATGAATTATTGTTATACATACCTATGTTTATGGAAGAAAAGTACGGCAAGCCAGATGGCCATGAGGAAGGAGCCGGTAATTTCACACATATCAAAAGCCCAGGGGATGTGTGGCACATTGTCTAAGAACAAATCTGGCAGTGGGGGGTACTTCTTCATATCTGGCACCTTGTCATGCACTATCACCATCACTACAGCTGTCACCCATGTCACCAGGAAGAGATAGCCTGGGTGAAATGATAAACATTACTCGCACACATTTTTACAGCAATTTTTTTTTCATTACCACTATTATGAAACTTTCATCTGAAACTTCAGGGCATAATGAAATACAAACAAAAGACATTCATTTGACATGTCATTATCTATAATTCCTTTCCATAGGGTTCAAACTGAATAAATATAGGATCATGTGCCATCCTCAGGCACAACTTCTAAGATTTTTTCATGGTACAGTTTGCAAAATATTTCAGATGTACGTTTCATGGTAGGCCTATGGATTTCCAAATGCCACATAGTTAGCAATGCAAGTAAGAGTTATGTAAAGCAAGTTGTTTGCTGAACTAACTTCACAGTGTTTGTCCATATATGTCCATCCTTTTTATATGACATGAATGAAACAACGCATGCATGAAACTTTAAAACTATGCTATGCATAATTATGGTTTTTTTTAATATATAGTGATTCAAGAGGAAGTTAATATATGTTAAAACATCATGCTATGACCAGGAGGTGCGGAGTAGGAATCAAACTTTTGCAAAAACAGGGACCATCTCTTTTGTGATGCAGATGTAATGGCTTTTTTTATTTAACTTTGGTGGCAGACAAGCATATCGCCCAGTTGATGGAAAGGGGTTACCGGGGCCTATGGATGTTCACAACACCAGTTGTCACACTCATGGAGGATGAACTGTGAAGGGTGAAGGTTAAGGTTAAGAAAGTTTATGTGCTGTCAGTGCAGAAAGCAAAGCAAAGTTTCTTCCCACTGACAACACAAAACCTCTCCAGTTAGCTCTGGCTACCCTACTCACTGCCAGAAACACAACACAAGGTTATTATTAGCTGCAATATTTTCTAGGACAGGGGCACTTCCGTGGTTAAACTGCTCAATTAGGGCAGGGGATACCATCCATTAAAATTGTTATTGGTAAAATTCTATTATGTAAATATTACATTGCCTTTAGAGTTGGTGAGTGTGGTTAAGTCAAACTCAAACTGATAAAATGCATGCATTTTAAATTGTATGGGAGAATTATTATTGATGTTATTAAATGGCATTACTTTGTTTCAGGTTAAATTAATGATACACATGTTTTGCAACTATGTAGGAGTGACGCGACAGAAGCAGCACTAGTATTCATCACACATTTTTGGCCACCACCCTAAACATAATCACAACATGCATAAAGTACTTAATGCTTAGGTATATTTACCTAGGGCTATTGCAGTCTTCCATATCTCTGGTTTCAACCTGGAAGCTCTGACTTCTGGTGTGTAGGTGGAAACGCATTCTGAGTCTCTTCTATATACTTCAGATGGTAACTTATTATGTAGGTTGTAACTCAAATGTGACAGATTAGTTCCAAGAAAGTTTATGTTTGTCGACGGATTGCTGAGAGCATCATCACAAAGACCGAGCTCAAACATCGCAGTGCGGTTGTGTTTTTGTAGTTTTTTCACTAACAGAATGAATCTTTTCCGTTCACCTAGTTTTAATTGATCGAAAGGAAAATCATAAAAATCCCGATCAACAAAGGACAGAAGACACTGACCGTCAATATCATGACATTTACATATATCTGTTATTAAACTAGATATTTTCTCTTTGTGTAATAATTCTAAAACTTCTTTGTTACTCCAGTTGACAATATCTGACTCCATGTTCATCAGTTACTCTTACTAAAGCACACACAATAATTGTTTTTTAAATGTATCTTGAATAATTTGAAGGAGTGTAAGTGTATACAAACAACACTCAATAGCAGATCACAAAACTGAATGTATTTGTTTTAAAAATTTAATAATCCATCGCGGAATGAAGTGACGAGTGACGTGACTCTTTGACATCAAAAATATGTCATTTTACAACTGTCACAATCACGAATGTTGTCATTATCAATAACACCACAGATAATGAATTCATTTAGTCGATTTATTTGTTTCGACTTAAAACAGTTTTCTGGTAGCTTTCCTAAAGATGCACTAGATGGCGCAACCAGTACTTTTGGTAAGAAGAGTGTGATGTCACATCTAGTGTTCCGTAATGGACAAAATGTTCGTCGGTTCTTGGAGCATATTGGTAGCCTAGTGGTATGGGTAATGGACTGCCGAGACGAGGTCTCGGGTTCGATTCCAGGTTTTTCCATGGCACACTCAAATGACTTTCGATGCTTTTCGAAGTTATGTGCGTATTTATCGCAGGTTTATAAGTGCTCGGTTAATCGCAATAGGCTTGATATTACATTGGGACTTAAACATAAACTGGCGAAATGTGGGTGCTGGCACCTCAGCATACCCCTTCGGGGATATAGGCGTGGGTTTATGTTATGTTATGTTTTGTCCATTATTTAATCACCTTCTTGCAAATGTTTTTCATTGTTTTGTAATAAACATCGTTCTTCTATTTTCTCAGGTAGCAGACAAATACACGGCCCACCTGATGGGAAGTAGTGAGTGGCTGTCCTGTTACCGTTTATACAAAAATAAGCAAATAATTAGTCTAGGACCTAGGACATTCTGCACAATGCTATATAAACCAATGAAAGCCTAGTTTTAGCTAGGTCAGCCTAATACTATTTCACCACTTACAAACCTAAACTGTTTTCTACTAACTTACTAACTCCAGAAAACACTGCAATCTGTATCTGAAACTTACCACCTGGCCACTTTAATGGATTGTCTGCTGCTGAAATCTATTTCCGTTTCGGCGCTCGCATGTGGGATTATTATACATCTGGAAAAGATCTTTACCCATGACATCGTATATTTGACGACCTCCGTGGCGTGGCGGTAGTGTACGCGACTGCTACGCTGGAGGTGCGGGTTCGATTCCCGCTCAATGCAAATATTTGTGTGTATGTAATATGAATATCTGCATTGGTCTGTGTGTTTCTATGTATACCATGTATGTATTTACAAAAAAAAATGGGTCTAAGTGGCGGTGTAGATTGTCCTAGAATATTTATTTATTTATTATATTTTCATGTTGAGTGTTGGGGGTATGCTTCGAGGGCCCAAGTCAACCACGCTTATTAGCGGGTACTCTTGCTTCTAGAGGAAGCGATCAGACGGAATCAGCTCCCGTAAAAGTCAAATTAAAGATGGAAAGGATGAAAAGGAAAGTGCCAACTGTGGTTGCAAACTGGGATTTCCGCTGATGAAGATGTCCCTCAGTTAAATAAGTCATTAAAATAAGCTTTCAGTTTAGTTCAGTAATAAAAAAAATATTATTGAATAAAAGTTTTAATACAGTGATTTAGTTCAAAATAAGTACTGTCTGCAGACAATATTATAATTATTATAGAATCATCATATTACTATTACAAAAATAAATGTCTCATTAAATCTCATATTTATCATAATTGTGATTTGTGTTTGAAGATTGTTTATGGTATTATTCTTAGTAACCTAAGTAACACAGTAAATAACACAGTGGATAACAATAACAGTAACTTGTTGAATGGAATGAATCAAAAATACATCAATAAATGCCGGACAAGTGCAACCCATTTGCCTTCTTTGAAGTAATAGGAGATCGGAAGATTTTTTTTGTCGTGAAAAATAAACTATTTATTTTTACCCGTTTATGTACTCAAAATCATGTTATAATATTGTTTGTAGTAGGGATTTCTATCCTCCAAAACGCCATGGTATCATATGGCGCGTGACGTCTACTGTATTCAGCCATGTCTTGATTTCTTTTTAGTTTTATGGATCAGATTTTTAGGAAAGTTTGTGGTGCATAAAAGAGCCAATAAACTCAAAACTATATTATAAAAATAGCGAAGGACTAGATACCCAAAAATGCATGAATTTTGTTTGTGATAAACAAGTTCTACGAACATTGACGACGATTGTATATGGCTAAACACGTCGGACATAAATATTGATTTTAACATCGTGCATGCATGTATGTATAACACGTGTTTAACACAAATAAACGATTTGATTATATTGATGTCTCCTGCGTACATTTATTTAATGAAAAAACTATTCTCGCAGGAATGTGACTGCACCAATGATTGCTCACGTATGACGTCACGCACTGTGATTCGTGTTTTAGTACAGATTAAATATATTGTAAATAACAAAAATTTACTTCTTTATTAAAAAATCATTAAACGAGTTGTTATATATAAATCGTATATATCGTAAACCAGTATGTTTATATTATCCAAGTACATTTTAGATTTTAATCTGATTACTGTCCGATCTCCTATTGTGAATGCAAACATGTCCATGCAAATGAGCCGTAACAGCACATAATACATAGGTACTAACATGGCTCAACTTTCATAAAATAAAAGCATGAAATAAAAGTGATACTCATACTATACAAAAATGGAAAAACAATCAAATCATATTAAAACATAAAATAAGGTGCATTTTACCATTTATAGTTCAACTTCAAGCGCACCTATAATTTACCATTTGTAATCGAATTTCACCTCTAACAAGTACTTCACATTAACTTGTGCTATGTCATATACGATGAATCTGAACTCGTGCTAAGGAAATTATTGGTGAACATTAGACATTCCTGTGTATAATATATTCCAGCACAGAACATTCATTCAATTACGAACATAAAAATTTAACAGTAAAAAACTTCATCACAGTTAATAATGAAACAGTCGCCTCAACAAGTGTGTTCAGCGAACTATCTGAGTTAATATCATCCTAGCATTCGGAATCCGGGATCCCGGATTCAGTCGAACTGCGAAGCGGCTGAACTTAGTATTTTCCGTAATAACTTAGTAATAACTTAGTATTTTCCGTGAAGCGACTGCCATATGACCTCCACAATCCAATGGCAATATCGAAGTTCTTGTAACTAGTTGTCAAACTTTTTTCAGAGTTCAAACTACCCTGACAATTCCCCTTTTTTTCAAACTTTTCTTCTTAAATCCTATTGGCCCAATAATTGGCTATAGCAATACCGTTTTCCGTTGCTCTACCTCTGTACACTTGTACCAAGTGTACAAGTGTACAAGTGTAGGGGCACAGTGAGCAAGAGAGCAAGTGCGACCCTGACAATTGCGATTCGTGTTGGTATGACATTGTGATTAATGTTTTAAGACCCATCCTAAGATCCACCTGACTAGTGCTGTGCTTTTAATCTTGCAATATATTAACCCACTCAGTGGCAACTTATCCACAAGCTGTTCTGTTGGTCACAATATTTCCGTACACAAAGGAATTGATCGCGAGTTCAAGTCCCATCCTGAATGTGTCTAAATCTAAATGAAATCTTTAGTAAAGGATACTCGTTATACAGCAGCGAAGAGTTCACCTTGCGTTGGATAGGTTTTCCCAGTGGCACAATGAGCCCGTCATCTAGGATCCGGTTCTGCTCCGGATCTGGCATCGTGGAGCCCAAACCCCAGGCGGAATGCATGTTGGGTGGCAGTTTCACGTTCTCAGCTCCTAAACACTCTTTCCTGTACAAATTAGATAGTTCATTATGAATAAGTGTATATCTGCTACTTTTTTTAGTTAGAAGTTATATTATGTACATATCTATGTGAAATTGCGTTACTTTACTTTCCTTTTTCAGCAATAAGTTGCGATGAAAAGGGCTTTGTATCCCAATTTGTATAGTTGTGATACATAATGTAGTTTCCTCTTATATTATTGTATAAAAATAAACTTTGATGGTTAAGCCAACATGTGTTCCACACTACCTTAATGAATATAATGAAGTACATACTAATTGATCAAATGACAAGTACTCACATATTGCCGAGCGCAACTTCACAAAGCAGCATGAGACCGATGTTGCTGACCTTGGTGGTACAACAGTAATTAGCAGACTTCGACACCATATCAGCGAAGTATATCCCTTTGCCGAACATGTAACCTGTCACTGGGGCTTCTGGTGGCGCTATGCGAAGACCTGAAGTTGACCACATAATATGCAATTATTTAATCACTTGTTAAAGGTAGATAGTAAAGTTGAATGTATGGGACCCAACAAAACCCTTGGGGCCAAGCCAACGTCACGTGCAAGCCGGTACACCTGCTGATTGATGGGATGATATTCCTCACAGGAATTACAGGTTAGAAGACAGTCGCTCCCATAAAAGACGCATATGAGTTGAAACCACATTATTTGTTTTACCGCATCATTAGTTTTCATAAGCTGTTTGATAACGCTGAAGAACGAAAATAAAGGGTTCCAGTTTCGGACATTCACTTTTCCAATCTAAATTAATTATCCGATGATTCGGAAATAGTTCAGGGAAGTTTATGTGAACATATTGGACCGCTAACTAGTAATTTAAAAGCAACACGAACCTTGAGAAATGATTCCTGCAAAGTTGGTGACGCGCGATCCGTGCCACAGCAGGCGCCGGTTGTGGAGCTTGCGGAACGGCTTGTAGCGCTTGTCCTCTCCTTCGCGAACCACTTTGTATACCTACAACAGTTATTAATACTTTTAGATACAAGTTAGATCGATCATCTTTGTAGCACTTAGTGGCGAGTAGTCAAACTATAATGAAAATATGTTACTCTTAATAGCCTATGTTACTCACGATGAGCTTTTTCAATGGTGAACGAATTTTCAATTTTTGAAATCGGTGCAGTAGTTTTTAAGTTTATTTATCACAAACATACACACACATACAAATTTTCCTCTTTGAAATATTAGTGTAAACACTTGTAAAGTATATTTTTAAGGTTCAAAAGGCGAGCTTGTTGCTGTCAATCGAATACTTTGAGATCAAAAGGTGGAAAAATAATACATTAATCTCCCGTAAAAGGTATTATAATACATTATTTGTTTGCGGTGTTGGTTCCATGTGGAGTAGACTAAGCCAACCCATCTCTTAACGTGGATGTTACAAGGCAACTAATAGGATTGTTGTCTGTCCGACAGTAAACATAATATGACAAAGTGTCGGTCGTAATAAGAGAAGTCGAGGTATAAAGGCTGTACCTGTTCTATCGACAGTGAGTAATTGCGATGCGTGTCGGCGTGTGTGTTCTGCAAGTATTCTTGTATCATGGTGAAGTCGGGCGATCCTGTCAGAACGGGCGCGATGTCCGCCTTCAGTTTCAAATAGTGGGCCGATATAGGACTAGTTTCCTTGGGCTTTTCATCATCTGGTTTTTCATTAGCTGTAATAGATAGTAAGTGTAAACAACAGTACTAAAGAACGAACTTTCAAGTCCCTCTCAAACTGATATGATACTAGATGGTTAATAAAAAAAAATACCTGTCTGCATCAAGTGGTAGGCTATCTCTATCTCGAGGAGGTTGTCCAACATGGCAGTCTTGGACTTGATAAGCTCTAAATTGTCTAATAACGGTGCGTTGTTCACGCCGAAATCGTGAGGAATCAATGTGAAAAATCTGTAAGGGATTACATATAACTACTAAAGTCACAAAAAAGTTCCAAACTTAAATTTGATAGGTTTGGTCTTCTATAAGTATACAACTAAAAGTTTTTTCTTGTCAAAAATTCTAGCATTAACACTTATCAGTACCGTCCTTGAATCAAAATTCAATGTTTCTATTTTAAAAATACATAGATGTTGAACTGACCTGTTGGTAGCATCTATGATCTTGCTCTGACTCGTGGAACCCTTTTCGATATAATTCATTAGCTCCGACAATACTTTGTACCCAGACTTGATCTGCTTTTTAGACAATTTTCCTAGTGGCATCTTCTCAGTGTCCAACTAAAAGAAGTGAGGATAGTTTAGTAAAATATAATATGCCAGTTTTTTACAATAACAAGCTACTTGCAGCTCTCTACAACATTATAACCTGACAAAACTTTGAATATAAACATACTCGTATACACATACTCGTATACACATACACACCTCAAATTCTAGTAGGGTTTTTTTCATGAGTTGAACATCAAATATTTTTATAACGAGTTTCTGAACTACTTCAGGCAGATCACAGTTCTTATCCACTTTGAGTTCCAATGGGGCTTCACTTTCACCATAATCCATGTCCAGCGGGAAGTATTTTCCTGGCACCTGGTAAAAGATAAGGTATATAAGAAGAACAAAGAAGTCCCCCTCCCTTCGTTGTAAGCATAAACATGTATGTGTGACAGAACGAAATAGTGCGGAAAATTCTAAATACGAGAAGGAGTAAGCTAGCATCTAGACATATTTGATATAGGAGGTGCTAAAAGAATAAGTACAACAAAATGAGTTCATTTAAACATGTTGGTTCATTCATGTCATTGTCAATATTGTATACCTATCGGCACGGATCATGGTTGATTGCTTAGATATGATCTATGATTGTGGATTTGAGCTCATTGCACTACATGCTATACTGAAAGGACAGTTCAAAAACGCGTACTACGCGTGTACTGCATTTTTAGCATTTTGGGACCACAACTTGTGCTTATACCACAGCACTTTGCGGAATAGGTAATGTCGTAAGCAATAAACAAACTCTTACTTCTTACAAGGACTATAAGTTTATGCATTTTTTGAATTCTAGGTGTTAAAAGGAACGTCAAGATATGTATCGTTTTAAGGTCCAACCCCACCAAACGGACCGCACCAGCCCGCATCGCATCGCATAGGAACTGACGCAGCCACATCCGATCGCATCCAGCCGAACGTCGTCGCATACTATAGGGTACCCGGTTCGCTTGCGAACGCATTCCTTTTGAGCATCAAGTTTTCTTCAATGTCCATAATAATAGGGTGACGACAGTCCGCAGTGCGCGCAGTTTCCAGAATGGTTAACATTCTCGCCTCTGAGCGCACGCGACCGTATCCGGACGAATCCGGTAACAAATGGATGGAGCAGACCGGCCGCAGTCAAGCTGTCGTGCGTGACTTGGTAATATAAATTTTAAACACTGTGATAATAAGATTTAATTTCGTTGTAAGATTGTAAAATCCGTTCCAATGCGATGTGATGCGATCCGTTTGCTGGCGTTGGACCTTTATATAGCCAATGAGATGAAGGTGCCTTTCGTTGGCTATATAAAGGTCCAACCCCACTTACACGAACTTACACAACAATTACACGAAATTAGAAAATAATAATATGATTAAAAACAGACTTGACATTCAAAAATTCCGTTTAATTGTCAAGGATATATCCAGCTGTGTTGAAGATCGTGCTTTATTTACTGATCGATATGAAATATGTATCAAAATTAAATTTCATGAAAAGAATTACCTAAGTATCGTAAACTATATTACAATGAATCGTTATTATACAAATAGTGTAGATTATAATAAAATAATGTACTGTTTAAAGATTCGTTAAGTGAAAATATATTTGATTTACATTATTATTACATTATATTACCTTCACAAAATTGTTTCTGAACTCCCAAGGGTTTTCTGTTTTCTCCATGTACAATTCCTTAAATTTATCGACAGCTTCCCGTACGGAGTTGCAGTTTTCTTCTTTGGTCCCGCCTATGGACGTGCCGATACGCCCCCATGACCGGAACAGATAGCAGCTAAGGTAGAGAGCGTCATCATGAGACACAGAATACAATCATCAAGGCGTGCAGATGGCCGGCGTGACGCTCAGCAGATAAAGGAGCATGCACAAGTTCGCAAAACATTGATGATGTGATGTCATTTCTGTCCCTCAAGGACCTCTAGCTACCTACTCACCAGGATACTATCATAGCTTAAGTACACATTAGTAAAATGTTTACATCGTCAGATTTCTTTATCACAGCGAGACAAATATTTTTTCTGTATTAAGGGCCCAGATCGTGAAAATCACCGAAAAGAGTGTTACGATATTTCATATTTAACTTATTTAGATATGATTGATATCAATGATAATTTGTATATATTACAATCAAAGACCAAAATATATGTTAGTCTTATATTAAATCCTTAAAACCTAATAATTGCTATATAATAAACGTCAACAAACGCACAAAATTTGACAAAAATGCAAAAACATGCCTTCGTATTCTTCAAATATTACCCAATAAATCAACACAAATTGATAAAAAGAAACACTTTTTGAACACTGAAGAAACCAATACTTAAACCTATGTACTTTTTTTTGTACCTTTACAAACAAAGACTTCCTCTTTTAAAGCCCTAAAATCTAGATATGTTCTACGTAAATTCTCCATAGAAAAATGTATGAAAAATCACGCGCATCCCGATATTATGATTTAGTAACCCGCATCGCTACTGATCGGCAGTACGTTTTTATACTTCAAGGTGACACCACGCGTGTCGTATGCGCCAGCAATATTACGTGTTGTGAATTTGTGTTTTTTGTGAAAAACTGTAAGTATAACATTTTTATAACTAATTCACTTTTAGTAAGTAGGAAGTACCGATATAATGAATGTCTGGAAGAAAACCATGATGGAACTAGATATAAATCGTAAAAAATACAAAATTATTTAGATAGGTACGTAGTTTGTTGAGGAGGTTATTTTATGAACCTTGTAAAGTAGGTATAAATACCGAGGAAAAAAATTACGAGATTTGTGTGAAAGTGTCATGTAAAAATTCTAGTTTTATTTGAGTGCTTTATCATGTCTAAGTACTAATAATAATATATTCGCATTTGTTGTTGTTGTTGCATGTAAATATTGGTTTGTATTATAAGTAATAAAGTCGATTTCTATAGGAATATTCTCATAATAATTAATTTTATTACATAATATAGTTAAATATTCGTTTTCATGTTCATCATATTGTCTAAATATCAGATTGTGGAAGTAGGTATGTTTCCTATCTGAAATAGCATGGGCGTACATACTTCGCTGCCGTCAAAGACGCGCGCGGCGCACCGCGCCTAGAGTCTGGTTAGGGTTAGGGTTGTACAAAAATTACAAAATAAATAAAAGTGGATACTATTGATGATTAATATTTCCAGTATTGAAAATAAAGAAAACCTTCAGGCCGAGACTCCGAGCAACACTGCTACGCGCTGTATAGAGGTAAGTTGTTATACGTAATTAGACTTGTTACATAAACAAACGAACTACCTAGTTAGTGATGGGCGAAGACAAAATCTCAGTACCTATAGATTTTTTCTTGCAATATTTATTATTTTCATTGGGAGACACAAACGAACTACCTAGTTAGTGATGGGCGAAGACAAAATCTCAGTACCTATAGATTTTTTTCTTGCAATATTTATTATTTTCATTGGGAGACACAAACGAACTACCTAGTTAGTGATGGGCGAAGACAAAATCTCAGTACCTATAGATTTTTTTCTTGCAATATTTATTATTTTCATTGGGAGACACAAACGAACTACCTAGTTAGTGATGGGCGAAGACAAAATCTCAGTACCTATAGATTTTTTTCTTGCAATATTTATTATTTTCATTGGGAGACACAAACGAACTACCTAGTTAGTGATGGGCGAAGACAAAATCTCAGTACCTATAGATTTTTTTCTTGCAATATTTATTATTTTCATTGGGAGACACAAACGAACTACCTAGTTAGTGATGGGCGAAGACAAAATCTCAGTACCTATAGATTTTTTTCTTGCAATATTTATTATTTTCATTGGGAGACACAAACGAACTACCTAGTTAGTGATGGGCGAAGACAAAATCCCAGTACCTATAGATTTTTTTCTTGCAATATTTATTATTTTCATTGGGTGACAAACACATTAGTACCTAAATAGTTCTCAATTGCTTTCTCAAAAGAAAATTCTCGTTAAAATCCCATATTTTATGTATGTAGGTATAATAAATAATATTTATTTAACCGATTTTGATGATTTTAGAATCATTAGAATTGTCTTCTAAGCCCGAGTGACATAGAGTAGGTGACGTCATAAAAAACCAACACCTATTGCGTAAAGGAAATTTATAATATATGTAGTCAGATTTATTTATTTTTTGACGTGATAATGTCTTATAAATCGATGAACAAAGGCAACATGCACGAAAAAGTGTCACATTATGTCACGTTAGGGTCAAGCAAGAGCATGGAACAAGCGATGGAGAATAATATTATAATGTTATCCCGTAAAATTATTATCCTAAACCGACTTTACATTTTATACAAAACGTTTATGTTTTTGATCTATGTGTTTCAAAGATGTATTCTAAGGGACTTCTTAGCTATGTTTGAAGAAATTTGGCCCATTCTTTATTTATTATTTTTTATAAAAAAACAATCAAGCCATTATCTTTCTTTACAGGAACTAGTAATTGAAAACCGTCAAGAAGGAAAGGTGGTTGAAGTGGAAGTTGGGCGTAGAGTAGCAGATATTTCTTCTTTTTTTAAAGCTGTTCAGGCCATAGGGGACCGCGGTCCAATGGATTGTAACCTCAGTATAATAGGTGAAGTAAAAGTTGGTCGGGACTCAAAACTCATCATGAAATGTATGTGTAATTAGTATGTGTAATATGAAATTTACTGGTGTGTTTGGTTGAAAGGAAGAAGATAGCATGGAAGTGAATCATCAAATTGTATCTGGTATCATATCATCTGGTGGGAGCTACTTTCAGTTAAAAACATTAACTGCCCTACCAATTATGTCACCTTCATTATATAATGAAATTTATAATACGGTTTGCGATTGATGGGAAAAGACAGGAGCACAATCCATGGCAGAAGCTGTCAAGGAAGAAGCAGAGTAAGCAGTGTCAGTGTCAAATTTTGGAAGGAGCAAATGGAGATGGTTTTATTACGATTGACTACTTCCAGAATTAGTTGATCCTCGGCAGTCACGAAGCGAATTCGTGACGCGCCCAGTTCCAGTATCATAGAGGCTACGAAAGAGAGGAAAGAAAGAACTTTACGTGTTTTGAAAGAGAAGGACGCCTAAGGATTTTGAAATAGACTGAGGTAACTTAACTACCCAGCCGGTCGATTCACGTGCATCCAAAAGTTGTTTTAACTTAGAAATCGCCTTATGGTTTTCTGTTTTAAACGCACTTACTTATCTAGTCTTGGATTGTCATAAATCAATTACTGTACAATTCTTATACAATTTTGAAGAGTTACCTGGTGTAAAGAATCATCAAAATCGGTTTAAAAATACAGCGAATTGAGAATCTTCCTCTTTTTTTAAGTCGGTTAAAAGGGTTTGTTTGCAAAAAAACAAAGTGACATTTTGAAGTCACCACGCTACGGTTTTTATTACGTGAATCGGGCATCTGGTAACATTTTCATTCTGATAGGTTTTGCAATAGCAATTGATTTTATAATCAAATTAGCAGAAATCAGAATTTATTCAGTAATTTATTTAAACAACTTTAAACATTAGAATTTTGAACTCAAATTTTGTTATTGTTTACTTACTTTTAATTTGTATATTAATAATTTATAAACTTGTTTTACAAATTTTTGCACAACCCTAGCACGCTTGGCGACTCATATTTGTTATTGTTTACCTACTTTTAAATTATATGAATCATTTTTATACTTGTGTTTCATTTATTGATATTTTTTTGTAAAACCCTAGGAGATTTTTAAGATATCAAGGTGATCGTAAACAAATAGTAAGTAATTATTTGAGTTTATCCAATAGGCACATATCCTTGCGTATAGATAAACAGTAGCGAGTAAAGGCTCGATGTTATTTCGACCGTACTTGCTACTGAATTTGCAATTATGTTATTGAATGAATATTTTACGAAATAAGAATAAACTGTGGTAGTAAAATTACAAATAAATATATAGTTGGAATTTTAGGTAAGTAGAATACAAAAAGGTGGCTCTCTCTGGGTCATTCACCCGCCCCGGTCGGTTGTTTCAGTAAACAGTAGCGCTGCGGTCGCGCGAAATCGATGTTGCGTCTGGGCAATCTGGGCCCTTAAGATATAGTGGCAATACTGAGAAAAGTCTGCCTATATGCAATAGGCAGACTTTTCTCTCGGTGTAGGGAGGTCAAAATAAGTCAAACAATAACTGAAACAGGCAGAAAATGATAATGATGATGATCAAATGAATAATCAGAACTGCTTTCAAAACACTTACTGTTTTTTATCGTCCGACTCCAGGACCTGTATTTTGTAAAAAGAGTTCTTTTGCGCCACTACATCTGTCTGTGACAGTACCACGGTGTACTTCGTGCCATTTGAATCGCAATAGACGTGAGCTTCGTCGGCACGGCCTGACGCGGGATCTACCGCTGAACCACCTGTTATTTAATAAATTATTAGTAAACATCATCGTCGTCATCGAGACGTGTTTTCCTAACTGCATCAGAGGTCAATGCGAGCTCTGAGCTCTGGATGCGTCTCCGGCTTTTCCTTCTCCACTTCGCACGATCTTGGGCATCTTTAAAGGCGGAACCACACTTCGTTTAGAGTTATTTGTTGTAAAGGCACAATTATCTATATGTGCCTTGTTCACACTAATGAACGTAACAAATATTTGGGCGAATACAGCTAAGCCATAAAACACAACGATGCGTGGCTGCGCCTAAACGTGGAAGAGATACCAGTATAACGTTGTATCCTCTTTATAAATTTCTCATACATAATATACTCTAAGGAGCAGGCAGAGACTATATTTGGTCCCATTTAATAGGATGAGAGCCAGACAGACCTTAAAGCCCGGTCTATACGAAGCTAGTTTCAAACTAGGGTAGCAAGTTAGTGCTAGTAAGCAAGCAAGCTAGTACTTCTGGCTCCGTGTAGACAAAACTATCTTCATTTTAAGCTAGTATGCTAGTAAGCTAGTTTACAAGCCAGGACAGTTTTTAATAGGATGGGGTTCTATTTGCAGGCTAGTAGCGTCCCCCAAATCTACTGTCTTTTAGTCAAGGTTAGAAGATAGTAGTAGAGAGAGGTTACCCAACTATACAGCTTCCGATATCCCTCAGTTGATTCTTACGACCTCAGTTGAATAGGCGGCAACATAAAAATATAACGGGTGTAAGGGAAACGCTCCCGAAGCCGAAGACACATGGTAGTACTACGGGTAAATAAAATTCTGGCGGGGGTCTCAAGTCCGGCAAACATGTCAGTACGTAGAAAAACAATTTTCTTTTTTATCGATCAAGTGTAAACATGAGGAAATTGCCGATAAACGCACAACACTTAAGAATAACCAGGGCCGCAGGACGCTGTTACCAGCTGTTACAAATGAACTCTACGATTTGAACCCAGTAGGGTTACCAAACGCTCAAAATTGATGAGACAGTCTCACTATCACTCCACTCACCCTCATCATTTTGAGATGAGAAAAGACAAAGAGAGACTGAAACAGCTTACAAGTTGATAAAATAGCATAAGAATAATTACAACATCCACTTAAGTATTATGAACACATTTTTATGTTTATGAAATCATTCATGTTGAATATGAGACTGTCTCAAAAAATCCTTTACCTAATGTTAACCTACATTCAAAATTTCCAGCTACGCCCCTGACACGCCCCCCTAATAAATACTTGATAAAATTGGTTCCGTACACAATTTAATTTAAATCTCTAAAAATTGGACATGTCACGCGATCTTTCGCCTTCGTAAGATAAAAGTCGTTACACGAGTGTCCAATAGTACTAATCGTTAGATCTTAGGCAACCTTTGATTCTGATCTGTTAGATTGCTTGATTTCTAATAAAGATAATGTAAACAAAACTCACTAGACATATCATGTCACCCGGATAACATAAACTGCAGGAGGTTCTTCTAAAGTGTTCGTTAATGTAACATTCACCACGGTACCCTAAAATATTTAGTAATAATACAATATTTTTTCTTTCATTTCAAATCGCCACGCCCCTTATTTCGGTTGGTTCCGTAGTAATACTATTTAATGCTAAACTTTCGCAATAATCATTTTAGAAGCATAAAAATATCACAATAAAGTATTAAAAACCATATTCAAAATACCAGGACGACATAAGTTGTGAGAGCGGTTTCTCAAGTTTTTCAAATAACAAAGGTTTACGGTACCCTAAAATAAATGATAAAAATAAAATTCATTGCTCATTTCTTCCTATACCTAAAAAGGGTGAAGGGTGTAATAACTTGCCTTGGAGTATAGTTTTATACCACTATTTTCTGCATTCCTAGTATAAGATGTAGTTTACTGAATTAATCCATATTCATATTTTCATATTAATATTACGAGTATAAAAACGAAAGTAAATCTTTTTGTATGTCTGTCTATCAGTATGTTACGCTTATACGCCTAAACCACTGAATCGATCTTGATGAAGTTTGGTACAGAGATGCATTAGAGCTTGGGAATGGACATAGGCTATTTCTTATCATGAAAGAGGGCGTTAAGGGGAGGGATAGGGGATGACGATGAGAGGAGTGCATAAAAGTTCGCCAAGAAATTGGGTATAGAACTGGCTTAGAGCTCGGGATAAGCTACCTTTTATGAAAAAGGAGAACCAACGGGGAGCGGGGAAGGAAAAGGTACAAAAGGTGAGGAGCAATTGGCACTAGACAAAAATAACTGTATGTGCTTGGTGTTTTCGAATGCGACTGCTGCTTCTCAAAAATTGCTGTGTAGCTGTTGAATTTTACGAGAGCGACTGCTGCTAGCCAAAACTAACTGTCAAGTTGTTGACTGCTAAAAAAGCGATAGCCGCTTCTCAAAAATTGCCGTAAAGCTATTGAATTTTAATATCTCACCAGGCAAAATTAACTGGTGGTAGATCCGAACCAGTACACGGTAGGTAGTCGCTCTCGTTAAAGCTGTAACTGCCTAATAATAAATAATAAGCAAACTCCGGGTTCCGAAGTGTGAGCTTAGGATGCAACCGGGAACCAGCCCGGATGATTATGATTTATGAATCACATCAAAACATTTACATTCATGATTATCAGAATCGCTTACAGCACGGAAATCAAATGTACAAAAATGTAGTTAGCTGCCGCAAGTAGGTATCCGCAATTAAAAAAACACACCACGTCATAGCTTAAAAACCTACATTTTACTAATAGATTTTTTAAACGGACGTCAATCGGTACAACTACCCTAAATTAGTAGGGGAATCCCCGGGCGCGGTATCTTTTGATGTCCCTTAATCCGTTTGTCGGCGGCGGCCGCGATGCATGGCGGCGCGTTTGACGGAAGCCGCAAAGCGAAGAAAATATTACCTACTACTACTACCAGTGTTGCCATACTTGTTAGATTTTGTTAAATTAAAAATTGGTGGGTTACTTTCCCAATTTTTAATTTTATTATGTATTATACAAGTTAATAATTTGTAACGAAAAGAGGTTTGTTTGTTATGCGTCTCGTCATCCTTATGAATCCATTTTATTAATTCAATAGGCTATTGTGTAAGTAAGTAGTTCCAGAATTAGTTTTTAAAGAAACTATTAATATTCCAACATCGTTAGCTAAACTAAATAACTTGTATTTATTAATGGATTCACAGTTGATGTGAGTAATGTAATGGTTAGGATTCGAACCTAGGATTTTCCATGGTAAGGTGAACCTTAACCACTAAGTAGGAGGGCATACCGTGGCGGTCCGCGCACGGCTGCTTTGAGTGCGTGCCCCTCCTTATCCAGGTGGTGGAGTGTGAAGTGTGGAGGCCATGATATACCCGGGTCAGCCAGGGTGAGAGGGATATGTAAGTAGCTACCTCGCTCTCGGCAACTGATGGCCCGTGACGACCGTGCGCTTTGTTTCTCACATAAATCACTCCTACTGATTCCGGCAGTGGGAGGAGGCCCGTGTGGATTTTCGTACGATTAAAAAAGTACTAACGCGCAGTAAAAAACAAAACATAAGCAACATAATATCACGTATTACTTTAATTGAGCACATAGGTACATGTACTTTTTAGGCAAAAATCTAGTTGGCACTAGGCAACATTATTCCCAATTTCCCAATTTACAGAATTCCTTCTCTTTTGTTCAGTCAGTTGCTGTGTGTGTTGTTGTTGGTTGTGATAAACTTGCGTGATGTTGGATTTTTATTGTAATAACGAGTATTATAAAATGATGTTTTGTGTTTTCAAGAAGTTGGTCGTCTGTACAGTGTACAAAAATTGGTGACCAGTAATTACCGTTGTGGAGTGATTTAGGAAGATAGTGAACCATACCTAATGAAAGTTTTCGTGTGTTACTCCTTCACAACGGCGACCGCCCAGGTTCTTCACTGCTTTGGAACAGAGAATTCTCGAAGTTCTCGAACGTTTCGAAGTAGACCTGTAGCTACTGAGAAAGAGTAGGTACCGTGCGAGCTGGATCGGTTCTCGGAGTTAAACACGTAAATGTGTGGTGCATAATTTTTTCAGTACCTAGGTACTCTTCTTTTTTATTAAATTCAAATAAGTTTACTGTTGTGTGTGACCTGTTTATGTGATAGGTAAAACCCCTTGTGTCGTGTCTCGTGAAGTGTATGAACTAGTACATTCCTAGAGCTGGAACAGAACCAGTACCAGATTAAGAACGTCACCGCGTCGCATAAAGTAAACCTCGGTAAGTGATAGGTACTCTAAATATCTGCGATGTATCTCTAAACGCTACGTCGCGTAGGTACCTACATACGCGCAAAGCAACGCGGGTACCAGGCGCACAGCTGAGTTTAAAGATTTTGCAGGTTATTGGACTCAAGTGAACTTATTACGAAAGTACAAAATACGATAGTGTTGTGACCTACCCCTTTTAGTGATATATCGAATAATGAAAGGATTTTTTAAGTTTTGTATGATAATTACCGATGCTATCTTTTTTTATTTGCCGTGTATTTAGTCAGTGCGTATGTCTTCATCATACGATATACTACCAAGTCCTTTCGGCTTCGGGAGCGTTCTCCTTACACCCTGTATACTTTGTGTAGTGGTGTATAAACACTAAATAAAATATGATGTTTTTCAATATACCTTGAATTTTTAGTTTAACTGCTGATGATTTTTCTGAACTGATGTACAAGCTACCCGACTTCGGTATAGACTTGCCATCTTTGACATTTTGCGGGATTCTAGTAGCAGGCTGTTTAACAAAAAAAATCGTTATATTTCAGCTCCTCATATATAGCAAATATAGCACTAAAGCTAAACTCTTAACTCAAGAAAGGCTGAACTGCTTTACGTGTTACTGTGTAATATTTTTTATGTATGTCCAAGTTTCAGCTTCGCCCGGAAATTAAATTGGAGACGTCCTATTTGAAAACTAAAACAATACGAGGACATTCTAATTTACAAATTTTCTACTTACATCTGATCCCCAACTAGCAATATTGTTCTCTTTGATGATTTCCAATGTTCTCGCAATGGTGCCATCTTTCTCTATAAGATCAAGGAAAGATTCTTCAATAACCTGTAAACAGATAAATATGTCTAAGCGCTTTTTTTATAACATACTAGCTGACCCGCACAACTTCGTCTGCGTCACCCCGTTTTTGCAACATTTTTCATTCCTGTTCCGTATCTGTTGGTCGTAGCATGATGTTATATAAACATAAACCTTCCTCTTTAACCATTCTATCTATTAAAACAAACCGCATTAAAATCCGTTGCGTAGCTTTAAAGATTTAAGCATACAAAAGGACATAGGGACAGAGAACGCGACTTTATACTATGTAGTCATTGACTTAGCAGGTAGACAACACAGCTAATATGACACAGTTATCGCGTTACAGTCGCGCTGCCGAACCTATAAAATACGTTCTAAAACTCTTGTAGTCACTTGGGAATACCATAGCAAGAAATCATTATATCTACAGTCAATTTCCAGTTGCGTTATGTGAGGATGAAGTCACTGTGATTCTGTGGAAGTAGTAGACACGAACGGCAAAACACAATCTCTTCTAAAACTGGAGAGAATCTGCACTTTTATTTTCACGTGCAGTAATTTCTATGAATACCTCCCTGCCGAAGTCAGCGGGATGGTTACTTAGGATTTGAACTGACTAAAATCGCACATGCATCTTAGGCCATCAGTTGCCAAAGGCGAGGTAGCCTCGGGCATATTCCTCACTCCCCAACTGATTGAGGCTAACAAAGGCCCCTTGGGGTAGATGATATTGCTCGTAGGTAAAGATTATTAGTAAGAATCGGAGAAGTAAAAAGTAAAGAAAAAGTACCTCAACATCATAACGCTTAGCTGAGTCTATTCTCATTGGCATGTTCTCAACTTCTCTCTTATTGGATATCACTGCTGCTGTTGTAATACTGATATCTCTGACAACAATTCCTCCTAGCTGCACAATGCGTTTTTTTGTCTCTTCTTTATTTTTTAACTTGCCATAAATAAAGAATTCCAGATTCTTTAGTGGAGGAATAGGTATATCTTTCTTGATGCTAGAAGAACAACAATCACACTATTGAAAGCTGAAAGCTGCAGATTTTATTTAAAATAATTTTTAAACCTAGATTACGGACCGGTAACTGTCATGCATATTTTTAAAAATTAAATATTATTAAATTGATTTCTGCCATATTTAGGAGTTTTAATTAGTTCATTTAACATTATATCTGTTGTACTATCAATGAAGAACTCCAAAGGATATTGTTTATATTTTTATTATGGTAAATATGGTAATCGATGTATCAATTGTACTAGCAGTTGAATTAATCAGTAATACTACTAAACCAGAGCGGAGAAAGCAGTGTAAGAGATATCTCGTGGATATTATAAGATAACCAATTGTTTGCGAGGCATTTACATTTTATACAAAAAATGGTGATTTAAGATTGATTTTTGAACTGTTTTCTGACATGGTTTTCGTGGTGTGGGAATCAAGTAAAAATAACACAGCATAAGTTTAGTAGAATACATATTAAACTTTTTAGTTGGAGATAGACCACTATTTTCTCAAAGGTTTACTAACGCTCAATCAAAGCCCAGTATCACAACTACTACAGCCATTGAGGAGGATGATCAGCCCCTCTGTGTGGGTCATTTCACCTATTTCTCCTTTATATAGGACGACTACCATACAAGTTCGCTTAGCAACTGGTACCGATTTGCTATTAGTGGGAATAAAACTCGTGGCCCTGCGTTTAAGGCACACTGGTCCAATCCTGGTTTGCAGGTAGCCAGAGTCACGATCGACAGAGGGCACCATGGGCAAGTGAGGTAGATCTGGGTCTTGAAAATGGTGGTTGGGTTCCCTTTACCTTCGTACCACTCTTGCATTGTTTCCAAGAGTAGTACAGTATACTTTGTCTTTACCTGGTGGATGGTTCGTTCTTTACAATAAGCGTCACTGGTCGAGGTGCCGCTTCAAACACCCTCTCGGCTGTATTAGGCTTAAACTTCTTGAAAATACTCCCTGTTTTGTAAGCGCTGGGCACTTTCATTGGAAATCTCTTAGGAGTTTGAGTAACATGTGAACATTTCGTCCATTCACTTAAATTACCTGTAGACAAATAAATGCTGATATAGATAATTTGGAACATTTTTGTTTGAAGTTCTAGAGCTTCCACTCTGGTAAACTATTTTAGATATTGGACACAAAAACCATAAACATAACACCTTGATTATTTGTTCAGTACTGGCTGGGTACCTCCTAACGATTTGAGATGTAATTACCCGAATGATGAGAATATTCACGAGTAATTTGCAAAATTTAAAAATTGTCCTACTGATGGTATTTTGAAGTACGATGAGTATTACCCGTGCACTTATATCCAAAGGTATCGAGCACTAGTTGGCCTTGCTGGCACTCAGAGCACGGCGCGAGAGCTCCGAATGCCATTATGTCGGCCACGCGATCCAGGCACTAAAACAACAAAAAAGAAACAAAATAAATCCGCCATACCGTCACCATTCTGTCTGTGGTGAAAATGCAATAAGTAAACAAATTATTTTGTTTCAAATTTTAACTTATTGGAACATCCATCCGGCAGGACTCAGAAATCAGAATGTATCAAAATGACGAACCACAAAACAACAATAAATATTTAAAATATAAACCCATCAACTGTTGAACTGTTTAAAGATATTTATAGGACATGACAAACATCATCATAACCAATATTCTCAGGTTGTTTATTTGAGATCAATTTTATACATGCAGAAAGTTTAATATAAATAAATCTTACTTCATCTTTCCCTGTAGGTATTTCTTGAGAATTTGCTTCCAGCAACTCTTCTAAATCAGTTTTGGAAAGTTCACTCAAAGCATTTCTGTGTTTATGATATAGTTTATTTTGTTTCTCTATCAGCTTCTCTTTCTTTTTCTCTTCCTTTAGCTCAGCTTCATCTTTGGGCTCTTCCTTTAATTTCTTTACTGGTATTTCATCTGTCTTGAAGGGTCTGGAAACACAAATACAAGTAAATATGTACTGTAAGCCTGAGTTCTTCACTATGGTATAAAGTTATAAACACTTTTAAATCCTAAAATATTTTTCATCTAAGAATTGTCTTCTCCAAAAAGGACATCATAAATAATGTTGTTGTTTAATTAATGTTGCCTGAGTGGACTTCTTGTCCCCTTCCTACTGGTGACCCTTTCCAATATTCTGATATACACACACGAATATCGTGACCTCTTTATTTTAATATTACATAGTAATGCAAAATTTTAAGTACTGGAAGAGGATATAGATAATCATTATAGTCCACTAACCAGTAATAGACTTGCATGTTTAATTTCCTCACAGAATTGTAAACAGCTTCAAAGAGTTGTATTAAAAGTCTGCAATCGTCAGCTACATACATAAAAAAAATTCTCAGTCAAAGCACACATTTGTACATAATTGATGATGTTTGTACAAATTTTGTTATTCTTATCTATAAGATTACTTACTGTATCTCTTTTTTAACCATGGCTTGATCTTCTTTGCTTAAAGTTTTGAATCCTGGCAAGCTTTCACCTCCTGCGAAATACAGGAGTTCACTCCTTTGCTGTGCGAAACACTTAACATGGTGCCACAAAGCCTGTCCACCATACTTGGCACCTACTTCAGTGTCAAACACAGTTTTACTTATACGAACTTCATCCTAGAATGAAGAAAGAACACCTTTGTACTTTTTAGCAAAGCAAACCTGATGGTGAGGGTATGAACATTTATCACATTGATAACCACTTGCGGAGATGTGTTCACCCTCTAGAACCCAAGCTGGACGTACCATATTTTCTTTCAGAATATACCCTGATACCTCTTTTACAAACCAGGAAAATTTTTGCATGTTTAGTAATATTATTTTAACAACACCATTGTAACAATGCTTACTGCAAAATAGTAAATGATTTGATTTGAAAAAGAAGTTATTAAGAGTAAAAATTTTTATTTACTCCCTAGTCTCTGTCAGATAACAAACTAATTGAGTACATAAATTCAACATAAACAGAAAAAAAGAGTGGCATGAATAAGAAATAATCAATCTTAATCATACCTAGGGTAAATAATAAATAAATAAATAACAGTGCAAATTACCTTGCAAATCTTAATTTCACAATGTCTGCATGTAGCCCTGCTACTCTTGGAGTATTCTATCTGAAAGTCTCTTAGTGCTGATGCATTGGCATCATCAGCAGTCCTCTTTCCTGCCTTGCCTTTACCTTTACCCTTAGCTGCTGGCAAGACAATGTTAGTTGCACTTTCTGCAAGATAAGTTTTTGTTAATATTTAGGTATTTTTTACACTTTATTCATATAAGAATGGGCCCTGGGGTTAATATTTAAGCGTTTTTACATACATAGATAGGTGGTATATAAACAAAACATCAATAAGGCCTACTGACCAGATTCAAATGGCCTCTAGACAAAGTGACATTCTATTGATGTAATCACGTTGAAGTGAACCATTCTTACAATCAATTGACTTCTTGACACTCAATAATAAAATATGTAAATAAAATGTTTCCAGTTACAAAGATACCAATTTCATGTAATTTTTATAGTCATATTACAATTTATGTCAATCCCAAACATTGCATTGATTCCACAGGTGTCTTCCTTAACAGAGCTCCTTGATAGGAATTGGTGAATTATGTTTGTCATTATGTCAATCCCAAACATTACAAAGCAATTCCACAGGCGTCTTCCTTAACAGAGGTCCTTGATAGGAATTGGGGAATTATGTATGTCATTACTTAGCCTGGTCCTATTTGATTTAGTTTCATATTATAAATTATAATATATAGAATAAGTTATTTATTATTTTGAAGACTAATATTGCAGTTGTCTCATGTTTTGAAGGGTTTGACTCAAAGTATCAAACCTTAGATAATTTGGTGCAATGTTCACACAATGAGCTTAAAGTTTAATGAGCTCTTAAAAGTTGTTTGCTTTGAATTCCTCTTACCCACGGTTTGCTTGATTCGTTTTTGATCATCATGTTTGAGTTTATTGAAGTTAGCAATATCAGTAGCAGATGCTGGCCTTTGCTTTTTGAAAAAACACTCTTCATGATGCCAGTTTGGTTGCTTGCCATCAAAGAAAGCTGACTGAAAAATAAACAATTGAAGAATTCTAAATAGGAGCATATTTATCCTATTATACATGTTTGTTTTAAAAGGAGCAACATATCTAACTTTATTTCTAATTGTTGCCACTGACATGAAGAAGTAGAATACAAGCATATTTATGCTCCTATGTACATTTATGTTTCTATTAGGAGCATACTTATGCTCATACCATGGAGAATTGAAGTAAGCGGAGTTGTTGCAAAGGCAATTGAGTCCTAAGCTTTCAGTCGAGTCGAACGGGCGGGGTAATGTTAGAAAGGGACGAAGTTTAGGCTCTGACGTCACTCATCAGTTCTCGTGTCACGGCATTGGGTACGGATGTCATTTTTCTTAAAAAGCATGCAGAATAAAATAGTTTTCATCGTGTTCCGTCATGAAGTGTGTGGTGTCAGGGTGTAAAAATTGTACAGTAAAACTGTCTAAACATACTGATGGTATAACATTTCATCTGTAAGTCCCCTGGATTTATATTTTAATTTTTATAAAAAAAATACCCTAATAGAACCATCTAGTGGAGAATAGATGTAAGTAATCTTGTCTTTCATGTATCGTAGTTGTAATAATACTCAATGCATACTGTGAAATTTTCAGCACAATCATTTTGTCTTAGTTCATTAATGATTTCATAAATGTCGTTTTATTTATAAATAGTTAATTTAACTGAAATTTAAAATTTTAAATAAAGTTAACTAGGCCATCTACCGGGCTATGACAAAACCATGTAGAGAAACTAAATGATTTGCCCTTATACCAACAGATGTTCCAATTTTCAAAAACAATACCCCTATTTAAAATAAGTGTTGTTTATTATTATAGCGAAACCACTTCTATATTTACTTCTAAATGCAATATTTATTCTTCAAAAATGGGCTGAGCGAGTAATTTATAATTTGGGCCCAAGAATCTTCCTCCGAGATAAGTTTAAGGAAATAAACATTCATAACATAGATAGTTCTAGAATTCTTTGTAGCGCTTAGTGGCCAGTAGTCAAACTACAATGAAAATTGCATGTCACGTTTGTTTCCAGTTTCGCTATGTTCTGGTAGATGGATTTCTTGAAAGTAGGAGGGGTTTAAACAGAGGGGTACAAACACGCGGGTGGAGGGGTGTGATTACATGTCCCCGCGCGTCTCCCTTCACACCCGCAACTGGCCACGCATTTTTGTATAGAGAAATCTAACTGTTACATCTCCGTCATCTATATAGTTCGGTCCTCCGTGGCTCATACATAGATCATATTAGTTGGTCTGATTAGGAACGAAGTGTCTTTAAGAGTATCAAACGGATCAATTAATTGATCCGTTTAGTTGTTCAGAGTGGAAAAAGGGTCTTATTTCTATATGATTTCATTGTTAGTCAACAAAGCTCACTCAATCATCAATTACTTATTATTTATACTTTGTAAAATGTAGCTTGGGTCCTATGACAGCTGTCAGTGAAATCCCGCACATGAAGTCTTGAATTTTCTAATAATGAATGTAGTAGCTGTCAATGTCATACTTTATGGGCATACCGAGCTAATTAGTGATGGGCGATGAATCATCGTGACCTATCGTACTATAAACTATCTATATTTTGAATAAAGCTTAATTTAAAATTGAAATTAATATAAGAAAAAAATAATTAGAATTTAATCTTATTGCTTAGGTATTTTAATATCATAATAATATTTATATTTCAATATACTTGATCCTAAATAATATTGAGTAAATAAAATCTTACATTCAATCCATCAACGCCCTGAACCTGTTTTTGGATTTTGTAAGAAGACACACCGCGTTTGGCTCTTGGGCCATGATATAGGCATAAGATACACGCGGCAACATCTTGTTTGATATGAACTTCCACTGATCCACTCCACTCTTTCTCATCAGTACGAGTGCGTCGGCACCTTGTATGCTACGTATATTCCGTTCTCATTACAATTGAATACATAATACAATTAAATTAAACCTAATTATATGTAACATGCATCAATAATAGCTGGTAGTATCGATATTTTCATCGAATTTCGGACATCCCTATGAACCTAATTTTGACATCTGTCATAGGACCCAAGCTATATTTTACAAAGTATAGTGCATTGGTTTTCCGATAGTTTCTTATTTTACACATGTTTAGTTACTCTTTCTCATCATTCTCTAAGCCGATTCCCAAATAAAAATAAACAAATACGTGGTAGTAGTCGTAGTTTAAAATGTAAGTAACAGTTTGCACTTATATTTAGTTATCTAGATCTAGATCTTTTATAGCCCTTAAAGATAACTCAAAAAAAAAAACAATGAAAGCAATTTTTTGAGATTCGGCTAGTTCTATATAATATACATGAGAGAATATTCCTTTAGTTGAGCAAGAATGAGCAGATTAATGGTGGCAATTCTTATATAGGTAAAGTTGGGCTGAACAATTGCATATAAACGGATCTAAATACTTCTATAATATAAAAATTCTATAAACAACATTATGCATCACATTGGAGTTTATTTATATTAAGAAAGTGTCTCATTATGACTGTTTATGAAACTATAAGAAACATAAATGTTTTCCATTGATTTGTCTGAAGCAATGATGTTTATTAATTTAAATCAAAATGCAGTTCAACTGAAAAAAAATTATACTATTGCTACAATGATAGTGTATGAAGTGTAATAAATAAATAAATTTAACTAACTATATACACTTTTAATAGAATTAAAGTTGAAAAGTTACAATAATATGAAATGAATATCCTTTACGCCTTGTAAAGTTTATTTTTGCATTTTCCTTATGTTTTCCTCATTTCACATCGCGATGACAGTTCTACGACATGTTGTGACTTGAAACTGCAATCCGGGTTTCCCGATATAATCGAAATCCTACATATATGAACAGCTTAGTACAAGTTAGTAACGCAGAATTGTATAGTTTCACTAACCTGCACCATTATCGCTATACGCAGGGCCCCCTGTTCAATTTTCTGCTTACATCCCTTACATGCAGCTCGTCCGGTTTTTGCATATTCCGCTTGGTATGGTAACTCAGCCATTTTAATCAGATATATAACAATTCTTTTATATTTATTATGATGGTTTATGAATTACTACGGAGTACGGAGTATTTCTCGGTTAAAGAGAATTCAGGACCGGGCCCCTCTGGGGTTGTAAATTTTAAACCGCCAAACAAGCCGGTGACCGGTGACATCAATGGGTGACAGTAGACTTGTGTAACTCATGAGTGATTCAATTCACTGAACTAGTTCATTGTCAAGAGTAAAAGGATTTAGTTCACTTGCTTGGCCCATTTTAGTTCATTTAGTTCAGTTAGTTCACCAACTCATCGCTCCCGCTATGGCATCAGAGTCAGAGCGGGAGCGATGAGTTGGATTAGGTAAGCTGGCACGAGTTGATTTTGATTGAGTTGATTTTTAAATACGCCTTTTAAAGTGAAATCTATAGCAAAATTTTTATATTTGGTCTTGTTGGATTACCTTCTTTGAGACGGGGACTTTACAAGAATAACTGCATTATAACATGTTATATTTTCATATATTTATTTTGTCTTCAAATCATTTCTAAAACTTTATTACATCACATACCAAATTAACATATCAAATATTGATATCAAATTCACATAATACTTTAACTACATCCTGGTATAATATTCTACAATAACATAATCATAACTCTTCAAGAAAACTCCAAGAACTGAACTGAAAGACATTACACCCAAATCATCATCATCTATTTTTTAATAAATTCCAAATTCAAACTCCTAAATACCAAAGACAAGTATTTAAACTTCTTACATATATTCAACATCCCCTCTAAGTTTAAATTACAAACATCTTAAACTCCTTCTTAAAACCCATATAATACTATCATTAATAATATATATTATCCCAACATATCCTCTAACAAAACAAAATTTAAAATTAATTAACCAACTATCATAATATTAAAAAACTAAAACTAAATTTCAAATTAAGTACCTAAAACACCTTAACTCTACTTATTCTATGACAGAGTTCACATACACATCACTGATCACTCACAATACTCTTCCTCAATCGTAAAAACTTCGTTCTATCTAATCCTTTTGTTAAAATATCTGCAATATTAGCATTCGTTGGACAATAGAAAATCTCTATCTGATTCTGTTCAATCTTTTCCTTGATGAAATGAAATTTAACATCTATGTGTTTACTCCTTCGGTTTAAAATTCCATTCTTGATTAAAACTATGGCAGATTGATTATCAATATATAATTCTATTTTAGGAACTTTTCCTGTTATTTCAGTATAGAGACTTTGTACAAACAATACATCTTTAATGCATTCTGCAGCAGAAATATATTCTGCCTCTGTACTGGAAAGAGCTGTTACAGACTGCTTACGTGAACACCAATGAATGGGTCCACTGGCAGAAAAAACTATAAAGCCAGTCGTGCTCTTCCTAGTGTCAGGGTCACCTGCAAAATCTGCATCACAATAGGCTCTTAAAGTTGTATCATTCCCTCTAACATACCTTATACCAGAATTAATTGAACCTTTAATATATCTAAAAATATTTTTAATATTAGCAAAATCATTTAAATTCGGTACCTCCTGATGTCTACTACAATATCCTACATGAAAGGATAAATCTAATCTTGTTTTATTCACCAAGTACAACAGAGAACCAATTAACTGCCTATACCGATGCACATCACTACTATCAACTTTCCCCTCTTGATGTGTATCTACTAAAATATCTGGAAAAGCCATTTCTTTTAAATTACTATAATTAAACTTGCTTAGTAATTGATTAATATATGATTTTTGAAAAATTTTTATACTATCCGTTTTCTTTTCTATGTCAATTCCAATAAACTTTTCTATTTTATCAAATCTTTTAATTTCAAATTCTTTCTCTAACTTTTTAATTATATTATTTAGTTTTATTTCACACTTCCCCATCAATAATCCATCATCAACGTAAATTGCGAGCATAATTTCTTTATCACTGCTCACGAATAAACAAGGATCTAATTTCAATTGACTAAAACCTAAACTTTTTAAGACGGATGTCAATTTCATATTCCACATTAGCGGGGCTTGTTTTAAGCCATATAAACTTTTCTTTAATTTAAAAACTTTGTCTTTGTCGACATTATATCCTAAAGGCACTTCCATAAAAATTTCTTCATTTAAATCACCATAAAGAAAAGCCGTTTTCACATCACAATACTCTTCCTCAATCGTAAAAACTTCGTTCTATCTAATCCTTTTGTTAAAATATCTGCAATATTAGCATTCGTTGGACAATAGAAAATCTCTATCTGATTCTGTTCAATCTTTTCCTTGATGAAATGAAATTTAACATCTATGTGTTTACTCCTTCGGTTTAAAATTCCATTCTTGATTAAAACTATGGCAGATTGATTATCAATATATAATTCTATTTTAGGAACTTTTCCTGTTATTTCAGTATAGAGACTTTGTACAAACAATACATCTTTAATGCATTCTGCAGCAGAAATATATTCTGCCTCTGTACTGGAAAGAGCTGTTACAGACTGCTTACGTGAACACCAATGAATGGGTCCACTGGCAGAAAAAACTATAAAGCCAGTCGTGCTCTTCCTAGTGTCAGGGTCACCTGCAAAATCTGCATCACAATAGGCTCTTAAAGTTGTATCATTCCCTCTAACATACCTTATACCAGAATTAATTGAACCTTTAATATATCTAAAAATATTTTTAATATTAGCAAAATCATTTAAATTCGGTACCTCCTGATGTCTACTACAATATCCTACATGAAAGGATAAATCTAATCTTGTTTTATTCACCAAGTACAACAGAGAACCAATTAACTGCCTATACCGATGCACATCACTACTATCAACTTTCCCCTCTTGATGTGTATCTACTAAAATATCTGGAAAAGCCATTTCTTTTAAATTACTATAATTAAACTTGCTTAGTAATTGATTAATATATGATTTTTGAAAAATTTTTATACTATCCGTTTTCTTTTCTATGTCAATTCCAATAAACTTTTCTATTTTATCAAATCTTTTAATTTCAAATTCTTTCTCTAACTTTTTAATTATATTATTTAGTTTTATTTCACACTTCCCCATCAATAATCCATCATCAACGTAAATTGCGAGCATAATTTCTTTATCACTGCTCACGAATAAACAAGGATCTAATTTCAATTGACTAAAACCTAAACTTTTTAAGACGGATGTCAATTTCATATTCCACATTAGCGGGGCTTGTTTTAAGCCATATAAACTTTTCTTTAATTTAAAAACTTTGTCTTTGTCGACATTATATCCTAAAGGCACTTCCATAAAAATTTCTTCATTTAAATCACCATAAAGAAAAGCCGTTTTCACATCAAATTGTTTTATTTTATATCCTCTTTGTGCAGCTAACGAAAATAATAATCTAACACTAGTTGTATTCACTACTGGACTGTATGTTTCTTTATAATCCACATTATATTTTTGCAGAAAACCTCTTGCAACTAGTCTTGCCTTATATATATTTCCTGGTTTAATAGTAAAAATCCATTTACTTGTTATTAGTTTCCTATTCTTCACTTCAGATCTCTTCACAATGTCCCAAGTTTTATTCTTTTCTAAAGAATCTTTTTCACTTTCAATAGCTTTCATCCATAAATCCTTTTCATTACTTTTCAAAACTTCACTGTATGTCAAAAACGATGTCTCCAAATCATAATCCTTCAATCTCTCTGGTAATCTTCTATTTCTCATTGGTAAAATTCTTCTTCCAACATCTTCACCACTCTCCACTGCATCTTCAAAAGATTCATCTTCAGCACTGACTGCTTCATTATCAACATTAATCCCCTCTGAAACTTCAACTTCTCCTCTTATTTCCTCCTCTGAGACCTCATCAGCATCTCTTATTTCCTCCATAACTTCATTATTTTCAGTATTAAACATGTCTTCTCCCATACTGTCTTCAAATACCTCCTCTCTATCTTCATCTAATAAAATATTTTCGTCATTATTCAATTCATCTTCAGATCCGCTACTCATTAACTCATTTCTTCTCAAATTCTGTCTTCTGCTTTCTATAGCTCTAATTCTTCTCGGTTTAGTTCCTCTTGTTTCAGAACCACTTGTTCCAATACCAGTACGAGTTCCAGTACCAGTACCAGTACCAGTACCAGTACCAGTACCAGTACCAGTACCAGTACCAGTACCAGTACCAGTATCAGTTCCGATACCAGTTCTAGTTCTTCTCTCTTCACTTCTTCCCCTCTCAAAGTTGCAATTTTCATCAATGATTTCCACTTCACTATCTGTTTCTTCATCTTCAAATAGCTTAAACAACACTGTCTTACTTGTAGTAGATAATTTACACTCTCGCAAATAGTCATGAACATCTTTCACTTCATTATAGAACTTAACATCACGAGAATAAATAATTTTATAAGTTAACGCATCCCAAATTTTATATCCATTATTAGTGAAGCCTACTAATAATCCTCTACAACATCTATTATCTAATTTATTTAATTTTGTATTTACTTTATAGTAAGCCAAAGAACCGAAAATATTTAAGTGTTTTAAATTAGGTATTCTACTAAACCACATTTCTGCTGCAGTTTTACTATTAATTGTATTAGCGCATCTATTTGTTAAGTATGCTGCTGTTAAAACAGCTTCACCCCAAAGAACTTTTGGTAGATTAAACTCAAATAGTAATGAACGCGTTCTATCCATGATAGTTCTGTTTAATCGTTCTGCTTTGCCATTATGTTGAGGAGTATATGGTATTGTATAATCTATATTTATTCCTTTATTATCACAAAACTTTTTAAATAAGTTATTTGTATATTCACCCCCATTATCACACCTAAAAGTTTTAACTTTAGCATTAAAATGATTTTCGGCATTATTAATGTAACTTACTATTTTATTATAAGCTTCGGACTTAGTTTTTAATAAAAATATTTTAACAAAATTTGTGTAATCGTCTAAAAATGTTATGAAATACCTAAAGCCGTCAAAGGTTTTTGTATTAATTGGACCGCAAATATCAGAATGAATAATTTCTAATGGTTTATTCGCACGTCGTCGTTCAGATTGAAAAGATAACCTACTGAATTTTGCTTGTGTGCATATTTTGCAGGTGGTGACATCTTTTTCATTATCCATATTAATGCCTAAAACAATTTTGCTCGTTTTTGATAAAGGCGTATGTGCCAATGCGCGATGCCAAAAGTTGTGTGAAACATTGAATGCAACAGGAATCTCGACTGACCTTATAGCTTCATCATACCTTACAACAGCCTTCATTCTGATGTAATAAAGGCCATCATCTCCAAGTACACCAGTTAACAGAGGCGTCGTACATTGCTGCTCAAAAATTTCACAGGTTCTTCTGAAAAATTTAATTATAAAATTATTTTCGGCAAGCTTCGAGACTGACATTAAATTCTTCTTCAGTTTTGGAACATATAGTACTTTATTAATATTAATATTTTGAGATTTGCATTTAATGCTGCCAATCATGTCGATAACGTGAATGTTTCCATCTGCTGTCATAATTTTATAATCACATTTATGTGTGTTTGAAAAATATGACGAATTATTCACGGTATGACTCGTGGCGCCAGAATCTAAAATGAATTCTATGGTCTCTTCTTCATCTTCTGTTGTTCTGTTGTATACATTATTAATATAAAAATTAGACCTTACCGAGTTGTTCTTCTTTAGGCAAAATTTGCTGTAGTGGGTGTCAGATTTGCAGAATTGACAATTAAATTTACTGTTGCAATCCGCGCTCATGTGTCCTGTCTTGTCGCATTTGTAACATGCTTTTAATGTTCTATAGAAAGGTTTTTCTTGAGGACTCACGGTCTCGCTGCTTCTACAATATCTCGCAATATGACCCATTCTATTGCACTTAAAGCACCTCTTCGATAATAAAAAGGCATTTTCATTAACATTTACTGGTGGTTCTTCATTTTTCCTTGATCTAATCTTTGTTTCTAAATTTATTCTTGAAATTAAATTGGTCAAAGTTTTTTCTTTTGAAATTGTTGCTTCCCATGAAGTTCTCAGGTTTGATAAATTTTCAGGTAAGCTGCTTAAAATTTTCGATATAATTTGAATATCATGAAATTCAAAATTTAATGACCGTATTTTTGTTGAAATATTTTCTATTGCACTGACATCTGTCATAATGTCAATATTTTTGAATTCATAATTATAAAATTGTTCTAAAAGATGATTAATTTGCGTTTCTGTATTTCCTAAACATATCTGATCCAATTTATTGAGCATTTCTTTGCTTCCTTCACAGTTTATAATATGACTAATATACTTCTTATCAAGGCTGTTCAAAATTATGCATTGTGCTTTCGCATCCTTCTGGTCAATATCTTTATCGCCTGTATTCTCGTGCAATACATTTAATAGGTTCTTAGATTTTAATATAATTGTAATTTTCTTACGCCAGAGTGAATATTCGTTCTCGTCGCAGAGTGTAAAGTTATCAAAAATTTCAGACTTACTTGAGGATGCCATTCTTACTGTTTGAATTATATTCACAACTCACAATCACAATCAATATTGAGGGCCCATGACCTGTTGTTGGATTACCTTCTTTGAGACGGGGACTTTACAAGAATAACTGCATTATAACATGTTATATTTTCATATATTTATTTTGTCTTCAAATCATTTCTAAAACTTTATTACATCACATACCAAATTAACATATCAAATATTGATATCAAATTCACATAATACTTTAACTACATCCTGGTATAATATTCTACAATAACATAATCATAACTCTTCAAGAAAACTCCAAGAACTGAACTGAAAGACATTACACCCAAATCATCATCATCTATTTTTTCATAAATTCCAAATTCAAACTCCTAAATACCAAAGACAAGTATTTAAACTTCTTACATATATTCAACATTTGGCACTTTAATTGTCAGTCCTAAGCATGAAAAAAGTATGAAGGGAAAGCTAAAATGTTTGAATCAATAATCTCCAAACTCCTCTAAATTACTTTTCCTGCATAGAAACATGTAAAAAAAGGGAAAATTGTATAACAAAAAAGAATATCATAAGTAAGTAAATAGAGTTCATTTTAAACACGTCTTTTAAATCGTTCATTATTCAAAACAATCCAATGAGACAGTTAGTGCAAGTGAACTGTTGAACTAACTGACTCAAGTGATTCACTCAAACTCACGGAGCCAAACGAGTCAAATGAACTGTGGAACTAACTGACTCAAGTGATTCACGGAGCCAAACGATTCACCGGAACTGTGGAACTAAGTGAACTAAATGAACTAAATGAACTAATAAAAGGACTTAGTTCAGTTTGCGGAGTGAGTTTTGGTGAACTAACTCCCCAAGGTGAACTGTTTTGCCCAAGTCTAGGTGACAGCTTAGAGCCATTGATGTATAAGGGGGGGGATGGGCCCTACCTACAAAACGCTGTGTCCTACCTACGTTCCATTTTTATGAATGGACGTTTTACTACGTTAGTGCTGTGCCTTCTACTATTGCAGAAGTGGTCGATTTACGTATATTATACTATTGGGTTATATATATATATATTATATATTATACTATAATACGATTGGGTTTACTTATCTTTTAACGTGTATTAACTTAACAAGACCGGTAACATGCTACACTCATGAGATAATATTATAATTCTTATTTTTATTATAATTTATAGATTTCTTACTATTCCAAATGACTTTTTTTTTTTAATGAATCATACACGTAAACACAACAAAACACAACCGGAACCGAGATAAATGCAATATTCTCTTGCACTTCATGCATTTAATTTTGCACTACTTACTAAGAAGTCATGCCGTCACTCACACAAAAACCGTTTTCTAGCTGCTCGTTTCAATTTTCGAAATCAAATATCTTCAAAACTACATATTTGTGTTAAGAAAATTCACTTTAGCAATTCTTTATAATCATTATGGATATTAAATTTCAAATAAGCAGTCATCGGCCCATCGTTCGTCGATAAATCTTTTTCTTGAAGTACGTCACTAGTATGCTAGTTGTAGTAAAAGACTAGAAAAAAATATGAATGACGGGGCGCAAAGCATTCATAGATTTTGGTGACCTTGGCACGCTGTCCTTCCTTATAATAGTGCGTTAGGGCCGCCCTGTGCTTAGAGCAGGCAGACCACAGTGTGTGTGTGACAGCATGACAGTGACACATCCGTGACACACAAGTGCACACAAGTCAGCTTGATATTGACACTATTGACAGTGACATTTAAATTTTAAAGTCATTGACTTTTTCTTGATTACGTTTAATTAGCTCTGTGTTTAGCTTAATGTAGCCTTATGATGTCTCAAAAGTTAGGTTACCAGTTCATAAAATAAAAAAAAGATTCATAATATTTGATATTTATATTTTTTTTTATATAGGTAGGTACATATGGTACATAACTTCAGGTCACTGTATTTTACGTATTTGCTAATTTTGCTATTTGACATTTTATGTACTCTATGAATGGATGGATTTACAATTTTATTGAGAACCCAAACAAGAATGTAAGAAAGAAAGGGTATTTATCTAAACTCCTTACATATGCACCATCGAAAACGTAAGCCAGAGATACTAAGACTATACCCTACAATATTGAATCATTAAAATGGGTAACAGGAAACAGAATTTGAAGAAATGTCTAGGGAGAAGTGAATATCCCTGGAGTTCATGTTCGGGTACGTAAGTTTACAAAGAAATATAATTGAAATGCACATCATGCTATCGATTAAGGCTTTTAATGTAAATAATTTGAAACATTTTAACGGTAGGTAATCAGTTTTGTATCTGTTTCCAAATATTAGATACTTTTGTGGTTTTATACAAATGTGAATAATTTCTAAATATTCGCAGTTAATTTAGTCTATTTTGATGGACCTACTACCTAAGCATATTATACTTGCTGTTACTGCTGTTACTTTTAGGGGTATGTTATGTCTTTTGTCTTTTTACAACATTTATGCTACTCCAATGTTACATTTGTGTTTATTTTTTATCTGAAGTTACTGAATATAATTTTGACATGTTTGAAGGCCTAAAATTAGGCAGTAACACCATCAAAATATTACTGAGGTTTTGTTCTGGACACTATCCATCGGCAAGGTTTGCCTTATTAATGATGAAAGCAGACTCCCCAAACTGCAGAAAATGCAACAAAATTGAAGATGTGCAACATTTGTTGATGGAGTGTGTGCGTAATGGGTCTGAAAGGGAGTTACTAATGAGTGACTTTTAAGCTGAATGGGTTTGATATGGGATGGGTTCAGTCTGTACTGTCTGAGCAAATATCAGATCAGGCTAGATGGCTATGTGTTTTGGTCATGTCTGCCAGCAGTTCACAACATAGTGAGGTTTAGGTAGTATTAACCTTGAACCCCACGTTTGGGTTCTAATGGTGCCATTTGGTACCATCTTATGTGATTTAGTTATTTCTTGCTGTTTTCATTTAATATTTATGTTTGTTTATATTACTGTTGTAACTATAAGGACTTAAAATTTGCATTCATGAACAGGAAAGAAGTTACAGATATCGAATAGATAATTATTAATTTCAACTTAATAACTTTTCACACACACCTAATAAAATTGTTTTAATACGAGGATAATGAAATGATAAAGGCTCTGTTTTTTTATTTTGTGATTCGGAACTTAGAAATGATTTACAATTTTTTCAAGGTATTTCTAGTAAAAATGTTTGAATTTTTTTTTTTTCCTTCATGAATCGGGAATTTTCAGTCTGATTTTTGGGAAATTCAGAGTGTGGTTATTTGCTACAATTTGAGTAGTATAGTGGTTTCAACACAGAGGGTACCTATGTAGGTACCTCAATGGTGCTGGTACTGAACTTACTAAAGAAGCTTGTCAGAAGTGGAGATAGAAAAGATACAAAACAAACCCTAGATTCCAAGGTGGCCTCAGGTGTAATCAAGACAATGAGATGATCTTTACTATACAGAATAATAAAATAGACGAAAAGCTAATAAAAGATATTTAAATGTTTTCTGCAGTGTAGTGACTGTGATTTCTGATTGTGCCCGTTGTACTTACAGATGATGATGAAGAACCAGAGCTCGCCCAAGATGTGTTGCAAACAACAAATAGGGAAACTCGACCTGGTGCAATTGATATGCCTGGAACCAGTGGTATGTACTATGATTTTGGTTACCAGATTACAATGATTGGTGGAGGTGTCCAATGTCTTCCAATGTATATATGTGTCATGGACTCATGCTCATGCATTCCATAGACACTGTACGCCCTACCCAAATCAGAAATTATATGTACTTTATGCAGTATGTATGTGGTTAAGTACAAATATGATATAGATGTAGTCATTACCTGCCGGAAATCATATATTGTGAATTCCAACTATAACAATAGCAAATTATTACTAATTGTCATAGATAAGAATGTAAAACCGCACCCCTCAAAGTAATAATTTGCTATTGTTGTCCTTGGAATTTTTAAACTGTGGGTTCCCTTCCCTCTCCCAATATATCATTTCTTGTATCACATATCATTTATCTGATGGGGTGGGATGCAAGTATAAAATTATATTTACTTTAATAAATTAATGTATTCATAAATATATCTGATTTGGGTAGGGTATGCAGTGTATGCTCTGACCTGGTGCACTGTGTCACTACTGTGATATTCAGCAAACAATACACAATATATTGGAAGCATCTACCATATCTGGAGGTAGAATTATCATATTGAGTAACAACTTTGCTGACAAAAACTATATTGTCTTTAAGAATATCCACTCACATTCTCTAAAACATTTACTATTTTTTACCCTTTGTAGTAGCTCTTTCATGCAACTTGCTGATTCATGATGTGAAGATTGTTTGTAAATGTCACTGTAGGTTGCCATATTTTTGTTACATAACAAGATTGCCGTAATTGCAATTTTATATCATGTGTCCAGGTTCACAGGCTCAAATGGAACAGGCGTCACCTGCAACAGCCAGAAAGATACAAGATAAGCTTGATAGAGATCTATTCTGGTCCATCATAAGCAACACACCAAGATCAACTAATGTTCCTACCCCTCGGTAATATATTACTTTTTGTTTTTTCAATAGTTCTGCCCAAGGGGCCGTTCAAGTTTTATGTAAGCACCAAAGGGGGGGGGGGAGGCGGTTATCTGTCGGAGGCTGCTTATTTTTATGACAGTATTTGAATTTGGCTTACGAGGTTGTTGACATGTGGGGGGCTTGTGGTTGTGCATCGTACACCCAATCGTCTAAACCGGCTATGCTCCTCGATATGGGCTGCATCGTGAGGAAATTCCTTTCTCTTTAGCGTGACAAATTTTAATCCAATGTGGCTGCCACCACTAAATTGCGAGGCACATTTGTAACTAAGTCATCCGACATAGGCCTAAACATACCTACTTAGCTCACAGAGTAAGTAAGCTGAAATGGCAGTGAGCTAAATGGCTTCATTGCAGCAGTTGCCCTATCCCGAAGAACTCTATGCCATCTTCTACTCTGTTTTACCATTTTCTTCCTGTTCTAGAACATCTCTATCCTCCTCTAATTCAGCTTTTCAGATGTAGGTATTACTGCATGCATCATCCTATACATCATTGTTTACCACCATAGGATCCTCTTGTTCAGAACATAAAAAACTAAACATTAGGATTAAATAGCCCTAATTAGTTGTTATTAGACTAACTTACTACTGTTTATTTTGTCGCCCAGATCGAGAATGGGAGTTTCACCATTACCGTCTTCGCAAAGGTCCACGAACAATGACAGCCAGCCACACTCTTCAAGGTCTAGAGACGAGGAGCGCAATCCGGAAGAGCGATCAGATGGCAGGCGGACAAGTGGCTTGCGCGCTGATAATATCCGCTCAGATAGCGCCCGCATGGAACGCCAACCAATCTCTGAAGACTTAAAACACATTATGGCATTCAAGAGATTAAGTCGCAATTTGCATCAGTTCTCGCAACACAGAGGTTGTACTAATCGTCCTGTAACTTTACCTCAAACGTCATTACGTGGTTAGTAAATTCGATACTAGTACCTAATCTTTTTATGATTTTGTAGCTCCATTTTCTAAGTTTTTAAAGCTGTGGTTTGATATTATAAATATCAGATTTTCTCCATTCATGTTTGCACATGATTGTGTAATGTTTTGATGTTCCGATATTTGTAGAAGTAAAATATGTAAATGGGAATTAACGCGATTATGGTATAGATACATATACACTTATCACTACATAGTATAAAACAAAGTCGCGTTTTCTGTCCCTATGTCTCTTTGTATGCTTAAATCTTTCAAACTACGCAACGGATTTTGATGCGGTTTTTTTATAGATAGAGTAATTAAAGAGGAAGGTTTATATGTATATAACATCATGCTGCAACCAACTGGTGCGGTGCAGAAGTGAAAAATGTTGCAAAAACGGGGTGACGCAGATGAAGTTGCGCGGGTCAGCTATTACAGATTAAGAACATGTTTGTCTGTCTGTGTTGCGCTTTCACGCCTATATCACTGAACTGAATTAACTTAACTGGCGACCTTCATAGAATTTGGTACAGAGAAGAGCTTTGGATAGAAATATTTTTATTATAAGAATATAAAAAAAGGATTCAAATAGGGCTTGAAAGTTAGTAAATTTTGAGGTTAACAGCTCGTTATTAATAATAATGACTTCTTTAACTATAGCCTCTAGGCCACAAGAGCGTCCGGGCCCGTCTTCAGAAGGAACTTCACGGTCAGCACCTGGTCCTTCTTCTGGTGCGACTACGACTGCGGCCCTGTCTGCGGCGATTCCGGTTACCGCTCCGGCTGCTAATCCGGCACATAGAAAGCTTATAGTTCCATGCGTAGGCGTTTCACCAACCGAAGTATTGTCGCCGAATAGTCTCCTTAGATACGGATACAATAACGAACTACCGTGGAGACGCTCTTTATCTACGTACCCGCCCCCAGCTTCCAGTAAGTTTTTAATAAATCTTTATTATTTATAGTTGACTGCTTAACCATTACGTATACTTTATATAGGAACGTTTGCCGTAAAACGATTCCATCAGCATCACGAAACGTTGATGTATGTAAGCCAAACGCTTGCATAAAGCTGTTCCTACTGAAGAACATTTTTCTGTAGAATATTTTTGTGGTGATGCAGTATCTGTGGAACACATTCAATACTAATACTAATATTCCTAAAAGTCTAACTGCAAAATTATCAACATTTACACATACTTTTTTTGCTATCCGGGCTGTCACAACGACTTGTTGCGCGTAACGTTGGCACAACCAGTCCCTAGCGCCCCGTGGTCAGGAATACCATGTAAGTATTCAACAAGAACAACAACAACAATAAACCAACGAATCATATATTTTTTTGACAATCTACACAACGCCATCTAAACCCATGGTGGGCATAGTTCAACTAGCTTGTGTTACGGGTTTTAGATTGCGGATAAACATACTTAGATACATTTTTTGTACATACATACATATTATACATACATATAGAAACACCCAGACCAATACAGATATTCATGCACACAAATATTTGCACTGAGCGGGAATCGGACCCGCACCTCCTGCGTAGCAGTCACGTGCACTACCGCCACGGTACGGATGTCGTGAAAATAGTAAGCAGAGTAGTAGAAGTAATACTAGTACCTAATTAATAATAATTATTAGCAAAAATAGTAATTCGGACGAGACGATTCCTTTGGTATAGTAGATTTATCTCTCATGCTATCGGATTTATAAAACTCGTTAAAGTGGATAATTTAGGTCAGATCTGAAGTCATTTCTTAATTACGTCTAGTATTCTAGGGCCACCCAGTGGTACACAAAGTTGAAAATTGATAAATATATGCATACTGTGTACGTATAACTGTTCAAATCGATTTAGATAGGAAAAAGTGAATGCTTTCACGGGACTCGAACCCGTGAGCAGTCCCCCTCTAATAGCTGAACTACGTAGTCACGTCTTCAGTATTCGAATTACATCCATTTTGAGACGATGCATTGTGGGAGCCATCTACCGATAACTTAATTTTTCCGAATCGATGTATAATTCACACTGTCTTAGTGTTTTTTTTTAATTCAGTTCCAGACAGTATTTTGGAATGATTGTATTCAATTGTCAATCAATGAAGTCGATTTTGTGCTCTTTTTGCAATGACCTAGTATTCAAAATGGCAAATACCTAAAATTTCATAGTGATTTCGATTATCGATTTCGACATAGTGAGTTCACTAAGGTGTATACAGTGTACATTATTATAGATCAACTGCAGTCGATGAGGCGCCCCTCTTGGCAGTGCAACTCTCAGCCCGTTCCGCCGAACAGCGCAGCCATACTGGACGCCCCTAGTACCAGTGCGGCGCCCTTTGTTCACGTTTTGGATCCCCCGGAAGTTGAAGATGGTAATACTTTAGTGTAAATTTGTCATCAGACTAATCGGATATTGATATTATTTGAATATAGATTCAGCTAGTGTGAAATATGACGACAACATCACGATCATTATTTTTAATATCTGCGAAAATAAATAATATTTAATGTAACACATCAGTTCATGTCCAGCTAGAGGCTGATTCTGACGTAATCTAAAATATTCTAAGCATCATAAGAGTTGTTCTTTAGTGTTTACCGGGTTCCCTACGCAATATGTGCCCGGGACGGCACACCGCGTGGTTATAGTCAGTTCACTGTTAGCCCCGGTTAACTTCTGGATTCGATTCCTGACTACAAATATTCATTGTTCAATATATAAAAACAATACAGTTTGTTTCCATCAAAATCAAGCTCGACACTCCTTGGAGTACTTTCTACTATTCCTCATAGTTCCTTATCTATCCATTTGACGACGGCCATACGTCACAGCAGATATTGCTTTGCTGATTAGGACGAAATATTAAATCGATTTAAAAATGGAATACGTTGTTATTCATAATGTGGAGTAATATTTTACTGTTAATGATATAGCAGAGCTTTAACATGTCAATGTTATTGTAGAAACGCTGCCAAAGTTGCAAACGGCAGTGCAAAAAACTAAACAACGCGATGAAATCACTGAAAATGCTGAAGAAGAAAACGGTGAAGGTAATATAATGCTTAGGTCATACAGTGGAGGGCCCCGTTGTTTGGAGAAATACAGCTGTTGACGTACAAGAGAAAGTGGATAAGACGTCAGGCGTTACCCTGTGGGACTCTAAAAGATATCGATGCAAGTTCAATCATACTATCACCAATGTTGACACTTGGGATCTGTTTAAAACATACGAACAAATACGAATCAATTCTAATTTACGACTTAACAGAGCGACAGCCAGTGTCGAACTCCTTTGACAAGTTCTAAAGTACTCCCAATGACTTTTGAGGAGCTATAAAGATACTTGGCGATTTTTTTCCGCAAGTTCTAAGCTGTATCTTCACTGGTCAAGCATACCTTGCAGGACTGGTTAAGGAAGAACACACGCTGCAATTTTATCAATACCTACAGAGGAATCACTGTTCAGAGCTGCTATTCGTCCTCGACCTGATGTCCAGAGGATGAAGAAGTTCCTAAAACTAACGGCAGAACTTTGGAACAGCAGGCTACTGAAAATTATTGTTCGTAATGGAACTATCTAGTTTCTGTATTATCTTAAGCATTTCACAAGATATGTTATTCTTATCAGTAGATACGTCGCCAAATGAGACAGGCAGTGGCGCTAGGCTGATAGAGGAGGTGGTAGAAGTGGACGCTCCTGACGAGACGGACAACAACCCGCCGCCGCCGGGCACGGAGGGCGAAGAGGAAGTAGTTGAGACAAGTGCTGAAAATAATAACATTAATGCCGTATGTACTTCTTAAATTCTTGCATCTTCTACTTGCTGTTATCTGACGAATAGGTGACTGGCGAGCCAATGGAACTGGCATATATCTTTACCCCAAACACGATACAAAAGGTGCTCTACACATTTTTTTGTACACATGGTACCTATATATTTTTTGGATGTCTTTCACAGTGTGTTACAATGGTTAAGAAGCTCAAATATCATCAATCATAGATTATATCAAACCAATTCGCCCGTGTCAGGGCTTCGTCTCTCTCGTGTCTTGGGGTTAAGACATATGCTGGGAACTATATGTTCTTTTGTTTACATTGTGGGCCAATAGCGTCACTGCGATAAATGCCCAAGACCATCTTACATGGAGTGGAAAGGCCATAAGGCGGCATTCCCGGCTATCAAAATGAAAGCCTTAGTTGCAAATGGGACTCAGTGCTGTCATGATAATGCGTTTATTGAAATGGACAAAATGCAGTATTTTTGTCCTGTTCACTATTATGTGAACAAGACAAAAACACTGATATGAAAATGCAATGTCAAGTAAAAGATCAGTATTGTTGCATTGGGGAAGCTGGTACCACATAACCATATAACAAACGTGTAAATTTTCTTAATATTTACACGTTTAGTATAGTAGGTTCATAAATAACGGTTAGATTACTGCTACTTTTTATTGTATTTTGTTCAAAGGAGACATCAACGGCAGAGGACAACGCTGAAGCGGCACAACAAGCGTCCACATATCAGGGTATGAAAAGAAAAAGAGATAGTAAGTGTATTACTATATTTATAAAGTTCATATGGTCGAATCTATATATTGAATAAAATTCCACGGGGATAGAGCCGCGGGAATCAGCTAGTCAATTCAACTTCACCCGTCGAAGACGCGCCTGTGATTACCAGTGCCAGGAGACGTTATTTGACGATGACGTGCGGGGGCTTGAGGAGGAGCTGATATTAAAAGATGGAATAGAATTCTTTGTTATAGTTTTCAAACCTAACACACTCAGTCAAGACATGGTTTGCTTGTCAGCGAGTGTAGTTTTCAAGGTATTGGTAAATAAGACAGTAGTGAATAAGAAGTTAAATACCTATATAGACCTAGGTATATAGACAACTAATAAGTACCACCCCGTACCCACTCGGACTATACTAACACAATACAATATTTAACTAAATAAAATTGATCAGTTGATTGACTTGATAACTTAACGTTTGTTTCAGCAACTGATGAGGCAAACGAATTATTATCTGTTCATGAGTTCAATCAGGTAAGTGACTTATTATATCATCATTCGGCAGCTTGATTTGAAGCAATGCTAAGATTTTCTTGAGCTACGTAAAATATAAAAACTGGTTTAGGCTAACGGTTAGCTTAAATACTTTACAAAGGTTTATATTGGGGGAGGGAGGAGGGCCCACCGCTCACCCGCGGTTCAACACTCCAACAATATATATTGGAATGTCAAACCACCCTCTTCAAAGTAAGAAAAACAAAAAATCTTACCAGAGAGTGATCTTTTACCATGTAGTATTCCGCTAATGCGAAGGACTTAAACTTCGACACGTGTTTCGCCTTTACACGAGGCATCTTCAGGAGCATTCAAGCAAATGCATCCCTCCCCCAATATAAACCTTTGTAATGGATTTCCGCCAGGTAACGCCTACATCTATATCGTATCTTAAATACTTAAAGTCGTTCCAACTTTTTAGAGCCTTCTTCGCCTCCTGGAGTGCCCCGTGTGCCTTGAGTGGATGGAGCCTCCGATCTCGCAGTGTCGCCGAGGGCACTTGGTTTGCAGTCGATGTCGCGCCAGACTGTCGGCATGCCCAGTGTGCCGCACGCCTTTCTCTTCAGTGCGGAACAGAGCCATGGAAGGGGTACGTTATCATTTAAAAGCCCACTGCAGTCCACTACTAAACATAGACCGCTCCCAATGCGAGGCTTTGGTACCGTTTCCAGACGGGTCGGTATAGGGTTTTATTTCGAGTTTTCCTTCTCTCGCAGTGATATCGTCTGCTTATTTTTCCATTTCTCGCCTCTTACGACACCCTTCGGATGAGATAGGGTGGTAATATTCTTTCCCCGTCACAACACGAGTATATTGTGCGTGGCGTCGTACGCTACGTACGATGCGTTATATCGTTCGTACGCTACAGTACGTGCTACTGTACGCTATATTAGGATACATTGTATTGTACTGAATCAGTATATTTAATAAATGTGTGGAATATACCTTCTGCACATGTATTACATATAATATGGTGTTCTTATTAGGTGAGAGTTTTAGGGATAATTTGTACTGAATGGGCACCGGCCGGACACAATCAAAATTTGACGAGGGCGTTAGCACGGGCTCAGAGCGCGGCGCCGCCCGGTATCACCTTCAAATGACTATGAAATGGATAGGATTCAAAACGATTTCCGTCGACGACGACGACGAAGACCGTCAAGCTGAGCGCTACCATTGTAGCACTGAACCTGTTTGCAATGGTGACCCTCTTTCAAGAGACTTTGCCTTCAGCTTAACATCAGGCGAGGTGAAGTCAAATTGACGTGCCATAAATAAATAAAAGTTAAAAAAAAATTAAAACGATTTGCAACGTTGATCCTCAATGAGCTGCCGCTGGTGGCGCGTGCGCAGGTGGCGGAGATGCTGCGCTACCCGTGCCGGCACGGCTGCGGGCGCGAGGTGCGCCTGCGCCGGCGCGCGCCGCACGAGGCGTCGTGCGCGGCGCGCCGCTACGTGTGCCCCGCGCCCGCCTGCGCGCGCCAGCCGCCGCTGCCGCGCGACCAGCTCACGCACCACTTCCAGGTACCGCGCGCCGCCACGAGCTAACTCTACGTGCGACGAGCCAAACAGAATAAGGAAGCGGACTAATTTTCAGAAAGTGTTTCAAATGAATCCCCATATAAAACCCAAACACCCATAAAAATTAAACGTTATTTATCTGTGTGTGGCATGCCGCACGATTAAGTCAAAATGAAACATCAGCATTCAAAAGTGCACTATTACAGTTACATTCTAATATTACTCTTTAAAATCAAATTCAATATCAGCTTATTCGTCGTGGCATTCCGCTTTTCGCTAATAATTTAGGTATATCTGCTCATATTAAATAAGTTGCATGTAAAAAAAAAAAAACAATGTCCGTTCACTAGCTGAATTACACTTAATATAGTAATGGAAAACCTGTCATTAGCCTTACTTTCTGTTTAAAATTTATGTATTTACTAACTGTATCGCTGTTGGTTTTCGAAATAAATAAATAAATCTATAATCTTAATCGTAAGCCCTGCGTGCATTCTTTCTGATTGCCGTTGCTTTTTTTTTGTGGGACTGGGACGGGGCCTAACTGAATGATTGAACTCGGATGACGTCATGCGCTGTGATTGTTTCAGTGGGTACAAATTAAAAATATTGTGAAGAAATAAATTTTTATATTACATTATTATTCGCCAAATAATCGTCTAACAGTATATTTGTTCTATCTCAGTGCATTTTAGAATTTAATCTGATAGTTACTTTTATAATCTACAGAGGAAAAAATCTACGTTTTTCAAGTTCTGTTTATTATTTTGTGTAAAGGTTTCAACTGAGGTGATCTAGACTTAAAGTGCATTTTATAAATAGACTTCTCGTTTTCAGTGCAAACATCTTCCGATCCTGAAGATTGGGTGCAAGCACAAGTTCTCGATGCAGGTGAACGCCGAGCTTCACGACACGTCGATCATCAAGGCCATGGACGAGTACTTCCACCTCCAGGTGGACGTGGACATGCGCTCGTGGGGTGTTATAGTGTTCGTCGCCTATATCGGGCCCAAGAGGAACGTCAAATCCTATTTATACGAGGTAAATAAATCACGCTACTATCTCATCTCCGGCAACTAAGGACCCAAAGACAGCGTGCGTTTTAGTCGGTTAGAGTCCGACATAACCTCTCTCACTGGCTCCGGTGAGATTAGTATCCGTGGGGACATCGCGCACGTAACGAAAAGAGAAAAAAGGTATCCAAGTTTGTTATGAAATTATCGAAATTATAACAAAATAGTCTTGGTCAAATTAACGTATTTTATTTGAAGCGCACGGAAGTTTTCTTATTACTAGTAGTTTCCCAAAAGTCTAATAAACGGTAGATAGAAAATTGCAGAAGTTAACGGACAAAATGGATTAGAAAATTTTCAAAACGTGTTTTAAATTAAGCTTCGAATATTATTATTATTCCCACAAATATATGTTTTAATATTGTTTGTTTGAAAATCCTTCCAAACCGCCTCGTTATGTCATCTGAGAGCACGTGCTCTGAGCTCAATGTCGTACATATTTATTATTAAAAAAAAGCGCTCCCAGAAACCAGTAGTGTTGCAGTCAATGATTGCTCATGTATGACGTTACGCCCAATGGTTTGCGTTTCAGTACATATTATAATATTGTAAATAATATAATTATATTTCTTATTTAAAAATCATTAAATAAACTATATTAAATTATTATTGGATAAAAAAATCGTAACACGGTATATTTATTTTATCTAAGTACGTTTTGATCTGTTTATTATCCGATCCCTTATGTACACAGGCGTTTTTGAAGTTGTCACATTGCTGTATCTGTTTTCTAGGTTACTGTGAAAGGACAGCACAATACAGGGAAACTCGTCTTCTCTAGAACTACACACAGCGATCTTGAAAGTTCTACAATCAACTTGAACTTGAGGCGCCAGAGTTGCTTCCACCTGATCCCAGAGCACGCTGTGAACTATCTCCGCTTTAGGAACAGGCATTGTGAACCAGAGAAGATCTTAGATTTCGATGTTGAAATCTCTAAATGGGAAAATGTGGATGAGGCGAGAGAGGACTCCGATTCTTAAACACGAATATCATAAGTACTTTGTCTAAGAGCATTATAAGACTTGCTACACTGACGGCGTACTATCTAGGTAAGTAGTGTCAGGGTTTGAACTGCCTGAATTCCATCATATTTATTAACAGCACATGTCATAGGATTACACTACCTGATCCAACTCCATATAGCATGTAATGACATGCGGAGGTGGCAGGTAGTTTTTATAATTTTAGAGCCGTGACTTTTATTCTAATACTATGTAGTATTAATTAGTCTATTACAGTCCACTGCTGGACATATGCCGCTCTCAATTTGCGCCATAGCATGTAAGATTATTTTAAAATATGAATGTCTTTATACAACATGTTATGAAAGTGATATACATTGTCCATTTTCAGTGTGTTCTATCTATGTGGTGATTCAAACATGAATAGTGTTCCATACCTTGAACAAGCTGTCGATAAATTACGAGTATGTTGGCAATATTGCGATTTGTTCAAGGAGAACCTATTAATCTTCTAACATGGTCTAAATATTAGCTAGCTTTAGCAATCGTATAGTCTATTGAATAGACCTTTATTTACGGCATGTTCAAGGTCTAGGTGAACATTTAGTAAATAGAGGCTGAAAACGTATATACGACTTAGTTCAAAGATAACCTATTTACTTAAGTGATCGAAATGTCAGCTGTATTTGGACCTGTGGTTGTCAATAGCATCAGTATGTCGCCTGTTCCTGGGGGTGTCTAGACAATCGTTTTGTATCATGGAATAGAATAGATTGATCAATGTATGAGATTGACATGCGTTCACGCCTGTCATAAATATCAGAATACGCCTGTCATAAATAGCATAGTGGTTAAGGAATCAACCTTGCGTACGAGATGTCATGGATTCGAATCCTGGACATTACAGCTGATATTCTTAAACATTTAAAAAAAAATCAACCAATGAATTCAAAATTCAATTCGTTGGTAGGATTTTTTTCCACATCCCTACCCCCAATCGCATACGTTGAATATTATTATTATTCTATTCTATTCTACAAAACGACCACTAACGAATTGCTCCTTGTCTAGAGCTGATGGATTGCTATCCGGCCTTGGTGAAAAGCATGCGCCAGAGCCTCGTATGTTGTTTACTTTACTTGCGATGATTACAATTCGTAAAGTATAATATTGTGTAAATTCTAATAATATTGTGTCGAGTAAGTCGAAGGCATGTTGTTAAATAATTTATATTTGTTACAAATTTGCTGTAACATAATTTTCATATGTATATTGTATGATATTAGTCAAACAGGTTGTTCTGTCGCTGGACTAATAGGTCCTCTGTTTATTTTTTATAATTGTTTACACACACTTATTTCTTGTCGTTCATAATATGGCATATGTTGGCATTTATAGCATATGACATATGATGACAATCGGGCCTATCTAATCTTACAGTTTTACAGGACAGAAAAAACTGTTTTATTTAAGAAATAGTATATTAGTTGTATACAAAATAAATTTAATGTATATAAAGTAAGTGTCGCGTTTCTAAAGTTGTCAATACTAGGAGTAAGAGAAGTTTAGCAATTACAGGGAACATAATATATTGTATATGGTACGATCTCATCACTAGAATGGATCGACTTATATTTTGATATTTGTACGTAGCTTTACAACACGTCAGGAAGATAACGATCTCTTTAAATGAGTTCAGTGTTTTCTACTATTTGAAGTATGTCTACTATTACGAATAATAGGATTAAATGAGAGTTGATGTCTATTTTAAATATACGCTTTACCGTGTTGATCTTTCATTGTGTGGTTCTAGTTACACGTTTATATTCACTGTTGTAACTTCGCTTTGATGGCGCCCTATGCCCAATAGTATATAGTCCGTCCAACCATTTATTTTTGAAATGTCAGATAGGTGCCAATACGTTACCTATTTGATTTCAAGCAACAATTGACTTTCTTTATGCAGAAATTTCAGTCGGCTTTACACGAATATCGCCATTAAAATTAGACCATTTTTAGACGAATTGTATCCCGTTTCATTTAGGGTTTTCATATTATTTACTGCTGTTAGTATATATTATAATGGCACTTCAATATCGCCTATACGTATAGTTTTCATGAAGGTAATATTCATGTAAATATTTTACAGAATCAGAAATATTAATCCATATAACCGATTGAAACTTTTTCATAAACGTAGTCGATTGTCATATGAAGTTGAGCATGTAACTCATTGGGACACTACTATGTGAAACTGTCATAAGTAAAATAAATTCTTGGACGGACTATAGTTACTATTACCAGGATATTTGTTCACCTCAGTCACAATATCCTTTATAGGTAAAGACGCGTCTTTGGGTTGTTATAGAGGATAGCGCGGGCTGCAACGGCGGCAGAGGACAATTCACCAATAGTAGATCCCCGCGCCAGGTGTCGCGAAGTTGGTATATGTGTACTTTGCACAGCGAGCCTGCGTTACGTTAATTCCCATTACGCTTTGTGCCAAATAAATTATTAATTAACTTAATTACGAATTAGTGAGTTGTTTTTCATTCTATTAAAAGTTTTATGTGTAGTTAACTATATGATGATCCATTTTCATGATTCTGTTCGTTTTTATTGAGAGCTCAACTCTGTCATCTCTGGTTTTTTCAGAACAGTCGCTTCGAAGTAACCAGTTGCTCAATATATTTATGTAACTGTTAAGTAACCACTTATTCTATGCATGGGTGAATAAAGTATATGTTGCAATTAATTTGTCTTCAGATCGTTGGAACGTTGTTATTTTTTGAATTATGTTTTGAGCACTGAATATTTTTACCATTAGTTAGGATAGGTTATTTTATTATGTAGTGCTAAATAAAAATATAATTATTACACATCACTTTTATTTCAAATTGAACTTTTATAACGATTTCACTAAACGGAGGTATATACAAATGATATCACGTTATGCATTATGTACATGTCGATTTTACATTATATAGGCTTGACAACATAACCCAAGTCAATAAATTCATTGTGATACAAATGGAACAAGATCCCAGGGCCACCAAATATTACATTATTCTCTGATCGATTAATCGGTTTGTCTTTAAAAACGATGGATGAAAGACGACTCGAACAGTAGCTTACAATGAGCTGTCTGCGTACAATAATAAGAATGAGGTGAATGCCATGTGTCGAAAATACACAGAATAAATAATGAGATGAGAGTAATTAAATAACATAGAGGAGTTCAACAGCAACGGTTAGCCCATGAAGAAAACGTAGGTTTAGTACCAGCTAGCATGTTGCGACGATACGATCGATAGATATTTCTTGAGAAAACAAGTAATGTCTGCCGGCTCTTGGAATCTTGGATATCGTCAGGTAATCTTACGCAATTAATAGAAAAAAATATAACTAAAATATTATTTTTGAGCGTAACTATCTTACACTATCACTTGTCTAACATTCTAAGAGCGAGGTTTGGAATAAAAACTATAAATACCTATATAAATATAATACATTTGTATTCACGCTACTAGTTGTTTGGAAGCTAACGTTTGCCTCGCGTACTCTGTGTCTACGAGACCGCGACATACTAACGAGAACTCCCGGACATGCTCCAGCAGTCGTCGCTTGCTACTCTTTTCTCTGAAAGCATAAAGAATTAGTATGAAATATTAATTTATTTTTATAATGAAAGTTGGCTAAATGAAACAAAAATGTTGTTTGTTTAAAAATCCCCCCACAAAGTCACATTATGTCATTTGAGAAGCGCGATGGACTCGGAATGAAAAAATCCTGATGTCTTCCTTGGGGGAGCCGTCAGGGGAGACACTAGACCGAAGTCAGGAATGGTCATATATGACGACACGGACTGATTGGTGTTTTAGAACAAATTCAAGATATTGTAAATAACAAAATTTAATTTCTTTATTTCAAAATCATGGAATGAATTATCGCAGTTCGTGTCTATTTCTTTTTATCACGAAAGAGCATTGCATTATTTTAATTGACTCAAAATAACAACAACATACTTCGTTCCTCCAGTGTGTGTTTACAAACTGCTTCTCTGATGGGGCTGCCCGCCATCCGATAATAAGCATACACCATGACCGAAATTCATAGTTGGCGAATTGTGGGTCTTCATACACCTCTGCCTACTTCTGGTATTTATAAACGTGAATACACATCTGTATGAAGAGTAAATCGTAAAGAAGCTGGCCGGCTACTATACTCGTATGTACTTACCTGAGGACGGCGGCGATGAAATTCTGCTTGTGGTGGTCGGTGGCGTGCGGCGTGGGGAAGCCGGGCGTGTCGAGCGCGTGCCGCAGCCACGCCGCCAGCTCGCCGCCCGCGCGCCACGACGCGCGGTTCAGCGCCAGCAGCAGCTCCGCCAGCGGCTCCACCTGGTTGCGCGGCGTGACGCCGCCTGCGGGGGGAGGGCGCGTCAGTGTACCACAGTCGCGGGGAGGGTCGGTCCCGCGGCCCCGTACGTACCGATGCAGGCGAGCGCGGCGGCCGTGAGCGCGGGCGCGCGCGGCTGCAGCACGTGCGCGCGCGCCGCCGCCAGCGCGCCCAGCCACAGGCACGCCGCGCGCGCGCCGCCCGACACCCACGCGCGCACGCACGCGCACGCTGCGAGCACACGGGTCGGTTGATTATCGACAGCAGCTAATGTCACTTCGTCAAATAATGTTGCTATATTCAGTAATAGTGACGCAACTGATTCATTCGGTTCCCGTTCACTCGTATGAAATGAACGATGAGGGTTCGTTAATCTTTTCTTACTATACAAAAAGAACCATTTTGTATTTAACAATAAAATTGTATTAAAGTGCTCTGATATCGATCTATAGTATATATGTAATTACAATAATTTTTTTAAGAATAACAAATCCATATTTTACGATTTTATTGTGTATGAATGAGACAACATTAAGCAAACAGCAACTTTAATTACATTTTTGAAAAAGACAGCTGTTAAAAGGTAATACGAAACTTATCATCAAAATGTATAGCATTTTGGATATACTGTTTTTGAAGATCGAATTTAATTTATCAAGCGGCATAAAAAACAATGATGTTGTAAAATTTTGAAATCAACTTTCAAACAAACTATAAATAATGGAAATAGCTATTAAATTAATTATGAATCTGTTTCGTTGTGTTTTGAAATTTCGGTAATTTCGTATGTAAAGACCTATTATAATCATTCACTTTGTCACTACACTATTTTTATTTCATCAAAAACTGGCAACCCAGTAAACGTCAGGTAGCTTCGTCTAATTAAAAATCCGACTATAGCCGCCAGAGTTAGGTAGTCGCACGGCAACCGAACGTGGCACGTACCCAGGTCGACGAGCTCGGGCAGGCTGTCGTCGAGCCAGTCGACGTAGTGCGGGCGCTTGCGCGTGACGGCCAGCAGCAGCAGGAACAGTCCCTCGGTGAGGTCGGGGCGCGCCGCCGGCTCCCCGCCCAGCGCACGCGCCGTCGCCGCCACGCTCGCCGCCAGCAGGCTGCGCGCGCCGTCCCACTCGCTGCCCAGCGCTATCACTATCTGTCGATCGAATGACAAACACATTGAACGACGGCGACGCGAGGTGTGAGCTGACGTCGTCGCGCGATATCGCCAGCGAGTCTCTCGTTTTTGAAGTATAAAAATTTGTGCCTATATATGAATAAATGAATGAACAATAATTTTATTCGCATTGAATATCATTACATATTATCAGACAGTAAGAACCTGGAGATAACATTCCCTGGGTCGAGTGGAACTATTTAAACAGACTTTGGTAATCGATAGGCCGAAGCAAAGAAAACTGGCCTAGGTGGAGATTCTTAGAGAGTGTGGAGTAACTCTAACGTGTGTTGCATGCGCAGATATATAATATATAACACACACACACACAAAATGCTATTAGGATAGCGACACACTGAGTAGATAAAATTTAAAGAACAGTCTACTTCTCATATAGTTTGATATGAGAAGTAGATAGTGAATATAGAATTGAGTGTATATAAAAAATAAGATTTTCATGTTTTAAGATAGGTAATCTTAGAAAAATAAAGAAGTTTTTATCTTTAGATTGTTATTTCACGCATAGGTATAACGAGGTGAATATTTCGTCGTGTACACACTGCACATAAGCCACTCACAAGTTTGACGGCGTCCAGTCCGCTGGCGCAGGGGCTCGTGTTGAAGCCGGCCACCATCAACTGCGCGACGTCGTCCACCACGGCCAGGCAGTCGTCGATCAATGACGACACCGTTTGTTTCAGTATGTGGAACAGTGGCTGGAAATTATACACAGCTGTTTTATAACTGTAGTAATTAATATACTAGTTTATTAGATATTTATTGTATCTAATACCCTATTGTGAACGTTAATTATGATATTGATATAATTACTTACATCTTTTTACAAAAAAAAAAAGGGATGGTGGGGATGGTTACTTATTTTTACAAAAATCTCCAATAGTCTGAATTTATTTAACCAGTGGGGATTACTGGTATAAATCTATATTTATTTTTCAATTCAACTAGATGCCTTATAAGAGTCGCCCGTCCACGCGTCGCTCCCTTGGGGGGAGGGGAGGGCGAGGGGGGGGGGCTGGGTGCAGTGCTGCCTTACCTCGACGAGCGCGGGGTGCGCGGCGTAGGCGGGCAGCGCCGGCGCCAGCGCGCGGAACAGCGCCGCGCCCAGCTCCGGCCGTGACGTCAGCGCGCTCAGCAGCGCCGCGCAGCACTCGGGCGCGCCGCCCGCCGCCCACGCCGCCGCCGCCTGACACACGAGGACCTTACGTTTTACCTGAGTATATCTGGGGGTCTAGACAAAATGCATTCGCTCCGAAGCTACATTCGCCATCGCTCTGAAAATGTATGGGAATGACATTTGTTGTTGAAATCGGATCACATGACATTCCGACAACAAATGTCACCCCCATACATTTTCAGAGCGATGACGAATGTAGCTTCGGAGCGATTGCATTTCGTCTAAGCCCCCTTACCCCTATTTTTTTCTTTTTATCGTGCGCAAAATCCCAACGGAGACCGCCTCCACCAAAATTGCTGAAGGTGATCGTCGGACTCGAACCGACTAAAATGCACGCCGTCCATGGGTTGCCGGAGGTGAGGTAATACAACACATTTCTCTTGCACACGTCTAGCCCTCGTTTTCACCAAGATTTAAAACACGATTTTTTTGATAATTTGCAATATGCCGCAAACTTAAGCGTAAACGCAAATGTGTGAAAATAGATGTATAAAATAAGTAAGTGTGTCCTGACAGGTCTACAAGTTTTTCACAAATCTTCAAACAGTTAGGTATTATACATGTTTAAAACTAATGATAAAAAAAATTGGATTTACTGCAGCAGCTTCGTATCAATCATCTTCATCTAAAACTCAATTACAGGGAATAGCAAAAGAATCAAAGGGCTGTGCCACACTTGCCCCGTCCGTGCGCACTCACCTGCGCGCGCAGGTCGGCCTCGAGCGTGGCGGCGAGGCTGTGCAGCAGTGGCGCGGCCACGTCCAGCTCGGCCGCCGCCAGCGCCGCGCCCGCCGCGCCCACCAGCTGCCGCCGCACCCACGGGTCGGAGCGGCCCTCGCTGCTCTGCCGGGCGGACCAACCCAACCGTTTACTGTTAGCACCATCGAGCAAATGCAGAGAGGAGGCGGCCTAATATTACACTATGATCTATAGGTCTGAGGTCTTCGCTGCTGTCGCATACGAAACGCCTTAGTGGGTTGATATCGTCATAGAGCAAACACAGAGAGGAGCCGGTCTAACTAGCGGTGCAGTGTGATTTTCAAGTAGCTCCTGACGTCAACCAGGGCATGGTCATCATTTTGTGCACAGAGCTCTCTAAGCCTTAATGTCTCAAAATATAATTTTACAAGATGGTAGATGGTAACACTTTGTTGAAAGACATTCCTATTTATTTTAATATAATCTAATGTGAGATGATTACAGCACAGTGAAAAATATTGGAAAGAAAATCAGTTATCATATTCCGAAGTACGGATATACGACGGATCGCGTAAGTTAAGCTCAATCAGCGCCTCAGGCAGCAATTTACCTGCACAGCCTGCACTATTTCCGGCGCGAGCGCAGCCGCTGGCGCGCTGCAGTCAGCGGCCAACTTCCTCAGCGCGAGCGCCGCAGCGGGCGGACAGCGCGCCAGCGCCGCACCTGCCGCGCGGACACACGACTGCCCAATATCTTCGGGCACTACCTCCTTCACTGAAGACACCCACGATGCGTAGCTGCCTTGAAAATAAAGATTAAGGCCTTTGGTAACATTTATAAATCGCAGCGGTTTTAATAGTTTCGTACGCATCGAGCCGGGTAAATCCGAATAATATGATACAATTTCATTTATTTACATCTTAAAATGTTCGTCGGAATTTTGAAATTTGTTATTGCGACTTTGATGGTACTAAAGTTCTAGTGTCTAAGTGTCTAATTAGCGTTAATATGCCACACTGTGAGTATCGCTCGTCGCACCGGAGCCCGTGCCCCGCACGTACCGAGGCAGTCGAGCGCGGTGGTGAGCATGCGCTTGTCGCGCGCCGTGTGCGCCTCGTGCAGCGCGCGCTGCAGCAGCGACAGCAGCGCGCGCGGCGCGAGGCGGGCGGGCGCGACGTCGGCGAGCGCGCAGAACACGTGCAGCGCCGCCTCGCGCGCGCGCTCGCTGGCGCCCGCCGCCTCGTGCGCCGCCTCCACCCACGACCAGCTGTCCACGCCCAGGATGCCGCAGCAGTACATCTGCGTACATCACCACAATATAAATAAACGTGCGTCCAATGTTGTGACGTCCAACGGACCGGACAGCGTGGTAACGACTTTTGGCACATGCGCACACAGACTAGAGTTGTGCTGTCACGGCCACCAGTCGATCAGTGGCGTCATTAATATGCTCAGTTATCTCAAGCAGTTGAATACGCGACGAACACGTTTCTTACACGGTCCCGGTAAAATGTTACGTAAATGTAGTCGCGGCATAACTCAACCGATCGCCGCGGAGCATGCCTCGGTCCGAGCCGAACGTTCTCGCTTTTAGTAGATATTCCGTAGTAGTCCGTAGGCTTGCAATGCAATCCTTTGTTTTCCCACACTTTTCCAACTAAGGAGGTGGATCAAATCACTTGGATTGTCAGTGGGTTTTAAACCTCACGATTGCAACTGTGACTATAATATTAAGTATTTACTTATTTCTAGTAGGATAAATTTGATTGAATTAATAAAATCGGAAATTTGGTGTCACTAACCACAGTATCGGCGATATCTTGGCGATAACACCGCAACAGCTCGAGGTCATCCTTCGAAAGCGGCAGGTCCGCGGGTACCTCTGACTTCACCACCAACGTCGTGAGCAGTTTTGAAAATACCGGCGGCCATACTGGGTTGATAACGGGCTCCGATCCCTCGTAGATTAGCACTTCGTCCTAAAAAGTGAGGGAATAGGTATATATATATTATTGTGATTGCAAGCATTGTGATGCAGGTGTACAACTGTACACGCGTGCTAACGCTTTTTAATCAATAATTAAGATCATATTCTAACATGATTACATAATGTATTTTAAAGTAAAATGTAACATATTTCATCACATCTCACAAAAAAAAAACATCAAACATCTCACAACTTGAAAATGGTAAAAGAATAGGTATTCCTCTGTTGTTATCTCTCATTATGTATTGAATATTGTATGTGCCTACTGATACATGTATGCCCTGGTATATATTTATGATTTGAGTTCTATAAAAGTCATCAGAACATCTGTATTTCTTTAAATTTATGGAATTTATTGTACCTATACTTCATTTATATTATATGTAAACCGCACTACTTGAACATACTTTTCTCTTTTGTTTACTTTCTTGTTCATCCAAAGGTTGTGTATAATTTTTTGTATTACTATGTCCAATAAAGAGTTAATTATCTATCTATTCATAAACATGCAATTACTATAGAACAAAAGTAGTATTACCTGTAAAGTGTACCAGAATCCGAACACTAAATTAGACCTTGTTTCATGCAGCGGGTAATTCCCGGGGGCCGCTTGAGCAGCTAACAGTAGCTCTATGAGTTGCCTTGCACCGTTACCGGCCTCAGTATCGTTCTCAGCAGCTTGCACCAAAACCCGAGTGTGGCTTTCTCCTAAGGCGACGCAGCATGTTATTAGAGATGATAGTAGTTCCTGCCGATAAACAATATGACCTGTTGCGCTATTTTATTTACCGCTTCCTTTAGCCCTAGTTACTACTAAACTCGATTTGCGAAAACTCTAGTTTCGTTTTAGTTGCCTAATGAAAGAAATTAGGCAACTCAAACAAGACTCGAGTTGCCGCAACTAGAGTTTGACGTCTCAACAACCAATCAGCATGTCTGAAAATGTATCAGGAAGATCGCGAATTACAGAGATTAATCGAAATTCTAGTTAATGAAGTTTTTGTTTCCTTACAATTCCCTAGTGTAAGAACAGGCTTAGTACATTACAGCTTTTGTAGCTGCTGTGTGCTTAGGTGGGACATCACTTAACCAAATCAAATCAAATCAAATCAAAAATCATTTATTCTGCATAGACCAGTAAACGGCACTTACAAAACGTCAATATAAACAATATTTTATCAAATGCAAATGGACCACCGGTTCGAAACGCGGCCCCGACCTAAGAAGACTCCGGCAAGAAACTCAGCGGGCTTTTCTTTTTTTTTTGGTCTATTTACAATAGTTTACTTAGTCTAGATACAAAATTTAGCTGAGTAGCAAGTGGAGTGAACAGCTCATTTCCAGGCTTGTTTATCATCCAAATAATCCTGAATTTTATAGTAAACTTTTTGACATAACTTATTTTTTACTAAATTTTTAAAGTTATTGATGGGCAAATCTCTAATTTCATAGGGGATTAAAAAAGCGTATACAATTACCCTGAAAAGAATTTGAAATTTTGTGGAGTCTACTATCACAGACAACGAGATTATTTTTGTGTCTGGTATTTAGGTTATGCCTATCACAAACTCTTGGAAAGTTTGTAATATTTTTTCTAACATACATCAAGTTTTCGAATATATATTGTGAGATTACGGTAAGAATGTTTATTTCCTTAAACTTATCTCGGAGGGAGACTCTTGGGCCACCCATACTACATACCTCGTTAGCAGAGTTAGGTTCATTGTCTTTATGCATTATAGGCGCAGCGCAGGAGGCGACGAGGCCCAACAGTTGCAGGGCAGAGCCGGCGTGACGCGTGGCCGCCGAAGTGCCCCCCGCAGCGCGCACAGCGGACAGACACGCTTCGCACGCGTCCAGAGCCGTATCGCTTACTACAGTATTCCATCTATTAGGAAAAACTTGTCATCGTGTATCAATTAACTAAAACTATTAACTAATTGCTAGATACCAGGAGTATTCAGTTCAAGACAATGTTTTAATTACATGTATGAAACTAAAGGGCCTGCGTTATGGCTAGCATGTGCACTCATGCGCCTATTTAGTGTAAATAATAGTTAGTTAATTTCTTCTTTGCACAATTGTGCAAAAATACGTACGATTTTTAGGATTTCTCAATTAGTTGTTTAATTGAAATTGGATTTAATCTATTAGGAAGTTAGCACGGTCTGCAGCTGGGAAGTATATGCTGTTTATTGCACATAGCTAACAAATAAAAAGGAAATATATATATTGATACAGGATTCTTACGTATATAATAATTGCACTACAGAAAGAAGAGTTCGACACAGTGGCATCCTATCACTCAGTGATCCACCAGGGTGTTCCGCAGCATCCTCTCCACCTAATGTTAGCCAACTGCAAGCACAAGTGGCAGCAGTCACCCAAGATTGTATTGTTTGCTCTGATGGTGCTTCTTTGAGGTAATTGGGGCTAGAAAGAGTAAAACCATTTTAGAAACCAATTGAAAAGTTTCACCAAATTTGAAATGAATGGTCACTAGTTTGCCATGCTGTTATTACAATGTATGTAGAGTATGTACCTGTATACTGTTTGTAAATGCCTCAGCATGTCTTCCAGGACAGCAGGACATGCTTTCTGGAGAGCTACACGGTTTTTTGTACGAAGTGCTGATCCCATTGTCATGCTGTTGAACTGTTGCAACAAAGTTAATCAGAATCTACTACATTTAGCAGAATAAAGAACAACATAATAAGATTGTTTTTTTTCCGTATTAGGGGGTACATAAAAAAATAATTTTATCATATTTCTTTGTCTATTTTCTGGCTGAAATTTAAATCTATAGGAGAACTTGCGTTTTTATATCTTTTAGAAATTACTATACTTACTTCTTCAGGAATCACAGTGAGTACATCTAATAACAAAGATATATTTTCCACACTGGACAGAGGGCTCAACATCACTGCTAAATCTCCAGTGCCTTGCTGGAGAATAAATGCTGCTAACTGAAATAAATCATTTTCAAACCTTTTTTCAAATAATATCACTCATTTATCTAATATGACTGAAATGAAGAGAAAGTAATTTGAAATTTTACAAAGAAATTCATTATTAAATCAGTACCTACTATGAATTCTGAGGTTATCAGCCAAGTAATATAATAATAAAGTATGTGAATAAATTAAAATGAATTATTGTAAAAGAATATGAGTAAAAAAAAAGGTTAATGTTTATATTACATTGAAATAAGACATAATATTATTCATTACTAATTTTAAGTGCAATAAGAAAGCAGGGAAAATGAGTATGATGCAATTTAGTGGAACCGAGTATAGTCGGTGAAACAGAGCAACATCTATGCATAAAGTTATCACTAGAAGCATAAAGAGTGCAAGTGTTATACATATCTTCATACAAAACCTGTGTGTCAGAAAGTAATAGAATATATGAACTGTGAAACGTTTTTTACAAACCCAGTTGATAACTTTGACAGAAATATATATTGCAGTGACGTCAATGTTTTATATACTAAAGTCACAAGTCACCGACATTTTAAATTCAGTACTCTGGTAATATCTCTGTCTGTCTATGTAACTATGTTTATCATTGTTTTGTTGCTCTGTATTATTTTAATGGATTAATGAAAATCTGGTACGTCATCTTGGTTTCTAATTATTGAAATCCTATTTTGCATGGAAATAAAAATAATGTTTTCTTAAAACATACATTATCCTATTTTACTTACACTGATACATAATCTATTGGTAACAATTTTCGGTCCTTTGGAATAAGTATATATTGCTTGTAGTATCTTATCCTTCAATTCACTATAGCTTTCTTGTGGCACCTCATTCCAACAACGAAGTATTTTAGTGTGCAATGTTGTTGCAGCATAAAATTGAACTTCAGTATTCTGGCGAATAAATATATAATTCATGGCATTTGAATTGAAAGAGCACTTATATATAAATATATTTTAGTGTACCTAGTACATGAAACCATCTAAAAATAAATAAAATAATAGTAGTTTTACCTTGCTTGGTTGTAACAATTCCCAGACGAAATTCCAAGCTTCGGGGACTTTCTGTGCAGTAGTAAGCCATGCGTGGGCTTTAGCTCTTTCTGATTGCTCCCCGTTATAGAACACAGACACGGCATATTCCAAATTCTGTGCGTTGTACTCCATTTCAGCTGCTTGTGGTTCAAGCACTACTTCAACTTATTGCGGTGCTTTATAACAACATACTTTTTATCTGATACGATTATATAGACTGTTTTCTCTTGAAGAAATTGCCAGCCAATATTTGAATATACATTAGTATACACTGACCATATCTATTTCACAATTTTGTAATAAATAAACAAGAGCAGAATAAACTCGAGACAAGCAAGACTGGTGGTTTCACAGATTATGAAAATATTTCTGAAATTCTGACATTTCGAGTATTATTTCAATGTCAATAGTGTCAGTACCGTCATTACTGACAGTTAAAGCTACGCCAATAGTGTCAAGGATTGACTTGAACAATGAGGGTTCATTCATTGATATAAGTTGAGCGTCGCGCGCATGCGTATCGTACTGGGCGGCGTTTCACCATGTTTTTTAGTCTGTCGTTGTGGCTATGCCTATTCTGGGTCTGCAATCCAATTTTCATTCTGTGGTTTGTTTTGTTGTTGTGGTTGTCCTCATAATACGGTTTTGCGTGTGATTAAAATTTAAATATACTTAAGAATTTCTGAAGCAGCAGCTAGACAAAATGAAGATTGAAGAAGTTAAAAGTACTGCCAAAACCCAAAGAATATCCGCACATAGTCATATAAAGGGCCTAGGTTTGGATGAAAATGGGGTTCCTATTCAAATGGCAGCCGGTCTCGTGGGTCAGGAATCAGCTCGAGAGGTAATAAAGTATTAGTTTTAGATATCGTATTATCGTTTCTCACATGACCAACAAAAAACTCCGTAAAATAATTATAAAAATGTACAACTTCTCAACATTATCGATCTAACTTTTAGGTTATATTTGTGGTTACCATGGAGTGTTATTTTCAATATTCGTGATCAAACTAAAAAAATAAAAGTTAGAAAGTTGAAGACTAAAGCCATTTATGCTATTTATTTTTAATGTTGAGAAGCGTGAACAATGGATAATTTATATGTAAATCCATTAACAATTTCAGGCGGCCGGTATTGTTGTAGACATGATAAGAAGCAAGAAGATGGCTGGACGAGCGTTATTGTTAGCTGGTCCACCGGGTACAGGGAAAACTGCTATTGCCTTGGCAATAGCTCAGGAGCTTGGAACTAAAGTAAGTTTTAGAAGTAAGAAGAGTTCTCAGATGTTTATATCACACATTGTCTGCCTCATGGTAATTACTTAGGGGTCCACATACCAAAATAGCTTTGGCTGCATATACAGCAAATTGCCAAGAAAAATGCCAACCTCAAGAAGCATTTTCTAAGTAAATGTATGTAAATTTGCTGCTTTAGTATGTCGTTAAAGATTTTTCATCCCTTCTATTTGAAAAGTATCACTTCAAACCTGTATAAGACTCTATAAGAGGAAGCAAAATAGCTCTTCTCTGTTAAGAATGTTTTAGCGGGCTGAAAAGTGGTTTGAATTTGGAATATATAACATTATAGAAATCGAATGCAAATTATATGGCTTACTGGCTGATACGTGTTGGCTGTGCCAGTGCTAACAAAAAACTTTGTCCTCACTTCGCTCTGGATTCTATGTTAAAATCCGACATTTTACATAATACTATTTTACATCCTTGTTATACATCTACTATTTCAGTGTTAATTTTGTTCAAATAGTAGGCATACAGTTACACATTGTTAAATGTACCCAAAACACAGTGTGGAGACACACTTAGCTAAAATACTCCTTTAAAGCCTAGATCAGCAGCAGCTATCTAAGTATGAAACTGCACTCTAGAAGTCATACCACAATCTAATTGACATATGCATCTAGATTTCTAGATAGAACTGTGTAGAATATCATGGAATATATCATAATGTTCAATTTCAGGTGCCATTTTGCCCTATGGTTGGAAGTGAAGTCTACAGCACGGAAATCAAGAAAACTGAGGTATTGATGGAGAATTTCCGTCGGGCCATAGGTCTCCGTATCCGGGAGACCAAGGAAGTGTATGAAGGAGAAGTCACTGAACTCACACCTGTTGAAATTGAAAATCCAGCTGGAGGTAATAAATAATTTTGATTGGTGGATTTAATAATATAAAAATAATAAATTTGGTACATGGTAGAGCAGTAGTGAAGAGTACCTATGACCTGGGCATACTGGCTTCAAAATGAGCCGCTTAGTGCACGACATACTAAATTGAGGATGTTTTTCACCAATGGTTTCTATTGTGAAAATATTCACCCTTCACCACTGTGTTATAGATTAATACTTTGAAACCTTTATGCTGCATGGTATGTGGTTAGTGGAAACTGGGATTAATGCGATCATATGGTAAATACCTATAGATTTACTAGCTGTGGTCACAAGCTAACTGACAGTCTTTACAGTTTCACTTTCCATATAGAACCAGTAATAATGCATCATAATATTGATAAGTAAATTTTAATGTAGTTGTTTTTTTCTATCAGGTTATGGAAAGACAGTATCTCATGTTATTATTGGCCTAAAGACGGCCAAAGGTACAAAGCAGCTGAAACTGGACCCAACAATTTATGAATCACTACAGAAAGAGAAGGTTGAAGTTGGTGATGTTATCTACATTGAGGCAAACTCTGGTGCGGTAAAGCGACAGGGTAGAAGTGATACTTTTGCAACTGAGTTTGATCTTGAGGTAAGAGTTGAAAGTTCTAATATGAATACATATACAGATTAATATAGAATACAGATATTATCTTTGTAACACAATTAGATATGGCAGTTTATGTCCATTTCTGTTGTTTGGTGGGTTTCTGACTCCCTTTTCCCCTTCTGCATATTTAATGACAAGCTGTAACTTGTAGCTCTGCCCGCGTGGGTGTGTTGTAAATTTTAGCGCTCTACGAGATTTTCTACTCACCTCTTCGCTCGACTCTCATACTTTTGTTCTATCATCAATAGCTTCTATGTTTAGGGCACTTAATCTTAATATACAAAATTATTTATATTCCAAATTTTTATAAAAAGTACAATCCTTGTAGTTAGTAAAATTATTTTTCAAACATTTTTGTCTAGGCTGAAGAATATGTTCCATTGCCAAAAGGAGATGTGCACAAGAAGAAAGAAGTAGTACAAGATGTAACACTGCATGATCTGGACTGTGCCAATGCAAAGCCGCAGGGTGGACATGACATCATGTCCATGATGGGACAGCTCATGAAACCAAAGAAGACTGAGATTACAGGTAACTTACTTACTACCAGCAAGAGATGTCTTTGACCAGACAGGGTTCGGCCATTTCATCCACATCCCCTATTTCTACCATGGGAAAGATGTGGGATGGGTAAACATATTGGTTATTTTACCATTATATTTTCATCACTATTTTTTTTATTGTTAGCAGTAGCTTGCAGTGTTATACCAATACGCCTATATGTTGTGTGTTATGGAGTAGCTACATTGGTTACATTCAAATAGGAATTATGATGTGAATACATTAAAATCATAGGATAAAACTCCATTTTTTAGAGTTAGAATTAAATGAAAGAATAATAAAAAATTGAGAAATCAAATGAAACTAAAACACAAAATATCAAATTGAATCAAAAACATTAAAGTCTAAGATTACGTATCGAAATAAGAATAAGAGACTTGCATCAACACGACTCACCTCACTCCTCTCCCAATGTGTGTGTACTTCTCCACTCTCCATTGAGTTTGTTCTTTAATTTGATAGTGACAAGATGCTTTTTGTATGTTAGTATGTATATTCCGTCTTATTTATATTAAAGGTAGTAAATGTTTTTTTTACAGATAAATTGAGGAAAGAAATTAACAAAGTAGTCAATAAATACATAGACCAAGGTATAGCTGAATTGGTTCCTGGGGTGCTGTTTATTGACGAGGTATTTAAGATTTCATTCATTCATTCATTATTGCGATCCAAATCATATCATTCGGAATTTAAATAAGTAGTTTCATAGTACTTCAAATGCAAAATCTGCAAACTTATAGTTTTAAACCTTTGAACTAACTCTAAATATGAATTTGAAACAAGAAAGAGATTTAACGAATTCACTATTAAATCGATCGGGATATTTACCATGTTTGTTGATTTCTTCGCGTAACCGATATTTCGGCGCTGTTGCAAGCGCCATGATCACACAAATGAGATTTAATAGTGAATTCGTAAATGACCATGTCAATCTAAAATCATACAATGAGATTTAACGTTATTTTACCTTTGCTCATTAACTTCTTTATTTGCAGGTGCACATGTTAGATATAGAAACATTCACGTACCTTCACCGCGCTTTAGAATCAGCTATTGCTCCCATAGTAATATTTGCCACAAATAGAGGACGCTGTCAAATCAGGTATATATTTCACTTTTATAAACTACTACAACCTACTGGTATTTATTTCTTTCTTTTAAATTAAGAATGTTATAACCAAAATTGCTAACTATAGTCGCTTTGTTTAAGTACTTAAAAAACGTAAACAATCTTAGCATGTATTCTTAATATGTATTGTTTAAAAACTCAGTATAAAAAATACTTTTCTACTTATTTACTGATTTTGAAGACTAAAAACCTTGGTCGAACCACTAGTTAGTCTAGTTTATTTGTTTAACATGTGTTTTATAAAAAATTGCCACAAGATTATTTACTTTTATTTAAGTACATAAACAAATGGAGTATAGTATTTATTTTCTGTAACTTGTAAGTTCAAATTGCTTATAATAGAAGTAGGTTATGGTGGATAGTGTAGGCCAGGGGACGAGTGCTGTGTTCAATTGATTATATGATGCTTTTTTTTTCATTACAGGGGAACCGAAGATATAATTTCTCCACACGGAATTCCCTTAGATCTGTTGGACAGATTGTTGATCATCCGCACTTTGCCATACAATAAAGCTGAGCTTTTACAGGTAAACGTTTTGATTCAGTTATACAAGAAGAAAAATAAATTGACCCTTTGAATGAATTGAATGTTTATTGAGTTTGAGACGAATCCATTACTAAGTATTCGTATTTCAGCAGAGATGTACAAAATACTTTTCGAAAAGTATTTAAATACAAAATGCAAATACTTTTTTAATATAGTATTTCAAATGCAAGATACAAAATACTTTTACCTTTTGTATTTAAATACTAAATACAAAATATGTATTTTCAAAATACTTTATTGAAATAAAATACTTTATGGTAAAGTTACTGGTTTTCTATATTTATAAACTAGCTGACCCGCGCGACTTCGTCTGCGTCACCCCGTTTTTGCAACATTTTTCATTCCTGCTCCGCATCTGTTAGTCGTAGCATGATGTTATATGCATATATAACTTGGTTCATTAAAGAAAGGTTTTATAAATGGCGGACGTTATCACTTCCTCTCGCTCGCACACTAGTACTGTCTATACTCACTCACGCGCGTACCGTCAACACAAAAAAAATATTGATCTTTATTTTCTTCCACGCTCTGTGCTCTTGATGCGATGCATAAAAGAAAGGATTCTTAAATGTCGGCTTGTACTTGCGTTGACAGACTGATAGTACACCTAGCATACAAAATTTCCTTTTTTTTTTAGTTTAAAAAAATATAAACAAGACCGTTGTTCATAATAATGTTAGTTCTTTATTTTAACCAACATCATGATCGTCCTTATATAATGTGATATACGTTCTTTTTTTAGGATGAAAGGACTCAATGTGCGTTTAAAAGGACTCTATGTGTAAAAGTAGGTACTGTTTCCGATGAAAACAAAAATAGATGCCGTCACGTTTCGCGGGCAAAGCCGCCGGCCGCAGCTAGTTAGAAATTATTACGACCCGGTCTTGTTTTCATTATTTTTCATATGAAAAAAAAAATATTTCAAATTTTATATGCCAGCTGTACTATATGTCAACGCAAGTACAAGCCGCCATTTATAAAACCTTTCTTTAATGCACCAGCTTATAAACCTTCCTCTTTAACCATTCTATCTATTGAAACAAACCGCATCAAAATCCGTTGCGTAGTTCTAAAGATTTAAGCATACAAAGGGACAAGAAAAATAGGGACAGAAAACGTGACTTTACTTTATACTATGTAGTAATGATAGTGAAGATTTTAAAATCACAAGATCTTCAAAAAGAGCATCTGACATGTTGCATCTGTGTGGACGCATAATCGTACCGGTTTTTTATAAATAGGTATATTTTTCTATTTCTGTATTTTTATTTGTCATTTATACATTTATAAATTCATAATCACTTAAATACGAATCGTTAAAATAACGTCTTATTGCCTACGCGGCATATTGTTTAAATACAATTTGTTTTGGCATTTTTTTAAATACATTTCGAGCGAACAACACAGAAATAATGAAATAGCTGCCAACACTGCAAAACGTAACAGTGACTTTGAGGATTGTCAAGAGGGTTCCCTCCATTGATGTATAAGGGGGGGGATGGGCCCTACCTACAAAACGCTGTGTCCTACCTATGTTCCATTTTTATGAATGGACGTTTTACTACGTTAGTGCTGTGCCTTCTACTATCGCAGAAGTGGTCGATTTACGTATACTAATACGATTGGGTTTACTTATCTTTTAACGTGTATTAACTTAACAAGACCGGTAACATGCTACACTCATGAGATAATATTATAATTCTTATTTTTATTATAATTTATAGATTTCTTACTATTCCAAATGACTTTTATTTTTTAATGAATCATACACGTAAACACAACAAAACAGAACCGGAACCGAGATAAATGCAATATTCTCTTGCACTTCATGCATTTGCACTACTTACTAAAAAGTCATGCCGTCACTCACACAAAAACCGTTTTCTAGCTGCTCGTTTCAATTTTTGAAATCAAATATCTTCAAAACTACATATTTGTGTTAAGAAAATTCACTTTAGCAATTCTTTATAATCATTATGGATATTAAATTTCCAATAAGCAGTCATCGGCCCATCGTTCGTCGATAAATCTTTTTCTTGAAGTACGTCACTAGTATGCTAGTTGTAGTAAAAGACTAGAAAAAATTATGAATGACGGGGCGCAAAGCATTCATAGATTTTGGTGACCTTGGCACGCTGTCCTTCCTTATAATAGTGCGTTAGGGCCGCCCTGTGGTTCCCTCATATATTATCATTATATGCATTTTGTTTCATCTGTCATTTTGCGCATAGACTTTCAAATCAAACATTAGTGGCCATTTATTGTTTTTACTGAATCGCGGAATGCTTTAGAAAAATGAAGCTAAGAATAAAAAAGTATTTTGTATTTTACAAACCATTTTACAAATACAAAATACGTCTCGAATAGTATTTCAAATAAAATACAAAATACTTTTTAGAAAAAGTACTTAAGTACAAAATCCAAAATACGTATTTTGTATTTTGTATTTGTATTTTAAATACAAGTATTTCAAATATGTCACAACTCTGTATTTCAGATATTGAAGCTACGTGCAGTGACAGAAGGTATCGCTATTGATGAAGACGCACTTGCTGCGTTAGCCGAAGTAGGCGCTAATAGTACTCTCAGGTAATAATTTCTTTATTTTGAATAACTATTTATCTTTGACTCTGATGCACGTCGCCACCGCGCCGGCCCGAATTTACCTTCATTTATTTATTTACTTTATTATAAGTATCATCTGTATCTCTATCCGACTATAAACACACAACCCATGGTCAAAATGCCCGCTTGAAGGCAATCGGCTCGCGTTCTTTTACGTGCAATCGAAAATCTATTTTGGCGATATGTGGGTGTTAATACACCTCTGTCTAGCCCTTGGGTGAAGTATGTATTATTAGTGTGTATAGGTAGTTTGTCCGATAGATGATGCGTGTGGTGGGGGGAATGGTGCAGGAATGACTTTTTGTAAATGTTCTTAATTTTTATACATAATATATATACTAACATAATAATTTATAGGTAATACTAACAAATATCGTGAGCCTATGTTGCTTGTTAATAAATAATTCAATAATTTATTGTATTGGCTAGAGCCTCCCAACATCGAAGCTATGTCCAGCAGTTGACTGCGATAAGCTGATATTGATTGACAGACATATTTAACAACGTGTGTGTGTGCGCGTGTGTGGCAGGTACGCGGCGCAGCTGCTGACGCCGGGCGCGCTGGCGGCGCGCGCGGACGGCGCGGCGCGCATCACCCCGCAGCACATCACGGCCGTGCACACGCTGTTCCTCGACGCCAAGTCCTCCGCGCGCATCCTCACGCAGCACTCCGACAAGTACATGAAGTAACATCCCCTCCGTGCGTAGCTCCATACGGTCCTCGAACAAACCACCTACCATCTTTATTACCCGTTTATCTTTTATTATATCATCTTTATTACATCTTTATTATAACTGTTCGACGAGGTATTCTACAATTAGGTCTAAGGTCATTGGGTCAAGATAAATAATGTTAACTGGTTTGATTGATAATCTACTATATTGTGTGTACTGTACACATGACAAAGAAGATACATCTTTTCATTTAAAGTCGTACATACTTATTTTCTTGGAGAATCGAGTGTCGCAGTGATCCCATTTTACATCTGTTATTGTAGTAATACCGTAGAACAAATTGTTATGTAATAGTTTTGTCTATAAGATCATTGATATAAATTGATAGGTCAGGTGACTTTGTTCTAAGAGGCGATCTATTTCGTGTCTCAGATTCTCATAATTTTGACGATTCACTCAATAAACGCAGTAATGTATGTGTGAATTTGATGTTTTATGTTTTTCAAAGACAGTTCGGTGCTGTCTGTTACATTACAATATTGCACAGTGTGGCATAGCACGTCGATCGTTTGTCAGCACAAGGCACTTCAAACGTACAGAATGTCCCATGTTTCCATTATTATTAATTTGACACTATGCATGTGATATTTTTATTATTTCTTAGATTATAAGGTAAGCCTGACCAGGAAAGTAAACATGGCCGATCCCATACTGTCCTTTCCATAGCAGTATTAATTTATTTACCCGCCCAACTAATTTCGCAACTCAAAGAATCAACTACTGGACTGATTATAAGATTACCTGTAAATTTCATGAAACTTAATTCGTCCGTTTTAGAGAAATGTCAATACAAATTGTAACCTTTTTTTTTTTCAATAGTTCTGGGCTAAAATACATAGATACAGCTATAGGTAGATGTGGTTGGCCCCTGATTTAGTGGTGCTTTTGTGTTAGCTTGAGAATTTGAATAGGTGATGTTCAACAATTAAATGAAATAATGATTTCAAGTTTCAATGAGGTATTTTATTTTTCTGGTCACGCTACAAGTAAGTCAATTGAATCAAAAAACGTTACATTATGCCCATTTTACTGTGAGACTAGAGGAAACTTATTTTTGTTCTATGTTTAAGTACTGTTTTAGTTTTACAAGTTTTCCACCGAATGTTACATTATTCATGAAAGGAAACAAATTGTATAATAAATAAGTTTTATTTTATAAAAAATGTTTCTTATTCTATGTTAGAACTAAATTTATTTACACAACAATAATTGCGTTTTAGGCTGTATAATATTCAACAACAGAGCAATACAACTTTTCGAGATTAATAATATAAGTTAATCATAGGCAAATGTTCTAGACTTATCTAATGAAAAGAAGGTATATACAAATTCCGGGCTTCGCTGTAATTCACTTACGTGTGCTATTTACAAAAACATACATTCATTACACGTACAATTATTCAGTCTCAATTCGCTACGTTTGTTGAGAATCGGATTCTAAACCTCCATCAGACTTCAGATATGTCATTGGAATGTACCTCGCCTCAGGATGAGGCTGTGACGAAGTACTGGGCGGAAGCGTAGTGGTCGGTGGAGTAAACGTAGGAAGGTCCACCCTGAGATCAGATTTTTCAGCATGCTGATACAACGCCTCGAACTGTAACTCTTCAGGGTACGAATGTGACCGAATCTTTCTCTCATCTCTCGCGTTACTCGGGTACACTATGACTATTTTTTCCCCTTCACTCCGAAACGCTACTGGCGGTAACGCAGTACTGGTGGACACGGCCGGCGCTGCTATTACTTGTAACATCTCAGTAGGCGATGCTTTTATTTTTTCCGTGGTGGTCGTAACTTGTGTTGTGGTTGTAGTCGAAGGTGGCGTCGTCGTAGTGGTGGTACTGGTGACTGGTATCTCTGGATCATCCGGGGAATCAAATTCTCGTTTCTCTCCCGGTGGTCCTACACTTCTTAACGTTTGAATCTTCATTTCCAACGTAGGCATCGGAATCGGTACGTATTTAGTGGTGTTGATGTCCTCGGTAGGAATGAACCTCGCTGTTGGTTTTGGCACTTCTCTTGATCCAAATATTGGCAAGCGCGGCGCGTAAGCTGACACTAGTGGCAGTATAGTATCTCTGGCATATCGTTCTGCCCTCGAGATGAAAGAAGCCAGTCTGGCCGGTAGAAATTGTATGACAAATCCAGTTTCATCTTTCTCAGGTTTTTCGCCTTCAGCCATGGTTTCATAGGTAGGGGTGGTGGATATGTCATAGTTTTTGGGTTTGCGTACTGGGGATGGTGTTGTAGTACGTGGAGGTTGAGTTGCTCTCAGTAATGGTTCAGATATCTCGTGGCTATCCGGTGAGTCTGCTCGCTGTCGTGGTGTCTTGCGCGGGCGAGGTCTGAGTACAGGTTCAGCAATTTCTATGAGGCCGCTCGGCGCAGTCTTCGTGTTCGTCATACCGAAGGCTCTGCCGGTATTTTCGCCAGCTGGCCACTCGTAGGCGTCGGTAAGAGCGAAGGGACGTTGAGGAAGGTCGTCAGGAAGTTCATTATCGTGTGGATCAATGGAGTGACTTTCTTCATCTGTCAAGAGTTCTTGATTATTGATGTTGGCGGTGACGTGCGTGTTCGTTGCGTTAGGCAATTCGCCATCCTACACAAAAGTATGTTTAATTATTGAACATTAGTTTACATATACTAAACTATATCATATAACTAAGTAAAATAAATTATATCATGCTATAGAGCTGTTTGTATATTATAGTCAAAAATTACCTGTTCTAATGTACAGTCGCCGGGGTAGAGCGGCATTTCAATGGTATCTTCAGACAGTAACTGTATTCCTTTTTGGCAGAATGAAGACCTGTCAGAAGCATTTTGTTATTATTACCAACGGTAGAATATTTTACGGGTAGAAGAAACTCTGTCGACATAGTAAGGTGGTGCCACAATAGCATTCCAAGGTTCCATGGTGGCATCGTCAGAACTACTAATGATATGTACTGCACGCCGCCGTCGTTGCAATCCGTCAAGAAAATCTAATACGTACTGTGTTGAGCCATCCCATAGTAGAACAGTATTTACGCAGGACCAAACAAGTATCTTATGCAAGTTTGTATTTTGGAAAAAATGGACTATAGGCTAATAGTTGAGATTTCCAATGTCTACATCCGTATAATCTTTAACGGCTACATTATTGTCATAATCTGTATCTGCAGAATCGCCAATTTGGCGGATTTCTGCACTATAACTAAAAGCTTACTACAGGGCACTTTCTACTCCGTGCCCTATACGAGACAGTCGTGTGGGCACACTCACGTCTTGTTGAAGCTGTCGGTGATGAGCAGCTTGTGCAGGTGTATGGCGCGCGCGCTGGCGCTGAGCCAGCCGGAGTAGGCCGCGTAGTGCAGGCGCGCGCGCAGCGGCACGCCCAGCGCGGGGTGCGGCACCAGCACGCGCGAGAACCGCGCCACGCCGCGCCCCACGTCCTCGCGCCTGGGGGAAGCGTAGAGGGCATGATCGTACGTATCGCCGGGCGGTGCTTTACGATACTCGATGCGTACCGGGTAATTGGGTATAGTTACCAGCATATATCTCGGCTCTTTAAGTCGCGACAGAAACGAGGCCCTGGGTTAGTTGGATATAATGTATAAGTCGCCTAAGTCGTCGTAGCACTGTTCTATCCTCAATACACCCATAAACGGAGACTATAATTTTATTATGCTGGTAACTATACCTACTTAGTTTAACTTTTATTTTATATTTTTATAATTTATAGGGTATACTCGTATCGTATCTCTCATAGTTTATACGTAGGTACTTAGTTATTTTATGTACTACGTAGTTATATAGTACTAGCTGTTGCCCGCGGCTCCGCCTGCGTGGATGTCGATTATCGCGTTGTACGACTTTAATCGATTCACTACTTGCCTCTCTATACTACTTTTCCTTGCTGTCGGTATTAGCGCCAATGTATAGAAATTTACCGGATCAATTGAGATTTATGATTATTACTCCACTCCCTTATATGGTAGCGTGATGATATCATGATATATAGCCTATGTTACTCCTAGATATTGTAGCCTTTTAGAGGTGAAAGAATTTTTTAAATCGGCCCAGTACTTTTTAAGCCTATTCATTACGAACATACAAACATACAAAAATAGGTACAAATCTTTCCTCTTTATAATATTAGTATAGATATAGATATACCTACTTTACTGTACCTACTTTAAAATCATACGCGAATGATCTCAAGTTAAAATTTGCAACCAACGACTGAATAATATTGATTTTGGTTATTTAGTCTACATACTTGGTCATCGGGAAGGATTCGTTGAGGCCGGAGTCTCCGTGCAGTGTAAGAGTCACTCGGCCGAAGTTCACCTTCTCTCCTGTGCCGCTGCCGGCCCATAGAGATACGTGGTATTGATGGGCTAAAAAATAAACAATGACTTTTAGGTATAGGTACTCCTTATGAGGTGGCTAATTTAACATTCACACAAGATTAGATTTCTTTTCTTTTGTTTCTTTCTTTCTTAGGCAGATATGGTGCCTATAACCGATTTATCATTAAAAGTTGAATTTTGGAACAGCCTCTATCATGAAATTCACGAGCCCAGATTTGTACAATAAATAGGTATAATATTCAAAATTAAAAAATCATTTACTCTGTAGATATATTCGGAACTTTTCAAGACTCATGCACACCGCATACCGTATTCCCTCACTCCCTCACAATCATTTTCACATGTAGGTATCATTTAAAAGAGTTATATATTCAGCTTACCACAAAACGGTTCCTCTTCTCTGGTGAGCAAATAGAGTTGTCCGCGGCCAAGGGATCGATCTGCGTAGTAGCCCATGTTGCCACACCTTCGCTCACCATTACATGGAAAGCATCGCCCCTGTAGGAGATATAATCCATCAAAATCATCATCACAATCATCAATATTCCATCAAGAACCAAGCGGTTCGGTTATTCTTTTTTCTGCCGCACCATTAAGTCCTGGAATTCCTTGCCGGCGCACGTGTTTCCTTCTTCCTACAGTCCCGGGTCCTTTAAGCGGGGCGTGAAAAAGCATCTGATGAGGCCGTCAAGCTGAGGGCCACCATTGTAGCACTGAACGTGTTTGCAATGGTGACCCTCTTTCATGAGACTTTGCCTTCAGCTTAGCATCAGACGAGGTGAAGTCAAATTGACGTGCCATAAATAAAAAGAAATAAATAAATTGATTGTTTAAGAGGAAACACTAAGGGCGAGAGAATTGAAAAATAGGTATTTGTAAAATCTATTGCTGTCGCGCAGTGCCCGAACAACCGAGCTATCAATGTGTGAGTGGGACTGTCAATGTGTGCGTGGTACGCCGCACCCACGTCCCGCGCCCTCCTGTGCCTGTGCGCACTGCGCTCGCCACCAAGTCTTTCTTTCACCGTCCGGACGAATGCTCTAATCACTCAGTCAAGGAATCGTTACAAGAAACGTCGAATTTATCCAATACCTACCTCTTACGCGCTGTATAGCTAATGTGAAGACATTACCACCCTCACACGCAATGCAATGTCTTCCCAGATCTTTGACAATCGATGAAGATGAAATAATTGCTATTTATCCTATTACTTTTACTTTTTTGCATTCACAATTTATTTGAACAGTGAACAAAAGTAAACGATCGTGGGTTCGAATTCCATCAGAGCTAGGTGTGAGACAGGTCGTTTTTTATCAATACTTAAATTTCAATGATAAAAATTGCATTGTGAAATTTATTCACTCTTTACGTTCATTTTGCATAATAATAAGTAGTCTAGCTATTATAGTCTCACTAGTATCTAAGTATGCTAAGCCCAGTGTTTTTAATAAAATCATAAATAAATTTTAATTTATATATAATAAATTATATATAATAAAATAAATTTATTAATAAAAATAAAATAATAAAAAATAAATTTATTATTTCTACAGTGATGAAAACAAAGATAATTCAACTATTTTATCGCAAATGCGTGAAGTGCTAATGGAGGTAGGACATGACGGTATCTCCCGCCCTAATTGAGCAGTCCGACTGGGGAAGTACCTCCGCCCTGCAGAAAACCGCGGTTAATAATAACTTTGTGTTGTGTTTCCGACGGTAAGTAGGGTAGCCAGAGCTCACTGGGGAGGTTTTGTGTTGTCAGCGGGAAGAACAAAGACTGACTTGTGCGGGCGTGAAATGTTGACGTGGTGGTCAGGGAGACCCGGTGAAACGGTTAACCGCTGGCCGCCCGCAGGCTGTACGGTTCCCGAACCTGGGGATTACTTATTCTCCGCCCCAGAAGGCTGAACCAGCAGCCTGTGTAAAGTTCCCGGTGCTGTAGTCGTGCCTGAGAAGGAGACCGGAGTGGACCCGGCTGCAGTACCCGGGAGGGGACCGGGGGCCCTTCCGCCCGCCGCGCCAGCTAGTCACATAACCCTAATGTGTCAGCGGTGGCGCGAAGCCTTGCCTTTGTCTCCTGCGCTGCCAGCACAGAGGCTCCCTTAACCTTCATCCCCCCCCCCCACTCCCACTCCTTCACAAAAATGGTCAAATCAATAAAGAGAAACGTTCCTCCAGCTATTAACTCCACTATGCAAGTGGACTTTTGCAACATCAGGGGTCTACACTCTAACCTACACGAGGTCCACCACCATCTAGAAGCCGCGAAACTGACGTTGCTCTTTCTGACGGAGACTCAAATAACATGCCCTGCCGATACGGGATATCTAATGTACCCTGGCTACAAACTCGAGCACAATTTCTTGAGTAAAGCCGGGCCGTGCAAACATCCCTCGCTTTGAGGTGGAGGAAAGTCGCGAACAACTTGTGTCTGAAATCGAGACTACTCTCACCAGAGTATCCGACTGGGGACGACTAAACCTGGTCCAATTCAACCCCACTAAGACACAAGTATGTGCATTCACCGCTAAGAAAACCCCATTTATTGTGGCGCCCTAATTCCTGAACACACCGCTCACCATCTCCTCGAGTATCGGGATCCTTGGTGTCGATATCTCCAGCGATGTCCAGTTCCGCAGTCACTTGGAGGACAAGGTTAGGCTGGCATCAAAGAAACTAGGAGTACTTCACTGCGGAGCAAAGACTCCTTCTTTATAAGGCACAGATTCGGCCCCACATGGAGTACTGCTGTCACCTCTTTGCCGGGCACTTGACCCATTTGACTCGGTACAACGGCGGGCGCTGAGGATCGTCGACAATCCCATACTCTCAGGTGGTGTGGAACCTTTGAACATCAGAAGGGACTTCGCCTCACTGTGTGTGTTCTACCGCCTGTATAATGGCCTGTGTTCAGAAGAATTGTTTGACATGATGCCCACACCAACTTTTTATCATCGCACTGCTCGCCATAGAGAGGGAGTTCATCCTCACACACTACAACCGGAAACGGTGCGCACTGTGCGGTATGAAAGGAGTTTCATCCCGCGCACGCTCAAGCTGTGGAATGAGCTCCCTGCCGTGGTTTTCCCAAGCGACTACAATATGGGGTTCTTCAAGAAGGGCATTAGACGCTTTCTTCAGGGTAGGCAGCACGTGTGTGACGCCTCTGGTGTTGCAAACGTCCATAGGCCACGGTGAACTCTTCCCATCAGGTGGGCCGTGTGCTTGCCTGCCACCTAAGTCATATAAAAAAAGCTTCCAAGAAAAATCGAGAATTATTTGAAGAAAATGCAAGCACATCTTCAGAGTCTGATTTTGATCTTTTTTTATTTATTTATTTATTTACTAGCTGACCCGCGCAACTTCGTCTGCGTCACCCCGTTTTTGCAACATTTTTCATTCCTGCTCCGCACCTGTTGGTCGTAGCATGATGTTATATACATATATAAACCTTCCTCTTTAACCATTCTATCTATTAAAACAAACCGCATCAGAATCCATCGCATAGTTTTGAAGATTTAAACATACAAAGGGACAAGAAAAATAGGGACAGAGAACGTGACGTTATTTTATACTATGTAGTGATTTACACACTATGTAACAATTTTGAAATATTGATAAAAAATTATCTAGAAAAAGTTCATCAGTTACTTATTACCTTTCAACAATAGAACAGCACAATAATCTGATAAATGCACTTCACGCAAAATATCGATATCGATGAACAACACTAAGATATCGATAAAATTATCGACTAAGCTTCACGTCACAAGAGTGTTTGTATATGTATTAGTCCGCGCGTCCCCAACCTCAACCCTTCCTCCGCAGAGTGCGATAGAGACAACTGCAGCTTGGACCGAAAATACCTATTAAAAGTGCGTGAAATCAACGTTTCGTTCTCCCCTGATTTCTTCTCCAAAACTTAACCGATTCAGCTACTTCTATCATTAAAAATTAAAGAAAGGCTTTGGGCGTGTTCCTATGTTTTCCTTTTTTTATAAAATCTATTTGAATTTGTTTACTGAATGTTTGAACACAGCGGAAAATCTGGCCAATTTTTTAGGTATTTGAAGGTTCATAACTCTTTTAATAAATAATTTATGAAAAAAATGAAAACATAGGAACATGATAATAGTGGCCATAGATTTTTAGAAAAAAAAATATTGCTCTACTAGTATTATCCAGGGAGAAAACAGGGGACTACGTTTGTATGGGAAATCAGCCCTAGTGTTTCCTCTTAATTCGACTGATGACTTTAACATTCAGTACCTCATTGCTAGGAAAGCATCTTACGTATTCTACTTACCTCTAAGAAGGTATCATAATCCGCGCAGGGGAAGGCAGGAAAGTGGCACTTAGGTGAGACGGAGTCCGTGAAAAATTTGTAAGCTCGCCTGTGGTTGCAGAGAGATCTGCCTTCGATGGATGCCGCCGCCCATGGCAGTACGAAATCTGACACTGCACCCACGAACCTGTAATTGATATGAGAACATATTTGTGTCAGTGTACTAATTTGCACTCTCTCATTCTCCAGGCACATCTGCCTCAGTGTAAACTTTAGCAACAAATAAGGTTACATTCAACAAATATGTACCGAGACCGAACGCCATCGAGGGGCGATAATCAAAGTTGTTCAAAAATGTAGTGTATCTGGGTCAGTTATCCAACTTGGTAAAGACAACTTCGAGAGAACTAGCCAGAAGGATCCAATTAGGGCAACATTCGGCCAACTACGTTGGGTCTTTTCTCACCTCTGCCGCAATACCTAAATACGAAGGTCTTCGACCAGTGCATAGGTACATACTAAGAGTAATAGTAAGGACTTACGGTGCCGAAAATAATCGGAAATCGATCTTGTTTGCCACTTTAAAAAAATATTTGTAAGATATTAGAAGTTATAGGTCAAGTGTCTTAACGTGTAGAAAAAAGTTTGCATTTCGTCATGTTCATTCAAAATAAACGTTTAGGTAGTATTCATTGATATTCAAAAAGACAAACTTACAAGTTAGAACATCCATGTTGCACTCTGCCGCCGTTAGGGTAAAAATCTACATGTCCAAGAGGCTGTGCAGCTCCAAGCCCTCCCAATATAAGTGTCTCGCCATTGGAGTGGATTACGTCCACGAACTTAGCGTCAGTGCGATCCAGACGAGCACGTGCATCTTGGAACTCAAATAAAGGTCCTGCTGGATCCAACCCTGAAAAATTAAATAAAAAATAGTTCAGCTGGTTTTTGTTAGTGTTGTACTCGTAGAACTAAACTATATACTGAAAGTACTTTAGAATGCAATGGTAGCGCTAAGCGTAGAGAGACAGAACTAAGGTACCATGACATTCGACAACAAATGTCACTCCCATACATTTTCAGAGCGATGACGAATGTAGATTCGGAACGAATGCATTTTGGCTAGAACCCCAGAGCTGATATAGTTTTATAGGCTCTTGCCAGTCTCTGATAGGCTCTCTGTTCGTCAGATTATACCAAAATGATGTTCGATTCTTAAAAATCGTAGGTCCTGTTGCTGTTGTTGACCTGGGAACAACTGGTTATCTGGCCCTGGGCAATCACTATAACATTGCACCTAGATTACCCAAGTACCTTACCTATCTACAGCGTTTGTACTCAAATGATATAACTAAATACAAGTATGTAGGTAGGTAGTTACATATTCAAAACAATATCTGAATAGACAGAGAAGATAATATGCGTGTATGTTTTTGGGCCCTACATCTACTTTTCAAAAGACATCGTTACGGTGTACCTACGGTATGCCATTGCAAATTAGAATGAGGCTAAACAAACAGCGGCAATCTTCGAGGTCTGTTCGACGTCTTACAAAATAGTCAACACAAAAGAATGAAGGAACGCACCTGTAATTCGACTGATGTTACGCAACTCCGAGCCAGCGAAGCCAGCGACGTGTGCACCCAAACTGAAACCGATTAGATGAACGTCTTCGAAACGCAAATCTATGTGCTTAGCAAAACCTGCAAAACAAAGGTGAAAATTGAACACTTGCAATTAAAGTTTATTTTGGTGAAATATTAATGCAATTAGAGTCTAGATATAGGTACTATGCTAACTTTTTCCTCTATAGAGATATCCATTACATCCAAGATGGAACTTGAACCTGCGACCAGCTTCTTATAGAATATATAGGAATGCTTTGACCAACTGGACTATTTCGTCCGTCCGATACTCTTCAAGACGTCAATTGGTAGTGCATGTGCGGCTAAGCACGTAATTAATTTCCTTGCGATTAAATTTTTTTTCTTCTGCTACATTTTCGGTTAGCAATTTATTTTCGGCATACCCATTTTTTGTATGAAGTACCCGATTGGCGGCAAAGGCTCGCCCCTTATTACGTGTGACCGAAAATCATAGTTGGCGAAATGTGGGTGTTTAATACACCTCTGCCTACCCCTTCGGCGATTACGGGCGTGAGCATATGTATTATGTACCTAATATTTGGATATTCGAAATAATGCTATAGGTACATTCGTCTTGGTGTGACGTTGCTCTGTTTTGTCCGGTCTGGTGGGTTCAAGACATCGTCTTAGTTGATGACTTTTCCGATATACCTAAATCTAGGTATACTATATTTTATTGTAAAGTGATAGATTCACCTTGTAACAACATAGCGAGTTGCTTGCCCACTAGTCTGGTGTTTGCCGCTGCTCTAAGGTAATTTGGCATGGTCGCTCCGCCTTCCCAGTCCACGCATACTACATTACATTCTTCCTGCAAGCAAATAATATAATTCATATATAAGTTAGAGTGTGATTAATTAGACAATGTAGAAGTAGACAAAGTATTTTGTATACATAACACATGCCGGATATACCTACCTAATAGTTTAATTGTTGTTTCATAATTTGTCAAGAAACATTGACACTGTAGTTAGCGGAGAACATTATGATGTAAGTAATAGGTTATTTAATAAAATTAATAACTAGGTAATATCTAGGTATTCGTTGGATGATAAATCTACATAAAAGTCAATTTTGAAAGATACATAAATCTTAAAGCAGTAGTTTTTTATGTTTTCGTTTACATAAATTTCAACTTTCATTTATAAGATGAAAAGAGAAATATTAGATATACCGGTATATTTTGGACTGTCTCCTTCAGCTTATTTTTATAGGTACCTAGAGTTCCTGGCTATATAATATTTTTTGAGTGCTAAAGGACTTTTTGGAGGGGACGTAGTAAGCCTTCCCGTAGAGCGAAACCTATGCTCGGGCCCTCTCCGTGAGTAGCGGCGCTGCCGTGAAACAAATGACTACACCACGATGGCATCTCAAAAATGCCGTCGATTCGACAGAAGAAGAAGAAGTGCTAAAGGTAATTTGGGTGTTTACATACAACATAGACGATGGCTACGAATGCTACGATAACTGCTGGCGTAGGCATAGGTATCCTATTGCATCACTAAACTTGCGAATGAGGTCGTGGATTCGAAGGTCGAACACCACTTATATGCGCCGGTGGTGACGATATAAACTTCAAGAACTATAAATATGTCACTTACTACCGCCATAAGCGCAGATCTCATCTCGTAGACCCAGACGTTATCACAGTTTGAGCCGAAGCCGTGTACGATGATTCTAGTCGGGCGGGTGGGCTCGAACGCCCGCGCCGCCCAGCCCCAAGCCGCTGACATATTGCTCGCTGACACGGCCAATAGTGGCTGATCTCCTCTGTAATATCGATTTAAAAAGTGATTAAATCGTAGGATACATATTGTTTTTCCCCAGTCTTTCTCAACGGATTACGGCAAGGCAAGGCTCCGAAATTTCACGGTGAAACTGCCTACTCTACTGCATACCAAGTTGCTACAAATGCCAGCTGGTTCCTGGTATTTTCTTTCTAGGGTATGCTCGGGGTCCCCTGTAACCTCTAACCCCGTAGGTATTCTGTTTGAAACCGATATAGTTAGCCCAGTTTAGTATACGATTATTGAATTAGGTATACTTAGCATGTATTCAATTATACCTGCTGACAGTAGAGTACAAGAAGAACTGCGTATTGACCTCCTGCGGTGAACTGGGGAGCGTCTCCAGGTACGCGAATGGACCAGTATCTTCGAAACACCCGAATTCTCCATAGCACACACTGCCTTGTGATCTCTTCGTCCTGTTACCAAAAATAAAAGAAATAAGTATCTCTCAGCTCACAATCAGGCGAGGTGAAGTCAAATTGACATGTCCTAGATTAAAAAAAATTGTAGCCTGTAGTTACATCCATAGAAGGATAATAAGTACCTACCTATTCCAGAGGAATGGACCTCAACCAACCTACTTCTTAGCTACGCCCACGTTAGTTTGTGCGCATAAATTGTTAATATCGCAAGAATTTGTAAATAGGTGCATTATGGTAACAGTAAGAATAAAATATTACGAATCCATTGTACACGAAGCACCTGACCTTACGTAATTTCTTAAAATATCATACACAATAGATCTAAAGAATTTCGACGCGGGAGATGAAACAAAGAAACAGTCTCATAACTCACAGCCAAGGAGTCGAAAATATATATCATCAACGTTAACTCTCACTGGTAACACCCATTGTTTCAACTATGAACGTTCACGTAATATTATTTTCACAGTTGGTGGTTGATGGCATTAAACATCAACTGTAAAAATAATAACAAATTGATGTCATGTTTAGTGAACTTGACTGACAAGCCTTGATTGCAATTCTTGAATGACTAGCGTGAGGGATATGCTGCTTGAGGAATAAGCCAGAGGCTATCTAGCGTACATAACTGATAACCTAAGATGGACTGCGGCTGTAGTCGCTTCGAGTCCGACACAACCACCGCGGTTTCGCCGGCGGGGTTATTCGTGGAATTTCCGCACTTAATAAAGGTCAATAAACAGATTAGGCAATTAACGCATCACATTCACTACTATACTCAACCAAACCCGGAGTGTTGGTTGAGTATTAATCAGCATTATCAACTGATGCAATAGGAATTTAAGTTAGAGTCACACACAAATAAATATCTAATTATAATTTTTTTACAGGATACAATTTTATGAATGAATGAAGAATCAAGATGTTACAATTATTAAAACAAAAAAGCATGTTTAATGTAATGAGCCAAAATGTAAAAACCAAACGTAAAATATTAACGTAGTGTACACGATGTCAACTAGCGTAAATTCAAGCATTTTCATATATTTCAACATTGTTTTATAATTATTTCACATTTTTAAACAGCGACGTTAAGAGATGGGTGAAATCTAAGTAAGCAATTGAAAGTTTCTATTACAGAAAGTGACATTTGTGTTTTAGTGAACTTCCTCGTATTTCTTTTCCTGTCTGTTTAAGAAATACAAATATTAAGTACAGTGAGCCTGCAATACTTATGTCATATTTAGTTAAATAATTTTAAATTCATTACCTGGTCCGGGCTCTCTTAATCTCCCACTCCTTCATGGACTGCCTGACCGCTGCTAGCAGTTCAATGTCTCGTTTCTCATCCTCCGCCTCCTGGGCGACCGTCGCCGGCCGCCCCGCTCCATGCCATGCCTCTAGCTCAGCATCTGCATAAAGAAACATACAATACCTACATAATTTTGAGCAGATTTAAATGTTGTGTAGGCTATGTTAGAAATAAGTACTGCAATGAGCTATAGTAGATACCTACATTTACATTTCTTGTTTTTAGCCCAGTATCTTTTTTAAATTATAGTTAACTAGCTGTTGCCCGCGGCTCCGCCCGCGTGGACTTCTGATCCCGTTCCCGCTGCTCCATTCCGAGCATTTACGGGTATGAAAAATAGATGTTGGCCGATTCTCAGACCTACTCAATATGCTCACAAAATTTCATGAGAATCGGTCAAGCCGTTTCGGAGGAGTATGGCAACGAAAACTGTGACACGAGAATTTTATATATTAGAAGATTAAAAGGACGATATTTTAGGCACCTCCATTGGTCGGTGTTTAGTAACAAGATTTTATTCTGTAAGCAAACAGATGGGTGAATCTCGTTCTATAGCGGTATCTCAGACTATTTGTACTCGTATAATAGAAATAGAAATTGTAACAACGTTTTTTCCGATCCACAATGAAATGGCGTTTGTAAACTAGATTTCGAAATCAAATGAATGTTAGGTCAATTAAATACAGTGATGGTGCGTGAAGGTCTCACGCATTGCGATGAAATGAAAGTATATTTGATGTTTTGTTCACTTGTTTGTCACTTTTCTATGATTTATTATTGTATACCTACAATATGTATCTTTCCAACGGTGAAGGTTTGGTATCGTCCTAGATAATAACACAATGAAAATAGGTAAATGATTCGATTGTGATAGGTGATCGGCTGTACCTAGTCATTTTTTAACTCACTGTAAAGGTTCGCGATGCTATTAAGAATTTTTAAATATGGTTCTATTCACGACTTGTTCGGGATCCTACTAATCCAAGCCAACGTCACCTATTTAGTACACACCTGTTAATAAAACGATGTGATCATCATAATCATTGCAATAATTCCGGTCTCATCCGACCTCGGAATCCGGGACTTTACACTACTCGGTCGGCTAGGGAATCATTCCGTTAGTCCGCCGCCGCAAGCAAACTACTTGACTTGACACTGACTACTCTACTCTATTCATCAAACAATCATTCAATTAGACTGCCTCAGTCGACTGCTGGACATAAGTCCTTCTCAAGGTTCTTCAAGGGACCCTTTCACATATCTACTGTTTCCACACTAGCCAGACGGGTTAGTACAGGGTTACGACACTCTTCAGATGAGTGGAGGTAGTGATACCACACGGATAGAGTCTGACTACTAACAGAAATTTCTAAATTGTCACTCAAAATTTAGTTATTTTCAACTTTTTTGTAGACGATTTTATATTTTTATTAAAATTATTTTTACATAGGTAATTACGACGTTCGTCTTCTTTTCCTACAGTTTTATAGTTGACGTGCAGTACGTATATCTGGCACTCCATATTATTGTTATTTTTCCTTATGAGTAAGTACATACGTTAAAATATTTTGCAATGAACGTTTACGCGGCGGAAGGTGCATACGTCGCCAGTAGGTAACCTGAAAGCTGCAGTTGTCTCCGGGTGACTGACTGTCACCACTTTTTGCTGCTCAATGTGGCCTTGATTTATCGGCCATTGTAGGGCAGTAGTATGTAACTTGAATGCGAGACCCAGTATGGACGAAAGTAGGCGACGCTCAGCTTCCAAGAATCATGAGAAATTCAACAATCAACTTTATCAATGGTTGTAGGGTACGGAAAACTTATGTACGGCACAAAATGTCGAACTACACGCAAAACGCGTTTTCATGTAAAATTATTAATAAAAATCAAAATATGTATCCTTTATAATTTGTATCCAAGTTTATGCCCATATATCAAGATATGACCAGATCCATGCAAATAGCTGTTTACATTCATACATTGCAGTGATCGGGAATCGAACTCGCACCAAAGTGTGCGTAACAGTCGCGTTCACTACCGTCACGCCACAAATACAGTCAAGCAAATGCATTTAATTCTATGTTTAGGTTAGCATCTACCTTTGTAGTAGGTGGGTTCTGTGTTTGTTTACTTACATTTGGCTAGAACTAGTGTGACTACAGTGAGTAGTAAAACTAGCAAGCGGCAGGCGTGCGCCGCCATCCATGCGGCCCGGCATTCACGACCTCCTGTAGACAAAACAGTAAATAATTACTACATACTCTAATTTATTTAATGGTAATGGAAGATATATACTTAATCTCAGGCATTTAGGTTTGAAAAATAGATAACTATTATCATAACTATTTTATTACGCAAATGTGACCGAAATAATTCAAATTACGAATACCTACACAATTTTTTATCCAATTATTTCATTCTTAATTTTAAATAATTTCCGCTCACCCGACAATTCAACCATAAAATTCCATTGGCGATGAACTATTTTTCTTCTTCTTCTTTGTGTGAAATGTGGGTGCTAACACCCCTTCGGGGATATAGACGTATAGTTTATGTTTATTTCTTTACTCTTTTTCCGATGTTTTTTTGTCCATTATGAAATTCGTAATTATATATCATCCATTTTCTATACCTACATTTTAACAAAGTACCTAAGTAGGTATTGTCCATTGTTTAGGTACTTGAAGACTACAAACCGGTATAAAATCACTAGTTAGCCTGTTAGTTAGCCTAGTTTATTTCCCTACCATATATGTTTTTAAAAATGTTGCCACAAGTTTGTTAATTTTTATTTTGGCCTTAATTATAATTATTTAACTAAGCCTATTTAAATTAAATTCATCTGAATAAAATCATTACTTTAAAATGGGCACCACCTAAACAAATAATTTATAGAATCAAATACTTAAAAGAGCAATAACTGTGGTATAAATAACGTGTTTGGTACACAACATAAATTAAGTAGGTAGTTCGCAATAAGCGTCATATGTATGATTTTACAACAATTGTGATGCGACGCACGACACGGTGCGATATGCGATCTGCGTTCATAGAAACTTTGTGACAAAACATTGTTTCATAATACATTATAATAATGGTAGAACAAAGAATGAAAATTCAGCTACTTAATCACGAAGTAGGAAGCTGCCGTTAATTACACACTTAGCAGTCGAGCGAGAGATCTTTGACATTGGATTGTACGTCATACAAACCTGCCACTTTAAAGTAATTTACTTTCAGTACTATTATGCACACGTGTGTGTATAAGATTTTAGATTTTTCTTCTACTTTTTTTTTAAATTGGCTTCTGCAGTCAAATCGCCGCAATCTAGTAAATATGGTACACGTAATATAAAATTGTTGGCGATACGCCAATGTCAACTTTCAAGAAAGTGTACCAAAGCCTTCTACCTACAAAATTTGTTTCCGTGTGTTCACCCCTCACGAGATCAGGTAGTCCATCAGGACGTGTGGTTGGATTTTAGATTGGCATGGTCATTTAGCACGGTGTACGTTGTACCGTACACCATGGGCATGGCGCTTCGGTTACACTACTAAACCAAAAATATAGCAAATATCACGTTGAATTTTATAATAGAGATACGCATGTGGTATATGGGGTTCTACAAGAAGGGCATTCGTCTATTAACCGCTTATTATCAGGTGAGCCTTGTACTAGTCTGTCACCAAAATGGATTAAAAAGTTACTGCCTTGGTAGTGCAGTGATTGTAAGTGCGCCTTGTATGACGTTCTAGGTTAAACATTATTATCTATTAAAACTTGGTTATGCTGTAAAGCTACACGCTGATATATTGGCACACAAATGTGACACCGATTGGAGGCTTGGGATGGAACTGCGGTTGGTAGACTTAGATAATAAGTGTATTAACTAACTATCTGTGCTATTAAATGGAGCGCGAAACACAATTTCAGCGCATTTTTACAAGTACTTTTTGTATACAGTACATAATTATAATCCTGTGAATGGTATCAAATCAAATCAAATCAAATCAAAAATCATTTATTCTGCATAGACCAGTAAACGGCACTTACAAAACGTCAATACAAACAATATTTTATCAAATGCAAATGGACCACCGGTTCGAAACGCGGCCCCGACCTGAGAAGACTCCGGCAAGAAACTCAGCGGGCTTTTCTTTTTTTTTTGGTCTATTTACAATAGTTTACTTAGTCTAGATACAAAATTTAGCTGAGTAGCAAGTGGAGTGAACAGTTCATCTCCAGGCTTGTTTATCATCCAAATAATCCTGGATTTTATAGTAAGCTTTTTGACATAGCTTATTTTTTACTAAATTTTTAAACTTATTGATAGGCAAATCTCTAATTTCATAGGGGAGCTTATTAAAAAAGCGTATACAATTACCCTGAAAAGAATTTGAAATTTTGTGGAGTCTACTATCACAGACAACGAGATTATTTTTGTGTCTGGTATTTAGGTTATGCCTATCACAAACTCTTGGAAAGTTTGTAATATTTTTTCTAACATACATCAAGTTTTCGAATATATATTGTGAGATTACGGTAAGAATGCTTATTTCCTTAAATTTATCTCGGAGGGAGACTCTTGGGCCCAAATTATAAATGGCTCGCACAGCCCGTTTTTGAAGAACGAATATTGCATTTAGATCCGCGGAATTACCCCAAAGGAGAATTCCGTAGCTCATAATGCTGTGAAAATAGCTGAAATAAACTATTCTAGCCGTATCCACGTCTGTTAAAGTCCTTACTCTCTTTACAGCATACGAAGCCGAACTTAACCTACTGGCTATTTTTTCAATATGTGTTCCCCACTGCAGCTTAGCATCGATGCTTAAGCCTAGGAACACTGTCGATTCCACAAGGTTCAACACTTGTCCATTGAGCTGTACATTGGTTTCCACCTGTGTAACATTAGGTAGTGTAAATTTTATACATTTTGTTTTGTTACCATTAAGGCAAAGATTATTTGTACTAAACCAATGAACCACTCTTGAGATTGCGCTATTCACTTCGTCATAATTGTGTAACTGTCTTTTAATTTTAAATATTAACGAAGTATCGTCAGCAAATAAAACAATATTATTTTTATCCCCTACGTAGTAGGGGAGGTCATTAATATAAATTAAAAATAAAAATGGTCCAAGTATCGACCCCTGCGGAACGCCCATAGAAACCACAGACCCTGCTGAGCGTGTACCGTTAACGTCGACCCTCTGAATTCTATTGTTCAAATATGAAGTCAGAAGCTCGAGAGCCTTGTTCCTTATCCCATAATGTTCTAATTTCCTGATTAACGTATCATGGTGGACGCAATCGAAAGCCTTGGATAGATCACAAAAGATACCCAATGCATCATGCTTATCCTCCCAGGCCTTATAAATACAATTTAATAATTCTATTCCAGCATCAGTTGTCGAACGTCCCTTAGTAAACCCAAACTGCTTATCATGAAACAATAAGTATAAAAGTAGAATACATAATTTTATCGATAGTAAAGGTGAACTCGTCGAATCGAACAACGGTTAAGATTGGCCTCGACTGAAGGAACCGGTATATGGCGTTGAGAGGAGGTCTTGAGAATAAAAAAATGAGAGCCTCGAATGCTTGTGAACAAGATGTAAGCCAAAAACAATGCCCTTGTCCTTTGTTATATTTGCAGAGAGTACAATACATGTACATTCACGCAGTACAGTCTGCCTGTACACCAAAAATCTGTCACATAAAAGCAGCAATGACGACATCTGTGGCAAAGCGCAGTAAAGCTCTATTTCAAAGGTTCTTGGTTCGATTCTCTCAAATATCTGTACTGATCTAGGTGTTTCTATGTACGTGTACGTATATATATGAAAAAAATATATTTTATATATATTTACCAACAGGCTAAGCAATTTTTGATCCCCAAGACCTTCATGTAAGGACACAAGAGAAGAGAGCCCTCTCCTTTCATGGAACCTATATGTAGGCAAATATTGTCCATGTAATTATGTTTCAAGCGTTCATAGACTTTGGTAATTGATTATTTCAAGATCGGTTACGCCAACTTACATAACTTACAACATTATATTTGCTCATCATTTCTAAAGGTAAAAATTGTACATTTAAAACTCTCCATTCAATGATCGATAGATTGTACGAACATGTCCATCGGAATTATTGACCTGAAACCGTAGTACAGCAATCACGTCCTAATGTCCTAATTTCACAGTCGGTTGCTCGCTCAAACCCACGGTAAACTGGAATAATAGTGCATGAGTAACAGCACTAGTGTAATTTGAGCAAATAGATCAAATTGCTCGATTGACCGTGGGCCCAATATCGAGTAGGTACCTACTTTTTGCGAAGCTAAACTATTTGATCGACGTCTAATCGAGATAGTGTGATTGTGAGTGTGCAACCAAATTCTAAAAAAACATTATAAACGCATTATGTATTTTCGTACTCAATCAAGCAGGGTGTGGGAGAGTAAGTATTCATTAATTACGTAAGACAATCAGGCGGATCAGACGTAATCTCACGGCAGGACAATATTCAAAGAATAGTTTCAAAACGTTTCTGGTATGACAGATTACTCTGTGAATAATACTTCACAATTCCAGTGAAGATATAAAAATATCCTCTAGAGAGTCTAGAGTCTCCGTACAGATTTATATCGTGTATTGAAATTATACAGCTGTATAGATACCTATTATGAAATTAGTATCTAAAAACAGTATTTAAAACATTGCACATTCAGAACATGATAATGGGCGAAACAAATGATGAGTACAAGTATTTATTATACTGGAGTGTTGCTCAAATAATTAACGATCGACATAATAATGTGGTAAATCACGCACAACACTAATAGGTAGTATGTGTTGTAGTGGACAAGCTTCATTAGTAAATAACTATTCACCTTGCATAGCTATTTTACAACTCAACTATTGTAAGACATGCTACTTACTTGCAGTACTTATTGCATTTGTAGTTCTGGAAGTCTCTAATGTTACTACATTATATTACACACTGCATTATACTATATATGTACTAAAGTCTGTTATCTATTGTAATTTCTAGTGAATTCAGTGAGCAATCTCACTATTATGATAATGGTGAGGTTGGTATCATCAGTAGGTAGGTAACTGAAAAAATTAATAGGTACGCCTAATCTTACCTGAAGATTTTCAGAACGAACATTAGTGTATATACTCTAATAATAATTCCACAAAATAATATAAATCAGCGTGTGAGTTGAAAACTTGAATTTTATTACAATTTGAATCGTCAACTCTCGATTCGATTCGTATTCGAAATCATATCGTCAGATCAATATGACGTCGACCTGTTGTCACTTTCATCTCTGTAAATCTTAATATTACGGATCTTGTATAGTACGCAAAATAGAGAAAGTTTGCGCTTTTAATGCAATTCTGTCCAAATTATGTGGTACAACCGAGCATATATGCAATAAAGCTACTTTCTTTATTTATATATCACGAAATCGTGAATTCTATTGGATATTGTAAGAAATATTTTGTGGTGAGAACATCATTTGACTAGTTTGATCTCTGGCTAATAAACATAATATTATTATAATTTAAAAAATCCGGTATGAATAATGAAGAACAACGGTTACCTACTATAGCATTCCTTCACATAACTATGTTATGTGTGAAAACATTTCAGTGAATATGAGTTTGCATGTTACTGTAACGACCGCAGCTGGCTAGACGTCAAGTTCGTATGGTAGGCAACTAAAAGATATTATACCTACTTATTATTTAGTAGCTCATATAAAATGAAACAAGTCTGTCAGTCTTTCTAAGTCTCGCTGAAATCCATACCTTGAAGAATCCACATAGATTGAAAATGAAAGTATTTACCGCCATCATTATCCCAACTGTTTTCCGGCTGCACCCAAATATTATACTTCGTAACCCAATAAGGATTACCTTGGTTAGTATGTATCCAGGGAATATCTACCGGTTTTTCCACTTTGGTCAGATCGACGGTTAGTCTGTCCAATCGGAAGTTATAGTCCCATTTTCGATGCTATAGCCAGCCGATGTCCGTGCCCGTGTCCGTGGTCTTATCCATGGATGTACAGCATCCATCCACGTGTGACAAGTGACAACGTAGCATATACACGACAAACAGAATTATTTGCGCATTTATAAAAGTAGTTTGGATATAGATTATTAATTTTACTTTATAGTCATAAATACGGTATCTATTACAAGCAAGAGTTCTTTAGCGCCACGTCCACCAGCAGTCATATGCCATTCGTTTTATTGAAAAAGTTACTTCACTTGTGGTTTAAGTAGACTATCGTGGATCGTGTGAATCGTGCCTGACAACCGGGTCATGATCGTTTAGAGATCAAATTGTCATCGTTGGCAACGAAAACCTCAGAATACACCGAATTGTAAATTTTCTAAGTCTAACCTTATTTGGTGACTGATTATGCAATCTTGCTTAGAGTGATCATATATTTCTAAGGACAGCAAATAGTTAACTACCAACTACACTTAAGCTGGTTAAAGTGGTCATAATACCTTGCCCTACATCAGATAATTATATTCATTCCATTAAAATTTTGCTGTACCAGTTCATTTTACTAGCATTTCTAATAATTGCTTGCTTTTAGTGGGTACTTAGCCCAGTTTTATAAAAACTGTAAAATCTTACATATTGTACAGTCGCGGGCGCCCTTAGTTTTGCTGAATACAAGTAAATTCAATATTAGATACAGATAGATCTTTTTTCCTGTGAAAAGCCTAAGTAATGATATAGGTAAATATTTCTGCTATCCTTAGAGAACAAGCTCAGTATATTTATTATATACTGTTACAATATATTTATATTTTTGTTTTCTTTTGTGAAATATTTTAGAGTTAAAGTGATCAGTACTTAAATTGAAATTTTTTAGTCCACTTTTGAGAGCGACTGTACGAATACGCTATAGTAAGTGAGTGCTGTGGTGTGTAAACACTTGTGACATGTGAAGTGTCACTTACGCTTTTAGAACCTTGACCTGTTCTTAAAGTGCTTAAGCAAAACTATTCATCAACATAAACACATTTATCCAATCTGGGTTAGTATATTTATTAGTAGTAGTACATTTATTAGTAGGTGTTCGGTGCTTTCGTGGATGGTAAAGAGCCTTTCAGCACGAACAGATAGATACCTACTCTAGTAGATTAGTACAGACAGACCAGTACCGCATAATATATGCTCCTAATTGACACCCAGATTTTGCCAATCATTGCATTCGAAGTTGAACCCACGTAATAGAGCCTATTGCCGTATTCCGGGTATTATTGTCGACTCGAGACATACATCTAGGGCTGACCCTAGGCTGTATATATCTGTTTGATGTTAAACAGCCTTATCCCTTGTCGCCTTGTACGACACCACTTGGGATGAGATGGGGTGACCCGACACTCATAAGTTATGAGTGTCGAAAAACTAACCAAGGTGCTAAGGATCAGATGCATCAAATTTTTTTTTGCACAATATTTAATTGTGCAAATAAAATTTGATTGAAAATATGCCATCGACACGATGCAAGGAATTCTTCTGGAAAGAGAAAGGAAGGAATACGTTAGATGATTACATTCGTACTTACCTAATTACCAAACTACACCTCTTGTTTATCTTTTCTATTATTTTTCTGTCGATCACGCCGTTAGCTTATTATTTATACGTGTTGAAATCTCCAAACTCTCTCTGTCTATAGAGGTATCTTCTCAAATTGTGTATTTGAAACCTGAATTGATCATATTACTATTAGGTATAGCTTATAATAGCTGTGTGCACCTTCGCGTTTAATGATATTTAAAGTTGGATTATTACCTACGTTCATAACTGTTATCACTTTGAATAATTACATGCCGATGAATATCTTATGAAAAGGTATATTAGTATTCTATAGGTACACCGTCTAGTTATATTGGTTAGTTACACACTTTATTATTCATTTTAATATGCTCAAATGTTCTATGTAAACAAAACGCTAAAGCATGTTGTACTAAACTCGTAGTTTTGCATATATAAACACAATTATATTTTTGTTATAAGTACCTCTTAACCTACCTAGCATCTGATTATCTGTCGATTATAATCTGTCTGTCTGTGTGTCAACAAAGCCAGTCAGAATAAATATTCTCGTAGATGAGTAACTAATTCAGATAATTTTGCAGATGTTTTTTTAATGCATGCATTTTGCACATCCACTCACATACTCTCATATAAAAAGTCCGAACGTTAAAATGATAATTATATTATAATAGCTCAACTATAAAAGCCATTACATTAAATGCTCTAAAGTAGTCTTCCAATTTAATAGTATAATAGCGCATTCAATGGTCTAATGACACTTGGTGGTTTTAAACATATTGTACTTGACATAGTTTATGCAGTGCCGTATGAAATTTCAAATATTTTGTCCCACATCCTTTGTACTGAGATGAATACACAAATGACTTTCTTCCTCAATAGAGTAGAGCCATATTAATACAAAATAGTTTGTAAAAACTTTTAGACGATGTTTTGTGCTGTTTTTGTACAAAATAAATCCCACATAAACGCGTTATTGATTGAGAATAACGACCGCATTATTTTCGATATCTGCTTTTAGTAGGTATGTGTATTTGTACGATGATTTTTTAACAAACTACAAATGAAGTTAAGGACTTACCTATATAATTATAACCCCAAAATTATTATTTAAAAGAAAGTTATACCAAAAGGGCTATTGTAAAATCCAATCTAATCCCGCTGAATTTTTGGCCGGAGTCCTCTCATCGAACCGGTAGTCCATTTGCTAAACTAACCTATAATGTATTATTGATTTTGACGTTTTGTAAGTGCCTTTTAGTGGTCTATATATTATTATTTTTGAACACAACACACTGCTGCTGCAATAATAACTGCGCACGCAGTTCAGTATAACTATGCAGTGGAGACGCATTATCGCAAAAACGTATACGACATTATCGACATTTAATAACGTGAACGTGGCCGTGTGTGTGTGTGGGACGGTTTAAGGTTGAAAATACCACCTCATCATTATCTCCGGTGAGGTGTAGCCGTGTAGCCCGAGTGAGTTTTCTACATTATGGTACATATAAACAAATAGATTGTAGTCTGTAGTCACAGAGTCTAAGAACCTAATTATAAACAGGACATAAAATGATGACGTAACGTAACGTATATTTAATTACAAACACTTGCACTATTGAATGTCAATTCCTTCCGCGTGGTGCTCAATATGCGGCAGCAGCTGGTAATGCGGTGGTGCTTGCTTCACTTCTAACTGGTTAGTTACGTGCTACGTAATTACATGCTAGTGGCTGTCATCCGATATAGGTGTAATATCGCAGTTAGACTGGAGAGGCAGGCTCAGAGGATGATGACTTCAATATCACGTATCTCTATATGCCTGAGATAATAGGTAAGTAGGTTGAGGTTATATTACTACTCACATAATACAAATACAAAATAAAGGATGTTATTGCATAACAAAGATGTAAAATAATCCTATTAAAATAAACTAGTTAACATAAGTACAACTGTTTATTTTAATGTGAAACGTTATGGTGATTTGATTTCTACTAAACAACTATTAGATTTCACTCTCTAAATACCTATTACAAGGTTTGGTCGGTAGCCCAGTAAGTTAACTATAGTTTAAATATACATAATGTACATTTCATTAAAGTAATTTCGGTTTCATTACATTAATATTAAAAGAATAGTGTAATCGAAAGTCTTCAAAAGTGTTATGGGATGGGGCGTTCTATCAATTTATTGTATAGGGTAGTACCGTCGTAAACAATATGAAAAGTATTGTCGCAAAGAGAAACTCTATTTGTCTATTTGTTTGGATTGAATATCCGTCCGATCCTTTACATAAATCAACTCGAGGAAATAAATGATTGATGAGTAGAAGTACGCAGATTCTATTACCGCTTCGTGCAAATTTCTTTTTTTTTACTAGTTAATGACAAGTGGCTTGCACATCCAAACATCTTCACAAACTTTCACAAATTAATTATATTAATGGGATTCTATATTTTTACATATTACAATACTGTTTTATTTTATTAATGAAAAAGTATCTTTGATAAATTTTTCGTGATCTGTCTTATCTAGGTATAGTTAGCAACCAATAGTTGTTACTTTTTTCTAATTCGATAGTGGTCATGCGCTATTTGCATTTGAATGCACAGTCGTGCACCGCAGAATACAGCCCTGGCTCGGTAAGCGGTTATGCAAATACTGAGCACAGTCACAGATACACTAATCAGCGAGACTTTCTTCTGTTTGCCCGCTCCATTAGCGCCGTATCGAATCGAAATCATTTAGTACCCACCTGCGAAAACTGTCTGCTTCGTTGGATACTGGTTTGTGGTCAGTTTATTTATCTAATGTAGGTACTTATATATTCTATAATATTACGTATGATTACGTTGCCATAGTTACAAATGAAAGGTGCCGAAGTAAGTAGCGATGGTGAAGAATGATTAAAAGTAAATAAAAAAATCAAACCAGTGGATGGGTACTTTAAAGTAGTACAGTACGAATTGACTTTAGATCTCGCTTATGTATCCCGTACCTAATATCCCTCTAGGTCGAGATTATGTACGGGACAGAACCGTATTTACATTACACGTGTACATTACTAACTATATATAAAATATAAATGAAATTGAAATGATCTGCAATCTAAATATAGTTTTATATTGCTACATACAACTGTAAGAAAAACATTAATAACAAGGCTGTTAAGGGACAATTAGCGAAGCGTCGGATGTGAAGGTGAACTTCTCGCAAAATATTTTCCAACTTTTTCATTCATTACGAAACGCCTCATTAGTTCTTACCAACCATTGTTTTTTCATTTAAAACGTTGACGCCTAAGCGGTCATGTTGAACAAAACTAGTGAATAAAGCGAGGCGAGACAGTGACCGGCGCGGTGGTGGGGACAACTTATCACAACTTTCACTCAAATACATCTCAGCACGACCTCGAGCCTGTTTGGGCTCCTACCACTAAGTATAGCACCATAGTCAACACATTTTCGGTATAAACACAAGGGTCAAAATCCAATGCTGTGTTAGTTAACAAGTGGAGTATCATTAATAAACTTACGTGGTAATGTTCTTCGCACGATGCGATTGTATCGCATGATTTAGAGTACAGTTGTAGGCGTATCAGAGTTTCAATTAGTGAAAGTCAGAAAGGTTGATATCAACAACATTGGCACGATAAAATTAATTAGAGTCGATTCTCGGTCGCTGCTGTACTGATTAATTCCTACTAGTGTGTAACTTTACTGACGACGACGAGAACGTTTACATCGACGTGTCAACACATTTTTCTAATGGTGGTATGTTTCTTTTCATCACTCATAATATGAATTAACGTCATAAAGTCATAAAGAACAAATTAAACATTCTGTTTCCTGAAACACGTTAACGTAAAAAAAAATATCCTAAATGAACAGTCATTCAGGATGTGAAATAATCAGTAGGTAGATTTGGTACTCGGATAACTTGTCCAAGTCTTACTAGTTATATACAATAATATTAGTTGGCGTTAAATTCCTACTATGATCATTTTTAAACTGATTGAAGTGCCTGCAATGTTGGATACCAGATTAGGTAATTATATATAATTATTTTAAAGTGTGTAATACAGGTTATAATAAGCATTCCACAAAATGTATAATAGAAGGCCCTAATGCCTATCTTGGCATCAATATTTGAAAAATAATTAGACACTTATCGCACCATTGAACCATACTGAATGAAAGTACCGGTTTCGGAACATTTGTTAACTCAACCTTATGAAAATTCCAATTATTCATTATCTCACGAAGGCCGTATAATAGACCGCTTCAATGAATAAAGAATATTTTGCAAGATTGATGCTGAGAAGTAAGAAAGATATGGATTAAAAACCGCAGATCAGAAGCACTTGAAAAGTCTCGAATCCAGCGGACTTATGTGAAAGGTTTACTGACAGTAGAGGAGGTTCGTAAAGTGTGTAAGGATCGAAGATCGGAATTTGGCAACCCGGTCAAGTGAAATCGTTTTTTGGAAATAATATTTGGGTTATCGGTATCTAATATCATTAAAAGAACAAGTCTTAATGCCTCAGAAATGTAAGTTGGTATGAGATACAAAGTTAAGGTTTAGTTTTGCATTTTATATTTATCTATAGGTACTTAAAAAAGTTTTCGTGTAAAAATGCGTTTATACAAAGAAATGTTATAGTTAAATTTGAATTCATTATATTAATATACCGTCAATTCAGACACTCTTGACATGCTAATACTGTTGTTATTACTGGTACGGTACCTCATTCATCTCGATACGGTTGTTCTTATCAGAGATCGCATAATTTCTCGCTGGTAATTTATCGAGGATGACTATCAAGATAATTTTAATGGGTTCAAACCTCACGTAAACCGGTATCTGCCCCATTAAGAGCATGTGAGTGTTTATAAGAATCTTGCCATAAATAAGCAGCCGAGATGCTAACAATTGGGCGATTTTATCTAAGAGAAAGGCTTTCAACGGAAACGTAAATAAAGCCAGGTCGAAGAACATATATAAATCATTATTTGGTGCTGATATAATCGGTATCTGCCTACCATTGTCCGAAAAGAAACTTATACTCCTTGTTCGAAAGTGACGTACTGTACATTCATACATTCAACAACCTCTCATAAATAACTCTATTTTACTATCCCCTTAGAGGTGAAAGTGAAATTTCCTTAGGGGTGTTATCTGCCAACTGTTTTATATTTGTAGCTATAGATGTTCAGGTCATTCATGAATTACAAGTTGTTGTTAGATTATGGTGTAATTAATGTGAGGAACAGTAAATATAAATCGCACTTTTTTACAGAATTAAATTCATTCCCTACTATTAGAGCTACAGGATATTTACCATATATTGTTTAACGTTTCATGGGGCTGTAACAACGCTTAAATATCGAAAATTACAAATAATACATGTATGTGTACCTAAATATAATAAAATAATAGTAATGTTGGTGACCATGATAATTTAAATAACGAACGTAAGTGAACGGTGAACGTTCTTAAATTATAGTGTTAAAGAATCACAATTGAATTTTAATATAAGGTTTATGTATGTGCTTAATAATGCAAATGGTCTCTCTACTAGGGATGCCTGAGACCGTGCGAAGTGGACATGTAAAGCAGACCCAGATTCCGAGGTGAAGGCTTCGGATACGACCGGGATTGACGCAATGATATAACGAATCAAATTTATTTTTAAATAAGCTAACAACAGGAAGTCCTGGTTTGACGTCGTGGAGGGTGATATACGTGCCAATAGTCTAACTACCATGGACGCCCAGGATCGGGTGAAGTGGAGGAGGAACAGCAGAAAGGCGGACCCTGAGCTCCGCATTCACCTTGGCCTCGGATGCAATCAGGAAAACACGTCTACATGATGATGATAAGCTAATGTATTTTCAAATCTAGTTGGATCATAACTGTACGATTTAGAGCCCGGGGTTTTGTTTTAGATCCGCTGACTTTCCAACCCCTAGAAGAAAATCTGCAACAGAGCCTCACCCTTAGTAATAACTTGTAAGAATGATTGTAATCGTACCAGAAACTCCACTGTTGTATTATGTCACACGAGAAACGGAAACTCCACGATATTTGCATAACCAACTATAATATCGTATGTTATTCTGTCTGTTCATCTCCGCTTCGTGCGGCTCTCGTAATGTGTTATGTCATTAAGTTTCATCTCCGAGATTTTAACACATGTTTTTTTTTTATTTAAATCCTTTCATATCCATTTAACAATCGTAAAACAAAATTAAGCGGACTACGTGTTTCTGACGTTTTTGATCGTTTATGTATATGTATATCTTCTTATGTTTATGTATATGTACATTATGCATAAATATCTCTTTTTTAAGTGCAGATCAATCATACAAATGTCTTTGCATTACAGGCTTACAAAACTTACTCAGAACTTAATATACTGGCTAAAATTGCAATATACATTGGTTCCCTCAAAGGAATCCAATACTCCAGGCTAACTTAACTAATTACTTATTTAATTCCTGTTATCATTATTGTATATCATGGCACATGAAAGTTTCAAAGGTAGTTTAACTAACTACTATGAAAACGTCCTTTGTATGTTTAGATTGCAATTCAGACTAATATTGTATAATCTTGTTTTTATGATTACCACAATTGTAATGTTACAAATAAATAAATAAAATCTTATATTATTATTATCAATTAATTAAAATTACTCTGTATGTGTGTGTGTATGAGAAATGTGCTGGACAGTGTTACCATATGGGAAATTGGGAAATGTATGTGTTTATGGTCTATGTGCTGCAATTTCTCAAAATAAATAGTGTCTTACTTTCTTTCTGTCTTTCTTCGACAGTATGGTTGAAAAAAATATTATTCACAAAAGAAAAACTAACGGATAAATTACAATGAAATGAGAAAGAAATATAGTATAGTGCATATTTGACCCCCAACCCATTGGGGCGATGTCAAAGTTCTATAGTTAGATATAGGGTTGTCGAACTTTTTAGGGCTACTACGCACTACCTGTAAAGACTGCCACCGATGTTCGTGTGGTTACCGGAACAGACAGGTTAATGGGTCACGAATTCACCATGAGGTCTCACTGGTTTAAGAATAGTCACCCATCCTATACTAATAGTCTGGCAAGTACTACAAACGCAAGATGTAAACTTACTTGATTAGCACTTACCAATTAGCCTAGCCTTGTCGAACGCGTGAATGATACCAACAAATGATTCTATTTACTAGCTTCACTAGCGATAGTCATTAATCAAAACATATACTAACGATATCTCGTAGACCACTGACTAGAATTCCACTTTTCTATTCGTAGATTTCTTTTATTCTCACCTTTTATTACAAAGGAATTCATTTCATAATGATATTTTAAAACTGTGCGCGTTGAAGTCTTTTGTATGTAAATTAGTAATTAATTAAAATATGGCTGTCTGAATAATATTTTGTTAGTAGAATTGCGCTAAACTCATACGCTTTTGCAGATAATGATTATGTAATAGAGTAAATTGCACTACTTTACAATTATTGGCTCTTTAAATGGTGTCAAATTTCAACGATTCAGAAGTAGGTAAGCAGGTAATTTCATGTAACTACTGCTTATAGGTAGATCAGTTGGTCTCTAAAGGAGTAGATAGGGGTATATTGGTAAGTACCTATATTTTCATCTGACAAAGGATTGAATCTATGACCGTCAATATTTTCGTGGTTTTGTATAACATTGTAAAGGTTGGTTAATGTTATACAAAACCAACACGGCAATATATGGAATAGTTCCTAATATGTATGAAAAATAAGATAAGGTAATTATATAGAGCCCCGCCAAAAGCTTTGAAGCCTAAATCCACTTTATTAACAAGCCGGTATAAGGTATACCGGATTGCTAATAAGGATGCTCTTCTCGGACTAGTCTGTAGTACAAGCTCAACACGCACAATGGCCCAAGAAAGGAGGCTAGGTGCGGACAAAAGAGTCCCAGTAATCAGTGCCAGTCGCTCCTATAAAAGTCGTACAAGTCGAACTTGAATGATAAAGAGGAATAAGCTGATCTTGGATTTCAGGCTGAAAGTAAATCTCAAATTTACCACATGGGACTACTTCCAACGGTTTTTTGATATGATATCGTAGCGGCGCGCACTGTGCGGTTTCCCACGCATGTTATGGGGATCTTCAAGAAGGGCATTAGAAGGTCTACACGGTCGGTAGCACGAGTGAGGCTCCCCTAGCATAGCAAACGTCCATAAGTCATTACTTCCCATCAGTTGAGTTGTGTGCGTGTCTAACACCTAAATGGTATAAAATAACTACGCTAAGATGATGATGAAGTTTATTCCTTTATTGCGCTCGTAAATAATGAAAACCGAGTAAGGAATTCATTTACGGTACTACACTCCATATTTGTAGAAAGTGCATTTTTAAATCAACTTCTTGGAAAGCTGTTTCGTAATTCGCATTTAGTTATACCGTGATCAAACCTTTCCACAGCAAGGTGAAGATTTTAACATCGTGCAGGAAACTGTGGATGCGGTTTAAATAAAGATATAATTTTTTTTTTTTTTTTTATCTTTGGCACGTCAATTTGACTTCACCTCGCCTGATGTTAAGCTGAAGGCAAAGTCCCATGAAAGAGGGTCACCATTGCAAACACGTTCCGTGCTACAATGGTGGCGCTCAGCTTGACGGCCTCATCAGATGCTTTTTCACGCCCCGCTTAAAGGACCCGGGACTGTAGGAAGAACGAAACACGTGCGCCGTCAAGCTGAGCGCCACCATTGTAGCACGGAACGTGTTTGCAAAGGTGACCCTCTTTCATGGGACTTTGCCTTCAGCTTAACATCAGGCGAGGTGAAGTCAAATTGACGTGCCATAGATAAAAAAAATATGCCTGCGTAATACAGAAAATATAATCAGTTAACTGTTGACAATATGGAATTGCGATTTACGATCCAGTACAATGGGACCAAACCCATATCAGTGATATAAAGTAGATTATATGGAATTCAATCTACCCTTGTGCCAAATATTAGTCAAATCAGTTTACCAGATTGTCGTCTGCCATTAAATTGCAAAACAAAACATTTTCAAAAGGGAATCCGGTGGAATACAGTTTTTACCTCAATATGTTTGCCATGCACCATGCGACCTATTGGGAAGCTGGAATTGATTCAGAGGAATTTCTCGCCTCTGTTATCTCGATTCTTACGGAAGCAACTTCCGTCTGACCACCACAACCTGGAGAGGAAAGCTTGCGCTAGAGTCCCGTCAATTATATTATCAGGAGTACCGGCTCGTAGGTGAGGTTGGTAGGCTAATGTCCTCTCACTATTCTATGATTAAGGTAAAATTGCAGTTGACTACAATTTCCTTACTCCCTATAAGGTATAAATGTTATTATAATAAGTGAAATTGTCAGAGCACGCTCTTCCGAGTCACGAAAACACACTTACACACAAATCTCGCCGTCTGTTTCCAGTAAATTAGCAGGTATTAGATGATAACATAACCACTTTAAAACAACATTTTGGCTAGTTAACTACAGATATCGTGAAAGATTTAAATATAAATGTTATGGAAATAAACACGTTTTATCTAAACTAACACGTGATACTAATGAATATAAAACTCATTATCGGCCACAATTCTGATCATACCTAAAGTTAGCTTCTGGGATATAATCTTCAACTATTCCTTTCCATATTTATTGGCTTTTACACGAGTGACTGACGTCTGAAGCAACGAAAGAAATATCTACGCTGCTGGAGCTACGTCCATTGTTCGGCTGTTGTGCCATTGGGGCCCTTACTTCTAATATAAACTATATCTAAAAACAAACTTAGAAAGAAATTAGTTTCTTAGAGAAAAAAATCTAGTCTAACTTTCTTAGTGTTGCGGCTGAATTTATATTATAATTAGGAGATATCGAGTAATTTATATTTCAACTAGTATTGAATATTACACCACCCGATTTTATTGTTAAAGTACTTTCGTTACTGTCACGCCTTTTTCCCAATGGGGTAAGTAGAGACCATTTCATTATACTTGGTTAAATGGATTTTCGGTTAAATCCAACCATAGTTACTAGATTAACTGTGTACATTTAATAAAAAAAATACGATTGAACGTTTTCTTATTGAATCACTCAACATTACGTTACCGTTTTTATTTGAATTAGCTTTGATTTCGATTGCATATTATCAAAGTTATTTTTCCAACCTTAACTAAGCCCTTTAACCTTTTATAGGTACCTCTGATAACGCACCTAATGTACTTACGTATATGCTAATTGCAGTAAAACAATTGCGTAATTAAGGCATGAAAGCGTAACAAACAAATAAACAACTCGCTTACGATTTTAGTAAGTCATCGTTTAAAAGAATTTAGGGCATAAATATTTCTCTTTATAATTTATACACTCAAGTATGTTTTTCTCGATAGGGACATGTAGGTTAACGTTTCACGAGCTAGGTACGATATTTCGAAGTGACTGTACAGTCCGATTACTTTGTCTAGCTAGACTACTAGACTAACCATGCGGGCTTAATACTGGGATGACCAATAGGTAGGTTAAAGCTCGACTACAATGCACACAGTAGGGGCCCCTTGGGAAGATTTGATTACTAAAATTTGAATGGGCTCCGACTGTGAGTATTGTATGAATTCTAAATTACTGGGCTTGTTTCTTTTTTTTAGTTTTTATTTAAGTTAATTTTTTCAAGCAATTTTTAAAATTAGTTTTTACACAGTCAGGTTTTTGTTTTTCTTTAAATTATTAAGAGAATTTATTATGCAAGGGATCATAATATTATTATTACTCAATACCTACTGTAACTGTGAATTTTCTAACAGAAAAAAGCAGATATGTTTATGGCCTGACTCGATAAGTGGACCCAGGACCTATTGACAATGCAGCAGGTATGCAAACATACGAGGTTACAATTCTAGCTCAATATTGAAATAATAATTAGAACTTACATACAACTCGTCAGTTAGTTGTCTGAATTTGCTCCTATGCAATCGAATATAGAATAACACTTAACCAGTATATCTTCAAACATGCTGCAACATTTAGTCAGAGTATTTTCGAACATGCTGTAACACTTAGCGACAATATCTTCGAATGATAATAACTGTGACAATTTACTTTAAAAATCTTACATAAGCGGAAGGAGAACATTCCTTTTCTAGAAATCTAGGTTGAACAATGTCCACAACGCGTAGCTTTACGTAACCTCGTTCGCACTTACACATCGAAGGCTTATAAGAATAGACGGATATGATATGTAATACGTAGCCACTTCAATATCATATTAATGATGAGATGGCTAATTTACCTTATTAGTATGGCTATAACCCCTAAAATAACCAAACATAACTCGACACAGTAAGAAAGAAATAAGTCAAGCGTTGTCATGTCGGGGGTCCTCTAACTGGTAAACTAACCTAACCTAACACTTGTCACTCTCTGGACAAGATTTGTAAATGTGCCTAAGGTAAGGGAAGGCAGCTATAATTTATAGGTACTTTAGATATACAGGTATATGCATTTGACATCAATATCTACGCGAATCAAAACTCAGCAGAAAACTTGTTTCTAATCAGAAACCGTGATAGTAGAACCATAATGGCTAATATATGACGAGAGAATCATGACGAGAAGTAGGTATCACAAATAACTAATCACCTCACAGAACGTACGATTTATGGTGATTTATTATCTTGATCTTGACAATATGACCGCGGTGATAAAATATTTCGAGTGAACGGTGTTTATATTATCTTAGATATATAACTTCAGTGTTGATATTAAAATAGCGCATATAAATATTATTATAGTGTTAGTTGTTATCGATGCAATCTTTAATTGAAAACTGAATTAGGTACTACTACGGTACAAATACACGTTTTGCATACAACAAGTTAAATACAATAGTATTATATTTGCAGGTGTTGGTTAATTTAAGCGATTGGTGTTGCCAGAACTCTGCACCAGGTGTGTGACCTCACAGGTGTAGCGGGCGTTTAAACACACCTGTAACCTTCATTCGTGTGTAACGAACTAGTGCCTTGAAGTCCCAATTATTCATATTTAAGTAAAACAGACCAGTTTTGGGTCTTTTAGCATAAACACACAGTAATATTTAACTTAACTAGTAGGTTACAAGAAGATTTTCAAATCACTACATAGTATAAAATAAAGTCGCGTTCTCTGTCCCTATTTTTCTTGTCCCTTTGTATGCTTAAATCTTCAAAACTATGCAACGGATTTTGATGCGGTTTGTTTTAATACATAGAATGGTTAAAGAGGAAGGTTTATATAACATCATACTACGACCAATAGGTGTGGAGCAGGAATGAAAAATGTTGCAAAAACGGGGTGACGCAGACGAAGTTGCGCGGGTCAGCTAGTGTTTTATATATTGTAATTATTATTTTTCATCCTCATTATCTGCTATTTTATTATAGTTAGTACTAAAAGTAAGACATCGGACATCATTGGAAATTATATTCCATTTATTCTAATAAACGACGACCAATGAATTACCACTTGTCTACGGTTGCTGTTCATTGTATTCCATTAACATGAAATTAAACCATAACTTTTTAGCGCTATTCTTAATCGCACCCATAGGCATGCCAACTATTAGGTAATCTGTGCCATAGGTACCTTTGAATTTGAACTATACCTATGGTGATAAAAAAAATTGACGAAAATAGTATATATTATATTATAGTAATTACACGCTATTGTCACGTCACTGTCATAAAATACTTGGCAAGTGCTAGTGTAAAGGTCTCATTCAGTTATGACACAAAATAATCATTGTCTTTTGAGAATTGCCGAAATGTTTTGGAGTCTCTCAAAGTCCCGGTTGAATTATACCACGAACTTTGGGCACCTGAGGGCACTTTTAGTATTAGTACAACCAAACTTTTCCCAACAAAACCCACTAAATAGTGTGACGGATGTATGCACTTTGCTTTACGGCGTGGTATTTGCTAGCGGCTTCGATTGTAGAACGCAGTTTGAATATTTTTTAAAGAACAAAGACGGCCCTCCGTGTAATAAGCATTGGCATGGAATTATAAATTGGGTACGATGAATAATAAAAACCCAATTATTTTGATCGAATTAGCCACGGTAGCCTAGTAGTATGGGTAATGGACTGATGAGACGAGGTCTCGGGTTCGATCCCAGGTTTTACATGGTAATGACTTTTCGATGCTTTTCGAAGTTATGTGTGTATTTATCGCCGGTTTATAATTGCCCGGTTAATGGCAATAGGCTCGCCACCTATTACATTGGGACATAAACATAAACTTAGCGAAATGTGGGTGCTAGCACCTCTGCCTACCTCTTCGGGGATATAGGCGTGAAATTATGTTATGATATGTTATGTTAGGTAGTACCTACATTGTGTATCCACAACACAACTCGTACTTATAACTATACAGTAAATCAGTGTCATTAAAAATGGTTATCATATACCTATTGCAATAATAACTCAAATCTAAATGATGTTAAAAATGTTAAAAGAGCCTTGGCACACGACACGTTTTATTTTAAGTTGTGTTAGCATTAGCGCTAACATTATTGACATATATCAACGTGTATGGACACACTTGCCCGATGTGGCACCATTCCACTCACGCTAAGCAGGCCGACATGGCCTTAGCTTAATGAGACATGTAGGACTATAACGGGATGTCTCAAATCTACCTTCCCCAACAGTTAAGCTTTTCCTACTTTCTCGAAAACAGCTCTGTCCACCTGGTACATTACATATTTTTTATGTATATAATGAATCCTACTTCCTATCCTACTAATATTATAAAGGCGAAAGTTTGTTTGGATGGATGGATGTTTGTTCCTGTTTCACGCATAAACGGCTGGACTGATTTGGTTGAAATTTGGTACAGGGGTAGATTAGAACCTGGAATAACACATAGGCTACTTTTTATCCCGGGAAAAGGTTCCCAAGGGTTGCGGGAACGGGAACAAAATTCCACGCGGGCGAAGCCGTGGGCATCAGCTAGTATATAATAATTTGGTATTACCTTTTTGATTTTTATATTTTTTTAATGGCGGTGCGTTTGACGGTTTAACTAGCGTTATTCACTCTCCATCGTGATTAAAGCTAAATGAAAAAATAATTTCATAAAGAAACCTCATCTCCCAATATGGTATCATTTGCTTTTTTTCGTAGTGATTTTTTAGGAAATTAACGTTTCATTTAGCTATTTCATTAACCGTGGGGTAGATGAATATAATATAGTAAATTCAGTCTGTCCACAGTTGAGTGGACCGTTGGCTATACCGATACGACGGAGCGTAAGTAATGCTAATTAAAATCTATATTTTTTTTAAATTAGGTATTATTGTTATTAATTTTTTATGCCACTATATAGCAGTGTGTCCAGAGTACTACCATGCATCTTCGGCTTTGGGAGCGTTTCCCTAACACCCTGTATAGCTTGTGAGATAGAGTTGCAAGGATATTAAATGGATCCACGACTATGATTATAGTGTTAGTCCCGGTTGCATCCAAAGCTTGTATTTTGGGTCCACTTCCTACTCTTTGATTTGGTTTTCCTTTTATTGCTTTTTGATTTTTAATTTTTTAATAGCGGTACATTTCACGGGTCAACTAATAAAATGATATAAATAACGTGAAATCTAAGCAATCTGAAGATTACAAAAATACTTTACATCCATTGTGTAAAGATCGTTTGTAAATTTGTTTGTATTCAGTAACTTTTGAGGGCATCTGTACAAGTAGGACAATAGATTTGCAATTTTTTATAGTGTCAAAACTTTTACGCAGCTAGGTCAGGGTCAAATTATTAAAATATGAAAGTATAGAGTATTGATAGCAAAAGTTGTAGTATCGCATTTGGTTTTTATTTTAAATCTTTTACTAACTATTAGGTACTAAATCAGTCATTATGTTGAAATGATAGGTTGCAGAACCCGTACGAAGTAATTCCACTGCATTATTGTAAACTAATTTCATTACTCACGCGGATCTCATGTTCTACTTCTTTACTTCACTTTGCGATAACTCGTATTCAATGCAGGAAATATCCAAAATAATTATCTTTTATTATTTCCTGTAGTAAGTTCCTTGTAGGTGCCAAACGACCAGTTTTTATTAGATTAATGACATTTTAATATAATTTTTGAACAGAAAGTGTCTAAAGCTTGTCTTTACGAAGATAACCGATTTTTAGTAATAGCCTCTTTCTGCGATAGGCAGCGCTGCAGCAGGCAGGTATGCACATACTGATATGCCTTTGTGGCAGATCACCCATGTAATTAGTTTAATGTTATAAAGCTAACGTTAGTGGGACAATTTGTGCTTCTCGTACAATCAGGCTGGCCGGTACAAATTAAATTAATGTCAGAAACTTTGTAGTGCTTTTTAAACAACTATTTCTGTGTGATGTAATTTCGACCAGGACCTCGATTCTACTAATTCTTAACCATAGTCATACGACTGAGATCACAAAAACTGCCATTGCATTTTTGCCTTAGTTTTCGTTGCGTTAAAGTTCAAAATTTAATGAAAAAGAGTTAATTACATCGTATTATTCACTCTACTCAATGCCATTTAATTTTGAACTTTATCCGTATAAAAATAGATCAACACCTCCTCTGTTAATCATCAGGTGACGTCCAAAGATAATATGATGGAGTTTCGTACACTCGAAATGACTTTTTTCATACCCGATATCTCCATTTCTTCATATACGCGATGGCATAATTGTGAAAACACGTAAATATATTTCAAAATCCTCATTTCGTTTCATACAACGATGTCCCCAATAATGCAATTACGCTAATTAAAGTTTAGTCTTAGGAAAGTATGATGTGAGTGTACAGTGTAAAATTACATAAAGAATTGGTTTTAACAACAAATTATGAAAAAAAAAATTGTGTTGTGAGCACACAAATTGTAACAGAAAGTACTGAAATAAAAACAAGTCATCACTTATTATACAGATAGATTTATACATATTCATAAAACGCATCATCATGTTCTTGTGGCCAATGCCCAGATTGCTGCATTTCGTCTTTCATTTTTGTTTTTTTCTAATGATAGACCTACCTTACTAAGTTTCATTTGAGTTTTATTTAGACCTGTGGATGTTTTTTGTTGGTGATAAAGAGTCTACATGCGGTTTCGCGGTCTGCGTTACGTCAGTAATACCCAACCTGGGCTTTGATTCTACTAATTATCAACCATTGTCAAGGAACTGTGATTACAAAAACTGCCATTTAGTTTTGGACTCTACTTTTACACTGTTAAAGTTCGAAATTAAATAGAGTATCAAATATCAAAATTAAGTTGAGTGAATGAAACTCTTTTTCAATTCATTTCGAACTTTAACCAAACAAAAATTAAGCCCAAATTGCCATGGCAGTTTTTGTGATCTCAGTCGTGTGACTATGGTTAAGTAAGAATTAGAAAAATCGAGGTCCTGGTAGAGCCACACAAGCCAAATACACTTTCGTAAATGAACAACCTGATTGATAAATATACTTATCACGTAGTTTTATACGGTTTCATCATATTGGCATTCGGTGAACGGCACTACCAATTGTTTTACGCCGTGCATTCGAATGTGTAACCCTTTTTTCGATCGTATTCAACTCTTCGGATAAGAAACGTATCAATATAGGACTTGTTAGCGATAGTTTTAATATAATAAGTGTGTGAATTATGGCAACCGCAGAAAAAATACTCAAGTTTTTGTACTGGGAAGCCTAGTTATCTATTTAACACGTTTTATGTCTCATACAGTGTTCAAACATACATATGCTGACGGCTATTTCCCTCCGGAGTAGGCAGAGGTGAATCAAAACCCACATTTTATAAACCATCCTTCTTCTTTTTCTTCTGAAGAACTGACGGCGTTTCCATTCTTAAATTCTGTATGCCCAGTGTGCTGCCTCCCGGATAGTGCCTTCGAAAGCGCTCATAAGATCCTCCGGTGTGCAGGTATATGGACATGCAGTACACTACTACACTCATACTAACCATTGTATTCAGTTCCACATAATAAGGGATGAGCCTAGATTACCGTATTACAGGCACTACTGTTAACTCGGGGACACCGTGGTCCCTACACCCGACGGGGAGCATCCTAAAAGAGACGGCCCCGGGTCTGCCGGAGTGCGAGGGACATGTTGACTACTATCTCACCTCCGGCAACTAAAACCCAAAGATGGCGTGCATTTTGGTCGGTTCGACTCTGACATAACCTCTCCAACCGCCTCCCGCGGAGAAGGGAGGTATCCGTGGGGATTTTTTGCAGGTAATAAAAAAAGAAGACACTTTTGTTAACTCGAGCCATGCATCTGAGGCTGAGTTTCAGATAAGTAGCTGTTTTGTGTGAAGAAGAGTTCGTGTTTAAGGAAACAGCTTAGCTCTATGAGAGTTAAAAATAGTGCATATTAATTAAGAGTTAGTATGTTGGTCACGTAATTGATTATGTAATCGGTTTTACAATGCATCGATGAAAATGTAATTATTTCTGCAGCATACATTTAGAAAACTATTTTTACGACACAATTAATTTAAAATAAATAATACATTAATATTCTAGGACATTCTACACAGCTCTATCTGTCCCCAAAGTGAGCATGCCAACAAACTAACATATATATAATATATATAGAACCACCCAGACCAATGCAAGATATATTCATGCATAAAAATATTTGCACTGAGCGGAAATCGTACCCGCGACCTAAGACGTAGAGACACAGAGATCTTCACATATAAATACCGATTGGTTCCCGACAGAGTAGGTTTGGGCCACCCCATCTCTTCCCACACAGTGTTGCGATTAAGGGATATGGCTGTTTAAAATAGACAGATGTACATATACAACCCAAACTAGCCTCGACAGTCCGGAATACGGCAATAACCTCATCCTCCGTTACGTGGGACCGAATACAATCCCCGGAGAGAAAGAGACGTGGGCAAATTATTGTATCGTGTATAATGCTTTATATTCAAAATAATTCAAAAACGTTTAGACGGAAGCTGGAATTTCGGTGCCACTGCGCACAGATAGATGATAAAGCTATGAAATACGAATGTAAGTATAATATGGATATACGGAAGCGTAATATTTATAACTTATGTCGTGCGTATATTGCGCAAATCGCTGCTCGATATAGGCACCGTTCTACAAAATTCCTTTTACTTGTTCATTAAGAAAGTAAGTGCCACTACCACCATACCATTATAAATGCGAAAGTTCGGGTGGTTGTTGGTTACTTAATAACTCTAGAATGCCTGAACGGATCTAAATGTACTCGTATCACAGAGATATCACTTATGCTACTTTGTATTAGGAATACATTCAGAATCAGTATTTCAAGTGCCACAGCTAGTAACAGATTCAAAACTGACTGTTGTTCTTTATACTTACTCGTACACAAACCCAATCGTATAATTACGATAAATGCCAAAGAAACCTGTTGGCAATCGTGTCAGTATTCATGCCGTGGGAGACCAATCTATTCTCCTACAATGGTCACGAAAGAAATGGAGGGCATTTACTTCTTAGTAACCGAAGTAGGTAGGTACCACTTATGTATCAAATAGTGTCGCAAGAGTACATACAATAAGTACCTATAGGTCGAAGCGGCTGAGACAAGAGTATCGACATTTTAGGCGATGACGAACTACATTAGCTTCTCCGTAGGTAAGTCTATTAAGTAGGTAGGTACTCTATAGTAAATGTTTTTTCAAACTGTTTAGAACACAGAACAAAAAATGTGTTACGACAGATTCGTAGAGGACCCGATGTCGCCAAATTCACATATACGATTGTTAATAAAACGTTGCATTACTAGTAAACAATTGTTTTGATTTGATCGTATACATTAAATTTATAATACCCTTATTATCAAATTAGCCGAAATCATACGTACCTATGTAAATGTGTTCTAAAAAAGTTATTTAAAACTTTTGGAAAAAGGGTTATATTGCTGGTTTTGACCACTTTTACATACGCGCAAGAATGACATGAAAATGTAAGAGACGTTTACAAAATCTAAATAGTTATCTCTAAATTTAATTGCAAAAAAGCCTCTTCACACCCATATATGGCAAAAATAGCAATTGTCATTACAGCCATAAACATGGATTGGTTATAAAATAAGAACTTAATTTTATAATTACAAAATGTTTTGATTAATGTTCTGCTTCGTGTCAGCCATTAAGGCCAGCATGTCACGGGTTTCTACCATAAGTACCTACTAATTTCATAAAACCGAAAGGTTGTAAACCTGTGCCGTACTATTCATCCAGCATTGCGTCACAAATGGACGGAAAGACAATCGACGTATGTATGCTAGGCAATTTATGATGCCTACTGAAAATGTCGTCCGGTTGACCGCCATAAGGAGAAGTTGGGAAAATGAGGGCTATATTGACCGGTTGACCTTTCTACATATCCTCTCTCTTTTTCATTAGGCCCTTATACCTGAACTAGTGAGGATCTGTGTAAGCCTGTAGGGTAACAGACGAGTATTGGATATTGAATGTGACCAAATTTATCATAACCTACCTGCCGTAAACAACGAAATAAATACATATTAGGATAGGATTATGTATTTATTTCGTTGATGGACTAGTTTCATATATATTTTTAAATGCATTTCTTTTCATTTTGTGGTCAATAAGAATTACAAGAAGTTAAATACACTGATTGGTTCTTTTATATCTATGAAAACCTTTGTAATAACTTTTCTTTTGGGACTACTCTTATAATTTTTGAATGGAATCACCCTCATCGTTCGCACAAATTGGTTAAAATCGCTTCAAAACGGTGAAGATATCAAAATTAAGCAAGATTACGTCACGATAGCGCAGTGGTAGTGGCATGTACATGGCGTTATTATAGGTTCGATTACCTCGCTTGGACAAAGCATAAGCGTGGTGGGTATTTATGTAACAAGTGCCAGCTTGAAGTCATTACTTAACAACATGCATAGGATAAAGCAAAATTTGCAAAATGTCGATATGCAGTTAATAATCTGCTCTCTCTCTCTCTCTTTCTAGTGATCTCCTCTTAGTAAGTATGGATCTACCTATAGATGTGCGGGCTGCATTTTTATATTAGCTTATACTCGAATCAGAATCTGTATTTGACGATGAATAAAACCTTTCTTTTATCGTGTGAAAAAGATACCCAGCCGGCGACGGGGTGGTGGGGAGGGGTTATAACAATTTTCAATTGATTTCACAGCATTAATTCAGTAAGCTTCCGATTAACTCTAGTTTCACAACTCTGACGGTTGCATATAACTTTTAGTACCTTCTACGCTACTTTTTTTCAGTTCAGGTAAGTAATTACCTATGCCGCATTGCATTGTTTCCTTTTTAATGCTAAGAACCTTCACGGGTATATGCACAAACACTGACGTATTATATCTATAGAGTAATATAGGAACACATCTCTGACAAATAAACAAAGAAATCTTCATTTCATAAGCGAAAAATACTTCTGATTGTAACGAACGACAAAATATGTACATACACGTTCGATTTTATTCCAATTTTTAATGTTATAGACTCATACAAAGAAATATAATTATACAAATTGAACGATTCGTAGAATGTAAATAAAAGCAACAAACCTTAAAAATCCAGTCACTTGTGCACAACTTGTAAGACTCTATGGCGTTAAGTTTGTTCACCCAGGCAATAAGTTAACCAACTTTCTATCACCCTATCAATTACACTAACACAATGCTTGCGTTTAAAACTGTGGTTTCACGTAAATTGACTAATACTGTCGTATAACAAGTTACTAAGCGTAAAGTGTGGTATATGAACGGATGGACAATACAGACACGCGCGTGTTTTCCCGCGACGGAGGTTCGACTGCGCGCGCGCCGCTGGAGAAACTCTAGAGAAAAGTAGCGTTCCCCGGCGCAGCCGCAACAGCTGTTACATCAATGCAATTGATGCTGTTGTTTGTGCCGCTACCATACTTTTTGCTAACTAATAAACGAGAGGTCTTAAGTTAAACCCAAACGGCGTCACTTCCGCTCTATGCTTCTTTGCTACTGCACCGGTACAACGGCTACGTAACTGTAACAATTGTTATATTCTAACCGCTACCGCAGTCTCGATTACTTTATTAATTTAGATAATATTCGTACTAAAAAGTATTGGTACTGCGGTGCGGTGGTCGAACCGGCTCACATACCTGTATTACTAATGAATTTGTAGACACACAAAATTTACAAAAATAATTAACAATAGATTTTTAAAAGTAACCTCAGAGACATGGTCAATCTGCTGGTAAGTTTTTATCATGACTACTTATGTACTGAATCTGGCACACTTTATCCTTATTTAATTTTTTAATAAGTTAGTACAAAAGTCTATAAATTAGGCTTAACAGCAGTAAACAACCAACAACAAAGTTGAAGATGACCTAATCGTTTAGATTTTTTATGATATGCAATTATTATGTACAGTGGACTCCAAAAGTTCCTGGACACCTTAAATTAACTTACTTTACTTAAATAAACTAGATCTTTGTCTTCATTATTTGTAAGAAACTAAGTAAATTCATGCAAGTAGTAGCGTAAACTTAATTACATAAATAAGTAGATCTGTTATATAGTAGCTTCAAGTAGTAGTTATGTAAAGCATCACTTCATACAATTTTAGATCCAGGAACTTATTGAGCCCGCTGTACCTAACTTCTTCGTTTTTAAAAATGTACTTGTGATTTTGGTTCATAACCCGCTATGTTTGCGGGGGGAATATTTTTCATAAATGGTTAATCAACATTAATATAATTATAAGTACTTAATACTTATTATAAAATAAAAATATATCTGCTCCTCATCGTAGGTAATTGCTACACATGTAATAGGTACCTGCATACATTATGCCGGGTTTATATTTATTGACTTATCCCATACCATTTTGGATTCGATATTTGAAATTTGGAAATTAAAAAAGAGAGCATCTCTACCTCTATTGTTTACTTAACTGTACGATCATCACATACATACGATATGTAACTTATACCAGTCTTATACCAGAGAACAAATAATGGTACTAGCGTCTTATATACAGAAGTACAATTATCTATACAATGGCACTTTTCCGGGAGAACATTGTCTTCATTGTCACATTATGAGAAAGTGAGAGATAAGTGTAAGTAAATGTAAAAAGTACAAAATGCGTTAACGATTTATTGTTGGATTTTTTTATTGCAAATGTCGGTTGTATGTAGAAGTTTGTAGAAATTGTTGTACCGTCTATTAAATATGTACTTGTAAGAGCATATTGCACCGATATAATACGTACTACTGTAGGTACCTATTTTTGTACTTAATATGTGCTGTTTTATTTTCCCTGTTGTTCCTATCCATACACTGTACTCACGCGTTGAAGGGCTGACACCGTAATTCGCGTAAATCATGCTAGCTAAAATGCTTAATATATCTATATACCACTTAAGTGACAGACAAGCACAGAACTCACCTGATGGAAAGTGATTACAGTGGCCTATGGACGTTTGCAACACCAGAGGTATAATACTCGTGCTGCCGACCCTGTAGAGGAGAGGGGGAGGAAGGGGAAGGGCTGAGTAGTAAGAGAGTTTCTATGCTGTTAGTGCAGAAGACGAAGCAAGATTTCATACCCCAATGTAGCAGTGTTAACTTAAGCCTTCAATCTTCCCACGGACAACACAAAACCTCACCAGTCCATTGAGTCTGTCATTATAAACAAGCATCGCTATCTTCGTTAAAACGTTATCAATGCTTTGCCTTCTACACTGACAGCACAGAAACTCTCCTAACATTCGACCTCCTCCTCCTCTCCATATGGTCGGCACCGTTTTTCGTTTGAAACACCCGGAGTGTCACAATCGTGCGTGACGTCCTTTGTGTTGGAAAAGTCCATATAAATGTTCCAGCAACTACGTTCCATTAGGTGGGCCTGTGCCTGTGCTTGTCTTCCAGAAAATCTGCTGTAATATCCAACATTCCAGCAGGATCCGGCGTAATTTTAGGCCTTGCCAGGTGCAAAAACAATATTTATACTATTTTATACTATGGATACACACTTGATGGAAGTTACTACATATTAACTACACACTTGTACCTATGTACGTCTTGTAATCGAAATCGGTAAGTTTCATTACTAAAATGTTTTAGATAATTACAAGTGTAAGTATTTACAAGTACCTACTTAATACAAGAAAAATTAAAATACGACTAGTAAACTAGATTCATTATGATACTCGTTGTGCATACAAAAAAAACTGATTATTAGGTATCTGAGGTACGTAATGCTAAGGTATAACGTACCTTAGATACATAGTAATCAGTTAAGTACCTAGTAAGGTTCAATTCAATCCAACAAAAATCCCGCGGGATTGGCAACTGTGTGGAACACACTGTAAGTAAGTACACATAGGTACACTAGTAAGGAGACCCAAAAGGCCAATTCCCTCTCACTCCGCCTGAAATTATCTGCAGTTTTGAAATGGCCCATCAGAGGCCCAAGGCACCACGTGAATGTTTACCGTTCGTGCATAATTCATTCACTTTTTTAAATCGGTTTGCCAAATACATGTTCTGTGGGTATCAGTGAGTTACTCAACTCTTAATTTTACATAATGTTCGTGATATTGTATAAAGAAGGAAACGTAGGTTTAATTTAAATAATGAATTCGTTCCGTGTTGCCTAGGTATATGCGTAATTTAGTATACAAATAGAAAACTTCTCTTGCCCATAAGGCGATCAGCCTTTGTATAATATTATATTATATACGCTCTGAGATTTGCACACACACATATAAAATACATATCACACATCATGCACCCAGGAGCTACCTATCGCAGTCTGGACATAGGCCTCTTCTCGGTCAATTTATATCGTATTTTTTTGTTAGTCGTCTCATACAACCCTTTACGGTTTTATTTCAGAAGTAGTATAACGCTCAATAAATAATTCATGATGTCACAGGTCACATCAAATAACCAACCGTATTGTGCCTGACGTAAATATGGCCATTAGCCATAAAGCTGCATCGTTTAATCCGCAAAATACCTACCTAAAAAATATTTACAAAAATAATATTTTTTATGAGAATTCACGACATTACACGATGAACTAACGATTGTGTAAAGATTGCGTAAATACATAGTGGAACTAAGAGTCAACTTGACATTTGAATACGGCTATCGTGTAAGTAATACTCTGGAAAACCCTGGTACACCTACAATGTGATTGTAAGCTGACACTTAATGCATTACGCAATTGACATTTATTTTTGTTTTCTTTTTTTCACCAAAACCGATATGTAACTGTTACTGTCATATGTAACGTAACGTATAATGTAATGTACCTACCTACACATGTTTTTAATCGACATTATCACATTACCCAACACTACCAGATGTGATAAAAAGATAAATCCATTAAGTAAGCAGGGTAAATCATCTGGTGAATTGATTTTTTTAAACGTAAACCGAACGAAACGCTGACTGTCTTGAGCATCGTGAAACTTCAACTCGCAGATGAGCCATTTTATATTGAACAACAAATGTTTTAAAATCGATTTATATAAGGCTTTGCTTACCTACCTGTTCCAGCCGCAGGAGGCGCTGTTGCCTTCGCTGCATCATTGCGCAACCACTTTCACCGTCCCTGCGCCCGCGCCGAGTGCTAACTCCACGCAAACAACTGTCTCGTGTTGTGACGCATATACGTTACGTACCCACTTACCTATTAGCAATCGAACAAAACTATCGATTGTGTTATGCGCCAGACATGGGGAAGAAAGTGGCATGAACATTATACGATTTACTGGTACATAGTAATATAATGATACAATGCAATTTGTGGCATCTGTGGTTAGATAACAACTCTGTTTGATTATGTTCTAGGTGGTCTAAACCATTATGATGAATGAAGCGTAAAATCTAGAGCGTAATTCATTACAATATTATTATACAAAACAGTATTACCACTGACAGTAACTTTTAAATATGTTCAGTATTATTACCTAGGGCTGTTGTTCGGGTTTACCTACAAATGCGGTGTCATAGTTTAGAAGGTATTCGGGGTTTTCACGCCTGGGCCCTGATTCTACTAATTGTCAACCATTGTCAAACCACTGGCAACGCCATTGAATTTTCGACTGTAGGTGAGATGCTGTTAAAGTCTAAAATTAAATGGCCCCCAGGTGGCAAGAGAATGAATTACAAAGAGTTAGTACGATATTTAGGTACAGTCAACAAAAGACATACGTACCACTTTCTCATTTGATGTTGTAAGTGGGAGTCATAGTGGGAGTCATAACTGGGGCACCTCAGCTCCCAGTGCAAATGTATCTGTCTTAGATCATTATAAGTTATCCGTGATTACTGAAATACCAATTGGACTATCTAGTCCAATTAATCTGTAGAATGGGAGAACACGGCAGAGTAATGAAAAAAAACTGAAGAGTGCTCGAAACTGAAGAGATGGTTGTGCACACCTACCTACCACATACCTCATCTCAAATATCAATTGGACTATCTAGTCCAATTAATCTGTAGAATGGGAGAACACGGCAAAATAATAAAAAAAAACTGAAGAGTGCTCGAAACTGAAGAGATGGTTGTGCACACCTACCTACCACATACCTCATATTACTCGCGCACATTGGAGAAAAAATGACAAAAGTGCAATTTATCTACAGGTACCTTAATTTTTTCATACTTGCCATTTAGGTGGTAGACAAACACACGGCCCTCCTTATGAAAAGTTGTTAATGTGGCCTAAAAGACGTGTGCAACACACTCTGCTGAGCCAAAAGAAATCTTACGCCCGTCATGAAGAATACCATACGTCGATTGATAAAACCACAGCAGGCAGTTCATTTCGAAGCTTGAACGAGTGATGATCATTTCCACTGTAGGTACTGGCACGTATCTTCTCTTGTTTATCAGTGCCTCAATTTATCGAATGCTGCCACCCCAGTTTACCAAATTTGATGGCCTCAATAAGTTCTTTGAACCCAGCATTGCAGGAGGACTGAACTGATTAGGAAATCCTACTTCTCGTACATACTCGTATACCTAATCAATTCAAACGGTAAGACGCGGTGCTATTAATATGGCAAACAACTAAGACTTTTTTTATTTCAGTGCCTCATATTAATATTAAATGCTCAAAAGCCCATTTCATTAATATTTTCCCACTAAATATTGCGTAATATAGAAATTTTAAGTTATACATATGTGTGCAGGGCGTTGTGTATTCTCTTGTTTGCATAGTAGGTCAGTACCTATACTTACCTCATGATTAATTATTATTATGCCAAAGTAGGCGGGCTATTTGTCAATTCAAATTGTAGCATCACAAGCATCTGAACTAAAAAGTAAAAGGATGTGGCTGACACCACTGACGTCACCCGGATTTTGTTCAGACAACGTAACGAGTCACAATTTAACAATCTCCACCTTCACAATGACCGAAAGTGTACCGTGATATTGTTTGGTCTCGGTAAAAAGTTTTAGTAACAAAAGAAATGTATTGTGACATCCAAAAGATAGTTTAGAAAGTGGTGTTCCTTCAATTAGATCAAATAAACTTTCCCATCTTTTAATCCTAGGTTTTCAAGGTGAACTCTCCTATAGGAGGTAGGGGTGTCTTCGCTGGTTCAGCCAACCGGCGTCCTAAGGCTCGCTCTCATGGGGTATGGAGACACGATGCTACATCTGTGGCACGGGGTACCTTTTTGAAGTTTTTTTGATGTGCATAACTGCCTTTCAATAGAAGGCGGTGGTATACCACATCGTTGCAGACCATGACTAGCAGCCAGAGTCTGCACCGTCAGATTACTAGCTCCGCTGTCTGCAACCAGAACACGACATCGCTCTATGCACGCTGGGCACTGTGTTTACGTGCCCACAGAACCACTAAAGGTAACAATCGCGCCTTATAGTTGCGGAATCCCTTACTACACATGTGCCACCTCTTAGAAATGAAAACTTTTTAGGCGCATTGCGCGTTATTCAATACTTAGGTATCCATATACTTTTCACTTTTTGTGCAGATTATTTTCACTTCGCTCGAGACTGCTGCTGTGGTAATTTTTTTATAATTATTAATGGCCCTGTGCTATCAGTATCAATCACTTCTGCCAATACCCAATACCCAATAGACAAGAGACATGAATGAGATAAATTGTACTGAACCAGAATAAGATTCACCATCACCTTAATGTGTTCGCCGCTGATGGAATTACTCAAAACTTCTTTATTGGTAATAACGCCATCTGTGTTCGAATGTAGTATAATATTATCCCATAAAGAATATGCTGTGCTAGAGACCTCTATGATCTCTGTCACAATAAACTTGTTCGGTAAGTTTTATTGAAACCCACCAAACTGCCATCTAGCAAAGAAGAGAATACTGCACATTGTGAACAAAGATGTCGTTAATAGTTCAATAAAAAGTTTCACTAAAATTCTCTAAAAATAACGCCAGAGTTCGTTCCAAGCGCTATATTTAGTTTTTAGACATTTGACAAAAAAGATGGCAGCGATTGCCGATTGCTGTCTTTCGGATATATTGCGAAAATGGCGCATTATGTGATATTTTCACATAAAAATATAATTTTAAGTGAAAATTTGTGTAGTGCTGCATTGTGATGGTGTATTATTTTTTATGAATGACAGTGTACTCGTGGGTAAATAGGACTACGACTTTCTTCTGGATATTGGATTACACATAATAAAAAGGTATTTATGCCTCCTACGCATTATTTTTCGTGGTTCTTTTATTATATTAAAATCATTTTAATTTAAGTAATTAGAATCCTTACAAAAACACGTGCAAATCATGAATATTACATAAGAATGTGAACTTAAAAATGTATTTCATCTACATTTCATGTGGTAGAAACATGCAGCATACTTTTATTTTCTGTCAAGATACTCTAGTTATCTAACGTTTCAAAATTCATGGAAGTGAAGTACCTACTTACCGCTATCACCGATTGAGGAAGAAACGTGGTATGACTATGGTTATTGGCAGCCTGCATGACATCAGCAGGCATTGCCCATTGCTGTAAACTTTAGTAGCATGAATCATCAGACTCTTTTTAAGTATTTATAGCGAATGAATTCAAGTTAAAGATGTATGAGAAACACATTGTGAAAAGCTTAACTTTAAGAAATAGGTCATTAAATAGAATATAAACACACATTGATTTTAATATCCTTGAATCTATAAGCTTCAGTCCTTCATTATTTTTATCATATACAATTTCCAAGTTCCAATTGGAACTGGAACTTAGAAATTATGTGTCAATAAATTATTATTTAATTGTGTGTGGATTATAAACTAAAGAAGTAATTATTCTGTGTGAGATTACAATTATTTGAATCCTCTGAAAGCATTTTATTATACTGCTCTAATTCTGCTCATATATGCAGTAATTCTGATTGAAGCCCGTGTTTAACTCACTAAATATCTCTTTCTCTTTTTCTGCCTCTGCAATTTCACTCATATGAACTTCTATTGAAATGAGTATTGATATTTTTGCAACAGTTGTAAATAAATATGTTTTATGTGTATGCATTTTATCATATACTTTATGTACAAATGTTAAATAAAATATTTTAGTAGGCAGTAAAAAAAATCTTGGCCAGTTTTATACCGTTTCATTTAATCATTAGGACTATGTGGACAAAACCATGTTTTGTTTTGTTCTTGTGAAATGTGGTTCAGTTTCTCAATTCTAAAAATACCACTAAAAGTAGGTCTCGTTTTTTTTAGCAACCTATAGAATAATGACTGTGTGACAGTTGTGTAAAGTTAGTCTCCTTTAAAAATAATTAAAGCATCTTTAATAATATTTTTTTTTCCTGACTAATGTAACTTTATTGCTGTGGTAATAAACCTCCTGGTGCAACTTGTGCCAGGGAAGTAATAGTATTTTTTTCAGTTTGTGGAAATGACGGCTGACAGAATTTTGCTTCAGACTTGTTTATGATACTAGTAGTCTTGACAGGATCCAGCATATAACTCTGTCAAGCCTTCTTGTAACCCTCACTACTAACAGGAAGATTTCATAATAATCAAATATCTTTATTATAGTCCAAAGAGTCCACATCTCTGAATCAAACTAAATTCACTTGGATGTGTTGGACTAATCAGCCTATAATCCAAACAATAGTGGAGTTAGTAGAGGTAGCCCAGCCTCTCTGATGCCCCAGAAGCTGATTGGAATAGGACATTGACATTATTGTTATCATTCACTCTGATTCATTTTTCTATTTATACATTTTGTTTATAAATTATTAAATAATGAGATAAGTGTTATCTGTAAATAAACAGTAAGAAAATTGTTTGTAACTAAAAGATATTGCTACTATCCATATTTTATCATTATCAATAAACACATTGTGTAAATATAAGTGATAAGCAAGATATACTATCGCGACTGGACTCTCTTGCTTACACACTTGAAACCTTGTGCCTAAGAGGAGTATCGACGCGTCGGTCTTGGTATGGACAAAACCCAGGTCAAACATGTTGCACTGAGACCAATTGTCATCGAAGGGGCGACGCCCTAAGTTGTTTAATAATATGTCTACCGGGGGCAAGTTATACAGTTCGGTAGAATCTATTTCGAGAAAGAACTAGTCAGAAGGATCCAATTGTGCTGGGCAGCATTTGACAACTTCATCAGGGCTTCTCCTCCCTCCTACCACAATGTCGTCTTTCCGTGCGCGAAATCCCCCTGATACCAATCCCACCGAAACAGGTGAGAGAGGTTATGTCGGACTCGAACCGACTAAAAGCACGCCGTCTATGGGACTAAGATTGCCGAAGGTGAGATCATACAAGACATAATATATCTCTCGCACTTCGACAGACCCGGGGACATCTCTTATAGATGACCCCCTTCCCCTAAGGAGGTTATTTTGCGACCTCCGACGCCTGAGTCGCCTCCGCTCGTCGTGGGCTGTGCAGGCTCGGAGTCTCCATCGAATCCGCTTCGCCGCCTCCTTTTCGAGCATTACTTGCTCGCAGAAAGAGACAGCGGCAGCCCACGCGCTTGCACATCTGACCATCGCCGTGAGCAAGGTTGTGAGCGAGAGAACTCCCACCTCTTTGGCCGCTATCATAATGATAGCATCCGGGCGTCGCGTTGGTGCCTTCCGGATCCGACACAGGTAATCCTCGAAGCACCCGTGCCCGGAGATCACCTGCGTTACCCGGTCCTCCATGATGGGTCTTACCGCGGCCACGGCGTGCCCGTACCACAATGTCTGAGAATTTCTTTGTCGTCTTTTGTAAAAAAAAGCATGGCACGCTAGAACTAGCTTTAAAGGTTTATTATACAAATATGAACTCGATCTATAAAATTAGGTAGATTAGATCTCAAAGAGGTAATAAAATATTAAATGGCAACAGTAAATTATGTAATAATTATTTATAACAAAATTAAGTAGTAACGCGTCAGCCAGAATAAGCCTCCAGGTACAGAAAGTTGAATTCCTAAAAATGTTGACTTTCCAAAAAGTTGAATTTGCAGAATGTTGAGCCCTAAAAAGTTGAATTTGCAGTTGTTATAATATAATATTATGAAAAAAAGAAACAGTAAAAAGTTTTAGTTATGAGGTTTATTGAAACTTACTAACCCAAACGACACTGGCATCAAAACAATAACATAAAATTAAACATTTTTAATTTGAAGTACTAAAGTAGGTATTTCAATACGATTTCATCATAAATAAAGCGAAATTAAAAGAAATAACTTTTTTATTGGAAAGTAAACAGAGAAATCTACTTTTTAACATTTCAACATCACAACTATGCAACATTTTGCGAAACTAAAAATAATCATCATTATGGGAAAGTAATCATTTTGGGATTTCAACATTTTCGGAATTCAACTTTCTGTTCCTGGAGGAAATTTCCGCACTGCACTAAATTCCGCATTATTGGGAGTCCTGAAGACACGAATACCCTTGAGCCTCTGCAGATGCGCAGAGATGTTGCATCCTTGGCAGTATTTTACCGTTTGTACCATAGTGAATGCTCTGATGAGTTCTTCCAATGAATCCCACCCTCTCCTCTCCTACACAGGACAACACGTGCAGGGCTTAGATGGCACCCGCATACGGTGCGGAATATTCCATCAAGAACCAAGCGGTTCGGTGAGTCTTTCCTCTGCCGCACCATTAAGTCTTGGAATTCCTTGCCAGCTCACGTGTTTCCTTCTTCCTACAGTCCCGGGTCCTTTAAGCGAGGCGTGAAAAAGCATCTGATGAGGCCGTCAAGCTGAGTGCCACCATTGTAACACTTTACGTGTATGTAGTGGTGACCCTCGTTCCTCAGACTTCTCCTGAGGCGGGGTGAAGTCAAATTGACGTGTCTCAAAAAAAGGAAAAAAAAATTAAGTAGTAAGGATTTAGTGCAGTTTTTTTTATCCTGCGCAAAATCCCCACCGCATACCACCTCTGTTAAAATCGGTGGAGGTGATTATGTCGGATTCGAATTGACTTAAACGCTAGCCGTCCATGGGTCCTTGATTGCCGGAAATAGACCTAGACCATCTCTTGGAGATGACCCCCTTCCCCTAATGTGGGGACCATGATGTTCCCATCTAGCCTCTGGGTATGTGGAGACGCAATTTGGTGGCCTGCTTATGCTAGGGTGACAGGCAGCTCAACCCGTCACCCCGGGCTTAGGCCCGCGCTCATGGAGGGCGGAGGTCATTAGGCAACCTCCGACGTCCGAGTCGCCTCCAGTCATCAAAATTTAGTGCAGTGAGAACTTTCAGCTGGAATAATGTCTCTTTTTATTTTCTCTTTTTTGTCATTAGACTCGATCTCAATAGGAAATTGTAATATAATACCTATTAATTAACTGTGAAGTCTGGTACTTACTAAACGTCTGGTACTTACGAAACTGGCATTGAATTCAACTAAAATGCCTCGGTGGCGAGTGCTACGTAGGAGGCGCGGGTTCGATCCCCGTTCAGTGCAGATATTTGTATGCATAAATATGGCTATTTGACATAAGTATGGAAGTCGTTACGGGTACTTGGAGCCCTCGAAAGTCCGACTAGCCTAACTCCAGAACTTTGATGTCGCCAATTTGGTGTGAATAGTGAATAGGCTCTAAGAAAGATGATTTTAATATGTTGTATAGTTTGTAGTATCTTAATTATTGTGGTAATCTGATATCTGTTATACCTGTGCCATTTTATAAGAATAAAAGGGAATAAAAAACTCATTATATTAAATATTGATTGGATATTTTTCTAATGTGTCTTATTGGAACATATTTATTATGTTTCTCTGGCAGTATTCCGAACTAAAATGTTGTGCCCGAGAATTGACACCAAGCTCTATTTGTTGTGATTCTGATACATGTGTTTTAAACAACTTGGGATTACTTATAATTAGTTAAATACAATTATTTAAACTTATTCAAAAAGTAATGCTCAATAACATTAAAAAATACCTTTTTCATTTCTATTTGCTACCAGTAAAAGAAAAGGAAAGTCTCTCTCATCATTACGTAGCAACTATTTATTAATCTGTTCTCTCATACTCTCTTGCAATGGCCTTTAAGTATACTATTAAAAGAAAATTTAAAAAATATAGCTGTAACTGTACTTATGCTTCATCACGCGCGCTATCTTCGACATTGGGGGCACGAAACCTCGAATCCACTGCAACACAAGCTTGATCTGGATTGGATTGGAAAATCTTATTAAGGATCCATATTTCAGTAGTTCCATACATAATACCTATATGATGATATTAATAAGATTTTAACTTTGTGAAAAAAATGTCCCGAAACGTATATTGCCGCCCCAGTCTTTATCAGGCGCAGACATCAAGCATTCTTTGTGTAATAATGAAGGAAACTCATGGCATTATATTCCATCTCACAATGAATGTATAGATAAACTTGTTTATTTTCATAACAAAATATTGTAACAACTGGTGAATGAATAATGATATTCAGAGTGATCTCATACATACAAATAGGTAATATGGCAACACAATACCAGGCATTTCGGTATTTTCAATTGAAATCGATCGAAGTCGCAATTTTTGTAATACCAGAGGCAACTGATCTTATCACGAATAATGACTGTCATTACAGATCCTACTAATTAGCATGTTGACTACTTTTCTTATTCTCACAAAATGACAACTTGCTCAAGTGAAATATTCGTACAACAAATAGTTTTAAAGATATTTGATTTGAACCTAATTGTAAGAAAAAACAGTCATTTGACATTTTATAAAGCTTCTCAAAAGTAATTTGATTGCAGTTTTACATAACTGCTAAACCGAAACTATTATTTTGCACAGACTGACTGACAGCCTACGAAACGATCCTCTCGACGAACGACGTCTCTTTTCGAGGAATGAAACCCTAAAAACAACAACAACAGAAATTTAGAAATTGTGATAATCGCAATACAATAGCAGGTATGAAAGAAGACGAGTAAATTGTGTACGTCTGACCTTGTCTCTATTCTGGGTCATTTTACATCCACGTCATTTGTTTCTGATACCTAGCTAATAATGCTGGTTGGTTTATTTTCCTAAAGACAAAGTCAGACATTTAACAACTTTAAATTGTTTAAATTACTCCCATACTATACGTAAATATACTCAGTAAAAAAACTCAAAAGTCGTCATCGTAGTCGATGTGCGCTTACTTATAGGTGTTAGAAACGAATAAAGCTATAGTAATCTTAAGTTAGTTTGTGGTGGTGCATTCACGTAAAAACTGGGGAAACTAAACATCATACAGGCGACAAAAAACATCTCCAGTTTAAGCGGTTGAAGCTGTGGAACTCAGTAATTATGCCCTAAGTGCAGGTCTATGGCAAAACGGCATACGGCATCCAGGTATGGAGAACCTCCAGTAAAAGTAATGACGAAATTCTTGAAAGATTTCAAAGCAAAACACTAGGAGCCATGCTAAACATACCTTACACGAGGATCTGAATATCAAGGCAGATAAGCCGGATATTACTAGATACAGCAAAATCTATCAGGCTAGAATATCCACTAATATTAATGTACTCGCATCCAAACTCCGTGGTGCAGGAAGTGTATCACATGACTGATTGAGGCGACATACACGACATCCCTACGCTAATCGCGAGATTCTGTGAAAAGAATGAGAAGAGTCCTCCGACCATTCTTTCTGCTTATAATGACATTACTCAGCATAAAATACATTTCGATTGGCTTATTGTGTGAGCACAGATTGCCAAGTTGCGGAGGATCAAGAAAAAAATATATTGCAGGTTGCAGAATTACAAATACACTTACATACCCGAGTATATAGCTCTTAATGTTGCTTCGCAGAGAGTAGGCCTATGTTCAGCAGTGGACTGCCGCGGGCTGATGATAATGATGATAACTCTCGTAAACATAAGATATAGCATGAAATTTGAAATATTATAAAAATGTTAAATTATTAGAATAGAACAGATAAATTGTATTATAGTAATTAAAGTTGTCGGCTACCAACCATACGCAGGTCTAGATTTTACAATGGTCTGATACGAGAAGAACAAGTTTTTTAAACTATTGTCCAACTACGAATCTCAACCACAGCACAGTTTCTTTAACCGCATTAATAGTCCCATTGACTCATTCATCTAGTACTATGGCGCAGTTCTATTGTATATAGAGCTTACTATCTGTCAATACATATCGCGTTAACTGTAGCAACTCGTGATTTTGAACAAAAGCCGCACATTGACTCAGCCGCATGGAATTGTGTTCTATTTTAGTTACATTCATTGGACCTAGTTCTAGACTCTTGCCAAATTATAAAGTTACGACAAAAATATGTATGTATAACTGCGTCATAGGATTGATTATGTGTCGATTGGTCATAAAATTTCAATGTGTTCGTCAAAAGTTTGTTTATCTCCAGGGTATGTCAAATGCAACTCGAACTTCTTTCACTATCATTAAAATTTTATTTTTATTTATAACTTGCCACCTTATTTTATATGCATTGGTAAGCAGGTACTTGATTTGTCATTTGATTGATACATACTTATTCATTCCGCTTATCCAAACCACGGCTCACCTCTACACGAATTAACAGAACTTTAAGAACATCCGTTTCGGTATGTATGTTCGTGTAAAATAAATTTTGTATCTAATACATAGTGTAAGTAGTATTAAAAAACAATATAATCTGAAAAACCGGTATATTCATAAATATTCACCTCGGTCGTCGACGTCAAGAAAAACCAAAGTTCTATCTTTATTAAATAATTTGTTAAATACTTAATTAAATTTTAGTGCAACACGAGTTTACTACACATCGATAATACTATCCATATACATACATATGGAACTTCTATATTATCCATTATATCCTTAATCCATATGCATAGTATTACCGTGACTTTACCCGCATTTGATTTTGAGATTTGATTTTATTGTTATTTGCTTAGTTCATTAACGAATGTTATTGTACATTACCTAGCAACATGCCGAGCCTTATAATGTTAAAATCGATTTGTAGCATTAATAGAAGGTACTTACCTAATTGGGCAAACATTTGTCAGTATCGTGAATTTAGAACATTAACCTGTCAAATGGTGTCTAATCTATCCCATGTGGTAAATAGACACTAACGCGTGAATAAGTTCCAGTTAAGTCAAATAAAAAGCTCCCGTGTTACTAATAAATAACTCACTTATACTATCCATTTGCAAAAATGTAAACCTTCCTCCCTTTTCGAATAACGCTTGGGAGATTCAAGCTGCAGTTTTCAATAATCCAGCCACTAATCCAATCCAGACATAGGAGTCCAAAAAAGATGAAACTACTTTTTTTGTAATAGTGCGCTTTGCTAATCAGAAATACACGCGGTGTTATACAGTAGCGGCTACTGTATAGTATAACACGAACTTACCGTAATATGGTCATATTACGGTAAGTTCGAACCCGATCCAGTGGTGTACAATGCTGTAATAATCATCTAAATGAGTTTCGGCCTGGGTCCAAGTATAACATTATATTTATTTATTTAAATACATTTTTTTTTTAATCTAATGTACTCACTGTAACTTGTGAGACAAAAATGGCCGACCAACAAGGCAAAAGTTAAAATGGTGATAAACTCAATTAAAAAATAAGTAAGTACCGTTAAATCCGTATATACTCATACATAAAAATTATATTGCCATATTATGTTGTTATCTTCTTGATGTACAATAAAGACATATATTATTATTATTAATAAATAAAACATTTTAACAATACAGACGAACGCATAATGACAACTGTAACAAAAAAGCAGTTTTGAATTTTGTTTGTCTATCTTTCTGTCTGTTTGTAATGTGTAATCTCTGAAGTGACTGTAGAATAATCTGTCCAGTAGATTCTTCTGTATCTATACTAGTATTATTAGAAATAGTTACCATGATAAAAATAAAGCAAACAGATCCCATAAACTTATTTTAGATAATGTTGATCAATCAACCTGGTATTAAATCAGCTTCAGTCCGTATTTTAGTTAGATTCATAGGCAAGTGCGAATAGTTGATTGGAGGTTATTCAACTGGTGAGTCGACAAAAATAGCGCGATCACCGCGTCCGCGCTCGCCGTTCTGTGTCCGCCCGACTCCGACGCACGCCTGATGACGCCGTACCGAGTCGCCCCAGGACCGGTAACTATGCTTCCGGGATATATACACTCTAATTTAGCCCACTGTTCGATCAGCTAAAGTCTAAAGTATCTATATAGTTTTCTTTGATATGGTCATGTCCGGTATTAATTTCCTCTACTTTTTCGTCTGTATTTTTGACGCTCTATCGAGAATACCGTTGTTATTAATTGATATTTCATTTCACAATAAATTTTGTTTTATTCTTTATCGAGACTAGTGACTGATATGTTTTCCTTTCCTATCATGATTGTTAGAGAAGTTTTGTGAAATGGAGGTAATAAAACTAAACGTGGGTCGATGTAGCAGCATGTAATGACGTCAAGATTTTGATACTGGAATTTATGTGTTGTCTTTATATTTGTTATTGCGGTCCTCGGTGCCTGGCGGAGACGGCGGCGGAGCGGCTGCCGCGGTTGAGCTCGCCACTCGGGGTCGCGGGGAGGGCGCGGTACCCGATATTTATAGAGGCGCCGAGACGCCGGCCCCGCACTATCCCACATGTTAATTGGCTACTTACGCCACATATTTTTCTGGACGTGACCGTTCACGCTCATGCACGCCAATGCCATCGCGACCGTGGTGTTCCGACCGATAAACATTGACACCTATGTAACTGGCCTACATATGACAACAGTTAACTCAAGATCACGCTCTAGTCAAAATAAAAATAAACAGTGATGACAGTTCAAGACCCCTTTTACACTTTGTGTAATAAATTCATTAAGTTTGTCTAACAATAATGCAATATAATACTATAAATTAATAATATATTAATTAGTAGTAGATAGTAGTGAAAATTTCTACAAATAAAATATCCATGTGGATAAGACATATCAAACAGGTGGCGATCTAAACTGAGTCTCTAAAATTAAAATCTAGAACTGTCAAGGTGGACGAAAATAGCAAAAATGCCTGAGTTGTAAACGATGAGTCAATGTCAAATACTTTCAGAATTGAATTGTCTCCAATCTTCTTCACTGTAATGAACTCATGAACCAAGAAATTTGAATTATTTTTTTTTACTTTCCATTATTCACTTGTTTGAAGTTGTGTAAATTATTTAGTTAATGTCAAGTTTGTATAGATTGGTAATTAATGACACCCTGTTATGAAAATAACCACGCAAAGACATTAATTGTACAACACTATCCTATTATATTCATTTGAATAGCGAAAACATCACTGTGTATTGAAGTTACAAAAACACAGAATACTTTATTTATTATATTGGCGCCAAAATGTTTAATATCAAAGGAGAGATTTATAGATACGGCTTTCCACGGTGCGTAATACTGCATATTTTATCACGCACGAGCACGGCAGCGCTGACGGCCATGGGCATTCACACACCGCGTATCAATCGCTTTCCTCTGTACCGTACATGTCGGTCTACATCGCATTTCTCTAAGCCTACAGGGTCGAGTTTTACGACAAACTGAACGTAGTCTAGAACTGAAGTGATACACAGAGCGTCAGTGTTCTTGGATGTGCTTTACGTCGAGTTCTTCGAAGAACTCGACGTAAAGCATTGCATGACTGCTGAGCAATTCGCTAAGCGTCAATTTTAGGCTTTGATCGTTCGACCTCGAAGTTGTATGCTTAGTGAATTGCATTGTCGTAACGAAGCCACGAATATAACATGACTAGCACAGTCATGTTATATTCGTGGCTTCGTTAGTTAGTACCACAGTAGGTACGAGTATATACGCTAGGAATTATCATAACATTTTCAACGTCAAAAAAGGGAGTAAAAAATAATAAAAATGAAAATCAAACGAACCGACTTCAAAAGCCACCTTTAACGTGAAAAATAACTAAAATACATTCAAAAGACAAATATGCGCGTAAAACTTTTCTGTTGAAGTCGGTGTCGGTCCCAGCCCATCCAAGTCAACCAGTCCGGTAGAAAGGGTAGGTCCTCTCAGTTCCATTACATTATAAAACTTTTTGTAAATGAAATATAGGGTCTTATGCTAAGCGACCCAAATCTTAACAGAAACAGGCACCAGGGCAGTACGTCTACACGTGTGTTAACTGCAATAACAAACGTCTCGGTTGAATTGTATTTTAGATGCTCCTGTAGCGTTGCGTTCCGGATATGGCACAGTTTTTCGATTGTTTTCTGTTTCACAAATCGTCGCTGATACTGCAATACCGCGTAACTAGCAACAGACAATACCGCGTAAGTTAGGTGAGGCAAATTTTACAGGAGAGCGAAAAAACTGAATAACTTCTGCTGTACTTATCAAATACGTTACCGAACTTACAGTTATATAAAAATGTGTACCAGTTAACGTATACCTTACTATTTAATTAAATTCAATCAATATTTGGCTAGAAAATACACTTACGCGGATTTTTATTTTTTGTGACGTTTGTTATTTGCGCTTTTTTGGGACTTACGCGGAATTTGAGGGAGGATAAGACAGAGTTAAGCTATAATAAAGACCGTATATTTACTCAAGTAATCACAGTCTCATCATTTCCACTTTGGCAGGAACTAGCTTATTATAGCCTCATAATTAAAACGTCGTCATAACAACTTGTTACTGACTTATTAGCATGATCATAATTAGTATTTTTCTATACTTAAAATATGTTTACAGTATGCATAGAGTTTCGAAATCAAAAATAACTATAATCAAAATATAAGCTAAGGTATATAGCATCTTCTTTTAATAGTTTTGTAACGTAATCCAAAAAAGAAGCATAGGTATTCGCTTTTAAGTGCCAAGTGGTTTCTTATTATTAATCTTTTTGTACCCAAGATATTCTTTTCCTAACATTCTATTTCTCTTGCTATGTTCTCTTTTCCATGTAAACCTATCAGCTTTTTCTTTCTCGATCTTGACTGTCTCCCAACCTGTACTTCAGTATCTCTCTCAGGAAACCAATCAATATTATGATCTAATGACTCTATCAGTTGAACATTTAGTTATTTCCGATAATGGAACATAGTCAGGATCAACGACAGATGAGTCACCTGATGAAAAATCTAAGTATGACTCATTAACAACTTTCGGAAAACCTAACGTGCTCGGGAGGGGCTCTAAAATTGTGGTCAAAGTATCAGCTTTGGCAAACGCGTGTCCGATCTATGTAGCTGCACATGAAATTTGTTCGATAGGCTTTTGAAATGTAAGTGGGTGTATTAAAAAATGCCCAGCGTCGTTCCAGGAGCTCTTGCAAAGTTACAACGTTATTATTGACATCTGCATTTTACCAAATTTCATTTTCGTCAACAAATTCTGAATCTACTTCCATAACCTTCTAAAATGAAAGAGAAACACCTTGTTATCTATGTATCTTCATGATACACACTATTTTTCACTTGTGGGTAATTCACAAGTGAATAGTTTTACGGGTAGTTGTAAATGAAAACATATGAAAATTACTAGATTTTAAGAAGTTTCCGAATTCATTGATAAACACACATTAAAACAATATCAAAAATTTACCAATTAGCTTCCTATTACTATGAAAAATCTATCATTTGCCGGAGCGCCACACAGAAACAATACGTCTTCTTTTTATAATCACGAGAATACGCGGTATTGGAAAATATTTTTGACAGTTTCGCTCGCGCGGTTTTAACTAATTGACATTAGTTGCCGATTGAATGAACAAAACGTGAATCTGTGAATGCGGTACGTAGCCAATCGACATCTTTTGCCCAACGCCGCGAAATCTCAAATTTGCTACTTTTGTATTTCCGCGGTATCATCCACTGTTAGTTACGCAGTATTGCAGTATCAGCGACGAAATGCAAGAATGCAAGTTAAAGTCTCCTTTTCGTTTGAGAACTCAGTCTATACTTACTAATTGTTAGAGAAGCTAGTGTCAGCTCAAGTAAATATTGATTGTATCTAATCTCGATTCAGGGTTGTCAATACACTGTATACGGCTTCTATTAATACCAAGATCCATCTATCCGCCTGATGTTAAATTTCACTAATATATGAAACGAGTCAGTTTATTGAACACGAACTTCACTTCATCCACATGTATCTGATACGGTCAGTTAAAAGAAAAATATTGAAAGGCAAACGGCTTTTCGACCCACGCAACTTGTAGCGGTACAACGTCCTCTGGCTTTAACCCAATAAGCGTAATCATACCAAACTAAATCAAATAAGTAATGTGTTGACATAGCTTTTGCAGTTAATATGGGATAAGAGTGACCTTATTGATTATTAAAATCATCTGCATCTTCTACAAGTCAAGTAGTGAGAGCAATTAAGAGTATTTTTAACCGACTACAAAAAGGAGGAGCTTAGATTAGAGGAGGTTCTCATTCGACAGATTTTTTTATACATGTACACCGATTACTCTATGAGTAAAAGTTGGTGCTCTCCATAGGGAAAATGGGACCAATTTTGAGTTTGCCCAATCTGACAATAGAAGCCATGAGAAAACCACATGTCTTAAATTTGCATAATATATAATTTCCTTTATATGCGCGACAAATGGACAAATACATTACACGTTAACCGATTTCAATGATTCTTGTTACCCGGCTACGGCAAAGCCAAAGGAGGGTTATGATTTTGACAGGCTAGGTTTGTATGTATGAAGGTTCATCTGTAAGTTCCTTCAGCTCCACAACTGGTAGTTAGAATTGATCGAATGAGGTATCGTTTGTAGCGACTTGATCGTCCGCTGGTTATAGCCTATATAAACATTGAATCTAATGTGGCGTCCTCTAGCTGCCATAAAGTACTGTGGTAAAAAGTAAATTAGAGTTAAATATGTAGTGTTTGCATGGTATCATTGGAAAGGGCGTAACTTGTACATTTCAAATATATTACTAGCATTTTTTCTGACATTATCCGTATTTATTCGATAATTATGATATTTCTATGGTATGAAGTATCAATTGAAGCTATGGTTACTAATCTTACAGATATTTAACGACAAATATATCTGACAAGGCGTGACTACGGCTTTTTAAACTTGAATATGTGTTTCTGTACACTGTACACTGATAATTGTGTACTATACGAGTAGTATCGTATCGTAACGTATCGTATGATAGTATTGTCAACCAACATGCAAAAGAGGCATCTTGCTAGAGCTAGATCGATTATCTTGCTTCTTCATGCTTTTTGAGCGTCGTTTTTGTCGTAGTTGTGTTTTAGCCTTTTATTATTCTTTTATGTTTTTATATTTGCGTCTAGAAGCCATCTTTTTGATGTTGAGTTAAGATGATAATAAAATACCTAAACCAACATTGCTACTATGGAGGTCCATCGTTTAAATATAAAATTTCATGCATTACAATATATTTTAAATGAACACGTCTGTGAGCAATCTATAAAAATCTCCAAAAAAGTAAATTTACAAGTTTTCTGATATGTTAGAAGTCAGTGCCTGAACTACTATGATACAATCAATTGAAGTATCGTCTGCCAGGCTAGGCACTGATTAGTAACACATTTTAACGTTTTTAGGGACTCTTTTCTGATCTTTTTTTGCAATCGAAAAATTTGTTGCATAGTCAAAGATTTAATTTTTCTGTCATTCAGTAGAAAGGCAATCCATGGCATCAATGAATAATATTTGTTCTGATATTAAAACTCGAGAGTTTGAACGCCAAAATACCTATGTTATAAAATAGAAAAATATATATGTAAAAAATTCGTTGTTAAGTTAGAAAACTTATCTCATTTAGATAAGTTTTCTTATTTAACAGCGAATTTTTTGGTTGGTTTGGTTGAGATTGGAATCAAAGAAAAATCAAAGAATCAATTTCATTTATTCAGTTACATAAAGAGCACTTATGAATGTCAAAGTTTTACAATAATTATGTACCTACATTTGTCAAAAATATTATAATTTATAATAGATAAGATACTTAGTAAATAAATCATTAGAAAATGATTCTTTCGCTGGTTCGGTAGTTAAATCTCCTGAGAAGAGTCCAGCAAGAAACTCAGGAAGATTATCGTTATTCTTCATTTTCTTTTTAATATTTAGTTTTGTTTATTTATAATAACTGGGTGCAAGAGCAAGAGATTATTATGACCACGCATTTTAGGCTCATCGGATTATAGGGGTGATGATGTGCGATGTAATCGTAGTTGATCGGTATATAGTGTTTATATACTCTTAATGTATTTATGATGCAATTTATGTGGAGATATCAATAGATCACTGTATTTTAGACTGAAGAGATTATTCAAGTGGCATTGTTTAGATTCACGAGTGACCGACGCACCCATGGAACACTAGAACCCAAAATATATATGTTGTAAAATGAGCTAACATGGTCATACAACTCTAGCCTACTTCTTCATCCATGAGTAAAATCAGGCATGTGATCGTGCAGGATACAGACATGGATAAAATCTTCATTTGCTATTATATATTCGAAAAACTTCGCTGGTTGATTCTAAAAGTTTTCAATTTGGACACTGGAACCGGCAAAGCCCCACCCGGATCATTCTCAGACTAGGACAAATACAGGGCAACCGTACATTGGCCATATAAGTTATATGGCAAGGGCAAGCGAAAATTTGTAGCAGTCACGATCACCTTAACATGATTCTATGGAGGATTAAACTCTTAAACTTAGTATCATCGAAAGTGACGTACGGGAATTACTTTCTTGCAGTCTAATGGAAAGTGCCGGCTAACACGTGCGTAGACTTCTCAAGTGTCTAATATCGTGATATATTGAATATTCAGTGTCCACGCATGCTGAACCGGCTTTGACGTGAGTTCCCACTTGGCCGACAAGACCGACCGGCCAAGGTGCGGACAAGACCGACCGAGTTAAGGAATGGGTAGGAGAGATTATTGTGGACACGTGCATTTTAAAAGACCTAAATATTGTATAATATATAGATATTTATTAAGCTAGCATATAGCTGATGTTATTAGGCATAACTTACGCTATTTTTATTTCGGAAAAGTATAAGTTATTGTTCTGCGTAATAAACCCAGATCTAATTCCACGAAGCCGAAGTATTAGATATATTTTCTATATAAACATTTTTATCAATTAAATTAACCGTGTAGTCCCCTCACCCCATGATGTCCATTACGCGCCAGTGGAAATGCACCTTTATCATCTCTGTTGTATCGGCTTATTAGCATTCACAGACGGATAGTGCATAAATTACAGATCTCTATTGAAAGGAAAACGACACTCTTTGCCAATTTATAAACAAGCGTAGCACTGCGGCAGGTAGACTATGACACGTCTAGGATCGCTCAAGGAGTCGCCAAACGGTTAATTGACCACCGCTTTCTTCCGAATACTTGATGATCGTGTGGTGTTTCCCCAAATTATGTATGTCTTGAATAAGTTTTTTGCGAAAATAAACGAACTTTTCTTTATTTCTTTCAAAATAATAATTAATTAAATAATAACTTGTAATTTTCCAATTCCATATTTACTTCACTTCTGATAATAATTATAATATTCTCGAGGTAATTAGTATTTCCTTAAGGGAATGCAACACTAACAAATTACAAACGCGATTAAGTTGTTATTTAAAACCAAATGCATCTCTTTATTTAAGAAGAAATATAATTATACATATTATAGTAATGAAAATGAATAATAATATTAATTCTTTTTTGAACTTTTATCCTTCCATGGAGGCCAAATGTGAATTTAAATAATAGTTCAACTCGTGATATTGGATTGTTTGTTGCAGTCACAATGGTTGTGGGCGACAGCAAGCGCACGGCCAACATCATGGACGGTATTGAGAACACCGGCGACGTGCGGATGCACGACCACCGGCTTCGACTCAAACAAAGGTAAGCTCTTTATGCCACTCCCTATAATCCATTTGCCAAATAACAGTGAACGGTGCAAATATCTCTCATTGAAGAAAAGTTTATAAACCAATTTAGAACAGATTCTATAGCGATTTATTTGGTATTACAAATTTGTATCCGACTACGGCAGGATTATGATTTTGACAAGTTATGTATGTATTTATGTATTTTCATGGGTACCCTTCATAGCTCCTCCACTACAAATTAGAGCTGCATAAATGAGGTATCGTTAGAAGCGTCTTGATTTTTCCCTGGTTGTGGGTCATATGTCATGTAACTGAATGTTATGTGGCGTCCTGTAGCGGCTATAAAGTACAATATTAAAAGATAAATATGAGATGATATATATTCCGTGTGTGGTAGCAACTGTACCATTAAAAGCTTAATTAGCACATTTCAAATATGTATAAATTATTAGATGTGCCTCAAAATATTATTAACAAAAAATTAAGTGTAAAAACTAAAACTCATCTACCGGAAAATCGTGCTCCAAGAAGTATTAAACTTACAAGAAAACATCAAGGATACCCATGGTGGTATGCCACTTTCCTCTACATATTGTTTTGTTCTTTCGTTAGAGTAAGTGGCATACGACCACGGGCCACTGCCATCCTTGATATTTTCTTGTTTAATACTTTTTAGAGCGCGATTTTTTGGTAGTCGGGTTTTAGTTTTCGCACTTATATTTTTACATAACCTATTTACACTTACCCCGACGTTGCCGACGACGACACGGTCCCGCTCCCATGACCATGGCACCTTAAATGTGACCATAAATCGCCGAAATTTGATAAAAAGCTAAAAGTAAAAACGATGTGTTTATCAAATCGACTCATATCTCTAAATCTAGTTATCCAAGAATCTAACAGCGTAAAGTTGTCTTACGTCAATGCATGCACACTAGCTCACCATGTATTATTTTAGTAACGCAACGCATTGAGCACGGAACATTGTAGATTGTAGCCGTACTACTGGAATGGCGTCATGAACCAATGACCGGGTTTAGGGTGTCGGTGCACCTACACGCAAAACTACGGATGTATGTGGGTGTAAAGGTTGTTTGTTACATCATTGCCAACTCCTGTTTTCTACTGAGACGTAAAAGACACCAATTTTTAGGTATTTTCTGTAATGACTTTTGTCCATATATGTTTTAATCAGACAGACGAAAAACAGACACATAATTGTAATAAAAAAGTAGTCTCTACTATTACATATTATACTACTTAGTTAGTAAACCAGGAGATACATGTATTGTACAGCTTAGAAACGCTCACAATTTGTGAAGTGACACTTGATGAATGAAGAATGTACCTACGTTCAAATTCGAATAAGTTCATATACATTTCCCTTCCATTTAACTCTTTCAATAGCCAAAAAACTTTAGCTATGAATTCAATGCTTATCGAAACTCATATTAAAATATATCAATTAGCCTGTCCTCTGCTGGACATAGGTCTGTCCCAATGTTGGGAGACTGGCCTACTGTTTCCACGCTGGCTAGACGGATTGGTTTCGTCTCGAGTCTCTTCCTCGCAGGGATTTCGTCTCTTACGACATCTTTTGGATGAGATTGGGTGGTAATGTCTTTTTTCCGTCACTACACATAATAATGTAGGGGAGATGCGAATGTTAAGATAAGTGTATGGTGTGACGAGAATAAACAGAATATGGAACGAGTATATTAGAGAAAGTTTGAAAGTGACACCAGTAAATAAAAAATGAGAAGTGAACGTCTGTCATGGAGAGAAGAGATGATACTCGTAGTAATGTTATAAAAAAGTCCAAAGTATGACTGTGGTGTATGTTCAGAAACAGAAGTCGGCGCAAGAAACGATGGATGGATTGCGTGAAAGTAGGAAATGACTGTGGAAATGATATCTGACAGGAATGTGTCAAAGAGAATGACATGTTGCATTGACACATGACTGACCCCAATTAATTATGACAAGGGCAGGTAGATGATGACCACACACTATAAGCCTATTATGATATGAAAATTAAAATTCTTTACCAACGCTTTAAATTAAAATTCTTATTCAAAATTTCCTCTTATAAAGTATTAGTCATCTTTCTTATAATATACAAAATATTCAGAAGTTCCTCAATCAAGTAAATATCATGTGAATGGGTGCGTTAGTGAATGTAAACGACGAGGCCGATACTTATGTATGTACATGTTTTTGCTTACTATGCCTAAATTGCCTACTAACAATAAACAAACGTGCAGTATTGCGTGCATTGTACGGCGCGTGGGCAGCGATCGACACCTCAAGCAATGGTAGGTACAAGTCAAAAGAGAATGGCCAACTTGACCTATATTTGATCGAATATTAGGCCCACATGTTATTTAACTGTTCTGATTATAGATTTTCATTATCGACTTCCGTTAGTATTTAAGTTATAAATACTATGGATATAGGTATAAATTGCTACTAGTGGACCTATTAGATGTATTGTCAAAAAAACATAGCCAAAAATATTTTGAAAAGCTCTGGAGCCGCCACAGCTTTTCAAACCTAGTGGGACTTAATCACGTAATTTGAAAACATTTTTGTTTTCTATTTTTGCATTTTTTTTGACAACTACGATTTTTCTAAAATCTATGAATGCGGTTCAGGATATCCACAGATCACTTCCAGGAAGTAATCAGAGATTAAGTTACACAGTTATGTATGTCCTAAGAAATAACGTTTTGCTGTAACTATACCTGCCCTCACTGCCCCATCTCTAAAATACATTTTATAATAATTAGTAAGAACAAAATAAAAAAATAGTTCCTCGTTTTAGCACGCTTTCATAGGTATTGTATAAAAATAGTATCCGTAAAAACGCTATCACTTCGAACAAACTAGCATTCATACGAGATCGTGAATGCACGAGTGTGTGACGCATCGATTTACTTTATCGTTTATAACCTCGACGATAATCATTTTCATTTATGTGAATAGAACAATTTTACTGCGATGACTATGTGTTTTTCTTTTAATTTTGGGACTATGATTCCAAACTTTCAATGATAAACAATTATTGGAGGTGGTTGGTATATTTAGATTTCCTTTCCAAATGAATCATATTACACAGATAAATAGCAGTTATAAAAGTTATAATTCGCAACCGTCGCGGTCGTCGTCATCATTACATCTAAGCTATACGCCATTCTCCTTACTCTCATCTCATCTTATATAGGTACTCACATAATATGCGCATTACTCTCAACTAATTTTTCTTTCTTATTCTTCTTCTGAAGAGAAGGAATACTCCTTCTCTGCAGAAGAAGAATAAAAAAGAATCTTTAAATGATTATTCTGTCATACATATATAACCAACTATTCCCACACGCCTAAGCATAAACGTGAGTACTGCCAATATTATGAAACATCCACAGCACCTTCGACGCCGACTGATCGATTATAAAGATGAGAGTGAGCTGCCGTCTTCGTCTCAAGGTGCACCGCGTAAAGGACACGTTACCGACGTTGAACATCTGTCATTACTTGCTTGGTCACTTCACTATACTTTGTTAACAGTAGTTACGACTACCTGTGATCAAATTATAATCCAAAATATTACTTGTGCATTTCAGATTTGATATCGTGAGAAAACTAGGTCAAGGAACGTATGGCAAGGTGCAACTAGGAATCAACAAGAAGACTGGACAAGAGGTGGCTATTAAGACCATCAAGAAATGCAAAATCGAATCGGAAGCTGATCTCATACGTATTCGGCGCGAGGTTCAGATAATGTCCTCAGTTAGGCATCCAAATATTGTACATATATATGAAGGTAACTAGTATTTCTAAGTCCCCTAATGTCCTTTAATGACAATTTTGTTTTCGATAAAAATTTCCCTTACGCCATTTATAAGAAAGACGGAAAAGAAAAATCAATAATTTTTATCATATAAATTGATGTCTTCCCAGGGAAAACACAAAGTGATGGATAATGTATTTAAAAGAAATCCTCCTACAAATACTAATTTTCACCCAAATGGTTAGAACTGTTCTTGTATGATAAACCGAACATAATTTAATACACTGACGGACTCATAAACTGCATCAAAGTAATAGACGACTTTGAAATAAATATTTTAACCAAGTATGCGTACTTTCTATACAGATTTAAATTGAAACCTCTAGATTGGTTCGTGAACTTTAAAACAGCGTAGGGTCATATCTTTAAGTTTAAGTTTATGTACTGGAAAGGACCTTAAGACTTTTTTTGAAGAAAAAACAGAAATTTAAGAAAAATTGGTTTAATTAAAAAATTGGTTTTAACAATAGACACAAACTTTATGCAAGGGTTTATTTGTGTTTTAATAAGGTGTATTACCCCCACGTGCCTTTATTACGGATTCTAATCGGTTCCGCATAGATTTTATAAGGGTTTTTAAAAGATCTTGCGGAATATTGTCCCATTCTTCTGAAAGTGCTGTTCTTAGTGCTGCCACTGTCGTGGGCGAAGGGTTTCTCGCATATACAGCTCTTTTTAAATTGTCCCAAACATGCTCGATGGGATTAAGATCCGGGCTGCGTGCTGGCCAATTCATTGTACGTATCCCAACCTCTTCGCAATAATGTTGAACTTGTGCAGCTGCATGCGGCCGGGCATTATCCTGCATTAAAGTAAAATTTTCGCCTATGAATCCCATGTAAGGCACCACGTGATCTTCTAATATCTCTGTTATGTAGCGATGTGCTGTCAAACCCCCTCTATTACCGTTTTGACGGACCATGTCTATGAACACAAGTTCTGTTCGCCCGTTCATCGATATGCCACCCCAGACCATACATGAACCGCCTCCAAAAGGAACACGCTCCTCAATGCAACTTTGAGCATATCGCTCCCCACGTCGACGATAGACTCTTCTGCGACCATCTGCACCATATAAACATGTCCTACACTCGTCCGTGAACAATACAGAGGCCCACTGCTCTTCTGTCCAATTCAGGTGATGACGCGCAAATCTTAAGCGAGCTTGTCTGTGAGCTGTAGACAACTTTGGACCATTTGCTGGTCTAAAAGGGGTGATATCCGCTTCCTTTAACCTTCTTCTTATTGTTCGTGCACACACGTTTACTCCACGCACTTCATTAAGCTCGGTTTTGATGTTAACTGACGTGAGGAAACGATTTCGCAGGGAAGTTATAACAATAAATCGGTCATCACGACCTGTGGTTGCTCGAGTTCTGCCTGTACCACGTCTCCTCCTGTAAGAACCTGTCTCTACAAACCTTCTGTATATTCTAGAAACCGTAGACTGGTTTAAATTTAAATTTTATTATTATTATTATTATTATTATATAAACAGGCAGGCAGTCGAAACAACTGATAATGCCCGTATCCTGCTTATGTCCACTAGTGTTTACTTTTTTTGGTTCAGGTGTTGGTCCAATCAATTTCTACCAATCGTTCGTTGATCCAAGCCCTCCCGCACCAATGCTACAATTTGTGCCGCTTGTTCGGACGAAGTATCCATATTATGGTTCAAAAACTCTCGGTGTGTTAAAAAACTAACCCAACAATTATGCTGGTAACAATAATTCAATTGACAAAACAAAAAAAATCAATGAGAATCAATTTAAAACTTTGCTATAAATAACACGCAAATCTGATACTACAAGTAAATTTTCTTTTCCCGGCTATATTCATTTGTTTTACTGCAGTTCTATTTTTAAATTAAATTTTTTTTTAAGATTAAGAGCCAGTCTTTCCATATTTATATAATTTAATCTAAAAAGTTTGCATACTTATTATAAAAAATCCTTTTAGAGTAAACCTGAACTTTGATGCAGTTTATGAGTCCGTCAGTGTAGTTAGTTATGCCGATTCAGGCGTTTAACTTTCGATACGGCTAGGTTTATGTGTCGCATCGCCGCCGTCTTTTCTGAAGCAGTGTGTGTAAAGCAGTCTACGAATTCATATCGTCTACTGAAGAACGGTAAATCAACGAAGCGTTGATTTTAATTAGGCCGTACATTTAACACAATCTCTATAGCTTATAAGTGTTCATTGGATGCCGAGTATTGAGGATTTTCTTTAACATTTATTACATTATACTATATAAGTCTTAACTCACGGTACATAGGTAGAGATAAATAGGTGTACCGTGAAAACTGCAAATCCATTGTGTTGTTTCGAAATTAATAGATATACGCGTAAAAGTGACCTTATTTTTTTAATATAATATAATAATGATTGTACTCGATTTATTTCTACGGTTAAAATTTTAATACCTTTTGTTAAATAAGTTTACATTTGCACGTTATGGACTGCAAATATCCTTAGGATGTGAAAAATGATAACAATCATTGTTACATGCCGTTCCATACCACAATATTTTATTTAAATATACACAATAACAGTGATTTGAGGGACGTGTATTGCTGTTCAGTGCCAAAACATTATATATTGGTCCTTTGATATGTACTCAAACATTTGCCACTGTACATCATAATTACACTGTTAAGATCAATGTAGTGTAGATAAATTATAAATTCCCACATGTTTTACAACTAAAAGATAATACAGTTCTAATTTGGATAGTATGCTAACATATTACGTTATGGGTATAGGAGGTATTTCGTATACTTTCGTATACTTAGCTAATCTTTGCAAGACCTTTGAACTTGGTGAAGGCATGGTAGCTAGGTGTGCAAAACACCTGCAAGAAAACGACCTGTCGCGATTGCCCCGCTCGCCACTCCCTAAGGCCTTCACTATCTGAAGGATACTAATTTAGTGCTTATGTATTACTCTGACAACATTACCCTATAACAGTTTTGTTACGTATTGCAACTAAATACTAAACGTGTTTCAAGCAATATCCCGTAGAATGATCAAGAGAGGTTGCTTGAAGTGACGGTCAAATTAGTGAAACATGTTATAACATATATATATCTACACTTGTTCTTTCAGTGTTTGAAAACAGCGAAAAAATGATCCTGGTAATGGAGTATTGTTCAGGCGGAGAATTATATGATTATCTAAGTCAGAAAAAAGTATTACAAGAAGACGAAGCCAGAAGGTCAGTATTAATCTTTCGTCACGATGTATACCTAAATAAAATTGTCTAAAATATCCTGTCGCCCCTCACAGTGACGTTTTGTTTCAGGTTATTCCGACAGATTGCAACTGCAGTATATTATTGCCATATACATAAAATCTGCCATAGAGATTTAAAATTGGAAAATGTTCTATTAGATGATACTGGTAGTGCTAAGGTCAGTAACTGTTTCTCTTTAATTTCAATCATGTATTTAATACAAACATTTGACTTGCCTTTGATTCGATTTTTCGGCTCTATCAGTTTGTAATTATTCTACTTATCGTACCAACTTTTATTTTTTAGATTGCTGATTTTGGTCTATCAAATGTTTTCAAAGAAACGTCTCTACTGTCTACATTTTGTGGATCCCCTCTGTACGCCTCCCCAGAAATAGTGAAAGGAACGCCTTACATTGGTCCTGAGGTAAGCACAATATTTTAGAATGTAATGCTACATCTACAAATAATTTGGTGACAAATACATACGTAATTTGCATATTTACAAATTATTTATATTCATAATTTGACTGTTTACAAACATGAATGGACATTAGCGTAATCGTGATGTATGTACGTTTTAATGACAGTCGATGACAGCTCGTGTACTGTGTTATCATATCAAACAAAAGCTAATGAGGAGCTATGGTCTTGCGGCGTGAGTTTAATATGTATGTAGAGACAGAATTGAAAATACATGAACTGTTTCTTTAGAACAAGTAGAACACTATAGACACGAGTTGTAGACCTAGACAAAATGAGCTCAAAATGCGCTCAATACACGGTTTTGGGCTGTCTGTCATCATCAATCATTGATTATATCAAATTTCCGCTCACGTCAAGGCTTCATTTCTATCGAGACTCAAGTCCAAGATCCGTGAGTACGTGATTTCTATAACTGTATCTAGGATCTATGACTATATGTATATTATTAATAATATTTACTTGATATAACGTTATAGTAAATGTTAATACCAAATGTATTAATTATCAATTCACATTAAAAACTTACATGATACTGTCATAAGTTAACGCGAATTCAAAAAAGTTACAATTAATTATTTTGTTTTTCTAGGTGGATTGCTGGTCACTGGGTGTGCTATTATATACTCTAGTCTACGGAGCCATGCCATTTGACGGTTCCAACTTCAAACGTCTAGTCCGACAGATTAGTAATGGTGATTACTATGAACCTAGAAACCCATCGAGTAAGTTATGGTTTTCTGTGAACACTATTATTGACCAAGTGAGCCAGATTCGTATGTATGTAATTGTTGGTGTCTGGCCTAGTAGACGCATTTCTTAATCGCTTTTCACCAGGGGCGTCAGTTTCACACAACACAAAGACACCTATTCTTAAATTGCACAATATAGCGTTTCAATTTCAACATTTCAGTATAGTACATAATATAGATGTTTTAACCGCGGTAGCCTAGTGGTATGGGTAATGGACTGCTGAGACGAGGTCCCGAGTTCCGAGTTTACCATGGTACACACTAATAACTTTTCGATGCTTTTCGAAGTTATGTGTATATTTATCGCAGGTTTATAAAATTATTCTAGGTAACCCTTAGGGGTTAAATGGGTGTTATTATATTTTATGTAATACGATTTTCCCATGTAAAATAATTAAAAAATAAAATTTTATTATGCATTTCAGCTGCTTCGCCTCTTATTCGTGACATGCTCACAGTGGACCCACTGAAGCGCGCCGATATTGCGTACATCTGCGATCATCCGTGAGTATAGATCTGTATCGATTTGCGAAACCGTGTTAATTTCTCTTTATTACCTGCAATTAATAAGCAAAGTAAGAAACCCCATTCTTACATTAGGCAACTTTGTACTAGGGGTGGGAGTTGTCTCGCTCGCCACCTTGCTCACGGCGATGGTACGATGCGCGAGTGCTTGGGCAGCTGCCGCCTCCTTCTGCGAGCAAGTTATGCTCGAAAAGGAGGAGGCGGAGCGGGTCCGGAGAAGACTCCGGGCCCGCACTGCCCGCGATGAGCGGAGGCGACTCGGACGTCGGAGGTCGCAGAACGACCTCCGTCCCCCATGAGCGCGGGCCTGGGGGTGACGGGTGGAGCCGCCTGTCACCCTAGCAGAAGCAGGCCACGGCGATGGCACATAATGCCACACCATACCCAGGGTCTAGATGGGGACGCCATGGTCCCTACTTTTAGGGAAGAGGGTCATCTCAACAGAGATGTCCCCGGGTCTGCCGGGGTGCGAGAGATATGTCTTGTATAATCTCACCTCCGGCAATCGAGGATCCATGGACGGCGTGCGTTTTGGTCGGTTCGAGTCCGACATAATCACCTCCATCGGTTTTGGTGGGGGTGGTATCCGTGGGGATTTTGCGCACGATAAAAAAAAAAAAAAAAAAAAAAAAAAAGGCAACTTTGTACTTCTTACAATAGCCTCGCACTCTTTTGCAAACCAGAGTCGTAAGTTTACGCTGCCAGTATTGCGAACCGTCGACGCTGGTGACGACACTCGTCTTAGCACACAATTACCATCTCTCAGAAGTATCACCAGAATAGTGAATAGGCGGAATAACAATTTTACATTCGATTTGTACAAAAAAATCTTAGTTTCAAGTTGCGCCAAATTTTCAGTCGCTTCGTAATATTGTTGACACTTTCTATTTGCCTTATACGAGAAGGCCTAACTCGTGTGGTCGCGTCGCCAGGTGGGTGAACTCCGGCTGGGAGACGTCGTGCCTGGAGGAGGCGGAGGCGCTGGCGGCGCAGACGCCCGTGCGCCTCGACCTGCTGCTGTCGCTGGCGCCCGCCGCGCCCTCCAACTGCAACTCCGTCATGGTGCCCAACGAGGTACGCCTTACTACGCCGCTGTTGCTGATTCTTACTAGGCGTTACTATAAAACGTACATCCGTAACTTCGTATCCACGCGATACATGAACGCATTTTTTTATCCTCGATTGATCGGCTTCGATATGTAGTCGACGGTGGAGCACGCTTGCCTAGAAGTAACCTATTCACTATTATCTTGAAAACTTGTAAGTTATAGTTATCCGGAAACGTAGATTCGGGCAGGGCGATCCACTCCTTGGCTGTACGTATAATGAACGTATTACCGAGTCATTTGGTACATATGAGTGGAATTTCCAGCATGTAGTGATGGTGTATCCCTGTAAGTCTACGTGACCAGTCGTCACATTACGATTCCGACTCGAGTGCTTTCGGCAGGGAATTCCATATCAAAAATACTGAATACGATCTGTTTCAGAGTTGTATGTGTGAACTTTAAGCCGCCCGATTCCGAGATGTAGGTATTTTATAACGCCGATTGCCCTAAACGTCGCGTCGTTGGTCCGCAATTTCTGATGTACGGTTTATAGTAGGCCTGTAAGTTTCATCATTCAATGTTCACATAAATTTCGGTACGATAAATGTGTTTGTTTTGCTCCTTAGTCAGAATTAGGACCCGAAGAAAGTGGCACAGACCTTACGAGCTCGACGTCGATGGCCATTGAACCTAGTAATTCTGCTGAGAAGAGGATATTGGAGCTTGTAGCAGGTGAGAATTTGATTCATTGTGTATGTATGTTAATGATTTATGAAAGTTAGCCTGAACTATAACAAAAAGCTAGTTTATAGCTTTTTTGTTCACTATAGAAAAGTAGGATGCCACATTTAAATTCACGATAATTTTATACCACTTTATAAACCAAAACCTCTAATTAGAAGTTAATTTGATTTGAGATTGAACAAAATTTTATTCGCCGGCACGCAGTTTAATATTATATAACACGAAAAAACAAAAAATGATGTTTTACTAGCCAACCACAAATAAAATATGATTTCATGTACATATGTTTTAAAATCACAAGTCATGTGACAGAAATAGTTATACCAGTATCTTTATGTAGGTATATTCCTTTACTATTTACTTGTTTAACGAAAATATCCGTTTTGTAGAGGGCGGTGAGGACGCGATAAAGCCTTCTCCGACGCGCACCATAGTGTCGGCCAGCGACAATAAGCGCAAACTCGAGATCGCCATGTCCCCCAGTGGAATGCAGCGGAAGAAAGAACGGGTTGCCAGGTGAAGATAATAGATTTTTTTTTTTATATTTCTCTAATTCCGATCCACCAATTTACTGCACGGGGCGGAAAAAAAATGGCATATAAGAGAATTCAAAGGCGTACAAATGTCGCCAGATTATATGTCTGTGCTAATTTAATTAAATACCAAGTCATGTTTTTTTTTCAGTTGCGCGAGCATTGCCGGCCAAACGCCAGCGTTACCCGAAGAGAGCGCGCCCGAGCCTCCTGCCGAATCACCACCGCCACTTACGCCGGAAACGGTAATAGCTCTTTTAACTCTTATACCTAGTCGTCTCTGGTAGACTAACCGTTTGGCCTGCCCTACATATCTGTCATGGCTGATTGAACACCAAAAGTGTAAAGAAAAAATTGGAAACACTTTAATACCTGGCAATGGCACCCCAGCCGGGTCCCAGTAAGAGGGTTAGATGAAAGACATTACAGGCTTGCTTTACAAATGGCAGGAGAACCCGAACGGCGGTCCATGGACTTCAAGGTGACGGCCTCGGACCCTCGGATGCAGCCTGGACACCACCTCTTTGTCCTGATTATAATAACGATTGTGACTATATATACACATTTGTTTTTCAGACAATACAACCAAATCTAAAGTCATCAGCCACTATTACCATACAACCAGCTCCGGTGGAACTCGTTAGGGACTTGACCAAGGACATAGTGAAAGAGCCCATTCCTCCGCCCAAAGAAGAAGTCGTTGAGAAACCATCCAAACCACGAGTTGCTGTGAAAAAGAAGGCCTCCCCCACTAAAGTGTTGGAAGAAAAACAAGTTATTGAAAAACAGGAAGAAACCAAAGTAAGAATTTCTGACTAATTGTTAGCCGCGATACCCGTGTGGAATTATGATTCTGTTCTCGTAACTTTATGGGAACCTTTACCAACTATAAGAACGTGATTGATTAACACATACAAACATCTTCACAAACTTTCACATACATACAGGGTGTTAGGGAAATGCTCTCGAAGCTGAAGGCCCCTGGCCTGGTATTTTGGCATTGGAACATTGGCATAGAAAAATAACGATCTGGATATTTTTACACTGTTTCACCAACGTTATTTAGGGCCAGCAGCACAAGTGTGACGCTGTCGTAAACGTCCATATGCCACGGCAACTACGGTGTGCCGAGTGCTTGTCTGCAACCTAAGTGGCATAAAAAAGTACATAATTGATCCCAATTTGTTGCAGCCACTAGAAGAAAATAAGACAAACGCGGTCTCTTCCGCGGCAGACAAACTGACGTCATTATCCATCGCACAACCCGCGGCCGCTCCGGCTAACCAGGCGCCTGTTTCCAAACCGAAGAAGTTGTCTATTCCAGGTATTTTGGGTAAAAAAATTCATCAAAAACATAAGATTTCTTTAGAGTATAAAAATATGTAAATAACTATTCATGTTTCCTAGGAGGCAATGTCGGTAACTTCAAAGACCAATTCGAGAGAAGAGCATCTCTCACTACTGCGCCTGAAGTCAAACGCAACATATCCAAACCAGGTAATTCGTATACACATTATAATTACTCATATGTTTTCCACCGACTTACTTTTTATTATTATTTATTAAAGGATCCATCAAAGCTTATGCACGGGATAATTCTATGACGCAGTTCTCAAATTTTATTCTTGTTTTTCCACACTGTTATTTATAATAAGCGCTATTTTTTACAGTGGTGTCAAAGATTGCCAAACCCAAAGCACAAAGTGAAGACCGAGAGCTGTCTTCGAAGACACCAGATAACGGCACTGTGAGACTACAACAGATTGGCATTGAACCGTCACAGGTAATTGAATATAAATAACATTTCTTCAAAAATCTCAAAAAAAAAATAGTGAGAATTTTTTTTGGTCCAAATAAAAGAATTTCTTTATAAAATAGTTTAGGTACTGAGCAGCCCAGCTACTATACTTTTCACTGACTTTATATTCACACATATAAGAACATAGATATAAAGTTAATCCTTAGAGATACAAAATAATAATCTCTGATGCTATGCAGGAGGCGCGGTTCCAATTCCCGCACAGATCAAATATTTACATACATGATTATATCTATAAATGCATTACTTCATGGTTAGATGATACTGATGGCATTGCCGTCAAACACGGAGTTAAATTGGTAGAAGCGCACACCAGACTCGGCGGTGAACGCTTCAGATGCGGCTAGGATAAGAAAAAAGTAGTATGTCATATCAGAGTAGCAACAACATAATTAATTAAAGTGTTAAATTCCTGTATGAATATAATATAATATACAACAAATGAAGGGCAGTAAAAGGAAGCAAGTTTGTATATTCTTCAGACTCCCTCCGAGCCGGAGCCGAGCGTCCGCGGCGGTGTGAAGAAGACCGAGAGCGAGCCCTCGCACAGTTCTACGGCCGTCGACCCCTCCGTGCTACTGCAGGACGCTAGAAGGTTACATACACATCGTTTTATACTATACCAGGACCTCATTACTTGAAATTATTCAACAAATGTAGTTACCTGCGTATATGATGGATGACTTCAGTCACGTCACAACCCGGCACCACATTATGGATTAGGGACGCAGTACTCAACTTGTACCGCGGCAGATAAAAAATAACAAAATCATCTTTTATTGACTGATCGAGTCGATCGTCAATCCTACCGACGATGCGTAGGTTTGATGATGCAGTCACATAGTTCTCAACTTTTGGATTGCGGGCGGAAGATGTTTTTGCTTGCAACTATATTATTGTTAAGAGAGTTATTGTTGCTCTAACATGGAAGTGTTGTATTTGTTACGTAGGTACAAAGATTATCTAATATGCGACTATACTAGCTATTTCCTATATACATCTTGTATAAGTTGTAATCAATTGATTCATTCATGGCAATCAGAAGAGTATCTCGCTTATTTTGTGTCAAAGTATCTACCTACTGTGCGAGTCAGGCTGTTAGTGTAAAGATTGTATTATAGAAGCAGTTAACCGTTTGACATCTGTAGGCGGCATTTTTATCCACGAAAAATACTACACTACAAGACTATTTACATGCTACCAGCATATTGAAATGCATGCCATAACGTATGCATTGTAAATATGTTACATAAGGATATAAGTAACCCACGCGTGATGATGTCGGGTACAGTTTTGTCGACTCTGATTAATGAAACACAATGTGTATGCCAACTATTTATTTTAACATGACTCATTTCTGTTGTAATCTGTAGGAGTCTACAGAACTCTATGGCGAAACTTGTGGAAGAGAAAGTGGCCGGTGAGGAGAGTCGCAGGCGAGCTGCGAGGGATATCATCTCGTCTGCTATTCGTACAGGTAACTTAATAAATAATGTGTCGTGTTATGTAATTGTGTACAGCCTTGTTATAGACAAGATGGAAAGTGATATAACTGGATAAATACAGACATAAATGTACAGATCTGCGTGTTGTTATACAACTTATGCGTCTTTGCAGTAAAAATTAAAACATTAGAGAAATAATATTCCTTTTTAGTAACGACTCTGGCATTGATCCTATTTGATTTAACAAATATTTCAAAAAATAACTGAAGTATACGAGGGTTTGAGGTGATAAATATAATAAAAATTACGTGATATGCTCAAGTTGTGTGAATTACCAAATTTTTACACCTTGTTTGATACTGTATTTTGATCACTTGTGATGTAAAACATGTTCTAGTTAGTAAATACTGTTAGCGCGAATTGTGTCCATGTGTGTCAATATTTAAGTTTAATTTAAAATGTTGAGTCATCTTTATGATTTCATGTTTAGTTATGATTTCACTAGTTTAGTTCCAGTAGTTCAGGTATACGTACATGGCATAGTCTCTTATTTCTATTTCCGAAATATTTATGCCTGGTTCAGTGCATACAACAAATCTCAGTGAGTCGTGTACGGTAACTTTATTAGATGCGTATTTCATTGAAGATATGAATCATTTTATAAGTGTTTTATAATATCACTTAGAACGACTTATTGTGTACTTTTATAGCTTATTTTTTAAATTAATAATAAACTGTGCACATTATTACAAGAGCAACAATGTTCGTTCATATTGTATTTATTTTTAATCATCCGTCCAACCAACAACTAATACTTCATTGTTATATAAAGTGACGTCATACTTCATTATTGCATATAATTTTCCACAGAATTTATCTTATCACTTAAACGTTTTATAAAAAATAGTTTGACTGCGAGCGATGTACCACTCCCATGGAGCGCGCAGCGTGGCGAGAGGAGTTTCGGTTGATAGATTTGGTCACTCACAGTGCTATCTCGCTCACTCTGGAATCATTCTCTGTCTGTACCTCGCCCCCGGGTACACCGCGCGGACCACTGCTGCGGTACTGCGCTCGTCGTCAAACTATAACTGATTCGATTTGTTACTCAACTATGTAACGATAGAAGGGGGTACAGAAGTACAGTATAATGTGCGTGTGCGCAGGCAAGCCGCCGATGCCGTACAGCCGTTCTTCGTCGGCGGGTGTGACGTCACTGGCGTCCCCGCCGGGCACGCCGCCCGCCCCCGCGCCCGCCTCCGCGTGCCCCTCCACATTCGCACCGCGCGTGTTCCGCACTGAGGCACAACATCGCGTCGAAGATCACCGCAACAGGTACCTACCTATTAAACTGCGTGGCTACAATATTAAGAAATACATTAAAAATATGTATTCTTATGTAATTATTTTATTTATTGCAGAGGAGTATCAGTGGAACGTATCATACCGATTCACGTGGCTGATGAATCGCCAACATCTCCACCGCCGCCTTTGCCACAGCAACCTCCACCAAAGCCTACACCCAGAGTGTCCACTACTCCTCTACGGTAACTAATATTTCTCTTACATTTTACTAATAGGTGTAGGACAGTAATCAGATTAAAATCCAAAATGTACTGAGGTAAGATGAATATGGAGTTTTACATTAAGAAAAATGTATGCAGCTGAGCACTGGCCATTACACGCTGTCAGGTGACATAACGTGACTGGAGGGATTTAACTTTAAAGGGAACATTTAAACAAACCATATTCTAATATCATTTTAAGAAAAAATTTAACACACTTTGGTAAAATTATTCGATCCCCTACTGCAGTTAGTTATCGCGCGAAGAGGTTCTCAATGTGATCTATCCCATTATTTACAGTTTACAGACGGCCAAAAAAATATCTACGCACGTGCATAATATTCAATTGTTAGCCCTGCACAGTATATCTTAGCGTCGCGTCCTCTATACCCGTGTGTCGCTGCATGGTCCCCAGGCGCCTGGCGTCGTCGGAGTCCGGCACGTCAGAGGCGTGCAGCAGCCCGGGCGAGCCCATCAAGAAGTCCGCGCGCGAGTTCATCATCCCCATCGCCGTGGAGGGCAAGGGCTACGTCACGCCGCGACAGCGCAGCCTGGAGCCCGAGCAGCCGGCGCTCTCGCCGCTCGCCAGCCTGCCCGGCGCGCGCCACCGCCAGGCCAAGCCGCGCCGCATGGGGTACTACTCACTACAACTCTAGGCACACCACATTGGCGGGAACCACCTGATTATTTCTCTCTGAACAGCTACCCGCGCGATTCTCCCATGCGATTTTCTTTTCATACAAAAGTAGACCTGCGGAAACCCGCAAGTGCGTTGTGGTTTATACTAGTATTACGATTGCACGAGAAAATTGCGTGTATATATCCGACGACAGCGGTGACATGACAGAAGATCTATAGTCGTTATTTTTATATACATATTCTGACACGGTCTTTTATTAAATTAAAAGTGTAATTAGTGGTTAAAATATATTAACCTCAGTTATAATTTCGCAGTAGCCTGGTGAGCGGCGGAGAGTCTGAGGAAGAGGAAGACGCCCACATGCACCGCCTGCGGCCCAGTCGCGCGGCGCGGGCCGAGTCCGTCAGCTCGGGGGAGGAGGACGAGGAGGACGAGGGCTTCCACCTGCTCACTGCCGAGAATTTATTCTCTACGTTGTTACACAGGGTACGAACACTCAAACGACCGCTCACCAACCATATGACGTAAACTAGACGGATTCGTTGATCATTATGACATGGCGAGTGAACTTTCGCTGTGACATCTGCTTTATACCGTTGTTAACCGTTATAGGTTACATTAGGCTGATGTAAACCCGGCATTAGATATGAACGCTTCGTCAATGAGATATATGGTTTACTTAGGTATGCCTTCAGTACCCGCGGCACAAAGAAATTATTCTACCACTTTTAGCTATTAAATAGGCACACACGCATAGCATACCAACATTAAACAATTACAGACTTATAAACATGGGTTTTATATACCATCATTTTACTCGTCGCCCCTATACCGACACAACCAAGTTGTCATGTACGCGAGAACACGCAGGCTATTTGTGTATCTCCGGTATTAAGCCGCCATTCCAAGGCTCACGATTTCACAGACATGTTTGTTATGCGTTTGTGTCACGGTAGCTAATGGCGTGACCCTCTTAGTGAAACCTCGCACTGGGGAAAACTGGTTAATATTCGAAGCCTTGATTCTGATAATTCAATAATTTATCGTAGCAGAAGCATGTAGAATATTCAATTGATATGCTTTTGTCGTGCCCAGACAGCACTGAGCCGCGTAACCAATATGTTATTGTGGACACTTACAGGTGCGCGCACTAACCCAGCGCCTCAACGGCGAAGAAGGCCCGGGCTTCGGACAACACTCGTTGTTCAACAATCTGCAGTCGCCGTTCTTTAACAGGTACTTTTTTTAACTGAACAACATGTATGGCTTATACCGAGACTATGCCGTAATGTAAGGCGACTGACACATTGCCCCACGACACACAGCGTGGACGCAAGAAAACGCAGACACGCATGCGGTCGAGGCGGACGAGATATGTCCCCCCGTCACGCGCGGACATGCGGTTTAGTATAGTCCGAGAGCTGTTAGACATTTTCAAGTAGGTAATTTAAATTTGTCTTTGAAGCGACGTTATATATAATATCGTGAAAATTAAATACTTAAAGAAAATAAAAAGCCCTACCATTTACGAGGGACAATGAAGCCCTTTTAGTATCTATGGTCTCAGATTTTGAAGTCAGTTTTTTTATTGCCATATTATCAACTTCTATTATTCCATTATCATTTTGTAGATGTACATTTCTGGGTTAAAATATGTAATAGGAATTACATCTAACCAATTTTCAGTTTACTCAAACGCCTATACAGAAATATCGAACAGCTCTTGTGATGGCAGATTTCTATGTCCCATGATCGCGTTTTCAATGAGTTGGACCCCGCGTCTCTTCTATACAAAAAGAGCTCCGCAGAAGCGAAGCGAGCCTGCGCTTTCTCGGGACCCACCGCGTGAAGCAGTACAGTGTGTGAATCGCCTAATTGATGCATTGACGAATTTGTGAAATAATTGAAAAACTGCTAATTTGCTCTCACTGACTTAAATTAATTACACATAGTATGAACAGGACAATAGTAGTTGTCACTACCATTGACCTTCTCACACCATGTGTACCAAGTGATCATGTCCAATAAACTCATACTCTAACGAACATGGTCAATATCCCGTTGATTCTTATAAAATTTGAATCAAGAACCATGGCAAACTAATATTACTTGTCAATGTATAACTCCCTATAATTTTACTACGTATTTTCAAATCCCTGATGATACCGGTGAACTTACATAAAATATCAAATTTTAACAGGTCTAATATGTTTTTCAATTTTTAATATTACTAAATAAAAACAATAAATCATTGTCATTCATATTAATTTTGCCAATTAATTCGGAGTTTGAATTGAGTTGAGTTTTACAATAATATAATTAGTTCATTGAATAACTATAACATGTTTACCTACACATAAATCATGAAGTATTTTGTGAACTCTGACTAATGTTGTTAATTTTATGCATGCAGCCCCCACTTACCAAGGAGAAATTTGTTGTGAGTATTCCATATGTACTTACTTATCACATTCACATACATAAAATTATTCTTTTTTAAGTATATTCGTGATAAACGGTTATTGGAATATGCTTAAAAGCCTCTTTGATCATTTCATTTCCAATGAAAGCACATCAATTCATTGGAAATGAAAGCACAGTAATGATCAAAGAGACTTTCAAAATTGAAAAAATATGCATGAAATTGCTTTATTATTCAAATAAAACTAAAGGCTATTTTAATTTTAAATTTCTAATTTCACCATATAAAATCAACTTTTGACTATTTATACTGTTGATTGATGGCACTTGGTGGAATTTGTTGTTACACATATTGAGAACTCACTTGTACTTTTCCACAGTATTTTTATTTTTTATGTTTTAATAGACCTGACCGGTTTCGCCTTACGGCATCCTCAAAGGTTTACGATGACACTGATCCTTTTTGATGAATCCTTTTTTTTCACTTAATGCGAAACCGGTCAGGTCTATTAAAACATAAAAAATAAAAATACTGTGGAAAAGTACAAGTGAGTTCTCAATATGTGAAATCAACTTTTCATTTGTTATCATTTCATGCAGCACTCATAGGTATGTGGAAAGTAAAAGAAGTGTATCAGAAACGTAAGTTATTTAGAAATTAATTATAGTTTTGTCTATTGTATTCCCATTCGAAGTTCGAATACCCTGCCTTGAGAAGTAAAATAACAATAAAAAAGGTTGTAAGTTTTAATGATCAAAGTTAATTGGGCACCTTCTCAATGTTTAATTTAGGAATAATTTAGCTTGTTTAAGTACTGTTATATATGTATTGTACAAGTGTTTCTTTTTGACAAAAAGAGGTTATCATCATCAATCAGCACACGCAGATTAAATGTGGTTGAAACATAAATCGATCGACAATGACACACTGACATTCTATTTTTGAAAAAAGTCCGCAGTATCCTGTGCGATAATGAGACACATTTTCTGATATTGTTGTATGTGAACAGACGCGAAGGCTGGGGCTCGCGCGACCTGCACGCCGACTTCGACTCGATGTTCAAGTCCCGGCAGCACATGCCGCGAGGTGAGTCCGCGCTTTGCACCCGCTTGCACCCGCCACGAGGGAAAACGTTGCCAATATTGTACACGCACCTAGCCGCCTGAGGCATGCACACAAACACACACATCTACTTTATAGTACGTGATGGTTTTAATTCGCCGATAAATAATTTCTTATTGAATCCCTTTTTTCACTTAAGCTGTTTAGCTATTATCTGTATATACTATGGTATTTTTTTTTTATATATATATAATAAAGTAAATAACTCAAGTATAAATTTTGCACTAGCACAGCGATTATGCAAATATTAGTGCAATTTCAATATCAGTATAAAACGATAAGTATCTTAATATTGAACTCCTGAACATGTAACACATCAAAATTTTCATAAATGCTAATTGTATAGTTTATTTGTACATTTTATAGTGTCATATCGTAAATCATCTTATTTTAAATATCTTAGTGCAAATAAAGTAATTTATGAGAGGCATGTAAATCCTATCAATCAGAAGGATCCTAGTCCTGCCTTTTATTTAATCACACTTTAGACCGATATGTACCTTAATCAGTTGTTATAAGCATATTTTTACCTTTGTATTTTACGCAATGATATATATATTTTTTAAAGTCGTTCTTATTTATTGTATGTGTGAACGCATATTGTCCTTTCGCGAGCAGGTATGGGAAAAAACTAATAAATTGACACAGTAATACAATACGAAAGAAAATAAAATTGCCCACGCTTACGGATTGTGTCAGTTCCATAACAAATATATAATAAAGCGACTGGGACTCAAACAATCTTGTATTCTAATAATTTGTCTTGTGAAGCCTCATACCTGTCTTTTTTTCTGTTATCTCAATCGTTAATTCTCATCATTAGAAAATATGGTATAATTCTAAATGTGATTGAATTAATTACAAAGGAACTGGGAGCCTTGATTTTTTTCACTTTGCTTTAAACAATCTCTTCGATTGTGACACTAAATTGATCAAGACATAACGTAGCTGCAATCATTGGGAACGTTTAACGCTAGGTGTGATTCCATTCGCAAGTCTACAAATATCGCGGTCACCGTCGCACTGCAACTCGCCAGTAGTTAGCGCCGCTCCGCACGGGTTACTCTCACCAGACTGCTAGCTTCCACTAAAACAAATAAATTAACTCTCCAACCATCTCATAAAATGACCGAAAATTTAGCCAAGAACGAAATTTCACCACCATTGCCTTCAGTATTAGCGACGTTTTCCATCGTCGATATTTTTTTTGTGTAATATTAATGTAACCAATGTATATTAGACTATCATTATGTATCATGAAGCGAACTAAAGGTAGTCTATTATATATCGTGTTTCTTATAGTATATTAACATTGTGTTTTATTAATGAATTTTTAACATATTTTTTGCATTGTAGTGTATATTGTATTCAAATTGCATTCTTTGTGCAGGTGTTGACTTTCTCCTACCCGCTAACACTAGCAGGAAAATGTTGCGTTGCTCTAGATTATCTTAAATTCAGTTATTTATTTTAGTAGTATCGCATGAAATGTGCAAAGATGACATTTCCCACGTCACAGCTTCTGTGGCATAACAGTATCTACTATTTTGTATAAAGTAGCGTAAATACTTTTCATTTTATCGACAATTTTGTATGTAAAAGTAAATTCTTGAACAGTGCAATATTTACATACAGACAGTTAATTTGTTTGGAAAGTGAATCATGGCATACAGTATATGTGTAGATAGTGGATGTGGTAGCACTCGATGTATGATGCGATCGCGTCGACACGAACGTCCGAAGTACCGAATGTGAGTGTGTACAATAGAGATCATGTCACGAGTCATTCGCTATCACACGCGGAGCTGTGGCCACAACTTATCTGCAGCCACAGAGTTAGCGCTAGAGGGAGACATGAAGCGGTAGTGAGCTTGTGTTGGTGTGGTTGCAGTTGGGTTGCGCGTTACACTGCATGCTCCGACCAAATCTTCACTTCACAGCGGCACCAGCGCCAACCACAAACCCGCCACAAACGCCACACAAGAATAGGTACTAAACTATATTTATTTGTTCATTTATGTGTTTTTGTGTTCCGCACCGTGCGCCGCGGCTGTTTATCAGATAGAGATGCCTCTTACTGTGTCAAATATATCGCTGAAGCCATCATTTTAGTACGCATTTGAACAATTACTATCCCTCCAGAAGCAACATTTTAATGCATTCTTTTTGTGATTTGTTTTAGCATTCTTAAAGCTTAACGTTTGATCTAATTCGACTAGTCCGTATTTAGTACTCGTAGATATGCATTAACCATAACAAATCGCATCGGTGTTTGCATATATCGTGAACTCACGCCGAGCTCGCAAGGGCTCAACTCATTTCTCGATCCTAAGTTCAATCAACAGAAGCTCTGCTCGTAGATTCCCATCGTTTTGACGCGCGAGCGAGACACAAAACGTGAATTCAAACTTCGGCACTGTACATATTCATCCCAGCGAGCGTTCTGCATGATCGAAACGTGTGTTTTTCGATTACATTTCAGGTAGTAGTAAGAAATCCGGTAGGCACCGACAACAAAGCTCGGAATCGAAGGAGAGCGGACTGGACCTCTCGGATCTGGACCTGAGCGCGATACAGTTCTCGGAGCGCGAGATGCGCGCGCTGTCCGGCCTCACGCCGGCGCTGTCGCGGCGCCTGCAGCGCCAGCTGCTCGCGCACCTGCCGCCCGCCGCCGCGCGCTCGCTGCGCCGCACGCTGTCGCTGCACGCGCCCGCGCCCGCGCCCGCCGCCGCACCCGCGCCCGCCGCGCGCTCGCTCTCCGCCGACCACCAGCCCGCCGAGCCCGCACCGCCCTCCGCTCCCGAACGATCGCCGGAATCCGCGCCTGACAAATCACCAGGATCCACTCGCGCTAAATCACCGGAGGAACCGATCTTACCACCGCATTACTCCACTCTTCCGCGACTACGACGCCGCTCCGAGGCCCGCGAGGGGAGCCTCTCCCTGGACGCAGAGTGCGCGTCGCCTTCGAGGGACGCCAGCGCGGTGAACGGACGTGCTACAGACCGGCCGCTGCTCAGCAAATACCTGACCCCTGAACGCTCGCTGTCGTTGGACGAGCCTTGCGGTTCCGACGCGGGCAGCGTGACGTCGGACACCGGTAGCGCGCCGGCCCGTACCGCTCCTCGCGCTCCACCCGTGGACCTGCCGCGCCGTCGCGTGTCGCGCTTCCTGCGACACGACTTCTTTGACTCGCCTCAGGACGAGAACCTCTATGAACGACATCGAAAGGAAAGGGAAATAGAGACACAAAAAATATTACGTGAGATCAGAGAGAAAAGAAATAAGTCCCAGGAAGTTAGCTCGCGGAGTACCCAGGACGTCCTCGAAGCGCCACCCGCGTACAGAGACGAAATCACCGCACCGAAGAAATCGCCGGCTGCCGGTACGCTCCTGGCGACTAAAGACCGCAGCAGGTCCAATACGCCGTTCTTCCCGATTCTTGATAATATTAAGGAAACTACGGTGGATACTGCCCTGGCGACGTCGGTTTCAAAACGTTACGCTGATATCGAAAATGTTCGTCAAAAATCTATTTTCGATGAAATCTCTACCTCCAAAGAGTCCAGACTGATCCGACCCAGAAGCTATCCGGTGAAGACGTTAGATTCCATAGATGAGCCGAGTGAAAGTGTGCTACCTGATAATTCATTAACTGTCGACTCTGAGAGTAAAGAGAGATCACTTTCTAGGGAATCTAAACTTTTAAGACCCAAAAGTTATCCGGCCAGCAGCCCATCACCAGAAAAAGTTTATATCCCCCGCACTATTAAAAAAGAGGACACTAAAAATATATCACCCCAAGACGAAGTCAGCAATCCTGCGACTAATAATGATGTAGAAGTAACCTTCAGTATTACCTTACCTAAAAAAATTAAGCCTGATATGATAGCTAAAACAGAAACCCTTCAAAAAAGTAATGTAACGTCCGAACAAACTAATGACTTGAAATTAGAAACGGACAGAAAATCTAGCGAAAGCAGTCTACTTCTCAAAAAGTATCAAGTAGTCAAACCTAAAGAAAGTGACACACTTGAAACGACTGACGCAAAAACAGAAAAGAGTACGATCGTTACGAATGGCAGCCCCCATGATGATAATGGAAAATTATCTAACGGAGACGCTAAAAATAAAACTATTAATCAGTCTATGAAAAAAGATGAAGTCAACTCTAAATCTGGTGAAATCGATCAAGTCGATAAAAAGGGAACAGTAAAGAAAAAGATCATCAGAAAAGTTTCATCAAAATCTAAAAGTGATTTAGGAAACAGCTTAGATACTAGTGACACTAAAACTGTGCCGGAAAAGAAAAAAATCATTAAGAAAGTTAAGGAAAAAGTTGCCGATGATGATAGTGTAAAGTCAACTACAGGCACTAACAAAAAGAAATCTATGTTACAATCGATTGGACAAAAATTAGAAAAATTCACCTCAAATAAATCTAGTTCTCCAGAAAAAAGCACCGAAAATGGGACAGCGAGCGCCACGAAGAAAAGTAATTCTAAAATAAATAGAATGCAGCGAGAGCAATCTGTTCCCGTGAGTGTAGAGCCCACAACTGAATCAAACCTCATCAAAAGAGCTGTCACACTGACGGATGTTGCTGGTTTAGAGAATCAGACTACGCACCAAAGTAAAACTACTGTTTCAAAAGTGTTAGGACTTTTTAAGAAATTTGAACCTAAAGAAAGAAAAGCCATTATCGAAAAAAGCGTTAGCGAAAAAATCGAAGATAATGCTGATAAAAGTAGGTTTGAATCCACTTCTGAACCTGTCGGAGACAATCCTGAGAAAGATAAGCCCCGTAGGCCGACGTCGTTACTTCTAAATGGGATTGGACGTAAAAATAAGTACGGTAGAAACTCTAATGATAGTGTTCCAGTATTGTCAGTGGAAAATGATAGCCAGCCTGTGTCTAAAAAGGACAACGAATCCAAAAACATTAGAAACAGTTTGAAATTGGACTTTTCTAGATTGCCTAGAGTTAAAAAAATTGTTCCTACTAATCCTGTGATAGAACCTCAAATAATGAATACTTCCTCTGTTGACAGTGAGACTGAAAAGATACGTATTCCTGAAAATAAAAATACTCTACTTCTAGATAATAGCACCAATATTGATAACACTGATTCACAAAGTCGAAGCCGATCAAGAAGTAGGTCCACTATATCAAACTCTGAATTAAAGTCTGATCTCAGTGCTGACGCTAAACTTGCTGATAAAAACCCTTTGTTCCCCTCGGACAACACCATTCCAAATCATCGAACTCACGATTCTACCACCCCTGAAAAGGAAGATATTGTCGACAGAATACGAAGGAAGAGCTTTTATTCCAGATTCAATGAAAAGAAACAACGACGAAGAAGTAGTTTAGTGGGCCCAGGAGCGGCCGAGTATGACCCGCTGGCTAGGATACACTCTCAACCGACAGAGAGTAAGTACGATGTGTCGCCCACGTCACCATTAACGTATGACCTGTCACCGCTCTCCCCAGGGCTCTCAGTATCGTCTGACCTCTCGCCGTCCACTGAACGCTATAGATCTCTTTTGACCGACCTGCCTGTTAATACTAGAAGTAATTTAAGATTTGAAAATTATGGACTGAATGATAAAATTGACACTTATAGATCTCTCGATCGCAACGATTTTAGAAAATATCCAGGTAGCAGGAGTTACTTAGAATACGAGCAGCCCACGTACGGTACGAGCAGGTACGCAAGAACCAAATCCTTGCTAGAAAATTCTGACGTGTCAGAAGAAAATAATAGCCTAGGAAGTTTAAGAGATCCGCACAAATATAACCGAACCATATCTATGTATTCCCCTGGTAGCTATGCTACGTATAGACCAAAAAGAACTACACGTAACTCCGCTATTATATTGAAAGAAAGTGAAAAGGAACCGAGCCCTGAAAATATATTGGACAAAATTAAGCAAAGAAAGATATCGATCAGCGTGACCAGGAAACCTGACCTTGAGAAGGAACCACTGCCAAGGTGTGTATGCATTTGTACTTACATGTTACGTCAATAATTGATAATAACTCCCCAAAGTGAAAGATAATACGATTTTATTCTGTGCACGCTTCACGCTTTCGAATATAATTTTATAGCACTAATGCTTTAAAAAGTTTTATATCCTATAAATAAATGAAACAGTTATATTAAATATGTAAAATATTACAAAGGCTCTGTAGATAGTAAATCTAATTATCACTTCTTCAGTATTGTGCCCACTGAGCACCAGAAAAACAAATTCACAACAGCTATCGACATTATTTTACCAATCGAGATTATACAGTGGCGAATAAAAAGACATCTTTGATCTTTCAATAATAATATGCACTGATATAATGATAGACACAACACAAAGTATACAGATGAACATGTGCAAACTAAATATATTAATCACCCACACCTGTAACATTTCAGATCCAATATCACATCTAAAGGCGAAGGCGACGGTGCAGAATGCTCTGAGAAAGTTGACTGAGAGGAATTATTGATTGAACAGGATATCATTTCAGTTTGTGATTTATATAAGCATTTTTTGACTTTTAACTGCGATCATATTGCAAGGACATTGTAGGTGTCGTGTCAGACGGAACTTAATGCTTTCTCGTGTTTTTGTTATACTTTATTTACAGCGTCACTGAAGTTCATTTGAAAGTTAGTGTTGATCTGATCGAGGCTGGATCGGTACTCTTGCCAAACATAGTTTATATTCACGTGTTTCTAGGTATCATATTATATGAATCTCATTACTGACAGAAGTTGAAGACTGTCTTTAGTGGCAAATTTAGATAGAACATATTGCAATGAATCTCACTGAAACCAAATCATACTTGATATGCAAAATTATGATTATATTAGGTATTTGAATCTTGAAATTATTTACAAATAGTATGTAGGTAGTGTTACACTGATTCAATAAATTACATCAATGACATTGATTTTACAAACTTTGTTGGCTTTCTCTAATGTAACGCATCTTTTGAGATCAACGCATATTTTGAGACAGATTTATTATATGGTGAAAAGATTTTGTTATTGAAATATGCAATAAAATTTACTATTAAAGTGTAATAATATATTTTGCAAAGAGTGAACTTTTGTTAATTGTTTATTGTAAATTGATTCTTATGTGCCTTTATAAACATAAGTGACTGGATTTGATATAGTCCATTTTATTCAAAGATATAAAATGACACAATGTTTAGTGTGTGTTTGCACAAATACGTTTTACTCAATATTATTAACTATAGTTTTTCTAAGTTAATATCAATTTACTTTTTTATGTGACCCTAAGTCAATCTAAGTATAAATATTTATCATAATCATTATAGTATTGAATGCTAAGTCACGACGTAACAGTAATCGAATAGAATGGTGCTTAGACGATTTCATTAGGTTTAACTATTTATAGAACAGACGTGTTATAGTATCATACAAAAACGTGTATATTTAGCAATAGAAAAGGCAGTTTTAATTTAGAAGCTGCTACTGTTTGCTTGACTAAACCAGTGTTGTATACGACGTTGTTGCTCTTAGCAATATTTCACTTGTTGTGTTCACTTCCCTGAACTCAGCAGAGAGCGGCTAGTTGATTACATTGACGTTGAAAGCAATAATATATGCAAACAGTAATACGAATATATATATAATTTTTTCATTAGAATTGAGAATTATTTATTGGTGTGTAGTGATTTTTAATATTTCTCCTGTTATTCATAGTTACGGAGATCAGAGATGACAGCAACTGTGATTGTTACAATTAATATTAAAACTACTCACACACGTTTTGTATTGAATGTGAATAAATTATATAGTTGAATCACCTTTGTTTTATTTATACATGATGTTACATGTGCCCAATAACGACTGTGATGGCTCCTAAATTATAGCTACAGTCACACATGCTCATTTCAAGGATGAAAGCATGCTTCTATTGAGCAGTTGCTACTTAGTAGCATGTGCATCGGGAATGTTTCTCAAAATTAGCATGCGCATTTCGAATTTGCTTAAAAATCGACAGGCGTGCTGTAAACCTCGTGCGTGAAGAGGTGGTGGGGCGTGTCATTTGAACTTAGACACGCTATACCTTTATTTCCTCTGTAAAAGTTTGCTCTTTGGTTTAAACAATACACCGGTATTCCAGTGCGGCAGAGCGAGTGTGACGCCACTAGTGTTGCATACGTTAGGCTACGATGACTACTTGCCATCAGGAAGGCTGTGTTGTCTGTCAACTTAATTGGTATAAAAAACCTTCAATGAGCTTTAATAAATCACATAATCTGTGTAACTAAGAAAAAGCATCTTTAGCAGTTGAAAGCTATGGCCGGGATGATGACAAATAAAATACATTGTCTTGTTGTATAATAATACTTTATATTCATTACAATTGCATTACAAATTTTTATTTATTCAATTTATGAAGATAATCACGCGGCGGCAGATATCGGTTTCAACTCACTAAAGTATGGGGCGTCTTGCTCGGCAAGTTGTTCCAGGATCTCGTCGACGTCAGTGTTAGGGAAGCGATCTACCCACGAGGCGACCATGCCTTCCACGTTTGCGGGATAGCGCTTGAGTTCGATTTCGTCACCTAAAATAATTCAGCACATATTATGCTTGTACAAAGATACATTTCACGCAAAAAGCCTGATTACCGCGGCTTCGCCCTTCGTGGTATGGCATCGAAGTGTGTCGATACACAGTAACGGTTCCCAGAATAAATAGTCATGTTATTTCAGGCTCTACCCTACCCCTGTCTGTACCAACAAACATAAACATCTTTACAAACTCACATTTATCTCCCCCATTTAAATCTTAAAACTATGTACCGTTTTCAAAGTAAATTTTTGTTTCAAATTACAAAAAAATTAGTTTACCTCTGAGAATAGTGTTCGGTTGCACGAATATGTTGCGCGGTTGTTTGTGCATCATGACGATATTGCGCCAACTCAGCCACGGCTCGTCGAGCCGACTGTACTTGTCGAACAGACGCTCGCCGGCCGCGAAGTCGCCCGTCGCTTTTATAGTTTGGAGCTTCACTAGAAATTCACCTGTAACAAGACAACTCACCTATAATCTTCATACGATAATGTGTATGGAATATAAAACATATGAGTATTTAAGGCGAATATTAAATAAGCACCAGTTGTGGGCCCAAAATGTGCTCAAAATGCGTTTGGAGTCCAGGACCTAATTTCTTAGTCATCTGTATTAGTTTATTTGGCCTTTACGGGAACGACTGTGGTCTGACTCGTCCCTTCCTGGACCACAAGAGGAAATCCAACGCAAAGCCTTATTAGTAATCAGCGGGTCTACGGGCTCGTTCCATAGATCTTGGTGGATCTTTCTTGGATTCTCATTGCATGTTGTATTCACATAAAAAATGTAGTCTTTAGTTTGCTAGCTGTTCAATGGCCTACATTATATCATGTAACGTACCTATGATTTTCTTTCCCTGCGTGGCTAGTTTGTCCTTCTGTAGCGTCAGCAGTAAGTTTTTGCCAGGCTCCGACTCCGTGACGGTGAGCATGCCCTCGCCTTCCAGTTCCAACAGACGCATCAGGACAAATCGGGCTCGCGCGTGGGCCTAAAACACATCAAATTCAACTAAGTAAACAATTACTAGGTTCATGGATTATAAACGGAAGCGTCTCTCTTAGAAGAGAGGCACCACGTGGAGATTCTGAACCAATGAATTTGTTTGATCCCGTCGACCATTATACGTTGCCGCAGAATGTCTTCCTTATTTGTAGTTATTAGTTAGTTTACTTTGGTTTAGTTCAGGAGGAGTGTACCTAAAATTTAAATAGTAATTTCTTATCCGTCGCCTACCTGCAACCAGGTCTTAGTGGAGGGTTGGTACATCTCCGTAGCTTTCGCAGCGCCGTTCCACAGCAAACTGAGCCAGTTTACATACGTCACATCTTCCGCTTCCTTGCCCTCGTACCCGAAGATCCTAGATGGTTGATATACAATTTACTTATTATTGAAAATTTTTCTCCAAAAGCTTTTAAATTAATTGAATAATGAGGATTGTTTAATGTGTTTGTGTAAAAAGTCACATCAAATTTGTTTACCTTTAGCTAAATACTAACCGAACGCAGTATACGTGTGTGTAGTACTCACTTCAATATTTCCGGCACTAGCGAGAGGTACAGACCAACTGCCTCGGCGCGGCACTCTTCGAAGGCAGATCCAAGCGTCGTAAACTTGCTGTCGTACGTTTCACCGGGGGTATACCATGTTTCGATCTGTTTGCCTGCAATAGTAAGAATCTAAATGTAAGGATCTAATAAAACTATTATAACATGCGTAATTAAATAAATAAAGAATAATATTGTACCTATCGATAATTATTTGTATTCTTTATAATGTAACTAGTTAGTCTAAATCAATTTTAAAAATAAAATTCATAATTGCACATACAGAGAAAGGTAAATAAGTTAGGATAGTGATAATTTTAAATATGTCTGGTTAGTATAAGTAACTTCTTACCAGTAAGAGGGTTCTTGACAGTATCTTTATCAAAATTAAATGTTCCATCGGGATTTTCCTTTAGCAATTTCCCACTGCCATGTCCTAGTAATTCGTGAAGACCCACCTGTACCTATATTGAAAATCATTTTAATATGAAAAAATTACGTATTTGGTGAAGTATCCAGGAAAAAGTTATTTGACGTGATTTCTTTTTAGTTGTTTGCTGCTTTCGCGTTAGCTTTTTTGTGTTTGTTATATTCGAAAAACAAACAATTTCATTGCTTATTTTTCGAATATAAATGTTCTACATACAAAATACATAACATACAGATTTTCACTATTATTGATATTGATATACTCTTCCGTTACTGGCGTTAGTAATTCCATGGGAATGAATTTTAGTAATTTATTTAGTCCAGTAGTAGAACTAATTGTGCAGTCCATCTTTGTTTTCGGCATAATTTTGCCACGAACTAGTTCGAAAACTGCCTTATGCCCGCTAATTGTTATTTCTGTAAAGTTAAAAGTTATCTTATCTACTTATCTATAACCACGAAAGTGCGTCATGCCAACCATAAGAGAATTAATTTAATGAAATTACCTACGTCCTCAATAACCTCCAATCTTCGTAATAACGTTATGATAATTCAGTTTGGGTATTTCAAATGATAAAATTCATTAACTGATAAGTTTGTCCTAAGCACGATGACATCATAGACGTGCGTGTGTTTTCAGTACTATGCTAATTTTTCCTATATATTTAGATCGGAAAAAGTAAGCGGTTAGGTTTAAGTCCCGTCTTGTATGTCGATTTTATAGGTAAAGAAATCTTACTTCAAAAGCCGCCACTCGATATCTCTCCAAAAGCTGCTTGTCGCTGTCGGATAAGAATGGAATGACGGACTCCTTGTACGCGGCGGGGATCACGTTACCCAAGGACACGTTCTTGAAACCTTCATTTTGTCGAATCTCGTCATCTAGAACATAATTATTGTAACATCATTGTCAGTGTCACTAGAGTCGGGTAGGGGGATGGAGGGGTTGACCTCTCACCCACGGTTTAACGATTTCAACGATATCAAAGCAAATTATTACTAATTATAGAAAGGAATGTCAAATCTCACCCCTCAAAGCAAGTATAAAGACTTCTTACCCGTGGAGAAATGTGATCGTATGTACAATATTCCGCAAGTGCGAAAGACAAACTTCGACACGTGTTTCGCCTGTTTAGTTATAATCGATATAACATTGAAAGAAGTGAATATTCAGACAGGACGTAGGTAAACCCGTGACAGTCTCTTACAGGGCCAATGTTCTGCCACTTGAGTGACCATGTCTAGAGCATTCAACATTCTCCTATACGTCTAAGGTCATTGGAATCATGTTCGTTGTAGATTTCTTCCGATAGTTCGTAGGATTGTCGTAAGACGCCATCCGTCCGAGATGGAAAATGTATATCGTGTCCCATTGAGATTTGCAACACTACATTTGTCCTTTCTTGGAGAACTCCATATTGCAGTTGTTTGGAGAAACCACAGGTGTTCATGCCATAGAAAGATAAAACATGTGACAATGATAAGTACACTACAAAACTTACAGTTAGGAATGTTGATACCAGCCGGAATGCCACTGCCAGAGAAAGTCAGCACATCCAAGCTAGTGAAGTCAGGTCTCAGGAAGGTGTCCTTCTCGAGGTCACTGCCCCAAGGCAACATCTTGATGAAGTGTTCCGCGCCGTCGACTAGCAGGCCAAACTTCTTGGACATTTCTTTGTTAACCATTGCCACGAACCCCTCGAACTCACCGCGCTGTCCGCTCGGATCGCGGTACGTTTCGATAAACCCTTGATATCTGTGGAAAACATATTAATATTTCATATAATAAATAAAAACACAATAGAAGTTGGTACAGTTGGGTCTTCTAGGTGCATCGGGGTGCTGATTGATGGATGAGGCTTTTGCGCCGACATTTCTCCATAGGTTGACGCGTCAGACAGTAGTCGCTTCGAAGTTCTGTGTTTTCACATACTCATACGAAAAATTTGCGCGCGTCAGGGTCTCTTTTCTTTGGCGACTTAGGTCCAAGATCCGTGCCGATAGGTATACGAACTAACAATGATACCACAGTCACAGTGACAAAAATCATTGATGTGTGCTTTGGCTAAACAGCAATACAAAGAACAGCACTAAACCCAGATGTAGGATAAGAATGAATGTACCTATAAAAATAGATGCTAAATTAAAAACAGACTTCCAAAGGAAGTACTAGCTCATAATCTCATAGCACATGAACACTCACGTTTCAATAATAGGTCCCTTATCTCTAATCCAGAAACGGCTTCCTTCCTTATGCTCATCAAGATCTCCTTCTTTAAAACTATTCACGTAATGCAGGAGCATATTTTTCTCGTTATCATTAGCAGAATAATCCATGGCCTTAGACAAGTTTTCATTGACAAGTTTCAAAAGAGGAGAGTAGTCACCACGGGTGACTTGGAAATACGCATTCTTGTATTTTTCTACACCCATAGTTAGTGGCGGCTTTGATGATGTTTCCACACTTGCCAAGTGAATGGTATATAGGGGCACTGAAAAAAAGAAAGCTTTTATTACATCGAATTTTAGGTACGCGGTAGCCTAGTGGTATGGGTGGTGGACTGCTGAGACGAGGTCTCGGGTTCGATCCCAGGTTTACCATGGCACACACCAATGACTACGATGCTTTTCGAAGTTATGTGTGTATTTATCGCAGGTTTATAAGTGCCCGGTTGATGGCAATAGGCTCGCCCCCTATTACATTGGGACCTAAATATACACTGGCGAAATGTGGGTGCTAGCACCTCTGCCTACCCCTTCGGGGATATAGGCGTGATAGTATTAAAAAAAAAAAAAATTTAGGTATATAAGTGGTTATATTTTGTTTATAAGTGCCCGGTTAATGGCAATAGGCTCGCCATCTATTACATTGGGACCTAAACATAAACTGGCGAAATGTGGGTGTTAGGACCTCTGCTTACCAATTCGGGGATACAGGCGTGAGTTTTGTTATGTTATGAATTTTAGGTAGCGGAATTTATAAAATTAGTAAGATACTCACAGCCATCGTCGCTAGTTGTTTTGAACGTGCGGCAAATGTACGCCTCTATACGCTTTGTTTTCATCCAATCATTGACCAAGTTTGAATCCTCCTCAGTACAGTTACATGAGAAATATGTTGTAACACCCTGAATATCATGAAATATATTTAGTTCAAAAGTTTTTTTTTTTTAAAAAGAATATTAGCAACCGATGTTACTAATATTCCCTTTAACCCCTCCAGCTAAGCTCAATGGCTTGTGTTAGGAGTGGGTTCACGTCGGTAGTGTAATGGCCAGGATTTTTGTACATTTTTATCTATATTTTTGGACATTTGTATCTATATGGTGCTGAAATAGAATCCAGTTGGTGCATACAAATGGGGCACATCATGGTCCCCACACCCGAAGGATCGGCCGGTGAGCGAAGGACATGTTGTTTACTAACTCACCTCCATAACCATAGCACAATGACTCTCACCGGCTCCACTGAGCTTGGTGACCGTGGGGATTTTACATACAGAAAAAAAAAAGAATATTATATTATATAATATACCCGCAGTTTTGTGTATTGTTTTCCCGGACAAGAGAAACAAATGTAGATCCAACTTTCCATCCAACCATTCATCCCTCTGAATGTTGGTGTTTAGATTAGTAGTAAAAAATAGTGAGATTAGTACAAGTTTTCTTACATATATATTGCATTTTATTCATTAGTATGTATAGTTGTATTATAACTTAGCTTGGTGGAACTATTTGTACTTCTCCATGATATTTTTTATTGTACCCCACCGGTTTCACCTTGCACCATTCTCGAAGACTAATGAGTGAGGTACAATTATAAATATTGTGGAGAAGTACAAGTGTGTTATCAATAATGTATAACAGTAACAACAGTTGAACATTGTCCACAAACCTTATCAGCAAGACCCAGGCTGGTGAGTCTTGGTGCAGTGCTATAAATAGCTTGTTGTATCTGTTGCCAAAGTTTAATTATGTGCTGAGAATCCTCCTCAAAAGCTTTAGATGCCTTCACAATGAGCTCGAAGGTCTCCATACTAAGATTGGGAATGAATTTCGTATCACCAAATCCCTTGTAGTTACCACTATTAGCGAAAATTCCACCGGCGTAAACCAAAAATGCCTAAAACAATAGGAATTTAATTAGAGGATGTTTGTTAACCACAGAATAGTAAAGATAATTTATGTTTGTAGGATGTGGTGACCTTATCTATTTTGGGGAATAAGACTTTGGTATGTTGTGTGGAAACTGTACTTATAATCAGTACTGATATGATATGACTGAGAAATTGACTGCCCTATAGGAAGGGAATAGATGAAGACTTGCAGACGTTGCAAGTGTATTGTCTATCTGGTTTCTAGTATCTCTGTTTAAAATGACTGAAGTTAAGATAAATCATATGTTGTAAATAAATTCTAGGTTTATCTCATATTATGATCTTATCAGATAAATAACATAAAGAACATTATCCAATTAATAACTAAACCATAAAATGTTGTTTTCATTCAACTCAATTAAATGGTTTATTTGCTTCGAATATGGTTTTTAAGGCACATACCTGAAAATCATCATTACTGACACCTTGCCGGCTGGCAGATTCTTTTAAAGAGTGTAATGGCTCTCCAACAAAGATCCTGTGTAGCAGTGAGAAAATCTTTGGAGACTCTGGGCTTGTTTGAAGGAGAACAATCAGCCCGCCATTCCAGGAAGACTGAAAATTGTAGTTATTACTTAATAGTAACCATAGAGCCTATAAGAAAGTGCCTGCATGGTGAGACTGACATGTAGTGTTAACACACCACTCCCCTACCATGTGAGAAAATTTTCAGATGTGAATATAATAATAAATAATAATAAATATTCTAGGACAATCTACACAACACCACCTAGACCCATGGTAAGCTCAGTTTGACTAGCTTGTGTTACTGGTTCTAGAATGCGGATAAACATACTTAGATACTTTTTTTTTTGTAAATACATACATATTATACATAGAAACAACCAGACCAATGCAAATATTCATATTCATGTACACAAATATTTGCACTGAGCGGGAATCGAACCCACGCCGCCTGTGTAGCAGTCGCGTTCACTACCGCCACGCCACGGAGGTCGTCAAATTATTATTATTATTACTATGTATTATTTACCATTAGGTTAGTTATGTATAATATGCAATACATGCAATTGTAAGGCACTGAAAGCATGCTTACCTAACCTTTTTTTAATACTATGCCACATATTATGTAAAATATGTGTAGAATTTTATAAACACTCGGAAAAGTTTAAACAACAATAACTGTTACCTGATTTTGAATGTTATATGACCTATTAGCACAGCTTCAACATTATTATACAAATAAGAGTTAATTTTATTATTAAAATTATTAAATAATTTAATTACCTAAAAACGAAAAGTCTATAGTCAGTCAAGAGCTGTTTAGACCACATTACACAAACTATCTATTATCGAAAATAGGTTTCCATTACTCAATTTTGTAATAAAATAAATTAGGAAAGTACCTACTTTGAAAAGTTATTTTTCATACACCTATATCACCAGTTTAATATGGTACATGATAATTTTGTCTAATATGAATGTGAAGGTTCTATATATCTATTTTAGGTACATACTGTTATAGTATTTACAAATTGTTGAAAAGAAATACTTACTCGGCTCAAATAGTGTGCATAAAGCTTTTCCCTGTTTGTTAATTTGTTAAACGCCTGTGAACTGTCCAATTCCACAAATCTCTGGTTGTTTGGTAGCAGAAAATTCGACTTGTCCTCAGCCATAGCTAAAAACACACCTGTTGCAATTTGTTTCTAAAAATATGAAAGAATCTACATTGATTCTCTTATTAATACATATACATAATATGTTCTCGTAGAAACTGACCCTTAACTAATTTTGATGTCTTTACAGTTTTAGATTGCAGTCTGGATGCCGAAGTATTTATGTGTTTACTATATGAATCAGCAAAATTATTCGGCCGGCATTTGGTAAGTTTAATTTTCAGTTTAATATTCAAATTAATAGTCAGAGTCCGCAACATTGTACTTAAATTCATAAACACTGGAAATAGGAATTGATTTAATGAGGTGCCAACAATACACTACTTACTGATTTTTTTATTATATCCAGATAATTTCCTTCTAAAATTTATCAACCAGACTGTTTCTAAGATCGTGAAGAGTTGCTGACACTTGCTGACACTGATCAGTCAGCAGTCAGTGTCACTTATTAGTGTGACCAACAAAAAAAAATAGGCCCCGTCTTGCTTGAGTTAGTTAACCTTGTACCAAAGTGTTTGTCGTAGACGTGATAATTATAAAAGCGTTCCAACTTCCACTTTTCAAGCAACTTTGGGTCTTGGGTCTTGTATTAGGATGGCATACGATTTTCATTTCTTCATGATAATAAAAAAGATATGATAAAAATAAAATCATAATACTCGATATAATATTATAAAAAAGTCTGTCTATTATTCGGGATTGGTATTTGGGCATTTTTACACTTCCAAACAACCCAATCCCAAATGCCAAGTATCTGACATTAGCACCACAAACGCGCCCATCAATGAAGTAGTAAACATTCAACATGGATGGTTTCCGATTATTCTCATCCGAATTTTAGGTCAAATATTAGTTTAGAATGTGTAAGTGAAGTTTAGAAAAGTTAATGTAAATTAGTGAAAATGTCTTCAGAAAGGTAATTTGTTACTTTAAACTTTAGTAGTAATTGTTGACAAATCGCTTCCGATATCCGTAGTTGAAAGTTGCAAAATCAATAAAAGTACGCGGAAATTGCTAATGTCACGCCCTGAATTCGTAGTCAAATTGTTGATGTGTGATAGAACAGTGGTAGTTAAATTGAGACGTGGACGATGTTTTATTCTAGGGTGGAATGGGTGGAGATCATCGAGCCGAAGACAAAGGAGCATATGTATGCTAACCTAACCACTGGCGAATGCGTTTGGGATCCACCTGAGGTATACTTCGTGCATAATTACTCTTACTTCCTGACTTAAACGCCGGTAGATTTTTATTATGTAAATTACACCCAACAATTCTTTTACATGCTTGATAAATAATGTAAATATCCTTCAATGTTCCTTTCATGGCACTGAAATACTTTCAGCTGAAAATTTCACTAAATTATAGTTTGATTTAATTTAATATGATCACTTTTAGTGAGACTGTGACATTATTGCAATGCTAGTTATTGATCTTTGAAATATAAACTTAATTTTAAATTTCTTTTGAACACCTGACTTCTATTCTGTTCTGAATTTTAAATCCTTTAGAAGCAATCAATCATTGTGGAAAGCTATTGTATTGTATGTATATATAAAGTTATTTCTGTACTTAGCCTGCCTGTAGGTAGATTATTATTAGTGAATATTACAAGGAACTATTGAACAGAGAGTGTAGTGCGAGACAACTTGTTAGGGAAGTCTTTATGGAGATGGCTATATTTAATGAAAACTCCACTGCTATTATACCATATCATTATCATCATTAGATAAAGGATTATTTGCATATGAATAATTCTAATAGGATTAATCAATAATCCTATTACATTGATAATGTTTTGCATCTAGAAATTGAATGTTTGTGTTCTCACAGGGATACATTAATCTTATTATATTTAAATGTACAAAGAAATCTTTGAATGTAAATTCACAATTTAATGATTATATTTAATTTCCTTGTAAAGTCAAAATATAAATTAATTATGATGTAAAACTAAAAATATAATAATTATTATTTAAAAAAAAAAGACTTAAATATTTATTTAGTAGACTTAACGAACATTAAATTTATTAGATTCTTGTACTGCTGACTTTATTTAACGAAATATGACATGATAAATGAAACCCTAGTGACTACATACCACTGGTATTAGTTTAACTATCATCTGAAAAGTATTATTTATAAGGAAATCAACTACTGTAGGGTATCAATGTAGGTCATCAACAAATTCAAATGTAATGTTTCTTTATTAATTACATGCTATTATATATTTATATCAGAAGTGTAACAATAGTATACTGTAAGTGCTTTAACTTTTAATTAAAATACCTAATATTGTGCCAAACAACCCCAATTTAATAGATGAACTTCTAAAGCATTTAAAACTAATATTTCAGGATGATGTGGAGGTTTGAGTATTTTCAGTTTGATTCTTATACAAATACATCTCATTTTAACAAATTGGACTGTATAAACTCATATAATATAGAATATTTACTTATGTTCACCTGAAATTGTTTAAATGAAGATGTATGTATGTTTAAAATAATTCTTTTGTTATAGGGAGTAAAAGTTAAGCGCACAGACTCATCACAATGGTGGGAACTTTTTGATATCAACACACATAGGTTTTACTATTACAATGCTTCCACACAGGTAATTATATTCAAGGACAGTGATATAACAAAAGAATACACCAATATTATGTAACAGCTATACACAACTGACAATTACTTTTTTAGACCACCGTTTGGCACAGGCCTACTGATTGTGACATCATACCATTAGCAAAATTACAGACTTTGAAACAAAATACGGACCCTCAGAAAAGAAGAGAAACATCTACGCAGACACAAATTAACCAACCAGCTCCTCAGGTAAGTTCTTCTGATATATTTAGCTTTATTTATTTGCAACTCATGAGCCTGTGCTCCGTAGTTGAAGTATTTGTGTACACACGCATTACGTTAGTGTGTGTGAAGTTGTGGATAGTATTATTTCTATGCTCATTCCCACATTTACATGGGTTCTATCACAACACGAACTCAACATTTGTAATCTGCAACTGCAATCGACAGCTTACATGTTCTCTAAGGCATGTTATAATAGACATAGTCATGCATACAAATATTCGCAATGAGCGGAAAACGAAACTGCGACCCGTTGAAGGTTCTGTGGGCGGAGAACGATTCCTCCTGGCAATGGGTTTAATGTCGGAAAATATTTTATCGTTGCTCCAGAAATTTGCATATGATATAATAGTAATTTTATTAAGCTGAGTAACAAGTGATTCATTTCCAATTTAGCTTTTAAAGTAGATCCGAGTTACGACGATGAAAAGGGTTGAATAATAATTAGGAAAAATGATGACGATTCCCAACTAAAGTAGATTTGAAAGGTGTCAGGTTAACAACAATGGGTGGGTAATAAGAGGGCTTATTACATATCTTGCATTACGAAATATGGTGTCCACGTCTTCGAGGATATGAAGGCGTTTAGATAGGAGTAATGTAGAACAAATAATGCAGTTAAGTGTTACAAAACAAACAGTGCCTACTGTTTGCTATCTTAAGTTTAATAGTCTGCTCTCCTTTGTTAGTAGCGGTATTTTATATTACCAACCATTATCAGATACACTCATGTTATTATTTATTGTCTTGTATGTGGAGAATTTATCTGTAATCATTAACTTCTTGTTGTAAAAAAAGTTTGTAACAATGACTCTTTTGGTGGGCAAGAAAAAGTACTTAATACATAATTTAGTAAGAGATACATAATAACCGCGATAGCCTAGTGGTATGGGTAATGGACTGCTGAGAAGGTCTCGGGTTCGATCCCAGGTTTACCATGGCACACACCAACGACTTCGATGCTTTTCGAAGTTATGTGTGTATTTATCGCAGGTTTATAAAGTGCCCGGTTAATGGCAATAGGCTCGCCACCTATTACATGTGGACCTAAACATAAACTGGCGTAATGTGGGTGCTAGCACCTCTGCCTACCCCTTCGGGGATAAAGGCGTGAGTTTATGTTGTGTTTATTTAGTAAGAGAATGCGTCGTGTGATGAAATTAGACTTAGGTACTTGAATGATTAGGGAGCAAATGATTTTACTTTGTACCATTTTTTTTATTATTTATACTAAATCTATAAAATAATCATATACCTACACACCTTTGTCCATTCGGGGTAGGCCGAGGGACCAGCCTTCAATATGCTTCTGTCATTACACGCGTCTCGAGCTTTCTCTACCTCTAATTCTATGGTGAGTGGAAAGTGAAATTGTAAAATTGATAATGTAGAAAGTAGAAATTGAGTGCTAGGTACAATATATCTCTTAACAATACTATTTTTGACAGGTACCTATTATAGACCCGATTAGCAGCAACGGTAATAGCACAGTAGCGAGCGCTAGCAAGGTGTCACCCAGCAATGCAAAAAGTGTCACGCTCACACAAACCAGTCCCGTTCGAACTAGGAGGTCGCATTACCATCACAGGTAAACTTTACTTACCACTGAAATAAAACAATTGCTTTACTTAAGTTGTTACCGACTTTTAAATTGCTTTTCTATTGTTTTTAAAAGATAGTTATAATTTAGCGATAGTTTACAAGATAACATTTATTCGATTTTCTTGTAGACCACGCTTTCCAGTAGGGCGGGTGGTCCAACAAAATAAGCAGAGGAAATAATTCCGTGAATGTTCACGTCATCAAATAAAAGTATTGCAAAGACGGTTGAAATTTGTTTACATTTTTAGGAACAGTGGTGAAAGTAGGCGCGGCAGATTAAGCGAAGATGGCTCGACGCAGTTGTGTAGACATACAGATTCTGGTCGGTCTTCCGATAGCAGCATCAGTAGCGCTCAGCAGAGGCGAAAACAGGTAAGGAGTCCAATCAATCTACGACACTTTCTCAAGGCATTTAAAATTACGAGGAAATGGCCCGCGGCTGACGTTTGTATGTCATAATTCTGTGAGATATGTAAATAATTCTTAAATAGACATTATGTTTAGGCACAGAATAAATAATAGTACTACGTACCGAAGTTGCGCTCTTGGCCGGGCGGAAGTCGTGAACTTATTTATTTTTCATCCGCGAGGCGAGAGATAGTGCTGCGCTTCAGGCTTATATCGAAGAAAATCAGGAGTCTGTTTTGTGTGACGTTTTAAATTTCCGTCAATCAATCAATCAATCATTAATCAATTTACCTATCGTAGGCCACTGCTGGATACAGGCCTCCCATTATCGTACGAAGTTTAAAAATCTCTTATTTTGATACTTCTTTGTTAGTTTCGTCATAAATTTATGATTGTGATTATTATGATACGGTGGAAACGCAAATTAAATTAGATGTGAAAGATGGTACAGTCAACAAAAGAGATACGGTACCACAGTTACGTACAACTTTATGTGGAAAAGTGATCTCGTATCTCCTTAATTGACTGTACACACACTGACGAACTCAATACAATTTTGAAAAAGGGACAGGTCAGAAGCACTCCAAGCCAACAGACTTGCAGTAGGTACTTCATTGTTCTGTGTATGAAGGCTTATTGACAGTAGAGGAGCCTCATGAAGTGTCTAAGATGGAGTACAGTGACGGGCAGTTGTCTCTGCCCCCGAGGGAAATAGGCATAAGCGTATGTATGTTGATTTGAAAGAGTATTTAGAAAAAGGCTACGCAGAAATGGTGATCAAATCACCGAACGTAGAACGAAAAAATGACTGGATGCCCGAAATTCTTCTGGACCGCTCCTTCCGCACTCATCCGTTGATGGACCAAATTTTATTGATGACATAACATTCTGTTACAGGAACTTAGTGCAGCAATATGTAATCCACCCGTATGTACTCCTCAATTAAGAAAACGAAGTAGCGCCGTACCTGTCCACGAAACTGAGAAATGGTCACCACATTCAGGTAAAACTATTCGTTGTATGTACTTAAACTCATGAGACAGAAATGATCTTCATCTCCTCAATAATGGATGCCTGGATGAATAGCCGTAATTTATGTTTTTTAGATTGACATGGTCATTTACATATTCACTGTTAAATATTTCGGGATATTTACCATGTTTGTTAATTTTATGGAGCGCCTTGATCACGGTGTACTGACGACTGCCAAGGTAGTTCTTATTGTCGCCAACCGTATCGGTCTACCCTCTTTCTCACTCGTTTACTACGCGCGCCGCCACTACCACTGTCCGTGTTCTCACACTGTACTCAATTGCGACACACAACATTGACTGCATCCACTCGCACGACTTTTGAGGATGCTGTTTGTTTGGGTTTTGTGATTACACCGTACACCGTGATCATGGCGCTTGCCACAGTGCCGAAATATCGGTTTCTCCATAAAAACAACAAACCGTGTAAAGGTAAATCTTTGACAATGCCGCAAGGCGAAACCGGTTAGGTACATTAAAAACACAGTGGAGAAGTACAAGTGTATTATCAATTATGGTAAATATCCCGTAATATTTAACAGTGAATATCATTGTAATTTGTCAACATATTACAGGTTTAAACCGTAGTGGCAGCTTCATATCACCTCGGAAAGATGCGTCTGATGATTCTATGCACGAAAAGTATTTCAAATCAGTAGAAAGTACACCATTGACTAGGAGAAAGGTAATATATTTTCTTTCTACTATAAGTATCTAATCTACTGTAAACTATATATTTTCATTTGTTTATTTCAAGGCATAAGATTATATTTATACCTATTTGTATCCGATCGTATGGTGCTATATGATTTTGTGTGTACAGTTTTATAGCATAAGCATTATAATAATTCCTATTCCGTTTATATTACCAGTCGTGTGCTGTCATATAAATTCCTAACATTACTTCAGCCTCAACCGATTATTAAATGCTAATTTGTTCAATGAATCTCTCAGACATTTCAAACGACTAACCATGGAATTCCTTTGTAAATAATTGTTATAATTGTCTGTTAAGTTTTAATTTAATAGTAGATAAGTCGATGTATGTTTATGTATAACAAATAAGGTGGTGGTTAATTTTGAACATGTAAGAAACTGTAGGTCTATAATTAGAAAGTGTTCTGTATTAACGTAATTGTAAATAAACTGTTTGTTTCTTAATAAGTTAATAAATAACATTATTTCAGTTAAAACAGCAATCGGCCGGTGGGTCATCTTGCGACTCTGCTTCACCCCAAAGTCCGAGTAGTCCCTTACAAAAACCGCAACCAACACCATTCTTGCAGGTATGTAATGTTTCTCCATTCATTATCAGGAATTACTCATAGCAGAATCATAAACTTTTGCAATATTAATATTAATTGCCGCCAAGCTCGGGCAGCTTGCGCGTAGCTTGCGATTATATCTTCTACCTACTCATCGTCGTTATCATAACCCAATCTTTGTACCGAGTTGCAGCGGAGATTCTGACCTTAGAACCAAACCCTTCAACCTTATAGAATTGTCAAAATATTGTCTAGAATTTTTCAATGACAAAATTGCGTCATAATTTAGGTTTCCATAAAAAGGTTATTTGGCATTTATTCAGCCATGAAACAGATACAATACTATCAGGAATAATAAAAACCAAATGAAACAGCAAATATAAAGTGTATAATTGATGGGCACCCATAGATTCAATTTAATACCGTCAAATGTAAGTGATAAGGGCCTATTTTTACTCCTTGTGTAGACGTTCGTTGATTATGTATCAGATAACTGCCTATTAGATGTTAGCGTCTATTAACGTAACCATCCAATTGTAAAAGAGATGAAATACCATTCTCAATAGGTTATCTTGACACCATTGTGCACTTGTTATATTGACTTATTTATTAAGAATTTCGAGGTCAGATGTATGAGAATAGTATTCTTTAATTAGAATGTTACTCATAATCATTTTTTGTTACGATTGAAGCGTGTCTTAAAAGAGATTAAATAAATTTTGAATTAAAGTCGATGTCAAAATTGTTTCATTTGTAATTTATTCTAGACATTGTCTCATTGTTTCTATTGTATAGTACGTGATTCCCGGGGCTTTGCCCGCGTCAATTCTGTTCCTGTTCCTGTGAACCACGGAGCTATACGATCATACGAAAAAAAATATTGTCGACTGTAACGTTCGTTCTCCTGTTTTGAGTTAACAATATTCACTCTTAGTAATTATTTTCCTCTTTCAAAATATAGCAGTAAGCAAAAAAACATTTCTTGCACCAACAGACGACAGCTGCCCGACCATCTCTAGTTTCATCAATTTCATTGGCGACGGACGCAGCCGGTGGCGGCTCCAGAGTCATGCACAGTTTGGAGAGACCCCATCAGCTATCCAGACATGCTAGGGAACGGTTTTCTGATAGGTGAGACTTATTAATAAACTAGCTGTTGCCCGCGGCTCCGTCCGCGTGGGCTTCTGGTCCCGTTCCCGATACTCCAATCCGAGCATTTTCATATTTGTTCAACTTTTAAACCTTGTCTGGACTTCCACGAATAATTCAAGACCAAAATTAACCAAATCGCCGTTCTCGAGTTTTAGCGAGACAAACGAACTACAAATGTATGTAATATACCGAGGTCCTCGGAGAATTTTAATAGTATCTTGTAATAGGACGGAGGTCATTTTGCGACTTACGATGCCCGAGCCGCCTACACTCATCGGAACGTGCGTGGCTGCGATTGTTATTAGTCCTCCCACCAGAAATTCCAATTACTTCTAAGCAAAAGAATAAAAACTGTTCTGTGTAAATAGTAAATGTAGTTTGTAATAAAAATTCAATAAACTTGTTGAAACTTGTGGTACGAATTATTAGCCTCGTTTTCAATTTTATATTCATAGCGTGGGTTGCAAATTTATATCTTTCCCGTTGACCTATTTTTATATTACTTTCACCTACATACATCACAGTTAGTAAACAGTTTGTTCTAGATTCTTCCGCACATTATTGATCCATCATCTTAGTATTCTATTTTAATACCTACTGAGTAGAAGTGAGCTATCCCTTTCTTTTTCCAGGCATTTAGACAAAGATAGATTAGCAGAATTGGAACGCATGGATAGGTACCCAGAGAAGCAAGCAGTGTATAGTGTGGACAAACCTTTTAGACAGACCAGCCTCGATTTACGTCATAACGCAGCTACGGCCAACTGGCATCCCACTAGAGACTTCACTAGGTATGGTTTTTCAATACTATTAATTTATTTATTAACTATCTATACTGATGATTTATTCATAGCTGCAGTTATAAGGTATAATTTAGGCTACCTTTATTTTAGAAAAAGTATAAGGGGTCCGCGCAAAAACATTCCACCTCTTTCTAAATCTACGCAGACTAAAGCGCTTGTACTGCAAGCAGTGGCGACGGGTCCTCATAACTCAATTCCTGCCGGCTTCCCAATGGGTCACATTGTGTATGGCAAATTAGGTCGGAGGGAGTTTTTATTCCACTGGCTTCGTTTTGAAAATTTTCTCTCTTCGCCACTGACAGCTTATATATTGTATTATACAAAAATAAAAAATACAAATATAAAAATACTTATTACTTTAAACATCGATATTATGATACTACAGACGTCAACAAGCCGAACCGGAGCGCTACACGTCTAGTAAGACGTCACTGTCCTCTGGCAGCAGCAGCAAGCATCGCGCCACACACGAACCGCACCTCAACTTCATGAGATTGTCCTCAGCCAACGAACAAGATAATGTTGCAGCTGGTGAGTATTGACCCATTATTTAACAGCTAGCCGACTCGCCCGGTCTCGCCCGTGGTATATTTCGATGCTACGTATCACCCATTATACCCGAAATTTAATAATTTTTAAGTAACATACTGAATCCACCTTATTTAACCTTCCTCGATGAATGGAATATTCAATACAGAAATAATATTTCAATTCTCAAGTAGATCCTGAGATTAGCACGTTCAAACAACCGAATTCTTCTACTTTATGGCACATGTAAGTGGACAGGGCGCCCGGAATCGACCTTGCAAAACATACTAATAAAATTGATGATGTTTTGAAAAAACGACAGCTCAAAATGACTTGTAACCGGCGGGCTAGCATGAAAGGTTTGATGTCGTAATAGAGGAATTTCGTGATGTTTGGACAGAAGCAGATGGCACGCTGTTGTCTCTCTTTCTCTGCCTACCAAAAGGAGGCATATACATTAGAAGTTAGATGTTGAAACGAAACAATATTTAGTAGCCCGATGTTTCGGCTACTTTTTAACAGCCGGGTGCGTTGCGGGGTGACCATGACGGTGGAATAGTAGCCGAAACATCGGGCTAAAAGTACATAATATCAAATATATCGCGCTGGAATCAGTAAAAAGTATTTTTTTTTTATTTGTTCAATGTATGACATTAGGGTATACTTCAGAAAATATCAAGTATGTTTTTGTTTTATTCCAGTAAACTACAAATTAAAATGCGTGAACTTAGAACCTCCTCTAACGGAGCCGAACGTGCAGAAACACAACCAGCGGCTCAGTGATCGGTCCACTGCGCCCCGGGATCGGACCAAATCAAGACGTAAGTTTATTGTGAGATTACTTACCTACATTAATAGATGACTAGTGGTCTAGTCATCTATTAATGTATCTATAACTTATGACGCTTTTAAAGACTATTAGCAAACCCGGCGAACTCCGTTTCGCCATGTAAAAAATGATTTTCCCGGTTTTTCTGTTGAAACTGTTTTCTGAATTTTCTTTGCTACAAACCTCATGGAGCCCGAGACCTTTCCAACGAATGCAAAACCGTGGAAATCGGTTCGTGCGTTCTGGAGTTATAGCGTCAGGAAGGAAAACCAGACTTATTTTTATATAATATATATTAATAGTCTATATTATAGACTATAAAAGCGTCATAATACTGTTCAAAACATTACAGTGAAAGGCGTGTTAGTAAAGTTGATACTTAAGTGCATGTTTACTAAAAATAGCAGCTGGACCCGGTAGCGTAAGGTCCATGCTGACCAATTCTCTCAGATATGAATCATATTGGTTCGATCATTTTCTGGGAGGGATGAAATTTTTCCTTCGTCTTGTAATTTGGTCGGTCTTCCTAATGACAACACAAAATTGTGCCAGTGCGCTCTTGGTTACCCTACTCACCGCCGACAACACGATACAAGGTTATTATTAGCCGCGTTATTCTGTAGGGCGAAGATATTTCCCAAGTCGAACTGGCTCGATTAGGACGAGGGATACCGACATGTCCTACTTCCGTCATGTTGAATGTGTGAAACATAAACTCACGCCTATAGCCTCGAAGGGGTAGGTAGAGGTGCTAGCTATGTTAATATGAGCTGTTGAAAATCTAGTATATTCTAACAGGGCATAAGAGGCCAGTGGAGCTTGACGATGGTGCTATGGACGGCGAAGAAGAAGAGGACGAGGGTGGTAGCTCACCTCTGTACTGCAACTGGGACCTGCGTGGCATGCAACACTTACTACCGCTACAGGATTATATCATTCAGCAGGCTAAATTATCCAGTAAGTCTACTATCTACCATTATGCTTAAATGATGGTCTATCATCTCTTGTTCTATCCTATGTGTCTCTTTTTGATAAATCCACTGATTGGGCCAGTAAATACACTAGTGTATTTCTACTGGCAAAAAGAAAATAAAAAACACGCGGGGCAGTCTTTGGGGACATTGAGGCTAGAAGTGAAAATTAAGTAACTTGTGATAAAGCTAAAAAGTATTTACGACAAAAAAGTAATAAATATCTATTTTTACATGTTTTAGTGATTTTTTGTATAGGGCACGTCCATTTGACTTCACCTCGCCTGATGGTAAGCTGAAGGCAAAGTCTCAGGCAAGATACAAACACATACAAAGGACCGCTTAAAGGACCCGGGACTGTAGGAAGCGTTTGAAATTAGAAAGAAGTGTTGAACGTGTCTAAAAATTGTATGGTCGTGACGTCAGAATAGGCGGAGTCTAGGCTCGACCATGCTGTCGTTCGTTTCAAACGGACGATAGTTGACGATGATGCGAGTACCATAAATTTCATTTAACCAAAATTTGTGAAAACTGCTCAACGTACCTGTAAAAGTTTTCTCGTCAAGAACCGAGATAAGGCATCTAGTATCTTTGTAGGCTACACCGAATACTTTGCTCTGTTAATTTCGTATTTCTATTCACAGGTCGCGGCCGCTACGGTGCTGGCTCCGGGTCGGACGGCGAGTCCGGCTCCTCGCGGTCTCACTCCCGGTCCGGTTCCGAGCGGTCGCTGTCGGGCCACGAGCCGGACAACGAGTCGTCGGACGGCGGCGCTCGTACGCCGGACGACGACGACGGCTCCGGCGTGTACCTGCCGCACGCGTACACTCACGCGCATCGTCCCGTGGACGTCGAGTACATGAACCACGGGGTCGCGTATTATAACACCTTTGTGGGCTTCGACAGAGAACGACAGCCGTCGCCCGGCATCCACAGAGTGAGTTGTGTTTACTAATTTAACAATATACTCTCGTTTATAATAATCTGCTCTAGTTATTTCTATTGGAGCCTAATTTTTTATGTTGAAAATCTCAGTAGCCCTAGCAGTTTTAACAATGGCATCGAAATACCTCGTAATTAAACATATTACATTATTAAGCCCGTCAAGGGCAATGTTCAAATCAAATCAATCGAGATGACTTCGTCGTGGAACAAGTGTGATGTTTCTGTGATCGCCTGGCGGGCCGCAGCCCAAATCTATGCAACCATCATCGACTTTTGTTACTGGCTGTACGCTTATATCATTATCGGTTGTGACAGCTACACCTCTCACTGGTTACGTAACTTGTCACAGTCTGGCAGTAAGGCCAGACATTGGGGCACTAGAATGAAACTAGTTTCTACAATTTGAATTTCGACCAATCCACGGAGTCCGCCATCTTGGTAACACTTTTTGAGAGTTGCTGATTGGTTGCTGAGACGGCTCTAGTGGTAGAGCTGACGTGTCTGTTGTGGTGTGCAGACGTCGTCGCTGGGCGGCGCGGGCGGCGCGGGCGCGGAGGAGGCGGGCGCGGGCGGCGCGCTGTACAGCCCGGTACGTGCGCACGCGCCGCGCCCGCCGCCCGAGCAGGACATCGAGATCTTCGCCAAGGACAACCTCAACTTCAACAAGGGCATCTTCAGGAGGAAGGTGAGGATAACAACTAAAGAAGGAATGCCGGGGTTTTCTCAGGGTAGAATAGCTACTTTTGTGAAGGGTCCGTTTTTTAAACATTAGTCTTTCTTTTTTTTCTTATCCATTGGCATTTTGTAAGCGCCGTACAAAATGTGAAAAACCTATTCCAGAGTATAATTAACCCACGAATAAATTTTATTCTGATTCAGCCATTTTGACCTGGTTGAGTAACAAACATGTAAGAGTTATAAAGAAATTTCACATTTATAACATTGGTAGGAGCCACATTTATGATTGTCAGACATATCGTGTCGTAGCGCATCGATATCGGTTTCCTATATTTTATATGGGTGCTTTCACTTATCTCTGATGCAATGGCTTGTATTACCTATGGCAGTAGTGGTAACGGGTTGTTAGATCCCAAAAAAAAAACGAATTTTGATATCACCAATTGGTGGTGGAGGATAAATGGTAGACGTTTTATGGCAAATATCGAAGTTCAGTCGCATCTTAGATTAGGAAGCCGACACCAACCTACTTGGGAAATAATGAGAATGATGAGAAGCAGGCAGAGGGACAGAGACAGATAGCATCACGACGCAACACAACAGACAAAACACATTTGTCTGACGTGTTGCGTCGTTTTATATAGTTATAAAAACGTTTGAATGTGTGCAGGCGTCGGTCCGCGACATGCTGTCGTGGACGTCGTCGTCCATCTCAGCGCCGATGGTGGGCGCGGAGTGGGACAAGGCGCACAAGAAGGCGGCCACGGACCTGTTCCGCCTCGTGCAGATCTACATGGGCGACCGCAAGGCGCGCCCCGGCATGACGCTCAACTCGGTCGCGCAGGACATCCTACACGCCACGTTCGCTAACGAAAAGTAACTACCACTATCGATTGCTTACTGCTTACTGTATAATGTATTCGTTGTTTTGCCAAATCTAGGAGATACATATAATTTATGTATTTATTGTTTATTTATTGTTATTGTTAGCAATATAAGCTTACAGTATACACCAAGGCGCTTAAATGCTGTAGATTACATTAGGCATTACATTAAATTGCATTATAAACACATTAAAATTAAAATTAAATATAATATAAATTAAAATAAAGTAATTGATACAGCTATAAGTTTATCTAATTATGACTCGAGACGTATCTATTGTGACACCTTAGTTGTATACACTCGAGTAACTCAAGCCAGATCAATTCGCAATGGGTCCACGTTTTGGGTCAAGAGCAGGATGATCAACAGGGAGTTACCGGGAGTTACTGGTCCGACAGACAACACTTTTATTCATTGATACAGAATAATCGTTTATTTTTCAATTACACAATCAAATAGGATTAAGTATTTAATAAACACTTATTTATTTTAGAGAATACACACCGAATTTGCTAAGTGCTAGACTTTGTCGAACGATTGCTCAGCAACTGGCCGACTCGCCTTACATACATCGCTCATGCACACTCAATTCCATATTACACGTATATTACGTATTTTCACATACTTTGCTTGTATATACTAGTGGAGATATCACCTAGTATCTTACACGTAGTTTTGGCTAAACTAAGATAGTTTTGAGTTATACTCTATTCCATATTATGGTACGTACGTACACTCGAGTTAGTGAAAGTGGATAAGACGAAACTTGTCCTTTTACAGGCTTCGTGACGAACTATATGTGCAGCTATGCCGACAAACGACTGAGAACCCGCTCCGGGATTCTCTACTCCGTGGTTGGGAGCTCCTAGCAGTTTGCTTGGCGTTCGTGCCGCCCTCGTCCGCGTTCCAACCTGCTTTAACTAACTATGTAAATAGACATCGAGACCCGGCATTCGCTGATGCATTCCCTGAGGTAAGGTTACAAGTTTCCCTGTTAGACTTTAACACAGACTTACTTTAATAAATGAATGCATGATTGTAAAAACCCACCTCAGACCATTTTTGCCGATACCCTTTTTATGACGGATTTATATTCTCTATGGCAAGACGAACTGTTTGAGTGTAAAAACACACTTCGGTCATATATGCATCACTTAGGTTATAAGGGCACGAAAAATTCAATGCATGTAAAAATCCACCTTATCCAGGATGAGGTGTATTTTTACAACCAAACTTGTGGCAACACCTACAACTGTCTGCAGTGTCAGCTGTCAATATTGAAGTTTTTAATTGATTTAAACCACAGAACACTTATATCCTACGGCATTTAAACGTTGCCCCCTAAAATCCAACCACACGTCCTGATCGTCTACCTGATCTCGTGGGGGGCGGACACACGGAAACGAATTTACTGGCGTGGCTAACGTGGCTCTGGAAGACTTTTTTAAAACTTGAAACTTGACATTGGCGTCTCGCCATTAATTTTATAAAACGTTTACATTTACTGGAGACTGGCGGAATTGGTCTCGGGTAAAATACCGGAAGACAAGAGAGGAAAATTAAAAACGGTCAATGCGATGTCTGGTGACGAAATTACTGCAGTGATCTCTCATATATCCTGTTTTCCAGCAAAAGAGAGCCACTACTCTTCTGGCATAATAAAATATCTTCCAGAGTACCGTATCGCTACCAAATGAACCTGCATATGGACCAAGGCAGCTCTGCATTAATGCAAAAAAGATGCAAGACTTAAAAAAATGCGTACAGTTTGTGCCTGAAGACGAGAAAATTAAATTCTGGGACAAAATATTACAATGGCCTACAGCTGAGAATGTTGAAGATAAAGAATTGGACTAATTCTTTTATTAAATAATGAAAATAAATATAATTGAACATCGGTAAAACTAGACTTTGAATGTAAAAATACACCTTGTACAAGATGACTGTAAAAATCCACCTCATCCCAAAACTTAAAATAATAAAATAAAATAATCTATTAGGTATTATGCAACCTTCTTTTAAACATACCACATTTTAACTATTTTTCAACATAAATAGTAAAGAAAATAAAAACATGTGGTTTATTTTTTTTACACCAAACAGTTTTCATTGATTTTCTGAAACTTTTGCATTTGGTCTGAGGTGGGTTTTTACAATCATGCATTCAAATGTTTTATGAATTCGCACTGCATGAATGTTACTTATTTTACTATAACTCTATGATATGTAATTCATTTCATGATGCACAATTGCACTTTTATTTCTAATTTCCCTGAATGTAACGACGTTTTAGCATTTTTATCTTGATGGTTTACAGGTTGGTAAATGGCCTATCCATGTCCAAGTTTCGCATTACGCAGGCGTGGCGTGCAAAAGATTAGAAAGAATCGGTTTTGGAGGAAAGAGACAACCTAGAAAACCTACGACAGATGACATCGATCAGGCTAGGGTGAGTCCCTTATATTTGTAAGTTATAAAAAAGTAAAATTTTAATTCTTGTATTCTGGGAAACTTTATGGAAGGGATTTTTTTATTGGCTTGTGTAATTGATTTGCATGAGAAATTCATAACACAGATGTTTAAGTACTCCGCTAACGTAGGAGCCAGGATTGGGTTGATACAAAGGATCCAATAGGGTCAAAGTGTCCGCGTTAGCTCTAAAGCACGCACCCCAAGATAAGATAAGACTTGTGTGTGAAGTATTATAACTATTGATATTTTTCAGATACAAATCTTCCGCCAATCGATGTTTGGCAATACCTTGTCCGAAGTAATGACGTTACAAAAAGAGCGATTTCCGAACCGTCAGCTACCGTGGGTGCAAGTGGCGCTGTCGCAGCAGGTTCTGGCTCTCAATGGCAGAGAAACAGAAGGGATATTCCGAGTGTCCGCTGACGTAGACGAAGTCAACGCGTTAAAAGCGAAGATTGATAATTGGGAGCTCCCTGATGCTTCTACTTTGACTGGTGAGTGCTATTATAAACTTGTAAGTTTACCTACCTAAGCATATGATATACAATAAACACATGTTTTATTATGTCCGGGCTTTTGGAAGTGGAAGTCAAGATGTAGAGGCTAGTTAAGAGAATTTAATATAATTAGAGATACAGTAGGCCAAAGTCTTCCAACATTTGGAAAGTTTACCGATATAGCCTATCGCTATACTTTCCAAATGTCTGACTGATTTAAAATAAATAATAAATTATGGTTAGGCCCGTCTTACATTAGGAAACTAGAAAGTATTATGAAAACGCGCCCAAAAGCTTGATCACAGCGTGAGGCTCGTATAATACGCTACTAGAACTAAGAAAATGAATGTCAAAGTGTTGGCATGGCCTCTAATTTTATGCAAGTCGCGATTTGCGGAGACGTGAACCGCCCGCGACCGACACATTCGTGAAACTTGTTGCGGTAACCTACGACCCGGGTTTCCAAGTCTACCTGTCGCCATTTAAACGTGCGTGAAAGACTCTTTAGACTCAAAGTTGCTTACTGTAATAAAAAAATAATTTAAAGAAAAACATAAATCCCGACTGCGTAAAAACTAATTTTAAAAATTATGTGAAAAAGTTAACTTAAATAAAAACTTAAAAGAAAGAAACAAGCCCAGTAGTTTAAAATTCAAACAATACGTGAGTCTTCCCAAGGAATCTTCCCAAGGGGCCCCGACTATGAAGTCGGGGCCCCTTGGGAAGATTTGATTGGTAAAATTTGAATGAGCCCCGTTGTTTTTTTACCAAAAATATTTTTGTTTGTATATCGTTTATACTTGAAATATAAACTTAAATCAATTAGTAAGAAAATTAGCGAGAATTAATGTTTTCTTAAACAACTTTAATTCGTTATATATCCTAAACTATTATTTAAAATGAAAAATGGTAAAAGAAACCTAAAGATGATTTTGAAATACCTATTCAACGACACCCCACTTGTTCATCGACTTTTTTTAGTCGGGTAAAAAGGTATTTAGTATGTAAGTAAGTCCGGCTGTGCCCGCAGACGCGCACGCGCCGGCCAGCCTGCTGAAGCTGTGGTACCGCGAGCTGTACGAGCCGCTGATCCCCGACGCGCTGTACGGCGCCTGCGTGGCGGCCGGCGCCGACTTCGCGCACTGCTCGCGCGCGCTGCGCAGCCTGCCGCCCATCAACCGCCTCGTGAGTCGCACTGTACTAGAGCTTACACTACACTACACTACAATATTTCTGCGATATACGCATCAATATATAAATGTAACCGTTGACTTTGAATAGCATTTTACTGTTTCATTATAACAGCGGCGTGATCACCTTGCCTGGTCGGAGGATCCTCCCTTTGTGTTGGAAGGACATCTAATCCAGTTCCTCCACAGTAGTGAACCTGACGTGATCTGATCACATAACCTTCGCTGAGCATTTTCAGCAACATTCCTATCGCCACAGCTATCCTATAATGGTATCCCTAAATTTGCAGTTTCATTGGAGCCAGGGCAAGTGTATTTTGCGAAAATTGAAAGTTTAAAAACTTGAGTCCACCAGTATTAATAATAATCATACAAATCGGTGTGGCAATATAAGGCGTGGTGGCAATATATATAAATAACATAACATAATATAAAATAAACTCACGCCTATATCCCCGAAGGGGTAGGCAGTGGTGCTAGCACCTACATTTCGCCAGTTTATGTTTCGGTCCCGATGTAATTCCCTATTGTCTTTAACCGGGCATTTATAAACCTGCGATAAATACACACATAACTTCGAAAAGCATCGAAATGTCATTGGTGTGTGCCATGGGAAAACCTGGGATCGATCGTCTCAGCAGTCCAGTAGTCGGCACGGGACCACTAGGCTACCGCGTACGTAAAATGAAAATGAGTAATAAACTCCAATGAGTTAATCGATCCATGTATAATTTCAGGTACTCACCTATTTAATAAGTTTCCTCCAACAATTTACGGCACCTGAAGTTGTAAGTCAGACAAAAATGGACTCTGCGAACCTCGCCATGGTGTTTGCGCCCAACTGTCTCCGTTGCACGTCACAGGACCCGCGAGTGATACTTGAGAACGCCCGCAAAGAAATGACTTTCCTCAAGACTCTCATCACTAACCTTGACACATCTCACGTTCAAGATCTACTGTGACCGATGAATCTCAGCCTGTGTAATAATAATGTTGCTTCCGAATCGTTGACTGACTTTTAAGGAACGTTCACTACTCAAAGGAATTATTTTCTAGGCAGCTGACAGTGGTGAGACCTGGTCGTCAAGCGAATATCGTGAGAGGAATCTGTATGTACACCGTATCTCGTCAATAAGTTTGATGCGTCTAGTCCGCGTGTGTCTCATTATCAATGGACATAACCACTGTACGGTGTGCATACAAACTCCAATACCTCCCTTAATTACCCTATATTTGACATTCTTGTATATTTTTTGTATTTTTGTACGCTATAAATGAATAATTTTATTTGGTTGTACCCAAAGATATTTAATGAAATGTGATTTAATTGTATTAGACTTGAGCTTTATGGATATGTATTTGCAATGTGTTTTAAATGAGCCAGTTGTTGGCAGCGCTGCATGATTGTTTGAGAATATTATTTTATGTGAGCAACCACTGATAGGTTTTGTTTATGTATATACCATTATGTTTCTGTGTTTCGTAGAATGTTGATGAAATATGGTGCTTTATACATAAGAAGCACTTGGACAACCTCAACCGTGTGGCCACCGTACGCAAAGTAAGAATTGTTATCACACTGCATATTGACTTGACAGTGCCAGTATTCTAAACGCTTATTTGATTATTGATTAAAAATATAAGGATATACATTTTTGCAACGATAAATTAGATATATAGGTACATATAATGAAATTATAAATAATATATAATGTACATTAGATTGAAATGTTAAAGTGTACTGTGGACACATGGTTGAAACGAATTGACCTTCCTCAATTTACCTGTAGAGAGCACTGGCAAGCGTTGGCCGTGCTCTGAGGATAATAAGACATGATCAAATCTAACTCTCCCATAAAAGCTTCTGAAAATATTTATTGAACATTTCGCCAAGGGGCTAGTGTAAGTACCAGTACTTTACTTCAATTGTAATGTTTATAATCAATCATAATATCTCAATAATATTGCTAAATACATACATCTCATCACAAGTATACATAATACCTCATACCTTTTATTCAATGATCTTATATTAAGAAGAATGCAGATATGGCACTTGCGCTTAAACACGGTCACTTAGAATAAGACGACTTTCAAAGCAAGTATTAGTGCTACAGGACACATTAATCAGTGAATGCGAACGCGAATAAATCACTTTAGACGTCATGATTTTTTGAAATACCATTGGCTACCTCATTTTAATATAAGATCATTGGTTTTAGTTTACAAAATCATACATTTTAATTTTATCTAATAATAATTTTATTTTAGGATTTTAAGGTCACCATACGCATTTATTGTCACAAGTTGGTTCTGAGTCACAATGACATTTTTATCTGCCTGAGCACGAGTACAAAGGGCGTAATGATTCTAAATACTTCGTATTTTTCGGTAGAAATACGTTCATAGCAGTTCATAGTTGGAAAGGCAATATGTGCACAATTCATTGACACGAGCGCGTACAGGTACATAGTGTTATAGTTGCTGCAGATCACGAACGCGCCCGTTTAGTTGTGTTCTTGGGGCCTAGACAAAATGCATTCGCTCCGAAGCTACATTCGTCATCGCTCTGAAAATGTATGGAAGTGACATTTGTTGTTGGAATGTCATGTGATCCAATTTCGACAACAAATGTCGCTCTCATACATTTTCAGAGCGATGGGGAATGTAGCTTCGGAGCGAATGCATTTTGTCTTGGCCCCCTTGTAGTGTTCATCCACGTGTGAATGTGTGCGTATCCATGCGAGAAATGAGCAGAGAAAAAAACCAGTCGAAGAAGTCACGCACACTGACATAATGCGTGTGTGCACGAATTATGTATAAGTAAGCGCGCTCGTGAATTGCAACTACTTATAATACAAATTTCATGAGACCAATTTTCTAAACGGGTACCGGTATTACATCTCATAGATGTAAAATGCATAGTATGAATAAACATGTGAACATGTCTGTATATATTATTTGTAATAACTGTACTGGATACTATTTCCAGTGAAGTGGTTCACATGTACGGTTCCGGTATGACAGTAAAACACTTGTAATATGGAAACGGTACCACCTTTGTATAATTATAGTTACCCGGTATATATCTTGACCCCCCAAGCACGTTACGAAACACTTTAAGCGCAGTACGCGGTGGTTTTTGAAGATAGGGCGGAGGCGTTCAGATCCACCAATCGTTAAATCAAACCGAACCGCGCGCGCTAGGGTCACGTTTCTCTCGCGACTTGGTTCAAGATATATGCCAGGAACTTTGATAACAGTTAGTATGAGGTTAAGGGTTATCAGTTGATTGGTGGCTTAACCTTCGCGTAGTGGTTAGAGTTCCTTTACTAATCGAACGAATAATGAATTGTCAGTTAAAAAGTTACTATTATAGAATAGGTGAGTTTCAAAGGCAGCTTTAAATTAGACAGCTTAATGAGAATATTATGGTAGAAGATCCTTCTGGCACGAATTGAGATATTTGTTATAAGTTCATATACAAACGTTTCGGGTATTTTGAGAACACTAGGTGAATTTGAACCCAATCAAGTAGGTAAATAAGCTAAGCTTAATTTCTCGTACTTCATTTGTAATTGCACAAATATTTTTTTGGTATAGTACTGTCATTTATAATTAATATACCTCAAGAAGTAAACCGTGCAGCTATAATAATATTGAAAGCGAAGCGAAGGCCGAGCTTCGCATGAGAGCGCTCCTGAAAATGGCTTGTATCGAGGCGAAACAGGAGTCGAGGTTTGTCCTTCACACTTGCGGAATATTGCACATAGGACAACATCTCTCCTCAGGTAAGTAGATTTTTTACTTGCTTTGAGGGGTGCGGTTTGACATTCCTTACTATGACAATTAGTAATAATTTGCTATTGTTATCGTTGGAATTATTAAAACGTGAGTTAGTGGTGGGTCGCCTCCCTCCCTCAATATATAATTTCTTAAAATGAATTTCCGCCAGGTAACGCCTACACCTATATCGTATTAATTCCATTTACTTCATTTTCAAATCGGAATAAGTAATCTCAAGGTAGCCATACAAGTAAGCCTCTGTATACTTACAGTGTAAGTCACTTTATACTGAACGTGTGAAATTGTATAAAAATAAAATAAATTTTATGAAAGTAATAAAATATAAAAATATTATTATTTTATTAATTTACCTACATTGTAATGTCTTGATAACAAAAATGACATTGAAACATAGTTTCTTATAGTTCTAAAAGTTTCCTCAATTCTATATATTACGCGATGAGCATATATAAGTGATTTAAACAGCGCGGTAAATGTTTACAGGAACAGAAGCGTCACTGTTTTCGTCTTCAAGCACACAGGCAATTTATAAATGTAACTTACATTTTAATAGTGAAGATGTCTTTTCATTAAGAAATACATAAAGTCGATTTACAACAATTAAAATCTGTCGAGAATTTGATCCCTAGGTACATTCGCTTTAAATAAAATAGATTTAATTTCGTCATAATTTTAACCAAAATGCCGGTTGTGGTTTATTGTACTAATACCTATAAGAATGCCTAGATTTTTGGTTTAATAGAAAGTCAGTAGTTTGAAATGAAATATTTGAATGAAAATTTTTCTAAATCTCCTTAAACTTCCATATTGCTATGCAAGACTAGTTAGTCTTAATTCCGAGTTTGTAGAATGTTCATTGAAATAGCTTGTTGCAATACTTTTGTGTACATACTCTTTTGAGGATGAGGATCTATGAATTTAAGTGAGATATGCAATGCAATATAAAATACACCATGACAGGAATAATGTTTTTATATATATTTTTTGGTTACTAATTGTATTAATTATTTTAAACCGTCTTACAATGATGTAATCCATAAATAATAATAACGAAATTGTCAGCATTTCGAGTGTTTGACTCAACAATCATTGTGTCGATAGTCCTGTCAGTCAAAGGACTGATAGAGAGCCTCGACCAACCTCCGAAGGCGCTCGGGTTAGACGATTGGGTCAAGGGCCAGATGTAGAAGGCTGCCCTCGTCGATACGGGCGCGTTTCGTGAAGTTCCTTTCTCTGGGGCCCTAACCACCGGTAGCTTAGCCCCTGTATGCGATACCGGTGGTGCACTATTTTTTATAGTTTTTAAATTATATTATCTTTTATTTTTATAGTATTATTTAAAAATGTAATAAAACAAGAACTGAATTTATATAAAGAGGAATAATATTAATACACTCACCGTGGGTGTGTTACTATTACTATTAATAATTTGCCATTTTATGTTATACTCATTTCAAAAGCGTTTAACCATGTATTATTTTTTTAATATGTTTTATACATACGAAATATTATATTTTCGGGACGAGCAAAAACTTGAACTGAATAAATTCTATAGGAGATTATCCTTGTCAATTGTATAGGAGATAGTTTCAATTGCAAGTTTGTCCGCTACCGGTAATCCGTCTCATTAACACTAACTACCATTGTACGATGATCTCAAAGTTGAATTGTATCGTTTTAATAATATTCTGTGTATAGCCCAGGTGAAAACAATATTTCATTATGGATGTATGTATTCTTTTTGCGTTAGAACATTGAAATAATATCAATAAGAATTATGTCTGAGAAGTGTTTAACTGGGTACATGTACTTTGAAATATCTCTTTAATATCGCATTCATAAATTAATGTAAATGTTTTATATTGCTTTCAAAAATATGGGACGCAAACTAAGAAAATATATTTGTATATCAATGTTACCGTATCCTATATTTGTGCCATAAATGACATGTACCTTACCGTAACTTGCTACTAGTACATACAGTGAAATTGTTATTCTACATGTCTACGTTTCTTTCAATCTTGTATCATAGTTTTAGTTGCTAGTTACGAAGATTTATTTTAAAATTCTTCCGAATTTCAGTTAAAATGTACCGTCTTCTTACGAGAGGACTCACATTTCTTAAAAGAAGATGATACGTTGTAGGATAGTAACAGTGGAAAATACGCCTTCGATATTCCTGAATAATATATATGACATTTGTTGTAAGAATTACAAAAGAGCACAATATTTTTTGTGTACATTATTAGTTAGCTATTTATCAAAATATAACGTTTACATAGAATTTATCGCGAAGCAGCGAAGCTACTATACTGTAGTAGTGGCATTACCAATGTGCTTGTAATTCCTCATCATGTAAAATTGTATAGTGCTTATAAATAGTTCCAAATAATAGTTCCAGCAACCTTAATGTCCCTTTGTAAATAAAATGCCTATTTTCTTTATTGTTTATGACAATATAACGCCTATGATGTTCATGATGTAGATTATCACTGTAAATGTGAACGTTCAGAAGAAATAAATATTAAATATCCGGTGGATATACTGCAAATATTAAAACTGTTTTATTTATTAACATTGTGACGTTATAAAATTTTGTATATTGGGAGAAGTATTAGAGGACTATTTTTGTATGTGAACTCTGTAGCTTTACAATTAGCCGTTTTCGAGTACGGCCATGTGTAGGTACGCTAATGTGATCGTGACGCCAGCATACACTGAAAATGGTGTTTTTATTTCCTAGACTAAAGAGGAATTTTGCATTTTTCCACTAATTAGGCACTATTTACACAGATTTTAATGGCATAGTAACTAACTCGATATAGCTCTTGTGTACGCTAATATAACGGACACGACCATTCGATTCCATTGAAGGGTTATGACCTAAGACCTAATTGCCATTGCAACAACTCCATTTAGGTACCTACTTCAGTTCTCCATGCATGCAAGCAAGTTATGGAAGCCAAATGACAGTCGTTTCACGGAAAATATCAAAGTTCAGACACGATGCAGTTAGACTGGGTTAAAACGCTTCGGAGCATAACGTGGAAAATGTGCAAAACGCAAAATGCGGACTGCGGACTCCGAGGTGATAAGCAACTTTTGTTATTTAATTACCATTTTTCGCGTAAAATTAACATAAACGACTTATTCATTTACTTATTGAGTGGTAGAAATTGAATCAACGTGCACTTTTACGAATAACCTTCCGTAGTAGGTACCTAATTCAATCTCATTTGGTTTGCGGACAGTGGTCAGCAAGTGCATACATGGGCATGACGTGATGGTGTTTCGTTACTTCCTTTAAAAACTTACTATACAGATAAACGATTGGCCAGAAACCTTCATACTGTAGTATTTTCGCATAAATGGCGCAAATTACTTCTACTGTATCTACGAGAAGCAGAGGAGCCCCCACAACAGATATCAACAAAAACATTTTGACGTGACAACGTCTTATAAATTGGCTTGCCGGGTGACACTTCAAGAAACTGCGTTACGCTCCGCTCACGTTATGCGCTCACAATGAGAGCGAGTGAGAGGCACGCGTCCCTTCCACTCGGGCATGGTTAGCCCGCCTAAGAGCGAGAGAGACAGACATACCACTCAAAGTCGTTGTCACGTAAAACTTTCGCCCGTATACCGACTTTACAGGCAACCAATTTTTTTTAAATTGGGCAGTCTTAAACTATCTTGTGAAGACGTATCGTATGCACTTATTCAATTTATACGGTCGCTGGATGTGCATTAAATTTATGCAATAATGCAGTAGGTACCGTAACCCTGAATTTGGCAAGATGTGATATCATCCGTGTTTGAACTTGGAGCAGTGCATGTTTTACAGCAATTCTTGCAACAATTGCTTACTGGACAAAGTGGTTTTACCTGCCGATACCTACTGTTTTCCTGCTCGATTCTCTACAGTGCACTTTATTATCACTATGGAGAAGATTGCAGCCGATATAAAAGTTGACGTCCACAAGAGAATGGCGGCCAAAGGCGCAAATGAAAGCACATTTAAAAAATTGCGTTAACCCGGTCGCATCCGAGGCCTTCACTACGAAGTCCAAGGTAAGTTTTTTCAGTCTTATAACTTATTGCGATGCGCCTGAGCTTAGTTAGATACTTCCGGTAAAGCCTCTACTGTGTGAATTAAATGTTTAAATGACTGTGATGTCTGTCTAAATGTCTTAAGAATGTAACCAAATCGTGGCTTGAAGGAAATATTCCGCACCATAATTATGCTGGTGACATCTAAGCCCTGCACGTGTTGTCCTGTGTTCCTAACTGTATTATACCTACAGGTTAAATTCAGAAGGTTGAAGATCGGGAGCAATGCCGCACATGGGAAGAGGCATTGTCGAGCAGTGGACTGTTAATACTGAAATAGGCTAATTGATAGATTGATTGATGAAACCGTTCATAGTCAACTCATAAGCTATCCAAATTTTAACAACATAAACTTATGAATTATCAACTAATTTATAAAACTTAGGATCAACTCATAACTTTTGACGTTGACTGTATATACCTACATACCTACTAACATCAAGCTGAGTAATGCAATTGGTATCTATTATTGAACTTCCTGCCAATTTCAGGGTTAAAATGTTTTAAAGTAAGAAGTATATAAAGTTAGATACATTTTTCTAATGTTCATTCATCCTTAAGTCATTTGTTTACAAAATAAAACTAAGCATACTTTGTTCAAGTGTAGTTTGTAACTGCCCAATTCAAAGCGTTAAAATGTTTTTGTGGTTGATACTCATGATACTTGTCTTGTGGATCGTACTATTCCGGTATAGAAGAAGAAATTTGTACAGGTTAGCAGCGAAAGTACCATTATATGAAGGCTCCGTACCCATACTTGGCATAAGCCATAAGTTTGGAGATGGTGAAAGTAAGTACGACCCGGTTAAACCGAGCTGAAAGAACTATGGTAGATTCCCATACATTTTATTTTACTTCTACGGGCAACTTATAGCTTAGTATCTTGTTCTATATACACGGCTCCGTCCGCGTGGATGCCCAAGCGCTTCGGCAACGCACGATGTTTATTGATATGATATTGTACCAGTAAGAATTTGGTACTCTCGTTAATTATTATTATTCTGTATAATTTATAGCTATGATGTCACAAGTGCAGAACTTCAGTTATTCAAGCATGAAACACGATGGTATTGTTGCATTCTGGATTTTCCATAATCTTTTCTTTGGTAAGTAACAATATATTATATTATATTATATTTCTTCAGACGGGGCAAACACTGAATAATTCCCCCATAGACGGTTTAGAGGCAACACCGCCTCGCCCCGTTTGTGCCAACCATCCCCGTCTAACCGCCCGGAGATATTAGGTACTAAGGTCACCTAACATGTGCGCGACTTATTTTTAACTTTTATAAGGTATTTTTGTATCGGTTTTATTTAATAGAATACACATCGATATTTTTCCTTTTTATTTATTATTGAGGACTTTCGTCTAATCGTACCTTTACAAACTTAATTACAAACCGTAACATAGCAAATTTAAATAGACTATAAGCAGTTTCAGATTTAGGTGAACCTGCATTTAGCCGAAAGATAGATTTAATTTTTTTTATTTACTAAATTGATGTGCTGCCCCGAGACTCATTTGATACCCATATTAAAGGATGTGAAATTTATAAAATAATTAACCAGCTGCGGCCACCTTTGATTTGAAAATTGTCATAGTATTCTATAGTCAAGTCCCATGAGTCCGTCGCAATATTGAGGATGTTGTAAAAATTTTGCCGGTGTGGTTTCATTTGCACCTCCGCGGCTCCGGTCAGCACCATCAATGTTGTAAGACATGTTTGACGGACACACGATTAAGTTTTCTTATATCAGATATCTGATATTTTGAATAAATGAAACTAAAATGTACCGTTTGCACCATTGATGGTGTTAGCCAATGGTGTAATTTATGAAACCACACCTATTGAACTTACGGCGGCTATCTTCGTTCGATTTTCATCAAACATAGCTAAGAATACTCCCATCTAATTCACTTATCAAATAAAAAAAAACTAAATCAATATCACCAATTTCATGAGTTTGCGAGGCTTTTTTGTAAAAATAAATAGGAATACAGTTTCATTGTTACTAATATTGTGTTTCTTACAGTTGTAACAAATCCTGTGGATATGGAATACTGTCTAAAAACTTGTCTGGAGAAAGGTGTCTTAGTTAAATTTATAAGAGATGCTCTTGGTAATGGAAGCATATTCGCACCAGGTAAGTTTATATCTAACTAGTGTACTAGATAGGTACTATTGTCTTTTGCGTTCTACACTGCAGCAAAGCCAGCATTAGAAATATGTATATTATGTACCTAGTTCGATTAGGTATCTTGTAAGGTTGTACCTACACGTTAAATGTATAACGTAGTTGAACGTTTGGCCGTTACTGCTGTCCCCGTGGCTGTACGTAGATACACGTGATTATGAAATAGAGAGGAGTAAAAGTGACTCTGCTGGTGAGTATGTGTATGTATACTTCTTGGTAAAGCTACTGAGAACACGTACTTACGACCAATAAAAGCTGCTTTTTTTAATGAAATCCATACTACACGTTATTTTTAAAAGGTTTCCTTTAGGCCTAACACGGGCGCGAGACAAATATCTGTCTCCAGCGCTTATTGACGGGGAATAAAGGTGTTTCTAGCCAGTAGGAGGAGACTCACTGTGACGTGGATAATTTACATTTAAGAGTCAAGCGACCACATGTTTCTTTAATAAAACTGTTCATATTACACATCATCATTTCAGAAATTATTTGACCGCAAATCAGTGTAATTAAAATAACAATGTCAGTTTGCGATCACTACGATTTCTTATAAATGATATTGAGGGCTAACAGGAGGGGTAATGTATGGGACTGACATTTTGCTGTCAATGTCATATGATCCGATTCCGACAGTAAATGTCACTCCCATACATTTTCAGAGCGATGGCGAATGTAGCTTCGGAGCGAATGCATTTTGTCTAGGTCCCCTGAGTCCTATTATCTCACGAGTGAATCAAAGAGCCTATTTATTTGGAATCGTTTAATAACGTTTGATTTTCAAGTGATATATCTATAAATGCAATGTGCAACTATTTTTTTAAATTTATTATAAAGAATATTAGCAACAGGAATTATTAATCATACCATCTAAACCCCCCAACCAAGCTAAATTGCTTGTGCTAAGAGTGGGTTCACGTCGGTAATGTAATAGCCAAGATTCCAACCCGGGTCCTCTCGATCGTAAGGATCGACTCCTTAAGCATCAAGCTACCGACGCTAATGCTTCTTCGTTCAGCCGATCTATAGGTTAGCATCAGATACAAATTGCAATAGTATTACCAAGTACGTGGACACCGATCTGGCCGCCTGTAACAATAAGATAACATTTTATTATTTAGAATACATGATCATAACATAACATAACATAAACTTACGCCTGTATCCCCGAAGGGGTAGGCAGAGGTGCTAGCACCCACATTTCGCCAGTTTATGTTTAGGTCCCAATGTAATAGGTGGCGAGCCTATTGCCATTAACCGGGCACTTATAAACCTGCGATAACAACACACATAACTTCGAAAAGCATTGAAAAGTCATTGTGTGCCATGGTAAAACATGGGATCTTTTTTTTTTTTTTTTTTTTTTATCTATGGCACGTCAATTTGACTTCACCTCGCCTGATGTTAAGCTGAAGGCAAAGTCCCATGAAAGAGGGTCACCATTGCAAACACGTTCAGTGCTACAATGGTGGCGCTCAGCTTGACGGCCTCATCAGATGCTTTTTCACGCCCCGCTTAAAGGACCCGGGACTGTAGGAAGAAGGAAACACGTGCGCGGGCAAGGAATTCCTGGACTTAATGGTACGGCAGAGAAAAGATTCACCGAACCGCTCGAACCCGAGACCTCGTCTCAGCAGTCCATTACCCATACCACGGCATTACAGCACGGCATTTTTTTTCGTATTATTTTCTCTCCATCGTATCAGTAAAGTTAAATGAAACGAAAATGTCATAAAAAAGTCACTGCAGAACAAAAACAAGTGGTACCATCTTGCGAGTTAAAGTGTTTTTTTGATGAAATTTTTATTTGATTTAGCTATACTATCACGACGCGATGGAGAGTGAATAACGCAAGTTAAACGGTATATTTTAATAATGTATATATATAGGTATATTTTTTTAATGCCAATATGTTGTGTACCAGGAGTACTACAAGGTGCCTTCGGCTGCAGTGCCACATAGAACAAGCTCAAAACGCTTTCTACAAAATGGATTCGTACTGCGTGAAAGGTGCAAAAGCATAAGGTACCCGACTGGACCACTACTACGTAATACAAAAATATAGGGAAAATACAGTGTTGATAGTAGATTTTGCTAAACTTTATGAATCGAATTTGATAATAAGTATACTTATAATATTATTAAAAAAATACGTACTTGGTCAAATAACGCATAATTGAGTTCGTAGAGACCGTATGCTGTAAACACTGGCTTTTGATGTAGAAGCTGTAGAGACAACTGCATCGCCTACAAAATTGTCACAAACTACAAATTACAACAAAAGTTCATCCTAACGTTTACTCGTAAGTAAAAAAATCCAAATAGTGAATTCGTTGCCATTATTTTGGAAAAACTGCAGAAGATGGGGAGGAAGGTTCTTAGGAGACAGCGGAGAGCGTGGATGACGACGACATGCCCGAGGTCACTTGGGTAGAACTAGAGCTGGCTTTGAGTACTTACTAGAGTAATGCATATCTCACGTACCGTGGGGTAGTACATTTAAGAGGAAATTAGCCTATAATCATCTTCATTAAATGGTCTAGAACTGAAAAAAAATTCTAATGGAATCAGTAGTTGCTGAGATTAGCACGTTCAACCAAACAAACAAACAAACTCTTCAGCTTTAAGGATTTTGTATAGATCGTAAAGCTGGATTCTACTGAGTTTTTTATCAGAGACACCAAAAGCTGCTGGGCAGGTCTAACTTTCAATTTATCCATAAATTTGACCCCTTCGGGTGCGTATTTCAATATTCAAAGTATCCCATTACAAGGTCTATTTATAAACTTACCTCCACTGCGACCGAAGGACTTAAATCACTGCTCATGATCTCGTGCAGTATATTTGACGTTTCTCTTGCCTGTAAATGTATGAATAGTGTACATTATAACCTATTACTTTATTGCCAGTTAACAATAAGATGAAAGTAGATGATTAATTGTTTACCTCGCGCATAACGCACTCACAGAAGAAAAGAATCAAACATACAATCCCAATAGCATATGCAATTTGCCAGAAAACATAAATGCAAAAGTCGATGTATTTAGTCAGATCGTGAAACAGGCCAGTTGAGGTAGCTTCCAAAAAGTAATACAAGTACAAAATTACTAAAAGGAGGGCTTCAAACATCGTCATCACCAACATGATACCAAAGACATCGTTAAGTGAAACGACTACTTTGTGGAGCAATCCATAGATTTTAGAGCATGATTTAATTTTTTGACTTATGTATTTATCACGAAGAGTTTCTGCCTTTTGCACATTTGGTAACAATTTCTCCCTGACAAAAATTCTATACTCCCAAGACTTATGCGTATTTATTTCAGTCAACACTTTATTAGCGTACCGGTATCTTCTCCTTAATACACTTAAGATGTAACAGTAAAATGCAGTAACAATAAGTGCTAGTGAATCAGAGAATACTGCCTGATACACTCTGGCTGCTGGTATATCTACGTTCAGATTCTTAAGTATTAACCATATTGAAAATAATCGCAGTAAATACAAGAGTAATTGACCGATTGAGATACAAGATACTGAACGTGCGTCTTTATTATAATCGACTTTTTCGCCCAAATTTTCCAAAGCCTTGTCTACTTCAATTATGATCTTCACGGTACTACTATCTCCGCACAAACTGAATGGTATCTTCCACATAGCTAGAAGAACATATACTAGGGAACCTATTTTTTCGCAATCGTCACCATAACGTTGCATTCTGGTATCGAATATGTTCCGCAGAATTGTCTGATCATCGATGTGAGCTTTGTATGTGGAATAAAAATACAAGGAATGCCATAGTAGAAAGAAAATAAACCCAATCGGACTAAATTTGGTCACGATTCCCGAATCTGTGTTCACCAAGTCAAGCACTACTATTCCAGTCAACTTCCTCAAATTCTTCGACACGCAAAGTGCATCTACTAAATTGTTATGTTTCCTTATTTTTAAGGATTTATTCAAACGCTTTTGAAAATTTTTGACGCGGTGCTTTGCCGATAAAGGTTTATTGAAATAATTCATTGTAACTCTTGTCACGTGGCAATCTGCCCGAAGTCTACTATTTAAATGATTGAATGTGAACAATTCTCTAATGTTGAAATGAGAACTATAATGTACTATTACTAGTAACGGAGGTTCTAATGCGCAATTCTTCTAAAAACATAATAAAGGCAGCAATTAAGTAAATGACACAAAATATATGTATATCCACTGAATATCTCTGATAAACGTGTAGGTTTACAGCGATTAGACACATTACACTTAAGTGTTTTTATTGTTAAAACAATAAAAAGGACAACTCAAGGCAACATTAACATAATTAGATTTTTGGGGACTATCTATGTTCATATACCTACACGATTTTAAAAGATAGTTTCATGCATTTTACAGCCTAGCGACTAAGGCTAAGCGGCTGAGGCTGGATTTGCGATGCGAGAGAGAGTGGGTTCGAATACCGGTCATTATAGTACTGACGTAAATCTACTCCTGACATAAGTAGCGTAAACTTAGCTTTAGGTGTTAACGAGAATACTACCTTCACTAATATCGATTACTAGACAACTTACAATACCGATCGTGTACAGTGGACAAAAGAGATACGGTACCACTTTTACAAACAACCGTATATCTTTTGTTGACTGTACAAATACCGTAACTAAAGTACGAGCAACATTTACAAGATAAATTACTCACAAAAGTTCTATTAGTCTTCATAGCACTGCAAGAGCAGTATGAAGTCAAATTGACGTGACATAGATTAAAAAAAAAAAAAAAAAAAAAAAAAAATGAGTATAGTAAATGTGTTTAAATAAATAATTACGTAACACCTTTTCCAGAATATCACTTGCCATGCCTTGTACTCGAACCGACTAAAATTCAAAATATAACTTCCTGTATCTTTATAGCAATAATCGATAGGGTTATCATAAAGATGAAATTTCTCTACAAATATTAAATGAAAGGAAATCCACGAATTCTAAACTTATAAATTCTATGGGGCTAAATGAAGCACTTTTACAGATAGGTATCCTACAGATAGGAAGCTCGCCACGGCGGCGTACCTTGGGCAAAGTTTTGATGTGATTAATAAAAACATCAAAAGAGTCATGTTGAAAGTACCTAGGTATAAGGGCGATACTACCATCATTCGAAACGTTCTGTCGGAGGCTCACGCGCCAGGAATTGTTGGACAAACCATTTCGTTTTCCTGCCAAACACGCAAGTAAGTCGTTTCATAAGCCTCTGACAAAAATCACCAATATGTGAAAAAATTGTGACGAAAAAATAACACACAAAAAAGAACTTTAAGGAACTTCAGTTGTTGAAATTCACCCTAAAATTAAATGACGATTAAAAATAATTAGAGGTGTGTTTAAAACGATTTTATTCTTTTAGCGTGATAGTGTTTACAATAATCATCAACATGCACCTCAAATTTTATAGATTCCAATAGACTATTGGTTCCTTAACACCTGCGCAAGAAAACTCTTACGGAATTGGTAATAAGTCTGATTAGAAGTATTTCATTTATATGTTATTCAATTTGTCAATGCTTTTGTTAATGCTTCAGACGGTAAGAGTAAGACCAAATCCCTCCTGAGATAGATAGACTCCACACTGCTGAGAATTGTCGACGATTCTCTGCGCCCGTCCGTCTTTGCACTTATTTATTTGGTCAACTTAGGCTATTTCAACCGTCAAATAGTATTTTTTTTTTAATAGAAAGTAAACTTAGTTATCCATTTAAATAAATCATTGATGGTTTTATTTTGTCTGTTCTGCTAATATTACCTGCCCTTATAAGTATATTCCATTTCAATTTAAACTTCATTGAATTTAATTTACACGTCCTTATTTTCTATTTATATACATACCAGTCACTTCTAGTAAATACTAAGCATAATCGCTCACTCATGCAACATCTAAGGAAGGCCACAGACTCACTTCTTTACTTCTAAAATTTCTAACACATTTCTAGATAAATTTTATATACCTAGTGCACCAATAATAGTAAATGACTGTTGCTTGTTTAAATGAAACACTAACTGATCAGTTTCCGATGTTTTCTAAAGCTTGTAACCAATCCTAACAAAAGTGCTCTGCTATTGGTGGATCTCTAGCGAAGGGCGGATCGGGATAAACGGGATGTTACTGCGTCACTACACAAGGAAACACTAACTTGACGTTTGTTTCTTAGATGATGAAGTTTATGTTCGCGTGCTACTTCTCTGCCACTTGCACTTGTAACGCCTCCTGTGTTCACATCGATCTATCATTTTCAAAATCTTATTCACATACTGATATTAGTTTCAGGGCAGAGTGTAATGTGGGCGGGCGGTTATCTCAGCATAATGCGTTCAGTTAATTGTGTGAATCAGTGTTAAATGTGTCAAGTTTTTCGATAGAAATGAAAAATATTTGATTACAAAAAACTACAGTTATTAGATAATATTTAACAGATACCTAATTAAATGTTATACGTAAATCAAATGCAAATTTAAATAAATATCAATTCTGTTTTCTTAAATTCCATTTATATTTCGAGGAATTGAAATTTAATTATAAACGTGATTATAATTAGTGTTTTGTCGATATGAACGCTGGACGAGCAAGGGTACCGAAGTGCGCTCGTTGTCGAAATCATGGTTTGATTTCTAGCCTTAGAGGTCATAAGAAGGCCTGCGCTTATCGTTTGTGTCAGTGCCCTAAATGCGGCCTAATTAAGGAAAGACAGCGCATTATGGCTGCTCAGGTAAGCATTTTTATCACATTCAGTTTACTTATGTTATTTGGAATGGAGAATGGATAGTAGGTAATGTAGAGTCTACACCCAATGTTATCTTCAGTTTGCATTGGTTGTATTGTCTCTGACATGTATAAGGTTGTAATGACGGTGAAGACAATGAATGTATCTCCTCAGTAAGGGCTACCCAAATTAAACGATTACATGCACCTATAATTAAGAGAAATAGCTACCCTAATCGGAAATTGATCTCTCAAAAAACGTAGGGGCCAGGTTGTGGCTGATACGAAGGATCCAACTGAGTCTAAGTGTCCACGAACGGCTGAACAGACTGAAACTGAATGCATCTAGTTTTTGTGGATTAAACTATTTGAAATGTACATATCAAAGGTAAGTGGGGATTTCGCTGCGAATATAGGTACCTACTCTCCTTTTAAAAACCAATTCCATAGTTTGTAAGTAAGCTACCGTATAAGTTTACATACATACCTACATACATACATATGTAGATACTCGTGATCCCCGAAGCACACACGTGCACATTTCGCCAACTATGATTTTCGGTCCCCCGTAATATGGGACGAGCCTATTGCCGCCAATCGGGCACTTTGTAAATAAGAAAAAAAGAAATGGGTATGCCGAAAATTCATTTGTAACCAAAAATGTTGCAGCTAAATAAATTTACGAAAAAAAAAGTTGACCTGATTCCTTGCTATGCGGTAAATTGCCAGGAAATTAATAGCAATAGTAATAGCAGCAATATTAATAGTAATAGTAATAGCATTTCCATGTCAATATTAAAAATATATTTTAGTTTTTTATGAAAACTTATAAACGACAAATGGAATTGTCCATACGTGTTGTCATTGTACCACCCCTGATACCACTCAACACTATTATTAGTTTTAAGCTCGGGTAGACGAACACTCTACCATTAGGTAGGTACTGTATCACACAAATCCTCAAGGTTTTTAAAACTAATAAGATATTTTTCTTATATGTATATCTAATATATACGCATACATCTACATAATGTAGGTACATATTATATAAATACAAATATTATAAATGCGAATTTTTAACTCTGTCTGTCGTAAACCACCGACCCGTTTTTTTGAAATTATTACCTGCAGGAATAGACTACGGTTTGGGAAAAGGTCGACATCATCGCGGGCGATGCCGCTGGTAATAGTTAGTATCGTTTAATTACAATAAAGATGCCCAACCAATTTTAATTGACATTTTCATGGATACTGAGCGGGAATTGAACTAGCGACTTAGCAGTTCATTTCCCACCCAGAGTAGTTGAACGCTCCGACGCACTACGAATGGTCATGACTGAGGTTGTGGATTTCAGAATTCACTTCAATTGTCGGACTTGGTGCAGACATTCAATAAATAAAATGATTACTAGTAAAAAAAGGATAACAGTTTCTTGAATACTAAATCATTCAAGGTGATATGTACTCATGATATTACGTATGAACAAGGATATTTAACGTCTAGTATACGTACCTACCATATACATACATACATAAAATCACGCCTATATCCCCGATGGGGTAGGCAGAGGAGCTAGCACCCACATTTCACCAGTTTATGTTTTTAGGCCCAATGTAATAGGTGGCGAACCTATTGCCATTACCCGGGAACTTATAAATATAATACACACATAACTTCGAGAGGCATCGAAAAGTCATTGGTGTGTGCAATGGTAAACCTGGGATCGAACCCGAGACCTCGTCTCAGCAGTCCATTACCAATACCACTAAGTTACCACGGCTAATTTACCATATTTAGTACAAAAATAACATGTAATTTAGAGGCGTTAATGTGTTTTAATGTAGTGAAATCGAGAGCAGCTAATGCAGTGTCTCGGTTTATTTGAACAAGTGGCGCGTGTTTACCGTAGACGCCGGATGGACCATCGATCGGTTTACACAGTAATGCATCTCCGTCGTTGTCCCACTACTTGCTGCACAAAATCTGAGATGACGCCCGATTATTCACTTTGATTTGTCAGATATCGTTTCATTTGTTTGTTTTTGCGTCAGAAGGAGTTTAATTAGTATGAGGTTGAGTCTGTTGATTGTACCTACGTATAGTGCTAATTTGGTATTGAATTATTTAAATATGTAGTATTTAAAACAGCAAAATTATAAATAGTTATTTCTTAAAGTGCGTGTTTACGCGATAAATGACGACAGGTTGACAGTTTTGTTGACTTTTATTTATTACACTAAATGTAGTATGCAGGTATGTAAAATATATTAAAAATTGATGCGAGCTTTCATGAATTGGTACCCAATTTTGTGTAAATAATCATGTACATATTCCTAAAATATTATCTGTAGGTACAATCTCATAATAAGGATCTTTTCATATATTTCAGTGTGGATCTACTTAATCTCAATTTTCCTTAAATCAAAAACATATTTGCCTAATTGCAGTCAATTACTGGTTTCTCCCATTGTGTGCCATTACCCCCGATTCTCTGGACTCTGCCCGCATCCAGTCTCTCTCAGCTGCCTGTTTAGAACGTCGTTCCATCTGGCTAAGGGAGTCCTACCTTCCGTTCTTTCCATCCTTCTTGTGGTTTGCACTCCTAGGACTCTTTTGCTAAAGCGGCCATCGGTCCTTCAACAGATGTGGGCCACCCACTGCTATTTCAGCTTGCTTATTCTACCACAAACCTTAACCATTTTTGACAAAAAATAACATTTTTTATTTATTTCAAACACATTTGACATCTTGGTAGATTTTAACATTTAAGAAATTCCGATTAGATTGAGACTGACTTCTTAACACGTTTTTATTACAAGAATTCGCCTTCTGTAATTTCTCTCTCCTGATTGAATTGTACAGATCATGGATGAAATCTATTTAACGCCCTCATCGAAAGTCAACAATGAATTTAAACACAAGATCGGAAAAATTTATTCTTGACATGTTTTCATTTGATTTGTACACAGACTGAGTTTTGTTTGCGTTTCGAATGAAACCAAGATCACCCCGAGCTATGATGCTTGTGATGTGACTAGTCGGCTGCTCCCGGAGTTCCCGGGGGTCGCTAACAGCAAACACAAACATCCAGTGTTTGTCATTGATTTTCTGCTAAATTAATTTGGTGGTATTACTTTTCCTGACCAGCATGTAACCCGATAATAAAATAGACGCTGGGGTTTATATTTCTATTTCTGATGCATATTCATTGATGATGTTATTTACTATGTCTATTGGTGGTAAAAGAATAGTCTATACTATACAAAGAAATAAACTTAGTTGTCTACACTGTTCAAATAGCAGCTTTTTATGAATGCGTGCAATGCACACGATACCTTTAAAAATATATTTTTTAAATTTCATCCTAAGTGGCATTCATTTGTTCCTTAAGTGGCTGGATTGATTTCGACGGGTTTTTGTACTGGAGATAGCTGATGACTATGAGGTGTATCTTAGGCTATCAACTTTCAAAAAAATCTTTATTTAACAACCTTAAATAAAGATTTTTTTGAAAACTATAAAGATTTATCTAAATTCATCAGCTTTTGTGACGTGGCGGTAGTGACCGCGATCCTGGTCGATGAATATATGGTTATTTGCACTGGTCTGGTCGTGCCTTGGAGAATACGTTAAGCCGTCGTTCCATATTGTCATTCGACCATCTATGGCAGTCGTTACGGGTAGTTGGAGCCCAAAAATCCATCAACTAGTTTAACTGTAGTATTTCGATGTCGCCTTCGCCTATAGGACCTATAATAGCTTGTGGAGGCCAAATGACATTCGCTTCGGAAAATATCGATGTTAAGCCGAAAAGCAGTTAGACTGAAAAAATAATTGTTTGAGATATTTCATCAATTCAATTGAAAAATATGCATTTTGGGTCTATAGGATTTCCCGAAACATTGAATACAGAACAATTATAAAGTGAAAGTACCTAATTATTTTTTAAATACTTATTTTGAATACTAAGTTAATTAATATACTTAATTAACAATTTTTAATTTTAGTTTTAGAATTAAATTGGGTTGAATTGCCTTTGTCGGTGGCTTTAGGTCGCTCGGCCACGGCGGCCGGCGGCGGCGCGGCGACTTTTTGTAGAGATGCTATTGCATGCTTCTTAAACACGCAGCATGCTTCTTTAGTATTATTTATATTGTTGATTGATGGCACTTGGTGGAACTTATTGTTATACATGATTGATATTGATAACACGTACACTTGTACTTCTCCACTGTATTCATTTTTGTACCTAAATGTCAATGTAAACCTTTGAGAATGCCGCAAGGCGAAACCAGTGTGCAGTGTAGTGGAGAAGTACAAGTGTGTTATCAATATCAATCATGTAGTCTTTAGTATCGTTTCGTTCGTTCGTTGTTATTAATTCGTTCGTGTTATTGGCGTATTCGTATTATCAATTGTTCACCTTGCATTCTTGTAACCCAGGTGAACATATGCGAAATTACTAAAATTCCAAAGATATGTATAATCTAATGGATACAAATTTATACTTATAACATCGATATCCTAATCTGATTTTTGTTCACAGGTAGCGTTGAAAAGGCAACAAGCTGCAGAAGATAAAATAGCGTTGCATTTGGCTTCTGTTGAGAGTGGAACTGCCATGGAATCTTTGCCACCAGGCCGCATTTACGGTATGAGAGTCACCGGACCGTGTCCTAGCCCAGGACCGGAGCCAGATTCCGTTGCAGATGATCACACTGTGAGCATTTAATTAATTTTGTCAATTTTCTAACGCTTTACCTATTTCATTTTTACGTACTTATACTTAGATTAGAACTTAATGTAAGCCATTATACATATTACTATTAGACAACCTTAATTTCTTTGGGATTCACGTGGGGAAGTATCACAGGAAATCGATGTTTTAAAGATAGGATGTAGTGATACCCACTGTAAAAAGTTGATGGGATTGATGTACAGGCAGTCGTAGATGCACTGGTGTTGCACATCTCCATAGCACACGGTAACCACTCCCCATCAGAGGGACCATGTGCTTGTCTAACTTTTACGTGGTATATATTTGTATACCACTACAGGATGTTAGGTAAACGCTTCCAAAAACGAAAGCTTCTGTTAGTACTACTGATACATTACATATTGGCATATAAAAATACGATATAGTTTTTTTTTATATATATATATTTTCTTTAAACCGATTCGCATGCGTTATTCACTCTAAATCGTCGTGTTAGTAAGGTATGACGCTATTTTTTTCGAAGTGATGTTTTCGTTATGCTTTCGTTTATCCAAACGAAACCATAAAAAACTGATAAGGTAAATAATGCCCTTAAAATGGTATAAAAAAGGAAAAAATCCAAATCGAATTTTTTATTAAGGGCAAGTCAATTTGACTTCACCCAGCCTGATGGTAAGCTGAAGGCAGTCTCAGGAAAGACGGTCACCATTACTAACAAGTAGAGTGTTACATTACAATGGTGGCGCTCCGCTTGACAGCCTCATCAGATGCTTTTTAAAGGACCAGAGACTGTTCGAAGAAGGAAACACGTGAGCTGGTAAGGAATTCCAAGACCCAATGGTGCGGCAGAGGAAAGACTCACTGAACCGCTTGGTTCTAGATGGTTGGACCGCTTGGGTCTGATATTCCGTACCGTTTTCAATCAATATGTAGTGTACCCGAAGTACTACCAGGTACCTTCGGCTTCGGGATCGTTTTCCTAACTTTTGTTGCTTTTGTCCCAGAAAATCTTAGTGAAAAAAAAGGAAAATAAAAATTGTTTGCTCTTTGGGAGTGCTGACAGAACTGAAAACTTGACCAATATGAGTTATTATGTAGATATCTATATACAGAGAGGTGTCAATCAATAAATTGTCACAATTTTTGAAAAGAGTTGTCAGTAACCTTTAGCGGTATCGCGAGTTTGATTACGCCTTTAAGACTTCACTTTGAGAAAAAGGAGCATCGTCAAGTTTTCTATACCACATATAATTAATCATACCTATCCTATTTATTTCCCTTTTAATCAACCTATGGTTTTTAATAAATCTATGTTTAACAGCCTATCCACATCGACAGTGAGACTAGTGATTCCATACCGGATTGCTGCAATGTTTCACCTGATTCTGTAGGACACCCATCAACCACAGCTTCATTGAGGTAAGCATAATTTGTTTTAAAATTCGTAGGTGTTTAATCTTATTTACTGTATTATAATACTACTAAGTTTTATTCAATCAAGATAGTGCATGGATTTTGTGAATCTGATAGTTAGAAGTATTTAAAATTTATTAATTCACCTACTACAGTATGAACTGAACTGAATAAATACTCTATGTTTTTAACAGTAAATCATGGGTACGGCAAGACCCAAAGGTTGAAAAAATAATCGGGGGTTAGTAAAACGTGTTAGTTAGTGGCGTACAAAACGAAAACACCCATATACTCGTAAATTTAGGTTTTCTTAATGACGTTAATTGCTGCACCTCAATGTATGATGCAAAACTTGGGTTATTTACCCAAGTTTTTTCTCGCCTGTGCACTACGAATAATGTATCCTAGAATCCTAGAATACCTACATTATTCGTAGCCTGTGCATTACCTATCTAAATTGCGTGCTCTTTGAAAGACGGAGTTCACTCTCCTACTCTTTTTCTTGATTAAGCTAAGTAGACTTTTACGGCAGCGACAGCCATCAGACCGAGAGAATAAAGTTTAGTTAAGACTTAATAAGAGGAGGTGTACCGTGCAGGTGAGGTTGTCATGATAAGATCTAGGTGAGACTCACGCGATCATCTATTCAACTTGACGATTAGGTACATATATATTCTTTGTGCAGAGTCGCAGAAGAGAGTTTTGAAGGTGAGAGTGTGAGTACAGCCGGATTGGAGATGCTGCGCAAGTTGTTTCCTGGCAAAAAACGCTCAGTGCTCGAGTTGGTACTGCGTCGATGCAACCATGACCTCCTCCGCGCTGTTGAACATTTTAATGCCACACACGTAAGTATACAAAGATACAGTAATACTAATTGCATTATGTATTCATGCCATCATAATAATGTTTACGACCTGCAGCAACTATTTGCTAGCTCAAAGAACTCAGTAAAACTTTAATGAAACATACACACACATACATCCACATTTCGACAACTATGATTTTCGGTCCCACGTAATGGGCGACCCTATTGCCGCTAATCGGGCACTTTGTAGAAAAATGGATATGCCGAAAATTAATTCCTAACCGAAAATGTTGCAGCTAATAAATTTGGAAAAAAAAATTGACCCGACCCCTTGCTACGCAGTGTGAATCCTTGCAAATTCCACTAGTCTTAAATCGCAGGGAAATTAATTACAACGTCTTGCAAAGTATCAGACGATTTAATGAAACAAGATTTAAATTTAAAAATAAATAAATAATTTATCACTTTTTTCTAGGGTCAACCAGATAAAATACCGGGAATCGGTTCAAGTCGCAACGGATTTGACGCCTCAGTGTCAAGTTCTGAAGAAGTTCACTCAAGATGGTCTGCATTCAGGCCTGTGGGCCCTCGCGCGCCTTTATTGCCTGCGCTCGTGATGGGCAGAGTTTGTGGATCTGAATGGCTCGTACCGTTACCAGCACTGCCAGCACTCTCAGCCCCATTACTCCTACCCTTACAGCATCCACATGCGCCTCAAGCACCATGCAATCCTTGCACTCCTGACTGCAGGCAGTGCAATCATCGCTAAATAACAATTAGCATTTACCTACTATAAGCTTAATAACTCTAGTCGCAGTAGTTCGGTTGCTAGTCTGGTTGACCGGACTACTGGAATTTAAGAGCAGCAGTAGTCCGGTCAACCGGACTATCAACCGAACTATTGCGACTAGAGGGCGTAATAAATCTAATTTATTATCTCTGTGCCAAAGTTTGTGCTCACTATGTTATTTTGCCGCCAAAGAGTTTTGTACTTAGCTTTTCGTGTACTAATTGTAAGTAATTGTTATTATTATTATTAAATCTTATGTTTAAAATACGTTATGCTTTTAATTATCGTTCCTAAATGAGTTGCTAAGTTAAATCCACAAGGGGCCATACGTTGATTTTTTTAACTAGGATACGTTCATTTCACTTAACCTTACCTGATGGTAAGCTGGTAGGCAAAGTCTTAGTAAAGAGGGAGGGAGAGAGGGTAATAAATGAATAGACCCTAAGTAGAAAGAAGTACAAAGAATAAGTCATATAAGATTAAATCGAATAACTAAAAGGCGACCCTCCGTGCCAGAGGATATTGTGGTTATCAATTAAGAATGCGACAATGAGGATTAATTTCTATGGTACTTTCTCAGGTAAGGCACAAAATTTCTTATTACATAGGCACGATTTATATTCATCTACAAAGGTGGTACAATAGACGAAAAAATACAGTTCTTTCATATTTAGTTAAGTATGGACAATATCTGATCTGGATATTATCCATACTTAACATTTATGGATCGACTAATACGCAGGAGGCACGGGTTCGAAACCGCTCAGTGCAAACCTTTGTATACATGGATATTTTTTTTGTTTGCACTGGTCTGGTCGTGCCTCGAAGAGCATGTTAATTCGTAGGTCCCGTTAGTCGTAAAATTTCAACAAGTGGTCTAACTGCAGTACTTTTATATCGGTTGTGGGGGACAGATGGCAGGCGCTCCTAGGTGAGAGCATCAGATGCGACCGGGATGAACGCAAGGATGACGACGAACATCTAATCAGGATCTCCTATCTAATTTGAATCTGGATCTAATCTAAACTGTATATTATCTAAAGCTTTAAAAATCTTGATCCAGGTCCCGCAATGCGGTTCGCAAATTACCAGCGCACTCTCCTGAGACTTTACCTACCGCTTACCATCAAGCGAAATGACGTGAATTGACGTGCCACAATTAAAAAATAAAAAATTTATGGGAACCTATTCCCAGGATAAAAAGCCTGGGTATGTGTTATTTCAGACTTACCTAATACAGCCAAATACATTCAGTCGTTCAGTGTGATAGAATAACAAACATTCAAAAATCTTCACAATCAGTCCCGTTTGTAATACTCCCGTTGGTATTAATAGGATTGCAGACCTTGGCTTAAACATCGACGTCAAGTCCATTCTACATTTGAAAGGTCGAGTGAAGAGCAGAATTACCATACAATGAATTAGTGATTCCAATGTGCTTAGGTATACTTACGTATTATGAAAATACGGAGCGAAAATATACAAGGAACTTCGCTAAGAAATTCAAATCTTCTTACTATAATGTTTCAGTACATATTCATTGTTTTTATATTTTTGAATATAGTGTGTGATATTAATTACGTGACAAGAACTATTATCTCAGTTTTAAGCGGTCGGTTATACCAACGAAAGTATTCTTTAAATGAAACCACGACGATGTATGGTAAGTAGTATCTTGTACCTACTTAGAGGTTTCTTACAAGTTTTGTATGAGAAAAGATATTGGGGGAGGGGGAGGAGCCCACCACTCAGGCAGCTAAGGACACCTCCACGAGGAAGTCAGCGGGTGTGGTTATGTCGGCCTCCAACTGACTAAAACCCCGAGGGACGTATACCTTCGGGGTATATCAGTTGCCGTATACTTCATTTGTTTAGGTACTTAAATAAATGTAAACAATCTTGTGGCAACTTTTTATAAAAACACATGTTAAACATTTAAACTGGGCTAAATAACTGACTAACTAGTAGTTCGGTACAGGTTTTTAATCTTCAAAATGCGTTATTAAGCAGAAAAGTATTTTTATACTTAGTTTTTAGACAAAACATTTTAAAAAGGCACACTAAGATTGTTTACGTTATGTATCTAAACAATGAACTATAGTTTCTGGTATATACCTCACGACCTGGGTGAGAGAGAATAAGTGCCAGTGAGCAATTGGTGGCCAAGCACTAGACTCTCAGAGGTGGTTCCGAATGTAAACCTTCTAGCACGTTAATAGCACAGTCTAAATAAAGATTTCTTTACCAGCGGAATAGTAATTCTCAGAGTCCTTATTGATTTTAGTCCGCTCGATCCGACAGTTTTACCGTTTTACCGAGTTTTACCGAGTATTTTAAAGTAACGAATTGTGTCAAAGCTATCAACGTCTATGTCCATTGAAATTGAATAAGTACTTACATAGTTGCCATGCAATTATGCAAATAAATTAAAATATATTAGTTATATTTTCACAATTGCATGAAAACTATGTACTTATTCAATTTCAATGGAAATAGGCGTTGATAGCTGTGACACAATTATATATTACAGCCATGTGTGAATTCTACAGCTTCACGTCTATAAAAATCCTTGCACTAGGTGTTTTACGTTGTATGTGTGTCAGCATTGATTTAATTTTTTTTTGATAAACTCACGCCTTTATCCCCGAAGGGGTGGGCAGAGTTGCTAGCACCCACATTTTGCCAGTATGTTTAGGTCCCAATGTAACAGGTGGCGATCCTATTGCCATTAACCGGGCACTTGTAAGCTTGTAACACACATAACTTCGAAAAGAATCGAAAAGTCATTGGTGTGTGCCATGGTAACCTGGGATCGAACTCGAGACATCGTCTCAGCAGTCTATTACCCAAACCACTAGGCTACCCGGACTTTCCTTGATTTAATATTGTTACTTGTGTAGGTATTATAAGAAGCATCTGTGAAGTGGAGGTAGTAAACGCGACTGCACATGATTATTAATAACCGCGGTATTCTGTAGGTAGAGTCTAGGTACTTCCCCAGTTGGACTGATCAATTGGGACGGGATATATCGTTCTACCTCCTTCTAAATATTAATAAATAAATAAATATTCTAGGACAATTTTCACAACGTCACGTAGACCCATGGTAAGCGTAGTTTAAGGGCCCAGATTGCCCAGACGCAACATCGATTTCGCGCGACCGCAGCGCTACTGTTTACTGAAACAACCGACCGGGGCGGGTGAATGACCCAGAGAGAGCCACCTTTTTGTATTCTACTTACCTAAAATTCCAACTATGTATTTATTTGTAATTTTACTACCACAGTTTATTCTTATTTCGTAAAATATTCATTCAATAACATAATTGCAAATTCAGTAGCAAGTACGGTCGAAATAACATCGACCCTTTCCTCGCTACTGTTTATCTATACGCAAGGATATGTGCCTATTGGATAAACTCAAATAATTACTTACTATTTGTTTACGATCACCTTGATATCTTAAAAATCTCCTAGGGTTTTACAAAAAAATATCAATAAATGAAACACAAGTATAAAAATGATTCATATAATTTAAAAGTAGGTAAACAATAACAAATATGAGTCGCCAAGCGTGCTAGGGTTGTGCAAAAATTTGTAAAACAAGTTTATAAATTATTAATATACAAATTAAAAGTAAGTAAACAATAACAAAATTTGAGTTCAAAATTCTAATGTTTAAAGTTGTTTAAATAAATTACTGAATAAATTCTGATTTCTGCTAATTTGATTATAAAATCAATTGCTATTGCAAAACCTATCAGAATGAAAATGTTACCAGATGCCCGATTCACGTAATAAAAACCGTAGCGTGGTGACTTCAAAATGTCACTTTGTTTATTTGCAAACAAACCCTTTTAACCGACTTAAAAAAAGAGGAAGATTCTCAATTCGCTGTATTTTTAAACCGATTTTGATGATTCTTTACACCAACTAATACTTGGTAACTCTTCAAAATTGTATAAGAATTGTACAGTAATTGATTTATGACAATCCAAGACTAGATAAGTAAGTGCGTTTAAAACAGAAAACCATAAGGCGATTTCTAAGTTAAAACAACTTTTGGATGCACGTGTTCATCTCCATTTGCTCCTTCCAAAATTTGACACTGACACTGCTTACTCTGCTTCTTCCTTGACAGCTTCTGCCATGGATTGTGCTCCTGTCTTTTCCCATCAATCGCAAACCGTATTATAAATTTCATTATATAATGAAGGTGACATAATTGGTAGGGCAGTTAATGTTTTTAACTGAAAGTAGCTCCCACCAGATGATATGATACCAGATACAATTTGATGATTCACTTCCATGCTATCTTCTTCCTTTCAACCAAACACACAGTAAATTTCATATTACACATACTAATTACACATACATTTCATGATGAGTTTTGAGTCCCGACCAACTTTTACTTCACCTATTATACTGAGGATACAATCCATTGGACCGCGGTCCCCTATGGCCTGAACAGCTTTAAAAAAAAAAGAAATATCTGCTACTCTACGCCCAACTTCCACTTCAACCACCTTTCCTTCTTGACGGTTTTCAATTACTAGTTCCTGTAAAGAAAGATAATGGCTTGATTGTTTTTTTATAAAAAATAATAAATAAAGAATGGGCCAAATTTCTTCAAACATAGCTAAGAAGTCCCTTAGAATACATCTTTGAAACATATAGATCAAAAACATAAACGTTTTGTATAAAATGTAAAGTCGGTTTAGGATAATAATTTTACGGGATAACATTATAATATTATTCTCCATCGCTTGTTCCATGCTCTTGCTTGACCCTAACGTGACATAATGTGACACTTTTTCGTGCATGTTGCCTTTGTTCATCGATTTATAAGACATTATCACGTCAAAAAATAAATAAATCTGACTACATATATTATAAATTTCCTTTACGCTATAGGTGTTGGTTTTTTATGACGTCACCTACTCTATGTCACTCGGGCTTAGAAGACAATTCTAATGATTCTAAAATCATCAAAATCGGTTAAATAAATATTATTTATTATACCTACATACATAAAATATGGGATTTTAACGAGAATTTTCTTTTGAGAACTATTTAGGTACTAATGTGTTTGTCACCCAATGAAAATAATAAATATTGCAAGAAAAAAATCTATAGGTACTGGGATTTTGTCTTCGCCCATCACTAACTAGGTAGTTCGTTTGTGTCTCCCAATGAAAATAGTAAATATTGCAAGAAAAAAATCTATAGGTACTGAGATTTTGTCTTCGCCCATCACTAACTAGGTAGTTCGTTTGTGTCTCCCAATGAAAATAATAAATATTGCAAGAAAAAAATCTATAGGTACTGAGATTTTGTCTTCGCCCATCACTAACTAGGTAGTTCGTTTGTGTCTCCCAATGAAAATAATAAATATTGCAAGAAAAAAATCTATAGGTACTGAGATTTTGTCTTCGCCCATCACTAACTAGGTAGTTCGTTTGTGTCTCCCAATGAAAATAATAAATATTGCAAGAAAAAAATCTATAGGTACTGAGATTTTGTCTTCGCCCATCACTAACTAGGTAGTTCGTTTGTGTCTCCCAATGAAAATAATAAATATTGCAAGAAAAAAATCTATAGGTACTGAGATTTTGTCTTCGCCCATCACTAACTAGGTAGTTCGTTTGTGTCTCCCAATGAAAATAATAAATATTGCAAGAAAAAAATCTATAGGTACTGAGATTTTGTCTTCGCCCATCACTAACTAGGTAGTTCGTTTGTGTCTCCCAATGAAAATAATAAATATTGCAAGAAAAAAATCTATAGGTACTGAGATTTTGTCTTCGCCCATCACTAACTAAGTAGTTGGTTTGTTTGTTTATGTAACAAGTCTAATTACGTATAACAACTTACCTCTATACAGCGCGTAGCAGTGTTGCTCGGAGTCTCGGCCTGAAGGTTTTCTTTATTTTCAATACTGGAAATATTAATCATCAATAGTATCCACTTTTATTTATTTTGTAATTTTTGTACAACCCTAACCCTAACCAGACTCTAGGCGCGGTGCGCCGCGCGCGTCTTTGACGGCAGCGAAGTATGTACGCCCATGCTATTTCAGATAGGAAACATACCTACTTCCACAATCTGATATTTAGACAATATGATGAACATGAAAACGAATATTTAACTATATTATGTAATAAAATTAATTATTATGAGAATATTCCTATAGAAATCGACTTTATTACTTATAATACAAACCAATATTTACATGCAACAACAACAACAAATGCGAATATATTATTATTAGTACTTAGACATGATAAAGCACTCAAATAAAACTAGAATTTTTACATGACACTTTCACACAAATCTCGTAATTTTTTTCCTCGGTATTTATACCTACTTTACAAGGTTCATAAAATAACCTCCTCAACAAACTACGTACCTATCTAAATAATTTTGTATTTTTTACGATTTATATCTAGTTCCATCATGGTTTTCTTCCAGACATTCATTATATCGGTACTTCCTACTTACTAAAAGTGAATTAGTTATAAAAATGTTATACTTACAGTTTTTCACAAAAAACACAAATTCACAACACGTAATATTGCTAGCGCATCCGACAGGCGTGGTGTCACCTTGAACCATAAAAACGTACTGCCGATCAGTAGCGATGCGGGTTACTAAATCATAATATCGGGATGCGCGTGATTTTTCATACATTTTTCTATGGAGAATTTACGTAGAACATATCTAGATTTTAGGGCTTTAAAAGAGGAAGTCTTTGTTTGTAAAGGTACAAAAAAAAGTACATAGGTTTAAGTATTGGTTTCTTCAGTGTTCAAAAAGTGTTTCTTTTTATCAATTTGTGTTGATTTATTGGGTAATATTTGAAAAATACGAAGGCATGTTTTTGCATTTTTGTCAAATTTTGTGCGTTTGTTGACGTTTATTATAGGTATAGCAATTATTAGGTTTTAAGGATTTAATATAAGACTAACATATATTTTGGTCTTTGATTGTAATATATACAAATTATCATTGATATCAATCATATCTAAATAAGTTAAATATGAAAAATCGTAACACTCTTTTCGGTGATTTTCACGATCTGGGCCCTTAACTAACTTGTGGAATGGGTTCTAGAATGCGGATAAACATACTTAGATACTTTTTTGTAAATACATATATATTATATTCATTTTCATGCACACAAATATTTGCATTGACCGGGAATCGAGCCCACGTCTCCTGCGTAGCAGTCGCATTTACTACCGCCATGCCACGGAGGTCGTCGGAAGTTCTGAAGAAAATCGTCAAACACCTAATTTAAGACTTTCTCTGCACAGGTATTTGTACTTTCCAAGACTGTGATATAACATTCAAGCACATGAGAATAGCCAGGCTACTCAGAGATCTCGACTTTGCAAGGTACCATTTTTATGAAAGAACTGGTATATACCGCAAAAGTCAAGAGTTAAGGATTAAATCTTTGCAAGGCTGCACTCTCACTGCAACTAATAATCCAGTTCCTCTGTTCGGGCTGTATAAGATAAATACGAAGGTAACTTATCCATTTTAGTAGACACTTAGGTAGATATTTGCATATTTTTAAGATGTCTTCACTGACTGGTCAAGTAAGTAGTGGATAAAAATTCTGATCCAAAGGTGTTTCTGCCACTATTGTGACGAATATCTTTTATTTTTACGGGAAAACCTCCCACTTAACTGAATCGATCGATTTGGTGGACGTAGTTCTGACTTGTTCAAATGTTACTCAAAATGCACTTTGCTTATCTAGGATCCTCTACTATTACGAGTATATCCTGACAATAATTACACCCACTGAAAAAAAATCTGTTTTTAGATACTATTAGATTAGAAATTAGGGTAATTTCTATTTAAGTATATTTATAAACAACATGAAAATCTATCATGTTGTATAGGTACTGTAATATTATTCATTAATTCCGTCCTAAGCAGCATAACCGATTTTGCTGAAATTTCGTGAAAACTCCAAGCTTATTTCACGGAATTATAATATTATTATAGTTGACATTCACAATGGGTATGTTGTTAACTACTTTTTTCTCGAAAAATCATCACTGGATAATTATAATGAACTGCTAAAGGCTAATGTGAAATATTCTTACATAGTTATTCTTCTTCTTCTGTCGAGTCGACGGCATTTTTGAGTAGCCATCGTGGTGTAGTATGTTGTTTCACGGCAGCACCGCTATAGTTATGAAGATATTTGATTTAGAAAATTCAATTTCTCAAGACCCTCGAAAACAGTGCGTGCAAAAAGTGCAATGAAAGAGAATATTACATTTATCCCGGTCTGCGTTTTTGTTATACTTACGTGTATTGCAATGCAATTTTTTTTAAGTAAAATGAAGATATTAATCAGTATTTGGTAGGATCTGACGACCTTGGTGACCTCCCAATTCATTGTTTCTTTAGTCGGCAATTAGGTTTTTCCTCCGCCTGCAAAATCGGTTCAGTAGATAAAGAAAATACACCTGTAAGTATTGAATGAATGAACTGGATTGAATGAATGAGTATACACCACAATTCACAAAAATTTTCTCTTTAGGTATAATAACAGTAGGTAGGTACAAATATAATAATTTTACATTAATAAAAGAAACCTCTCAATTTTCAGCTCGTTTACTGGGATGATCGGTCATTGTTTTTAGAACACGAAGTGATTACTCTATCTGATGGGAAAATACGTTCCATCCTAATATCTCGTCAGCATGCAATAGGACGAAATGGAGATTCAACCGAGGCTCTTCTTGCGGGTTTGCCTGGATCAGACGTTAAGCCCTCCTGTCCTGAATATATTCAGCACTGGTTACATAGCATGCGAATATCTAGCTCTAAGTTAAAAAAATAAAAATGTAATATTTAGAAGTACGTCGTAGTTTGTTTGTTAAGGAATGTCATTATTTCTATCATTATTTTAACGTTGTCATTATGGAAGTACTTAATTGAACGTAAATCTAGTCATTTGATTGGATGCCAGCTATTAACGAATGCGCTTAGGCATATATTTAACTGATTAATTTACTAGATGAAATGTGATATATTTAGTCAATATGTTTCAAAAATTGAATTGATTCAAAAATTTAAAATTTATAAGGGATTATTGTATTATTGTAGAATTCTTTGAATTTTTTTTACTAAATAATTGACATAGGTACCTATACCTACTCCGTAAAAAAAAATCTAGATAGTGGGTCGCTTTGAAGCACAATAACTTTCTTTAACCAATAAACTAATGTCGCGTATATTAGGTACAAAATATCATTATATCCTTGACGTTTAGTTTAGACTATGAAATTTTATTTTTCATATTCTCTTCAACTAACTTAAAACTATGTGCGAACTGTGATTACATAATAGCCTCGTCGCTGTCAAAAGGTCAGTGACTTCATATTTGAGTTAACTTGACCTTGTTGTATAATCCCACATACGTACGTACTATACTTTCCATCCCGCAATGTCATACAACTTTAGCAGTAAATTTATACCGTCTCGTTCTCACTCAAGGAGTTCATGGTAAGTAAGACAAAGATAGATAATGTATACTTATTACTGTCTTAGTTGTGCATAGTGAGTTTGCTTAACTTAAAAGAACAAGTTAGTTGAAGTTAGTAATAGTTTTGCTTCTATAGTGTTTTCACCGTAGTCCTATTTGTTTGTTAAAACGAATTGTTATTTAAATTAATAAGTATGTACTGTATTATAGTGTCTGTTATAGCTCTAGCGTATATATTCTGGGATGTGAATTACTTCCTGAGGATAGCTTTCACCATAGGAATTGGCAGACTATTTCAAAAGAAATGCGGCGTTAACGACACGACAACTATTTACGGTAAGTCTGAATTATGATTTGAATTGTTAATATAAAGTAGTATATTAAATTACTTATAAAATAACTATTTCTAGTTTCTTTCGGTGCGTACCTACTATGAATTTTTAATAATCGGCTAGAACCCAACATTATTAATTTTATCTTTGGACCGCTTTAATTTACATTCAATAGGTACCTTTAAAGTTATAGTCATGGGGCCTTACCAAAGTAATATTATTTCAATATAGCTTTACTTTCACAGTGTCATTGTCGGATCGTGGTCGTTTTTCGATATTTTGTAAACTGTATCTTATAAGGCACGTGTAAAAGCTGACTACAGTAAGAGATATTGTTTGACCTATTTTAAACATTTATAACACTAGTATCCTGATTATCTTGACAGACGCTGACGGATCTCACTATGGAAAAGTAAGATTGAAACAATATTACTTTTAAACTTTAAAAAGGTGGTGATGAGATCCCATGGTCAGAAGACCGGGTATAATTTATTAGACTTGTTGGTCTTGGTAGACTGATATTTGTAATTAAGTGTAGGAAAAATACACCGTGTAATAAATAGACGCTAGACCCTGGTGTAATCCGATGTGACGTTTTAAATCGGTTTATTTTATTACACCTACTCGTACTAATATAGGTAGGTACATACCTACCGTTATTTTAATTGCAATAAAATCTTTCTGATCTGATTTGAAAACTATTTCCAATTTAAAAATTTTATGTGTTTCAGACATAAAATGTTACGTTTGGTTAAATATAATGCAATAACATGATTATTTCAATTTTTCTCCAAAACTTGAGGTTAGGTATATGAAATAGTGTAGATACAAAAATTGTATATCTTTTTATTACCTCTAGCTTTGCCATTTATCTCTTTCAATAGGACTTACAGTTTTGCTAGAAATCGAAATTTCCCACTTCCCGAACTCAGATCGCCCCATTTTAAATTTTGATCAAATTCGCGTCTTTTTCCAATAGGTATCATCATACTATTTTGTTTCAAAAGGACCCCAGACTAAAAACAATTACCCGAGGAGGCCTTCGCAGGCCCTGGGTCAGCCAGGGCGTGAGGGATATGCCAGAGGCTACCTCACCCTCGGCAACTGTTAGCCCAAGACGTTTTATTCAGGTCGAGTCCGAAATAACCGTGCTCGCTGACTTCGGCCTGGGTATCCGTGGTTATTTCCGCACGGAAAAGAAATTACGAATGTAAAAATCCACACATTATTCCATCACACCGAGAACACGGTTTCGTCTTCGGCCAAAAGCCAGACAACAAAATTATTAACAGATGCCTGTATCTACCTACATCGTAAATGGTCGTATGTTTAAAACGTCATATATTTACGGTGATGATATTTACAAACTATCACATATTGTATAATAACAATCATTGTTAGTTTGCTGATGCAATTGTGATACTTTCCAGTACAGGATGTTCTCAAATCTATATTCAACTAGCTAATGCCCGCGCCTCCCCCGGGTTGAGTTTTAATTCCGTTCCCGCAACCCATGGAAATCTATTTTCAGGATAAACAGTAGCCTATATATTATTACAGATTCATTATTATTCAAAATCTTAACAAATCTACATATTAACTATTTGTAGGAAATATGATAAGTACCTATTTGTAGAAATAATAATATTGCACGCCTCTTTAGATGTAAGCTATATGGAGACCATCTTAAATATGGTTAACTATCTAAGTCAAGAACGATTGTAGATATTTCGCTGACTCGATTAAAGTTCACTTGACAAGTAGGCTTAACGACCACACAAAACTGATTCAACTCCATCCAGTGTTGTCATGACCATAATTATATAGGTATGTACATTACCTTTAAGTATTCTCGTTTCTGTATGAAGCAGACTTTGATCCTTACAATACAGTGTTGTAAAATAATATCTAAGTATATAAGTAAGTAGGTTTGTAGATTAGTCAATATCCATAGATGATAACAACTCGAAATTGTAAGATTAAATAGAATTATTGAGTGAAGACCGCGACAAGATAAACAAAAGGATGCTGCCTTGCCAGAAGAACTGACGAGCTCAAGAAGGTGGCTGAAGTGAACTAGATGCAGAGGCCAGAGGATCGAGAGAAATGGTATATGTTGGGAGAAGTTCTTGTCCAGCCGTGGACTGCGATAGGCTAATTGATTGATTGATTTATGGAAGAATAGGAAGAAATATTTACTGTCTGTAGTGAGAAACACATTTTAGACATTGTAAATTTGTTTCGATACCTACTTACCTATTTCATTTCCATTCAGAGTTCATAGGGTTAAATTATAATAAAATTCTACGTTCAATATACAAGTTACGATATTGCTTTATAGACACATTCTTGGTTTTTACTTTTTTGAACTCTTTTTGATTAGTTAATGTTTAAGAACACTCTGTATAAGAATTGAGTGTTGATTCCGTGGTGTTTACTTTTTAGTTCTAATGTTATCCTTGTCGCATCATAATACTTTTAGGGGTTATATAAAGAGCTACGTAGATGTACAACACATTATGTAATTTAGTACCTATTCATTGAAACAAGTTCAAAAAATTATAGCAAGAAAATACTACAGAACTCAGTGTTTATACTGTTCGTAATAAATTGTGATAATCCCTTGCCTTGTGATAAACTTTATCGGAACGCCAAACCCAGTGACATCAAAAACTTGTTTCTAGTATTTTGATAATTAATTTATGTGTACCTAGATATTTATTGTAGTTACATTATTGCTTACTACTTTTCGTTGTTATTAAATATCATGCGATTTAACCATAGCATCCATACCTTTAATTGATCTCTCTTCTTGTCGGCAACAAGGCAAATCTCTGAAAACTATTGACTTAATTTCTTTATCACGATGGTTACTGGAATGTAAGTTATGACCTTTTTTAAGCTGGTATTAGTATTTTTTTTCATAATAAAAAAAATAAATCTGACTACCATACCCGGTGTCCCCTAGTTTGTAGATGTCTCTCTAATAAGCGATCCTGGGACACATGGATTTCCGATGGATACGTATTCGTACGATCTATCCATCTATTCAAATATCGATACCTCCTACCGATCTATTGATAATTTGAAATTCACATATATAATGAGGTCTTAAGAATGAGGCCGGGTTTAGGTGTAAAATTAGAAGTAGTAGTAGTAGTAAAATTAGTAGTAGTCCCTTCCGGACGACGGAAAAGATCAATGTGGGCAATTTACCACTAAATCCGTTTAGCTATTTCTTTGTTGTGAAGAATGTACTCGCAATCAATAAAACTTCGTTTTTTTTGTCTAATAAGATTGAACAAGGTGTGAAAAAAGTAACGTTAGGTATTGCTATCACAAAAATACTTCAGAAGAAAAAAGTAGACATTTTAAGTTGGTAACATGTGCATTATGTTTTCAATATGAAAAAGTTATTTGATAGTAACTAAATTGGTCAACTAAGTACCTATCTACACATTATGACGTATTGAATCAACAAACTTATGTTAAATACATAGGTACAATACCTATGTTAATGAAGCATAAACAATTCACAATTTATGATTTCTTTGCAGAATTTTATTGGCGGGTGCATTTGTTGGCTACGGTTTATATATGTTACTTGACCATATGGGTGAGCTAGTAAAAGCTCAAAATACATTAGTATTGACAGTGGATCCTGTAACGACCGATGGTCCGTAGTCCATTTTCAGTGAACTGGAGTAGGTACGAGTATCTACCTACTGAGTATATCATTGAGTACAGTGGAATGGAATGAAATAGTCAAAATAGACTGAGTGAGATTGAAAACTGATCAATTTTACCTATATATAGGTACAAATATACCTAAGTATAAGTATTATTAGTAAGTCAACATCACGGAATCAATTAAATCAGTACAATTTATTGGAATTGAAGTTATTCGGGAAGATGGGTGTTTTATTTGGGTACTTACTTATCTGGACACAAAAAGACTTAAGTTCGAGAAAGAAACATTAGCGATATTGTACAAGACGCTATGTTATTTTCATATAAAATGTATTGTCGTGAGATTTTCTTGAGTTTATGTTCAAATAGATAGGTAGAAATTAGTAAATGTTCATTGTTTTTTATTATCAATAAATAAATTTACGGAATTACTGAAATTATTACATACTTATTACATGATATTACCTGGGTATAAGGTTGCCTGGAAGAGATCGCCTTTGGCGATAAGGCCGCCCATTGTACATGCAACTTTACATTTACTACTGTACCGCTAACATTGTTCTAAGGTGTACAATAAAGAATTATCCATATATCTATCTATCTATTAAATTATTAAAAATGAATTATTAAATGATATTACATATTATATTAGTACTTAACCCTTCAGTGCTCAACTATGGGGGTAAAAGTCTAAACTAACAAATAGTACCTAATCTTGAAAAGTGAAGGTAAATCTATGAGGTTTATTAGGCCTACGACAAAGTAGGTACATGCACTACCTGGTGGCACTGGTGATCATTCACTATTAGGTACCTATTACTCAGGGTGATTTTCGAGTAGGTAATAATCGTTGAATATCTAAATGTAAAAAAATAAGTGTGTAGAGTAATAGTAAATAATATATTCAGTAAATTTATTCAAAAAAAAACTAATACATCGGAGAACGTAATAAAAATTGCATCATTTAGTACTAGCATTTACTGATTATTTACTTCAATCAATTAATTAGGATATTGGAATGCCCGCTGGTTATATGCATCTTCCAATATGCATCATAGCTCCCGATCCTCCGCACTCTACACCCACTCCCACTACACCCAGTTTGTCCAAGCCGCCTCGGTTCACCAGTCACCTGGCTAAGGGGCTTATTTCATTTATTATCATAGTAATATTAGTCATTATGTAATAGTCCACTTTACGAGGAATGTCCTCTGACCTGCAAAACCTGTAGGTACCCTGTACTAATATTCTGCATTTATAGCAGTGTGGCAGGTGAGGTTAACTTTTGTACTGCCAGCGCAGGAGACAAATTGGCCAAAACCTCTCCAGTTAGCTCTGGCAAAGTTTATTACTATACGCGGTGTCTTGTAGAGTGGAGGTAATTCCACAGTCGGATTGCTCGTCCGACCTTCGTTATCTCCACGCGGACGACGTCACATAAAAAGCTAGTTAACAAAAAAAAATTTGAACACTAAAAATCCTGAAATATCATATTTATTGTAACATAACATCACATAATGAGCCTATATCCCCGAAGGGGTAGGTAGAGGTGCTAGCACCCACGTTTCCCCAGTTTATGTTTAGGTCCTAATGAAATAGGTGGCGAGCCTATTACCATTAACCGGGCACTTATAAACCCGCGATAAATACACACAACTTTGAAAAGCAGCAATTCATACCACTAGGCTACCGCGGTTATGTATATATTTATTGTGTTTCATTTTATTGCTTCTGTGTTTCAGGTTTCTGCACGACTCAAGATGTTGATATCTTCTTACAACACATGAACAACGCACGCTATGTCAGAGAGCTGGATTTCGCAAGATTTCACTTTTATGATCGTACTGGAATGTATGCTAATATCATTGCAGTAAACGGTCATGCATTACAAGGTGCTTCCAGTATTCGTTACAGAAGGACCATTCCTATATTCACTGCATACAAGGTCGAAACAAAGGTAAATTTAAAAAAATTGCACAAATACTACTGGCAATTAAGAATATTATAGATGAGACCTCATCTAACTATGTAAGTCAATCTCACCTGCATTTTAGTAATTCTGATTGACGCATGAGACTATGGTGCAAGCCTTCCACTCAGGAATGGAATGTCTGACCGTAATGACTTGCATTTTTCGTGTAGTGACTATTATCTTGCCTTCACGCAGCATTGCAGTCAGACCACTTATTAGACTTTAGGACTTCAACTTCCCGTAACGATTGCCATTGATGTTCGTATGGCAACCGGATCCGGCTTAACATGCTCTCAGAAGAATATACCATATTAAGGTATAAAAATATTTTCACTGAGCGGGGATTAAACGCGTGCCCACTACTTATCGGTTGTGTTAACCATCGCCACGTCACAGAGCTTGTTTGAACTTCTTGAAATAATTGTAACACTATGTTACTAAGTCAATATCGTCGCCAGCAACTGGTCCATCATTAAAATCCAGGCATTAAATACATTTTTTTTTTATTACAGCTGGTGTACTGGGAAGAGAAAACTTTGTTCATCGAGCAAAAGTTTATCACATTAAGGGACGGCTTTGTACGCGCAGTCGTGCTATCTCGACAGAATCTCCTCAACGTAGACACACAGACGCTATTCAAAGGAATTCCAGGCCATGATCAAAAACCGGAGGCCCCTGAAGAAATCAAACATTGGCTTCAAGCCATAGAAATATCTAGTGCTAGATTAAGAAAGAAGGATTAATTAATTTTTATACACTTTATTTAAATTATTGTTTCAAATGTTATTTATCATTTTAACGTAAATTATAACGGTTGAGGATATTTATAAATGTGTTTTTGTTTCAGAGGTGTTGAAATACACACAATGTTAGTAATTATGTAATACATACTACACGCTGATGAGAAACAGCGGGAGAATATTGTATCACAAATAGGTTAAACATTTTTTTAGGAACAAATAATTTGGAATGAAAACCAGTTACTAAAGCAACAAATAAAAGTAGTAGGTACTTAGGTAATGTAATAAAGTCGGGTTCTCGCGGTATAATTAAATGAGGTAATTGAATAAAATACGGTAATGCAGTTTCATTGATCGTGGTTTATATCATTAGTGGACACGATCCTTTTGCCTGGGAGAAACAATGCCAATTGAAAAGAAAACACGTGACATGGGAATTAGCAGCTGGTAATAATCAGATGTATGAAGCCCCACCAAGAGTCAAGTCAATGCGAATGGATCAATGTAAATTGCAGATGGGTGGATGAGACACTGGTGCATTTTTTCCTATCGGAAAGGCAATCGCTACCATAAAAGTAGAATAGTAAATGTAAAGTAGGAGACATAAACAGGAGTAACCTAGACATAAACCACAGACTTTCCAAATCACCCACCTGATGGGAAGCTGTTATCGGTGCCTTTGCACGTGTGCATCACATCAGGGGCTTCACACTTGCACTGCCGAACCTGCACTAGCCTTCTCTACGCTTTCACTTCAAATAACTAGACTCATTTTTCATACATATAGATAGAAATTTCTGAATCACTGAAATTTAGATCCTAATCGTAAGTAATCCTAATCACAGACACAGATAATGATGTTTAAAAGTTGTGGTTTTGGTTTCTAACACTTGTATTTTTATTAAATAATGTTAAAAGTTTCCGATAAAACAGCTGGTGAAAAAACATCGGCAGGGTGGCAGACAGATGTATAATATTACATCAGTGCAGCACTCCGGCGCTTGTCACCGTACCGTGTAGTATTACTGTTTATACAACCTGCACTCTATAAACACGAATTTAGGGATTTGTGATATGTCTATTTTATCCTCGATGCATAGTATTCCAACTCTTATTTCCTAAGGGTATGGTTTGTATTCCTATAACAGAAATATCGGGCCCGAGTATAGCACCCTGTCGCGCTTGTGATAAATTAAATTATGTAGTTTACATAAAAAGATATAGGGAATGATCGAATTATCGAGTTAATTTTGAAGGGAGACAGAGGATCTAAATGTTTTGAAACATAAGTTATGCTCATGGATTCTCCGGAATAACGGAACGGAACTAATAATGAAGGAGTAATGGATAGATGTAGCCAGCGACAGGTTATGTAGGCACATAATCTTCAATATCATCACATTGGATTCGAGGCTTTTGCCTCAGAGCCTGGAGTTCGGTTACTCATTTTCATATTTTAATTTCATTTTGATTCTTAACGCAACTGCCTGTCTGACTGTCCAACGCTAAAAGAAAAGCCTACGTCAGAAGCTCGACGTCTCATCTCATTACGTGATACCTACGTTTGACTAAATAACGTGTCCAGGTGTAATACTGACTTCTGTTAATTAGACGACGAAGAGAAAAATAAACTACGTACTCCAGTATTAAAGTACATTTAGGTAATGTTAAAAAGCGTTTGATATTATTTCTAGCTCATTAGAGAGGTTTTGTGTTGTCAGTGGGAAAACCCAAATGACGACACAGAATGTCTCTATTCTTACAGGGGTTGCAGCACGAGTGTTATTCCTCAGGTGTTACACTAGCCCATAGGCCACGGTGACCACTTACCATCAGGTGGGCCGCGTGCGTGTCTGCGACCTAAGTTGTATAAAAAAAATGTGTTTGCCAAATTACAAATTTCACAAATTGTCACAGTATTAAAACTTTGTTTCAATACCTATAAATATTGTGGGTAACCATAGTCACAGACGGTGGCTGTGAATGAAGCGACGTGAGTTTTTTTGGTGCTCCTTAATTAGCCGAGCTACAGTGAGGAAGCTCCCGACCACACACGCATTGTGCACGACGACCACGTAATCTTAATCGTTGTGGGAAACTATTAGCTGAATATTTCTATGTATACGATACAAACGAAAGAGAATAATAACGACTACAACTGCTTTGACCGAACTTTAACGCCAGATATAAAAGTTATAAACCCAAACCCATTAGACTCTCAAACGTTCTGATGGACAGCATACGAGTAACCTCTGTGAGTGCTCTGTGGGTATACTGTTGACCTCGCGTCGATTGGAGGGAAGCGTGAAGACGTGGAAGGAGGCGTTTGACGTCTGAAGCTGAATGTGGTGAAGAACGAGTGGCGTTAAAATCCACAGATCTTACACATGTCCGCATAGACGATGACGAGGTCAAAGCATGGACACGGTCAAGTGCTAAGGAACAGTTCTACTCTTGACTGTGTGGCTTGAAATCAATGGTGTCATAATATGCGACCCAAAATTATCAGATAGATTGGAAGGGCAGGTTTATAAAACCATCATTATGCCTGTCCCCCTACATGGCTATAAAACGTGGCCGCTGCATATAAGCAGGATCTGCGTGTGACGGAGATGAAAATACTGTTGTGGATGTACGGAGCCACGCGGGGAATTCCCGCAATCGTGGTAGCTTAAAATGCAACGCATGTGCATTTACAGCAAAGTTATCTTCCTTCCTTCCCCTTCCCACTCTTCAGAGCACGCCACTGCTACTGCAGGACAGCCTCTATTCTCGGCATGGATGTTCGCTGCAAACTGAACAACAAAAAGTATACCGAGAGCATTTTCAAGACAGCATCGCGTGTATTCGGAGTCCTGAACAGAGTCTTGGAATTCCTCACCAGCTCATGTGTTACTTTTCCTACAGTCCCGGGTCCTGCGACTTTGCCTTCAGCTTACCATCAGGCGGGGTGAAGTCAAATTGACGTGTTCTAAATAAAATAAAATAAATGTGCACATGAAAGGTTGTAAAAATGTATTCACAAGCATTAAATGACATAGTAAACAAATATTTTCGTTTTCAGTGGTACGATAGTTATTATGCTTCATGGAAGTTTTATTTTTTAAAAGCTAACATTGCATCGTCGGTTGTAGTTACAGTAAATAAAAGGCTTCTGATGTATAATGATTGCTATTTGCTCAGTAAATTTTTCAATGTATGGCACAATGTGAAACATAAGTATTAATAGATAGTATTGAAACTACCTATATACCAGGGCAGTGTTCTCAAATATGATATAGTTATGTAAGGTGCAAGTACTAGGTATTATTGCTACATAGCTAGGTCGATCTAGCTCTACCGAGTATCTCTACTCGTTATATTGTAATTTTTTTTAAATATTCAAACTTTTTTCTTCTATATATACATAGTTTCTGTGTTGTGGTATTTGTTTTGCTATGGAAAAGACTCAGAGAATAAGTATGTAGGTATAAATATTAAGATAAACTTCTCCAAGTGTCAAAACCGAATATGCACACTAAAATCAAAGGTGGCGCTAACCGCGTGTGTCTTGTCGCACAACAATAACAAAATATCCATTAGCTTTAGTGGTTTCTGTTTAGCGTAGTTAACTCATAAAAAAATTAAATATCTGTTTTATCTGTTGATGCGTAAATGTAAACTATACCTATTTTGGTTCCGCGAAGAGTTATTCATCATTAATGCCCGAAGACCACTAACATTTTTTATCAATTAACTTCGTTGTGGGCATTTTAGTATTTGCCTACATATTCTAGAAATAAATTTCTTTTTAACTGTTTAATGACGGTTGTTAGATACTGTAAACAAAAGTAATGACAACAAATAGCAATTATAATAAAGTTTTCTTTTTGAATTCGAAAGCAAATAATGCAGGCTGATTATGTGTATACGAATGTTTGCGTTTTTACTATGGGTTTTGTATTCTAAAGCTCAGTAAAGAGTTCATCTTTAACAAAGGTTCTGCAATGGGATTTCCTTCATGACATTTCTTGAATATGTATGGTTAAGGTAGTAACCAACAAGTATATGGTCTACCTTGATCTCGGTCGTACTAATTGTCAACCATTGTCAAATCACAGACACTGTCAAGAATTTTTAGACTTTATTCATATAGGCGTAATGTTTAGAATTAAATGGCATATTGTAAGCGATTACCGTGGCACACGAACGCATCACTTACGTACTGCATATACAGAAGGGGGAAAGGAACTGGCGTCTTCGATGCATTCTGGGTAGAGATTGACCAATAGTCCAAGAAAATGTTTAGTTCTTAGGCTATCATTTAAATCTTGAGTAAATATCTATGAGTACTTACTTGTAATACAGGATCTTGCAACGCAAACCTGCTAAGTAACCACTTAGAACCGTTCTAAGGAATTCTAATTGATGTTTAAATTGCTGCCCGTACCTATTACGTATATTATAAAAGAGCAAGTTCTAGTTTAGTTGACGATAGACATTAAGTGTATTTGTATGATATCAATATCAGTACATAATGATGTTTCCAATGACACAACTGTTACCATTGGAGTTGCTATTTGAAACACTTATAAAAGAATATTTAGCAACATCTTATTGTATTTCGTTGGTATCAGATATACCTCTAGCCTTCCATTCATCTGGGCCTTTCACATACATAATTCCCATTGATGAAATATTTGTACAGCAGATACTAAATGTATCAGAGATGGGATGTTCAGACTATGTCGTGCATATGAGAGAGCCACAAAAATTCATGAGTGCTTTTGATAGAGTTGTTCATCTCGGAAAGGTTCGAAGAAGTGATAGAAAAATTATATTTTTACCTCATGATGAAAATTTTAACGATGAAAACTTGCCTTTAAAAATGTTTTCAATGAAAGAAAGTGCTTTTGTAGCGAATATGCTGATGGTTGTGAATTCTAATAAAAGTGATAAAGAATGTGTACTATTCGATCTAGTTACTCATACGTTTGTTGGCACTGATGATCAAGTTAATCTGCCGATTTACTTGAACCGTTGGAATTCTTGTGATAATACATTTGAAAACCAAGTGAATCTTTTCCCATTTGATATGAAAAACTTGCACGGGAAAACAGTAAAAGTAGCTTGTTTCACATACAAACCTTATGCTTTGTTAGATTTAGACACAGCTGTTGTACCGCTCGGCAGAGATGGTATCGAAGTAAGAATAGTTGATGAATTCTGCAGGTATGTTAGTTTTTGAATGTGAAATTGAACGTGATCTGATTTGGTGGAAATTTGTATTTAGGTACTTTTATTCGAAATTTAGGTGGATAAATTGTACGATTGAAATAGTTGATGAACAAATAGATGAATGGGGAGAAGTGTATGAAAACGAAACTGGTGGTATTGGCGTCATCGGTAGTGTTGTAGCTGACCGCGCAGATATGGGAATACGTAAGTGAAATACGAGACTATTACCTATAACATTGAAAATATGAATGAAAAATTGATATATATTGTGTTTATTTCATTATTAAGCTGCACTTTACTCTTGGTATGAAGAATGGAGAGTGTTAGACTTTTCGATTTCTGGAGTAAGAACAGCAATTACGTGCGTTGCTCCCTCACCCAGGTAAGTGGAATTTCTCAAATAATATTAGGTACCTTTTAATGGTAAATATTTTTTATAAATCTTTGTGCAGGTTGCTGTCAAGTTGGGAAATGCCTCTGATGCCTTTCACTTGGGCTTTATGGCTTGCGGTGATCTTCACTTTTGTTTACGCCTCTATTGGTCTCGGGATAGCTGCAGGACCTCATCCTTTTTTCACTGTGTTTGGAATGATGATTGCGCAAGTGGGTTGTAAAATATTGTTCATAATTAGATTACTTAAAACTGCACTAAAAATTATATAAATAACAGCACACATGTACTTTGTGGTTTAAAAATTTATTCACACGAACACGGTTCTTTTTAGCTAATATATAAGAATAAGAAAAGTTGAGGAGATAAAGACGGAAAGCGAGTCCCTTTTGATGCAGAAGATTTTAATATGTAGAAAGAGTTCTTAAGGACTAACTTCAAAACCGCTCTAAATGTCTTTCACAGTCTCAGTTTGACTTTGGTGCATCTTGGAAGATGCGAAGAGTCACCGGTTGGCTTCTAATAGTTGGATTAATTCTTGGTTGCGCTTATGGCGCTGGCCTTGCATCTACGTTCACTGTGCCTAAATACGAACCATCGATTGATACGGTGCAGGACATTGTGGACAGAGGCATGGAATGGGGCGCTACGCATGACGCTTGGATATTTTCACTTACATTGTCAACAGAAGTAAGGATTAAGGATATTTTGAAGCAATTAGTATGCTGTTTTATTAGGTATTAAATATGGGAAAAATGAAACCCAATGATGTGCAGTAGTCTCAGAAAGAATAAGATAGACGGAACGTACAGAATTAGCGAGTGAAGTTACATAAAGTAATACTAAAGTACGTACATAAGTAGCATGAGCAAGAGTGTGGGCGAAATGGTACTACTAATTTCGTTACTTCACGCTCAAGTTCTGTGCGTTCTTTCTTGACCAAGAGTCACGTCACAAAATGTATGTAGGTACTCTATACATCCGACCAGTACGAGTTTGAGGAACGGGGAACTTAGATCCAGTAAACATAGATTAACTATATAAAGCAATACACAGAAGGCGCTAAGATTTTTTTTCCAGGATGTGTCCAGATAACTCAGTTGGTCACTTTTTAGTATTTATTTTATTGAATCTTTTCAGCCTTTAGTGAAAAAATTGGTGAGTCAATTTCGTACGTATTCTTTCGATGAATTACAAAGAAAAAGTAAAACAAGAAGAATGGCCTTTAGTATTGAGAAATTACCGGCAGGTCAGTAACTTTTATACTTTAACTTTGACGGAGGTAGGACATGACGGTATCTCCCGTCCGGCATCTCCCGTCCTAATTGAGCAGTCCGACTGGGAAAGTACCTCCGCCCTACAGAATACCGCGGCTAATAATAACCTTGTGTTGTGTTTCCAGCGATGCGTAAGGTAGCCAGAGCTCACTGAAGAGGTTTTGTGTTATCATAGGGAAGAATGAGAAACCCTTCTTTGTCTTCTGCACTGACAGTACAGATACTCTCTTAACCATCTGCCCGCACCCCTTCCTCCCTCTTCTATTTATGGTTGACAGCACGAATGTGACACACCTGGTGTCGGAAACGTCTATAGGCCAAAGTAACATGGCGTGAAAAAGCATATGATGAGGCCCTCAAATGACCCAAAGGCGCCTGTAATTGTGACCATTCTTTCCTGAGACCTTTAATTTCATCATCAGGCGAGGTGAAGTCATATGACATAAGAAAATGTATCTAGATAGTAGTTCATTAGTTAAGGCCATTTTGCCATTATTTATCTATAATTTGCTAAGATAAATATTTGCCAAGCACTTACGTTGGTAATCACTCTTTACAGGTCATTTTGCTATTGGTGAATATTTATCGGCGGACGCTGTTCAGGACATGACGATTATGTTGGAAGATTTCTATTATGAACAATGTGTAATCATGCTAAGAAAGAGCTCACCTTATTCCGAAAAAATCAGTGAATTAATCGGTAGACTTCATCAGTCTGGTTTATTGCTGGCTTGGGAAACGAAGGTAGGTAATCGTCATACCTAATGCGTGATCAATATTCTATCTACCCTGCCCTTTGCTTTTGACCGAATTATTTGAGGTACCTACCTATTTAATTTGCTGTTTTCGTATATGATACGATCTCTTTGGAATCACGGTACTTATAGGTCGTAGACGGTAGCATAGGGTCCACTGACTTGAAGTTATACTACCTGGACTGGCTATCCCATTAAAATGACAACAACTTTTTGTGCCGATTTGAAGCGCCATCATCGAGTGTACTGAGAACTAATTAGATGCAAAATGACAGTATAGGTACTAACTGTCATTTTGCATATTATATTTTAGTTCTCAGTAGTACGCGGAATCGGAGTGTCTAGGGATGTCAAAAAATTAAATACAATAAAGCATCGATATTTAAAAAATATCAATATAGATATTGATATTTTATAATAGGTAAATGTCAAATCATAAGACATAATACTGGCGGGATCATAAGACTGCCATTCGGTGGCAGCGTGTCACGCTTGCACGGTACGTGCGCTCTATATACACACAGTCTCAAGTCACAGTTTCATCATACCCAATCTAGGCTGTATCTAGGTTATTCTAACATATCCAATAGGACTGTTTAGTTTGGATTTCGTTGGGTTTTTGAGCAGATTGCCAATAGTAAATAACACTGCTTTGATATACCTGCGATATACACATTGTTTAACAATATATCGCTGCTTTTCATGAATAACCGCACAATCCTAAATTTTGAAAATACTGGTTTATAACACAGCAAGATCCAAAATAGTCCTTATTTCATGCTCAGTAAGACTCACATTCATATCGGCAAAGCCGGCGCGTGGCGCGCCTAATATGTCATTATGTGATTGGTTCATTTACGATGTCATTTTTGTGCAACAACCGATATTCGCTAGTTGCTATTATTCTTTACACAAGGTCACAATAAATTTCTCGTGAATAATGTCATAATACTAAATAATTGAGTGATAGTTTAGTAATATTTTCTGCAATCATATTTCATATTGACTTGTGTGATTATTCAGGATATAACCATCACTATTTTTGATATTTTTTTTGATAAAAAGTGCAGCATTTAGTTCTACTACGTTCTTTACGAAAAAGTAAGTGATACATTAATACTTATTTCGTTTTATTTGTTTATTTAAGATAGAAATAACAAAATATCATAACATGATGACGAAATATGTTAATATTGTTTAAAATAAAGCTCGTAGATTTATAACTGAAAGCAAGATAAGTTACTTTTGACTATAGCCGGATTGTTTTAGTATTATGTAGGGTGCGTAGATTTGAAACAATGTGCAAAATACACAATTATGACTATTTTATATAGTTAATATAGCGCCCTATGATGCAACCGTCGCACCTAGGTAGGTACTTTACCTACAACGAAATAATGACCGAGCCGGTTGTACCTACATTTTTAAATTTCTATTTAATTACATAATGTAACATTATTTTTATTCATTTATTTATAATAAAGCATTACATAAAAAGTACCTTAACTACATAATAAAACTCATGTTTATTATACCTACTTAGGCTACTTTAAACTATTCATTAATATAACGGCATTGATACATAATTAACATTGTAATCACAAACAAAGTTTTTATCGATATCACGGATATCAAGAGAGTTGTTGTCTGTCACTAGTATTAGTTTCAAGTACACTCACTGCTGCCGTCAGCGCCAATATGGCGATTTTCAATGTCACACTGCATACACGTTCAGTTCAGGAACAGAGTCGGTGTGCGTGTGACAGAGATGTTTGTCAAATACTTATGGCCGCTTTTATAATTTACTGTCAGCCGACATGACCAAGGCACGTTTTACCACCACAATTACCTAATAGGATGGCAAAATGTATGAAATAGTTAAAAAGACGCATTTTAAGTATTTGTCGACAGTAAAAATAATATTGTGTTGCTGTTGTTGCACTTCGACAGTTTCCCATTTCAAAGGTAATAACCTAATGTGACCTTAATCTAAGATAAGCTATAATTTCGAGCTTTTAACCAAACCTTGTATACGTTGGTAGTATAATTGGCAAGATTTCAATCCAGTGCCTCTTGATAGTAAGGCCCATTCAACTATGTAGATATTTCATAAATCTTAAACTATCCTAATATTTATCTGAAGCTAACTTTTGTGTGTAGGTACCAGTGTCTTTAAGTACCTACTCCCAAAATTGCGTGATCTGCGTGTCTATGAACTATTACTATTATAATTACTATCACTATCAATTTATATTTACTATCTATTAATAATACTAAATATATAAATACTAAATACTACTATCAATTTATTTCAGGTGGCATTAAAACATCTAAACTATAAAGTGCAGTTAGAAGTTAGGTTATCTCGATTAAAAAATGATGATATTACAAAACCTCTGAGTGCAAGTAACGTAATTGTAAGTACTTAAATGAAATACATATCCACCACTGTAACTCCTATATCTAGGCTGAGATCAACATAACTTAAACCATGAATACACTGAGACACTTAGCAAGTCAGCAAGTCTCAGAAAAAGGTAAACTGTCTGGGTAGACGGGGATTGAAAATTAATCACAAAAAAACTAGATCTGTAAACCGCATTCAAGCGTCATTTAAACTGACTAAAACTGCATTTTTATGAGACAATGTAACCTTAATACAATTGAAATGTTTTATTACAGGGCATCTTCATCATTTACTTGGCAGGTGTTATTATTTCTATTGCTATTTTCTTAGGAGAACTTATACGGGATCGGTGTATCAATAAAGGAAATCTTTAATCCCTGAATAAATAAAACAAGCTGTGAATTCTGTTCTGAGTACATTCATGGCTTTGAAACAAAACTGTAAATAAATTTGCCTGTAGTCAAAAAAATAAAACACTTATTCAAAAGAAAAATAATTTACCCTATACCTACTTTCTTAATTTAGCGTTGGCACTTCTTCATTTATTAGCACTCATACACGTTTTTTATGCAGAAGTATCAAGAAATTTCAAAGGGATGTCAAATAATTTAGCTTAAGTACACCATCTGGTATATCATCGAAACATTATCAGTAAAAGGTGTGTAACTACTTTCTTATTTATAAATGACGAGTTATTGTCCGCGGTTCCACCCCAGTGGAATTGCGATTTCCACTACCCATGGCATTATATTTCAAGGATAAACAGTAATTAGTCTCTGTTTTATTCCAAACTATAAAATCTATGCCTGTTCCAAATTTCAGCCAGAACAGTTTAGCCGTTAGAGTGTGAAAGCCGAGAGAGAGTTGCTTTCCGTGAGGATTTTGCGCACAAAAAATCGGAAAATATCGATATTCAGCCCCCAACTGAGTTGGGAATAGGCTCAGAGAATGAATGAATGACTAAAACAAAATATACTCAATTTATGCAAAACATGATCGCAATCTCAATTACTCTACTAACCACGTTATCTTTGTATCCGTTCAATTAATATTTAAAAAGCTTTTTTATAATACGGATTAACTCAGAGATGTAAATGAGAGAGGAATAACACGCAACAGAGGCAGGAACAGAAAGGTGCATGGCGTCCGTCACTTTCCGGTTACAGCAGTTATAGGTGTAGGTACCTACGTAACAATAAAATTATTGTCAATGTGTTATTTGCTCAAAACTACCCCCTCGCTTTTATAAGGAGAGTAGTTAAGCGGCACAGAAACAATACGATATCGTTACCATCCATAATAGTTTAAAAGGGCTTACATCACCACCAACATATTTTGCCCTTACTACGTTGTACCACACCGACAAAACGTGTCGTTGTCGTTCATAATATAAAAGCGACTTATGTAGTTAGTTATGCATTGAATTATTTTCACTCACAGGGCGGCCCTAACGCACCAATATAAGGAACGACCCGTCATTCGAAAAATTTTTCTAGACTTTTACTTCAACTAGCATACTAGTGACGTACCTATACTTCAAATAAAAGATTTATCGACGAACGATGGGCCGATGACTGCTTATTTAAAATTTAATATTCATAATGATTATAAAGAATTGCTAGTGAATTTTCTTATAACAAATAAGTAGTTTTAAAGATACCTATTTGATTTCGAAAATTGAAACGAGCAGCTGGAAAACGGTCTTTGCGTGAGTGACGGCATGACTTCTTAGTAAGTAGTGCAAATGCATGAAATGCAAGAGATATTACATTTATCTCGGTCCCGGTTGTGTTTTGTAGCGTTTACGTGTATGATTCATTTAAAAATAAAAGTCATTTGGAATAGTAAGAAATCTATAAATTATAATAAAAATAAGAATTATATTATTATCTCATGAGTGTAGCTTGTTACCGGTCTTTTTAGGTTAATACACGTTAAAAGATAAGTAAACCAATCGTATTAGTATACGTAAATCGATCACTTCTGCGATAGTAGAAGGCACAGCACTAACGTAGTAAAACGTCCATTCATAAAAATGGAACGTAGGTTTTGACACAGCGTTTCATATATAGGTAGGCCCGATCCCCCCCCCCCCCCCCCCCCCTTATCTATCAATGTTTTCACTAAACATTTTGCCGCTCCGTTATACCACTGTGATAAATCGTGTCGACGTTGCTTATAATATAAAACCGGTCTATGTACTTATGCTGCATTGTATTAAAAAAAAATTATTCTAATGATATTTACTACAACGTTTATATCAAATTTAAGGAAATTGTTCTGTTCAGTGATTCCATCCAATCGATCAGAACATTCTCCCTTTCGTATCTCTATAAAATCCGGCGTTTTGTCTTTTGTTGCTTGTTGCGTCATAGCATAGCATAGACTACGTTGCGACTCGCGTCTGTGTGAGTAATAGGACGGGCGGGAAAATCGATCGATACAGTCGATACTTGTTTAGTTAGTTACTCCGTCACCGGCGGTGCAGCGTGAGCTACTGGTTTTTATTTTATAAATAATGAGCAGTTAATGCTACGGTTGACACTTCGTGAAAAAGTGCTATGGCATATTACGTATTTTCGTGTCTAGCTTTTTTACTTACGACCTCCGCCGAGTTTGTTTGGAAGCACCATAACAATAATGAGTTACCACTGGTCTTAGAGGATATTCATAGGAAGTGTCCTAATATAACAAGAGTCTACGCTCTCTCTGAACCATCTGTTTGTGGTGTACCTTTGTATGTTATAGAATTTGCGGAAAAACCTGGTTTTCATCAGCCATGTAAGTAATCAAGAATTTAAATTTATTAATATAACTTTTACGCCTACCTTTTTTTAAATTAAAAGAATGATCATCATAAATTCTTTTTTTAGACATACCTGAAGTGAAATATGTGGCAAATATACACGGAAACGAAGTACTCGGACGTGAGTTACTATTGGGTTTGGCTAACTATTTATGCGATCGGTTTAATTCTCATGATCGCGGAATTCGAGCTCTTCTTCACTCAACCCGTATCCATCTTTTACCATCCATGAACCCGGATGGGTGGCAGGTATCCACAGACACGGTAAGTAGCTCAATTCTGTGCGGCAATTAAATTTACCCTCCTTCTTGATACACATTAAATTATATTAACATATTAATTAAACAATAAAAATGAGAGTAATCTTTTTTACAGGGTGGGTTAGATTATTTAATCGGCCGCACTAATAATCATTCAGTAGATCTGAATAGAAACTTTCCAGATTTGGATGCTATAACATTCGAATTTGAGCGTCAAGGGATCAGGCACAATAATCACTTGTTGAAAGATTTGACACGACTTGCAGCACCAGTGAGTATCTCAATAATGGTAAACCTTTTTTCAAACTTAATCAAATGTTACACATTATATAAATATGTTCTTCAATTTTAGTTAGAACCAGAAACAAGGGCTGTTATGCGATGGATCATGTCAATACCATTTGTGTTGAGCGCTGCAATGCATGGTGGTGATCTTGTGGCCAACTATCCTTACGATGCAAGCCGAAGTGGAGCACCAGTTTCTGAATACTCAGCTAGTCCTGATGATGATACTTTTAGGTAAGGAGATACCAGTTACGTTAATGGCTGATGATCATCAGTCTATCCGTAAGAGACTGGTCACTAGTACAAGTCCCATCTGAATATTTACTTTCCTAGTTTTAGACTTTAGTTTTGTTTAATAATAATTGGAAATTGTTCGTTGACTACCACCTCATAAAAGCAATATTATTTCAGTCTCATATGCAGGTCGTTGTCATCCTTCGATATTTGTATCCACTACAGTGAAAGACACTGTTTGACCTATTTTAACCATATAACACTAGGATCCTGAGTATCCTGCTTGACCGACACTGACAGTCCAAATCAGACTTAGAAAGTAAAGTGAGATTGAAATAATATTATTTTATTAGGCGGTGGTAAGGCCCTATCATTTATCTACATACAGTCATAAATCCCATTAGGGATGTCAACATGCTGTATATTGTCTGTATGAACTGGTCTCTCCACTTATTAAAAGTATTTTAAATTTAGAATTGTTATTAAAAAAATAAAGAAATTAATTGTGGCTAACTTTCATGCATTACTTAGTTACTTAGACATTCTTACATAGGAAGTAAAATAGTGTCACAACTTTTGTAGAGAATTAGCCATGACATATGCAGAGAATCATGAGGACATGGCTTCAATCCGTCGTCGTGGATGTCACACCACCAGTTCTGATGATTCCGACACATACAATTTTGGTAATCAAGGAGGTGTAACCAATGGGGCTGCTTGGTACAGCCTTAAGGGAGGTAAGACATACTGATAGACAATAATTTGTATTGTTTCGTTTGATGTATTGTTCAATTTATTATATCAAAAAAAAATACACGCACAATGGCCCAAAAAGGGAGGCTAGGTGCGGAAAAAGGAGTCCCAATACAATATACCAAAAATTTCAATCTTATCTTATCTTATCTTATCTTATCTTATTTTGTTTTTTTTTGCGGTGCGTGCTCTTCAGCTATTTCGGACACTACAACCTTGTAGGATCATCTGTGTCGACCTCACCCTGTCCCCTATGTTTGAGCAGGGATAGCCTTCTCAATTAGTGTGGCTATTTCTCTTAACTTGTTCATGTAATCCTCTTTTTTGGGATAGCTCTTCTCGATTCTTTTTATTAAGGCGTGACACTCGCACAGTATGTGTTACATCGTTTCATGGGCCTCCTTGCAGTGTCTGCATTTTTGCGTCGTTCATTATACCAATCTTGCTGTTTAGTTAATTTTACGTTACTGGATGCGTTCTTATACGCTCCTCTTAGGCATTGACGAACTAGGCCTTGGCGCAAGTTTTCTTCGTGGGGTTGGGCGATTAAACATATCGTTTCTCATATCGCTATCGATTAACATGTCGCTTCCATAAAGGCCGAAATATTATCAATATTTCCCCAACTTTCCAACATTACAAACTAGGCATTTGGGTGAAGTCGAGATGGGCTACTCATCATCATCATTTAACTCATAGGACGTCCACTGCTACCCCATCGACTTCCAATCCGGCCGGTTGGAAGCGATCTGCATCCAACGGGTACCCGTGACTCTGACTACGTCATCCGTCCATCTCTCGGGGGGCCCCCTACGCTTTGTATACCAGTCTCCATTCGAGAACCTTTCAGTTCCAACGGCCATCTGTTCTTCCTGCTATGTGCACCGCCCATTGCCACGTCAGCTTGCTAACCGGGTGGGCTATGTCGGAAACTTTAGTTCGTCTACAGATCTCTTCATTTCTGAAGACACTGTACCTATAGTTTAATGTACTTCATGCTTTCTTGTAAAATTTCACCACACTGCCGCGTTTTCCATATTTATGTTCTATAACTTTTAACGCAGCATGAAAAAGCACCAAGCTTTCCTGAGACTTTATATCAGGCTTAATGATTCAACACAAAACATGTAGGTACTTAGTGTCTAAATACTTGTAACGAACAAACTGTACCTACGAAGCAGGAAGCTTAAGTAATTGATCACTTGACTTTATAGTCTCTCTTACGGTTAATGTCATTTACATTTTGAGTGGAGTTGACCATGAAACGCGGATAGCTCAATGCTAATTTAAGCTGCATTGTTAACTGATAACCTTAACCATAACAAGACTTCGAGAACGATTTGTTTATTGAAACATTTTGTTTACGTCAGTTATTATGCCCTAACAATAGCTAACATTAGCAGTTACGCAATTTTTAGTTCTGGTATGAGTTTTTTTGTCAAATTTTGAAAGTAGGTATAACTACTTATTATGTTGTGAAGGCTAAAATGTTCACAAAGGATTAACTCGTAGTTAGTTTTAACCTCAGACTAAAATAATAACATAGACGGAGCGCATAGAACTAGCGAGTGAAGCCGCCTAAAGTAAATACTTGTGGCAACTTTTTATAAAAACGCATATTAAACAAATAAACTAGACTTACTAACTGACTAACTAGTAGTTCGACACCGGTTTTTAATTTTAAACAAAATATTAAAAGACACGATAAGATTGTTTACGATTTTTTAAGTACGTAAACAAATGGATTATAGGTTTTATGTGCCCTCGACCAGTGACCCCAAATCGATTATGACGAACTACGCGATATAGAACTGGATAAATTGTCATTGCATGTGCACGAGTACTTGGGAGGTATATTGATTACTTGGAAGTGTGTTAAATTATGCAATACAAAGCTACCGTGTCCTATGCAGCGTAAAAGCGCAAATGTATTATAAATTGTTATTTTTAGTACTAAAACTGTTAATATTGGCTTCGTTTCTTATTACGGTATAAGTAAATATTGTGTGATCAAGATTTGCCTAACATGATTAGAATAATCAGACAGAACAGCAACGAGTTGTTTGTAATTTTTAACTGAGAACAAGCGTTAAAGATAAAATGCGAATTATGCTAACATCTTCACAGCACTGTGGCGTGGCACACTTCTGCACTACACTTCCTCTCATTTTGAACAGAATTCCAAAAAGGTGGAGATTTATATTCATCGTATAGAATGTCCATTTGTCAGTCATTTGTGAATCTACTTAAAAAAATACTAGCTCGCCATTCCATGGTACATACAAACCTATTCCATGGACATAAGTAGAATAGTAACCATCGGGAATCGTGAAGCTGGTTGTACATACCTACCTAATAAGGTATAGCCAAGAGTAGTGGACCCAAAATGTGCTCAAAATGCGCTCTTTATACGCTGTATGAGTTTTTGGGCTGTCTTGAGAATAACGCGGGGTGCAACGGTGGTGGACGAGTTCAATCTACCTATCATAAATTATATTCAAAATATCCGCGCGCGCAAGGGCTTCCTTCCTCTCTCGACATAGGTCCAAGATCCATGCTGATAGAAAAACTAATATCGTGGCAAAATTAGAGTTCAATCGATGAAAAACAATTTGAAGCATACACTTGGTATAGGTACTTAGTAGGATTTCGCGGTTAAACTGAGGCTGGCAGAAACTGAAATATTTAAAATACTTAATTATTCATTCAAACATATTTATTTTTAGGTATGCAAGACTTCAACTATCTAGCTACAAACGCATTCGAGATTACCCTTGAATTGGGCTGCGACAAATATACCCCTGAGAATAAACTAGAGGTGGAATGGGAGAGAAATCGCAGGGCTCTACTGGCATACTTATGGAAAGCTCATAGTGGTGTTAAAGGACTGGTGACTGACGATTCTGGATTCATTCAAAATGCAATCATTTCCGTCGTTAATATTACGGGACCTGTGCCGAGACCTATCCGCCATGATGTTACTACAGGTAAGACATGATAATTTTTTAATACTCATAGTTACAAGTATAATCATAGAATATACAGCTTTCAAAATATGTGATTTTAGAACTTGCAAATCAAAAATTTAAGGAACGTCTACTAATAATGTTTTGTTGTAACTGCTACAGTAAGCCTTACTGCCCCATTTCAAAAATACACCCTGTATTATAAATATATAATGATGATATTAAATGATGAATATATACAAATATATTATAAATGAAACTTAATAATGACTGCTACTTGTAAATGTATGTTGGTATAGCCGTCGTAAACCTTACGTGTGTTGCGAGAAACCCGGTTCTACGACTTAATGTTATTTGATCTTTAATCACTTCCGTAGTCTGTCATTTACAACAAATAATAAGATCTTATTTTGAATAGGTAAAGGTCAACATTCAGTACAGAACTTTAACTCGTGACTAGTCCCTTTCTCGGAGTTACTCTGAACAATTATTGCGCTCAACCAGGACCCCGATGCTAGTAATTATTAACCGTTGTCAAACAACAAAAAGTTTACAAAAACTGCTTAAATTTTCGACTTTATCAACATGAACTTCATTCAGTTCAAAATTAAACGAAAAAGAGTTCAATACAACTTGCGTTCGCGCTACGTGGTACAATTTAATTTTTGACTTTAACAGCGGGATAGTAAAGTCGAAAATTCCATGGCATTTTTTGTAATCTCATTGGTTTGACAATGGTTGGCAATTAGCAGAATCGTGGCCCTGCTCTGTTGAGGTTAACTGAAATTTTCGCGTCATGCATGCAATAAATGTTCGTTTTTACAATTATCAAAATAATATCAACATTGTGGTTATTATATTCAAGCCCAGTCCGGGATATTAACTCTTTCAATTTAGCTTAAAAGTACTATACTTAATAGTTGCTTCAAAGCTGTTATGTCCTTACTAGAAATTGCCTGTGACTTCACCCGCGTCCATGTCGGTTGTCCGACCAAACATAGCCTGTCTTTACCCACTGTTTAATGTATTTCTGTACCAAAATTCATCAAAATCGATTCAGCGGTTTTGAAAAAAAGAGAGAACTATTTTCAAATTTACAATATTGGAGGTATGGAAATAAAGCTCAAAACACACATAGCGCGAGTGTGGATCTGTTTCGGGTCGGTTTGCCATCCATCGCTCTCAATATAGTAGTTTTATTACTTCACTCAGAAGTTTTGCGCTTAAATGCCACTGACTACGTGCGTACTATTGACGTCACGAAGTTGTAAGTGGTTAACTGCCCATGTGTCGAGTTTTACCATCGCTTCATCGTACATTACATAGGATATTTCTTATAGTTTTTTTATAGTGATTTTATTTTAATAGTGTGCCTAATTTAGGTTACAACCTAATACTACAGTTAACTAAAAGGTGTTGCGAAATGCATAAAGAATGCAAGTTAGAAGCGTAATGTTATCTTAATTTTTTTTATTATTGAATTATGTCTTACATTCACATCATTTATTTTTCAAGCGTTTCTTATATTATTCAAATATATCTATTATGTAATTTAAGACTTATACACTATGAGTACCACATTATAAGTTGATACTGGGCAGATAAAAATGCCTTTTGTATATTATAAAACACTTAAAACGTTACCGCGGACTCCAGGCTCTAAAATGTGATTGAATCCGTAATTGGTATTCGAATGAACATTACTACAGCATTAATCACAGTCTACCCGTAGTCTCGACGAACCACTATCATTGAAAGTCAGTAGTCTGATAAATTAAGGGTAGGAATTCATTTAGATTTTAGACGTTCGATTAGAGGAATAGACAGCGAACGTATAATGTAATTTTTTTTTTTTTTTTTTTTTTATCTATGGCACGTCAATTTGACTTCACCTCGCCTGATGTTAAGCTGAAGGCATAGTCCCATGAAAGAGGGTCACCATTGCAAACACGTTCAGTGCTACAATGGTGGCGCTCAGCTTGACGGCCTCATCAGATGCTTTTTCACACCCCGCTTAAAGGACCCGGGACTGTAGGAAGAAGGAAACACGTGCGCCGGCAAGGAATTCCAGGACTTAATGGTACGGCAGAGAAAAGACTCACCGAACCGCTTGGTTCTTGATGGAATATTCTGTACCGTATGCGAGTGACACCTAAGCCCTGCACGCGTTGTCCTGTGTAGGAAAGGGGAGGGTGGGATTAGTTGGAAGAGCTCATCAGAACATTCACCATGGTAGAGACGGTAAAATACTGCCAAGGACGCAACATCTCTACGCATCTGCAAAGGCTCGAGGGACTCTGTGACCTCAGGACTCCCAATAATGCGGACCGCACGTCGCTGCAACCTGTCGAGAGCATCTAATAAGTAGTTTGCGGAGCCATCCCAGAGATGCGAGCAGTATTCCACGCAGGAGCGAATTTGTGTCTTATAAAGAAGACACCGCTGGTCCGGCGTGAAAAAACGTCTCACTCTGTTCAGGACTCCGAGTTTACGCGAAGCTGTTTTGATGATGCTCTCGATATAGTTCTTGTTGTTCAGTTTGCAGCGCACGTCCATACCGAGTATATTGAGGTTATCCTGTAATGGCAGTGGTGTGCTCTGAAGAGTGGGAGGAGGAAGGAAAGGAGATGTCTTTGCTGAAAACGCGCATGCCTGCGTCTTCTTGGCATTGAACTCGACCAGGTTCTCAGATCCCCATTGGGAAACGTGATTGAGGATCCGGTCAAGCCCAGTGACAAGAAGTCGCCTCTTTTCCGCTATATCGGACTGCTTGGCCGCAGAATGTCCGTGGTAGCTCCCGTGTACAGTGCTATCGTCTGCATAGCAGTGGATGCTGCCGGTGGACAGCATGTCATTGATATGCAGAAGAAAGAGAGTGGGTGATAAGACGGACCCCTGCGGCACACCAGCATTTACCTGCAGGAACTCCGATGCTCGTCCATCACATAGAACGCGAATACGGCCCCTGCAGGAAGCTAGCAACCCAATTGCACAGTCTAAGAGGCAGACCGAAGGCTGGTAGTTTGGAAAGAAGCGATTTGTGCCAGACTCTATCGAACGCTTTGGCGATGTCTAGGCTAATAGCCAGTGACTCACCATGCTTGTCCATAGCCTCACCCCAAAGATGGGTAACATACGCCAGAAGATCACCCGTTGACCGTTTCGGCCTGAAACCATATTGTCGGTCATTAATTAGGGAGTGATCCTCTAGGTGGCGCATGAGCTGTGTGTTGATAAGGTGCTCGAAGACCTTGCACAGCACTGAGGTGACGGCTATGGGCCGATAGTTGGCTGGGTCTGAGCGATCTCCCTTCTTGGGAATCGGCTGTACATTCGCCTCTTTCCACGCCGCCGTCGGCACTGTACCCGAAATGTAGGAAAGTCGGTACAGCCGCGTGAGTATTGGAGACAACTCCGCTGCACATTTTTGAAGAACCACCGCTGGTATACCATCCGGACCACTGGCTTTCCGGACATCGAGTGACTGCAGTACTGCTCGGACATCGCGTTGCCTGATACGAATATCTGGCATTGCGTGGTCACTATTGGGTAGAGTCGGTGGCTGCATACCACAGTCGTCGATTCGGGAGTTGGCCGCAAAGAGATTAACCAGCAAATTTGCTTTCTCTTGCGGCTCATGTGCCAGGGATCCATCAGGGTTACGCAGTGGGGGCAGCGAAGGCTGGCAGAAGTTAGCTTGCACGGCTTTGGCCAGTCGCCAGTAGCCACGGCTGCCCGTGGGATGCGCTACTAGTTCTTGACCAACCCGTGCTATGCGCTGAGCATCTGCTCTGACAAAAGCCCTCTTGCAGACCCTAGTGGATTTGTTGTACGCTGCCTTAAAGTACCCGATGTTGGAATCGTGCGTAGCGCGCGCCCTTACCCAAGCGCGATACGCATACTGTTTATGCTGAACAGCCTCTGCGCATTCGCGCCCAAACCAAGGGCGCACTCCGCGGGCACCGGTGACATCAGTGTATGGGATATAGTACTCCATACCCAGACTGACCTCACCGACGACAGCAGTTGCACTATCCGATGGGTCCTTACCTTCAAAGCAGCGCTCAACCCACGGGATGGACGCAAAATAGTCACGCAGTCCATCCCAGTCAGCCGACGAGTAGTGCCAGAGACGCCGTTTTCCCTGCACTGGTCGTGAGGGCGCTATGATAGGCACCTTGGAACAGACCAGACAATGGTCGGAGTTGCCCAAAGCCGCTCGCACCGAGACATTGTACTGGTCTGGGTGGCTCGTCAGCTGAAGGTCTAGCAAGGAGGGTGCTAGGCCCGGCCCCCTTGGTATCCTAGTGACCTCGTGTACCAGTTGGGTCAGGCCGTGAGCCAGAGCAAACGCGTGGGCGGCTCTTCCCGCATGGTCTGTTTTGGAGGAGCCCAACCAGATTTCATGGTGGGCGTTAAAGTCCCCCAAAAATACCATTTCAGCGTTTGGAAACCGCTCCTGCGCATCATCTGCCGCCTGACTCAGATATTCAAAGAGTCGAGTTGTCTCGGCATCTCCAGTATGGGAACGGTAAAGGCACACATAGATTTGACTAGTACAGCCATGGTCTACGTGTACCCACAGGACAGAAAAGGATGGGTCCTCAAGGCAGCGCAAACGGCGACAACAAACATCCGCCCTAACAAACACGCATACCCCGGCTTTGGCACGGAAATTTTCCTCTAGAACATAGCCGGGGTAGAGCAGGTAGGTCGTGTCGTCAGGGCGGCATATTTGTGTCTCCGTCAGAAAGAGCATGGCTGGTTTCGCCGTCTCAAGATGTTGGTGGACGGCGTTGAGGTTTGCATGGAGCCCACAGATGTTAGTGGACTCCACCTCAAAAAGCGAGCTAGTGGGAACATGAAGAGCCGCTGTGTTGCCATAATCTCTAATATGCACTGCCATGGTAGAGGGTAAGAGAAGGCGTGAAAAAAGAGGTGATTGTCGTCGCAGCACCGCGTGACAAAGCGCGGGAGATTGGTTTAATCTGTGATTGTGAGGCATGGTGAGAGCCGACGCGCCGAACGGAAGGGCCCCCGTACCCCCCCGAATATGGTCGCCGGGGTCCCGTCCGGTCACCAACCGGCACGACGAACCATATCGGGATTATGCGCGGCCTGGTGAGGCAGTCTCCCAGGGTGGTTAGCCCCAGTTGGGCCCCTGTACTATGCCGCGGGCGGCCAGCGGCACCACCGTTTCTACGGGTCTCCCTGCTCGGCGGGTCGCCCCGCGCCATTCCCACCAGACTACGCCAAGACCCACTGGTCCCACTGATGCTGCGACTACCACCACCTCTGCCCGGCTATGCACTTGCTGACCCCTGAACGCAATCCAACCGAGGTTGGATTACTATGGAGGGTTTTCCACACATGTGCACGGTGGTACCCACCCGGTCGAAATTTATGACAAATTTGTGCCATCAAATTTCTACCACCAGTGAAATATTGACTTCTAATATACGACTATAATATTGACTTCTAATAGTCTACCATTTAAATAGGTACGTATAAGATGGATATGGGTCCCAAATTTATTAAAGTCGCGGCACGCTATAGTGGCCGTTTTGCCATCACTGGTTTTGCTCATTTTTTTATACCACTTATGTGGCAGACAAGCACACGGCCCACCTGATGGGAAGCGGTCACCGTGGCCTGTGGACGTTTGCAACACTTTTCGTTTTCTCTTTTTTGATGTGTAAATTTACTTCAGTGCCAGTCTCGTCATATTTTTCATTAGTTATTCGTCAAACAATTCGTTGTCCAATATTGCTCACCAAAAAGAGAAAATGAGCAAAACTGGTCTTGTCAAAACGGCCATCATAGCGTATGCTTACCGCAACTATAGATAATAAATTGTGTATACCATCGTGCATAGTTGTATTTGTCTAGACCCAAGAATTAATTACAGTTACCGTGTGAGTGTTGTCGTGTATGAGGAAATAAATACTTATTTGGCATCATTAAAGTGAATTAAGACTGATCCATGTAACTAAGTGCTTCCGTCTCTCTTTAATATGTTTCGCTCATTTGGTATGGTGTGTACAGAGGGGTCTATATATCAAGTTGATTTTCATTATTTTCGTGTCTTTGCTTAGGCAGTATCATTCTTTTAGAGTATTATTCTCAATCTTTGTGTTATTATTAGTACTCGCATACAGTTTGTACGTCTTCCGAACGACTTAAGTGATTGAAACCGTATTTTATCTGATCAATTCTTCTAAGAAAAAGATGTTCAAAATCTAATTTCAAATAATTGAATGATGTCCAATACTTGCAAACATTATTTGTTTAAATTTTAAGGGTCACAATGTCAATATGACTTTCTTAAGAATTGTTCTACGTAAGTAAAAAATACGGGTTATGCAATTTTACTTTAATTTGGCTGACTGAGATTGAATTTCGAATAGATTTTTGTTGGGAGAATTTGGTCGTAGATAGATAAATAAATCTTTATTGTACACAATAACTCAAAACTTCAAATACCTATGGACGTAAACAAATAGCAAAATGACATCCAGGCAAATTTTCTTTTAGTTAAGTTAACCAGTTATTTTATACCTAGGCCGTTTATTAAAACATATAAGGCCACGGTAACCACTTTCCATCAAGTGTCCCGTGTCTTGTCTGCCAGTCGTATAAATAAAAACCTCACTGTGGCTAAGAAGAATGCTCCAGTACCTACAGAAGTGGGCAGATACTATAGGGTGACCTCACATTCCGAGTAGAGACGTCAAGGGTTCTATTAAAATATTGGCACATTAGTTATGTACTTCAGCGACTATAGGTACTGTAGCATTCACTATATACTACATGCATTTAGTGTACCTAAAATTTGTACTCGGTCGAATGCAAATTTTATTTAACCTCATGTGCATCAGACGTCGATATTTCAGCAAGTAATAGATCAATGTAAACCATTAGGTTAATAGTTTTTCTTGAATAACAGAAACGAATTTTCTTGAATAACAATCGGTTAATTTGAATATATATCTACTTCTTATGTATGTATATTTGAAATATTTGAATAACATCATGGTGTGTGCAAATACCAAAGATATCTTCAAATATCATAAGTTTGAACACGTTTGAATACCTACTTAGGTACCTACTTAGTGTTTAAAACATTAACACTATGAATGATTTTTAGGGCTTCTAACAATATTCATTCATGTGATAGCTGTTGAAATTTCGTCATTAACGAATTAATTCTGTCGCTATACCAACAAACACTATAAAAGGCAGTATCCTTTTATAGTATTTGCGCACGAACCTTTCGAGCGCGAATTCGTACAGAATCTTAGGTATAACTTGGTTCATTAAAGAAAGGTTTTATAAATGGCGGACGTTATCACTTCCTCTCGCTCGCACACTAGCACTGTCTATACTCACTCACGCGCGTACCGTCAACATAAAAAAAATATTGATCTTTATTTTCTTCCACGCTCTGTGCTCTTGATGCGATGCATAAAAGAAAGGATTCTTAAATGTCGGCTTGTACTTGCGTTGACAGATAGTACACCTAGCATACAACATTTCATTTTTTTTTCCAGTTTAAAAAAAATATAAACTAGACCGTTGTTCATAATAATGTTAGTTCTTTATTTTAACCAACATCATGATCTTGCATGATCCTCCTTATAGAATGTGATATACGTTCCTTTTTCGGGATGAAAGGACTCAATGTGCGTTTAAAAGGACTCTATGTGTAAAAGTAGGTACTGTTTCCGATGAAAACAAAAATAGATGCCGTCACGTGTCGCGGGCGAAGCCGCCGGCCGCAGCTAGTTGGAAATTATTACGACCCGGTCTTGTTTTTATTATTTTTCATATGAAAAGAAAAATATTTCAAATGTTATATGCTAGCTGTACTTTCCGTCAACGCAAGTACAAGCCGCCATTTATTAAAACTTTATTTAATGCACCAGCTTATACTCGCACTTTTTCGGATTGTGTTTTCATTTCATTTCACTGATTTCACTATAAATGAACAGAAATACTATTTAAAAGCTGTGTTTACAATAACGCATTACATGTATTACGTTATTGTATGTGAAAATAGGTTGACCATGCAACTGAATACTAAAGAGATTACACATTCGTTTTGAATAGATAATGTTCGTTTAAGGATTTATAAATGATCTGAACCTAGTTGTTTTGATTTTTTTAATTTTTACTTAGTCAGATGTAAATTTTGATATGTTTGCGAATTACACCTGTTTACAAATTATGAATGGTCTACACTCTACAGCTACACCTACTTATTTGGGCTCCAAATCTGAAGTAGAAGCTTTACTATTTAAGTGTTAAGTTTTCACGGAAAAAGTATTTTATTCGTCATTTAATTAATAGTAATCAATGTACTCGTAAGTACCTACTTAATATAATTTACATACATACTGAAGCGTCGGTCGCTTAGTGGTTAAGGAGTCGGCCTTACGATCGAGAGGTCCCGGGTTCGAATCCTGGCCATTACACTACCGACGTGAACCCACTCCTAACACAAGCCATTGAGCTTAGCTGGAGGGGTTAAAGGGAATATTAGTAACTTGGGTTGCTAATATTCTTTATAAAAAAAAAGTCGTCGGGTACCCAGGTCTTTGCCGGAAATACCAAGTGCCTTCAACCTTCAAACTTCTGACCTCAGAGTTGTCTCCACTTATCTACTAAACGCTAATATTATTCAGATTCTCATACTATTTTATCATTATCAATCACGATAAAACATGATTAGACGTTTAGTGACTAGCGTATCGATCTATCTACTATAAGCACTGTAATGTTTAGTCTAACTACCATATAAGTACGTAAGTTGTACAAATTACGTATCTAGTACGTATATGCGATATCTATTGTTATTAAACACTGAGAATATTACGTGCAAAATGTTTTGAATATACTTAATTTTGTTTAATAACAGATGACACAGTTTTTCAGTTTTGAGCTATTCTTTCAATTTATCAATTGATTTTATTAGATAATGAACAAGCCCTATGCAAGACAGCTCGCATAGAATGGATAACTAGGTATATAAAATAGCAGAACTGTATTTGCATCAAGTGGACTGGGACACTAGGTACTGGGAAAAACAGCTATTAACGATTCGAACATCGGTATCTATTTTTTTTCAAGTAAAAGGGAAATAGGAATTGAAACCAATATAAAGTAATATTACTCTTGAGTATTTACAAGATACAACACTGAAAATAAATAAAACGAATTCTGAACACTGTTAACTTGAAACTTTACCTACTGAGGAACTTAAAGAAATAGGCCAAAATGATCGTCCCTCCGACGAAAAGAAGTCTCATCTAGTCTGAGGATCGTCCTACAGGCACTTATGTAGGAACTTAGTAGCATTGTACAGGCCACTGATGCACGATTCTAACAAGTCGCACCTTCCAATCGTTGAATTTTTGAGACTGTTTATACTAAAAGCTTGGATGGCATCGAGAACGGAAAGAATCACGATTTACCAAAAAGTGTAAGACAATTAGCTCAACGTCCAACTAATGTTACACGATTATTTTTTTACCATAATAACGTCGGCAAACACGTATTGCCTGTCTGGTACTTACAAAAGTATCAGTCAGTCCTTGAAACTGCCACAGCATGGTCACTGCTTTTGTGTGATAATGAATTCTGCTTATTACCGTAAATGACTGCCGACTTCTGTATATTGTATTATTTACATTTTATTTCAATTGAGTAAAAATTATTGCTCAAAAATGGTACATAGTTCTGAATGTTTACGAGTATGAAATCCAGTTCGGATTCTAAACATGCAATATGAATATTTGTGAGCCGAAACTATAGGTGTCATTTAATGCTGTTTAGATCGCGCATACTCGTACATCTCTTGGCTAAAGTTGATGGTTACCTCTTTCGATACATGTAGGTATGATTATTGCAGTAGGTATCTCCTATTAAAGAATCCCTGACAACTTTCCTAGAAGTTATCAACACTACAAAAGCAATAGATTTTTTGATAAATTATTTTCAGAAATCCATAATATCATAAATGCGAAAGAACTTTTAAGTAGAGTTTTCCATATTCTGGACTCCGCTAACTCCTGTTAAAGTTTTAAGATGACCTTTTGACTATTAAAATTCTTTAACACACTGGGAGGGGTGTAGAAAAAAAAAATAAAGTGATAAAGAAAATGAGGTTTTATTTTATGTCGATAAAAGATAATATGAGGTTCCAAATTAGGCGGTAAAATAAATGTCTATTTAATGTTAATGTGAGGGCCCTTATTTCTTGTCGCTAATAGAGTCAGTTTTAAAAGTAATTTTAGACAATTATAACCTTAATTTTGACTTAGTATTTAGTCAATTTGTGTACTTTGTTTTTATCATAACTGTCGTGTTGTTGCATGTACCATACATTTGTATCGTTGGTCAAACGCACTCTCATATAAGTATGTTGTAGCAAAGGGTAAAAGGAAATTCATCACTTTGCGTGAGAGACTCTTCCTGTCTTGTTGTTCATCCTTGCGTTACTTAGGGAGTCGGGGATCGGCTTTTGCTAGCTCACTCTAACAAATGCTAACTCGACATTTCCTGTCTAGCTGCACAGAAACCTATTAAAAATGTTAAACTTATCTTAATTTAGCTTGAAGAGTTTCATTGAAGAGCATGCGAGAGCAAGCCACGAATCCAGTTGGGTGCGTGAACCCCTAGGGTTAGGGTTGAGAACCGTGGTAGAAAAGCGGCTGTTGCCGCGGGCAATAGCTATAGTAATAATTAAATAAACTTTGATTTGCCATCAGCTCCATGGCCCTATTTAATCACAAATTACTTTTATCCAGGATCATATGGAGACTACTACCGCCTCCTTACACCAGGGCACTATGAAATCACAGCGAGTCATCCCGGGTACTATCCTGTGTCGCGAGTTGTCACCGTTTCACGACACCAGACTGTAGCTCACATCGTCAACTTTAAACTAGAGGTGAGTATAGTAATGAAAATAGGTAGCCTATGAGCATGTAGCCTATGAGTATGTAGCCTAGTTTGAGGTGTAGGTAATACAAATTCAAATATATGTGAAATCAACTGTATTGTGTATTGTAAGCCTAGTATTTAGCTTTTTAACCTGCCACAATATATCAAATGTGTCGATCAGTGGCATACGAAATTATTGTGTCATATCTCTTACGTATTGGTTAAATGCAGTGACGATACTATACTATGCGTTGGAGGTTTAGATAGATAAGCTAACATAAACTCTACAAGAACCAAGACAAACGATTTCCTCGTAGTTTTTCCGTGATAGGTGGTGCTATTTTCAAATTACCTCTAATAAACTCATTTCTAATTTCTCTCTCAGTCTAATTTGTGAGAATAGACACTACACATTCATCTCAATAATTTCATATCGGCTACATATAGTCATCTTTCATCCGTTACCTTTATGAGTCAGGTCTCCGAATCATACAAGACAGCAGGCTGGATCATGCTCTTACAGAGTTTTCCCTTAAAACGAAGAGGCATTCGTGATAACACGTATAGTTTACTTTTATTTAACTACCTAAAAAAATGGTGTATAGTTGCCGTAACTTGCCGCCATTTCATTTCTGCTCGATCTTATTCTCCGTCGTTTTGTCTAAGTATGATATTTACCAAATAAATGATTTTCATATTACACCCACATCTCCTAAGTTCATTTAATAAAGATTGCCAGTGACTTGGTTAAATATCATGTGGCTGAACCAGATTTTTATCTAATGAAATGTCCTTATAATTACTGTGACAGAGGGTTGTACACATGATTTAACTTTATTGTTTATGACGCACTTCACAATGACGTCATACGAATAAATGTCGTCACTAAAGCTGTCACGCTATCCCACGCAATCGATCATACCACACAATATTGAATGTCAAATAAAGGTCCATTCAGAGCAGGCAAATGTTTGAGCACTTTTGTAATTATTTTATTTTGTTATTTAAATATCCACTGTCATGAGACTTTGCCTTCAGCTTAACATTAGGCGAGGTGAAGTCAAATTGACGCGCCATAAATAAATAAAAAATAAAATCGACGACGGGGAGAATTTTTTTGACGCCTACGTTGAAATTTTTTGAAGCGTCAAAAAATTTATCAAATACAAAATATACAAAAAATTGTTGATTTAGTTTAATATTACGTAATTAATGTAATATACAAAATAATGTTAATATATCCTGAATAAACCACCAACTGAACTGTCACTAATAAAATCAAATTTGAAGTTCGAACATATGGTTGGGATGCAAAATAATAAATCTGCCACCAAATTCTTGCCGCCAAATAATATGAAAATGACGTCAAATTAAACATAACATTATAAATAATTACCTTTAACTTGGTGGTTTCAACTTTTACTTATTTGAGAATAAAAATACTTCATGGTAAAGGATTTATTAATTTGATATAGGTAACAAGTTGATGACAAATATAAATTATGGTGGTAAAAAACTATGCTTATATTTAATTACCACTCCGCTCGAGCATTTTGCAACTTGATTTGAATTTACCCTAATATCAGGCATTACGATTTTCCTCATGCCGTTCGGTGTAGCGTGTTCTCTACGTGAATATATTATTTATCTAAATTTGATAAACAGGTTGGATTTTTTATATGATTACCTTCAACCATGTCTTTTACATTGTAGAGACGTGGTTTATATCAATTTATTGTAAATGACATTCATTGTACTTAATGCTTATCTTACATTGGCATTGAAAATAACAATGAAAAGGCAAAATTCTTAATCTGTGTATTCGAAATAAGATGTTTGCCCTCAAAAATACATTTTTATTTTCTAAAACCTACAATAACAGCCATATATGTTTCTATAGCAACCGGTACCGATGGTTTTCAGAGCACTCGTACCCAATGTCCTAATAATGGTCTCCCATCTTAAGATTGAAGTCGTGTTGCTTAACCTTGCAATGTGTTAATCTCTAATATTTACGTTAAAAATCTCTACACATCAGTTTATAATATTAATGAATTTCCGTGCTTTTTCCTCTAGCCTACATCGAGCTGGTATGACGATGTGTCTGCATTGGGCGTTTACCCTGTACCCCAAGTTCAAGGACTGCCAACGGTTCGCGGTGCACAACCAAGGATTTACAAGCGCTCTATATACGATAAGATTACCCAAACTATGTTAGATCGAAAAGACACAAACAGCCAGTAATAATCACACTATTATCAAAAGTTTCATTTAGAATGATAAGAATTACTGGCAATATTTTCTTATTTCACACATTTTTATGAAACTATGATACAAGTGTGACAAAGAAAAAAATCATTTTAACTATGTGTGATGTAATGATGTTAGAAAAATTAGGCCTCTATAAAAAGATGTTTGTGCCATAGCTGCAATGTATCTGATACACTTTTTGAAACGTATATTAACATAATTAAATTATGAAGATTTAGTTTCAGTAGCATGTATATTAAAAAACATGTATTTAGTATTTTTAATGCCCAGCTACTACTAAACCCATGTTAATGTATAAGCTACTGTTACTAAAGTACCTCACACTAAAGAAAATTCCAATTATTTTTTGATTTTTTAAATTTTAACGCCCTGATTTTACGGTGCACTTTGAATAAGAACTGTCTAGTCCAATTTTATAGTCCTTTTCAATATTGTATCGTAATTTAGAAAAAAATATATTATTCAGTCTATCGTTAATAACGGACATAATCATTAAAAGTTAATATATATACCACGTAACATTAACCACATTAAATTATAATGTGTTAACGGTGGTTGATAAATACAATATATAGGTACGTATATGTATTAGGAATCTTATTCAAGTAGTGAGTCGTATGTACTATCTGTGTTATAATGGAATAGCTATATATTATAAGGAAAAGTGAAGTTACTGTATATTGTTTTATGTCAAAATTATGTAAGACTTATTGAATAAAATATCTGTGTGGCATACATTGTTGTTTTTGTATGAGGTACCTTTTCTCTAGCTGCTCTGTATTCAATTTAGATTTCCCCCTCATATTATGCTAGTTTAAATATCTTATCTGAGCTCATTTTTTAAAACGTCATTAAGGGTCTATTCCCTTGAAGGAGCAGCGTCCGGCAACAGTTTTTTGGGGCAAAATATTACGAATCTGAATATTATCTACGATAGAGAAAGTTCAGTTTTTCGAAGGAAAACCATCGCGGTTTTCTGTAACAAACAAATCTATTCTATCTCCAGCGGTCTAATTCTAATCTCCTTCTCCCCAATGCTAAAAAAACGATATTCTCACAACACAATTTTTATCATGAACTATTGACATCGTGATCGTACTTATAATAAATAAATACCGCTCCCATGATGTGTGCGGTGTGGTGGGGGGCGAGGTAAAGTAAGAGAGTATAGAGAACGAGCGAGACAGCGCCTTGATCGCTGGCGCAGCACTTCGATAAGGGGCTCTAGCCAAAATGCATTCGTTCCAAATCTACATTCGTCATCGCTCTGAGAATGTATGAGAGTGACATTTGTTGTCCAATGTCATGTGATCCCCTCCCATACACTTTCAGAGCGATGACAAATGTAGATTCGGAATGAATGCATTTCGGCTAGAGCCCCAGAGCTTACTTACCTACTACCTCGGTCATAGATAAATGATCCCTCAACGATCTAGGTGGACTGTGAAGTTTTGACTAAATCTGACGGTCGACACGTCGCCGCTCGCATCATAGGAGCGGTACAGCACCCGTGGTCAAACTATACAAGAATTGGCATTCAGCTAGTTTTAATTATTGTTTTTAAACTTGGTGATTGTGACTAACCATTGTGAGGTTCAATTCCGTCGAAGCGTTAGGTAAACAATGCCTTCTAGGTAGTGTTTGCCTGTGATTTCGACAGAATTGCACTGGCTCATTGCGAGGGATTCAAATCTCTTGTGAGAGTTGGAGCAAACTTGCTTGTGTTATTTATTTTAAAAGATTATAGATATGGCGGACGAGGATCTAACTGAAATTACTTAGTAGTAGGTATACCCATTAACCTATGAGCGAAAGTGCATTTTACTGCATACCCAAACCAGAAAGTATTTTACGCAGTAGGTATGTATGTAGTCAAGTCATCATCATCATTCCCTGAACCTTTTTCCAAACTCAGTTGGGGTCGGCTTTCCAGTCTAACTGTGATGCGGCTGAACTTCGATATTTTCCGTGAAGCGACTGCCATCTGACCTCCACAACCAATGGTCTAATGACCAATGGCGATATCGAAGTTCCAAGTTAGGCTGGTTGGACTTTTGAGGGTTCCAACTACCCGTAACGACTGCCATAGATATTAGTATGGCAACCGGGACCGACGGCTTAACGTGCTCTCCGAGGCACTTATAAACCTGCGATAAATGTGGTATGTAGTCAAGTATGTACAGTAAAAAGGTTTATGGACACCTTAAGATCTATTATCCTCTGTCCTCCGATGCGTGGCGGTAGTGAACGCGACTGTTACGCAGGAGAGTGGAGGAGAACAAGTAGCGCCATCTTGCGAGTTCATGTTTTTTCATGAAATTTTTGTTTTATTTAGCTATACTAACACGGTCGAGAGTGAATAACGCAAGTTTGACGGTTTAAAAAATAAAAAAAAAATTGAAAAAAATAAAAAAATAAAAAATAAATTGCGTTGCCTTAATTTTTTTAGTGCCAATATGTTGTGTACTTACCATGAGTATGAGGGCCTTCGGCTTCGGGAGCGTTCCCCTTACACCCTGTATAGTATACTAGGAGTAACCTTCGGCTTCGGGAGTGTTTCCCTTACACCCTGTAGGTACCTACTGTAGGGATATTAGGCTCGACTAGGCCACCGCTGCTTACTATGTTTAAGAAAAAAAACAGGATCAATAAAATAAAAATAGTGTTATAAGAATTTATTGGTTACATTTTCAAAACGTTACATTACCTAAGTTTGTAACCTAAAACATTCACACAGTCACACATTCATTCATAACATTCGAAAGTTGGAACTTATATACACACAAAAACTAAAACAAGGAAGTATATTTATCGCTCATAATAATACTTCTTTCTTATAAGTAAATTAAGTTACATTTCTCTAGTAAGTATAGATACACTACAATTCTAATTAATTCACAGTGACGATGTGGTATTTATTAAAAATAATCCTATCCTAATTTGAATACATTGTAAACTTTTTATACAAAGATTGTACAAAACTTTTAATTTCGTATATTTATTTCAGAGAGGAATATATAATTATATTAATATAATTTATCCAAAAATATATATTTGTCTCAACTATTACCGTCAGACAGGGTGAATAGGAATGCAGGGGTCAATGGGAATAAAATGGTCAATAGAATAAGTATGTATTTTAAATAATTTCTTTTACTAAATTTCAAATAAGCCTGTTATCAGATATTTGATGATTTTGTTATAACGATGAACTAGTCCAAAGTTTCGCTTCAAAGAAATTAACTACAGAAATTAGCTGACCATTTTATTCCTATTCACCCCTGCATTCCTATTCATCCCGTTTAACTGTAAAGTACCTACGAGTAGGGTAGGGTAGGTAAGTACCTACGGGTCCTTTTTTATTTTAAGTTTATTGTAGGTAGGTACATGTGCCTGTGTGATGATACTGATGATATTAGGTTTTATCTATAGCATAGCGGTTCTAGCATACCTTCTATTGGTTCTAGAACACTGATGAACATAGTTTCTTATTTAAAGATTACACATAAATAAAAACTGAATAGATAGACCAATAGGTAGGTACCTACAGTCAGCGAATATCATGAGAATATGTTATGTTTTTACTTATGAAGAGCTTCCAATAATAATTGCATCTAAATGAAAGTCTTCGATAAGTTCCACAGTGAGCATCTGAAAATGAAATGCTAACAATACCTTCAAAATAAATGTACAAACTCAACTTACGTACTTAAATTATATAGATTAGCGTTTAACTTATTATTAAGAAATTCATTTCATAATTCTAATTCATTTAAATAATTGACATCTTTTTGGACGAATTCGTTGTAATGGTCAGGTAGATTTTTGTTCGAACATAACGTCACTCCGTAGTGCCTCAATAAGGCAGCAATAGATATTTTGGCTAGGCATGAGCAAATTGGGCATTTTCGCATTTTTCACACACCAATATTTTGCACTAATACTGATTCATACAAAAAGTATTGCATACATAATTATGATAGAATGAAACTTAATCGTGAACTACTAGAAGTGTTTGTTTATTTACCTCGAAGTTTCGGACGTCACGTCACCTCCATGGTCTCGAGAGGACCAAGAATTCTGAGTCGTCTCGAGACCATGACCGTCACGTCCGAAACGATTGAGTCCCGCTCTGTCGCAATTATGTATGAAAATCGTGTAAGTGTAAATCAAAGTATTGCATCCAGTGAAACTTGTGACACATTGGGATATTTTTCCCTATCAAGAATAGGTACAAATATTTTGCACTCGTTGGGAAAAAAAATGTTGCATCTAAGTAATAATACCTGTGACACGATGGGATTTTTTTCTCAACCATTGTTAATCGTTTGGGTGTTATGAAAACACCGTCTAGCCTAGCAGTTTGCTTGCTATAATTGGGAGGTTACATGAACATTTCGCCTATAATAATATACTGTCTATATCTTACAAACCACATTAGGTACATGCATATTAAAATGGCACAAGTTAAATTCAACAGCTGATAAGTTGCACGCGTTTCTTCCTCAAGGTAACATTGTCTAGTTTTATTGTTTAAATTATGAAAAGATTACCAACATTCATTCGTCTAAGGTACCTAATTTGCGTGTCTGGTACTGAATTGATTAAAGAAAAATAATGCTCGTTTCCCTCCATCAGGCCATAGCAGCTGGAGAAAAACTTCCTTTACCAATTTCATTCGTCGTGTAGGTAAGTTTTTCTATATTTTGTAGGAAATTGGGCAGAAAATTAAAAAAAATAACACAAAAGCTTGTACCTACTCTGTAAGACGACGAGTAACAGATAACAGGTATTACCTACAATGATAATCATGAATTTACTATGGTATAGGTAATCTTTTCATCTTAAAGTTCATTTGTGATCAAAGCACCATAGATTAAATTATTTATGTATAATATATTATTATGTCTGCATACTATAAGTTTGTAAACGTTATACTTTTATTCTAAGTTTTTAATTCATAGGTTAGGTAAGTGTCAATGAATCATCAATTATTGTAATTCACATTTGTAGTCGACGATTATTATATGCGTATGTACCGACGTATGATAAAATAAATCGTTATTGTCTTCGCTCGTGTCGCAGGGCTTTAACTTCTGAAAACAGAAAAGTAAATTATTCATTAAGTACCGAATAGGTAGATATGACACTGAAAATCATAAACTCTAGTGAAAATTCGTTTTGGAAGATAGGTATAGCTGAGGGTCACCACTGTATGTGTATTATAACATTGTAGGTTGGAGGTGACGCTCCTTCCTGAGAATTTGCTGCATCATAGATACTATCAGGCGAGGTGAATTCATATTGACGTGTACTGCCTATACCTAGACTAGGTCCTTGACTAATATATATCTTTTTTTCAAAATTTAAAACGCGTTTTTCTATGATTCAGATGGTTTAAAAGAACTCCAAAGCGCGGCCTCTGCGGGAATACCTAGCCTTAAAGAAGGGATCCGAAGGGTGTCGTAAGACGCGACTAACGGAAAAATACGCAGACCATATTACTGTTGAACCAAACGGCCAACGTGGAAACAATTGGCCAAAGCCTCCCAAAATTAGGAGAGGCCGATGTCCACTAGTGGCTAATTAATTGAGTTTACGATTCCAATCTCTATTTAATGATATTGATCGAGTAAAACATGCTATATAGTGACATTACAAACCACAAGCGATCTAGCGCTACAGTTTTTATTCACGATTCAATTTGTTTCAACGTTGCCTGTGTGGAACTTTAATTGAACTCTTGCCAAAATGAAGCAAGATAGCTACTTTGATACTTACGTTACCATTTTAGTGTTAGTAGTTATCTAGACTTTTTGAAGTGAAACCTTTGGGCGCGTTTAGCAGTTATTCGGTCGTAAAAAAATTGGGTAGGAAAAAATCACCTACCGCTATAAACCTATAGATAAAATGTGATAATAATTGTTATTTGTTTTAATTTGTTCTCAACAGTGCCGTTTATCCGTATCGAAATTCAACAAGTAGGTAATGCTCGACACATCATCTGAGCACATAGGTATTGTCCATAGATGTAAAAAAATGTCAGACCTGCAATCCGCAATTGCCTAGGTATATATAATCTACACATTTTCATTTTTCAAATATATAATAGGTACTTTTTAAAACTCGATATGGGTAAATGTCCCATTAAGAAGTTGCAGGGAATTGAAACAATAAAGAATATTATATTTAAGCCTAAAAAAGAAAAGATTGAAAGAAAGGAATGTTAATTTCTTCCTAGTTAGGTATCTTCTTCTGCACTTCTCTTCGTGTATAAACCTCTCCTATTGATTTGATATCCACATTAATTTGTGATTTTAGGTTTGTTGCTTTGAGCTAACTCTTCAAGGCTAGAGTAGAATAGTAGATTCTTTTTGTATTGAATAGTCCGTATATCAAATCGAGGTAGATTATAGACCATTTAATTTCGCGCTACTATCCAAGGGAGAGAAGTAGTAATCATAAATGTCAACAAATCCGGCAGATTCCCATACAATAACTAAAAATCAATAAATTATGAGAGCGGGTCTAAAAGTACGCCATGGGCGATGCCAGGGCGGGTCAGCTAGTTATTAATAAAAAAGGTAATCTACGTATAAGAAAATACTACTTAGAACATTATCAGGACTCAGTACCTAGTACTTATCTTACCATTGGGTAACACCTGATCAATGTCTATTTCGGTGCATGCCGGAATGTCGACTGCCTGGCCTTGATTGCACTATTGCGTAGTGATCACTATTGTCCGAGACTGACCTGTGAAGCAAAATATTAAGGTCTCAGATTTTAAGCACTTTGGTCTGACTATTATATTTTTTCTTTATTTATGGCACGTCAATTTGACTTCACCTCGCCTGCTGTTAAGCTGAAGACAAAGTCTCATGAAAGAGGGTCACCATTGCAAACACGTACAGTGCTACAATGGTGGCGCTCAGCTTGACGGCCTCATCAGATGGCTTTATACCTAATGTTTAATATAAAATTATTCAAGTATGGTACGTGTACGAAGAGTGAAGTAAAGAGATACCTACATAGTTATTCAACTGCAATTCAGCGTGTGATGATAAACGGAAGGTAGGACGCAGCCTAGTCAGACTGCCGGGGTGCACGAGATATGTCTTGTATAATCTCACCTCCGGCAATCAAAGACCCATATACGGCGTGCGTTTTGTTCGGTTCGAGTCCGACATAATCACCTACACCGGTTATACATTACCGGTGGGGATTTTGCGCACGATAATACAATCGTCAAGGGTACAGGCAGCCGTTAGAAGCAAGCGACAGAGTTATTCTTATGACGGGCCCACATTGACGTAACATTTTACCGTGACCGTATCAGAAGCGCGTGTCAGTATGATATGTGGATGTGATAGCGGAGCTTAAACGAATTCATCGATGAATCGTGGTATCAGCACAACTATAATTTGTGCAGATACGGCTACGACATGTTACGGCCACGACATGTTACGGCCACGACACGTTACGGACACGACATGTTACGGCCACGACACGTTACGGCCACGACACGTTACGGCCACGACATGTTACGGCCAAGACATGTTACGGCCAAGACATGTTACGGCCAAGACATGTTACGGCCACGACATGTTACGGCCACGACATGTTGCGGCCAAGACATGTTACGGCCACGACATATTACGGCCACGACATGTTACGGCCACGACATATTACGGCCACGACATGTTACGGCCAAGACATGTTACGGTCACGACATATTACGGCCACGACATGTTACGGCGACGATTAACGTTATGTTTACGATTAACGTTATGTTTAGTACCGATGATCGCAGATCCATTTGTTGTTCGAGTCACAAATGTGTACCCTGGTTTTGGTAATTATGGTAAATAATCAGTTGTGACCTAACATATCTAATGTGTCAATTAATATGTGGTAGGTATATACTTCATAAGACGAGCATAAGTTAACGGTAGAACGGGGTGGATAGAGATCGAAGGGTGAATAGAAATGAAATGGTCAGCTGAATCCTGTAGTTATTTTCTTTCAAGCGAAAATTTGGACTAGTTCATTGTAATAACAGAATCACGAAATATCTGTTATTGGGCTTCGTTAAAATTTTGTAAAAGAATTTATTTAAAATATTCCAATGACCATTTTATTTCTATCCACCCCTGGATTCCTATTCACCCTGTTTTACGGTATCCTACTTACACCTATAGTCTATAATATACACTGACGGACTCATAAACTGCATCAAAGTTCAGGTTTACTCTAAAAGGATTTTTTATAATAAGTATGCGAACTTTTTAGATTAAATTATATAAATATGGAAAGACTGGCTCTTAATCTTAAAAAAAAATTAAATTTAAAAATAGAACTGCAGTAAAACAAATGAATATAGCCGGGAAAAGAAAATTTACTTGTAGTATCAGATTTGCGTGTTATTTATAGCAAAGTTTTAAATTGATTCTAATTGATTTTTTTGTTTTGTCAATTGATTTATTGTTACCAGCATAATTGTTGGGTTAGTTTTTTAACACATCGAGAGTTTTTGAACCTTAATATGGATACTTCGTCCGAACAAGCGGCACAAATTGTAGCATTGGTGCGGGAGGGCTTGGATCAACGAACGATTGGTAGAAATTTAAATTTAAACCAGTCTACGGTTTCTAGAATATACAGAAGGTTTGTAGAGACAGGTTCTTACAGGAGGAGACGTGGTACAGGCAGAACTCGAGCAACCACAGGTCGTGATGACCGATTTATTGTTATAACTTCCCTGCGAAATCGTTTCCTCACGTTAGTTAACATCAAAACCGAGCTTAATGAAGTGCGTGGAGTAAACGTGTGTGCACGAACAATAAGAAGAAGGTTAAAGGAAGCGGATATCACCCCTTTTAGACCAGCAAATGGTCCAAAGTTGTCTACAGCTCACAGACAAGCTCGCTTAAGATTTGCGCGTCAACACCTGAATTGGACAGAAGAGCAGTGGGCCTCTGTATTGTTCACGGACGAGTGTAGGACATGTTTATATGGTGCAAATGGTCGCAGAAGAGTCTATCGTCGACGTGGGGAGCGATATGCTCAAAGTTGCATTGAGGAGCGTGTTCCTTTTGGAGGCGGTTCATGTATGGTCTGGGGTGGCATATCGATGAACGGGCGAACAGAACTTGTGTTCATAGACATGGTCCGTCAAAACGGTAATAGAGGGGGTTTGACAGCACATCGCTACATAACAGAGATATTAGAAGATCACGTGGTGCCTTACATGGGATTCATAGGCGAAAATTTTACTTTAATGCAGGATAATGCCCGGCCGCATGCAGCTGCACAAGTTCAACATTATTGCGAAGAGGTTGGGATACGTACAATGAATTGGCCAGCACGCAGCCCGGATCTTAATCCCATCGAGCATGTTTGGGACAATTTAAAAAGAGCTGTATATGCGAGAAACCCTTCGCCCACGACAGTGGCAGCACTAAGAACAGCACTTTCAGAAGAATGGGACAATATTCCGCAAGATCTTTTAAAAACCCTTATAAAATCTATGCGGAACCGATTAGAATCCGTAATAAGGGCACGTGGGGGTAATACACCTTATTAAAACACAAATAAACCCTTGCATAAAGTTTGTGTCTATTGTTAAAACCAATTTTTTAATTAAACCAATTTTTCTTAAATTTCTGTTTTTTCTTCAAAAAAAGTCTTAAGGTCCTTTCCAGTACATAAACTTAAACTTAAAGATATGACCCTACGCTGTTTTAAAGTTCACGAACCAATCTAGAGGTTTCAATTTAAATCTGTATAGAAAGTATGCATACTTGGTTAAAATATTTATTTCAAAGTCGTCTATTACTTTGATGCAGTTTATGAGTCCGTCAGTGTACTTGGCTGTCTAATGAAGACGGGTCTTTGTCGCTTGTCACCGAATTTCCTTACAAAATTAATGAATACAGTGAGTAATAATAATTACCTTGCTGAGTGTATGGTGGAGGACGGATATCGGCTTCCATATTGACTGCCGTGCCAGCTTCTGTAAGGGTCGTAGTCCTCCACCACGGACGGATCCTTTTCAATCACCTGTAAACATAATGATGGCTTAGATATTTTTATACCCTAAGTGGCAGATAAGCTCGCGGCCCACGCACCATGGAAAGTGGTTGCCGTGATCTATGGACGTATGCAACACAGTGCAGAAGACATAGAAGGGTTTCTTGGTCTTCCTACTACTATTATAAGCTTATGCTTACAAATATTTTGCATTCAGTAGTGAGCGGAGAGCGAATACGAAGCATGTCCATGTATGTCACATGTGTTTTCGAATAGCCTTTAGCACCCACCTTTAATTTTTTCCTAGCTTCTACCGTTATATATTTTGTTATACTAACTACTTCTGAATAAATTACATACATATGCTCACGTCTATTGCCATACCAGAGTAGGCAAAGGTGAATTACTTCCCACGTTTCACCAACCACTGTATTCAGCCCTACGTGAGTGAGCTTATTGCCGTTTTCCGAACACTGTTATTGATACAAACCTCGCTTCTGAAGCTGACGTCTAGTGTTAAACAGCCCTATCCCTTAGTTGTCTAGCACGACACCAACCAAATGGGAATTCTACTCTGCCGGGAACTAAGTTGCAAAGTTGCAACTAAATTTATAAAAATAATTAATATCTTAGTAGGTATAATATATATAAATCGTTCCTAATGTCCTAATGGTACATAAAAAAATATCGTGAATACAAAATAAAATAGAAAACCTACTGAAAAAAAGCACTTTTTTTGAAAAAAAGCGTACCGAGCTGCTGCGGCGCGCGCCGCTCGCGCGAGCACTGTGCGTGCTCAATGCGGTGGCGACACGAGTGGACATATTCTCTTGTTCGCTGAGTGACCTCACGGAAGCCACATATTGTATAATTTCAAAGTATAATTTGTGACTAGGATAAGTCTGTACTTTAGATTGTAAGTTTTTAATGTTTTAAATTTATTTTGTTACTATGTAGTTGATAATATACTATTGCATTAGGGACAACCTGTCATGATAGTAGGTATATTTGTGTATGTAAATAAATGTAAATAAATAAACTTTAGTTGCAACTAAACATTCGCAATGCAATAGATGAGAACAGAACTGTAGTAAAATACACAAACAAAGTTAATCTCATAACATTCAGAATGATGCAAAGTGATGTAGTGCTATCGGTAAAGGAGATAAGTACCTATTCACCTTTTCCATTAAAGTTGTATGACATATAATTTAGCTTTTTGGCGACTACCCACGACAAAATGATATATGATAAATTTAAAACAAAGTTACTGCACAAAGAATGTTATGTACCTACTAGTAAAATAGCACAGTATGCCATTATTTATATACCATATTAAAGAATATTAATTAAATATGAATATTCTTTTATATCGTGCATTATATATTTTTTTATTATTTTATTCTTTCATACAAAATATTTAAATAATTACTTATATATCAAAATAAAGCTGTACCTAAACATTTTTTTGCAAAAACATTGTGTAACATAATATTAACTGAAATAGCACAGCATGCCCAGGTTACATATTAAAATCACGTAGTTCATAAGATCGATGAACAAAAGATCGAATTTCAAAATTTCAAATGTTCATTTGATCAAAAGTTCAAAATACAGAAAGAGAATTTTGTTTTTGAATACAAATAAAAAATGATTTTAATACGAAACCCATTAGGTACAATTTGCTTTGTAATCTGTGGTCTACTCACATCTGTTCTGGCGCACGAACAAGTCATCGCTGTGCACAAGAAGCAGTTAATCAGCAGCATTACGATGAACATGACGCCGAGCGCGATGGCGAGGTACAGCAGCCACAGAGGACGCACGCTGCTATCCGTACACGCCAATGCTGCCACTACAATGAGTATGGATTATTAAATAATTGATACTGTTAATGACAAAGAGACAAATGTTATATGCATGAATATGGCTGTTTGCACTGGTCTGGTCGTGCCTCGGAGAGCACGTTAAGACGGCTGAACGTGCTCTCCGAGGCCCGGAGGTCCCGTTTGCCATACAAACATCTATGGCAGTCGTTAAGAGTAGTTGGAGCCCTCAAAAGTTCACCCAGTCAAACTTGGAACTTCGATATCGCCATTGGTCATTGGACCATTGGTTGTGGAGGACAGATGGCAGTCGCTTTACGGAAAATATCGAAGTTCAGCCGTATCACAGTTAGACTGGAAAGCCGTCCCCAACTGAGTTGGGAAAAGGTTCAGAGAATGATGACAGTTGACAAAAGTTGATGACAAAAGTTGCTCAACCCTAAAATATAAACCTTTTTTTATATTGGAAGACATTAACCAATAAATAAAACTGTAGGTTTTGGAAGCACTGTGGGATGTAGAATTTCGTAGAGTCGTAGAATATTGATATAGGGACTTATATAAACTTATAAATCTTCAGAGAAATTATTTGCCTATTATTTTGTAAAACGTTTAAGAGCTGTAGGTAATAAGAATATGATTTGATGTATTATAGTCTACTTACTACACCCACAAAGGGTTTCCTTTTCTTAATGTTACTTACTATCGCTATATGAGAGTGAGAGCCTCCCAACACGGGAGAAGCCTATTCCAGCACTGGACTGCAATGGGCTGATTGATTAGTTGATGGGAGAGTGGTTAAAGTTTGTTGGTATACACCAATGTCATTGAATGTATTTCTCTATAGTTAATAACTTATTAGATATTTATTCATAAGTAAGTATATTCATGACTTGAAGGTTGCGGCACTACCCACGCGTACCTATATAAATTCAAATTATATCTACACTCAAATAATAAGTAAGTAGATGTGGTATATAAAATTATCTTATGGCGAAGGTTAGGTGTAATTGAATTGGTAATCGGGTTTCCGTAACCAAATACCATTGAATAGATAACATTCACGGCAAGATTCATTACCACGCACATAATATATCTGTATATGTAAAAAGGCAACCGCGGTAACCTAGTGGTATGGGTAATGGACTGCTGAGATAAGGTCTCGGGTTCGATCCCAGGTTACCATGGCACACACCAATGACTTTTCTATGCTTTTCGAAGTTACGTGCGTAGTTATCGCAGGTTTATGGTAATAGGCTCGCCACCTATTACATTGGGTCCTAAACATAAACTGGCGAAATGGGGGTGCTAGTACCTCGGAAACCCCTTCAAGGATTTAGGCGTGATATTATGTATATGAGAGTTTTATTATGTAAAAAGGTACCTAAATATGTATGTAGTACAAAAATCTAATGTGTGTAGTAACAAAAGGTAATCTTTATTTACCAGCAGCGTCGTTGGGGTCAAGTACGAAGATGCCGGTGGAAGCTGTGACAGTGCTCTCCTCGTCACTTTTTTCAAATCGTGACTCCGTGCTACAGTCTATCGCTGAACATGTTCCTGAAAAAACAAAAATCAAAACATGTCACATACATATATGTAGGGTAGAAACATATCAATTTCGAGGGCTGAACGCGTGGGCACTACACATTAAGCCATTGGGGTTAGTTGGAGCCTTAAAAAAGTCCAATAACTGGTTTAACTACAGTGCTTCGATATCGCCTATAAGTTGTGAAAGCCAGATGGCAGTTGCTTCACGGAAAATATCGAAGCTTAGTCGCGGCGTTTGACTGGAAAAAGCGGATCCTGGACTCCGAGGTTTGGATGCAACCGGGATTAACGCAAGGATGATTTTTTTTTATACCACCAGACAAGCACCCTGGTTGAAAGTGGTTACCGTGGCCTATGGACGTTTGCAACACCAGCTGCGTCACATTCATGCTGCCGACCATATAGAGAAGAGGGGGGAAGAGGAAGGGGGGAGGAGAGAAGGTTAAGAGAGTCACTGTGCCGTCAGTGTAGAACACAAAGAAGGGTTTCTCGGTCTACCCACTGACAACACAAAACCTTTCCAGTGAGCTTTGGCTACCCTACTCACCACCGGAAACGACACAAGGTTATTATTAGTTGCGGTATTTTGTAAGGCTCTCTAATCGGTCTGGTGTTTAGGACGGAAGATACCGACATGCCATAACTCCGTCTAAATATGTATTGTTATCTTATACTATACAGTACATTACCTCTACAAAGGGATACGTCGCACTGGAAGTTGACCTGCGATGAGTCCGGAAACCGGAACATTGATGCTATCGCTAAGTCGGTCACGCCGCTCTCAGACTTCACTACCACTGATTGTTGTTTTACTGGGCATCTGTAATAATCATTGTTTTGGTAAGTTATTGTTGTTGTTGGACTGGATGTGGAAGGCGAGGGATCAGGAGCAATGGCGCATATTGTAAGTATCCGATTCCAAATGAAACGGGAAATGGCGCGGAGGAAGATGCTTACCCTCTACTGTCCAGAAGATCCACAGTATTATTTCGCATGTTGAACGCAAAACAGTTCTTCAATCTTATTCCGTGAGTTCCTGTAATGTATTCAGTTATACTGTGATTAGGTGTGAATGGAAATATAGAAAGTGTGTATCTTATTTACGACATAATGTGATGGATTTTAACTTTGTTACTAGATATTTATCCACTAATGTAAATCTTAGAAATTTTGTCATGGTTTTTATATAAGTTTAAGTAAGGATTCAAAGAATATGGTATAATTCTAAAGAAATTTGATTATTAAGCTTTCGATATTACCATCAGGTTTGCTGATCTCAGCTCGCAGCGTGTAAGGGAGACCAAACGCGGCGTTCAGAACCTTTCGTTCTTGCGAGTCCAACATTCGCAGAGATACAAGTGAAGTTTCGTTTCTGAAATCATAAAATTATGAAACATTAATCCCTAATCGTATTTTGTATTGAAACATCATTGGGCGAGTCATCCATCACATTTTTCTACATGGGTCGATTCAGGCACTAATAAATTCAGTTTGCACGGATCAAATATCTGTTTGATTTGATTGAATTGATTTCATCACATTTTATACAGGTGTCGATTCGGATACTAATAAATTCAGTATGGACGAATCGAATGTTATTTTCAAAAAGGCAGTTTCCTGTTTCTTTAAAGTTTAATCAGATGTTTCTGTCAATTCGGAAATTTTAGTTTGTGTGAATCGATCACTTAATCAGCTTTATAAGAGACCCATTAGCGTCAGATTTTAAACACCTACGTTTCATTCCGGAAAGGGACTGGTAATAACGCTAGACGACCTTCGCTTCGTCGAAAAATAAACCGGTCTAGGTAATTTGCGGTGCGGTCTAGAAGAATATTAAAGGATTATAATGAGAAGGGCTATACGTCTACGTCTTAATAATACTAGTAGATATTCAAAAGTTATTTAGCTCCACCAACCACCAACTAATTATTGGTCTGGAAATATTTTTATAAGGTTGTACTTAATATTTAACTTCAGGCAAAATAATAATATATAAAATGAGTACCGTGCATTTCTGAAGCCCGCCTTGCCACAGGTGATAACGTAGAACTTATCGTCAGCCAGTTCCAAAGTCCGATGTACTCGAACTGCCAACGGCAACGATCGTTCATCCGTCCGCTGAAATTTTAACACTACGTATTTATCTAAGGTCTATTTGAATTTGAGAGGTGCTGTAATTGCATAATTCTGTGGTTTCACTCAGGTAAACAGTATGAAGTTCTGCGGGAAGGGTTAAGTAGTTTATAATATTATATGACTATGACTGAGCCTATGTGTTGTCTTTCTTAGGTTTCCACTGGAATTTTTCTTACCCTCTTCCCCTCCCCTCTTGTTCTCGCAAAAAAGTAGTAGAAAAATTTAGCTCCTGAAGAGGGTGACGAAATATGCATAATGATTAGCAAACGTTTTGAAAAAGTTAGAAAGTTCACTTATTTACCAAATATGAAGGAACCAAATAACCAATTAAAGAACCCCTATCAACTAATGACACAAGTCCCTTGAGTTTTCTTTCTACACAGCTACAGTACATTGTCAAGTTGTTTGACGGTCATTATTAAGTATAATACTAACATTATTCCAGAATACTCCACAGTACTGTGGCGATCCTTGAGCCGCCATGAGATTGATGTCGTAGCTTAGAGATTCAGTGCCATTACCCAATGCCATACATGCCGGTGTTCTGAAACAGGTAAAGATTATATTAACTTTATAATAATATTGTCAGCAGTCGAATCTAACATTGCATTTTAGAAATTGGAACAATATGACGAGGGCTCCACCATTGCAAGACCTAGCACACTTTGTCCAATGAAATTCATTGGAAAAAACCGCGAGAGCCCGGTCTAGTCATGACCGCAGTGAAATCATCCCATCGGCAAAATTCAACCCAAGTATCTAGGTACCTACTGCTTATTGATAGTGGTACAGATTGAAGCGTACATCGTTGGAACCAAGTCGCGATAGAAAGGACGCTCAATAAACGCATTTATAGCGCATTTAGAGCACATTTCAGGTTCAAAATATAATACCTAATACAACAAATTACCGGTAGGTAAACTTAAAAGCACTTCGTTAGTTTTTTGTTCTTGCACATATTATAACATGTCCTTTGTCACTCTCTAGCCTAGATATTTTCAGTTGAAGAGGGCCATGTAACCTCGACAACCAAATGGTGATATCGAAGTTCTTTCTGCGGTTAGAGTAGTCGGACATGTTAGCGGCCGGGACTAACGGCTAAATGTTTTCTCTGAAACACGGCTACACCAATATATATAACCATATTCATGCATATCGAGCGGGAACCGAACCCGCACGTCCTGCGTAGCAGTCGCGTTTATTTTGTTTTACCACGCCACAGAGCACAAAGGCGGCATAAACTTGCGACAGTATCATATAAAATATGATTGTTTCAAAGTAACATTACACAAAATACGTGAATAGATAATAACCTGAATTCTCTGGCATGTACCACACCGTTGAAGGGTTGATTGAACGACACATTAATCGCCATAACGCCCGTCTTGCATGTCGCTGTAACTACAGGCGTGAACTCGCCTGCGCTCTCCGTGTTCTGTTAACAAAATAAAAAAAATATCCTGTTAGTTAAGGTACAATGGGCTCCAAAAGTTCCTGGACACTTCAAAATCTATAGACTTTTGACAGTCCGAAGTCTAATGTAACAGTAAAATAGATAGCATTTAAAAATAAACTAAATCAATGTCTTGTTTCTTTGTAAGAAAATAAGTAAACTCATGCAAATAGTATCCAAAACTTAATAACATTAATAAGTAGATATATTATCCAGTAGCTTCTATGACTAGTAGTTGTGTAGTGGCATCACTTCATGCAATTTTATTTTAGATTTGTCCAAGAATTTTCGTAACCTACAGTTCGTAGAGTAGATATTATATAATGTCAGGTATGTTAATATTGATGATGACAGATGCCCATCTCGTCTAAAGGTAAGATAAAGATGGAAAATATCGGGTTGGATTCAGATCGTCAAAGGTCCATATCTTGAAACGTCTAAGGCGCGACACGTTCAACGTCTCCAGCCGTCAAGATATATCGTGTAAGTCTTGAATTGGTCAAGTTTTAAAATGTCAATAATGACAATTTAAAAACGTCTTATTAAATAATATATTAGGTACCTCGTGTAGAGGCGAAACACATGTAGTTAAATTTAACTGATTGTCGTTGTACTATCTTGACATTTTACTACTATTCTATTCTACCATTCTAATACATCGACGCAACTCTCCGGGTTAAATGTAACAACGATATGGTACCTATCAGATGCTTTGTCATGATTCGGACATGCTTAACAGATTCGGAATTGCTAGAAAAAGAAAGCACGTAGAATTTAGTCTAGTTCTAGAATATGGTTTGTATTTGAAATTAATTTGAATTTAATTACACTTATCTCATCAGATATTTCTAATATGGAATGTATTAGGGGGTTTCCATGATATAAGATAATTTGAAAAACAAGGGTAGAGAATCAGGTTAGAAAGCATTTATGTAATTGGTAGAAAGTTAATAGTTACAATATGGGTATGTAGTCTACTTTGAGTTAAATAATATGAATTTTATTATTACGCCAGTTTCTGCTTTCTGAACATAATATACATATACGGATGCCACATTTCGTCAATAAAATTTGTCAATATTTTCTACTTTTTTTTGCATAACCGGAGAATACTGCTTTCCAGTTAAGCAAACCTAATTGAGATTTTATAAGATACCAAAATGACAGAACTTTTTATGTTCGAAATCTTAATTAGTTAAAAAGACAATTGTAGTGGAGCTTCGTTTGCCACATTTTTGGATAGGTTTTATTGAAAATTCGCTCTCGGACACCTTGTTGAAAGACAACCCTAAGTATACCTGTAGATACAAACAGTTACGTGCAATATAAGCGTTAATTTCGTTATTATAATTTTATTGTTCATAATAGTTTAATTAATTGGTACAGAAATGTACATATATGTTGAGAGTGCAATTAATTTTCTAAGCGCAAAGTAAGGGAAATGAACGTAAACACAAATTTTGTTCTAAAAAGCTGGTACTTATGTAGGTACAGAGCTCATTTTATACTATTTTATTGATTAAAGGTAATCTTAGGTACTTAAATTTTATTATAAATGTGAAAGTTTGTGAAGATGTTTATTACGCAATCACGTTCAAACAGCTGAAAGGATTTGGCTGAAATTTGGAACAGGAATGAATTAGAGCCTGAAACATAGTTTTCCATGTGTTGCGGAAACTGATCAAAATTCTATATGGGCAATGCCCCCGCGGCACCGGCTAGTATAATATACTCGTAGGGTGAAGATGGCGAATGAAACAACGATCGTTAAGTCAATGAATTCACTTAATTTATAACTTATAGCTTGTTCTGGTAACTCAAAAGGAACGATGGGCTTCCTGCTGGTATCGTTCCCGCCAGTTTCCTTGTACGGGTGGTGCACGCAACCACTGCTGTATTGGAATTACATTGTCTCATTGATTTAATGTTCAGAATAATCACAATGGGTACGCGGTTCCTTGTTGTGATATCATTAGGATGAGATTGAAAGGACAGTTAGTCACTGTTTTCCTTGTAAGAGGAGTTAAGAGGCGGAGACAACAAAATTTTAATGGATTTAAATTGTTTATTAAAACGCCTTTATAATTGCTAAAGATTTTGCGTGATTGTGGCTGTTAGTACTGCTAGCCTTCATTTATTTATTTTTATTTATTTATTTATAGCATAGTATAATACAGTTGTTCGGTATGAAAAAGGTTACAATTATGGACCCTGTCGGGCACAGCATAGTTAGTATTTGGAGAGAGGAAGAGTTCTTATTCTTTATTTATATTCTTACTTAATTGTTTTCCATAAGTTATATTTTTAGTGTATTACAATAATATTATATTTTTATTCCCTTTAATTGATTATTATACTTACAATGTGAGTGGGCGTCATTAGTATCATCAAAAATTTCTTTAGATATAGTGTTCCACCTAGATGTAGAGCAAAAACATGAAAAGGCCAACCTCCACGCACAATGGCTCAAAAAGGGAGGCTAGGTGCGGAAAGAGGAGTTACAATACAATAAAAGGCCAACCTCACCTTTAAGTCAAATAGAATTCTGGCGTAATTTTCTTCTCAAGAGGGTAAGATACCAGCCGCTTTCGTAAAAACCAAGATAAAACAATTCAATGCAGAAACGAAGAGTCTCGAGCCCCGAGCAGATAACCGACTTCAAAGGCTAGCTTTGGATGCAATCGTGATTGTCGTTGGGATGATGATGATGATCTCAATCATTGATCTATAGAATTTAGCAAGAATTGGTCCAATCTGCACCATATTTTAGACAGATGATCTCGCCACCCATGGGACCCATCCCCGGGATTAGATGTAGCGTTTGTGTTATTCCGGGCTCTAATCTATCATTATACAAAATTCCAGCCAGATCCGTTCGGCGGTTACAGCGTGAATAACAAACATACAAACACCCAAACATCTTCACAAATATTGATATTTTTAATATTAGGTACAATAAGAAATAGGATATCACATTTGCCTACATTATATGTACTCGTACTTAATTTATTTTATGTGTTGGATCTTGAATCCCAGTAGCATCCAATGTTCTCACCAAACTAAACCTGATATAGGTTATGTACTACTTGTATTATCTACATTCAATACAATTCCAACGCGTTGCTTATGGCCAATGAATATGCAGCCATACCTTCATTAATTTAACACTGTCCTACATACCGAAAACGATGTTACGTTTACAATGCAGTCTTGTAAATAAATAAATCTTTTGAATTTGTAAAGTAAGTTTCTATGTGGAATAGATTTGTGATGAAAGAGCGAGAGTAAATCTTCGATTGTGACCTGAAATGTAAAGTAAGTAGGTACATTAGTCGACAAATAAACCAACAAACCGTTACGACACGGGGAGTATAATGTTGAATCTCAGTCAACATTCAACAAATCATAGGCTTTTGTGTCGTCGTGGTCAGCGGACGAACCGTGGTATGGTCGAGGCGGGGACCGCGAGCAGGGCTACCAACTAGATGTTTTGATAGTGTAATTACTTTTTACTAGCCTTTTGTTTCCTCTTTTATTACCAGCCTGCTTGCAGTTTTATAATAATTTAGTGTTCTTATGCTTAATTTTACGATATAGGTATAGTTTGCTTTTTAATTCTTAAGTAGTGACTCCGAACTAAATTATGTAACTTTCTCATCCTTTGTCTCTCATCTTATTCATCATCATATTGTCTTCTTATCTGTTCTTAACAGATCGATTGGTCACTCTAATATAAGGGATTAGGATGTTAAATATTTTTTCTTGGACATGTGGAAATTCAATGGGTACTTAATTGAATTCGGTAGCAAACATCAATGTCATTGGGACTAAAGGTATAATTCCGTAGCAAACCGCAAACCTAATGCGCCTAAAGGCTCAGCTCAGCAGATATACTGTACCGTGATACATATATGAATGTGCTCATATTGTTTATTGTTCTAACTCAATGCGGCTCCTCAGTGGTGCAGTTTATCCGTATTGAAGCTAAACCAGCAATGTACGACACATATTGTACATAGAAATAAAAGAATGTCAGTCCCACAATTCGCTCATTTGTCTATATTTATAAGTTTTCACATACATTACTTATTAAACATTGATATGGTTAAATGGCCCAATTGAGAACTCACAAGGAATCAAGGCAGTATACAAAAATATTATCATATTCAAGCCTATATCAAAATACGCTGTATTTGCTGCATGCATTCTACAGTTCTGTTGTCGTGTCATGCGGTCAGCTACATAATCATACCTTACCTATGAACTGGCTGGGTCGCGAAAATTCGTTTAATGCTGTTGGTATTCGTTAACTTCACGGTGGTTGTGATGATAAACCGATGATTATTTCAAGTTAAAATTCTGCTATCATAATTATGTAAGACGAATACAATAGGTAGATATATAATGTTATGCGCTATTGCAAAAAAATAGTTTCTACTAGGTATTGTGTAGACGATTCTAGAGATAATTACAAGATGAATAAAATTCATGCTAAAAGAATAACCATAGGCAGAGTGCATAGAACTAGCCCCAGAGCTCACCGGGGAGTTATTGTGTTGTCGTCAGTGGGAAAACCAATTTATCTTCTTAGGTTTCTATAGGTTTGGCTGCACGAATGTGAGGTATTTAGTGTCGCAAACATCTATTGCCCATGGTAACCCGTACCAATGCTATAAGTGGTATAAAATATACGAAATGGAGTTTATACTAACCTATAAGACTGCTTATTTACTTTCTGAAAATATTTGTTTAAAAGAGCTAGAGGCCTAAGAGAATGTAAATAACTGAGGTGCATGACGGTTCGACGAGTCGACGTCCGACCATATAAACACGCTCTAAGACGGCAAGGGTCGCGCCCCCAGGCGGCGACGGGCGCGCACGATCCAATCCACACGACCAGCTTGATAGCTTCCTAGAATTATCTGTACCAGATTGTCCAGATTGCTAGATTTGGAGTTTGAGTTCAACGAAAACATTCTAACAATGCAGACCTTGAAGTGCTCATAACATGATGTTGTCTTTCAGGAAATTGTCTTACGTAATCTTATAACAATATAATAATGTTTGTATAAACTTGTAGATTACATTTGTATATGGTGTAAATTTTAGTTATTTTATTACAAATAAGAAATCCAAATAAAAAAATATAAACAGAATCAAATTATCAGACAAAAGTTACAATTTTGTTTTGCAGTGTATCTAATTGACATGTAAAATTTAGTAGGTAGTCTAACCCCAAAATTCATATGGGTATGTAAAGTTGAATCACTTCAAGGGAATCGTTTTCAGAGATCTTAAATTCTCCCCTCGCATCGTAATCACTTATTTCTACGTACTTTACTATATGGTAGCAGGTAGAAATACATTGATTTATTTATTGGCGAATAACACTCTACATCATAGGGCTTTCTCAGTAAACTATAAAAGGTTAATTGCATTGAATGCAATTAAATTTAACAATACAGTTTGAGATCACTGCTCTGTTTCTTACGCTGGGTTTCCACGGTGCGAATTTACACGGATTAGGGCGCAAACGCAGACTCGAACGCATTTTATAGATACTACAAATGAGTCTGCGTCAGTTTCACCAACGAGACTCTTTCCACCGTTTAGAATCCATGAACTCGCGTACGCGTCTGTTATATAATGGATCGTGGTAAGGGGCCCTCATACCCATATAGAGGTAGGTAGGTACCTAGATGTTGTTCAACTTGGTAAAAACGAAGATAATACCGATTGTCTATGGGCCGATGTGTTCAAGGTTGAAACTCTCATTTCAAATACCGGACCGACTACCATGAAATTGGTAATGTATGGTTTTTGTGATTATATATTATGTATACAAACTAAAGATATAACACATACATATTATTACTATTATTTATTAAGGGTTTTAAAGAAAATATAAACACCGATAAAAAAAAACCCGGAGATATCATCGCCCTTCTTTACTACACAGGTATTTTCTATACACACATCTATCGGCACTGATCTTGGAAAAATCACCTCTATAAAATCATAATAGATTTTATAGACATAAATTGCAATTTCGTTGGGTGGTGTTATCTACTCTCTATATAAAATCATTGTGGTTTATATAGAGGTAACGTTTGTGAGGTTGTAGTGGGTAATCTCTTCTCTAAATTGTTTGTACCAATTTTGAAAATTCTTTCACCAATAGATAACCACGTTATTTGTTAATACCATATCACCACGCTATCGGGAGGAATCAGCAACAAAAAGAAAGAATTTTTTTTAACATAGATAAAGTTAGAGATCTTCTATGCCAGTAACAAGAAATTTTATCATTAGCGATTTTAAAAGAAAAGTTCATGACGTTAAAAAAATGTGTTTATGTACAAATTGTATAATGATGGTTTTAAAAGGTTGGCTAGGTTCCTAATTACAGTCGTATGCCATTAGGTGCGCACATTTTACTCTTTTAAACTGCAGATGCATATTCATTCTGAGTAAATAACATGTCGAGAAGTACTTAAATCAACAGTATTTATATCTTTTTTCGGATAAACTTCTTGTCAAAGATGATGAATCGTTCTGAACAATTAGTGAACCAGAGTTTGATATAAAATATACGAAGTACAGTCCTATCAACACATTTGAGGCTTAAGCAAATTTATGTTCTAGTCTATACCTACACCTGCTAAACAATCGTTCTGACACAATTTTCTATAGGGGTTGAAAGGGAGTCAACGGTAATCAACCCTGTAAAAAAAATAATCAAATAATTGAAATCGCCCAAATGCTCTCTACAAAAAGAGACAGTAAGAAGGGATTCTCGCAAGACTTAAAAGCTTGAAAGAAAATTTACGTCCCAGTTATTTGAACTGGATCCCGATTCTCCTAAACCACTGTGATTAGGTACATTAAAAACCCTTGAATTTTGAACTTTCATTTGTAGACGTAAAGTTTAAATTCAAATGAAAACTGTATTTTGTGTAAAATCTAAAATGCAATGGTATTTTTGTAATCTCGGTGGTTTGAAAATGGTCAACAATTAGGTACAATCGGGGTCCTGGCTGTTAGCGGGATGTTCGCGCTAACAGCCAATTCGTACTTGAACGATAACATACCTAATTTTAAGTGAAATACCGGAATAAAAGATTTTACGTAATTCCGTAGAACCGGTATAAAAGAGAATAATAATGTTTTGATAAAATAAATAGAAAGTATATATTATGTTAAGACGTATCAAGGTTATTTAGTCTTTTATGTTAATTTTATGATAAAATACCGTATTACGTATTACAGATAACATAATAAATTCTGTGTATATCAAGTAAGTAATTATATTGGCGTGTCTCATAATCTTAAAATAATCTAGGAGTTAAATGATGAAACTGTATGTAAGTAATTATTTTTAGTTCATCTTCGTCCCCCAGTGCACACTAGTTTCAACTCGTGCACTGAATTCAGAAAAGAAGGAGGTAATAAAATATTATTACAATGACTAAGGATAGATTAATCTTGATCATAGCTCAATATCAATCTTTCCTTCACTGATGTGAATAATTTCCATAAAATAGCTATATAGATACCTACTTGAAATAACCTGCGCTGAGTGATACTTTTAAAATGGTCTCTTCCACCTTCAAAGGTTTCGTATAGGGTTCTACTTAGCTGCTGCACTTAATTTTATAATCCGACTTACTAATGCCCGCGGCTCTGCCCGCGTTCATGTCGGTAATCGCGCAGTGCAATATAGCCTATGTTACTCAGGGTGACAGGGTGAATGTAGCTTCCCAATGGTGAAAGAATTTTTGAAATCAGCACTATAAGTTTATGAGTTTATTTATTATAAATACACAAAGATAATTTTTTTCATAATATTATTATAGTGTTGATAAAAAGAAAGCAGGTATGCAGATTTAATAGGGAATAAGGTTTAATGCATACAACAAGATTTCGCCTATGCTCGTAAAATAACGTCGGCAATTGTCAATGTGGATCTTGTCGGGCACAGCGAGGTCAACGGACGAGTGACCGCCTGGACTCGGGTCATTTAGACATCGTTTTCTTCAACATTGTTCACTAATAAATAGGTGTGTGTACCTTTTTTCAGCACTGTACGCTATGTGAAAATATTAAAGGTCTTTTCGAACAGGTTGTTTACTCAGTTCTGATTTAATACAAAGTCACGTAGGTACATTTTCATTTAAAGTTCGTTATATAAAATTTTAATGACTGCAATCAACTATAAGTACTACGCGCGAGAGTAAATGTAATACGTTTATGTAGAAGCATAACAAATAAGGCTGAAATGAGTTTTGATTGCTTTACGAATTCGAATGCTACCAATACAAATCAAACAATACATTTCAACCAGTACAATTAACTATTGTGGAATTTAAAATGAACCAGATTATTTGTCTATACAGTCTGAAGAAACCACCTGCTGAATCCACCTTCATTGTGGGACATGTTCGTGTTAACGTCGACTCCATATTGTTCGTGAGGCCCCAGTCCGAACAGAGACGTTTGTAGCGACTGTTGACCGTGAGATTCATAACAGAATCTATCTTACTAATAATCTATCTTACTAATATATAATATAACTAAATGTGAAAACTTTTGAAGGAGTCTGAGGGATTGGATTTTTGCTATTTAATCGTGTTCTAATGGGTGAACGGCTTTAAAATTTGGGGCATAAATTACAGTCTGGAATAGCATAGAAGCATAGAGCAGGCACATAGAACCGGGCTCTTCTTTTCTCTTTTCTTTTTAATTTTTTCATCAGCTCCGACAGTGCAGCGTAGTCTAAAATATTACTTGGAAAGCTACATACTAGTATATAATAGTTCGGAGGCTATAAGTCCTTCCCCCCTAGACAATTGATCAATGTATGGGTTTGACATTCGTTCACGCCTGTCACATTGTACATTCTATTCTATTCCATTCTACAAAATGAGGATTAACGAATTGCCGCTTGTCTAGGGGGCTGGTCTTAATGAGTACAATAGGCGGTGTATGATTGTCTTATTATTAGATAGCTGACCCGTGCAACTTTGTCTGCGTCTCCCCGTTTTTGCAACCTTTTTCACTTCTGCTGGTTGCACCAGTTGGTTATAGCATGATGTTATATACATATAAATCTTCCTCTTCAATCACACTATCTATTAAACCGCATCAAAATCCGCGTAGTTTTCGAAATTTAAGCATACAAAGGGACATGAGGACATAGGGATATAGGGACAGAGAACGCAACTTTGTTCAATACTCTGTAGTGATCAGGAAATAGTGTCAATTTTATACGCAATAGAGTGTGAAGGCTAAAATCAAAGTGAAACCGAAAACAATTAATCTAATGTGGGCGTAAATGCCCACAACCTACACACATTAGCGAATATTCAGGGCATAAGGATATGAACTGTAACTTGTTGTGTTATGTTGTAACTGCATACAGGCAGTTAAGTCATATTTACCTTGTGGTTCCGTGCTAAGACTATACATAATATTATGATTGTACTTATCTAAGTAGATACGTATCTCAGAAGTCTTGATTCGTGAACAGTTGGTTTCTATAAAGTCCTAAAAACTAAACAACATTATTTTTAACCAGACCTCGGCATCCGAGGTAAAGTAAAGGCCTCAGATGCGACCGGGATTTGTACCGTGATAAATGTACACATAAATTATATAATTTATCCATTGTCATTTATGACTGGCGAAATTTCTTCAACTTCAAATCTTTTTTAGCGAAAAGAAAAAGCCTAGCTTTTAAGCCTAAGTACAACAATTGTCACACACACATACATGTGCCTATTTCCTTCTGGGGTAGTCAGAGGTGAACAAACACCCACATTTCACCAATCATTGTATTCGGTCCCACATAGTAGAGGGCGAGTCTATTATCGTATTCTGGGCACTATTGTTGACTCAAGCCAAGCATCTGAGAATGAGTTCTGGGCTGTATATATCTGTCTGATGATAAACATATCCCTGATTTACCATGTATGTACGACACTGCATGGGAAGAGATGGGGTGGCGTAAATTCTGCTCTGCCGGGGAGAATTTCAGTATCGATACAACTTCTACCAAAGCGATACCGTGTCCTGATGTGCCCAATCTATGAATACCACGTCGGTACAGTGGGCCTCAAAATTTCCGGAACAATTCGAAACAAAAATTGTAGTAACGCCACTACACAACTACTAGTCATAGAAGCTACTGGATAATAGATCTACTTAATATTGTAATTAAGTTTAGGATACTACTTGCATGTGTTTACTTAATTTCTTATAAAGAAACAAGACGTTACCGTTATCTATGTTACTTTTGGTTGAATTGACTAAATCTGTCAAAGGATTATAGAATTAAAGTGTGCAGGGACTTTTTAGGCCCACTGTACCTAACTAGGTACTGTAGCTACGAGTACAATGGGACAGCGGGCAAGCGTATGGTATGAATATTGCAAGTTGTATCCTATTACTTGTAGTTTAACTTTACTGTATTTTGAATGATAAATGAGTTAGTCACGAGTAGATTCAATTACAGCGACAAGAACAGAAGGCGACTCCGCATTCCTGATTCGGGTCCTTTGCAAATGGGTAAAGATGTACCGTTACGAATTGTACCTATTTTCTATAGTTCAGATATTTTTATCAACACTTTCGATTCACGGTAATATCGAAATTCAGTCAAGCTCGAAGTTAGACTAAGAAGCGGACCCCTGGCTCTGAGTTGAAAGCTTCGGTGCGGTGCGAAACTACGGGGTAAACAAAAATGATTTTGTAACCAGTATGTATGTATGTCAACCATCATAAACCCATTGGCTAAACCATCATACACCCTGACTGTATGTATATAATAAAATTTCACGACATCTCACCATCTCACTCAACATAACAGCCGTTCAATTTTATTGATCTGTTTTAAGAGTTCATTTTAAACCTGCAGGCCGTTCAAGATATAAAATTCAGAAAGGTGGCCTGATGGCAATCTCTTTAAACGATAAGGTCGTCCATTAAGATTGTACTGTACTGCTTCCGTAGCCTCTGAATTTTAATTACGTACCTAAATTTGTTAACCTGCTATACAATAAAGTGTGTAATAAATATAAAATGTAAATGGCGGCCGGCTGCTTGATATGGTACCTATGTAGCGTGCATAGGTCTGGGTATTTCATTTACAAAATTATCTAAGTATGTATATCCTCATCTAGAATCGATACCACAGGCCAGTTAATCTATGCTTACTGTGGCTTTTGGTGGCTTTGTGTAGATTGTCCTTTATTGTCCTATTTATTTTATTATCCCACCAACCGCGGTAGCCTAGTGGTATGGGTAATGGACTACCGAGATGAGGTCTCGGATTCGATCCCTGGTCCTACCATGGCACACACCAATGATTTTTCGATGCTTTTCGAAGTTATGCGTGTATTTATCGCAGGTTTATAAGTGCCCGGTTAATGGTAATAGGCCAACCACCTATTACATTGGGACCTAAACATAAACTGGTGCAATGTGGGTGCTAGCATCTCTATCTACCCCTTCGGGGATATAGGCGTTTATCTATGTTATGTTTATTTTATTATTTATTATATTTCCTTCGTCAGAAGTAAGAACAGAGGCTAGTGAGCCATCATCTCTACTGAAGGGATAAAGGCGTAGGTGTGTAGGTTATCAGTAACGCAGGTTAGAGCATTTGTATATTTCAGACATGCCAAGTGAAAAACCGGATATCACCTATTGTAGGTACCCACCTACTTGTTTACATAGCATCTACCTATTTGTACTGTACTCAGCGGTCAGTACGGAGCATTAATTCTCAAAGTTGTGTGACAGACTGACAGATAATCAACATCTATTTTTGTTATTATAATAGCAACAGTGTTGTGGTCGCTATTCAACCGTCTAAGAATGCATTGTATTTACGTGATTTGCTTTCTGACTTTTACTTATAAAACAGAATGATTAATGATTGTTATTTTTAATTCATTTTTTATTAACATACCAGTAAAAGTGATTAATTGACTGCATAATGTTAACAAGAGCTGTTAAATTTGTGCATGTAATGTAGGTTTGTAAGTATAATATAATTTGTTCCTATTGAATTTATGCATCGGAGTTGAACAATATTGTGATGTATTTTTAGCTAGGGCAGTATGGGGAGATTCCAAACCATAGGAGAAAGGTAACTTTTTAATACAATTTGCTCTCTTTGTCTAAACAATTTTGGCATTTGTTATTTTTTTAAACCACTTAGATGGCAGACAAGCACACGGCCCACCTGATAGAAAGCGGTCTCCGTGGCCTACCCTGTAGAAACCTTCTAATTCTCCCTTTCTTGAAGAACCCCATATTGTAGTCGCTTGGAAAAACCACGGCAGTAAGTTACCTACTAATGTTTTTAATAAAGCGTGAGCTCTTCATAAAAAATGAGTAAAAGTTAATTAATCAAAAAAATAACACTAGAAGGAAAGAAATTATTGCTCAGTACTAAGAGTTTTGAATAGGTGCAATTCTAATCTAACATAGCCACATCACCATTAGATTGAAAACTTGAATGATTTCGCAAGAACCAGTGTAGAGTTTCCTGGGGATTTCCTTTCTATGGTATAACCGGGGTTCCCTGGCACAATTCCGACATAGATACCTCACCGCTAGCACCAGTGAGGTGGTACTCGAGGGTATTTTCCACACGTAGAAAACTAAAATGAAACCATCCATACCACAAATTAATAAATAGTTCCTACGTAACCCTATACCTACTAGGTACAGGTAATAGCGATGTTATGGTTGCCTCTAAAATTATGCGTATATTTATGTAAGTACGGCAGATTAAAAATTATGTGAAAGTATCCGTGACTTATTACATTCATAATAGGTACGTAGGTACCTAGTACCTACTTTGTACATATCAAATCACCGTACTTTTACTTAGCTACGGGCGCTTTTATAACATTTGCATATATTATGCTTTTACGTTACCTTTTCTTCCACATAAGGGGCATTTATTATACCACCTGATGGAATGTGATTACCGTGGCCTATGAATGTTTACAACACCAGAGAATGTATAGGCGGGAAAACACACAAAGTGAGGCAAAGTTCCTCCTGAGGTTGAGAGGTTCCACACTGCCTGAGAGTATGGTATTGTCGACGATCCTCAGCGCCCGTCTTAGTACCAAGTCGAAGGGGTCAAGTTGGTACCAAAAGCTTTTATAAAAAGCTTTTAAAACTGATATAACATGAGTCAAAAATTGCTAGTACCTACTGTATACTTACACTGAAATAAATATACGTTCTCATATATTATACATGTATACGTCTTTATTAGTACTAAAGCCGTAATATTGAACCGTTTGTTTCAAATTAATGGCTTTCTTTAATGGGTGGGATGTTATCGCATGACTAGAACATTTTTTTACAGCGATCATTAAATCACTTCTATTTGCGTTGTAGTAACCCGTTATAATAATTGGGGACGATGTAATGGAACATGAAGTGGCGGTAAAGAAATCTCTCTATTATGGTAATATAATTAGGTACAGAATTACATACATCATTTTACTATACGCTACGTTATTGTATATGGGGAATGGAACAATTCTCAGACTACCATTAGACTGGACAGTGTCTGGTAGGTTACGAGTGGTTACGAGCAACTGGACTAGCTATCGAATTAAAACAGTACTTTTGTAATGTACGTGTAATTTTATTTATGCAGAGATGTATAATTTTTTAATCATTTGAGTCACATACGTGAATTGTATTGACACGTTTTAGACCACGGGGTCATCAGCGCTATGACTCTATTTGAGCGAATAACAAATACTTTATTAGCCGCTGACGGTGAGTTTTGTCAATTTTAAATACTCCCGTCGAGATGTACCCTGTTCCTGGTATATATCTTCACCCAAAGGCGCGAGAAACAACGCCTTAACGTGCGTGGATAGTTTGAAATTCAATGATTGGTTAATTTGAGCTCCTACACCGTCGGAGCACCCCGTACTATTTTCTAGCGACACCTAATAACGCTTACGATGAACGTATGCGCAGAGCAGTTCCAGCAGAGCAAGAGTCGCGTCGTCGCGGCGTCTTTGCTGGAACATAATGAGTACGCTAGCGTCGGGCGTTCAATAATTAACAGCAGAGAAAACGTTCATATGGTCCAGCAGAGACAGAATGACAGACAGAATTTAGGGCTCTATATACACGTAACGACTGCCATAGATGTTTGTATGACAACCGGGACCGACCGCTTAACATGCTCTCCGAGATACTGAGCGGGGATCGAACCCGCGCCTTCTCCGTAGCGGTCGCGTTCACTACTGCCACGCCATAGACGATATCAGCGCTAACTAAAACGTTATACCTAAGTAAATATAACGAAATAAAAACGCATATAATTGGCACGAATGTTATATAAGAGCTATCGTTATGGAGTTCTTATTCCCATATATATCGGATTTGATGTAACAGTGGACCGACCGGTTCCATCGGCCTCAATATCTATGTGATACGTCATATATAACTTGTTGTGGGCGATTGCTTCACTGATCCGTCCACGAGATATTTTAGTATATTCAACAGCACGTGACTATTTTTTGAGAGCAGGTATTACTTTTGAAACAATAGACAATTGCTGAAGAATTCTATGAAGTATCCTATTTCATTTTACGCTGAAATTTAGTTGTCAGCAACAAATGTCAAGGCGGCGGAGGGTGTCTGGAGGCGACTAGGACTCGTCGGAGGAATGACCTCCGTCCCCCATGAGCGTGGCCTAGGGGTGATGGGGGCAGAGAGGTGTCACCCTAGCAAAAGCAGGTCGCGGCGGCGGCGCAAAGTGCGCCAACCTAAACCCAGGGGCTAGATAGGACACCATGGTCCCCTCATTAGGGGAAGGGGGTCATCTCAAAAGATATGTCCAAGGAGCTGCCGGAATGCGAGGGATAAGTCTTGTATAATCTCACCTCCGGCAATCAATGACCCATGGACGGCATGCGTTTTGGTCGGTTCGAGTCCGACATAATCATCTCCACCGATTTTGTCAGAGGTGGTATCGTTCGTATTGTGGGGATGTTGCGTATGATAAAAAAAAAGGAACGAATGGCAAAGAAGACTTTTATGTATTTCTGGCGGTGAGTAGGGTACCTCACTGAAGAGGTTTTGTGTTATGGAGTTCACTGGAGAGGAAGACCGAGAAACCCTTCTTTGTCTTCTGCACTGACAGCACAGAGACTCTCTTAACCTTCTCGCCTCCCCCCCTTTCTCCTTCCCCTCTTCTCTTTTTGGTCGGCAGCACGAATGTGATGCCCCTGGTGTTGCAAACGTCCATAGGCCACGGTAACCACTTTCCATCTGGTGTACCATGTGCTTGTCTGCCACTTACGTGGTATAAATAAAGAAGCCTTATTTATCTTCGCCTTCGCCCAATAATTTATTGTGTTAATGTTACGAGTATGAATGTGACTATTATGAAAGCTTTGGATGCGACTAGGATTAACTCTAAGATTTAACGAATTAATATCGTTATAATAATAATAAGCCTCTGCGGCTCGGCGGTAGTGAACGCGACTGTTACCCGGAAGGCACGGGCTGTGGCACGGGTTCGATCGCCGCTTAGTGCAAATATCTGTAGGTATGCATGAAGATGGTTATTTGCACTGATCTGGTCGTGCGTCGGGCCTCGGAACCATCGGTCACGGCAGCCATACGAACATCTATGGCAGTCGTTACGGGTCGTTGGAGCTCACAAAATTTCGACTAGCCTTACTAAAGGTTTTTTTTGTTTGAAGGGATTTGGTGCAACTAAAATCTAACGTTTGTTTGATTGCAATTGCTAAAGTCGAACCAGAGTTATGATTAGTAATATAGAATTTAAGTTGCACAGATGGCGCTTAGGTCGCGATATCCGACAGCCACGAGGGCGGAGTCGCGGGCATAGGCTAGTTTTATATAATATATAATTTGAGTATGCAGTATCTATTTGTCTCTATGGAGGGCACGCCACTGACACCCAGTCACCAAGTAACAAGGCAGTTATTTTACTAGCCTAGCTACCTACCCACGCGTCATAATAATAGCTCTTTGTAACACAACAGTGTCAACAATAAGCACCATTTACTACAAATGACTTTATATTTTTAACGTCGTCCATTCTGTATCAAAATATGAAGCTTAACCTGTTTTGATCGAACTTATGTTCTATTTTGAGACATCATTTATAGACCGGTCGTGACATTGGCGAATGTTGACGGGTGGTAACGCAAACCGGAATCCTAACAATAAAAGGAACGCAATGATATTACAAAAGGAATAGTGTCGAAATAAAGTAATATTAAGATACTAATTAAGTAATTACAACATAAAGCTTGTAAGGTTAGGTTAATTTATGCATTAAAAATTGTCTTCGGGTGATTGTTGATTTAACCGTACAATACACAACATTACAAAATATTTTTATTATAATAATGTCAAGTCTTTTATATTTTGTATTAATTAATTACTCAGTTTTTATTACCTATTTTTAGTTTTCTTTTATTATTTATTTGGAATGAATTTTAACCAGATGTAAAAATTCAGGTAAAAGAAATAGAAGTGGTTATATGTAGGAAGGTAGTGAACGCGACTGATAAGCAGGAGGGCGTGGGTTCGATTCTTGGTCTGCGCAAATATTTGTGTGCATGATTAGGAATATTTGCATTAGTCTGGGTGTTTCTATGTTTAATATGTATATTTTTACAAAAAATATGTATTTAAGTATGTTTACCCGCATTCTAGGACCCATAACTCAAGCTAGGTGAGCTAGTTGTGTATATATATTGTCCCAGAATATTTTTTTCATGTATAATATCCACGGATATCTGTGATAATATCTATACTAATACTTACTCAAGATACAGGACTTAAATGCAGAATACTTCCAAGTAAAGTTATATAAGATTTACTTTAATAATAGCATAATATAAAATTCATTAGACATAAGTAGGCTTATGATAAGGTACATTTTCAAACAGTGCGCAACTTCCCACGGAAACGTCATTGTTTTACCAACAGCGTTTACCATTCAAGTAGGAAGTGGACAATGATGATTGCCACCTGATGGCAACTTATCGCCGTAAATAATGACGAGTCATTTACTTGCCGTCGCACCGCCCATGTGCCACCCAGGAATCGACAGTATTGCAAGAGCAACTGAGTAAATACAGTTGTATTGCTACAGCGATGTGAGGATGTATTGCGTTAGGAACTTGTGACATTTATCATGCATTTGTGAGTAGAGTAATATATGGTCACAAGTTGTGATTGATACTATTGTGCTAGATCGTTGTACATTATATAAGTATCTACTATTTACTGTAAGTAGGTGGTCTGTCGGTACTGTAGGTACATGGTCAGAGGCGTCTTTACATATAGCAGGGGCCCTGGGCACACAAGACTTTAGAGGCCTTTTTTAGGGTTTTTAGGGTATTAGATTTTTCTAAGGTTGATGTGCGAGAAATTGTCTCCCTTTCAGAGGGGGGAGCTATTAGGTGGTGGGTGCTGGGCACGTGCCCGAGTGCCCCTATAGTAAAGACGGCATTGTAAATGGTTCAAATAATTGTTTCCACAGTACCAATGCTTATATAAACATAATTTAATGCGGTGCAGGTAGAAATCCCCATGGATATCCTCCGCCGAAGTCAGCGAGGGAGAGGTAACCTCTGGCAGATATACTGGATCCAGATTTCGTGAATTACTGCTACTCACAAATACTCAAAATACAATGTAATATGAGTAATTTTGTTCTGAGAAACTGTTTACGCTGAGTCAACTTCATCGCCATCTACCGGGTACTTCATAACTATACACTTCATAGTATATCTACAATTTGCATGGTATTCAATTACGGATATTTCCATATTAACATAACAAATTACTTGAAGTAAATCCGTCAGTCAACAAGTTTGTTTACCTTGACCTTCGTTTTGTCGCATTTTATGCAAATATGAGAATCGACGAAAAAGACTATACCCTAACCATAATATACTTTTTGAGTTACGTACCTACAAAAATTCGACAGGCTTTTTGTTAAGAACATGTCGTCTCTCAAATACGTTGTACGGAGACAATATGTTACAGACACGCCTGTATATCAGATATGTATCTTTTGCTTGACGAACAAAACGACTTGGACAAGGCATGACGTAACATCCCAATCATGACCAATCTTCAGATATATGCTATTTACTCACATATTAGCAAAGTCTTGTTCAGTTTCCTGACAAACAATGATGACAAATCTTCCTTTAAACACTTTATTATAATTTTTGTGATTACTAATATAGGAATCTTATTTTTTTTTATTTATGGAATGTCAATTTGACTTCACCCCGCCTGATGTTAAGCTGAAGGCAAAGTCCCATGAAAGAGGGTCACCATTGCAAACACGTACAGTGCTACAATGGTGGCGCTCAGCTTGACGGCTTCATGAGATGCTTTTTCACGCCCTATCACGCCATTATATCTGCTTTAGATTGAAATAACATATCGGGGCCCTACCAACAACTACAACCTCTTATATTTAATATTACATAGTTCGATCCTATTTTACTTTTATAATGTTTAATTGTATACTGTATCGTATAAGAGAAGTGTGCAATTTACCAAATTAAACAAATAAGTAGGTATATATTCACTGCACTAACTGTAGTGGATACCTATATTATTTAATTGCACCACCAAAAACCTTTGTAGAGCAAGGGAAAGACGCTTTTGCTGTAACCAAACTTTGGGACATTTAAATTTGAACTTTTGCTGTAACCAAATTGTGGGACATGAAAATGTGAACTTTTGCTGTAACCAAATTTTAAGACATTAAAATTTAAACTTTTGTTGTCTCCAAATTTTGGGACATTAAAATTTGGAAATCTAGTCAATGTAGTATTTGTTCGAACCATTGAATTGAAGAAGAAGAAGACCAAATACTTAACACTAGTATCCTATGTATCCTGATGACGGTTTGAAATACATTATGAAAGTAAAGTAGGTAAACCATGAACGATGGAAAAAATTGCATACAAAATGCTTTTCCTGAATATTACGAAACATTTTGAATTTGATAGCATAAAGGAAGATGTTACGCTTTATTATACTAAAGGCGTGTTGCGAGCACAATGTGTACTTCCGTGCCTTCTTATCGAGGCTTGATCGGCCCACGGGGCAATCAGAGCGTTGCCTGCATCGCGCATGATGCGTAGCGAATATCTTAGCACCGAACTTAACATGTTTTCAACTAAAAGAGTCTACTATACTTGAAATGATCAGATAAGTATGAATATGTAACAGCTAGCGTGAGAAAGTGTAGTATTAACGTTATCAGTGCGAACATTTTAAATGACCTAATATAATTTATATCGAATTAATTATGTGTTCAATTAAGTAGGTACGATATAGTAAGAAAACCGTGCAAACAGTGCATAAATCTAACAAAGTGAATGAAGGAAGATGCAACCTCGCGCCGCGCCGTGTCGTGGAGGCCGCGCGCGGCACCTCGCCTGTCGGTACAAGTCGAATCACTTACCCCAATCACGTGAACTTAATGTATTTTAAAGTACTAACGACCGACTATTATTTTCATTACTTTTCCTTTCATAAATGAGGGAACTGTTGAGGTTTTGGGGACAAATAATGGCAATGTGAATATGGCATAGAATGTCAAACAATGATGTACTGCTTTCTTTTTCTAGCATTTAAAGATTCCTGCAACAATCATTCCGAGTGATATGTATATGATCCAGAATGGCTCAAATATCGAAGTACTGCAGCTAGACCTGTTGTTAGACTTTTTACGGCTCCAACTACTCCTGAAGAGTCTATATATGTTCGTATGGAAACCAAGACCGACGGCTTAACGTGTTCTCCAAGACACGGCCAGACCAATGCCATATTCAGGCATACAAATATTTGCATAAGCGGGAATCGAACCTGCGCCTCCTGCGTAGCGTTCGCGTAAACTACCACCGCCACGCCTCCGAGGCCGTCAAGTACTTATATGTTTATACCTATGCCCAAAACCTTGCGAAGTGGAAACGTAGGTAAAATAAAAGCCAGAAAACGAACCCTCGACTTTAAGGCGACGGCCTCGGATGCGACAGGGACTAACGCAAAGATGATAAAATACTAACGCATTCCATAGTATTTTTTATTTGTTATCTAAAGTAAACATCACCTCTACATGAATACACAGGCTATGTTTAGTTTTATCTATATAGCGGTATGTAGTGGATATATAACCTGGACTTTAAAAACATCTTATAAGGTGCGGGAATAGTGAAGTAGAACGACTACCATCTTCAAAACAACTGTTTAAATATATGCGTTGCCGTCTTATTTTCAGTTGTTCAAGTTTTACTCAGTTCGGAAGCCGAAAATCGCCAACGCATAGTTACAATTTGTATGTATGCGGTCAAGCAAAGTTTTTTACAATTTGATACAGTCATACGTGAACAAAATACAACAATGCCTTCTTAGATGCATGAGGCTTTGAACATCAGTCTGTAACCGACGTGTCAGCGCGTACATACCTCATAACTATTAGGCATTATTTACATAATGTTCAAGAATACGGTGTTTTCGTATACGAGTGTCACTTAACACAATTTTGCTTGTATGTATCAATAAAGAGTTACATTATGTAACACTCGTAAATAAAAACACACCATACATACATACATAATATCATCACCACCATACATATATACATAAATTACGTTTCTAGCACCATAATATCATGTCACGCATTCTTGCATTGAACATCATGTAAAATTTCGGTCAATTTTTGATGAAAAATGGCTACCAACGTCTATGCACGATTTGCAGCGCCCGCCAGGGTGCTGCTGATTATTTAGAGGGGGGGGGAGGAGGAGGATTGAAGGTTAAGTGATTTTCTGTGCTGTCAGTGCAAAAAACGTAGGGCTGGCAAATACTATCTTCCCTAGTCTGACTGCTCAATTAGGACGCGGGATACTGTAGTGTTCTACTCGTACCTCCTTCAGAAAAATATAATTTCAAAAATATATATTATTATTGTTAAGCCCTGTTAAGTTATATCATGAAATATAAAATCAATAAGAAATAGTAAAAAATGACCTGCAGTCACCGCTTGCGTGCCACAATGCTGTGATGATGCGATGGTTAGCATAGTGACCAAGGTGATTAACTACCAGCTGATATTACCTTTGCTAATCACGTTACCGTTTTGTGTGACGGGATTGCTTTAGCGACACTACTTTTCATACTGATGAAGTTCAAATTATTAAATGCAATTCTTGTCTATCTTATAATGCGCGGGATAAAACTTTAATAAAAGATAAAAAATGATGAGGAGTTCATACTGTACTTGTATGTGTATTTTTCACAAAAAGGGCCGCGGAAATAACAACAGAAATAGGTACGGACCCCCTGTCTTCAGACAAGAACCCTTACAGTACTATATTACTCACGAATGTAGATAGTAATGCAGGGTCAACAGCATCCCACATAATGGCATCCACAGTACCAGTATTAGTACTTCCATTGAATGGGTAAATAATGTTAAATATAAAATATATATGTATTGTCAATCAAATTAAATATGACTAATATTTATACTGTTGATTTGATGTCACTTGCTTGGTGGAACTTGTTATAAATTATTGATTACACACTCATTGACTGTCAAATGTAAACCTTTGAGAATATCTCAAGGAGAAACCGGTTATGTACAAAAATAAATACAGTGTAGAAGTACAAGTTTGTTATCAATAATAATGTATCTATTTTACTATCTTTCTTAACCTTCGTTCCATACAATAACGGCTTCTATTATTGTACATCGTCTCTTATTAACATAGGTGTCACACCTGTATGTGTCAGAATGCCAGTTAATCATCCAATTCGCCTTGAGTCTGTGTGACATAATTATGCGATGCGCGTTGCAACTGCCCTGACAGTTCTACGTCCCGGCGCCCTTTTGTTCTCTACACGTCATACGAGTTTGTTATAGGCACCTACTACATGGTGATAATACTGTGAATGACATCATACCTTTGCGTCCATGCAGCACCGGTATTCGGAAACACTATTCAGTAAAGGAAAATAGTGTTAGCTATGTGAACATATCCAATGAACGTATAAACTGGTTTAAATGTCCCATAGTGCTATGAAATTTGGCCTCAGGCTACTACATATTATTGTAAATACATATACCTATATATGTCTTGTGTCCCGAGTAGTGCTTTTGCGTTCTAACTGGGCCTCGATTCTATTAACTGTCAACTATTGTCATGGCACTGAGATTACATAAAGTGCCATTTAATTTTAGACTCTACTTCTACGCCCATGAAGTCTTAAGTTAAATGGCTTTGTGTATAGTGAGTGATACTCTCTTTCATTTAGAGAGCAGAACTTTGGGTGAACATTCAACGACAAAAGTTGATCCCAGATGTTTGAAATTTATTTTTATCTACTAGATTCGTATTTAAATTGTAGATACTATTCCGATAGTGTTATATATTTTCCTACACGTATTTTCCGATACTAAGTATTCTCATAAAGTTCAGACACTTAATTTTATTACACCTTATATATTTACATATTACGGTTTACTACATAAACTACACAACGAGCAAAAGTATACTAGAGACAGCAATCAGCGCATACCTCACAATAATAATAATTTTATTATAATAATATGTTAATTAAGAATGAATTCACTATTACAGTTACATACTATCGAACAGTTATGCTAAAACATTTAAACGTACGAAATATATCTACGTAATATAACCTTTCTTACGGTCAGTTGAATAATAAACAATAATTTATAATGAAATATTATTTGAGTTTATTTAGGTTATGTGAAGGTTATGAAAATACATAACTGCTGCATTTGTACGAATAAACAGACTGTTAGTTAGATATGAACTCATTTATGTAACAAAGTGCAGATGACTTTGAAGATAGCGATGACTTGAAGGAAACTAATATTTTAGTAGTTTTGTGCAACATATCTTCAAGGAGACTTTTGAAACCATTTCATCGTTTTATATAAACTGATATGGGTTATGAGTCATAACCTAATTTATGAATTTGCCCTTTCATACATTTTTGAATCCTTAAACCCGCATTCAGATTAGACTCTTAGGTTTGACTCATTGTAACGTAACCACAATTTGACGGCTTCTGTAATATGGCGCTAAAGTGAACGTGACTTAGTATAAATATTTCTAGCCATGCATGACTATTGGCAGTGGTCTGTAGCACTAGCATGAACTCCTATCGAATTCGTAATGTAAAGGTTTCGAGAGAACGGAACATTGTGATTGGCAGTCTGCCTCTTGTGAACCTGTGTGCGTGTGTAGCCCGCCGTTCTGTCGATACCTTTACATTACAAATTTGATAGTATTTCGTGCTAAGGCTCGTGTCTAGGAGAATACGTTATGCCACTGTTCCCGGTTGTCATACGAACTATCTTTGGTGGTCGTTACGGGTAGTTGGAGCACTAATAAGCGCAACAACTGGTCTAACTGTATTACTTCGATATCGTCAATGGGTTGTGGACATCAGATGGTAGTCGCTTCATGGAAAATATTGAAGTGCAGCCAAATCCGCGATAAGAAAGGTAAAAATAGATCCCGGACATAATTTGCGACCGAGGTTAACGCTAGGATGAAGCGTAATGTAACCACGCGCGTTCGTAATACTCAATACATTTAAGTTGCTTTAGTTATACTTAACCCTGTATTTCTTCCATGTTAATTAATTGAAATCGACTGTATACTCAAATTACTGACGTTACGACCTTACTGAAAACTCATTGTTAAGTAAAATAACACGCCCTTGGTAAGTGATGGTCGAGGATGATATACATATAAGAGTAGAAGCAATTTATTGACTCTAGACTTGAATAATCCTTGCTCTAGGTTCCTGGTCCGTCTGTCCGTCTGAAAAATGACATTCATGCTCTAGCTTCTTAGAAACAAACATGAAGTCTACCTGCTTCATTCCTTATATTATTATACAATATAAACATTAACGTAATGATGTAAAAAGCCGCGGTAACCTAGTGGTATGGGTAATGGACTGCTAAAACGAGGTCTCGGGTTCGATCCCAGGTTTTAACATGGCACACACCAATGACTTCTCGATGCTTTTCGAAGTTATGTGTGTATTTATCGTAGGTTTATAAGTGCCCGGTTAATGGCAATAGGCTCGCCACCTATTACATTGGGACCTAAACATAAACTGGCGAAATGTGGGTGCTAGCACCTCTGCCTAACCCTTCGAGGATAAAGGCGCGAGTTTATGTTAATTGTTATGTTATGCTATTAATGTTCATTTATCTGCAAGGATTGTTGCAGTCATTTTATCGCTTTATAACACATATGACTACGATTTCACCTACTGTGATACATGTTTTGAAACATTAATTCACACCTTATAAAGTAGGAAATAGTATCTCGATACAATTTTTGTCAATTAGTTTAATTGACTTAAAAATTGTTATTTATTTTTATTATCGCTTTCATATTATAATGCATAAACTAAAAGAGAAAGGCGTATGGTATGCCAGGATCGCAGTAAGTGAAAATACTAATAGGAAAAGGCGTAACTGTATAGTGCCTATATTATGTTATGTAGGTGGTACGCAGCAAATATGCATGAGATATGGTATGGCATATGAATATACAGTCTTCACAATTTGAAAAGATTATGAAATTATTTTGAGATGAACGATATTATTGAAGTAAAAAAATCTTATAAACTACTGTACATATTTTGATACGATCTCTTTTATTAGAAAGGTCTTGATCTGACTTAAAAAAACTGACGTGCCGTATGCTTGATTGTAATTGGTTGGAAAAAATTGGACTTACGCACAAATATAAACAGAATCATTTGACATTCATGAGGACGGGACCGCTTTCATCAACTCGTAAGGAATATTATGATATTTCTTAGTTTTTTGGGTCCCGTTTCTTGAGGTACAAGGGGAAAAGGCGGAACCCTTAAAAGATCATTTCGTTGTCCATCTGTCTGTCAAGTCACCCATGAGTTCCTCTGGTGTACATGTGCATAGCACTTTTATTAGAAGAAAATGAACATTAACATAATTTTTAAAAGTCAAAACATTTGGTCTGACTCATACATAATACAAATAAAATAACTATACCCACTGAGTCAATTTGCGAATTGAGTCACCATTGGTTTCCATGAATGAATAAACAACTAATCAAATAGAATCCTACACGTATTTTATATTGTAGGTTCACCTTCCCAAGTCCGACTGCAAACAAACATCGTTTATTACAACTCAGTGAGTAAACTTTGACTGCTACGCAACTATTTATTTGATATTAAATTTGATATATAAAATTATACAGGCCTGCTTCACAGGGGGCGCGAGTGCGATGCTACTAAGCGCTTGAATATGTCATATAAATTGGTTTGTGTGTTGTCTCGCGGATACCACATTAAACCATCGGTCCCGGTTATCATATGAACATCTATGGCAGTCATTCTATACAGGGTAAAAAGGTAAAACGTCCACACAGAAGGATTGATCACCCGTCCGGCCAACGGCGTCCCCTACTGACATTGGCATTAATAGATGTGATTTAAGAGAGTAAACTTGGACTCAAGTTTCGGACTCATTCCCTTGCCCTTTCCATAATATATTGGATTGGTATAATTTTCATAAATATGGGCTATTTAAGATTAACAGTCATCCTTTGAACTCAAGGTTCTAAACATTGCAAATATAAGTGTCGGTTGAGCCGTCATCGTCGGCGTGGGATGCGTAGGCGCACCGTGACCTTGCGCCCGCGCCGGCAGCAGCCACTGGCATTGGCATGCCACAGTGCCACACTCCAACTTAATACGGCCTAAATTGAAGGCAGGATTTATTTTACATACGTGCAATACCTAGATACACATTACATTTTAAGCGCAACTTTTAGTAACAGCAGTTTTAGTAGTGGTCGTTTTAATCGTGACTTTTTTGGTATTTTTACATAGATCCCGATACTCTGGTTGCTTTTCTGCAACTATTGTCGCATGAAGACAAAGCAACTGAAACTTCGGGATCAGTGGAACTAAACAATACCACTGAAATCGCAGTAAAATCTATTATAAATTTATTTCAATACACCTACTAGACCTAGTCGCATAAGCTTCCACAACTTCTAACATAATGCCCTAGTTACAAGTTGTTTAGGCAGTTATGAAATTCGAGATAAGATTGAGTTCTTATTGTATAATGTCTATTGGCATCGAATTGATCATGTGGAAATAAAGTAACACCCGTAACAGAAGTTATTTTAGTTCACCCAGAAATGTGAGCTTAAATTACAAGTCACGATATGTTCGCATAAAATATCATTGTTTATAAACCAATTTTAGTCATGCATATCCATAGTGTCAATTTAATTCGTTTTAAAATGTAGATATTTCGCTATACTACAAATAATTGTTATATAAAGATCTTCGAGGCCCAAGACAACCTCTTGTTTTGGAGTACAGTTAGCAGCCCCACCTTGTATTCATATAGAGGTATGAGTGAGGAGGGAACCAATAGGTTGCATGGTACCTGACAGTCTTCAATCAAAAAAAAATGAACTGCAAAGATTAGAGAACGTACTCCCGAATAAGTGCAAGATTTGGTTAGTGGGGTAGGCACTCGAATGAAGGAAAAAGTAATCCGGACTATGACTAAAACTGATTCCATATTTTAGCTTAAATATGTAGTGAACATCTCGTGTATTAGTCGTGGTACTTTGTATTATCAGTGAACTAGGTCAACACAGATTTTACCTCAGTTTCAACGCCAAATACCTTGTATATTCTTGCATAACCTAATGTCCTCTGTTTAGTTTTTGTTACAAGTTGTTTTGTCTTAACCATTGTTTAAATTTGGAAATTAGATAATATTCCGAATTGTATGTTATAATATAATTAAATTATATTTTGTTATTTAGGATATAATACACAGCGCTATCTAGACTCAAACTTACCCTAACTAGTTAGAAACATTGATTTTAGACACGTTTTTTTGCATAGAAATAACTCCAGATCAATTCATATTCATACATACCAACATTATGCACTTGACGAGAATCAAACCTTCGACCTCTGAATAATTAATCTAAAACTCTATCATTAGTAACTTAACTTATTTTGAACAATAAGCAAAACCTATTCATGGTACGCATTATTTTATCAATAACCATTCATTCGAGCTCGGCACTTGCAGTTTTTATATAATAATATAATGAATTTTACACCTCAATAAACTCAAAGGTAATGAAATATATGTTCATAAAAACCTTTGAAGGAAGATTTAATTTTATACCACAGAGAAACGCAACTATGTTACTCGGCCGAGCAATTCAGGTCATATACTCGTACCTGTGTAATTTTATTTTTAATTAAATATAACTTTGTAGTTGTTGTTCACTGACTTCTGTATATATTAATAGACTGGATAGGACACAAAAAAAATTAGATAGGCCGGCGTTGATCGTGAGCATCTTTTCGTATCTGGCATACAGACTCCATAATTCCATAATTCTCTTATTTTTTTAATATGGATACCTATAATATACCACGAAAGCACTCGAAATACTGAAGAAACCTGATGTCACTCAAAGGGAACATTGTTTTTTTTTAAAGGAATCAAAACACGAAACACACCACACGAAAGTACTGCAGATAACTAATTTCAATCAAAGGAAATTGTCACTTATTTTTAAAAACGAAAAAACTTCACTCATACATTTTCAAAAACTCGCTTAGCGTAACCGGTAACCGAATCGATTAAGATCCGAAAAATTTAACACCTGTATTTTGAATCTTTAGCATCAAATGTTTTCAACAAATATGGTAAATTAAATAAAAGGAAATTTATGAAATGAAACTTAAAAATTCTATGGAAAAATAACGACGATGCTGAAAATCGAGAGAGGGGAAGAAAGAAAGCAGCAAGTAGCAGGTGAGGTGCAGTAATATTACCGATCATAAATATAAATAAAACGAAACAGTTTTCAAGGTGAAAACGGCTATAATTAATACTACAGAGTGATTACTTCGAGATCATTGACTGAGATTATAATGTTAATCTCATGTGCAAGGGTCATCAATAGACATCATACTCGTCATGGTCATTACTACGAGGTATCATGGAACAAGGTGCTTCCATACGCTTTGAGAACAGTGAAGGGATCGTTGCTGCATGGTTCATAGGTCATGCTCATGAACGGATACTTCTGATGACTTGTCAGTCTTGACTCGTGGTCTTACGAATTTAATGGACGTATCGTTCGTTGTATAGCAACCTTAGTTTTCCTGAAAGTACCTTGACCACTTTTCCTATCTAAAGAGGATGCTTCTACTGTATTATTGATGAGGTCAAAAGTAACACAATTTAATAGGACGAATATTTGTTATGTATATTTTTGTAACATTTTTATAACTCTTTTTAGTATTTTGTTTGCAGCATTTTAGTTTCCGTGAGTGTTTTTAAGCGCAGATGCAAAAGTCCTTTATGCTTTTAGCTTCTTTTTTAGGTTTTGGGAGATAAAACCATTTGTCTTGTAAATATAGACAATAAAAGTGCCAACCCTTTTTGATACCTAGCAATTTTAGAAGCAATAATCAGGTATCACTTTTATAATTGCAAATATAATAGATAGTTTATTATAGAATAGTTGACCCACGCAACATCGTCTGCGTCACCCCGTTTTTGCAACATTTTTCACTTCTGCTCCACACCAGTTAGTTGTAGCATGATGTTATATAAATGTAAACCTTCGTCTTCAATCACTCTATCTATTAAATGAATCGAAAACGAATCAAAATCCGTTGCGTAGTTTTAAAGATTTAGGCATACAAAGGGACATAAGGACACACGGATATAGGGACAGAGAATGCGACTTTGTTTTGTACTATGTAGTGATTACATAATATTGTATATACTTTATACATTTTTGTAATGTAATATTTGAACGAATTATGCCTCACTTCATATTGACTAAGGATGGAGAATAATATCTCTCAAATTAAAAAAAAACACCTCACAAAGTTAAAAATTGAGACAGCTACAATAACGGCATGTTAGACAGAATTAACTGCAAAGAAAAAATATATTAAGGAATGAATATTACTGAATTAATATTACATTTTAATAAGTAAAGTAAAGGTCATTCTTGCAAGATTTGGTTTAGGTCAAGATTTTAATTGTACAACAATTTTTTTAACTTGAAATTAACTTAGTACCACTGAGTCATTACATTTTAACGATCCTGAGCAACATTTTTCGAAGTCTGTCTGAACTAACAGCTATTACTAGCAAACAATGATAAGGCAATGAAAATTTAAACTTTTGTTTATACAGCCGGTACAGCTCATCAACCCCTAGCTTATTTGTTCCACACATTCATGATATATACCTCGAGGCATATATCTTGGACCAAAAATGTGCTTGTAAGTATCCTTTACGTGAAATACGCACTTTTGTGTGTCTTCTGAGGATAGTACAGGCTACTAGGCGATAGACGAACACAAATATACCAGTCATGATTATATCATTACAAGCTGCGCGCGTCAGAGCCTCGTTTCTGTTGTGACTTAAGCCCAAATATGTGCCCCGAAGTATACCGATATAAGTATACTGGCCCTTATTTGATCACGGCATCTGAAAAATGTGCTGGTGTAAACTATTTAATGCGTCGAAATGTGGGTTACGACGATAATTCAGTGTTACATGCATAACAATGTTACAACAGTTATACGTAATGCAATAAGACCGTACGTAGTTCGTACTATCCATTTGTTATATTCAATAAACGTTTTATACAATAACAAAACGGATAAACATTATTGTACGGAGGACACCTCATTATTTTTTGTTAGTACATACCTTGAATTAATAAACAATGAATTTCATTAATACGATTCTATCCGTTTAAGGTTTTTCAAGGCCACGTTAATGGTATGGCATTTAAACCGCTTTCGTTACTCGGTCAACAACATTAAGTAATATTTCTCGTTCGCATCTGGTTTACTTAAATTTATGATATAACTTGAATATAACAAATTATTGACGCATAGTCATAAGGTGAATAATTTAAATATGATGCGCATATTTATAGCAAAACAGGTAGATTTAAAACAAGAAGGTATCTATCTTGTTTTCATACAAGTATGACTACTATAACTTACGGACTCATACATTTTCTAAGTCAACTTATTCAAGAGTTTGAGGAAACATGTGACGATTACTTTTCTACGCTGAGAATGACGACATTCGGTATAATCACAAAAAATCTTCAAGGAACCAGACTATTTGCAGAGCGAGTATTGATATTATTGCTGTGGATGCATAAACTATTACCTGTGCATGTGCTGCGGCCAGCAGAACGCTGGCGAAGAGGGTACACACTGACCACATACTCATTGTTGTCACTTGTCAGTAGAATATAAACACTTGTCAGTTTGACAGTTAGCGCGGTATCTGTCAGCGAGACATGATGGCGGACCGGTCTGCGCGCGGCGCGGAGCAACACTGCGCTGCCACTAGCCCGACGACTTTACGGACTTTACTTTCCGTGGCGGGTCGCGTTCACACTAGAGTACGTTTTCGAACTTTAGAACATGTTTTGTAGAGAATATGTAGATATATATAAGATTATATACCTACTTGTATTTGTATAGTACAGGATTCTTATTACTTCGGCACTATTAGAAACTATAGAGTGATAGTAAATGGGAATGATGAAAAATATAGTAGAGTACTTCATAAGGCTGCACCCCACCAAGGAATTCGGAACCCAAGCCGACTTCACCTGCAAGCTGGTACACCTGCTGTATGACGAGGATTTCCTCCCGAGGTTAAAGGACAGTCATTCAGGTTAAAACCAACCAAATCCGGGAAGAAAGTGAAGAAGACGTCATTCGTGACCATGCACTGATTGCACTACTACGAGTTCCTGCGAGCATTTTTGTAATGATAAGAAAAATGTACGCAGGAGTCACGACTATTATGGCCTATACTATACTACTACTATATTACTATAAAGTCTTGAATACGGCGTTTGGAGGAGATTTATAAACAAAATTTCAATTATGATTTTAGCACATATTAAAACATGATTTTGAGTATACCTATAAATAAATAAAGTTTTATTTTTCGTGCGTATAAATATCTGTGAAGATTAATTTGAGACTCGTGAGTTAGCTGACTCAATCTGGTTGACTACTACATTTGAGGCAGGAATTAAGACTTGTAAAAAATTGGAGTCTTCAGGATCCAATTTTTGTAATTGTAAACTTAACTTTCCATTCTAGGTGAGGTCTATAAGTCTAAAAAAATTGAACAGCAGTCAACAATAAATAAAACCGCTTTATTACTATTCTATCATGAATTTATAAAGCAAATAGCAATAAAAGGGAAAAGGTGAAGCGAATAATGACCCTGTGAAGTCAAAACAGCTCCAGTGTGGACATGCGGCGACTACGCAACGTTGCGTCGGCGGCCGCGGCAGGCGGTAATATTACGACACACGCCCACACTTGCACGTGTATACACACACACAAACATACAAAACCCTCAGGTATACCACTCTGATCCCGCCGATAATACGCCCGGCTACGATTTTATTGTTCGTATTGGCGTACAAGACGGGGTTAAGTAGAAAAACGTTGGCAAAACAGTCTTATGTATCTCGTGAAATGTTAAAGCTACACACACAGAGCTCGTAGAGAGAAAAGTATTGTATTGCTTTTAAGAAATAATGTTATTGCTACGTAGTTTGATGTGGCTCAATGTAGCGCACATTAGAATTCAACGCGTTCATATGTTCAGGTTTTAATAAGTGAAATAAAATATGTACATAATCGATGATAATAACAGATGCTAGGGACTATAAATATGTAAAGTTTTAAATGGTTGATGAGGATTATTTAGGTTGTATAGACAAATCGGTCTGTACAATCAATCCTCAGATAAAGTAAGGCTCAGAACTGATTATATCGATTTAGAATATGGACCTTAATCTAAGTATTTGTAAGACCACTAGATGAGAAAAAGAGAAACAAGTAGAGAGCCAAATGGAAAATCCAGTACGGTGGAGTAGGTATTGACTCGAGTAGAGAGTGTATTACCTTTGCAGATGCGTAGAGATGTTGCGTCCTTGGCATTATTTTATCGTTTCTACCATGGTGAATGTTCTAATGAGCTCGTCCAATTAGTCCCACCCTCTTCTTTCCTTCAAAGAAAACACGCGCTGGACTTAAATTTCAACCATTAGATGAGAAAAAGAGAAACAAGTAGACCGTCACATGGAAAATCCAGTACAGTGGAGTATTGAGTCGAGTAGAGAGTGTATTACCTTTGCAGATGCGTAGAGATGTTACGTCCTTGGCGGTACTTTACCGTCTCTACCATGGTGAATGTTCTGATGACCTCATCCAATTAGTCCCACACTTTCCTTTCCTATACAGACTCAGACAACACTCGCAGGACTTAATTTTCACCCGCATACGGTGCAGAATATACCATCAAGAACCAAGCGGTTCGATGAGTCTTTCCTTTACCGCACCATTAAGTCTTGGAAATCTTTTCCAGCTCACATGTTTCCTTCTTCCTACAGTCCTCTGGGTCCTTTATACGGGGCGTGAATAAGCATCTGATGAGGCCGTCAAGCTGAGCGCCACCATTGTAACGGATACGTCACGCCCATCAGATGACATAACGTGGTATTATAGTTTTTTCTTTACTCGGCATTTGTTTTTCCTAGTTTAAAATTATTTTTGTAAATAGTTATTGCCAGGGTAATTTTGCTGTTTACAGTATTTTCGTCACGGTTTGTTTTTAAAGAAAATAAAACAAATATATCCCTCAAATGATGTTAATGATATTATTCATATATGAAAAATTATCATATATTATATTAAATTTGACTATCGCAAATTTAATAAAAATGTTTGTTCTACGTCTGACTTGCTCACTTACTCTGGCTGTTAACAAATACTAGTTTTACCACTAATCCCCCAAGCTTGCTTGTGTTAGAAATGTGTCAGGATATGAACTCGGGACCCATACCTACCGATGCATTTACTCTGGCTACTTAGGCTACTATGTAGTCAACGCATAGTGCCCTCCTATTTTGTATTATTTTTTTATGTATATTCTTACTATACATTAATACCTACCTATCGGCAAGGATCTTGAACCTACCTCGTAAGTCGCGAGTGAAAAGGAGTACTGGCGGACTCGTATAGTTTTAATTTCAATCTATGATTGGTAGTGGAGTAATGAGTGTGAATCTGATGGCGCTGAGAAGTGGATCCTCTCTATGGGTCTCATAAGAGAGTTCAAGGTAACCCAGCAAGCTGTGGAGCAAGCTCTGCGTGATCAAATCAGAAATGACGAGATCACAGGGCTAGCAAGCTTAAGTGGCAGTGGGGAAGCACGTAGCAAGAAGAACCGATAGCCGTTGGTGCCGAAAGGTTCTGAAAGGAGACCACGTACTGACAGACGAGGCGTGGGATGGCACTGTGCGAGGACGGTCGACACACGGTGACAGCCTAAATACGCGTACTATGCGTCTAGAGCGCATTTTAAACACACTTTAGATCCAAATCTCCATTCTATCCTCGTCCTCTGCGGCGCCATGGCGTGCGGTAGTGAACGCAACTGCTACGCAGGATGTGTGGGTTCGATTCCCGCTCAGTGCAAATATGTGTGCATATTTGCATTGGTCTTGGTTTCTATATATATGCATGTATTGACAAAAAAATGTATCTAAGTATGTTTATCCGCATTCCAGAACCCATAACCGTTCTTGCATCCACCCATCTCTCTCTCAGCAGCAAGTAGAGAAATATTTATATAGGTAGATTGTCGTTTTCATAATTTGTGTGATTTTTAGTAATATTTAGCAACACATACGAATACAAACGTAATTATAAATTTTTTACAAAATAGCACTATTTTGTAATATTTCATTGAATAATTACACAAAATATAGCTAAGGTTTTAATTATCACATTACGGTCAAGGTGAGTACGCCATCTATCAACACAAACAACTAAACTCTGGGAGGTTCTAGTTAATATAAACTGTAGGTATAGATGTCGCTACGGTTGCGGGGGCACGATGCCGCCCAAAATCAATATCGGAGCTGGCGTGCGCCGTCCCGCCGATTTTCATCAGTGTTTCAGCAGGCACCCCTACTGTACACATTTTATATCAGTAATCGCGCTACCAGTGCTGAATAAGCGAATTCCACGCGCCCACGGACTTAGCCCAATAATCTGTGAGTAATCATTATAACTGTTATGTTGTTTGAATTAAAACTTTTAATATAGAATATACACATGTTTTCTGATACACGTTCATTCATGAATCTTCAAATATGTGATGACAATGTTCGAAGTATTACGACACGTTAAGTTATTGTGGGTCTGTAGGACGGGTGGTGTCTGAATTCAAAAGGGCGGAACTGAATATGAACGTCTTTTAAACATGATCAAATTAGAAATTCTGTTGAAAATGTTTGTATTAAACTAATATTTTATTAAAGTAAAAAGTTTTGCTGTACTATGAGCAAGAAACATTTCAATATAAGTACATTTCAAAGCGACTAGGTTTTACTCATAAAATATAACAAAAACGTATTAGATTAAAATATTGTAAATATAAAATATTAATGAATAGCTAATGAATAATTCATTTATTAATTTAGACTTACATACTTATGCTCACGCCCGTAATCCCTGAAGGAGTATTGGTGGTGCAGAGGTGTGTTAAAAACTCACATTTCGCCAGCTATGATTTTTTCCCACAAAATAGGAGGCGAGCCTATTGCCATCAATCGGACACTTTTGAAAAAAAATGGGTATGCCGAAAATAAATTTCTAACCGAAAATGTTGCAGCTAAATAAATTTGGAAAAATAATTTTGACCCGATTCCTTGCTATGCGGTGTAACTCGCAAGGAAATTAATTACGTACTTAGCCGCACAAGCACTACCAATTAACGTCTGGGAGAGTATCAGACGAGTGCTTAATTTAGATCACATACATTTAGGTATATATCTATATAGTGACGGAGAAGGAATATCAATACCTCATGTCATCCATAAGGTGTCGTAAGATGTAACAAACGGAAAAATACGCAGACAATATCATTGTGAGAGATGGAAAACTCGAAATAAAAGCCAATGCCTCCATATATTGAAAGGGGCCTATACCCAGCAGTGGACTGCCATAGGGTAATCGATTAATTCATACAGATATGTTCTCACATTGTAGTAAAAAAAATATTATGGCACTAATTTAAGCTTATTGAAGTAAACTCAAAAAGAGCCGTATAAACGTGAGCGTCTGATAAACATGAATAAAATAACGAATTCAGATTTGAATGTAGTTATGCAAATTACAAATTAACCTAATTAAATTACGGGGCCGCAACCAGCCGTAAATCCTACGATAGCTGTAATACATCATGGTTTTGAATAACTGTAAAACCATCAATGCCATAATAAAATGAAACCGGCAAAGGGGTAGGCAGACTTTGAACCCAGCTTCAGTTATCAGCAGAGACTTCAGTCTGCATTCTTCCATGAAAAAGACTGTATTCTTGGCATGTTTGAATCGAATGCATTTTTGAGCTACCATCGTGGTGTAGTAATATGTTTAACGGCACCGTCGCCGCTACTTACGTAGAGGGCCCGAGCATAGGTTTAGCTCTACGGAAAGGCTTACTATGTCCCCTCTACCAGAACCTTGGCATGGTTCTGGTGAACTCATAGGATTTACAAAATAAATATGTACCTATTTCGTATTTAATTAGAAACACGCGTGGGGGGGGGAGTCTATTTTCAATGAAATATAAATTACTATACTTTGTACTTGATCATTTAAAATTTTGTGGAGTATTTGAAAAACTGTTCGTATTTATATCTTAGTTTTCTTAGTATTGGACGTCCTCTGCGGCATGTCAGTCGGTGGTGAATGAAACTGCAATTCAAAAGACGCGGGTTCAATCCCGCTCAGTGTAAATATTTGTTTGGCTATTTGCATTGGTCTGGTCTTGTCACGGTAGGTCGTCGTTCCCGATTGCCATACAAAACTGGATTGTTACTGGTAGTTGGAGCCCTAAAAGGTCTAACTACAGCACTTCGATATCACTTGTAGTGAAAATCATATGGCAGTCACACTCAGAAAATATCGAAGTTTAGCCGTGAGGTAGTTAGACTAGGTAGTTAGGTGATAGTTTCAGATGTGATGATGATCTTCTTACCCATAATCTCTAATACTTTTGTTGCATAACCGTTGTAGGGTGACAAAGTTAATGTTATACAAAATAAACAAATAAGAACTAGAAATGGAGAATAAACCAATAAAAATAGTTGAACAACAGAGAAAAACAGTTCCCTTCTCCTTGAAGCGAACAACACAATTTCTTACGCCACCATAAGGTAAAATATATACGTTTCACTATCATACAAATATGTAATATTTTTGATACGTAGAGAAAGATAACGAATAGATTTACGAACACCTCTAGAGGACTGAACGGGGGCTGTTTTGCGCAAACTCAAAAGGAAAAGAAATCGTGTTTCTATGTAGTATTGGATTGTCTAGCAATGTGAGAAGAATTTCAATTTAAGACTATTTAATTCAGCATTTTTATTAAATACTAAATAAGTAATTACCTTGAGTTCCAGACTCATAATATCAATCTCAGAATCATTTTCAAAATCAGAATACAACACTGTTACCAGCTTCCAAACTGTTACATTTTATTGATGAATACTTCCTAAAAAAGCAGCTTTAAATCGTGCGTTAAATTCCAATTTTTCGCAAGAGTTTCCAGAATAACAGTAGGTATATTATATTATCCACATTTGTAGTACGATAGATTTTATCGTAACTCCTGCCGTATAATGAATAGCAAAATGTGGCGCACGCGAACATAACATTACTTACACCACTGTTTTACACCCGATGTCAACTCTAAATATTGTAACCGGAGTGTGACTTCATGTTTTCACAAAATACCTACTCTTTTTTATACAAAATATTGTAACACCTATTACTGTAATGCTTATTGTTTGCGTGCCTATTTAATGCTAAATCATGTGGATGGTTGTTTATGTATTTGCTGGCATTAGGCACCCCGGGCCATGGATCGATCCTTGCGCAACATTGTAACGTCACAAAATTGTCTGCTGGCCATTATTCCTTACTTCCTTTACTTGATTTAGTTTTGCATTAATACCGATTTTTTATACCTTGTTACTGAGTAGGTACCCGATTAGAGACCCTACGAACACCTCTTAAAAGTATTAAGTATTATTTCAATAATTCTGAACATACTAGTGTTATATAGTTAAACAGTATTTATAACTGTTGGTATTGGGACTCCTTTTTCCGCACCTAGCCTCCCTTTTTGGGCTATTGTGCGTGCATTTATTACTGTTATGAATACATTTATTTGTCTAATTTCTTAGAATTTACACTTGTCTACAAGATACAGTACCCACACAGCATCGAAAAGACATTGGTGCGTGCCATGGTAAAACCGGGATCGAACCCGAGACCTCGTCTCAGCAGCCCATTACCCATACCACTAGGCTACCGCGGTTATTCGGAAAGTAAAGTAAGGTAGAAATAATAATACTTTTGAGAGTTGGTGGTGGAGTGCCAGATTGTACTAGATCTGATTAAGTAGAGGGAGGAGCAGATATTGTAGGTGAACGTAGTATCAGCATAACCTTCGTCTGTATCGCAAGACCTAGTAACCATTGTATTTTATATAATATATTTCATGCGATAGCGATGATACCGATACGTTGATATACGAAAAAATATACAAATACATATTTCTATATCTTTTTTCTTTTATTTATTTTTTTACATTCACTTAAACCTGAAAGTAAAACAATATCGTTATAAATAATAACATGATCGAATAACTTTTTTAATGGTCAACCATAATTTCATTTTCATCAATGAAGAAAAAAATTCACTTGATTAATATTTCCACGTACTCAAATACCATTAGTCCCACCGGTGCTCTCAAACTTCCCTTTTCATTTGAAGCACGTTAACTACGCATTGCGGACACTTACGAATAGTTCAGGTAGATAAACATGTCTGTTTCATGTATTCTGTCAACATAATTGGGTACCTCCCCTGTGTTCTGCCTGACTATTTAATATAATGTAGATAGGTGTAGCACAGTATCATTACTATTTGCCATACCTTTTTATATGTAATATCATTGGCCATAATAATGACTTACTCAGCTGAGTACACTTTGATTAGGCTGTAGTTTTAATTATTAAATGCTGATTAAACTCAAGGGTTAAGAAGCATTTAATAATTTGCAAGCGTAGTTAGCTTAGCGGTTAAAGAGACTTGTGTCTCTTTGGGCAAACCTCGGGGTACCAAGGCTTACTAAGGGTACGGTTACATCGAACGACTAGACTAACACTAGGTGTCTCTAAAATTCAAAATTTCGCTTGAAGAAGAGGTATACCCAAAGTTCAAAGTACCCTTTTGATCCCAGTAGGTCTCACTATATAGTTAGTGTGTAATTTGTATCTTTGCACCTGACTATTTTTGGAAATTGATTGATTGATATTGATCCGATTTTTTGGTAGAACACAGATCCTTGAAGTGACCATTATCGCATCGCTTACTAGACACAAACACGAGTCTTCCTCTGATCCATTATTAGAGTGAAATTCTGCTAGACGACCATTACCAGTATTTCGAAATTTAAATTAGACATTCTTTTTCGTAATACCAAAGAGCCACCATTATTGCCCATAGCCGGTCAAGGTTATAAATGGCTCTGCCGGAAGCGGCCAGTGTCAGACCGAATCCATCACCTTGGAACTAATTTGTAGACAATAAAACGGTCTGTTGATGATTTTACAGCGGTTTTCTTTCTTGGAGTTTCCAGTAGAGTGTCAGTGGTGAGAGTCACTGTCCTTATCAATTGAGAGGGTTGCGGTTTAACAGGGCAGGCACTTACCAATCGCAATGAATTTAAACTCATCGTGCTTGCACAAACGGAGGTGGAAAACGGCAAGGGGACTCATACCCTTGCCGTTTTTCCACCTTGTCGTCGGCTTATCTGAAATCTAATAAAAAAATCTGAGTGAACATAGATAAACATAGTCATCTATACTCAGAGCAAGACTCTGCAGAGTATTAGTAACAGGGACAACAGCAATGGCTGCCTCAAAGAAAACGCAAAACCCATAGTGCATCTCAATAAGATTTTTTGCACAGAACCTTATCAAATAATATATAGTATAACTTGATTTTAAACTTTTACAAGGGAACTTAATACAGGCCGTTTTTGCGTTGATGAAAATCAATGACTATTATAAAGATTTGCTTCAAAACTTCTTCGGGCTATTAAAGTCAATGTGTGGTAATACGAAGGGTATTAAAGCGCCCCTTGAGGTTATGGTACATAAAGTAAGGTTAAAAATGCTACCCTAAATATTGGGAACGGCTAACCCATTACCTCATTGCCTTCAGGGAGCTCTGAATGTTTACATGAAGTGATAAATTTATATAAAATCTATGGAAACTAAAGACGAATAGCTATAAATAAATAAATAAATATTCTAGGACAATCTACACAACGACATCTAGACCCATAGTTTAATTAGCTAGTGTTATGGGTTCTAGAATGCGGATAAACATACTTAGATACTTTTTCTTTTTTGTAAATACATACATATTATACATAGAAACACCCAGACCAATGCAAATATTCATATATTCCTGCATACAAATATTTGCACTGAGCAGAAATCGAACCCACGCCTCCTGCGTAGCAGTCGCGTTCACTACCGCCACGCCACGGAGGTCGTCGAATAGCTATAATTTAAATTGATTGGGAATGTAGAGTCGTTGAAATAGAGGTAAGTGAATGTTCCCAATAATGGGTTACAGGGCGGTGGCCGTTATGATTGGGAATGTAGAGTCGTTGAAATAGAGATAAGCTAATGTTCCCAATAATGGGTTACAGGGCGGTGGCCGTTACGTAATCGGCGACAATGTTTGTGAGGGTTTTTCGCTGGCTTATCGCCAGTGGGTTACAGACGTAGCTCCACCTCTATTACTTATCAAAACAAAACTCCGCAAGTCATAAAACAAATACAACTTAGTAGTCTAATACTAATCAAATATTATTACGCACCATTCAATTTGAACAAAAAGGCAAACAGGATTAAAAATAATATATTGAGAATATACATACCTATTATAAATGTATCTGTTGTCGCTTCGTGAGGCACCATCACACGACCCACTCGCTGAACAAAAGTCACAATTATCTATAGACGTTTGTAATTCCATAGGATTTACGCTCGCTTTAGCGATGCTCTAAACCATTTTAGTCCCTTTGTGGAGAACCCTCCCTCAGAAAGGAGGTAGATTATTTCGATTATTAAAATGTATAAAAGGAAGCTACTTTCAACCTACACAATGTGCGTCCATTCCAATTTTAAAATAAGGTGGTGTAGGCAAAGCACTTAGGTTGAAGAGCGGTAAATACTTGTAGTTACTGTGGAAATCAACTCGAACGCTTACTTAGAAGACATACATATATAGGTAATCACATATTATTATAGTTTTATATATGACAAGAAATGTGTTAATCATCAACCAATGAGTATAATCAACCTCAAAGCCTTACAATTATTAAATAGAATTTCGGTTACATGATTTTTTTCCGTTCCTTTAGATAATACTTAATAGGTAGGACTCACTAAAGTAGGAAAATGAATAATCTCGAAAATGAATTTTATGACAAGTTAGATTTAAAAAGAAAATATACTATAAGGGTAGGGGAATACTCACTACTTAACCACGATTTAACAACCCTAACGATAGCAATAATAAAATACAAACTGTACCCCACGAAGCACAAGAATTTCGTGTGTGCAGTACGAAGTACAAACGCCGACACTCTACACGAGGCATGGCATCTTCTGGAAAGGTACAGAGCGCCTACTTCATTATATTATGTAGATTTAGAAAGGCACACTAAGGGTATACAGTAACCATACCCGTTTTCCACAATATAGATCATATCATGACACGTCCTACGACCGTAGGTATAATAAAAAAAGCAAATAGGGGTGATTTTATATTTTTTATGTAGGTTAACATTAGCTTGGTTGAAAAATATTACAAGTATACTTACGTGTAATGTCATGACTATTTTCAATGTTATATAAATGTTTGTGTTTGATAACGCTTTCTGATGGTGGAATGACCATCCTACCCAAGTTTTAATAAACACACACTACTCATACATGCCTTAATATCATTATCATCATTGCATTAGCACCGGTAATATCCTAAACTTTCAGCTTATATGTATTCATTCCAGTTAAATATTTCAGACTTACAAATAATATTTAGTCGTGTTATTTTATCGGGAATACCTATCTCGTACTGATAAATAGTAAAAACGAGCTCATCCGTGAAACTATGCATGGCATGCCATTTTCACTATTCCGTCTGGATGGTTCGGGCTCTGGAATCCTTTTGCATGTAAGTTTTAGCAAAAGTTTAATTTTGTTTTCAAAGAAAAACGCCTGATTAACTCTTCGGTATTGTATCTTTAACATGTTGAACTTCTAGATAATTTCTCTTTGAAAAGGACGGAATTCAAATAGGCAATATATTGGAATACAATAGGTCCCTTTGCACTCATGATATTATGGAGTCACTGATGCCTTTACTGTTTGATCGGTTCTAAAATTCTTTGTTCTTAAATGGCCCGTATTGCTGGCATTTGAGTTATTGTACTTTCAAATCTTCTAAGTACTTCACATGTGTTTTGTAATGGAAATGTGTCGCTGCTATGCTCAAGATATATCTCTGTATATAGACTGAAACAATATTAATAGCTTTATTAACAGTCGAATAACTTTACTTCTCCTATTCCCTTGCCAGATGTTCATCAATAACGTTATTTAAACCACTGTGGTCATTCGGTGCGTCCAGTGGCGATAATGTAATTATTTATCCATGTGAACTCTTTGGCAGGATATTAATGCAATATTCAGCGTGAAAATTATATTAATAACAGTTCTTGTAAAGTTATTGTACGTGAATGTAGAGACTTACACTTTCCTTAAGCAGAAATCTTTGAAAAAGACTGTTTCATTTATTACACCTTTTATACTATAGTTGCGGCACGCTATGATGGCCGTTTTAACACGAGTGTTTTCGTTCATTTTCTCTTTTTTGCCAATATTAGGCAATAAACTGTTAGACGAATAATTAAAGAAAAATATGACAAGACTGGCACAAAAAAAAACTTCGCACACAAGAAAACGAGTAACACCAGTCGTGTCAAAACGACCATCATAGCATGCCGCATTATAGTAACATTTTTTAAAAGAATAAAAACCAAAGAATTTTTGAGGAAGTGAAAATGTAACTAACTGGTCCTTCCAGGGTGCAGTACCTACTCCCACAATCCACAAGAATGTACTCCTGGAATAAATGTATACGAGGATGTGATCTATCTCTGTACCGAATTTCAGAACTTTTATAAATGTCATAAATTTCAGAACGGATACGTACAGCCGTTCTAGTGTGAATGAGTAAACGAGTAAATGTCCATCGATACTTTGGTATTAATTTCGCGTTACGTAAAAACGTGCTTTCCAGGTAGAGAAGAGCCATATCTTCCCTGTTGTCTGTTGTATCTCGTTTCTATCTTTTTAATGTTGCATTTTAATATTGCTGTAATTTTGAATTGTTAAACTTCTTATTAAAATTCTAATCGTATTCGGGGGATGGCCCTGTATCTCTTTAACTCATGTTACCTATAACCTATTTAAGAGAGCAGTAACTCAACCAACCTATTCTAGAAGAACATGTCTATATTTTGAAATTTACTACATTATATTGTATGTAAAACTACAATTGTGATTATTTACGAAGAAATTTTTATTATTATGATTTATCTCTTCCCATGCAGTGACGTACATACAAGGCAACTGATGCCGCATCTACATTTACATAACATTTTACCGTACCGTGTCAGAAGTAGGTATGTGTCCGTTCCGTATTCGCGTAGCTGCGTGATAATTGAGCTTAAATGAAACAATCGATCGACTGGTGGCTGTGTCAGTACAACTCTAGTTTGTGTGCCCATGTGCCGCAAGTTGTCACGTTGCACACTCAACGTCATGTTTCATGCCGCGCTGTACGGTCCGCTGTTCATCCGCAGTGCAACTTTTTAACATTAGCGTTACATGATATATGGTTAAAGAAACGCGGAGATTAACGCCATCTTATGGTAAATACAATTAAGTTTTACCTTTTGATTTGCTTAACGTTTCGGCGAGGTTGCACTAGCCGTGGTCACAAGCTGAGAAACGAATAAACATTTATCTGTCTAATAGATATTTTATTACATTAGTTCACAATCATTAGAAGCCTGTCTGTCCACCTACAAATTGACGAATTGACGTCACATGCAAAACATAATGTTCACAACAAACATTATAGTGGTGATTGATAACAATGTTTTGTCCCTTGAGGACTAATTTATGGGTAGGTATGCGTTATTAGCGTCGTAGTTATTAGCGATTTAAATCTGACCGCACTTTACGAGCTATAAGGAATGACCGTCGATTAAATCATATTTGACTCTAATTCTTATAAAAATGCCAAGGAAATTAAAAAAGGTGTTGTGCGTTTTAGTCGGTCCGAGTCCGACAACCTACCCAACAGGCTCCAACCTACCAACCCAAAATTCGAACCTGGAACCTCTTGATCGTATTGCTGACTCCTTAGCCACTAAGCTATCGGTGACTACCACTGTAATATCCTATTAAATTTTCTTTTATGGGAGATGCAGTATTAAATTAAGTTAATGGTGCAAATGTAACTAATATGTACCGTTCGCACCATCAATGGTGTAAGCGATGTGTGACGAACACACGATTAAGTTTTCTCATATTGGATATCTAATATTTAAACTAAAATGTACATATCAGTTCCATTTGCCCCATTGATGGTGCTGGCCAATAGTGCAAATGAGACCACTCCGTTTAGAGCCTTCCTCAGTAGGTAGCTGAGTAAACGAATGCATTAGATGTTTTCATATCGCATTCTTCTTCTTTCGTGCCAATGATCCACTCATGCTTATACTATTTCAGAGTAAAACTTTGCCATGCCGACCGAACTGTCAGTTGCTCCATTCAGGTCGTCTTTAGTGCAGGAGGCAGGGCATAAGGGGCACGAAACTTAGTGAGTCAGGGACTGCACGGGGGCACCGCAGTCACTTGAGGTTAAGCTCGGGTCTTTCATTCCCCACCTGCATAGATTCTGCCTCGATCAACCGACCGACCAATGTGCGCAGACGATTGTGAGATCGCCATACCGGACATGGGAGATCGTGCCCGGGGGCTAGTTTCTCCTGGGGAGGTAGGAAGTCAGAGGGTGCTGGCAGTTCCTCTCTCCAAAGGGACTCTCTCATCGCAGCAGGGAGTTCGTGAGCGGTGTTCGTGTTGTTGATGAAACTCTTTTGACTCATCAAGCGGGCTTTAGGTGGTTGATGTCCATATAGGCCGTTTCTTGTTTTGCCTTCTCGAGTCTGCACGCAATGGCTCATCAGTTCATGTTTAATAGATTTCAGAGTAGAAAAGTGAAGGTCTAGACGTGAAACTGCAACTAGTCTCTTACAGAGAGAATGCTCTGACCACTTGAGACAATCCGAATTTTCCTTGACGTCTTAGACGACGTTGGAGCCGACAGTGACAATTTCAGAACAGCACAAAAATAAATCCGTTTATTTGTTTGACATACCTGCTTTGTTAGGATGACCTAATTCACTGTCAAAGCTTTCGATATGTAAGCCTATAAAGATAATACTTGATGAGTGACATTTGGAACTCCAACAGAGGGTTCAAATAAATTATTCTAAGTGTCACGTCACTCAGGTTCATGACTGGAATAACATTGGAAACAAATGCTAATGATATCTTTTTTCGAGACGTGACATTTTCATTCGTTGGTACCGACAGGAGGTGCTCCATTTAATGATTTGGAGTTGTTCTCGATGTAAGAACCATTGACATTACAAGAGACTAGTTATTCTATCAATAAGTCGTCATCCAAAAGAAAAATCCTATCCTAGTAAATAAGTAACACAACCGACACGAGTAGGTAAATAATCAACCAAATCACAACTAACACAATTCCTAACAAACACACTATCGATGGTATCTTGTACTTACCCAATAAAATGAGGTCGAAGGTAGTTTTTGGTTCGAAGGTTCGAACTTCTTCGCAAAGAAAAAAACAGAGACCAGACTTGGAGATTGTACGTAACCAATATAACGAATATTCACACCATTCGATATATTCATTTACTCATTTATTCATTTATTCATTTATTCATTTATTCATTTATTCATTTATTCATTTATTCATTTATTCATTTATTCATTTATTCATTTATTCATTTATTCATTTATTCATTTATTCATTTATTCATTTATTCATTTATTCATTTATTCATTTATTCATTTATTCATTTATTCATTTATTCATTTATTCATTTATTCATTTATTCATTTATTCATTTATTCATTTATTCATTTATTCATTTATTCATTTATTCATTTATTCATTTATTCATTTATTCATTTATTCATTTATTCATTTATTCATTTATTCATTTATTCGTTTATTCATTTATTCGTTTATTCATTTATTCGTTTATTCATTTATTCATTTATTCATTTATTCATTTATTCATTTATTCATTTATTCATTTATTCATTTATTCATTTATTCATTTATTCATTTATTCATTTATTCATTTATTCATTTATTCATTTATTCATTTATTCATTTATTCATTTATTCATTTATTCATTTATTCATTTATTCATTTATTCATTTATTCATTTATTCATTTATTCATTTATTCATTTATTCATTTATTCATTTATTCATTTATTCATTTATTCATTTATTCATTTATTCATTTATTCATTTATTCATTTATTCATTTATTCATTTATTCATTTATTCATTTATTCATTTATTCATTTATTCATTTATTCATTTATTCATTTATAGATACACTAAAACTAAACACATATATTTACTTCGGTCTGTACGTTTGCAGAGAGGCAGGATAAGGGATATTAATAGATGAAAACATCTCTGTACATTAGTCGTCTTGCACGACACCCACGGGACATATGAAGTGTGTCCACATCGTCGGGAACTACGCGGAATAAAGATCAATGACGATGACCTATACTCGTATAATGTCGCCGTTGAGTGGACATATTTTTTTGTATCAATTAGGTATATATGGGTGAATATTTTGTGCAGGCATTTGACCATCTACAAAACTATGAGTAGTAGCAAAAAGATCTCAAGGATTTTCGGGCAAAGAGTTTCAATGAAAACTAAAACTGCATCATTGATTTTATGAAAAATCAATATTCCTAGCCAGAAATCGACCCGTGGAATTTTAAAAAATAAATACATCTTGTACAGACCATATTAGACCATTCGATTGTTTCGCTGATCAGGAACGAATTCTTGAAAAACCCATTTAAAACCCTGCTTTTATGTCTGCATGGAAGTTTCTATAATATATTTTAAGTGCGTTTGTTTATCCGCAGTCTAGAACTCTTACACAAGCTGTTCGACTATGATTAATTGCATTTAGTTAGCACTGTATAGAATATTTTAGAATTATTTATAAATATGCAATCAGTCCAAAAAAAATTTTTCTTTTCTTTCTTATCGACTACGTGCTATGGCCTTATAATAGACGGGCCTAGTAATAGTTTTATAGAGCCCTTTAACTCAAACATCTTGTTTGGCCTCACAAATGACAACAACTACTTTACGACATTTAACCCTCTATCACTATTATAAGGTTTACTAATGTTTGCCATAATTTTAAATGCCATAATTTTATATGCCATACTGGTAGTTGCCATAATTTCATTAGAAATAACGTTTCAGTTGCCATATTCGTGAAATGACATAAAATCACTTTCACTAATTTCATTGGTCATAATCGATCAAGTGTCATAATAATTAAAATCCATAAATGTATTTGCAATAACTTTCGTTTTCAATAATGTCAATTATACGACACAGATTTTTTATTCACAGTTAAACGCGAAACTAAACCTCATATGACGTCTACTAAATAAGCTCGACGGAGCCCGCTTCGCGGGCTCCTACTTCTGGGTGGTTTAAAAAAAAACCACGAAGACTAAGACGGGAGCTCCGCTTCGCTTCGCTGCCGCCTTAGTCTTCTAACCTAACCTATCCGAGTCGGATTGCACTGAGTCGGGGTGTTAACGATAATTAATTTTGACCTAACAATATTATGTATTTTTTTTCATAATTATATCAAATTTTGATTATGACAAGAGTCGATTATGAGATGTGTTACTTAGGGAAACTAATTATTATGATATATGTTGTTATAGAAAGTCATATTATGGCAAATAAACGTTATGACTGTTGAGTTGTTATGTCAAACGTTATTAGTATAAATGATAATAGTGCAAGTAAATATTATGACCGGGGATGATTATGGCAAATGAAATTAGTGCAAATGAATTTATGGAAAACAAAAATAATAAAATAAATAAAAGAAAAAATAAATAAATAAATAAATAAATGAATAAATAAATAAATAAATGAAAGAATACCCTATTATAAATGTACCTACTTATGTATTCGTATATTACAGTATAATATACATATATATACATAATAGTACAGAGGAGGTAGAACACGACGGTATATCCGTCCCAATCGAGCAGTCCGACTGGGGAAGTACACCTCCACCCTACAGAATATCGCCGTTTAATAACAGCCAGAGCTCAATAGAGAGGTTTTGTGTTGTCAGTGGGAAAACCAAAGGCTTATCCTACATCGCGCTGACGACACAGAATGTCTCTGTTCTTACAGGGGTTACGGCACGAGTGTTATTCTTCTGGTGTTACACTCGGCCATAGGCCACGGTAACCACTTACCATCAGGTGGGCCGCGTGCTTGTCTGCGACCTAAGTTGTATAAAAAGAAAATTACTTTATCACTTGGAATATCAAAAAGTATGGAAAGGGTTCCATAAACACGTTGGTAACCGACATAACACAAATTGTACAAGACTTTGTACAATAATATACAAGTCTATTCATCGCTGAAATGCGATAGAAATGTAAGGAAGACACTGTTACATAATATCGATCATTTCTGTTTACTAGTAGATCTATTTAATGGTTTCTTATTTTATGATCCCGTGCGCCGTATAAACCTAGTAAAGTTGGTATAAGTGCATTGCAGATATCAGATTTTATAACATTTATAACTATTCTAAATATTTTGTTGACAGGCACCTCCTCCCCCATCACACCAGCTGCACACATAGCCGCATTTATTCCATTGAGAACGTTGATATCTGCGACACTTGCTTGTAAATTTCCCGAGGTAAGTTTACCATGTAGTTAGGGCACAATAGAATATAATATGTTGAGCAAACATCAATTTATCGAAATCAAATCGAAAACGATTTATTTTTGTAACATTAACTAAAACTAGTTTAAGTTGGATTGCTTATTCCTTGTTGTTGATGATTGAAAACTATGTGTTATTTTATGAATATTTGTCGTCGAATTACGAGCACAACTCGAGAAAGGTGCACTGAGAAAGCGTTTCAAGACTCTGTGAGGTGGTAAAGAAACGACTCGCCGTTTGATTCTCGAAGTAATTGTTTGGAGCGATGCGGGGGATATTATTACAAATAATTTATTAGCTTTGCAATAAATATAAATTGGTGTTTAAATGTGAAACAAATTGTGTACTTACAACTCAAACCAACTTTTTATTTTTATCAAGGACACGTTTATTTGATTTGACCTTGCCTGATGGTAAGCTGAAGGTCAAATCTCAGGCAAGAGGATCTCCATTACAATCACGTACAGTATCACAATGGAGGCGCTCAGCTTGACGGCCTCCTCAAATGCTTTTTTACGCCCCGCTTAATGGGCCCGTGACTAAAAAATTACTACATAACAAAAGTCCTTCTTATATAAGAAAGCCATATACCTACTAGAATGTACATTTAATCGTAAATAAATCTAAAATTGGCACAAATTCACGATGCTCTCGTAATCACTTTCTATTCTTATTCTTATACGTAAACGGTATTGTATAATTTGCTCCGTATTTTATAAGATTAATATGGTTTTTTCTCATAACCATTTATTACTTAGTTTGCTCACTCACTTGTATCTCTTAACTCACAATAGTCTCCTCGCTGCTTACACGTAAATAAAAAAGGGGTCGTCTAGCACCTACTTAAGTTTCACTTGGCTCCTTTGTTCCACTTGTGTGTTTTGTCCCGCTAAAGGCTCACAGCATGCTCAGGGTGCTTAAGCTCTTTGACTTAAACAGACAGAGATATAAAAGTAGCTGCCTGTAAAAAATATCTGGAGGCACAAGCACTTTTACAAAAAGTCCCGCTAGTCAGCATGAAGTTCTAGTTGACGTAAAGTACAATGAAAGCATACCTATGGTGAAATATAATAAAAATTATAAAACCAATATAATATTATAATTTTTATCACACTTTAGACATCTAATGTTGTCTTACATGACCGTCAATAAATACCCTGATGCTAAGAAGAACGCGTTAATCGCGTATGACTACTTCGTTTTTTTAACTTAATTCACGTAATGTCGTTTAGGCGGTATGTGATTATGTGACTATCTGGTATCATAAAGCAAGGATTCCCTTCATTGGGAGGTGAAACCTAATCATGACGGAAAGTCTAACATTAGGAAAAGGAATTAGAACAAAACTAATAAATTATTATCCTAACTAAATAATCATAATCATGATTGCGTTCATCCACGTCGCATCCGAAAATGTCACATCGAAGTCTGGGATTCGCTTTATTCCAGTCTAACTTCGATATTTTCCGTGAAGGCCTCCTCAAACTATAGTCATGGGTGATATCGTAGTACTGCAGTTAGACCAGTTGTAGAACTTTTAAGGGCTCCCAACTTAAATCGTAAAACTTACATATGCCTTTCTTTTTGACGAAGGGGCGGCAAAATAGAGCGGTCAGGGTGTCCTGGGATCTGTGGCCCGCAGGCCGCGACCACTTCAACCCTGTCTTTCTCAAGCTTTCGGAACTCATTCACCACAAATGTCAATTACTTGAAAAGAAGGTAAGTTCGCATGGCAGTCGGTCACATCAGTTTGAAATAAATGGATGTACCTATGCATGTTAATTATTTTATAGCTTTTTCAGTCCTCCATCGTGGAATGTTTCGATGTAACCTATCTTATTTAAAGAAATACGTGTGTCAAGTTAACAATAATCTATAAATGCGGCAGTTATTGAAATTACTTTCAGTAAATCATTGATTAAACCTCACATTAGTGAAAACCATAGGATTAAAATGAATAAAAAAGGTATATACCTAGAGTTTAAGAATATCTAACAATAATAAATTAAGCTAACGACACGAACCAAAATCTCTACGTATATATCAAGTTTATAATGTAAGGATAAAACAAAATTTACGACACCGTAAAAAGGCCGAACCGCTTCACCGCGCTGCTTTCACCCCCTTGTGGCACTCGACCCTCCCCCCAGCGTCCACCTCAGCCCCGCCCCGCCTCGCCAGCTCCCCGTTGCCTCCGCTCCACTTTACATACCGTGTAGCACCACTCATCAGCCTCGAAGCCCTCAAATAATTGTATGTGATCACAATGAATGCTGATACTGGTACGTTTGTCAACAAATAACAGCTCTGAAGTACCCACATTCAGTGCATGGCGCTTTACTCTCTCGATGTCTCTGTCGTTATTCGATGTTGCCGCTTCATAAAAATCGTCGTTACTGCTAGGACATTGCATTATTTTTTTTCGTTACAGCAATGTTCACTCTAATATTAAATATATACTTAGCTTTTGAGCACAATAGAGAGCAATTCTATCGAAGTTGGCTTATATGGCAGTTATGACGTTAATTGGCAAGGCAAATGATTAGTTAGGTGACAATGAGTGGCTACATTGTGTGTGTCGATTTGTCCCACCTCTGCGTGTCCCTGTAAACTGGCGCGGCGTGGCGGTGGCGTGCGGCGAGTAGCTCAGTGGAGGCGTTGCGCAGATTCAGCTCGGGGGATCTACAGTCCGAGTGCGATGAAGGCGAGGTGGACCCGTACACCGGCCAGCCGGCGACCACCAGCCAGCCGAAACCGCAGAGTCAAAGGCCGACCTCCCAGGGTAAGTTATTTAATTTCTCTTTGACAATCAACAAACTTTCAACCTGTTCATCGACTTGACGGAAGGTACAAACTGTAATTAATCTGTTTGCTTGGGATTATAAGGTTTAATTTAACTTTTGGTTTCTATTATAGGGCCTTTGTTGTTTTAGGGAAATTGGTATGAAGGATTATAATGCTGAATGCCATGCTTATTTAATTCTATAATTACAATTTAATTAACATCTTTATTCAATATATATTAAATTTCAAAAATTTTCGCCGAACGTAATAAATAAATGAAATAATATGACACGTCGTAACTTGTAATAACTTATAAAGAAAGTTGTTCAAAAGATCTTCAATGTCCTTAAAGTTTGTCAAACCGTACTTGACTTATATGTGAGTGGTGGATCATGATTTGCTTCGTTTCCCTTACAAGTCTTTTCTGAAAATGTTATACATGGTAGAACAAAGGTTGAAAGAATACTTGTCTAAGTATTTGATTAAAAAGACGTAGGTATCAGTGTACTTGGCAAATTTTTGTAAGTCAAAATATCTTTAATATAGTCACCGGGGGGAGCATCGGAAGTGCTACATCAGGTGGTCCACCGCCCGCTCCATCTGCGACTGCCGCCGCAGCTGGTGGTGACTTATCTCTGAATCTGAGAGGAGGATCTCGTGGAACATCAGCACCTTCATCCCCTGCAAAGTCTCGCGAGTCTCTACTTCAACGTGTGCAGTCACTAACGGGGGCTGCTCGTGACCAAGGCGCCAATCTATTAGGTAAATAAGCTAGCTATACGAGAAGAAATTAAATTGCTATTGGTTTTATAACAGAGATGGGTTGGATAATGAAAAAAAGATTTATGATGCTATAAATCAGAAAGCTTTGTAGAATAGAACCAAGATAATTCTGCTATTAGTTAGGTACCAAAGCTGTAATTTTTTGTTAGGGAGTGTAACATCAGTGGCATCGGTGGGTCGTGGTTACAATCGTGACCGGTGCGTGACGCTGCTGGTGGTGGACGATCAGAACACCGACTGGTCTAAGTACTTCAGAGGCCGCCGTCTCCCTGGAGAATGGGATATTCGTGTTGAGCAAGCTGAGTTCAGGGTGAGCGAACAAATGTAAAATTAACAATGCTATATTAAATGAAATGTGAACACGTATATCCGTGTAAGGAAGAGTTTACACGGTTCTATTTTAACCGTATGGTTAGTCGTTTCACTTGTAGTTTCACTAGTTGCCTCGCCAAACCGTCTTGTAGAATTTTAGGTGAAATGCCTTTTAGACAGTCGATTTTCGCTGCATCAGGAGAATCGTGTGGCTTTAGTCACTTGTGTTAGCCCGCCCCGATTTAGTCGATAAATTTAAATTTGCATGCAAACATTAATTCACTTCTAAACGTTGACATAAAGACCAACTAAATAGGCAATAAAATCGTAACGAGGCCTTCCAGACAAGCAATCAATTATGTAGGGAATACCACAAAATAAGTGTTGTAGAGCAAACTACTGTAATATTCACACGAGGGGCCTATGTCAATGTTTGCTGGCTACGAGGCCCGCCCTCGGCTTATTAATAATTTAGCACGTTTCACTTCCATTTACCGACGTCATAAAATCTTTCGTAATAACTGTCTTCATTAAACTACTCAATGTGAGGACGATATTATTTTAACAAAGTTTTATGTCAATTTTGAATTAAAAGTTTAGATTTACTTGAGTATTTCTGGTTTACTTTAGAGCTATATTTTAAATAAATGCATTTACTGACGACATAGGTTCAGGATAAGTCGTAACAAAAATTGCTATTAAAATTAGGAGATCATTTGGTAACTTTTCTATTTTCTTTTGTACAGGAATTGACAGTAACAGCTAATTCAGAAGGGGCCAACGTATCCATGGCCGTTTATCGCAGCGGCACAAAAGTCACTCGATGTTTCAAGTATGTATTTCAATGTTACTTGTAAAATAATACTTCTTGCTATAATGCTTATAATGGGCGCTCCGCTCCAATGACGGCGTTCGCATAATTTAAGGATTTTCGAGACTTAATAAAACAAGTACGTAGGGAATTTCTAATAGGATATTGTGAATATTTTATACCATAATAGAATAAATTACTGTTGTGTTCGTAATAAGATTTCTATCAACCTGTTGTGTTGTAATAACATTTATACTATCTTTGATGATACCTAAGTTTTTATTTAGTAAACTTTTGTATGTATTTTTTTATAGTTAATGACAAAATAGTTTAACAAATGTACAGATTTCACCCTGACTCTTAACCCTTTCACTACTATTTCTATGTGCAGAATGTTTGTAAATGTTTTAGTGCTAATAAACTTTAGTTATTCAGTGTACATACGGAAAGCACATCGAAAGGTTAAATATGTTAACAACTAGAGAAGTACCTAGCATACTAACATAAAATACATTTCATATTAGGTAAATACTGTTACTTTTTAACAAAATGTCAAGTGTAATATCCAATTAAATCAAAATCAAATATTTTTCAAGAATCAGGTACTCGAACATTACCTAATAAAGATTATTAAGCAAGTAAACGATTTCCGTCGCCGTAGGAAGATGAATCTATCTTAACTCAATAAGTTTTTTAAAATCGGTAAAGACTTGTATTGGTTATTGAACAAACAAATAGATATTTACAGTCTTATGGTCGGAAGCGATAAATGTTTGACTCACTACAAGAATGGTGTGTATAGCTTGTAACCACTTTTGTTTGCTACGACTTGTGTGGGCGCTCCATAATTTACATAATAATAGACGACGTAAAACAAAGTTTATTGAAGCCGAGCTCTACTGATGATCATGAATATCAATAACTATAATATTTACTGAACCGTAATTACAGTACAGGAAAAATGAACATTTAAATGCCATATCATTAGAAGGCTTCTTGTATAAATACGAACTAAAGTTACACCTATACCTAAGTAACAATTGTAAACGACGAAATAAAAATTGGATCTTTTACCAAACACCATAAGACTCGTAGATAAACACCAGACATAAAAACAATTGTATAGTTGGTAATAGTATACATCACAAGGAGAAAGAAATCGTGTAACGTAGTAATCCTTCGCGAAGAGCGAAACCTATGCTCGGGCCCTCTCCGTGAGTAGCGGCGCTGCCGTGAAACAAATTACTACACCATGATGGCAAATCAAAAATGCCGTCGATTCGATGAAGAAGAATATAATAATTATGGAGACGAAATATATTGGATGACGTATTGACAACATTGACAGCTCTATTAGAAAGCTATCGGTCAGTTGCTTCAGTCGACATCCCTTGTGTATGCATAATACATGTAACTCTATTATTATAATTATTTGTCAACAAATAATGTCAACACGTAATGAATCGAAATAGGCTTTTTTTAATCGTTTCAAATTTATGTTTAGGCATACGGTATCCTTTTTTTGTTTCCGTGTCGTATATCCCATAGTAATCTTTGTTTCATGTTTGGTAAAGAGACAAAAGCAGCCCTGCATGAAGACGTTTTTACTCTCAAAATTTTTGATTTCATTGCTCAAATGTGCCCGTTTCATTGTCTATATGTTGTTTTGTTCGTGGTCTGAATGAATGTGTTTATTTAATTAAAGTATATCTTTTCCTTCAAAACATTTCTTTTGTTGGTCTAGGCCGGATTTCGTGCTGGTGAGACACAACGTGAGGGACGCTGGCTCTGACTACCGAGCCTTACTTCTGGGCCTAAAGTTCGGAGGAGTACCTTCCATAAACAGTCTGAATTCCATCTACCACTTCCAGGTACAGAAATAAAATGACTAAGGAAATATTAAATTAATGTCCTGTGTCTCATTTCTCAATTATAGATTTTTATTAATGTTGTGCTAGCTTCATAGGTTTACATCTTATTCGAATTCTAATACTGCTTTAAATGAAACCTTTAGAACAGAGGTTGTGTATGATAAATTCATTCGTTCTTTCATTCCTTCATTCATTAAAATTATTAGTTCCATGTACACAAGACTTTGCCTCTCTTTGCATTTAATTTCCTCTGTGCACTCCCGGGTTTGCTGGAAGACAACCAAATTGTAATTAAGCTCGCCTTTTGTACATAACATCTCATGACTATTCTATGAATGTAATTTATGTATGCAATAAAGAATTACATAAATAAATAAATAAGATAAATTGAATAGCTAGGTTTGTCAAAGTTATATTAATGGCACTAGCAATAACAATAGGAACAGAGAGCGTTGTATTTCTGATGAAAATCAAATTGCCATAGCTCCTTGAGGAAATCATCTACAGAGATTGGGACGTCTTATTGACATCCTTCTCCATCAGGCCTTTTGTCAAGGAACACTACCTTAAATAGCTACTCTACTAGTATGAAATTACAGTCTTATTAGATTTATATGGTGGTATTGGAGGCCCTCTGTTCTTTTGATTTAATTAGAGTAGCCAATACGTAAGAGCAGTATAACTGTCCCAATGGAATATTAACGTCACTGCTATTACCGTTCTGATACTGGCTGTGTGTTTGCCTGTAACCCCAAGTGAGTAAACCTAATGAAAGTAACTATTTTTAATGTTTGTCATATTTATTGTATGGCATCGGTTTTTGTTGTTATAACCTTTTTGATTTGTTTGTGTAGGACCGGCCATGGGTGTTCGGTCACCTTCTCCAACTGCAGCGTCGTCTCGGCAGAGAAAATTTCCCGCTTATTGAACAAACTTACTACCACAATCATACGGATATGGTGAGTACATAGATATAGACATTATGTTGAATATTTTTCTGTGAGTTGAAGAAATGAATGGTACTTTATATAACACGTTTTGGAGAGATATAGGAGCCATCTAAGTAGTCGTCTATTTATTATATTCCAAAATCCAGTCTAGGAATTATATGGATGCGTATGCGTATAATTATAGAGGATTTGGGCTGAATACCTTCAATATTTCTCTCCCAATATATCAACCTCTTATATGTTATTATTAGATACTATGTTTCTTCCTTATTGAATTGCCATGTTTCCATCCTTGTTATATTATGGTTCATAGTTATTAATAAAGATGCCTTCTAACCGCAGACAATATCTATCTATTATCAAATAAAAGCATTCGATATTTATTATGCTTTTTCATGTGTCGTATTTTATCATTTTTGATTAACCTTATTACAGTCGGAACATTGTCCACCGTTTTGAATCTTTTCCAGTTATTTATTTCAGCACATAAATATTAAAACTCCAAACAAATCAATTTATAGTTCTTTATTTTTAGCCTATATGTATATCACTATCATTAGTTAATTTACAATCTTTAACTTACAAATAAATAATACCAAAGTAACATTATATCTATCTTTTTGTCTTGAAAGACAAAACAACAATTTAGAAGCGTCCAAAAGAAAAATTACAACATAACATTTTTGAATTTCGCAACCAATCAATAAATTCGTTACTTTTGCCAATTCATTTAAACTTATTTACTTATACCATAATATATTTATAAATAACTTAATCTCAAGATGAATCTAGTGTTAAATTAATGTTTGTTTTAGTAAACAACTGCATAGCTACCGTATGTGCGATTAGTAATGAATGATGATGGAATTGTAATTTTTCGAATGGACGACGTAATGAGATTTCCAAATGATACATAAATCAAACAATTGTGTGGTCGTAGAATCAGGTCATAGTGCTGTTGCGCGTCGCTTGGAGGCACCTCGTGAGAGCAGGAGCCCTGGAATATAAAATTTGAAATATTGAGAAACAATACACAGACTTCACAAAACATGGATATGTTGTATAGGTGAACTTCAAACGGCTTTGTGTTTACGACTGTGTTCCGTTCTATACATTATAAACGATGACAGCGTGAGTGTTTGTTTTGTTGGGTTTTAATGTTGTTTGAATTGTGAAATCCACTGGTTTACGTATCGCAGTTCCTTTCAGTGTTTATAGCTTTGAGGAACAAGAGCAATAATATAAATCTGCAAAGTTTGAGAGTTAATGTTAACTGTGAATGTACAATCTGATTTAGCATTAACATAGCTATTTTTGAAGGTATCGCTTTTTGAATTTGTCAAAATATTATGTTGGAATGAAACAAAAAAAAAATGCAGAGCACACTCGCGTTTATTAAAGGCACGATGCGCCGCCTGCTGACCCGTAAATAACCTTTGGGTGATACCACCCCTGAACCCGACACAACCGGGTGATATTTTAAAGTATTCTTTTTTCAATCTGGAGGGCCGGTTTCTGCCTATTAGATATGGGTCAGAATTACCGATCGGGAGGACAATCTGTCACATAGAATCACCATTTTTGTACAAATTTGCACGCAGTAAAACAGATTGAGATTTTTATCATTAAATATATGGCGCAGTATTTCACGCTTGTACGTATTGCACTCATAGTACAAACGGGTACATGTAGGTAGTTCGGTAGCTTAGTGGTTAAGGAGTTCGCCTTACCATCCAAAGGTATTATTAAGCTTAGCTGAAGGGGTTAGAGGGAATATTAGTAACTTCGGTTGCTAATCTTCTTTTTTTACTTCTAGTGTGGAACTAGACTTGAAAACTCGAAAGGAATAACGCGAATGAATGAGAGGTTAAGGTTAAATTAAAACATTTTCCAAGACTGATATATTACTTTTTTACGTGACCTTAGTCAATAAAAACTGTGGCCGCCTCATTATATGAATATTTATTATGAATAAAATTGGAGATATTTTCATATCATTATCAAGATTGATAAGCAATTAATAAATTACCTGGTCCAACGGCACTTCTGTTCCCTATCGTGTAGACAAATGCCGTGTCGTTCGTAGCACTCGTTGAAGCCCGTCACACATGTATTCTGTGACTTTGATCGTCGTCGTGACGTATGGACCTGTGAAAATTAAAAAAAAACTATCGATTTTAGTGAGTGTACCGCATAACATTTTTCTCTCTCAGTAAACTCAATTATTCACAAGAAATTTATGCCAAAATTTAAGTTATTTTGTATTCAAAGTACTCAAACTTACTGAAAATTAGTTAAACTTACTTTGCAAGTGCAGCCCTGTTTGTACAAAAGCCGGAATCCCTTTCTTTGGCGAGGAGTGACGTCACGCCATTTGCTGACAAAACCGCACAAATGCACGTGAGCTTCTAAATGAAAGACTCGTCCTGAAATTATGAGAGAGGAAAAGTTATTATGTGTTTTATATATACCGTTGTTAATTTATTTATGACTGTTCAAGATTTTTTAGTTAGCAAGATTTCGGCTACATACACCACGACGATGACACTAAGCTACGTTTTGTAATTTTAAAGTTCATAAAATTGTTGTGTAGGTAAACGTAGAGTCTCTATTCTAACGAATATAAGTTATGGTATATATAAGATGAATCTTATTGCATCGTATACATGGCGAGTTTCTTTCAAAGGAAATATTCCCTTTTAAAAAGAAACAAAAACGCATAGGTATAAAAAATTTCGAAAAATTGCTTGCGCACGTGATAATTGAACTGACTAAAATCCTAAAAAATAACCATCTGCCTTTTTTGTATACTTGATAGATTTGATCCTTATGATTGACCCTATTTGTAAAAAAATACAGTGTGTTATTTTTTCGAAGTTTAGTTTGATTACAGTTTTCAATGCAATTTAGTCTTTTTTATTGCTAAATGCACTATCACTACTATTTAGACTGTATACCTGACGCGTGTTATACAGCTTGCTTTACTAAGCCCTGTATGTGGGTGTACACAACTACTATAACCAACAGCAGAATACCAGCCTATGAATATTCAGAGCATTTCGGTACATAGGTCGTGACTGTACGTTTTTATTACATTTTACGCTTGTTGACGGTCCGCTAAAAAGTGGTCTGCTGTTAATTATTAGTACTTACTAACGACTAAGACGAACGCGTTAGATATGAGATACCTTGGCCTGATTTCCTTACTCTTCACTTATCAAACATGAAGACAATGAGTAAGTACTTGAGGTAAACAAATATCTACGTAAAATACCCTGACTCAAAGGCTTTGATCGATTTACTCAGATCGTCATCATGGGTAAAGTCATTAAGATCCGTTGTACGTAAATAGTGAAAGTTGCAAATCATTTATCTAAACACTGTCCCATAAATGTCACGTAATTACTTCATAACAGTCGAGCAATGGTTCAGTTTAATTGAATTTAATAAAAACTTACAGCAAAAATTTAGATACAATTTCTTTTTATAAAAGCCTTCCTACCGCCCAGCCTTCCTACTAACCTAGCATAAATACGCAATAAAACCATACATATTCTAAATGTTTCATATATTACGGATTGAGGTTTAGCAACGACCTCCGTCAGCATTTACATTACGTTGGTATTGATCTTTTATGTTTGAGATAAACCAATGTTAGGCGAACGTAATTTAACTTTGGTACCCAGTTAAACAGTTATTTGTTCCAACTTCAAGCGTAATTTAACGTTATATAGTTAAATATAATAGGGTTGTAAGGAGACCCAACAAAAGTTTAGGGGTTTAGCCTACCAGGCTGATGATTGGCACACCTATAATGACCAGCAGTTATTGATCGAACTACATACGTAGTTACTGATCGAAGTTTCGGGCAATTGGTTCGATGAAATACATTTATCCCGAAATCGAATTCAAAGACGGTACGTCACTTTGGTTACTATACTAAGCCCGAAGTTTCGGATGCTTCATGGTAGCCCTGGGTTCTGCGCAGGTTTTCTTTTCATAATTGGGAGGCTCTAAAAGAAAGGCTTAGGATGAAACCGGAATTAACGCTTAGATAAAAATGATAGGTTAAAATAATACCTGTAATTACGTAGGTTTCTCTTGGCTGCAGTTTCACTCCACATAGACCCTCTTGAGATGGTGATAATAATCTGCCGGATTTCAGCGCTACTTCTGCTTTTGGTGTCGCCTGTAATATATTAACAGTGTTTAGAAAGCGATCTATCGCCATACCTCGGTGGCTAGTGTCGGTGACAGTAAATAAATGAATAAATAATAAATAATAACGTGCTCAATCATTTGTCTGGTGACATTAATTATATGTACAATGAAGTAGCTATGGCCGACTTTGGCACACTCGGTAAAAATGAAAAAAAATCTATGTTGATTGACATTGGCAGATTAGCGGATTCGATTTTGCAGTGCTTAATTACTTCGTTGAAAGAATGACGTAGGTGTATAATGTAGACGACTGTGTTTTATTCTGCAGTATACGATGTCCAATTCGTTTAAGAACATTGTTATTGAATAAAAAAGCAATTACACTGGTACTTACTTTGTATTTATTTCGGATCTTCACTTTATATGAGTCGTAATAGTTTCCTTTACCTCGAAATGTTTTTTGTACTCTGCCAACGATTACTGAAATTAAAACAGAAGGAATGACCTGTTAACAAGAAAATTAAAAATGGTACACATTTAATTAATGAAAAACCACACAGGATTGTTGCGAACTGTATTAACTATTATAATCGTATTAATTAAGTATTCTCTCATCTATCTCATTGCGAGTCCTCTGCGCTGTCAGATTTACAACTCTTTCAGGTAAAAGCGTTTAAGTTGCGCGACTGCAGCGCACTTGAGTTTCTTTGCAATAGCATTTGAGTGTCCTTCAATGGTGTAAGAATCATGCTGAGTAGCTCCGCAAGATCATCAACGCTAACCACACAGATAAATTATACTAGCCATTCCACGTCAACGAGCGACTATGAAGTGCGAATGAGTAGCTAAAATATAAATTGATTCCTCTTAGGATCTTTTTACATTTTTGAACAATCGATGTCACTTGTACCCTTTTGCAACTGTCGATGTGAAGGTGCAATAATTTTTCATTTGAATAATATCTTCGGGTACTATTAATTAATGTACTATTAAAAGAGCTATTAGAGAATAGCTTACCAAAATCGCTGCTACAGAAGTGCGTTTGTGGATGTGCTAATTGACACGAGCAGGCGTCTGCGAGGCGATAGCAAGTCGCCACCAGCGCCAGCGTCAACCACCTCGTCAGCATGCTATACCTGATGATCTGAAACAATAGAATAATAGTTGCAGACACTAATGTGTGTAACTAATGACGAAGCTACAAGTGTCATCAAATCAAATCAAAAATCATTTATTCTGCATAGACCAGTGCACTTACAAAACGTCAATATCAACAATATTTTATCAAATGCAAATGGACCACCGGTTCGAAACGCGATCCTGACCTGAGAAGACTCCGGCAAGAAACTTAGCGGGCTTTTCTTTTTTTTTTGGTCTATTTACAATAGTTTACTTAGTCTAGATACAAAATTTAGCTGAGTAGCAAGTGGAGTGAACAGCTCATTTCCAGGCTTGTTTATCATCAAACTTATAACCTTCTGATTTTATTTCAAGGTGTACACATGTCATCATACTTCTGAAGGTAAAAGGCAACTTTATAACAGTCCATTGTTTTAGAATATTCATTGATCAAAAATGAACTGATAAATATCTTCAAATTGACAACAACAAGACAATAAGACTGTTCATCTTTCGTATGGTTCGTGAACATTAGTTATGTTCAATCTGACGATCCATCCCCTATTTGGCAAAGTAGAATATAGCACAGCTTTGAATATGGATAATGAGGTCATTATATCCATATTTACGTAGTACGTATGTAAACAAGAATATTAATGTAATCTTGTAATAAGTGAATACAATAATTACTATTTACTAAAACATAAGAACACCGTTTAGTAGGTACGGGTTTACACTTTTTTTTATCATGCACCAAATCCCACGGATGCCGCCTCCACCATATTCAGTGGAGATGATTAACGAACCGACTGAAACGCACGCCGTCTTTGGGCCTTTGAATGCCAGAGGTGAGATAATACAAGACATCTCTAGCCCCCGACAGACCCGCGGTGTATGGGTATACACTAGTGAAATCTAGCACCATTTTATTTTCGCCTATTCAATCCTTGATTGTCTTATGTAATATTTCTCCCAGAGATATCAACATTAACGTAAATATACCCACAGATTCTTTCATTACCGCGTTACCGAATGTAAAATGTCAGTGGCAGTGACTTGTGACTTTTAGTGTAGAAACATTGAACTCACTGCGATAGCTAATTCTGTCAAAGTTGCTAATGAAAGCGTCAGTAGCTTAGTGGTTAAGAAATCGGCCTTACGATCGAGAGGTCCCGGATTCGAATCCTGGACATTACACTACGGCCGTGAACCCAGTCCTAACACAAGCCATTGAGGGCTAAAAGGATAACTAGTATTCTTATACATGTATGTATATGAATACTAGTTTTCTGTTACTGTACTGTATGTATATTCTTTTCTAAAAAAGGTTTATAAAAACGTTAACGGTTCGTACATACTGTCACTTTCTCACATCTAGGTGTTGTGTAAAAAAAAACGTATGTCATTCTCACACTTTGTTCCTCTGATTATAACTTTATGGTTTCAGCCCTGCACTCAACATATTCTTATTCAGTTATACATTTGTGTTTGACCTGATAACCAAAAAAGCAGACTTTAGTAATTTATTTAACAGAATCCATAAAATATGAGTGAAGATCACGCAACACATTTTCAATAACACTTCTTCTAAAGCTTTTATTTACACGCTGATCGATAGACGCCAATAATACTCGTAAATAAAAACTTTGTGTGAAAGCATTTTAACCTAATCTAAGAGTGATATAAGACTTCACACTTTAAATTAATTACGTTTGCCAAGGAACCCATCAATTTCTATCATAGGCAGTGAAGCGGGAGCGTGTTCCGGATAATTTATTGGCTTAACCACCTTTGGGCAACCAGCTACCGCAAGATGATGTACGTAACCTACTTTACGTTTCAGCCTTGTGTTCTCTCATTCATACTTTGTTAAAATATAGCGCGACGATAAATTTTTATTACTTATAGTTTTCGTTCACAAGTATAAAACGTCGCCGCGTCATCGCTGTCATAACTTGTGTTTATTGTTATTTTGTATGAACATTGTTAAAGTTTATCCGATATATTAAAAGAGTACAACTATACGTGACGTTATGCGAACACTTCTTTTATAATTGTTGACGTTAATCCGTTTTGAACACGTTATCTCACGCCTTTTTAATTCTTTTGTAAGAGGATTATCTGCGTTTCACTGTATGTAAATATGTTTAAGCGTATAGCCAGCTTATGAGAGTCAGTAAAGAAATTCTTCGGATGTAATGGACGTCACCATATTGTTAAAACCAATAGCAATTATGAGTTGATAATTTATTAATATAGCCGTTTTGATTCCCTGCGAAGTACGATAATACCACCAAAATCGTCTCATAAGTGGTGTCGTGCAAATATACAGTCCTTTGACAAAGTGCCTGCCTGGCGGTAATAGGCTCTCTCCCTATAGTGTGAAACATATGATCATAGTTAAATTTGACTGTTAATACACCTTTGCCAACCTCTCCTGAGCACCTGTACACATCACACACATTATTCGTAAACTTGATATACAATGGAGTATTTTTATCCATTCGCTAAAGCACTAGAATATTCATTGCAGATTATGATACTAATGATTTAATAAGTTCCATAATGTGCTATTAGGGTTAGCTGGGAACAATAAGGCTGCTATTAAGAACTTGGCGTGGGAGGCAGACTCGTTGCCTTAACTCGGATATACGCCTCAGTTCATTATTTTTACCGCACACGATCTAACTCAAAAATACATATATTAAACCACTTTTCACTAATGGGATCATAAAAATGACAAGCATATCGTTTTTAAATTAAGTGGCAATACAATTATATCTAAGTTTGACTATTATGTAATTATATTAATTATTATATTGATTAATATGATAATATAAAGAATTTATAGCTTCTAACTACTCGGGCTATATTCTATTAATTATTATTATAAAAGTTATACTTTTTAATTTCAATATGATTCTGTTTAAAGTAGGTAACTGGAGCGAAGCAGTTCATGGTTAAAATATTTCTTGTTTTTAATTAGAAAATGCCTTTATAAATTTAAATATACAATAACCGGAAAATATTATTACGGTGTTACTCACTGCGTTATTAGATCACTCTTTATATAGAACAATAGAGCCTATTCAAATCTCGTGTTTAGTTATTCCTCCGTCTTTTTCCTGGCAGTACGTTGACTCAGAGTTTATATGTTTTTAGGAACGTATTATAGACAACTTGCTCTATTAAAATGTAACGTTTAAACACTAAACTTAAACACACTTACATAGCACGCGAGAATTAAATCACATATTCAAGTTGCACTCGGTTCCGCAGTGTCCTTATGATTGGCGTATTTAAACTGTGAGTGCACCTTTTGTACCCCTATGATGAGTGCGGCATAATTCCGCTCTGTATACAAATTTCAGATGAAAATCACAATGCGGAAATTTTATAGGTGCATTCCCATAGTCGCACCCGTGATTCCGACCGCGCGGTCCGGTGCAACAATGCCTCGTTTGTCAGGGTTCGTCGAGAAACCTGAGGTGAATGTTGACATTATGTGTTTATACTTGTTTACTGGCGTCTAACATAAACCACGACGTGGCCAAGTTGGTTAAAGTATCGAAATCTCATTACACGCGTTATTATTCACTCGTAGAGTTGATTGTATTGTTGCTACCGTCTTGCTAGTATCAAGAACTCGTTTTGTTTCTCACCTGAACGTACATAGATGAGAGAGTAAAAAGGCGCCTGAATCGTTAAAGACTTATAAAGGGAATATAGTTACTTACTGGGAAAATTGACTTTTGTCGCGACAGCGGTTTACGCTAGAGTCTGTTCAATTTATATTGTACATTCTTGCATAGAAATAGTAATGTAATTCAAATTGTTACAATTGTTCCAAGTATAAGCAAATGCATGGTACAATTTATTAAATTTAGATTAATATTTGAGTCGATCAATATAGTAATCAACTACTGGGCTTAGGCCTCTCGCAATGTTGGGAGAGTTTGGCTACTGTTTCCACACTCTTCAGACAGGTTGGTACAAAATTTTATTTCGTGTTCTCCTTCTCTGTACCATCAGCGTATTTTTCCGTCTATCACCGATGGATGCGATGAGATGGTGAAATTACAGATAGCTTAACATAACATATGAGTAATGATATGTAAACGGATCACAATATACTCTTTCGTTAATTACGTCTCAAGGAACCGGTGACATCCCCCTAGCAGGCTGCGGCGTAATCCATGTGTAAGATGTCAGCTATATCTATCCAACCGTCTTGTATCAAGTAACAACAAACCAGTAAACTATTCCTGACTACAATCTATTTTTGTGCCAAATTTCATCCAGATTCAGTTAGCTATTCTAGTGTGATTGAGTAACAAACTTTCGTATTTATAATAATAGCAATATTGCTTCCTCTATCGTTTAAAGTAGTCGAAAATATATTCGAAAAGCGATATATTGGATTTGAGAACGATTCACCATCATTTGTAGAGTTTACTACGTCTTAATACTGTTTATTACACAGCAAAGCGACTGTTCTCTGCTACACCTATTTATGATTATCGCTTTGTTCGTTCCAGTGTCAGAAACGGCTGACCCTAGTCATAATGTTTGAATGGATATAAAGAACCTAACAATAGCTTTAGAAGATACATATTCTAGGTATAATATTTAATAACTTACTTAATAAATGTGAAAGGTTGTGAAGATGTTTGGATATTTGTAAGATACTCACTCACGCTCAAACCGCTGAAGGCATTAAACTAAAATTTAGGTCTGGAATAACACAGGTCAGTCTAAGGATGGATGACCATTTTAACACATTGAAACCCTTTCATGCGTCAAAGAGCACATTAAACGGTCGGTCCGTATTGCCATACGAACATCTGTTGCATTCGTTACGGGTAGTTGGCACCCCAAAAAAGTCGACACCTTAGTCCACTCCAATAGCGATTCACAGTCCTTAGTTAGTTACAGTACTGTGATATCGCTAGTGGAATGTGGAGGTTAAATGGAATTCTCTTTACGGAAAATATCGAGGTTTTGCCACTTCTTAGTCAGACTGAAAGCTGACTACAAATGAGTTGGGGTAACGCTTTGACGTTGGCGACTGGGAAAGGAACTCCATGCAGTAGTAACTCTCACTCCATGATGAGTAGAATTAGGACCAAAGGATGTAGGCCGTCCGGGACTGGCGAGTCCTGGACAACGTGGAGAATCTAACGGATCATCGATACATCCGTTACGACATCTCCACGGGCCAGCAAGTGTTGAGTCCCAGACGCGAGGGGCCGTCCGCTAACAGGTGGGTACTGGGGCGCCTGGACCGGGAGGCGTTGGAGCTAGCGTCCATCGTCCAATCGTGGGCGACTCCTCCGGCGGAAGTAGGAGTCGAGGCTGAGGCCGAATGGTTCAGGAACGCCGCGTCGCAGATATGCGACGCGTGCATGCCTCGAGCCAAGCCTCGACCTCCAAACCGGAAGGTGTACTGGTGGACGCCGGAGATCGCTGAACTGCGATCTCTGTGCGTCGTGAAACGTCGCCGGTACACCCGGTACCGTCGCAGGGCGCGGCGGGTGCCGGAGGAGGAGGCGCAGCTATACGCCGAATACCGGTCGTGCACTCAGTCCCTCGGGGTGGCAATAGGGGACGCGAAGGAGGCTGCGAGGGCAGCTCTATTAGCCACCCTTGACCGGGACCCCTGGGGGCGGCCCTACAAGACGGTCAGGGCTAAGCTCCGCCCATGGGTACCTCCTATCACGGAGTGCCTGGAGCCGAGAGTGCTGGGGGGGATTATCTCCTCCCTATTTCCACAACGGGAGGAGGGTTTCGTCCCCCCAGTGATGGCTCCGGCGCGCAGAGAGGAAGTCGTGACGGAGGTGCCGGAGGTCACAGCGGCGGAGCTGGCAGTGGCCGTCAAGCGGGCCCAAGAGAAAGGTGTGAAGGCTCCTGGGCCCGATGGAGTTCCCGGACGTGTTTTGGTGGTAGCGCTCCGGGAACTCGAGGAGCGGTTCTGCGGGCTGATGAGTGCGTGCCTGCAAACCGGGCAATACCCGGTCCGGTGGAAGACGGGCAGGCTCGTCCTCATCAAGAAAGAGGGACGGCCTGCGGAATCGCCCTCGGCGTACCGACCGATAGTGCTGCTGGACGAAGCGGGCAAGCTCTTTGAGAGAGTGCTGTTTGCTCGCATCGCCCGGCATCTCGAGAATGGAGGTCGCGGCCTGTCCGACTACCAATATGGTTTTCGGCCACGTCGTTCGACCGTCGACGCCGTTCTTCGAGTGAAGGCGCTGGCGCAAGAGGAGATCCGCAGAGGCGGGGTGTTATTGGCGGTGTCTCTGGACATCGCCAATGCGTTCAATACCCTGCCCTGGGAGTGTATACGGGAGGCGCTCAAATACCATGACGTGCCTCCCTACCTCCGCAAGATCGTCGGCGCCTACCTATCGGAGCGGTACGTGGAGTACCCAGGAAAAGATGGCAGCCTTCACAGGTGGGCCATGTGCCGCGGTGTTCCACAGGGGTCAGTGTTGGGGCCCCTCTTGTGGAACATCGGGTACGACTGGGTGCTCCGAGGAGCTCGCCTCCCGGGCGCCAACGTGACATGCTATGCAGACGACACGTTGGTCACTGCCCGGGGGGCGACCTATAGGGACGCCGCGCGCCTCGCTACTGCGTCGGTGGCCATGGTCGTGCGGCGAATAACGATTTTGGGACTCAGGGTGGCGCTTGACAAGTCGGAGGCCATTTGTTTCCATGGCCCTCGGCGAGCGCCACCGGTGGACTCCCATATCGTAGTGTGTGGCACCCGGATCGAGGTTAAGCCCGAACTGAGGTATCTTGGGCTAATCCTCGATCCCCGATGGAGCTTCCGCGCTCATTTTGACCGCCTGGGACCCCGTCTACTCGGCACGACCGCCGCCCTTCGGCGGTTGATGCCGAACCTGGGGGGACCTCAGACGAGCAGCCGCCTCCTTTATTTGGGAGTGGTAAGGTCCATGGCCCTATACGGGGCACCCGTATGGGTCGACGCCCTGACGGTAAAAAACGTCGCCGTGCTGCGACGTCCGCAGCAGGTGATGGCCGCCGGGGCGGTAAGAGCTTACCGCTCCATCTCATTCGAGGCGGCTTGTGTTATGGCGGGCTCCCCTCCGTGGGAGCTGGAGGCCCGTGTCCTCGCGTCAGTGTATCATTGGCGCGAGGAGGCTCGGGGCCGCGGCGAGTTCCCGGCACCCTCGGAGGTGGGAGAGCGGAGGCTCCAGGCGAGACGGTTCTTGCTTCTGGAGTGGGAGCGGCGGCTGGCCAATCCCACGTCTGGAAGAGGGACCGTCGAGGCGATCCGTCCGGTCCTCAGAGACTGGATGGACAGATCGCGAGGGTCGGTGACGTTCCGAATGGCACAGGTCCTCTCGGGGCATGGATGCTTCGGGAAATACCTGTGCCGGCTGGGACGGGAGCCGACCAGTGGGTGCCACCACTGTGGCGGCGATGAAGACACGGCGCAGCACACCCTAGAGGAGTGCCCCGCGTGGGCTGGGGAGCGCCGTGCTCTCATCACCGAAGTGGGGACGGACCTCTCGCTGCCGGCCGTAGTTTTGTCTATGGTCGGCAGCGATGAGGCGTGGGCGGCGGTTCAAACCTTCTGCGAGACTGTTATCTCGCAGAAGGAGGCGGCGGAGAGGGGTAGGGAAAAAGACCCACTATCCCTCCCACAGCGCCGCAAGCGAACCGGGGTCCGGAGGAGGCGGTACCACCAACTCCTCCCCCCCTAACTGTAGGCCGGGCAGTAGACGCGGGGGCGTCTGCTGCCCTTACATAGGCCTAGAGGTTGAAGGCGCACGTCGTGTCGCGTGTGCCTTACCTAGGCGGGCGGCAGAAGGACTCCTCTTCTGCCGCACCAGAGACGGGCCTGCCACTGAATAGTGGCGGGCGACTCGCACGGCGATGGCGGAAGATGTTGTTCCCGCCATCGTCGATATGCGATGATGACGGACACCGTGGTGGTTTAGTGGGTAGTCTGGTCCCCGGTAGAGGTCAGGAGTCCCACACAAAGCTCGCCCCCCGCCCCTGTAGGGGGTGAGCGAAGTGCGTAAATGCATTCCACCACGTAAAAAAAAAAAAAAAAAAAAAAAAAAAGGACCAAAGGATGTAATGTACAAATTATACAAAATAGGAAACGAGCAAAGCTGGGTAGCAAGATTGTTTACAAAAAAATTTCAGTTCTATAAAGGTGGCATAGATAAATCACTTAAGCAAATCATCTATTAAAAATATATAAATAGGTATCAAGCTCAATAAAAAAAAATTTGGCTACGTTTAATTTCGAAATACAATACAGTGAATTTTTTGTACAAATTCTTGAATAGAGCAACTGACGACAAAAAAAAACTGTTTTTGTGAATAGGTACATAACAAAAGTTAGCAAAGAATCGTTAGATTAAATTGAAACACATCCAAGAAACGTAAACTAAGGGCAACAAAGTATCTTGTTATCTAATTGTGAGAACATGTTATCACTCCCTTAATAAACCTGGAAATTATGTATCTATGCATGGCATGGGTCTAGGTTCCTGTTTCAAGTTAATGAAAGCATAAAATAATTCATAGCCACTTATGCGCCAGTTTATAATCATATGGTGCCTATAGCACCAGTATTTTTTAAAACATTCACTAAAATAACTAGGTAGGCACAGTAGCCCTCGGAAGTAGCTTAACATGGTCTAAGTCTCTAAATCTCATCAACTGTCTTATTACCAACAAATTGTTTAAGTCATTTGTCTGTGTGACTGTGTATTAGTTTGATATAACTCGTTGCAAAAACTACGGTAAACGTAGTGATTAATGTAGAAAATAGTATTAATTTAATAGCAGTAATTTGTCGTATTCCATAAATCTTAGAAACAGACAACACTATTGAATCGTTTTTGCCCCGACAGTAGATATAAAATTCATACAAATCCAATTACTGCACATTATGTGAATCCCTAATAAATTATTTTCTCTCTACGTTATTACTTCGAAAGCATGACGAATAACATAATAAGGTACTTACCGTAAAGTATAAGAATGAAGTAAACAGCGTTTCTCAAACTTTAATACCCTAGTAGTATATCAATTTGAGACTTGTAACTATAATACTATTTATATAATATGTAATGCTTAAATCAAGATATTACTCGTAAATCTGTCATCAACTTCATGACAATGCACTCTAACTGCTCAAGACGTGTCTTAGGTACCATGGTGGAGGTAAGCGCGAGATGTCACGGTGGAGGCACGCCTATCTATCAATATTAAATATGCTTTTGATTAAAATTTTCTAATGAGTTAAAAAGCAAGGTCGATCGGATTCAGAACGAATTCTGAGTAGTTAAAACCATGTCAGCTCGTGTCACCTAATTGTTTTAAATAATTATTTAATTGAAGTAAAACACAAGACATAAACAGATTATAATCCGTAACACTTTAGCAGTTATTCATTATCATGTTGTCAATTGTTGTTATGTAAAGTGATGTTACGACAAGCGCGCCAAAATGGCGGTCGCTTGACAAGCTGATATCAGCCTACTATTTTAATTGATTCTTTATACTAAATGTTGTATTTTTACACTGTTTTTATAAATATTTATATAATGATGTGAATAATTTATATCAAGATATAATAGCAAAATACAAAGTCAAAATAAATATGTCCAATGAAAATGTCTAAATATTAGGCATGCCAAGTGCCAAAACTTCATAGAAACTAATTTAGATAAACGTTTTAGAATCACTGGACGCCCGGAATTCTTTGTAAAACATTCTACAACAACACATTCATGTTTTTACCTGTTATGTACGTACCTAGGTAGGTATGAGTTACCAACATTCTGCGGTTTTCGGTCAAGGCGTGATCCCAATTGCGGTCTGCCGAAGTTAAATAGGTATTAAATAAACTTTTTATTACGATGTACGTGAACACATGTAACATTTTATTCTTCATTGTGAATTACTAATGTTTAAACTATAATGTTTGAATAAGGTGTATAGTTAAACATTTTTGGTTTACATTCTTAGAAACTTTATAACAGTCCATTCATACCGTGATTTAATAATGTCTGAATAATAATATTGAATGGATCCCTTGTTATTGAATAATCGTACCCCTGACTCTGAGGTGAGGGCCTTGGCCTTGCTAATAATAATCATGAATAACATTATTGAATGTTAATGTCATTATCTTCACGTCCAAATTCTAGAACTCTAGGGCTCTATTTCAGCGTTAGTGAGAGCTGTAGTTTTTACAAACAAATAAAATATGGGTTCTTCAATCAGGGCTGCAGAATGTTCTTAAAGCGCGAGTGTGACACTACTGTCCAGAAAATCCACGCTAACCGCTTTCCATCTGGTGGGTCGTGTGATTATTTGCCTTCTAAGTGGTGGCCGACTAGTACAAGCGACTGCCATTTGCACACCCAACCCTGAGTAAATAGTCTGTAAGTCCATAGTCTCTTGCATTAAGTAGTTGATAATAGATGAGCATAAAAACAAAAAAATATTTTATTAATAAATATTTATAGCCCACAACACTGTACACATTACCACATACACTAGGTATATTATACAATATCTAACACATAGTTCTCCCCAGGTTTTGCTTCAATCTCTTAATTAGCACTTACATAAAATTTAACAATGCTATTTACAACCTATAAATTATTAATAATATGTTGCATAAGGCATTACTAGATAGATTGTATTTCATTATGTTATCAATCTCTAACGAGCATCGTAAGGGCCGAGCACGCTGCTGTTAAGATTTCACAGCCACCGTCAATCAATTAATTAATCATAGATTATTATAGTTGCCGCAAACTATGATGCCCGTTTTGACACGACTGGTTCTGCTCGTTTTGAACCCTTGACGTAAAATCGACGAGGTGTTATAAGTTTCTCGTCTCTGTGTGTGATGGATGTACCGATTCCAATGTAGTTTTTTTTTTGTTTGAAAGATGACTTAATCGGGAGTTTTCTTAGGTATCTTTCGATGAAAATCATTTTAAGATGGCTGCCGCCATGAAATTGCAGATTAGATTTTTTTCGATACAATATGAGAATTTCTAAATCCAGGATTATCCGCTACCAGCAAATAGCGTATTACCTTTTTTAGTTACTAGTCCGTCAAATTGGATATCAAATGATAGGGTTTGACAAGGAGATCAATATAAAAAGTATGAAATAAAAATTAATAGATAGTTCTAAAATCCACGGCATAACAAAAGAACTCATGAATTATTTATTTTTTAATTTTAGTATTTTTTTTGTGTCAAGGTTTTTTTTTTCTCTTTTTTGGTGAGTGAAGTTAATTTTTTTCTGTGCCAGTCTCGCCATATTTTTATTTCATTTTTTTGTTTAACAGTTCGTTGTCCAATATTAAGCACATCAAAAAAATATAAAATAACGAGCCAAATCAGTCGTGTCATAACGGCCAACATAACGTGCCGCAACTATAAGTGCATAATAATAAATTATTCTGTTCAGTGTACGCAGTAAAGCTCTAATAGTATTTACTAATATAGATAGGTAGAATTAAGTGGGTTGTATTCTTATCATATAAACAACAAACATATAAAGTGTCTGTTTAAAATATTAACATACTTAATGCATTTAATTATATTATCAATGTCAGTATCATTTAGTAGAGTTATTGGAGATAATCGCGCTTGTACAGTGGTGTTGAAATATTGGAAACTCAAAACTACATGTGGTACATATTCTTATAACTCTATAGAAATTAATAATCAGAAACCTAATAAAAAATATTTATTTCCCTTCACTGTCTATTTGTGCCGGCTAGTCTCCGAAATGACTATAACCGATATTTACGGATTTATCACTCGCAGATAGTTGAATATTATGTTGTAGATTGTAATATTAACGGCATGTCAACATGTATGTTAACGTGGAACAATTACTGTGCTTAGATAATACGACTGAAATAGGAGTACCTAGGGGTGTTATGCGAGTTAATAGTTAAAAACGATCACCCGCACTTAAATGGCTTCATTGAACGTATCACTCTCTACTCTTGCCATATTTCTTGCACCTAAAGCGTGCACTGATCGTTTTATATAATCATGATATTAATAAAGAATGATCAGAGCTCGTCCATCGCTGTATCACCTCGTGCTATTATGACTATGAGTATGTTTTTGGTCCAAGACCATAATATAGCGTATCAAGTAATTGCACCCAAACATCACGATCTTGGGCTAAACGATATAACGATAAACGAGTTATTATATTTCACGTAATACCTTTCAATGACAATTTCTGTGGCGTAGCGATAGCAGTTCAGGGGCGCATGAGGATTAAATTTATTAAGTGTGTGTATGTGTGCGTACGCGTGTTTGTGATTGTGTGTGTGTGTGTGTGTGTGTGTGTGTGTGTGTGTGTGTGTTTGTGTGTCTTTGACTTAGTAATCGCACATTATATTCCCGGATTATACACACATACACACACACCTAATAAATTTAATCATGAATTAAAAAAAATAATCTTGCTGAGATATTACTACTGACATATTTTCTGCGGCTGGTAATCTTGATAACATAATAGATGGAACAGCTTCACCGACATGTCTATGTCCGGCTATTAGCCCAATAAACGGATCCCAAGCTTTTCTCCCCAACCTGTATGTCACTGTCGACAATGTAATTGACAGGATAAAACATTTTCCTCATGTTTGAATGAACAGGTTATGTACTAACCCCGGAATTTACAAGAAAATATCTCAATAGTAGATTCTTTTGTATTGAGATTTATAGGTATATCAGGTTACTAATAACGTTCGAGTACCTAATGTAGGAAGCAGTTTATAATACTAACCGGTTATTGGGAAGGAAATATTCCCGTATTTAAAAAAAAAGTAAAATAAAACTGCATTTATTAATGTCCGAAAAAAAGTATTAGCCTGTTTTCAGTACATGGTTCAGTTCGGTAATCTTCTAATGCAGATATAGGTATTTAGGCCGTTCTTACTTTAGATCTATGTAGGAATTTTAGTATATCCTAGAATATTAATATTATCCGTGATAGCATTCAAAGATCTTTACAAACCTACAGATTTATAAACATAAGTTTACTTTGGGTAATGGAATAAGTTTTCTTAGTTAGTGAAGTTTGAAAACAATACGCATTTATAGGTATACCGCTGGGTCTTACCTCTTAAAAGTAATATTATTTCAATCTTACTTTACTTTCGTAGTATGATTTGAATACACACCGATGCGGTCTCAAGATATTTGCTTACTTATCTTGTAGTATGTAATTTGTTTGAATTTACAAACAAATTAAACAAATAAATGTTATTCACTATCCACAATAATATACACAATAAAAAAAGATACTGTTTAAATCTATTTTGAATGTATCCCACTAGTGTCCTGTGTATCCTTTTGTTTTTTTTTGTGCGTGAAATCCGCACGGATACTAATCCCACCGGAGCCGGTGAGAAAGGTTAGGTCGGACTCGAACCGACTAAAACGCACGCCGTCTTTGGATCTGTAGTTGCCGGAGAGGTGAGATAGTACCGAACATATCCCTCGCACCCCGGCAGACCCGGGAGTGTCCTGTGTATCCTGACGAAAGCTGACGGTCCGAATCTCACTATAGAAGTAAAGTAAGATTGAAATAATATTACTTTTAAAATCCGAGTATTTTTATACAGTCCGATGATAGACAATGTTATGCTAATTTATTTCATAATATTATGAATTCTATTTTATCAGTTATAATATCTGATAAATCACGAAGCTGAAACGTGATTATTAAAGGGCATAACTAATGGGTGACAGATTGATCGCATTAATGAAAAATGTCGATTGAGTAATTGTTTGACTACTGATTAGAATGTAAGAATCTTCACGAAGATAAGCTATTTTTGTTTCTCATTTGCTTGCAAAAATCATTCAATGGTGAATTTAAATCCTATGTAGTGGAATCATTTTCTTAAACATCTTCATGGTTTTACTTTATCGATGTGATAACTTTCTTAAAATTGGAAATATATTCAAGAGTAAAAATATATATAGTTTATTACCACACTCCAAATTTACACTCATATACACTATTATACTGTAAAAAATATGTAATTGAAACAGTATATTTATAGAATTACCTCATCATATTACTAGTAAATAGTCAAAGTAGTTAGTTCATATTTCTATGAATAAAATGATATGTCTAACCACATAGTTCGTGTTTCAGTTCAGTTTATGAAAGCCTACAGAGCAATTCATTTTGTTTAAGGTGAACTGTATTAACGCTTCTTTACGTTACATTACCATTGTTATGTCACTGTCAAAACAATTTTTCCAGACATTTGTTTCTACTGTATACAAAAAAGCAAATTCATTACAAACGAAGCGTAGGAAAAAAATGTTCTTAAAAGTTCGTAATATAAAATACAAAGCTCTGAACAGAAATGTAAATGTTTTTGTGGAAATGACGTTAAGATGCCTCATCGAAGTAAAGAAAGAATTTATAACGACATTTTGTTGGAAAATATTTACATAATTTGTTGCGAAAAATGTGTTACAAGTAGGTGTAGGCTGATTGTAGTTAAGGTGCATTTCATTGCGAATACATTTTCTGATCATACAAATAACGTCGAATAAGGCTTACACTAGGTTTTAACCAATTATAATTATAGATACTTAGTTACCGTGAACATCAGCATGCTGCGTTGCATGCAGAGGTTTAAAATAACAAGATTTAAAAGAGACAATGTTGCATTTCTTGTTGCAAAAGATAGGTTTCCAAGTAGATTCCCAACACACCAAGCCTAATGCGTCGAGAGCTATGACATTGTAGTCGGTGAACCAAAGACCTACCTGATCATAGAACTACTAGACCTAATCATAGAGCTTCAACTCATTCTACATTAATTTTCTTATCGTATGCAAATACTTCCAGAATGTCGAAATATTCTCACGATTAAATAATTTTCTACGCACATTCTGAGTTAAGTAAGTGCAGATAATTGATCGCTTAGGTACTCTCGTAATAGAAGACATAATTTAAGCAAAATTAAAATTGGAATACAGGTTAAATTCCCAGTAAAATATATAGATAAAGGCATTGATATAAATAATTATTAGGCTTACCTCCACTTTAAAAAAAATCTAAGTATGTAAGTTAATATTGAGGAATGAATAGCTATATTACACGACAATGTAAAACGATTTATAATTAAAAATATGACACAATTGAGTTATAAAATCGTAATGCTAGAATAATGTAAATTTCGGGTAAATTTTCAGATAACGCGAGAATATATATATTATGTATTAACGCGATCATATAGTACAGCTATTTACCTTTTGATTTGTTTGACGTTAATACAATTTACAATTGTAATACAATTATTTACCTTTTGATTTACTTGACGTTAATACAATTTACAATTATTTACCTTTTGATTTACTTGACGTTAAAACTCGGATTTTACTAACTATATATCATGCGACGCGAAATTTTAAAAGTTAGTTTTAGAATTTATGTATATGTGCAACTTTTACGAACTCCAATTTTCGGACAGGTTTACATATCGTCTTATTCGCACGTTTGTATACATAATGTAACGTATAATGATTGCCAGGCCAGGTGCGTCGGCAGTATCGCGTTAAATAATTTATTGGAGGAAAGTCATTAATTAATTACAGCGAGTACTTGCTTTGTCGCTTTAGGTCTCTCCGTGGTTTTGAGCCATTACAACAAGTAGTAATGTTTATTGTCGTAAATGTTCACTTGAGTACTGTTTCTATAAATGTAAATGTTGTTTATTTCATTAGCAATTACATTTGTTAATCAAAATTTTCTTTCACACCATTTAATTTGCTGAGAACCTTCTAACTTGTAATTTCATTGGTCATAAGTAAGGTAAATTATACGATTGAGCATATTTTGTGTACCGATTTAAAAATGTCTTATTTTATAAGCAACTGAGAAGTAAGATATTCGAATCGAAAAAGGTTGCTTAAATGATGTAATATATTGATCGTAAATTGGACAATCGCCAAGAAAGGCGTTTAAATAAAGACATAAGAACGTGAGATGTATTTGCCGTAAATATAATTTGGAGTCGAGTTGAAACAGGATAATGAATTTGGACACACAGCTATCAAAATTGCCATGATAGTGCAGTAGTATCGAGTGCGGTATTGCGGTTCCAAGTTCGATGTCCATGGTGGACAACATATAATTTTACTTTTTCTCATAAAAAAATTACAGTTCTCGACTCTTATGTGCTATATCAATCTATAAATTTAATCTACATCTGTGCTAAATTTTACCCAGATCCTTTTGACCGTTCTTGCGGTTTTCAGTAATAAATATCTATACATAGGTTCTTTCCTCCAAGCTTTTGCATTCATATATAGCAGTAGTAAGAAAATATAGTAGATGTGCTGAGCTTATGTCTTTTATTAAAAAGTGACTCAACTCAATTTTAAAATATAGTAGAAGTATGCTACACACATGTATTTTATTAACAAGTGACTCAACTCAATTTTCAAGTCTTTTATATGCTTTTTATTCTATAAAAGATTTGCCGCATGAATGCTATTGTGAATACAAAGCGCAATCAGATACGACAATTTACTATCTGATTCAGTCTTCATCATTGTATGACCTATGAAGTCATTCTGAAAACAGCAACGAGGTTTGAGATCATTTTACATAAATTACCGTGACCGCATTACATTTTTGTTTTTATTCTGTGCCTTTTGATAGCGGCGGAGTTCAAAGGGTACAACATAAAGGAAAATGTGAATAATCACATGCACGTCCTTTCATACACGATGCCGGGATTTTATATGCTGCGTTGTTGCCGCGCGCCTTACATGTGAACAGTTTTAGATTGTGCCATAAAAGATGGACTCTCATCAAAATGTTGAAAGCGATCCTGTGTCAGCCCACACGAGATTACATAAACTGGAATTACTCGACGATCAACTTCCCTTATTATTTAAACAAATGTAAAATGTAGACTGTTGTTTAAGGCTTTAGAAGGTATTTTGTCTGTTGACATGTAACTATGTAGCTATTTAACGGTGTTTACGTGGCCATATTGAATTAACGAAGCCTTCACCGGCGGCAAGGGTCCTAGGGGACATGTTACACACCGCTATCTTAATCTAAACTTAACATAGCTTGTATAATGGGTTTTAAAACACAGATTAACATACATATACTATTTTTTGTAAGTTTTGTAAGCTTGTGGTCACTCAGTAGGTAAGCGCATTGCAAGGTTAAGCCATTCAGTACGGGTCACTTTTATGGATGACCATTTTTGTAAATCAACTGTCATCAGACCTCCACAACCAAAATGGCGATATCGAAGTTCTGTAGTTAGGCTAGTCGGACTTATGAGAGCTCCAACTACCCGTAACAACTGCCATAGATATTCGTATGGTAACCGGGACTGACGGCTTATCATGTTCACCGAGGCACGAACAGACCAGTGCAAATAGCCATATTCATGCATACAAATATGTGCACTGAACGGGGTTCGAAGAGGAGACACAGAGGAGTGCACTACTTAGTGTACTCCTGTTTTTTCCCTTATATTATGATATTTACTTCATTACTTCACTCCTTTGCCATAAAAGGCGTTGTAAAACAAACATTTTAATTTACTTACTTAAACTGAACCCATTCATAAAATTTTAAACATTTTATTGTTTGTGCACATTAGCACCAAACAAAGTCTCAAACCAAAAATAGGTCACAATAATATACCAGACTATTGTCTTCTAGAGAACGCCAACCTATTAAGAGAATAATATTATCACCTCTAAAGGGTTGCCGTAATCACCATGATGGTATTATCACCAATTTTCTCTCAACTGTTGAGAGCTAAGCTTGTTTGATTATATTTAGCTGACGTGGTGTAAACAAGGATTAAATCTCATTTACGTTCAAATGAATGGTTACTGTGACAGTGAGTGACTTCTAATAGTCACGTTGGTGTATTTTGATGATAAGTTTTAAGGTTCAATACATCAAAAGAAGAACCAAAACCGTGATAGGAGTAGGTACTTCGTTGTCTGTCTGTCTGTGTTTGTGTGAAGAACTTATTCACAATTACGCGTGAAAGCATCAAGTGCCTTACAAAACTGGATTAATGGGCACGTAATTTAAATCTGTAGAAAACCCTCAGCGCATAAATCGAACTTGCACTTGAACGGTTTCTTTTATAATGAGACATCTATCATGTTATGTAGTTAACTAAAATTACGTCAGAATGGATTATATAGAGGACTTCTCTACTCTTCGGTGATTTTTTTGCCTGTATGTAAGAGTAGTTAGTAGTTAAGTAGGTCTAGTTCGAACCCGTAATCTCTTAATTGCGAATCCAACGCCTTGCCCATGACGCCAGAGCTGACTGTAGCCATTGATATTGGCCGTGACCTAGTTTTTATACGTAACCAATGACAATAGTTTGTTATTGGGATAAATGGCTTGTTATAGTTCAACAACAGTGCAATAAAATACAAATATATATTTGAATCTCGACCCCGGCATCGGAAGAATCCGACAAGAAGCTCAACGGGTTTTCTTTGGTTTATGTTTATCGAGATGAAAGTGTTCAGTTGAGGTTATATAAGGCTCTACCTACATTTGCGGGATAAATTCAGCTAAACCCGTTATACAATGCCCCTGTTAAACCACAAACCAGGGTTTGGCGAAAAATTAAAACCCAACTACGTCAAAAAACGAGGCTGAAAAAATATCAAACAAGATTTTCAGGTCAATGGAATAAACAATGTTACTGAAGAAGCAAGATATCGAAACATAGACTCTAGCAAGATGCCTCTGTTGCATTTTGACAATACTATCATACCATATGATACTATAGTACACAATTATCAATGTTTAGAGATAGGTACACATATTCAAGTTTAAAAGCCGTAGTCTCATCAAAAGATAAAGGCTCTACTAAGATGAATCAGTTTAGACAAGTCATTAATAGGTATATATGTGTATATATTGAAGATATGTCTTACAATATACACTATATCGAAAGTAAAATTGCACGTACCTAAAGAGGGATTGTATAATTGGGTCATTCGTCATCTCGCACGAAAAAATCTCGCACGATCGTGCGACTTGGCACCGGTCGATTTTACCTATTATTTTTGTCGTCAACTCGCACGCACGTACAAGATACAGTCAGGGAAAAAAGAGTTGAAGTAAAATTTTTTAAACGATCATTATATAAAATATTAAACTATGGAATATAATATGGATATAATTAATATTGACTACAATATAATGCTATGCTATGACTACAATATAACAGGGGCTTTCATCCTTCAGAAGAGAGCTATACGAACAATGGTGCGTATAAGACAGGATGAGTCATGCAAAAAGCACTTCAATGATCTGGGTATCTTAACCGTTCCAAGCCTGTATGTTCTGGAATTGTTGACACATTTTGCAAAACACGTACATGAATACGACACTGAAGAAGAAAGAAAGATCAGAGAGAGCACGCGCAGGATGGATTTTCAAAGTATAGTTCGTCCTCATTTGAACATTGTCAAACATAGCACGCTATATAATTCTACCAGGTTGTTTAATAAGCTACCATTAGAGTTGAAAGGTCTTCTATATAAAAAAGAGTTCCATGTGGAGTTAAAAGTGTTCCTATTGAAGGGGTGCTACTATTCAATCGAGGATTTGTAGGTTAAATTTTTATTATATTTTCGAGAGGCGACTTGTTGATCTGTGATTTAGATTATATTTTTAGGTATAAGATTGATCAATGACTATCATTTTTAATGTTAATTTGTGTTTTATATTTTATTAAAGTTAATATGTGTTTATTGGTCTGTGATTTAGGTTATATTTTTAGGTGTAAAATGACTACTATTTTTAAAGTTAATTTGTGTTTTATATTTTCGACTATTTGTATGTATAATAATAACCAATTACTAGTATTTAAAATAATGATTTGTGTTTTATATTTTGGGGAAACAATTTGTTGATCTGTGATTTAGACTATAATATATTGAAAAGTGCCTTACTCCGTTATCTCTGTTATTTTAATACTAGTCCTAAGATAAAAGTAATCTATGACCTACACACACAATAAAGCCGTTGTCATACAAATACAAAGTTTCAAATAACCCCCTTCAGTAGTTTTAATTTTTTTGTTAAAAGTGTAGATATCTTTTTCCTGTTCTCCGATTTAGATGAAACGAAGCATAAAAGTTGGCTCGGGTTTAGCTTAAGCTATCTGTGAAAATCACAATAAAATCCGTTCAGTATCTTCAGAGATCTTAGAACTCATACAGACAGACATAGAATAAAAAACACTTGTTTTCTATTTTCATAATTCTTTTCGATCATAGCTCATTATTTTTTTGATTAAATTTTTTAATGTTTATACCTACACAATATTTTTATAAGTGCCTCGGAGAGCACGTTAAGCCGTCGGTCCCGGTTGCCATACAAACATCTATGGCAGTCGTTACGGGTAGTTGGAGCCCTCAAAAGTCCAACCAGCCTAACTTGGAACTTCGATATCGCCATTGGTCATTAGACTATTGGTTGTGGAGGTCAGATGGCAGTCGCTTCACGGAAAATAAAATATCGAAGTTCAGCGGCATTACAGTTAGACTGGAAAGCCGACCCCAACTGAGTTGGGAAAAAGGTTCAGGGAATGATGATGACACAATATTTTTACCGCTTTATTATAGTATAGATGGATAAGATTCTGATATTGACCAATGACTAAGATTTTAAACTATTGCTCTGTGATCTATATTTTGACATGTGTAATTAAAAATAACAATTTGTTGGTATGTAATTTTTACATTACCATTTAGAACTTCTCATTTGTTATTGTTGATTGATTACAATCTTTTCCAAACCAATTTTGTTTTATTTTGGAGTCCTATAATATCATATGCAATAAATATTGTACACGACTGTACAAAACCTCCATACAATATTTTTATCGTGCGAGACGACGACAACAAAAGTTGATAAAATTAAAAGGTGCCAACCCGCCCGAATCGGGCGACATTTTTCGTGCGAGATGACGAATTACCCGTATAATGGGTTCTGTATAATTTAGCAGTGTATTTTGTAGAATACTGCCTTGATGTAATATGTAGTTAGAATTTTAAATAGCTAATTTAAAGTTATAATTTCACAAAGTGTTACTTTGTGTTGACATTTGTTGTTACTACTTATATATGTTTTGGTGTGTGGCCAACTCACGTATTGTTATGATGTGGATTCTCTAAAGCTCTCAATGTAGCTGCTGGTACCAATATCAAGCAGATTTCCACCTACACCGAATAATTATACCACTGCACTGTATAAAAGTCAACGTTACAATTATTTTTGTATTACACTTTTTATTGTTACGTAAAAATTTAATTACACACGGTTTATATTTGTCTATTAATTCAATATTTAATTATTATTTTTTTATTTATAACTGCCTATTAATTAACATATATATTTATAATTGTATTCAATTTGTCCGCATACAACTCAAACTCGCAGTTATTTGAAATAAATTCAATTGAATACTTCATTTATATAACATTCACTATACTTTTATCATTATTTATACCGCACACAATAACCAACAGAACCAATTACTCAGAATGATGAGCAAACAACCTGTTGTTTTAATAATAAATTAAATTTGTTTCCGTGTGACTCATTTCGGCGGCTTCTCTATTATGTAGGTACTAGGCGTCGGTGATCGCTGACCCCGCCACGAGCCTAACAACCTATTACAATAGAACAAGCGAACTTGACCGCCCACGTAAACTGACATTTTCATATAACTACACGTTATGAAGTGAAATGCCGTAGATGCGTGCCCAATATAATATTATGCTTCTCATAAGTCCTTGTAAGTACCTTAACTTATAAGTTCAAATGATTATGATCAATTTTCACATTTCATACAACTTCGGTCAAGATAACTTAGTTTTCAGTTATTATTATGGCATTTATAGTAGTTTATTATGATTGAGAAGCTCATAAAAAAGTATTACTTGAAGTTGTGTTAATAAATTTATTAAGGGATTATAGATATTCAAGTCGATAAAATGCCTGGCAATGGCACTCCCGCCGAGTGCCAGTAGAGAAAATAGACTCAAGAAGTTTAGTCCCGACTTGACTTCGTGACGGTTGCGCGCCAATGGTCTCTCTGCTATGGATGCCTAAGATCGTACTAAGAGAAAAAGCTTGTGGTGGACCCTGAGCTCCTAGTTCACTTTGACCTCGAATGCAATCAACAAAATACGTCTACATAATGATGATGAAGTCAGAGAAAAAAACATTATTTAAGCTCTCTATTAAAACCTAGTCGTAGAGCTAAAGCTGAAAGTTAATCCATTCTTAAAGATCCTTGATCTTATTAAAAAATATTCGGTACGTACCGTCTATATACATTCGCATAAATATTAACACTCCAGTATTAAACCTGTTTTTCAATCAAAATCGTCGCCTGTAATTCTTTTCACAGTTAGTATAAGATCTAAGGCTCGTGTTGCTGGTTACGCCTATCTAGCTTTCACAACCATTATCCAGCTATCCATGTCGATAGCGGCGCCTAGATAACACCCTATCGGTTGTTTGATCAAACCATTACATCAATTTATTAGACGAGATTCGAATGGTGACACATTGTAAATCTTGTTCGCCAAATTGGTCCGAACAGAATAACATCGTGTTATATTGTTGTGGGCTTTTTATTTTATGTGTTCACAGTTGTTTCGTAATCGATATAGGTGCGGAGGTATCGGATTTGTAGTACTTTGGGCACAATCATGACGAATTTCACTTTTACTTTATAGTGTTGATTTAAATTTCGTTTAATGGGTGTTATATATCCATTGTGTTATATGCTCTCTTCTGTAGTACCTACCTATTTTGCAAGTATTTCATTCCTGTTTCGCGCCTATTGATCATAACATGATGTTATGTGTACACAAAACTAACTTTTGAATCACTCTATTTATTACGAAAATGCGGGACAGATGAACATATAGCGGGAAGCGACTTTATACTAAGTATGTAGTAATAACAATGTTATATTTATTACTTGAATATTAGAAGATGTTACGTCAATACAATCATTAATATGAGTAAGTAAAGGATGCAAACATCGGTAAACCAAAATAGACATTTAATTATATTTTGACAACAAATCAAATCGAAATCAATTCTTGTATATTACGAGAATTATATATTCGAAAAAGGTAACTGAGAAAATGTGGAAGCAGAATATTAGGTGCTGTAGACGACAGTGGACTGTGATATTACTGTTATTAGCCTATTATTCTTCATGGTATTATTATTCATGGTAATAATGAATAAGTCATCATATGTTTCAAGCTCATTATAATACGCCTTAAAGTTGAGAGTTAAAACTAAATCAGAATAAAAAATGGACTAAATTATTTTAATTAACAGTTAAAGGTGGTGACAGATTAAAAAATACTCGGATATTTATACTTTTGATTGATGGCACTTGGAGGAACTTACTAATACACGTATTGATAACACTCTTGTACTTCTCCACGATATATTATTGAAGTTATCTTCCCATCTCATCCGTACGGTGTCGTTAGAAGCGACTTACGGAAAATGCAGACGATATCACAGCGAGAAAAGGTAAACTCGAAATAGAACCCTTTACAACTCAGTTAAGCCAAAGTATCCGAACATTGGGAGAGTCCTATATCCAGCCGTAGACTACAGCAGGCTAATTGATTAATGGAAAAGTTAAAACATATTGGCATTGATTACGAAGAAATAATTCATAATTAAGTTCATGAATACTTCGTTTTATTTGTACCTAAATGTTAATGCGGTTAGTATGAAATAAACGACATTATTAAATTATTTTACAATGATCGTTTACTTATAATAGTTAATAATTATGTTATGCTAAGTCTAAAAATATTTATGACAATATACTGAGTCATTACAGCCTCGGTCACGTTTTCATTTCGTTGAAGAGCAAGGGCGATCGCGCTATGCGCACATACCTTCTTATATATCGAATAAATATAGGTAGGTGTATGCAGGCGAAAGCAGCTTGTGCAGGCGCACCGTTAATCTCGTGCTGCACCAAGAATCCAAGGTTAACTTTCGCGGCTAGCCCTGCTCGACCACATTAAAGTTGAATCAATGGAACATGTTCAATAAAATAATGTCTATGGAAATGAGATCATAATTTGCATGGATATGAAGTCTTTCAAGAGAAGTTACTATAACTGAACTAATATGGCTATTCAATTTATACGGTAAAGAGTATTTTCGTGAAACCACAACTGTAATGGATATAAATATAGTATACTAGTGACCCGCGCAACTTCGTCTGAGTCACTCCGTTTTTGCAACATTTTTCACTTCTGCTCCGCACCAGTTGGTTGTAGCATGATTTTATATACATATAAACCTTCCTCTTCAATCACTCTATCTATTAAATAAAACCGCATCATAATCCGTTGCGTAGTTTTAAAAATTTAAGCATACAGAGGGGCATAAGGACATAGGGATATCAGAGTGCCAGAAGGTTTAATAGTTGCCATCGTGGTGTAGTAATTTGTTTCACGGAGAAGGGCACGAGCATAGGTTTTGCTCTTTAGGAAGGCTTACTACGTCCTCTCTGTAATATCGTAATCGTAAAAGAATCCGTTGTAATATTTGCGTAAACCTTCATATTGTAAACATTATTTCGTTTGTCAAGTAATAATGGACTAAGATTTTTCTGTTAGGTAATCCTCAGGTATACATGTGGAAACGCAGGTAGACGAAAATAATATCATGCCTTAGTACGAGATATAGATATAGGTACGAGTTGTGAACCCAAAATGTGCTCAAAATCCGCTCTATATGCGTAGTTGCATATTTTTTGGTCTGTGGCTTTTGAATATAGCACGGAGTGCAATAGTAGTGAATGTGCTCAAATCTACCAATCATAGGTTATATAAAAACAATCCTCAAGCCGCACGGTCTCCTTTCTCACTACTTAGATCTAAGATCCGTGCCGATAGGTATACCAATGTTATAGTTAAGGTTATAACGATGTGGGTGTAAAATAGTAACTTCCTTTATATGGATAAACAGGTACAAATATCATAAATATGGAATACTAGATCTTGCACACGAAACCAATTGCCCGGGATTACGAGCAGCTGGACTCGACCTGAATGAGTGAGGAGATTAGATGCGGAAGGTGAAGGATCAGAAGCAATAGCGCACATTGGGAGAGGCATATGGCCAGCTTAGCACAAAATACTCTGAAAAAGTCTAAAGTCTTTTTTGCTTTTCGTCAATCAATTGGCCTACGGCAGTCCACAGAAGCTCTGTGTCAAATGCCATCTAAATGGGTATGTTCAGCTGATCTGGTGCAATGCTAACTCGGCAAGGAAATAGGCGAAACGATGGACTTAGTGCTACATTCTCATATGATGGCCATCAATATAAGAGTACTAAAACTTCAAACTTTACTTAGCCTTAGCAATACCAAATAGCCGATATCGTCACAAAGTCCTTTAGATATATTTTATGCGGATAATAATGATTATCATATAATAATTTAATTTTACAACGTATTTGAAATAAATAAGAATACAATTGATTTATTTTATGATGGAACACTTCATATACTTGAGTAGGTATATAATAAAGTGTTTCAAGAGTAAACGTTTATTAAACTTGCAGTTCTAACATTCAATTTGTGTCAGTGATAAATTCAAACAGTTCTCAGTATCTATTTATTACTATGTATAAACCTTTGACTATATCTAGCAGGTTTTTATTATAATCTCTGTGATTCCGTATCCCGTACCTACACGAATATCGAATTGTACAATACTCGGCTAAATACACAGCCAAGAAAATAAGTATACACTTATACATGTATGTGTGTATACTTATTCCCTTGCTGTGTGTGTCAACCTGAGTTACAGGTGGACACTTCAATTAACTTCTCCGTTCAACTTTGTCCTAAAATTCCCGCCAAAACAAAAACTTTCCCTGATGGAACTTTTTATAGTAATTAAAATTAAATGAATTATTTACTTTGTGAATCTGCAAAAACTTTCCATTTACAAGTTCAACGTTACAGGACTTAATTTTAATGCTTCCATTTATTTAATCTACATCGTTGGCGCCATGCCGAGGTGCGGTTAAATTGTGAAAATAATAAAAATTGTACACAGTGTGGTAAAAAGTATAAAGGGCGTCGTTGGCCACATTAACATATTACTGCCTTGGGCGGTCTATCAATACCGTGGACGTCATATAATAGATTACCATAATGCTAATTTTACGCGAAAATTCACTGAATGTCTTACGTATGTCAAAGCTAAAATATCGCTAGATAAAATTGGAGCTAAAGAAAATAGAGATACAAGTATTCGTACGCTTTAAAAAATCGCACTTTAATATAATATCATGTTATGAGGTAAGCATTATATTTTGCTCATATCGTGTTTGTTTAATATGGTATTCCGCGATGGTATCCTTTAAAGCAATATCCTAAACCAAGGCATTAATATGCAAGCTTATCTATCTATTGAAATACTTAACATTGGAGTTATCGGATTATTATGTATCAGCGTTTGGAGGAATATATAATTATTACTAATAAGTTATGTGACTAGGTCATATTTTTGTCTTACGAATCGCAACCAAAATGATTTTATTCATTTCTACAATTATCTTAAAAACATTTTTTAAATTTTGTCTGTCCCCTTGTCTTGTCTAATTCGAGAACTGACGGGTACCTTATATGGTTAGCTTTACTTTTATTTTTAAAGAGGAATGAAAGTCGGCACAAAAGTAATAAAATTCATGAAATTATGTATTAAATTAGTCAAAAAGCGAAGACTCGGATAGCTACTGTACCTACCTACCTATGCCAAAATGAAATTTGTAATTGGGTACAAACAGCCCTAAATATTACTCTGAATGAATTTATAATGTTGCCCCAGTTAAATTATCAACACACCATCCAACCTTTTTAGGTATAATATTATTACATAATAATATGAAAATGCCTCAGTCAACATAATAATTTCGTAGAATTTACTCTTATCATAACGATAAACGCCACAGTGCTGCGTCACTTGCTGCGTATAACTACTGAATGAATGATATGATTCACGCAATTTTATTTTTAGCTTATTTCTGTATTCATGTTGTTTACTACAAATTACGATGATTCTCACGCCAGTTCAATTTTTAATTGAGCAAAACGTATGACACAATTATAGAAATACACGTCTCATTAGTAAATATGTAACTATGGAGGTCGGTACCAACTCATTTTATACCATTTTCTGTACTTAGAATGAGAGCCTTCAGAGCCCCTATATAAAGGTGATAAATGTGTAAATATTTTGTATAATACTGAGCGATTATTTTTAATGGAAACCGTAGTTCAACATTACAATTAACTCATATTTTTACCGGCTGACTCAATAATCATGGTCGCAGACACATCGATCAATATCGAAGTGAGACCGATATATCAGTATCAGTCAGCTCAACAAGTAGACAACCTCGGGCTAAACCACTGTATCAGTGACTCATGCAATACATTAATACTGTGATCTGCCTAAAGGCTTTACGCATAAATATCGTAATTGCCGACCCGTAGACAATGCAGGAACAAGTGAGGCAGGACCATATGAATAATACATGGAGGATGATACAAAAAGCGAAAGACGCTGTTAACGGACGGAGGGTACGAAGCGACGATACGCCACCATTTTATTTTTATTTAATCGAAGAATTTCAGGGTGAGCGGCTTTTCCCAGCGGAACACAAATAAGTAAAAAATATTATTTCTTTGTTCGTAGTCACCTGTTTATGGTAATGTTATCTATTTATGCAGACTTCTGCCGACCGCTGAATTATTGTGAATTGTGAATTACCTGGAACAAAAAATATAAGAATTATTGATTCAGTTCTTGAATAAAGCGTTGTCCAAGCGGGTACAACAAACAACATAATTTTGATAGTAAGTTTGAAACTTAAACTCAACAACAACAAGGCAGTGTATAAAATGTAGCAGGTTGCTTTTTATCCGCATTCCTAAAACGCGTCTTGCATGCGATCAATCTAAACAAACGAAAACATGTCAAAGCCAATGACAAGTGACAACTCTTGTTTTTTTTAGTTGTTTTTATTTATACAGGTAAGATCGCTACATTATTGATAGCATTTGTTACAATTATTTGCCCTCAATCAATTAATCAGTTAGCCTATTGCCGTTCACTGCAGGACATAAGCCTCTCCCTATATTAGGAGGCTTTGGCTATTTCCACATGGATTGTTACTGGGTTTTATATCGAGTTTTCTCGTACTTTTCCGTTAGTCGCGTCTTACGACACCTTTCGGATGAGATGGGACTGGGTTATTCTTTCTCCACCTCCACACGGATATACCTATGCAATGGATACTTTTATAATTTTTTGCAGGACTTCAAATATTACTGTGAAATTTGTTTAAATTTTTAAGAATTTGATGAAAAGTTAAGTTATTTATTATTCTTTATCATTTTTATGCAGGACTTCAAATATTACTATTAAATTTGTTTACATTTTTCAGAATTGAATGAAAAGTTAAGTTTTATGTTATTGAATTTAAATCAAACAGTAAAGGTTCAATTTGCTTGTCCCTTTGGGTAACTTACCTGAAAAGAAAGAGCTAAATTAGGTTCCCTTATGAATAATATATCAAAGTTGTTCGGGTAAAATGTACTAAAGAATCTCTTGGATCCAGCGAAAATGGATAATGAAATCTCACAAGGTTCCAACCATGTGATAAACTTTTTCTGCCTTACACCGAAAAGATACTGGGAAAAACTCAATCAGATAAGCACCGTTAACAACTTTAGATTTATGTTTTTACATGGTGGCTAACAGCTAGAACTGTTTTTTATCACTTATAAACTTTACAATTTAATATTGTACGGTTTCTGACGAGAAATGCCTGTATATATTTTTTGAAAATAACACGTGTGTAGGCTGACAACTTAACAGGGCTCAGAGGGAATTCACTTACACTTACTTTTCCTCGATATTTATTATTGAACCTGAACTCTACTTGTAAATTTCATTACTAAATAGAACATGACCAAGTTATAGCACTATTAGGCTCTATTTATTGTATTTGCAGTTTAGAATTTATTGGATTCATTTACTTAAGCACTAAATTTATACTAACATAATTAACCTCTGAAAGTACACGATTCCTGTGAATATTGTTTACAAATAACGCTAATTTGTCAATAATGATTATTGAAAACATATATTTAGTTGACTAATTTACTAATTAATTCAAATATGGATAGTAGGTTCTATACTTCGGAAACGATTGCATTAAACGTTGACATTGATGTAGACAGACTTGATATTTTTTATTCAATGTATTTTAAATTGGATTACATTTTTTGCAGTATAAAAATCATATCTCGCCTTCATTTTGCATACAAATGAAATTTTAATCAGTAATCTTATGAATTATAAACGAATATCAATATCATTATCAAGGATTGCAATAATTTAAAATTTTCATTTAATACCCAAGATAAGATATAGTCCGGTAAATATTAAATGAGCAGTTGCTATTGATGGATCATCATATAAACTCAATATATCATATATAATCGTTAAATTGTAAGCTTAATTAGGGAAAATCTTGAAAAAATACATTATACAATAGACATTCATAAGTACTACTCGTACTAAGTATTATGAGGTGAACTTTGTGAGTATGTGACTTTATTTTCTGAATCTAGTAAACCGATTTTGAAAAAAAAACATCAATAGAAAGCCACAGTATTTGTATAGTTTCACATGTATTATTTGAAAATGATTAAATTTTGGACATATTTATGGGTTTGAAAGACACTTGAATATTCAAGCGCGAGGATCCGCGGACATTAGCTAGTTAGGTATAGACATAACTTTATCGACACAGTAGTCATCTTTTGTGCACCTTATTGCATTGTATTGTGTCTGAAACAGTCGTAAAATAAAATACATACATGGTAGGTGTGTGTGTCGCATCGATTGTCTTGGCCCGTAAATCAAACATTCAACAAACCGGCCGCTGTCAAACCAATAACATTTTAAGCACTGTGAGAGCTGTGAGCCGTCGACAACTGTTACAAATGACATCGCGTTTGTAGGTAGCTCCGGTACCGCGAGCACGGAAAACTCTATCAAAATCGTAATGTAAACCTGCCTACGTGAAGCCCGCCAACCACAATACTTTCTCGATATATTTACGTTAGAAATTGCATAGTTTTTCATGCTTTTTTTTATCGTGCGAAAAATACGAATCCCCCCCCCCCCCGCCGGAGCCGGTTGGGGAGGTTATGTCGGACTCGAACCGACCAAAACGCACGCCGTCTTTGGGTCTTTAGTTGCCGGAGGTGAGGTAGTAACATATCCCTCGCACCCCGGCAGACCCCGGGCCTTCTTGCTCGAGATGACCCCCCTTCGGGTGTAGGGACCACGGTGTCCCCGTCTAGCCCTCGGGTATGGTGAGGCGCATTTTTGCGGCGCCTTCGCGGCCTGCTTCTGCTAGGGTGACAGGCGGCTCCTCTCGTCACTCCTAGGCCCGCGATAGTTTTTCATGCTCGGGTCAACGCTGACGCGAATTTCGTCAACATTATAAAATAACTGACCTTGAAAATATTTACACTTAAAATAATTTACTCTTATCTTATCTAGTAGACCTGACTGCTCAGGTGTCTGCTATGGAATGAAATAAATCTTGTTTAAAGGTCAAGTTCATTTCAGAGCGCAAATTGCTGGTGTCTTGTAGCTTATGCTATTTTGCATAGTCGTGTAGGGTTAATGGTCAAAGTCTGGCTAGCGAAAATCGTTAAGCAAAGCCTCCCAACATTGGACCTATGTCCAACAGTGAACTATGACAGGTTAAAAAAGCAATAAACGTGGTTTGAGAGTGCTGAAGTTAGTCTAGTATTTATCATAAATTTATAAGAAGTTCAATGTGGAGACCTACTTGCAGCGGTAATCTACCAAGCCTAACTAGCTACGAATAAACTGATGGCTATTCGTGGGTAAGAGAAAACAAGCTTATTTTTAATATTTAAAATTGTACAATAGACAGTCATTGTTGGTGAAATACTGAATCACGAAGAATACCGAATTGTTCTGCTCTATTCGCCTCGCCGATTTTTTCAAAGATCCTTATTTAACAAACTATTAGCGATAAGCCTTTTGCAAGTATTCAATTTAATAATGAAATTGTGGAAGTCATGCAGAGATTGACATCGCGTGGGTCGCTAACGAGTAATGGTACAAAAAGCTGCTGTCGAACGAGAGACTTAGACAAATTATCACCACGCGACAAATTGAATTAGAGGTGACGAAGTGCGCTGTAGACACATGGTTTGATCATTACATTACGTAATTCTGTATCAGTTGAGCCATAATGGTTTACAAACAATGTTGTATGGGAAGTGTTTGAGTATGCGTCTTGCAAAGTCACCAAATCTTTTTTGTACATTGTATCTTCGTTTTCCTTTTTTTTCACTTTTTGAAACACGATTTTGCCAAATTTAAAACCTCATGCAAATGTAATGGTGATTTTTTCCGTGCGCCACATTCCCACGTATACCACCACCACCACGCCGACTTTGAGTCTTTGATCGCCGGAGGTGAGATTATACAAGACATATCTCTCGCACCCCGGCAGACCCGGCGACATCTCTTTGAGATGACCCCCTTCCCCTAACGTGTGGTGTGGTGTCCACATCTAGCCCCCAGCTTCGGTAGCCTAGTGGTTAAGGAGACGGCCTTAAGAACAAGAGGTCGAATTCTGGCCATAACATTACCGACGTGAACCCACTCCTAACACAAGCCATTTAGCTTAGTTGGAGGAGTTAAAGGGAAAGTTAATAAATTCTAGTTACTATAATCTTAAAAAAATTGCAAATAAAAAAATATTTAGCATTATTTAACGAGTACTTCAATTATCATTTAAGATAAATTAATCTAATAAACATAGTCATATATCAGTTTTCGATGTGATGTCTGAGCTACTGTATATCGCCTTTCACGCCATAATGTACTCTTATCACATTCTTTCATAATCAATTCAAGGTTACACCGTACATACCTACTATTTTATCAGTGCTAATACATTACTTTCCTTATCGTTAAAAAATAATAATATCTCTACATACTTATATACTTTCCTTGAAAGTTCACAAAAATTGACCAAAATTTCCAACCCTGTTATTTTAAATAACGAACAAAATCATAACAAAGAATCTATTCACTTATAAAGGTACAAAATCAAACAAGAAAGAATAATTATGAACCTAATCTTATAATATAATAATAAGATGATTCTTTGCCAGTTTTTATACTTACTTATATAAATAAGCCTTTGGTTATATCACTTGGTTGGTTGACACACGACCCATCTGATGGAAAGTGTTTACCGTGGCCTATGGGCGTTTGCAACACCAGGTTTATCGCACGACGCGGTTTATCTGACGACCCTGCAGAATCCTTCTTATGACTTTCTTATTGTAGTCGTTCGAGAAAACTACAGTTTCCGACTGTAGTTTTCATTCCACAGCTTAAACAGAGCGCATTTTTAAACCCTATCTGAATTGAAGTTTATCCGATATCAATATATAATAATATGGTAATATTTCTAGAAATACGAGTACAATACAATCGCAGGTAGTCCAGACGATGAATAAATTTAATCATAATGGATATTGATACTTTTAAGTCCCGTGACAGAATGATAAAACCTTTCTGAGCATCAACGTTAATTGTCGTGACACATTGTAAATCGCGAACCCACGTAAATGTCAAACTTGTCATTACAGACGATTCAATTTTATTTTTTTCTGTAAATGTTGTAGCTTTTTGGCGCCATCGCAGATTCATTCACATCACAATTTCAGATTTTGTGTACAAAAATGGTGGATTTTTAAACAAAACATCTTGGAGGATGCCTCAGATTTTGGTCTTGCTAAGATAGTTTGAATAAGACCTACCAGTCTAATTAGATCTAGTTCGTTAAGCAGAAAACCACAAAGAAGCCTCTAGTAAAGTGTTTACTACTTCACGGGAGTATGACTATGATTTTGACTTGATTATGATCGACTTGACTTCACTTTGACTGAAAATAAAGAAAACACTACAGATGAACAGAGAACTTATGGTACCTACTCGTATTATTTACATGATATATCAAATTAGATGACACTGGCAAATACTCAAGGAGTGAGCCATAGTTGAGAGTAAATTGCAAGTAAGTATTAAAGTAGTTACATTAAAGTAAAGATATTCCTAACAAAATGAACGACACAAGGAAAATATTTTATCTTCAGATGTCCGTATATACCTCGTCAACCTCGGTACTATTATTTTGTTTTATAACCCTTGGTTCCTATGAATAAATCTTGTTACTCATTTTCCCGATAGCTATCGATTGCATAATTTTTAAAATTAGAACAAAACTGTTTCCAAATGTGCCGACATAAACCAGGATTTACGATCGCTCACGTCTTTAAAACGAGGTTTAGGTTATGAAAGAATGTTCAAAACAATCAGAAATACATCCACGGTAAAAGTCAGGTGGGCTGGGCTGGCAAATAAAAACAGTTCGGCCTTCATGATATTATATTTATTCTTGTGGCTGTTGTGAGGAAAAGTGAACGCGTTTGCTGTGGGATTGACGCGACCTCACCTGTTCTCAAAAAGTCAATTTCAAGACTTATTGCCCTTTGTTCCCGGACCCGCCTGCGAGGTGTGCGCCGACGTTTATTGCGATTCCGCCTTAATGTGATGGCTGCACATGCGGTGGCAATTTGAATACTATTTTGGTTTTGTTTATACTTTTTTTAAATATGTGATGGACTTAATCAAACATTGTCTTGTGGCAATGCACAGGTTACGGTTAATGTTTAGTTAGCTCACTTCATATAATTATCTCATAACCTTAATTAACAGTGTACGGAGGGCGAGTGGATTTGTAGTTTACTGTCTGTGAATGTGCGCAATATAATGTATTTACCTATTTCTTTCACTTTTACTAATTTGAGAACTAATTTTTATGACACTGTCATGATGTTAGGGAGAAAGGTTGCGTAAAAGAGATTGCCGTTCACGATAAGGATGCCCATTGTTCATTCTGCTGTTTTTTCATAGTGTTCCATAGTGTTTGTCTTATTGTGTACATAAAGAGTTATCTATCTATCTAATAGCATTTGTATTTTTAATCACAATATAGTAAAAACTTCTTATTCGCGCCTATTTACCGCCGGTGCAGATAGAGATGAATTAACTCTCGCATTTCACCGATCATTTTATTCCATCGCTCGTAATATGGGAAGCCTATTGCCGTATATCAGGCACTTTTGTTGACTCATGATATATCGTATATGAATATCTGTCTGATTTTAAACAGCCCCATCCGTTTTAGTCGCTTTGTACGACTCCGCATAGGAAAAGATGTGCTGGCCCAATTTCTACACTACCGAGTTTCAAAGATTGTCATAATGACAGATAACTTAGCAATTATCATCTGGTCCGTACCTACACTGCAACTAACTGTCGCCTCGTCTTCCCACATTTCTTTTGTACTGTACACGGTTTCACCAATTGGCAACGGTTTATGTACACATTGGAATGTTACAACACGTGCGGTTCGTTTAGTTGCGTGCTAAACAAACGAAGCGCAACTTTCGACACGGGTGCATTTCTGTTAGCGGCCCTTCATATGGAGATGTCAGGCGCCGCGCCGTCCGCGCCCATAGCTCCTTGACACAAACGACATACTTCACACGATTTTCACTACATTCTTCACTGAACAATTTGTCGAGACTACCGGCACGAACGCATCGAGGATATGCGGAACAGCTTTCTTGTAAATACAAAGTAAAGCAAATATTTTAGTACATAATTTCACGCCCAAAAGCTTCTACCTCGATTCTAAATCAAATATTTTAAGATTATATGATATTATTAAGTTATGTAATTGTTGAGTTGTTTGCAATTACTAGACCTATAAATAAAATATATGTACGACATAAACAATGAGTCAACCAGGTCTAGAACAACGGTATCGCAAGTAAAATCGATTTCGAACTTTCTCGATTAGTAATAAAAACAGGGTCGATAATGTGTATAGGAGTCCAGGTTTACTGGTACTCGATGGGTATTAAATTTCTTGATATAAATTTACAGTGGAATAGTAATTTATCTGACATTTTCTTGTAGTAGGTACATACACCTACATAGTATCTTCTGATTGAAATCACCACTGGTTCAAAACATACCTATATATGTAATTTGAATAACTACATATTATACCTAATTCGATAAAACGATAAAATTGCTAAATACATTTAATGTATTATTTTGACTGAAAAGACTTCATTGATCAACACATTGGCACGTGGCCGTGGTACAAATTCACACTTAAGTGAGCGCGAGATCACAAGATACTGGTCAATAAAAGTTTTATATTTAATTCGATTGTATTTTAATAGATTAATAAAGAATATTAGTCACCGAAATTAATAATATTCACTCTAACTCCTACGCTAAGCTTGTGTTGGAGCGGATTCACGACGGTAGTGTTATGACCAGGATTCGAAGCCGAGACCTGTCGAGCTTAAAGTCGACTCCTTAACCATTAAGCTACCGATGCGCGACGCTGTAGTGTCTTTTGAGCAATTTACCTACTGCAGCAATAGGAATAGGTATTATTGGAATAAAAAATAGACCTGGTGAATACTCGGTGTAAAAGGTACAAACAGTAAATGATAGCTTTGTTACTATAAACAATACTTCTGATAAAATATATTATGTACAATGCAAATTAAAATTGAGTACCTACTTCTTCATGATTCATCTAAGAGGACCACAGGGCAGATAAACTTCCAGAATTACCCACTGTTAGTTTGTAATAACGTTGCCAATTATATTCCAGAAATAGCTTCGCCGTACGCATTCAACAATAATGCTATTCTACGTCAACTACTACTAAATGTACCTATGGCCGCTGTGGTCCGTCTAGGTCACTCAATAAAGATGGCCTTGACCCATTTGCATCTCATACGACACCTAAATTATCTATTGAGAACATTCATATGAACAATCATTGGCCATTCTGAATTGAATATATACGAATCGTTAAATCGATCACGCATTAGACATTGAGCCTTTATTTCTTCATCGTGAGAAACCATGCATAGGACATTTCATATTAATCGTATCAATGCCCTATCGACTAACACCATATTGTGTCCTTATATGGAGAAGTGAAGTGAGAACTATTGCAGTAAGCGATAACAGATATATCTAGTCGTATATACCTGCATTTATAATAATAATAACAGTAGATATACAGAGCAATTGTAGGTCACTGCGCACAGTGCATACTATATGAAACAGTCTCAAGATATACTATTAATACGTTATCTTACAATTTTTTTTAACTTGTTCCTATAACTGAAAGATTTCATTATGTCGTCTATTCCTGTTCTCTTTCCGCTACCTCTTTAAGGTAGAACATGTCATTGTCTGCGTTAGAAGAACAAGGTCCTGATTCTACAAATTATTAACTGTTGTCAACCAACTACTGAAAGAATTTTGCCGAAAATTCAATGACAATTACTTGTAATCTTAGTGTCTTGATATTGGTTAATAATTAGTAGAATCGGAACCTAACAAACTAATAACATTCACCTACATTAGAGTGTTTCTCTACGATCATTATCATTGCGTTAATCATGGTGGTCCTCTCATCGGAGTCCAGGATCCGTAATTCGACTTTTTTTCTCCAATTCGCATGATCTTTTTGGACATCCATACATTTAATTTTGTGGGTACAGATGGGGACACCGTGCTCCCCAAACCTAGGTCGGCTGGGTGCGAATAATATGTTACCTGCTATCTCACCTCCGGCAACCGAAGACCCGAAGGCAACGTGTATTTAGTCGTTTTAGTCGGTTCGAGTCCGACGTAACCACTCTCACCGACTCAAGTGATAGAGGTATACTTGGAGATTTCGCGTACGGAAAAGAAAGTAGGTACTCATAGTCCCGTTGTATCAGTAGTCCGATTAAATAGTTCGATGATCAAACTACTGAGACTTTTCGGCTCAGTAGTCCGATGTCAAGCTTACAGTATTATCAAATAATTAAACGCGTGGGTATATGAAGAAAATGATATATTTCAGTTTGATTAAAGACTGAATAGAGAAAATTATTAATCAAATATTTGCTTTGCGAATATTAAATTGAATCACAATTAATTCAAAGTTACTGAGCGTCGACTACAAATTGGATTAATTACGACGCTTTTAACTCTGAATAGGAATATAATATGCATACTGTGGGGATTAATGCCAATAAATTCCTTATTTAATTCTGACTACAATGGAATGATTATACTTGTAGGAGCAATTACTCAACAGTATATTAATTATTATAAGTAACAATTTTAGATAGGTAATCTAGTCGGGTTACAGTCATAACGTTTTTTTCTGCCAATTTTCTGAAAGTTGGATTCCCATTATGTTGAATCTTAATATGGTGAATCCTAACATGTTGAATTAGCCATTATGTTGAATTCCCAATATGTTGAATGTTCTGAAAGTTGAATTCATGCTAGATTTGATCTACTCATTATGTTTCATAATTATACATGATATACATAATATTTAAGTTTATTTATTTACAGAAATAACATTAAAATTACCACGAACGGAGATCGTTTTGTTTTGGCTGTAGACAATAGAGAAGCTAACGCATCGACGAAATAAATAAAAAAATGAAGGGTTTTAAATAAAAATGTAATGTGTCAATTTATTAATAAATATGGAAGCTTCCAATAAAAATTCCATGTTGAAATCTTGTGCGGTATAGCTGTTTGTTTATACGACCAGTCGTGTTCAGAAATAATTATTCGAACAGAGACATTATTATGTACGGTCGTAGGTTACGCAATAGCTGCGCTAGTTTTTTGTTTATACGTTAGGTTAAAAGAGAGGTTATGACACGTTTTGAACAGATGAAACCAGATGTATGACAATATTTATAAACCATAAATCATTGCAACGCGGTTTAATTATGCATTATATAAAAATATAAATAAACATTCTACACAACGCCATCTAGACCTATGATTAGCGCTGCTTAGTTAGCTTGTGTTATGGGTTCTAGAATGCGAATATACACGAGAAACAGTTTTTTGTTGTAAATAATACATACATGTGATATATAGAAACACCCAGACAAATGGAAATAGACATATTCATTACAGATATATTAATTAAGACAATATTTGCACTCAGCGAGAATCGAACAAGCGCCAAACGCGTAGTTGTCTCGTTCACTATCCTCGTACACAGAGGCTGTGAATATAATATGAACATACATATAATATCTCTGTAGTCTAACGAAGGAAAATGAAGTTCCCTGTGTTCAATGGAGAAAAAAGTTTGGAGACGCGATTAATTTCGTTGACAGACAACTTAATCAGAAATATTCATATTCGTTCTCAATGAAAATGTAATTTGGTTCAGTATTATTAGAATATTTGGAATACGATTTTAATAAAATAGACTTAAGTTGTAATTATTTTCTTGTGAATCTCGGGAACCAATTACTTCTTGATAACAGATTTTGCCGCTTTCATTACTTACAGAATGATAATGTTTGTTATTTGAATTCGGACTTTGTTTAAATTTAGAAAGACACGCAGAATTTCTTGCATTGAAAACACTACTATTTGACAAATTTCGTATTTGTAGTATGGATTAACATATTGCTGTCGAATTAGTGTACATAAATTACTAGGTATTAGTTGTAGTCCTAAAAAAATCAAGAATTGGTATAAATACAGAATTTCAATATTGACAAAAAGCTGTGGAGGTGTTGAAAAGCTGTGGATACGTGTCAATTCCATACATTTTTTTTTAAATTGTCTTTCTGTTGATTTTTTTGGTTTTTGTTGTACCACCTTTAGACTAAGTTAACTTTAAGTTCCAATATTTCAATACAAAGTTAAATTGTTTGTGAAATAAATTTAATATATGAAAATAAATAAATACATTGTACACTATTATATTCTTTTACACAAAATGATGACTAACGAATTTCCACTTGTCTATGGGGACCTATTCCAAATAGGAAGTGAAGAGGATCAGGGGATGACGATAGTTTACACAAATAAACAGCATTCATTTATTCACGTCTTAATTATTATGTGCATACTCTCACTTACTGAGTAAACGTTGCAATGACTCAATGGAATTACCAACTATTACATTTTCGACATCTACTCATGCTGGCAATCATCTCTAAGAAGCAAGTCTCGTTTACCGATAGGTATGTTTAATTCTAAGAACACTAAACCCTTGATTACTTTGTGATTCACGCGAAATTCTAACAATGCACGTTTTATGAAGAACAAACATCAATAAACCTATGCCTACGTGCAACATTGGAGGATAGATGAATGGAATCCAAAGTTAAATTTAAAAACGATACACATTAAAGAATTGAGTGTTTCATTAAAGAATTTACATAGTCCCGACATAGGGTAGTTTGGTCTGGAAAGTTTCCCAGAAGTTTAGAAAATTGGTAACTTTATTACATACCTAGATTTTGATGTGCTTTATCCAAATTTCGATTTTACCTCCTCGTATTATTGCCGCTCGCGTCGCTATATAAAATGTAAAGGGATAAAATTGAGAAAAGATTTATTTTTTCAATAATTAAGTAACACTTTTTATCTTACACTGAAACGCATCTACTTGCTGGTTTTAAATATAGTTAATAAAAATATCTTTGCCAGTGTATACGTATATTGGTCGCAGAATGACCTCCGTCCCCGATGACCGCGGGTCTGGGGTGACGGGTTTAGCCGCCTGTCACCCTAGCAGAAGCAGGCTGCTTCGGCGGCGCAGAGTGCGCCACTCCATACCCGGGTGCTAACCGTGGTCCCAACACCCGAAGGAGGTCATCTCAAAAGAGAAGGCCCCGGGTGTGCCGGGATGCGAGGGATATGTTCACTACTATTACACCTCCGTTAACTAAGAACCCAAAGACGGCGTGTGTTTTAGTCGGTTCGAGTCCGACATAACCTCCCTCACGCCTCTCTCCAAGCTGCGGTGGGATGGGTATCCTTAGGGATTTCCCGATCCTTTATTGTGCTTCGTAGGGTTGATCACCTCTGTGCCGTGGTGGTAGTGAACACGACTGTAGGAGGCGCGGGTTTGATTCCCACCCAGTGCAAATATTTGTGTGCATGAACATGAATGTTTGCATTGGTCTGAGTGTTTCTATAATACGTATGTATTTACAAGAAAATAAATATTTATTTCTTTTTATTGGTTTCCGTATGTTTATCCACATTCTAGAACCTACAAGCTAGTTAGGAGCTATGCTTCCCGAGGGTGTAGGTAGCGTTGTATAGATTGTCCTAGAAAAATTTATTTGTTCGTAAAACCTTTTTATTTAGATGTGTTACTCATTTTTATCCTTCCTTTATATAAACTAAACATGTATGTCTTACGCAACAATGATCACTTCTGCCATTTTGGCTAACTTGTCCGTCCTTTTTCAAAACAGAAAATTGATGAATTTCATATCATTTTTTTTTTTTCGAAAAATAAGTAAGTAGGTTTATAAAAGAATACAAGCGGCTGTAATACTTTATATTAAACTTTCATTCGGTTTGGAATGATGGATGATTTTTTGCCCCTTGACGTTCAAATTCCTGTTCACATTATTCCACAAGCCATTATCTCCTTTTGTAATAAAAACAAACAGTGCCTGTCTGTTCCAATTCTTGTTTTATTAATCTTCTGTTTTTGTGAATAATTGGTTCTTGTTCAACAAGTCGCGTATTGAAGGACGACTTCTTTACATCTGGAATACGTTTGTTAAGGTTTTACTCAACCACCTATTTCATTTTGATAATACCTCCTTAATTTCTATGGTAAAGACATGCTTACTATGGTTTATTTACTTAGAAAATCTATCCTCAACAAACACTTTCTATAATTCATGTAAAATAGTTATTGGGACACTAGTAACAGCTGTCATTAATTTCAATAATCCATGAAACGCAAAACAGATACCAGTCATAAAGATTTGTTGTCCCTGCCAAACTTTCCAAGCTATTAAACATGAGATAAAATTTAGGTATTGTCTAATACTGGTATTTATGTGTGAACACGATAATGCATTCAACAAAATATTATTGTGGCAGCTATTTGACCGGTCGGATCAGATATCTTGTCATGTTTGTGAGGAATTGTGCCAAATCATCTGAAAATAACTTTAGGTAGTGTTCAATATTCATTCAAAATACCTACTGTATTTATTAACGAACTAGCTGTTGCCCGTGCTTCCAACCGCGTGGAAGTCGGTAATCGCGGAGTGCAATATAGCTTATGTTACTCAGGCTTTCCAATAGCGAAATAATTTATTAACACACACAAAAATACAAAATTTTCCTCTATATTATATTAGTATAGTTGATCATTAACCGTTGGACATAACATCTGTAAAAATGAATATAGGTACTTTTCCCTCTTAAACGACATTTATATTTCAATATCATTTACAATTATGTACATACTATTAAGCTATTTCAGTATATATATGTAACAGTTAAATTGAAAACTATTTACACGCCAATACTTTTCTTTTATCCAGTGGATCAAGTCGAACGTATTATTGCGTAATATTTACTGATTTACTGTAATTATTACTGTACAGCGAAGGACTAAAGCACGACTATTGCATAATAAACTGACCTCATTGAAATTACTTCGCGCCTTCCAAATCAAACTTTCCGAACATTAATAAAAATGGAGAGTACATTATGTCATGCATGAAAAACTTCAAGCAGGTCCACGAAACTGTCTGAACTTACTGAAAATTAAAAGGAAACAATGAAATTTATTATTATATTTAGACACGTCAACGTGGACGTAAGTGTATAATTACATAACCACGGTTGAAATAATTGAAAAAATGAAATAGAAGAAGTTTCGGTTAAATATGTACTAGGGTATGCTGGGCACGCTACAGTCATAGCGCATATTGCATGGTCTCTGCTAGTCTTGGATCTAAGTTGTGTTCTCAGCATTTTGGAATATGTTACTCACCTAGAAAATTTTATTGCGCGATACACAAAAAGTACCTAGTTAGTTCCGATTTTCCGAATTTGTGTAACTCGGTTTCGCTAGATACCGGCAGGTATTTCCTACTAGCTGATGCCCACGGCTTCGCCCGCGTGGAATTTTGTTCCCGTTCCCGCAACCCTTGGGAACCTTTTCCCGGGATAAAAAGTAGCCTATGTGTTATTCCAGGTTCTAATCTACCCCTGTACCAAATTTCAACCAAATCAGTCCAGCCGTTTATGCGTGAAAGAGGAACAAACATCCATCCATACATCCATCCAAACAAACTTTCGCCTTTATAATATTAGTAGGATACATATATGGGACGATGGTCACGGGGTATAGAAACACCTTCTATTTGTGGAAGGACATAAAGATTTTGGATATATTTTTACTAAGTTTACTATGTTTCCTCCTCGTCGCTATCATGTCTCTGCTCGTGAAGATCGAAAATAACTTCTATTATCTTTTGTAGAATGAAAGCACCCTCCGGTTGTCCTTATATACCTGTAGAATCAATGGTACCACCTCTGGGGCTGATGTTGAAGTGTCTGTGGCTATGTCAGAATTGAATTGGGTAAAACCTTACAGTGTTCCACCAGAGTAGCCGTTACCAGGAGTCCCGGATGTCGTAAGAAGTCACTAATTAGGAAACACGTCCATCAGACAGTCTCGCCGTGAAAATGGAGGACAAAACACACTATTGTACTATACGAGTGCAATCCCGGAAAAGGCTAGTTAATTTATAATTATTCCGATCGTTATTCTTATGTATTGAAGAGTTAATTGTCGAAAAGCAATAAAGATAACATAGCCTATTGACAACAAAAAGGTTCATTTTAATGCTCGGTCATAGCAATAGTTCTCCACATCCGTACTTATAGTTCTCGTTATTAGGTATAGTGTGCATGATTACTATCCCACAATAAAGCTGTTTGTTATATCTCGATTAACGTTTTGATAATGCATTTCAATTTATAGCATCATTGAGTACACCGTCCTCGAACGTTGGCCAATTACCCCAGTTTCTGTTCATCCATATATAGCTTCGTTTCATAGGCTTGATGGAAACTACTTCTCATATCGATGTACCGACGTTCGAGTATAGTAATATGTTGGTATGTATAATGATGCAATATTCATTACCTCTAATATCGATAGTAGGGTAGGGGCTCTCTTATCGATCTCTAGTATCGATGATAGGGATTGATAGTCCCTTGTTGTCACATTGAGTCTTTGTCTTGGTCTTCCACAGTCTACAAAGCCACCAGCATGAAGTTATAAAATGGTTTCAGGTCGGCGTACGTGAGCCTTTTACTTAAGCTGGCGTTTCTTATTAATACGAGTAAATTAAGCTATAATTATTAAATGTCATTGTACGTTTTATCACAGAAACAGAGTGTAAGTTGTGTGGATGAAAAGTGTTGCTCACGGCTTCACCTGTGTATTTCGATCCCGTTCCCATAACCCGTGGGAACCTATTACCGGGATGATTGACTGTAATATATCCATCTCCTAAACGATTTCACAAACTTTTACAACCACAATCAAATGGCTGAATAGATATGGCTGAAATTTGATACTGGAGTAGACTATGTGTTTATTTATCCACATTCTAGATCCCATAATATAAGCTAGTTAAGTTATGCTATGAAGTCCAGATAGTGCTTTACAGAATATCATTGAGTATGTACCTACCTATTTATTTATATAAAGATCAACTACTGCACCCTGCTGTCAAAGCAATAGCATTGCCTAGAAGATATGTTAAGAGATAACATCACGATGAATACATTAACACTGATTAGTGTGATAATTCATCGTTATCATTTTAATCTTATACGCTAGTGACTCCTTGACACGCCTTGACAATCGTTGAGCAAATCTATCTCATATTAAACTTGACAAGGTCGCGGGGTATAAGAAAATGATATAGGTACATAGTCTAGGTAATAATATTTATATTCTTATCTTATATACCGTTATGTACCGCGGTAGCCTAGTGGTATGGGTATTGGACTGCTGAGATGAGATCTCGAGTTCGATACCAGGTTTACCATGGCATACACCAATGACTTTTCGATACTTTTCGAAGTTGTGTGTATTTGTGTATGTGACTCACCACCTATTACATTGAGACCTAAACATAAACTGGCGAAATGTGGGTGCTAGCACCTCTGCCTACCCCTTCGGGGATAAAGGCGTGAGTTTATGTTATGTCATGTTATGTTTATATTGTAAACATGTAATATTATTATTTAGAATATAATATACATACAATAATATTATGTAATATTTGTTTTTATTAAATTAGTATATTGTATTATATTGTCAACTATTTTTAGTGGATTCTAACTGATCCCGACGTTTCGGTTACTTTGGAGCGTGGGCACCTCGAGATCAGTGAGGCTTCCTGTGAGTTCCAAGAACAGGATTATTATTTCACGAGGGTTAAACCGCGACCCGTAATCTATTGCTGCGAATCATGATCTACTTTTTAAATCTTATTGTACCTAACAAATTGTTGGAGTATAAAATAATAATAAAAATAAAATAAAAAATAGAATGGCAAAATACTGCTAAGCGGTGTCCTTACCAAAAAATCAGTTACAACCACGGTAATAGGTATTAGTGAAATACCATTATACTCAATGTGTAACCATGTTTATTCTATCGCGACAATGTTTCAATTTTCGAATACTAGAAATTTTTTGTACTGCTAATAGGTAATTTACTAAATGAGAATAACGGCGGCCTCGGAAGACATCGGATCGGATGCGACCGGAACTGACTCAAGGATGATGATGAATTATAATAAGAAAGCACCAAGTTATTGGCGCAGATGTATAATATTAAAAACTACTTTATTAAGAAGAAACAGAGTATACCTTCGCTCTGTCCATAGATAAATCTATTATATTTCTATGGTATGTCTACCATTTACAGTACGTCGATTCTAAGAATTAAGAAAGCTACATAACTTCCTATTATTCATTATACAATATAAGTTGTTAATACCACAGACAGCACATTTTATACATACAAGGAAAAAAGAAATGTTCGTTCCCCTACGCAAAACCCGACGCTTTTAATTGTGAGTCAGAGTGAGAAAGCAATTACTATCGGCAAAATGCTCGTAGCCTGTATAAACTATATCGCTGTCGGTGGCCCACATTGTAATCACCATGATTAGTGCGACTTCAACTGAACCCCATTATTACCTTTCAGTTTCAACCAGAACGCCAAAGTTTAGGATACCTTATTGCTTGGCACGACACGATTGTTTCGTTTTTGCATAAGAAACCGATTACGTTGGTTAAAAATTCTAATGTAACCGACTTCGGACCCGCCCTGCGGCGCACACGACGCAAGCTCTCTTTTAACAAGGCAAAACATTGTAAATTTTATTCGAAAAACCCAAATTCATTTTAGAATGCCCGTAAATTTATTAACTTTAAAGCATTGTCTGTCGAAGTTCTGCGCTGTGATTACAGTCCATTGCTTTAACCAAACGATATTATATTGAATATTAGAATATTTGTGCTTACTTGGAACTACCAATTGAATAAGTCATAAAATTCTCCATTCCAATGTGCATTTTCAATCGTTTTGTCGGCTTGGGTGGGATCGACATGCTTGCAACGTGTTTTTTATCTTGTAGCTGCCTAGGTGTATCACTCACGTGGGTGTTCGAAAATGTGGCATACATCTCTATTATACTATTAAAATACAATTTTATTGACTTCGCAGATATTTCAGAATCACGTGCGGCTTCTTGGAAATACGAGAATAGTTTTGACTGCACTTTATTGGCCTAACGTACCTAATGTACTTAATGTTCTATTGTATACATGTGAGAGTCTATAAAAAGTAACTAATGTGATGACGATGATCAAAAAGGTCGGTCCTACAATCACGAGGTTCCTAATCGTCCTAATTTGTAAAAATCTAGCCAACCACAGAGAAACAAATAATGTTGCTTCAGTGCAGTTCACCAGACTACCAACCAATTTATTTTCTTTGCTTTTTTCGTTTCATTAATTGGGCTTACACGCCACATTTTGTGCTTCAATAAGCCGGATGTCCATACATGTTACACCTATGTTCACCCGTGTTCATCCGAACAGTATTAACATAGGTTTAGTGGATCCACACTATATGAGGCGTATACGAGCTTAAAAGCATATTTGCCTCATATGAGTCTATTAAGTCGTTATCTAAATACGCAACCAGACCAAAGACTATCGTACGACCGACATTTTTTTCGTGGAACTATAATATTTTTATTTTATACCACTTAGGTGGCAGACAAGTACGTGGCCCATCTGATGGAAAGTGATTACCGTGGCCTATGGACGTTTGTAACACCAGGGGCGTCATATTCGTGCTACCGACCATATAGAGAAGAGGGGAGAGGGGGAAGGGGGAGGGGAGAAGGTTAAGAGAGTCTCTGTGCTCTCAGTACAGTGCAGAAGACAAAGAAGGGTTTCTCGGTTTTCCCACTGACAACACTAACCCTCTCCAATGATCTCTGGCTAAATCTACCCTACTCACCGCCGGAAACACAACACAAGGATATTATTAGCCGCGGTATTCTATACGGCGGAGGTTCTTCCCCAGTCGAACTGCTCAATTAGGACGGGAGATACCGTCATGTCCTACCTCGGTCAGTTGATTTTTTTTTAAATAAATGATACCTAATTACATCATTATAATATCATTTATCGACTAGTGAAAATACCGTTAATAAAAGTAACCCAGCTGATTCGGACCTTAGCCAGAACAATCAAACTGTAGTTTTAATAACTTTAATTTTAACATTACAGAATTCTTCGCTTTTACATTATAATATATTTCTATAGATAGAATTATAGATTAAGCTAATGCCTATTAATTATCGAAATACTAGGTTACATGTGACATACCTTATGAGTTAACAACTGTGCCTGGATTTAAACCATTAATAACAGAGTCATTAACTACAAAAGTGCATATATTTATGGACAGACATCATTATTGCCACTGTGGCTTACTTTCTGACATACATTATAGCTGTTCTCAGTCTGATTATGTCTTGTGCATTCAATATCGAAGAAGATTGTGATAATTCTAACGTAGATATCCTGTAGTATCAGAGGTTTTGATCTCGGATCCAAGGGTCCTCTTTCCGGCATTAACTCCTCAACTTCATTGGATTCCCTGACCGTGAGAATATTGAGAACCGAATCGTAGTATACCGGAATCGATTCTGTTCTAAGTGGTTACTTCTGACGTAAACGACAAAGTACCTATTTATTCGTAGCATAAAATCCATCCATCCATCCAATATAATAAAATTTTGAAATTCAAATATAAACACATTCGAGACAGTTCAGTGAGTTATGCAACCAAATCGATATCCTGACAGCTAAGGGAGGCCACACACCAAAACAGTATTTGCTGCACTCATTAAAACTAGAGCAGTTGTGTTATACCTAAATGTAATAAATATCGGTATATCTAAATGTCGGTATTCGGAATCAAAATATATTATATGATTATTGTTTCACTCCCTTGAATAATAGGGTAATGATATATGTATAGCCTAGCCTATAGCCTTTGTTCACCAGCAATAGAGGAAAATCCCAACGGTGTAAAATTTTTGAAATCGATCTAGTAGTTTCGGGGCCTATTCATTTCAAACAAACATCCAAACCATCAAACCTTTTCTCTTTAGTAGATATATTCTCTACTTTGAATCTATCGCTAAATAGCCTTACAAGATTCTTGTGAAAGTTAGGAAAGCTTTCAACGTGAATTAACCTAGACGTCAAACTGTAAACATAAGCACATTAAGATCAGTGCTGGAAATGTGTGCATATAAATGTCAGCCCAACGATGAAAGTAGCCCTTAATAATTGACTACATAAGTAGGTATGTATCGCTGTACATACATATAGCTGTACTACTTACATATATACATATATGTATGCATAGCAACGATTACTTAGGTAGTAGTTTGCCTAATTAATCGCAGCTAAATGTATTCCAAATGGGTGGAGCGGCGGACTACGTCACTCAGCAGCTTATATAAAAAAAAACTAAAAACTAAAACCCAATTACGACAAAAACGACACTGAAAAAGTATGAAACAAGATTTTCAGGTCAATGGATTAAACAACGTTAGATACTGAAGAAGCAAGATAATCGACACAGACTCTAGCAAGATGTATCTGTTGCATGTTGACAATACTGTCATACGGTATTGCACGTACTTTGTTATTTTCTGCATCGCCTATAAGGTTGACTGGTAGAGAATGCCTAAGGCATTAAGACCGCATGAAGCTTTAATAAATAAATAAATACGATACTATTATCGTACACAATTATCAGTATACATAGTGTACAAATACTCACTCACATACATATATTCAAGTTTAAAAAGACGTAGTCACGCGTTATCAGATATATTTGTACTGATCTGTAATACATATTAATAAACATATATATATCCTGTCAAAATCATAACCCTCCTTTGGCTTTGCCGTAGTCGGGTATAATGTAAAATTTTAAGTAACACTAGTCTAGTCGTTATCTATTAGAGCATTGTTAAATGAAATACTTACATATCTATCATCACTTGTGAATATAATAGCGATATCAATACACTTGATTTTCCTTCATACTTCATAATACGCACCAGAATACATATCTGTATGAAACGTTCCTTACATCGTTTATTCATTGACATCTTTTGAAATCTATTGAGCATAACTTTCTATACGTTTTCTCATTTCTCAGAAAAATGTCACATCAAATGATACAACATGACTTTCTGTGCTTTTGACAGCATATATGGACATGTCAAAATTAATGTTCACGGATACTTGAATGAGTTCTTTGTGGTAGGCACGGGAGACCTTCGATTCGCTGACGACTATTACTAGTAATTACGAAATTGCTGTTCTCGATTTGTTCTATAATAACCATGTGTATTGGTCAGAATAAATGGGCCAAGAATTTCGCATCATCGATGCGCATAAGCAATCTGAGTCGCGGTCTAATTATAGCGCAAGAGAACTTGTCGTGATACCTGACGCCCGATGTAAAATATGTTCCATACCTATATTAAGTGTAAGAAACTGATAACAGAGAACTACACATGCATAAAATATAAGATTATGTGTATTATATCACGTTGTAATGTGCGAACGCGGGGTCACCTCTAAAAACTAGGGCGAGGAGTTCAATGACCGTAACGAAAGATTAACCTTGTGAGAAAGGAAAAAAATTGAAAAGTTTAGGTTAGATAACGTAAAACGTTTTCAGAAAAGGTGTAAGATATGCACTCAGCGTATAATTAACGCGCCTTATGTCCCAAAATAAATAATTTGGTAAAAAATGATTTATTAACATTATTTTGTGGTAGATTGCTGGTTCAGCTATATTCTCTTACAACCGCTTGGCTATATGGTCAATAAATATCTGGACATGGCACCTCGATCGAATCTCGGTAGGAGGGGCAACCTCAAGAAAGCATGACGTCGTCATCGTAGACCTCATTGCCACAGATGTTGAAAACCGAACTAAGTGCTATAGTAAAAGACGGATAGCGGACCCCAGGCTTGTATAATCTCACCTCCGGCAATCAAGGACCCATAGATGTAGTGCGTTTTGGTCGGTTCGAATCCGACATAATCACGTCCATCGGTTTTGGTGGAGGTGGTATCCGTGGGAATATTGCGCACAATAAAAAAAAGGCTTCGAAATGAGCTACTTGGAAAGGGAATCTACGCAATCAATCAATCAAAATAAAAGATCAATAAAATGTTCGTGAACTTCGTTTCTTACGATGAAATAGGCTAAAAAAGGCTCTGTCGCTAGGCTGTCACTACGAGTACCTGCTAGGACATGTGACAATGTGACTCAAATCTGTTCAGTTACGTCATTACGACTTCACCGTACCGAGGCAACTCACGTGTAGGTTTCAACATGCAAAAAAGACGGTTATAACTTGTATAATGTATTATACATAACATATGAATATGTATCACACATAACATAATGTATACGTTTCCCTTTAATGTCATTTTTGAAAAAATGTGCACATATACGAAAATGAATACTTCGTATTAAGTCTTATGTTACAGACGGATTAAGTTTGTACTGGGACATTTATTGTGAAGAGAAATAATGTGTTCACATTTTCGAGGAGATTACATTTTCGCCGACAACCAGAGCCGAAGTGATGAAGTGTTCATTTATATAAACGCGTGTTTTAAGAATTTACAAATCTTCAATACAAAATACATCTAAGTCCAGAGTAAGGTGTTAATATACTATACAGAAAAATAAATACACTTTGAAGTCATCACTGCAGTATCATAGTGGCTACTGTCTAAGGCGCCTTGCTATCGAGCGTTCTCGGTTTTGAACCCTGGCTATTACATTCTGACGTGCGTCCATTCATAAGACTAGTAATATAACTCAGCCGGTCTGATTTACAGGAATAATTAACTGATAATTTCGATATCCAGCATTTGAAAAATAGTACCCATCTAAATATTTATCGGAAGCTTTGTAGGCTTGCAAAATCAGTGACAGTTACGTGTTGCCAAGAGGATAAACAAGTGATGGAGTAAGGAAGGTGAAACAAGGCTTGCCGGAGCCGGTTGGGAAGGTTATGTCGGACTCGAACCGACTAAAACGCACGCCGTCTTTGGGTCTTCAGTTGCCGGAGGTGAGGTTGTAGCCAACATATCCCTCGCACCCCGACAGACCCGAATCGTTCTCTTCGAGATGACCCCCGTCGGGTGTAGGAACCACGGTGTCCCCAACTAGCCCCCGGGTATGGGGAGGCGTATTTTGCGCCGCCGCCGCGGGGTTCAGTTTTATATCCTGAAAAGTACTTATACAGCACAAAAAGATCTAAGTACCTACTGATATTTTTACGCGCATATGACTAACGAAACCCGGATATGTAGGTACTTACGCGATCATTGATAAATAAAATTCACAATACAAATAAATACAAATAAAAATAAATACAATTAATATCCGAGTTCCGCTAACTTTATAACATGCAACGCGAAAGTTTGAAAATGTTTTTTTTGCATTGTCATTATGTCAATTTTTGTGGTGTAGTAGAGCATTCGAGCATTCCTAGAGGTAACGTATTAGATTCCCAGCTGAAGATGAAAGCTTTGGAAGCAGCTGGGAACACCGCCAAGATGACGATGATGACTACAGGATATAAAAGCTCTAATTATATACGATTACAAACGATAATGCATGAGTAACGAGCTTTTAAAAATCATTTACTGCATCTGCATGTGTGGTGCTGCAGTCTCTTTTAATTGAAATATTACAGCTAACCCGTTTTTAGAAAGTTTTGGCTGTGCGCCAACAGCTGTTCAGTATCAAGTTTTTAAACACCTCAGAATTTTTGGATTAAAGGTTAAGGTTACGAATATTTAGGTAATTTAGGTAACTAGGGATCTAGAAACAGTCTCTGTGCAGGGGCGATAGTGATCATGGCTGTTACGCAGTAGGCTCGGGTTTCTTCCCGCTTGTTAAAATGTTTGTATTCATGAATATAGCTATTTGAATAGGCCAGGTCGTGTCTGAGAGAGCACATTATCATACGGCAGTTTCTTAGGTACACCAGTACCAGTTTTGGAGATATTAGGGCTCCAAGTACCAACTTGGAGCCCTAATATCTCCAAAACTGGTCTAACTATAATACATCGATAACTCCAATGGACAGATGGCAATCGCTTCACAGAAAATATCGAACCTGTGATTAGTGAAGTATAGACGAATAGCCGGATACTGATTTTCATACATCACCAGTAGAGGTGCACGATCTAGGGCACCCACATAAGTATAATGAAACGAAATGCACGTGAAGATCTAGAACTTCTGTATGCAGTAGTACCGCTATTAACTTTCACGACGAACGACGACGCGAGAAAAGCAACGTAAAAGATTTTATTACTTCAATTTATATTTTACTATCAAGTGGCAGAGTAAACTGAATTCACTAACTAGACCGTGTGGAGACGAAGAAAGAATATAATCATCCTATCTCATCTCAAGGGTGTCGTAAGATTGGACTTTGATGTTGGTAACGTTGTACCAGAATCGTAGATTTTAAGGAACAACTCATATGGCTGTTCTACTTCGGACTGATACATAGGTAAAGTTAGTCCAACAAGTCCGTGAACAGAAGGAAGTCGTCACAATCACAGCTCATAATGATGGGTCCAATCATGTCGAAATCAGGCTAAATTTTAACCATTTCACGGCATCATTGTATGTCACTTAATTTTACTATAAAGCTCCTACTAGCCTAGTAGTGACAAAAAATATTGTATTACATCACGGCTGTGATTCTGGCTGTAATCCAAATGGCTAATGGATGATTAATAGATGCACGTATCGGCGAGATTCATCATCTCTGACGAGTTTCTGCCAAACTTCGCGATCTTCCCACTCTTACGTAATAATGTTACGATAACAAATTCAATTGTGATTCATTCTGAACTTAGTGCAATGACCACTGATGACGACATCTACCTATAAAATTTTACAAGACGAAGCGGGTGACTACACTATTGAACTATCTACATACAGTCTAGAGTAAATATTTTGTTCGTGTGCAGACTAAGAATGTTGCATACCACACATGAAATATGAGTGAGGTGGATGTTTATTCTTCTTATCTGGTTAATGCTTCGGTTTAGGTAGGAGTTAGGCGAAAGTAAACTATAAAGTACATACGTGGTAAACAGTGAAACTGAATCAGATCGCAACCTTGGCCAACTCTAGCACCTGCAACATATTATGAACACTGCGTAATAAACGGGATGTTTATGTATAAATTTTAGATTTCAGAGAAAACTGTTGGCTGTTCTGACGTTTTAATGATTTCCCATTTGTATCTGAGAGAATATATTGGCACCTGTATTTGCAGAAATCTACAGCACTCTAGCTCCACTCTATGAACAGATTTGCCATATGGCTTTACCCCTATGACTACCTATTTGGGTTCCTCAGTAAAAGTATACCTACAGTTACTACTAATACTAACATTTCACTAATATTTACTAAAACTAATATTTCAACTGAATAATGTTCGTATTCAGCTGAAATATAATTATATAATTTTAGTGTTAACTGTTTCAAGCGTAGGTATATAAGTAGTATTCTTATGATAGTATTAGCCTATGCCCGCGGCTCCGCCCACGCGGCTGTCGGTTATCGCGACCTTAGCGCCATCGTGCAACTTATATTGTATGTTACTAATCATAACTCTGGTTCTACTTAACCGATTGCAATCAAACAAAATTTTTTGTTGGACCAAACTACTTCAAACAAAAAAAAACACATCGAAATCCGTTTCGTACCTACTTTTTGCGTTCATCGCGGACAAACTTAAACTTTTTACCAATATATAATAGTATAGATAGATAGATAGAATATATATTTTCTTATGTCAAGATTCAGGGTGCAAGCTAACATCGTCTTCTAGCTAGTACATCAGTCGAACAATAAAAGCTGCGAAGCCAAGCTTTGGGTGGAACAAAAAATTACTGCTGATACTGGAAAGATGATAATTATTGCGTTTGTATAGTGTAATTAGCACGCTACACAGTAAGATATTTTATCATAATTAATAAACAATAAGTAACGTTAGATTTATGTTAAAAATAAATTATTGTTAAATTAACAGTGTTGACCTTAACAACTGTAATGAATTACTCATGGTTTACAATTATACAGAGGTTATAAAATAACTTTATTACTTTGTAGGTACATTGAAATAAGTGTAGTAGGCACCAATAATGATTACATCATGAATACATCAATAAAATGCTCTGACCAACTCTGAGCCCATACCCTACCAACTCAGATTCGTCTTTTAATGAATCTGTTAATACTTCAATATTTTTTGAAATATTTAAAATTCGAAGGATATTGTAAAGAAAATAATTTACTAGTACTATGAGTTGGTAGTTTGTTTCTACTTTTTATTTACGTCTTTGCGTTAAGAAATAAGGTAGAATCGGTATTATCATCTTTCAATAATAAATAGAGTCTTTACGTTAACCATTGCTTTTAATCACTTGTCAATATGAAAATTAAAAGGTAAGGAAAAGATAACAATTTACTCAGGACTATTTTACTTAGCCTTACTTAATATAATAAAGAATATCCATAATGGCTCTGTCAAATAAAATTAGACCCTTGCTCTGTCACTAACAGTCTCCCAACACGACGTATACCGTTCATCCGCACACCGGCCTAGTTGTGAAAGTATCAGACACGGGGCCACATTCAATCGCTGCTACATTTAGAAGAGGGAGCATAATCGCTTAAACTGGGGAGCTCACCGTCAACGTACCACTAATCGGTTCAGTCATGGCAATTCGTTGTTGGTGACGAAATGGCCCCATAGGTCTTACGTCATCCTTATCAGTTCGTAAATATTGCACTAGTGCGTATGCCTGTGTTGAGATGGTTACAAGTACTGCGCGAAAAGATTTCATTTTAAAACTAGCAATTATGCCCGTACTACATTAAACGCCCCCTCCGCCCTCCTCCCTACATGAATACCGATTCGTTGGTGGTCGTTTCGTAAAATGGAATGGAATAGAATGTTCAATTTATGAAATCGACATTTTATTTTATTCCATTGCACAAAACAACGATCAGGTAGCTTAAGTCCTATTCTCGGTCATAGGTACTCTACTTGTGTGCAAAATCACAACCAAATTCATCGAGTCAATGTGTTATGTTATGTGTTAAACAATAAATTTAATAATACAACCTCACTTTCGCTATTCGTTCAAACAAATACTTTTCTTGTATAACAATCATAGGTATAATATATATTTAATTTCCTGTGAAGCGTTACTTTCCTACCTACATATTACTATTCAAAACAAATGATAAATATAATTTACAACTGTGAAACGTCAAGCAAATCAAAAAATAATGATTTTATTTACCATATGATCGCGATATTACCCGGGTTTGCTAACCATATAAATACAACTGTAAAAATACATTAAAACTAATACAATGCTCAATGCAGTGGCCGTGGCCGTAGCCAAAAAGCTAGTCAAAATATAAACATCAGAATCAGAGACACGTAGTATTAAATAGGCTAATATTTTTGTTGTGTAGATTAGGTGTTATGCTAATCTCACTCACGCAATACTATTATCAAGGCAAATATTATCGAATCGTTTTCTAGATATGTTTTTATGTTAAGTATGTAAATATACATGATAAATATTACTTAACAGTCAGTAACTCGTTGTGATACCAAACACGAGCAAAACACATCAAAAATTATATCTTATACAGACATTATAGGAGAGAAAACTCAAAGAAAACGAAAGAAACACGAGAGCTAATCTAACTAGGGGCGTATTTACAATATGTTAGATGAAATACTGATCTCATTGAAATCATCTACAGTGGACATTCGCGTAGGTCAAAAGTAGTTGACCCTAAAATTAGAAGTAATAAAATACGCAAGAAATTTACAGATAATAAATATTTTATAGACATATTATTACATTACCTACATTAAATAGGTACATAATAACATTCCGAAACTGTCTTACTTTCTTGTTGATACTGTTCTCGAAAGTTTTCTCATAAAAATAACTTTAGCGGATTACATTGAAGTTTATTATTATTATATTACTTTAATGTCTACATTATCCATGTAGTTTCGATTGCTTTCTCTACGTGGCCGTGGCGATAAGTAACCGAAACATAAAGTATATCGTAGGTATAAAAATACCTCTAATAAACCGTAATATAGGTAGGTACCTAAACCGATTTCGATCACTTCTACTAGTTCTTTAAACATAATCCTTAAGTTCAATTCATACACCGAACGAACCGTAGTAATCGCGTTAAACTGTGAAAAATGGATGTCATTTAAAGCGGCTCCTGTTTATTTATGTGACTGCACTCACATAATCGGCTGGTATGACGCCTTTCCCTAAATTGTACAAGTCACATTTATTTTGGGAGACATGTGCATTGAGTCACATATAGGTTGATAGCGCAACACTACAGGTCGAGTGCAAATGAATCTTTTTACTAACGATTTCTGTAAAGTAGAGTTTATATAAGAAAAATCACGGATCATGGATCAATTTTGGTTAAGTTATTTAGTAATTCTTTAATCTGTCACCAAAAAAAAATACTGACCGGTTACGTCTTCTTAGATCAAAGTCAAACTGGACGTTCAATGTACAGTCACCCTCAGAAGTCCATGACCATTATAATTAGTAACGCTTAGTAGGTAAATTTCTTCGTAGGTCATTTCACACCTGAAGCTGTTATCACAAATAGTAGGTATTATAGTAGTATTATTATAGTACAAATAGTAGGTACATATAATGTACCCTACTGAAAAGTCTATACACGTCACTGTATTACCCACTCACTAACTCTGATATATCAGGTCTTAAATTACAACTCCAATGATTCGAGTACAAAGTAAGGTCATTCTGTGATCTTGTGTATTTATATCTTCGGACTCAGATATTTGTATATCTACTTTTGTTGTTGACTGTATACATGCGAGTACTATCAGCGTAGGACTGCGGATAGGCGTAACTAATACACTTCCACGTAATCAAAGCTATTAACATTAAATACTCAATAAAAATACCATTCATGGTATCATGAGAAAAAATAAATTATTATTACGTAGACAATTAAGGGCCCAGATCGTGAAAATCACCGAAAAGAGTGTTACGATATTTCATATTTAACTTATTTAGATATGATTGATATCAATGATAATTTGTATATATTACAATCAAAGACCAAAATATATGTTAGTCTTATATTAAATCCTTAAAACCTAATAATTGCTATATAATAAACGTCAACAAACGCACAAAATTTGACAAAAATGCAAAAACATGCCTTCGTATTCTTCAAATATTACCCAATAAATCAACACAAATTGATAAAAAGAAACACTTTTTGAACACTGAAGAAACCAATACTTAAACCTATGTACTTTTTTTTGTACCTTTACAAACAAAGACTTCCTCTTTTAAAGCCCTAAAATCTAGATATGTTCTACGTAAATTCTCCATAGAAAAATGTATGAAAAATCACGCGCATCCCGATATTATGATTTAGTAACCCGCATCGCTACTGATCGGCAGTACGTTTTTATGGTTCAAGGTGACACCACGCGTGTCGGATGCGCCAGCAATATTACGTGTTGTGAATTTGTGTTTTTTGTGAAAAACTGTAAGTATAACATTTTTATAACTAATTCACTTTTAGTAAGTAGGAAGTACCGATATAATGAATGTCTGGAAGAAAACCATGATGGAACTAGATATAAATCGTAAAAATACAAAATTATTTAGATAGGTACGTAGTTTGTTGAGGAGGTTATTTTATGAACCTTGTAAAGTAGGTATAAATACCGAGGAAAAAAATTACGAGATTTGTGTGAAAGTGTCATGTAAAAATTCTAGTTTTATTTGAGTGCTTTATCATGTCTACGTACTAATAATAATATATTCGCATTTGTTGTTGTTGTTGCATGTAAATATTGGTTTGTATTATAAGTAATAAAGTCGATTTCTATAGGAATATTCTCATAATAATTAATTTTATTACATAATATAGTTAAATATTCGTTTTCATGTTCATCATATTGTCTAAATATCAGATTGTGGAAGTAGGTATGTTTCCTATCTGAAATAGCATGGGCGTACATACTTCGCTGCCGTCAAAGACGCGCGCGGCGCGACGCGCCTAGAGTCTGGTTTAGGGTTGTACAAAAATTACAAAATAAATAAAAGTGGATACTATTGATGATTAATATTTCCAGTATTGAAAATAAAGAAAACCTTCAGGCCGAGACTCCGAGCAACACTGCTACGCGCTGTATAGAGGTAAGTTGTTATACGTAATTAGACTTGTTACATAAACAAACGAACTACCTAGTTAGTGATGGGCGAAGACAAAATCTCAGTACCTATAGATTTTTTTCTTGCAATATTTATTATTTTCATTGGGAGACACAAACGAACTACCTAGTTAGTGATGGGCGAAGACAAAATCTCAGTACCTATAGATTTTTTTCTTGCAATATTTATTATTTTCATTGGGAGACACAAACGAACTACCTAGTTAGTGATGGGCGAAGACAAAATCTCAGTACCTATAGATTTTTTTCTTGCAATATTTATTATTTTCATTGGGAGACACAAACGAACTACCTAGTTAGTGATGGGCGAAGACAAAATCTCAGTACCTATAGATTTTTTTCTTGCAATATTTATTATTTTCATTGGGAGACACAAACGAACTACCTAGTTAGTGATGGGCGAAGACAAAATCTCAGTACCTATAGAATTTTTTCTTGCAATATTTATTATTTTCATTGGGAGACACAAACGAACTACCTAGTTAGTGATGGGCGAAGACAAAATCTCAGTACCTATAGATTTTTTTCTTGCAATATTTATTATTTTCATTGGGAGACACAAACGAACTACCTAGTTAGTGATGGGCGAAGACAAAATCTCAGTACCTATAGATTTTTTTCTTGCAATATTTATTATTTTCATTGGGAGACACAAACGAACTACCTAGTTAGTGATGGGCGAAGACAAAATCTCAGTACCTATAGATTTTTTTCTTGCAATATTTATTATTTTCATTGGGAGACACAAACGAACTACCTAGTTAGTGATGGGCGAAGACAAAATCTCAGTACCTATAGATTTTTTCTTGCAATATTTATTATTTTCATTGGGAGACACAAACGAACTACCTAGTTAGTGATGGGCGAAGACAAAATCTCAGTACCTATAGATTTTTTTCTTGCAATATTTATTATTTTCATTGGGAGACACAAACGAACTACCTAGTTAGTGATGGGCGAAGACAAAATCTCAGTACCTATAGATTTTTTTCTTGCAATATTTATTATTTTCATTGGGAGACACAAACGAACTACCTAGTTAGTGATGGGCGAAGACAAAATCTCAGTACCTATAGATTTTTTTCTTGCAATATTTATTATTTTCATTGGGAGACACAAACGAACTACCTAGTTAGTGATGGGCGAAGACAAAATCTCAGTACCTATAGATTTTTTTCTTGCAATATTTATTATTTTCATTGGGAGACACAAACGAACTACCTAGTTAGTGATGGGCGAAGACAAAATCTCAGTACCTATAGATTTTTTTCTTGCAATATTTATTATTTTCATTGGGTGACAAACACATTAGTACCTAAATAGTTCTCAATTGCTTTCTCAAAAGAAAATTCTCGTTAAAATCCCATATTTTATGTATGTAGGTATAATAAATAATATTTATTTAACCGATTTTGATGATTTTAGAATCATTAGAATTGTCTTCTAAGCCCGAGTGACATAGAGTAGGTGACGTCATAAAAAACCAACACCTATAGCGTAAACGAAATTTATAATATATGTAGTCAGATTTATTTATTTTTTGACGTGATAACGTCTTATAAATCGATGAACAAAGGCAACATGCACGAAAAAGTGTCACATTATGTCACGTTAGGGTCAAGCAAGAGCATGGAACAAGCGATGGAGAATAATATTATAATGTTATCCCGTAAAATTATTATCCTAAACCGACTTTACATTTTATATAAAACGTTTATGTTTTTGATCTACCTATGTGTTTCAAAGATGTATTCTAAGGGACTTCTTAGCTATGTTTGAAGAAATTTGGCCCATTCTTCATTTATTATTTTTTATAAAAAAAACAATCAAGCCATTATCTTTCTTTACAGGAACTAGTAATTGAAAACCGTCAAGAAGGAAAGGTGGTTGAAGTGGAAGTTGGGCGTAGAGTAGCAGATATTTCTTTTTTTTTTAAAGCTGTTCAGGCCATAGGGGACCGCGGTCCAATGGATTGTATCCTCAGTATAATAGGTGAAGTAAAAGTTGGTCGGGACTCAAAACTCATCATGAAATGTATGTGTAATTAGTATGTGTAATATGAAATTTACTGTGTGTTTGGTTGAAAGGAAGAAGATAGCATGGAAGTGAATCATCAAATTGTATCTGGTATCATATCATCTGGTGGGAGCTACTTTCAGTTAAAAACATTAACTGCCCTACCAATTATGTCACCTTCATTATATAATGAAATTTATAATACGGTTTGCGATTGATGGGAAAAGACAGCAGCACAATCCATGGCAGAAGCTGTCAAGGAAGAAGCAGAGTAAGCAGTGTCAGTGTCAAATTTTGGAAGGAGAAAATGGAGATGAAATTAGTTTGGTTTTATTACGATTGACTACTTCCAGAATTAGTTGATCCTCGGCAGTCACGAAGCGAATTCGTGACGCGCCCAGTTCCAGCATCATAGAGGCTACGAAAGAGAGGAAAGAAAGAACTTTACGTGTTTTGAAAGAGAAGGACGCCTAAGGATTTTGAAATAGACTGAGGTAACTTAACTACCCAGCCGGTCGATTCACGTGCATCCAAAAGTTGTTTTAACTTAGAAATCGCCTTATGGTTTTCTGTTTTAAACGCACTTACTTATCTAGTCTTGGATTGTCATAAATCAATTACTGTACAATTCTTATACAATTTTGAAGAGTTACCTGGTGTAAAGAATCATCAAAATCGGTTTAAAAATACAGCGAATTGAGAATCTTCCTCTTTTTTTAAGTCGGTTAAAAGGGTTTGTTTGCAAAAAAACAAAGTGACATTTTGAAGTCACCACGCTACGGTTTTTATTACGTGAATCGGGCATCTGGTAACATTTTCATTCTGATAGGTTTTGCAATAGCAATTGATTTTATAATCAAATTAGCAGAAATCAGAATTTATTCAGTAATTTATTTAAACAACTTTAAACATTAGAATTTTGAACTCATATTTTGTTATTGTTTACTTACTTTTAATTTGTATATTAATAATTGATAAACTTGTTTTACAAATTTTTGCACAACCCTAGCACGCTTGGCGACTCATATTTGTTATTGTTTACCTACTTTTAAATTATATGAATCATTTTTATACTTGTGTTTCATTTATTGATATTTTTTGTAAAACCCTAGGAGATTTTTAAGATATCAAGGTGATCGTAAACAAATAGTAAGTAATTATTTGAGTTTATCCAATAGGCACATATCCTTGCGTATAGATAAACAGTAGCGAGGAAAGGCTCGATGTTATTTCGACCATACTTGCTACTGAATTTGCAATTATGTTATTGAATGAATATTTTACGAAATAAGAATAAACTGTGGTAGTAAAATTACAAATAAATACATAGTTGGAATTTTAGGTAAGTAGAATACAAAAAGGTGGCTCTCTCTGGGTCATTCACCCGCCCCGGTCGGTTGTTTCAGTAAACAGTAGCGCTGCGGTCGCGCGAAATCGATGTTGCGTCTGGGCAATCTGGGCCCTTAAGAACAATTAACGATTGTAATATTAGTTATTTCAGATAACTTAATATTACTTATTTTAAAGCTTTAAGAACCAACGTTTTTTTAGTTTTTTTACGATGTTTTCACTTTTTATTACTTGGATAATGTTGTTATACCACATTTTTTTATGTTTAGTTTAATCTACTTGGTCAGCCTCCGAGGCATGGCGGTAGTGAACGCTACTGCTAGGCAGGAGGCGCGGGTTCGATCCCCGCTCAGTGCAAATATTTTTATGCTTGAATATGGCTATTTGCACTGGTCTGGCCTCGAAGAACACGTTAAGCCGTCGGTCCCGGTTGCCATACGAACATTTATGGCAGTCGTTACGGGTGCAACCGTCAAAAGTTACCGACTAGCCTAACTACAGTAACTTCGATATCGCCAATTTGGTTGTGGACGTCCGATGGCAGTCGGCTCACGAAAAATATCGAAGTTCAACCCCATCTTAGTTAGACTAAATAGCCGACTCAACTGAGGTGGGAATAGACTCAGATAATGAGATATGTATAATTTACTTTTTACGCAACTACCTAGCATTCCACTAAAAAACGGCTTTTGAAAAAAGAATTAGGACTTACTAGATAATGTCATTGATTATATCAACTACTAGTTAATATCTGGATGGATATCTAAGTATATAATGAATGTGTATTACCCTTTCACACAAAAACGGCTGAACGAATCTTGATAAAATTTAGTACAGACATAGATTAAAGTTTGGAATAGCACAGGCTACTATTTGTCTCTAAATAAGTCCTGGGCCACGAAAATGAGATCGGTATTCCATGCGGGACACCCGCAGGCAATTCAAATATTTATCTTGAAAACTGCCAAGAATGTCAAACAACTGTATTGACATTTCTCGAAACCATTGTGAACCTTGATGTGGAGGACAATATAAAATAAGTATTGTCCATTCCGAATGGAATTGAATGATAAAATATAATTCTATGAGCAGAATAGAGTGCAATACTTCCGCCCTAAACAGATCACACTCTTCTTTATCATATTTATCACTCCACAGATAGGTGGAGAACATAGGACTCCTATTTTTTATTCATTCCTGTAATACCACAGATCTCCGCTCTCCACACATAAGAAGTTGAGTTTCCAGTGCCCAATGGCATATAAAATGAAATATTACACCATACTGCTTTTAAGTTTGATTTATGATATTAACCACTTTACACATTTTATGCTTGGAGACTTAGGAACAACCTTGAAGGTTATAAAGACGGAAGATTCCTAGATACTTCCTTGAAATAGAAATTTAAAAATAATCTGATACCTAGAGACTATAATGGAATAGATGTTTTAAAGAATATTAGCTACCGACATTATTAATTAATTACTTTCTTCTTACTTACATAGACAAATCGGAATAATGTCTATGTTATTTGAAGATATTTGAAATTTAAACTTAACGGGCAATTTAGATTTCAGACACTGAATTTTATTAAACTAATAACATACAACGTCCATTATATCATAGGGATATAAATCACTATCTTATATCGTCCTTATATCTGGACACCATGATACAAATGTTTAGAATTGCCTCTCCGGTATACATTGACTGCTTTCAATGATTTTTGTACCAACAATCAATGTGAACCAAATTAACCACATATTTACAACGATATAGGTATGTTATACAATATCGATACCTACTAGGCAATTCAAACAAATAGATACCACTTTATTTTAAAAGAGTTTTAAGACTTTTCATTTTGGTATTGCATATTTCATTCCTTTGAATATCATTGAGATTACAAAATTAAACTGCCTGGTGCTGTATTATTAAACCGAATCGCTCGGATTGTAAACGCTCTTTTTATCACAACACATTTATATGGTTTGACTCTTTATGTAACACATACATTGCTTTACACAACTTCTTAAAGCCTTATAGTAAGTATTAAAAAATATTCATAATATTTTATTACAGTCTACGGAATTAAATTATATTACCGGATTTTTGAGTATACTCTATTTTAATGCGATATATTTACGCAATATTTCGCAATATTTATATTTGTATTGAAATATAGCCCTGCAAAATATAAAATACTAATTGGTTGGTATGTCCTAGAAAAGTAAAATCGAATTGGAAGGTTTTGAAATATTCTACAATTTTTTTATATATTTATTTAATTCATTAGTTAATTAATAATTTATCATTTATTTGTACCTATATTTCATATTATTCTAAGTCTCCAATTGGTAATCATATACTTTTAAGGATTTGCTTAACATTTTTAACGACTCCTTTAGTCGCACTGTAGCGTAAGTTGTTCTGTCAATATTGAAACGTAACACACACTGCCTTCAAGTCATGGCCTCATACCTAGCTTTGCTAATGCGAAACTAATTCAGTTTAATAACACTTGTCAAACATCGCTTTTTACGTCACTCCTAAATTAAACGACATTTTTGAATACCCACACACATTTCTGTCAAAACAAATAGTCAATGTTCTAAAGTCAGCAATTTAATATTATGCCCTAGGCATGGTTTTTGGCGTCCAAAGCTTAATTAACACTATTCATAAAAGAATTATGTGCATTTTATATTTATGAAATTATGGTTAAAATATACACGTTCCTAAACACCAGTTTCAACTACATGTTAAAACAAGAACCTAAAGATTAACTCATGTTATACGTATAAATATAAGTATAATAAAGTGTCACACAAGATGAATGACTAATCTTTAATTCGATCTTGTCTTTATTTATTTATCATCTGTGAGATACAAGACCACCCTGTTATAGATTAGTTAATCTTATTATCAGTGGATTCAAATATAAGGGACGTGTCAGAGACGATCTAGAATGAGCCGAAGCTAGGCATCTTGTATTACCGTTAGTGCGGTGAGGCGCCAACCACTGGTCGTAGTATACTATACTATACATATTATACATGCTTTCTTAAAAAATACAACAAGAATTACCAAACCAGAATAATCAGATCTACTAAGTATATGTTGAGGTTAGAGATAGTGAGACTTTGCTTTGACAACTTAACTATCAATACATTTCGTTTAGCCGCGTGAACTAACTTAGTACAGTAAAATATAATTTGAAAAATATCAGAGATATAAAAATATATTAATAAATATCAAACGACAGCAAACAGGAAATATATGATTGTGAATGAACTGAACGGCGATAATAAAGAACAAGAAATGGGGAAAATGAAATGTCTGGTGAGAATACACTGGCGCCTCACATAGGAATACATATAAATCGTCATTTTACGTGGGCGGACACTATTGTCGGTCTTTGATAAACGCTAGAGATGACCCTCGCCCTCAGGAAACGTTATCGTGAGAAACTTGGTTTTATAAAGAAATCCATGTTAAAATGTCACAAGAATATTTTTTAATTCCACTGGTTGTTTTGTTAGAATAATGCTGTAAATGTACAAAGTGTGCACTCATCTGATGCACATGTTGTACTGAACAATATTCTATACGAACATTCAGAAATTAAAGCGTGTAATAATTTACTGAAATGGCCCGTGCCCCAGATTGTAACACGTAATGAACTGATGGATGTTATTCGGTGATAGTTTAGGAATTAAATTGTGAATTATGACGCAATCGCTTGAAAGATCAATTATTTTGTGTAATTTATCATTGAAAATATATTAAATGTAGCATTTGAAACGTCTCTATTAATTTCTAAACGAGGGTTTTGAAACATTTTTCATATCCGCGCAGACATCTTGAAATTTACTGTACCTTTATATAAAGCTTCAATCATTTTCGCGTTCGTCGTGGCTTTCACTCATTCGTAATCTCTCATATTACGTAACTCTTCCTGGATTTCTTTAGTCGTTAATCTTTGTCTATCCTGTTTTATATGCCGCATTCTACCAGGAATCTTTATTCGATTGTACATTTGTGTCAACATGTAAGAAATAACCCAATTAAAAATACTATCTGCATTCAATAGATACAGTCGGAGTTGGAGCAACCTACACGCAGGATTCGCAATCATTTTCCACATGCGTTTAGTTCTTAATTCCTTAAGTACCTCCTAAAGGTGCAGTGAGCTTCAACAGCTCCAGAATACCTATAATCCTTCGACAGCCTAAGTCTAATTTAACCCAAATTAACAGAGATTGCGTTAATAAAATAAACTAAATCGATATCTTGTTTCTTTATGACTAAATAAATTAACTCAACTTTATTACATTAATAAGTAGATCTATTCAGTAGCTAAGACTAGAAGTTGTGTAGGGGCATCACTTCATACAATTTTAATTTCGAATTATCCAGGAACTTTTGGAGCCCACTGTACATGTTTTATTAGTTCCACTTCCATGTTCGATTTATGAATATTCTCTTCAATATCATCTATGTTGGTTGGTATCAGTTTATGTCCATGAACTCGAACGGTGAATAAGTGCATATAGCGGCTTTTAAATTAAGATAACAGTTTTATTTACTTCTAATTCATTTCGTGGTGTATTTGCTTATCGCATCCATTTAAGCCTTTTACTCGCTTTCACGTTGCAACATTGCATAGACAAGAGTCCCCCATGATTCTCAATCACGGGTCGTGTTTGAACTTGGCCCGTGTAGTGCGACACTGGGTCAACGAGACGGAGGCTGATATTGCGCGCTGCATTCTTGTATTTAAGTATCTTTCTGTACTGAGACGTGACAATTAATATCTTGCAATAATTGCTTCCCACTGATATGTGGGCGCATCCAGCTGTGTCCTTGCCAACTTATGTTATGCGCCTAGATTATATATCTTGTCGTTGACAAATGTAATTTCCTCAATTATCTACAACGAACGCATAATATTATCTTTATTCTGTAATCTGGACTTGATTGCAGTTACGTTTATTAGGTCTTTAAATTATAACTAATAAATTACAAATAGTTCACTGTTGAAAGTCTGACCTTAATAAATTGACAGTACTAATGGATGACGTACCGGTTTTTGTTGTCATATCTTCGATCAAAACATATCCATCACCAATTACCACCAGGCCGAGTATTGTGATGTGTGAGAGGTATTGCTTCTAATCTCTCTTTACGCATCTTGAATAAATTTGTTTGTTCTTGTTCTTGTAAAATACATGGCCGGTTTATTTTATAAGTAATAATAGTAAAATTGTTCTTTTTTAATCTGTATTCGCATAATTCTCAAATACATCATTTCAAAATTATTGGATTCTATGGTTTGTGCCCTTGCAAATTGCATTATTTAGTGTATATTATGCTTTATTTTGGAACTACCTATGTCATTATTACCATTTTATGAATACCAGATTTTCGTGACTAATGTATGCAAACTCATCCTTCTCTAGTCTTAAAGGTATAACATATTATCGATACTGTCATAGTACCTAATAGTCGTATTACGTTACATCCTCAACCGGGGCTATGATTAACATCTTCCGCGTGCAGGGTCAACGTGCAGGGGTTAGAGACTGAAGATGATGGCAAAGGTATTTGACTAGTCCTAGAAACTTTTGATAGTATATGATTTACGCTAACGGGATTTATTTGAATAACGTTATCATAAAATGACTGTTAATTCCCGGAGCGGTTAAATAGGGTCACACCATCTGTTCCCGTGCATGTCGTATAAGATGACTGAGGGATACGGCTATTCTTCATCAGATATAATTATATCCTGTGTGTAAAGACACCTTTGCGTACCTCTATCTGGATGGCATATTTATTATTTATCATACTCATAATTAATTTATTGATAAAACACAAAGGTATATCGCTAGTAGAGACACTTGTTATAGTGATAAAACTCCTTAAGTTGTTATCGTAATATTTTCACTTATTATTACTTATTGACGTTTTGTTATGACTCGCACTTTGAACAAGATAGGTAGTTCCTTAATTTCAAAATGTGTACAAAAATCGACGTGAAATAGGTGGATTTAACCAAGCTACTAGAGACTATAACAATTCATCCAGATCATCAGATTTTTTTCTGAAAAATCAACAACACCCATTCATACATCCCTGCACTCTCATTTGTTATTCTAATAACAGAGTTGACAGATATCGAATTCCTGAAGGTTCAAGGTACGCAGAAAAAACATCTTGCTTAGAGATTATATACTACCTAATATGAGAAGCGACTGTAGTATCACACAAAACCATGAAATGAGAACAAGACAACAAATAAATAATTTAACACTAACAAGTACGTACTGCAAAGTACAATGATCTAAACACCTAGTCAACCAATTCACTGCAAATGGCCATTATGCAATAAAATCATTTGAATTAATCAATAGAACACAGTGGGTTCTGCCACTACAATCGACTAACGACACACTTCCTTCGGTATTGGCCTGTGAGACCTGTCAGGGGTGGCCACAGTACTTATAGCGTGTTTCAATATTGAACTGTTCAATTATGTAAACAAACCATTTAATAACGATTACTCCACAAACACCATTTACTAGTAATGTTAACCTTATTCAACATTGAACTCAACGAACCTGGTGTATTCTTTTCACCAACTTTTCCAAAAATATGAACAGTATCTAGTGGTAAAAAATTCATAGTCCTGGTGACAAAAGGTAACGAGTTCTCAATAAAAATACAACGATAACATTTAATTGACATAAATCGTACAAATCAGATTTTAACGGCTCGGAACAAATAGAACTCCCATTTTAAACATTTTAGGGAACAAATTGAAGTATAACTAAAGTGGCTGACATGCCCACCACTCAATTGATTTACAACAGTCAGATTGTGCTCCAGGTTCAAATAAAAATGTAGACGCAGAGCAGACTATAATCATCAACTAGGCAAGAACTACGAGTTGGTGAGTGAAATACACTAAATACGTACGTTCGTGAGAGAATAAAAAACCTTATCGGTGATCAGTCTCAAAATAAATTCACGTCAATAAGTCGAACACAGGTAGTTCAAGCGAAAGTTCGAAAAAAAATTTCAGGATTGCAGACACAAATGTTTAACATGTGCGTGTGTGTGTGTGTGTGTGTGTGTGTGTGTGTGTGTGTGCGTTGCGGATTCTTTATGCATCAAAGAAAAGACGAGATTTCGCCTTCTATTGCTTGGTCCAGCTTTTATGGGACTTTTAAGAGAAGTAACATATGGGTTTATGGATTTCCACTGAAACATTTAAAGTTAAACCAACCTCATGCAAGCCGGTGCAAGCTGATTGACGGATAAGACTTTAGCGCAAGCTCTCCTCTCAAGGTTTGTAAATCGAATGGCAGTTATCTGAAGGTTGATTTAAGCTCGAAGGTTTAAATGAAACCCCATAAACCATTTATAAACATAACCTTCTTAAAATTCATAGAGATATAGAGCGAAGTCAACCTAAGTATCAACATTTGGAATTTTTTGTCAATATTATTATATCATTATTGACTATTCCATAAACGAATGTCGAAGATGTTTGTTTTTCTAATAATCCTAAATGGTTATTCAGAAGTTGTGGTCATCAAATACTTGTTGATATTACCATTTGATTACGCAATTGAGTAAAATTATATAAAAACTTCGTTCGATAGGTGCGCTACTTGTTAATCGAATCATATTCATAATCAAGTTATGGTCGTTTGGTTTATATCATGTCTATTTAAGTGATGAGTTTCACTTATTTCTGATACTTATAATGAGATGGTAGCTCATTTTGATAAATAATATGAATCTACTGAAAAGTTGTTGTGTACTTCATTGAAATGAATTGGTAAATGCTGTTATTAACAATTCATGTTATTTACTATTTACTATTTTAAGTAATCGTATATATGTTATATACCTATATATCTACAAATTTTAAAAGTTACATTTTTTTAGTTAAGCTATGTTTTTCAGTATGTCCTGCAACCTTGATATAAAAAACAATTGAAATTACTTATTCTAGCATTATACCTACATTGTTAATTAGGAGACCACCTCATTTGTAACTATAAACAATAGGGGAAATTCCCGAGGGAATTACTAACATCAGGGTAATTACCCATAATAAACTAAAAGTTGACGCAATAAAGTCTATTAATAATATATGAAATGATAAAAGTCCATGGCGAATTCAGCAATGTATATAGAGATAACATGCTTCAAAATAAACAAGGTAACCAAAGACTATAAAATTTGCGTAAGAAATTAAAATTCCCATTGTTACACATATTGTACATACGTAAACATGAGGCATAGCATAAATACATATCTTACGTAACATTGTTATTTTATTCACTGTGATGATGACGATCTTTTTTTTCGTGGGCGTGTATTCCCCAATGTTACTGTATGAAATTTATTGTTTATACATCACTAAACCGGACTACCCACCGAACTACTGCGACACATTGGTAGCAATAGTTCAATGCTGTTTGACCACCGGACTACTGCGACTTTTAAGTTGGAGTAGTCCGGTCAACCGAACTACTGCGACTAGAGGTCCCTATTTCCTATGTATACTTAAATCTTTAAAACTAAGCAACGGATTTTGATGCGGTCTCTTTAATAGATAGTGATTGAAGAGAAAGGTTTATATATATATATAACATCCTGCTGCAACCAACTGCTGCAGCAGAAGTGCAAAATGTTGCAAAAATAGAATGACACAGATGAAGTGCGCGGGTCAGCTAGTACCTTATTTAATAATATATTATATCCAATAGGATATGTAGATGTAGATGATATACAGGTACATGGTATACGGAGACTTCATCTTTAACTACGATCCTGGCTTACGCCCTTTCTACTACTTTCATATTTATTTTCATACATGCTCGCCAATAGGCGTATAGCACATAGGCATATTACATATGCGTCAATCTACTTTTATCTATCCTCTTCACGTATACGAGCCATTTAAACATTCCTTGCTAAGAACGTTTACTTATTGTATATTTTATTAAATTCCATAACGCTGGTCATTTTTTGAGCTATCCATCATGTTTTGTACAAAATACAATAGTTGTTATAATTGACCTGTCAAAATTCATAACATTTTTTTTTTTTTATAGCACGTCAATTGGCATCCACCTCGCCTGATGTTAAGCTGAAGACAAAGTCTCATAAAAGAGGGTCACCATTGCAAACACATACAGTGTTACAATGGTGGCGATCAGCTTGACGGCCTCATCAGATATTGTAAAAATTGACATTGAAATAAAAGTGAAGTCATAACATAACAAAATTCTAAGAAATATCACCTGGATTGTACGAAATTATATTTTCCAAACATGTGCGAAATTGCACTGACTGGCAAGAACCATGCTAACAAATCGCTAACTATGTTTACAAAATGTATCACGTACACTTTACAAGTAATATTCTGTAAACACAACTGTGTAAACTAAATACTTTGATAGAGCTGTAACTCTATACTCTCTTAATTGGATCATTACCATAAAGAAATCGCGTATAATACTTTTTAAATAATTGCAATGGAAATTTAAGTGATGCACGACCTCAATATGTAGGTATTGCATGGAATGTATCAAGTGGTATAACAAGCAGCTCCAAATATTATAATCTCGTTCCTTAATCTCACGTGCCACAATAATTTCTAACGTATAGGCACATACAAAGATACGGTTTTATGATGTCTTGCAAATACGAATCGGTGCCAACTCTCAATGCACACACGGTACATGTTCAATTGTGTAATTATGTACAGATTGTTTGTACGCTTATTTTTAAAAGTAAATATTGGTGTGCATTGTGCAATGTGTTTGTAGATATATTTACTCCTAAAATGCAATGTATGATACAAGCATACATTTTAAGTTATAGATATAACAATATGCTGCTTCAAATTTCGCTTAGACATTTGCTTCAAATTGCGACATCCATACAGATTTTTGTCACGAACTGCATATTATTATGGTTAGTTAACTTGCATATTTTTACATTGTGCATTCTGCATAAATTAAGGCTGTAGAGAAACACAATTTCTTGTTGCATCATAGTAAATACATATATCATCTGAAGGTATCAATTAAATAATAGTTTCTAAATAAATAATAAATCTTTTCTACTGCCCATAGCGTACTACGAACCACGCCTAACCAACTTTAATTTGAACTCTTAGGTACCTTGAAATAATATATGTAGATTGTGAACAATACCGAGATTATTCCTGAATAAAATAAAAAAAAACTTATCAGTAATAGGTTTAGTAAATACATAAACAAATGCACCTGTCGGTTTCTCAGCTGATCAGGTCAATTGATCCAATGAGGAAGCACATGCACTGCCAAGGACACGCTATTTCCTTGTCTAATTAATGTTCAAACAATAGGTAAATGTCAATGATTTTTGGACGTGTCGTGTATGCGCTCGCGCACTGGCTCTGTATCTCAGGCGACACGCGCTCTCCGTAACGAACAATCAGTAACTGAACGTTTGGTTGAGCCGGACCAGTTATTATGCGCCCACTGATGCCATCAATAACTTCTCAAACACGTGGGTCCAGCTATGCCGGTTGACGCGACTCATATCACACATGCACGGTGACGATGCTTATCGGTGCATCGTATGTAAAAAGCTCATGATTCATCAGAATTAGGTTTCGCTCGTGACATCATCATGCTGTGTGGATAATGTAAACAATATCGCCACTCGAAGAGCTGCTTCAGCAGACTCATGTTATTTACCGGCAAACTATGTACCTACCTCCTTGAAGTTTGATACATACACAATGAAATTATCTTACTGTAAATATTTGTCTTTATCATGCCATGTGTGAAAATTACTTAGAAGCGAAAATTCCAAAGATGCTTCTGCGGATTATCTTCGCGGTTTACGCATTCAAGTGGCAGAGTTCGAGAGAATTATATAAGGTTACACACATTCATAGTATGAACGTTTTATTCCATAATTTTAATGTAGGATATAAACTACTTTTTTATGCTTATTTATTCCTTTTTCTCCTTTTGTTTGCTATTAAATTAAAAACGGTGATAACCACGCTTTCTCACTTATCATCGACATTTCACGCCAGGCTTTCGAGTTTGATTTTCTGTCAACGACGACTGACTGTTCAAAGTTCATGTGCGTATAGAAGCTATTTAAATGAATAACAGCGTGAGGCAACATGCATGCCTGAGAGTTCTTCAGCGTGTTCTCGAACATTGGTACTAAGCCATCCATACTACAGGTGGACTACGTGCTATGTTTGACTCAAGTGGAGGTCCGTGCTCAGTATTTAGGTAGTTATTAAACAGGGCTAATATGTATACAGTGAGTTGGGTTCAACGCTTAGTGTGAGGACACTGACCTCCAAAATCACAATAATTTTGTAGAGTATCACTACCACGTCTACAGTGACTAATATTCGTGACCCGGTGTCACGAAAAGCAGTGACATTACCACTGACCTATGTTTTAATGGTCCCCTAAAGCATAGAAGAGATTGATTTTTGTATAGGTCAACCATATATACAACGACCTATGACATAGCTATATCTGTAGGTAGGTACTAGGTATTATAAATATTATTATAGGCGTGTCTGTACAGTGCTGATATTAAAAAAAATGGATTATGATACTAACGATATTGAAAACAACAATATTTTTTTAGAATTCTTGTTTGTGTTTGTGATTAGAAAACTGTTTGATAAAACAACACGATTTGAATATTGATGCTTTTATAGAGAGGTATTTTCACATTCAAAATCTTACAATTGTTTTATCGCTATTGGTTGAGTAAAAAGTTGTGAAAACTGACGACCACGCGGGTAGACCCACGGGCATCAGTTATACTATATAATCTAATCGATTAGGGTGAAGTAGGAAGAAAAGTTTTACCATTCGAAGCGTAGAAAGTGGTCTCGTTGCAAAGTGTTCTCTTAAATTGTCATAATAGCTCGTGTGTATCCTTATTGATAACACTGACACAAATTGTCGCGATAAAGACACTTAGGACCTACTAGTCTATATTCTTATATCTGTCTTACGTTTTACCTTGCGTCTGTATTGTGTTCAATAATTTAAAGAAAATCTATTTAAAGAAAATACTTAGAAAAAATAATACGTAGTAGGTAGTTTAGGTACTATTATTTAATCTGTGCCCTGAGTAATAACGGTTATATCGGCATTGAACTGACTAAAACCATCACAATATTGAGATAGGCGATAGGTTAGCGATTCGCTTCAATTTGTACCTAATAATTGCCAGTTGACAGTGACGATGCTTTTTGCTTGTTTTGACGTTTATAAGCCCAAAAAACCCACGGATCCTTTCTGTTGTCGAAATCATAACTGGCAGATATTTGTTTAAGTTCACAATTTTTTGCCAAAAGTGTTTCCCAGTATCAGATGCCAAAGTATCGTTCACAAATTTTTCATTTGGCAATACAATTTTTCACAATTCTACAGTCAGCAATTTATTGTTTAACAAATAATTCAATTATATCAAGTATTAGGTAGTCAAATATGGTTTGGCATAACATGCTCTTCCTAAAATATGACATTATATATGATAATATATTATGATAATGTATTTTATATCTAATATATAAAATTCTCGTGTCACAGTTTTCGTTGCCATACTCCTCCGAAACGGCTTGATCGATTCTCATGAAATTTTGTGAGCATATTGAGTAGATCTGAGAATCGGTCAACATCTATTTTTCATACCCCTAAATGCTCATGGAGCAGCGGGAACGGGATCAGAAGTCCACGCGGGTGGAGCCGCGGGCAACAGCTAGTTATCTATAATTAATATTAATCAGACATGCTTTTCATGTTTTTGCAATTTCTACAAACAATTTCTAAAATTAACCGATCAGATTGAAGGTCTATGGGGGGGGGGGGGGGGCATGTTCAGCAGTGGACGTCCTTTAACTGTAATGACGGTGATAATGATGAATAAAATTAAGCCTCTTTGGCGTTGCGGTAGTGAACGCGACGCAGGTGGTGCGGGTTCGATCCTCGCTCAGTGCAAATATTTGTATGCATGAATATAGCTATTCGCACTAGTCTTGTCGTGCCTCGGATAGTAAGTTAAGCCGTCGCTCGGTCCACAAAAAAAAAGATTCACACTGAAGACATCTATTCGATATTATTGTTTTTAGATCACGTATGAAAACAGTAGTTCATCTAACAAACTTAGATCAATTTATTTGTCGCTAAGAATAACGTCTCCTAAGAAGTTACATTAATTCTATCAAATTATGATCAAAGTACTAGCATATTTATGATGTGTCACGAGTGACCTCCACTACGAGATTTATGCAGACGTTCATACAGATCTATTAAGTTAGAACTAACAATCTCTAAAGCATCCAAAAGTGCACAATTTTAAAAATGAATTTTATGGAATCTGATTTTTCCTTAAAAATCAACGCCATACACCATTCCATTTAGACTTCAATATCTAACTACCATTTAGTGTTAAATGTTTGAACATCTTATAGTGATATAAGTATAACATCTAAATATCTCAATCGAATAATTATTAATACCGAGTATAATATAAATGAGCTATAATTGTTTAACTACTAAGACATCCTTTAGGGTTGACCGACTGACTTAAAGGGGTTTAAGGCAGTCGGTCAACCCTATATATATAGGTATCTTACCTGATAGGTAATGTTTTGTAATGATGAAATTGTGTTACAGTGTGGTTCATTGCAATTATGCAATTATAATTAATTGCAATTAATTAATGATTTAGATAGACACTCCTTTAACATCTTTATAAATGTGTATGCCGCCATATACGGTAACACAGGTAGCGATCTTGTCTGTTCATTCTGTAAAAGATTTATTTCTCGGTATTTCTTTGACAGCACTTAATAAAGTAGGTACTGTACCTAGAACCATTAAGGGCCATAATTCATTGGGTAAAATAAAACTGTCCACGCTGTATTTTTCACAGGTTCATCTTACGTTCGTATGCTTAACTTCAATTTTCTATACTAACATACCTACGTTTATTTATTGCCGATTAGCAATTATAATATAGTATTACATTGTATGCACATTCTTAAACAAAATCAAACGTTTGCATAACCAGTGGTGAATATTTTGTCAGACATATTAAACAAATGCGTTAGGATAGAGAACGGAAATAACTTGTACAAGTGGTAGAAAACGTAATAATTAATATTCTTTTAACTCGTACCTTTTAAAGCAAATATGCAGGCAAATAAAAACTTGACATAACGGTTTTAAGGAACCCAACAATTACAGCAGCAACCTTCAAGAAGTGATGTCGTTCATCAGTTTTGAAGGAACTGTATAGATAAAGGTAACCTCATTTAATACACGAATACTCAGTGAAACTATAAAAGGAAAGGTATTTTATTTTATGGTTTCAAGCTTTTTACGTGTACAAAAGTTACTTCAGATTTTCTTCAACAATATTTTATAAGGCCACACCAGGCGTATGCCTACTCCCCAGTTTCAATCTTGGATTACTTAGAAGGATTTCCACAAAAGACTTTATTCGCGTTTTTATAACGAAAAGTTTGCTGTATCGAACGGAAGTCTTCAGTGAGATAAGTTATCGGTTCGGAGCTAAGGTTTTTATAATATATAACAGAAACCTTACTCAGAACAGATTCTCTCGGAGTTTTTGAATTGAGTTAATAATCTCATTTCGAAACCTCGACACGATTCCAAGTTTAGAATTTGAAAGCAAATGATAATTTTCACAACGTATGTTACATTCGTAAATGAGTTAGAGTTTTATATTAACATCAAAATTGAATAATCTATGGAATCCTCAGCGGGAATCAACCTTATCTGTAAAACTTTTCTCATCTGAATACGTAATATTAAATTAAAATTAAAGTAAAAGTGCAATGTGTTTGGAGCGGACCTGAAAAACATTACTCAGTACTAATACTGGTAAAACGGAGTTACCTGAAAGCGGGAAATGGTGACTGTGACTGTGGTGCACCACTGCAGTCGATGGACCGCCTCCTGTCGTGCCCACTTTGCCCTCGCACCTGGGGCCTTACTCCGAAAAACGAAAAGAATCGTATCCGTTGACGTTTCGGTCATTTAGCTACTCCGAAAGTGTTTCGTTTCGGATTTCGGATCCGTCTTCGATCGTTTGACATTGAGGTTATCGATCGTTGTCAGTGCACCTACTCCCAAAATGCATTTGACGTTTTCGTTGTCGTTGTTTGACACGTAATCTTGCGGATTATTACTTGAAATTCAACGACAGCTATATAGCTTTCGTAAGACTTTCGGATTTGAATTTTTGTCTACGAAAATGGCGAGATTTTTATTGTTGGACGAAATAATGAAGGAAGAAGCGACTGAGCGAAGCCAAAATCGTATCCGGCTTCTGAAAAAATGTTTTGTCTCTAACTATAGATTGACAATGACGAGGGAGTCCACTACACACATACGTACGTATGATACGGACGTATGTGTGTAGTTACAAACTTGAAATTGTCAAACTGTCGAAGTACGTATTAAAAACATAAAACAATACCTACTATGGCACAAGGGTTTTTAAGATCGTTCACATTAAATATATGTAAGTCCTTGAAAAATGATATTTTAATGATGTAACAGTACTTTTGTAACAATAATCTCATATATTTTTTAATTTGACGCTCTTTTCATAAGAACACAACTATATTTTTAGATTTTTCATTTGTTAACGGTTTTTAGATGTTTATAATATATTGGACCACACTTTTTATCTAGATTCGATGGTTTGTCTATGATTCCGAAAACGGCGATATCCGTCTGTCGTCACCGAAAGGTTTTCGGAGTAACTTCAATGGTCCGTGTTCGGCGACCGTTCGTTCCGATCCGAAACGTTCATGTTCGATTTTCGGAGTAAAGCCCCTGCACAGTCGCCGAACTGAATGAAGCGACAGAAGGTGCAGTTAGTGTCGCCGAGTTTTGGGCTGGGCGTATCTAACTTTGATTTTTATTGTTGCCACTGACACGAAGAAGAAAAGAAGTACTAACACTAGGCATTAGACTATACATAAGGCGAAGGATCAGTCTTTTTAGTCGGTTCGAGTCCGACATAACCTCTCTCATCAAATCCCAAGAGATTGGCATCTGTGGAGAGTAAAAAATGAAAAAGGGTGTTATGGAGCACATTAGATGTCTATGTGTAGCCGTACAGTAAATGAATGTTTGGGCATGGGCGATCTGCTATTCAAAAGTAAAATAAATATATTTTACTGTACATCGGTTACATCACCTACTGAAATTGCAGCAATGCTTCTGTAAAAGTTATTCCCTAAAAGATAAGTCTACGTTTACTGTTAACCGGTTCCCGGGCTTCTTGAATATTCCTGTTATACACATTTAAGTCATCATTCCATTCACATGTGCTTTTTGGTACACATACGACAATATTATCATTATTATTTAAACCAGTTTTACATTTCATGTAGCTTAATTTTCTATAGTTTCACCTGTCTGTCATTAAAATGTTCACACGTTTACTGCCAGATTATTTCTTTATTTGGTCTTTTACGGCAGCTACTGCCTTTTCCCAATCGCATGAGGAAACCCATCTCTAAAGACTCATCTAACTAAAAATTATTATAGATACATAATATGCGATATTTGCGAATCTACGTGTATTACGTAGTAGCTAAGTGATAATGATCACATACCTACCTATACACATTAAGTACTTGCAGTTTATCAAAGAGCTCAAATCAATTTCCTTGATGCATGTGACACGCTTCTTTGTAGACACTTCTCTAATCAAAGTAGGTCGAGACGAGTTGCGACAATATTTCCGTCTCCTTTTGTGCTTAATGGGTCCTTGTTAATGGGAACAAAATAAATTAAGAGAAAACCGCAAAGAAATGACAAAAACAAATTACAGTAGATATACACTTTTATTTTATGGCAGTGTTTCTAATGGTAGGCAGCTGTGACCAGTTTGGTCTTCGTTAAAATGTGTTCATATTTTTTTAACATATTCAGTTTTTATTTTTTAGTTCTTCTTTATTATTACTCATTAGTCCTTTGTTTTAAATCAAGTGTGCCAATTTTCCCATCCAACGGACGTTTGGAAGTACTACAATATCCAATTCAAACTTTCCTTATTATTTATATATAATACTAGCTTTTGCCCGCGACTTCGTTCGCGTGGAATAGTGACTTCCAGCAGATTTTTGGTTTTACCCACATAGTTCCCGATCTCGCGGGATCACTTCAAAAATGAAATGTGGAAACTTACCTCCAGAACAGCACATACCCGGAGTTTCCTCTTTCCATTTTAGTGCCATACAATATGTGCACTTTTTAGCCATCCGTCCTAAGAGCACTAATCGATTAAAGGGTCGTAATCAAAAGCAGCATCATGAAATACCTCCCACGTATTACGTGTAAATATATTTTGTCTTTGTGCTTGCCGTGCAGCTAATAGAACACGTAGTCTATGAGATTCTTCATGTGACTCTGCAGAAATCAGAGACGCATGACGTCAAGCATCCAAAAGCCGACGTACTCGAGTTTGATCTACAGTTTCGGAAGCTCTTTGAGTTGCATGACGCCCAGCATCTAAGAGCCAGCGCTCCTGAGCCATCTCTTCTGTCTCAGCAGCTCTTTGAGTTGCATGACGCCCAGCATCTAAGAGCCGGCGCTCCTGAGCCATCTCGTCGGTCTCAGCAGCTCTTTGAGTTGCATGACGCCCAGCATCTAAGAGCCGGCGCTCCTGAGCCATCTCTTCTGTCTCAGCAGCTCTTTGAGTTGCATGACGCCCAGCATCTAAGAGCCGGCGCTCCTGAGCCATCTCTTCTGTCTCAGCAGCTCTTTGAGCTGCATGACGCCCAGCATCTAAGAGTTGGCGCTCCTGAGCCATCTCTTCTGTCTCAGCAGCTCTTTGAGTTGCATGACGCCCAGCATCTAAGAGTCAGCGCTCCTGAACCATCTCTTCTGTCTCAGCAGCTCTTTGAATTGCATGACGCCCAGCATCTAAGAGTCGGCGCTCCTGAGCCATCTCTTCTGTCTCAGCAGCTCTTTGAGTTGCATGACGGCCGGCATCTAAGAGCCGTCGCTCCTGCCTCGTCTCTTCTGTCTCAGCAGCTCTTTGAGCAGCGTGACGTTCGGTGTCTAAGAGCCGGCGCTCCCGAGCCATCTCTTCGGTTTCAGCAGCTCTTTGAGTAGCGTGACGCAGACGAAGTCGCACGGGTCAGCTAGTTTGTAATAAAAACTATCCTATGTCCTTTCTCAAGTTCCAAACTATGTCTGTACCAAATTTCACACAAATCGGTTCAGTAGTTTAGGCGTGAAGCAAAGACAGACAGACAGACAGACAGACAGAGTTACTTTCGCATTTATAATATTAGTTTGGATTTGGATATAATATTAACAAGCGCACAAACAGTCATCAATCAATTACCTATCGCAGTCCACTGCTGGGCATAGTTTTCTGGGTCTAGTTCATAATATCGAAAGTCACTACATCGATGGTCGCTACATCGAAGACGTTCCATCGACGGGTCAATGTATCGATAGTACTTCAAATCGATGGTACGCTACATCGACAGCACCCCAAATCGATGGTACACTACATCGTCAGTACACTAAAACGACGGTACGCTACATCGACCGTACAGCAAATCGATAGTATGCTACGTCGACTAATAAAACACAGAATTTTTATAAGGTTATAATCACAATTTGTTAAATCTGTTTTTGAATTTTCAAAAACAATTTTACAAACTCATGAAGGTAGTATGAAAAATCTTGTGTAAGGCAAAAGGTACAATAAAATTACTTTGTATGTATGAACTACCTACATTAAACGATAATTATTATGACTCAATAATATTTATGCAGAAATAATTAAGTAGTTATAAATGCGAATGAAGGATAGAAGGAAAATATCATTAGTTTAAATTATAATTAGAGAATTAATTAAGATGCATGCCTTTGTTCGAGTCTTTGCAGACTAGTGGTGCCATCTATCGTTGGACAGGTTACATCAAAATCAAGCAATTTACAGATTTAACAAATTGTGATTATAACCTTATAAAAATTCTGTGTTTTATTAGTCGACGTAGCATACTATCGATTTGCTGTACGGTCGATGTAGCGTACCGTCGTTTTAGTGTACTGACGATGTAGTGTACCATCGATTTGGGGTGCTGTCGATGTAGCGTACCATCGATTTGAAGTACTATCGATACATTGACCCGTCGATGGAACGTCTTCGATGTAGCGACCATCGATGTAGTGACTTTCGATATTATGAACTAGACCCTAGTTTTCTCCCAATGTTGGGACGCTTTGGCCCACAGTTTTCACGGTTTCCAAACAGGTTAGTTCGACAAGGTTCTATTTCTAGTTTTCCTTCACTCGCAGTGATACCTGTGTAATCAGCTGCTTCCATCCATGAAAGCAACTGCAGTCAATAAGAAAGAAGAGAGAATATATGAAAAAGAAAACAGATAAGTGGGAGAACGAACCCTGAGCTCTAAAGTGTGCTTGGGTTGAGATGAAGGGCTGTTGTTTAAAAGAATTGCGTTATAAATTTGTCAAAAGCTAAAATTATCCATGACGCAAGATAGCAGGTGCAAGCACATATTGATTACCGTCATCATGCGTATTTTAATAGTACCCTTTCGCTTTATTTAATTTTCATAGTTTTACATAAACTGATATTATTATGAATCGTTAATATTTGAAATCGGGTATTATGATTCAATAATTTATGCGGCAAATCTATTTTTTATGAATTTATTACAGCACCATCAAAGTTATAACCTTGCAAATGCAGTAAACTAAAAACGGTTTGACGCTCTGCGATGTTTAAAACTCGATTTTGATTTGATTGCTCTACCAACTGTCAAGTTACTAAGTTTCAATTTAATAACGTAAACTTTATTCAGACCTACGTCGAATATTTCGTATAAAGTTTAGTTTTCGAATACCGGTATAAAAATTTATTTAAATTTAAAATAAAAATGTACAAGAAATTGTTAATAAATACCAGTTACGTGTCAATAAGAACTCTGACGTTCGCTTTTTAAGTTTATTGTATTCCTTTTTTTATAATTATTAGGTGTAATGTAGCTACATTACACCTAATAATTATAAAAAATACACAATATAAATACATATACTTTATAAATACATATATATTTCTCATAAACTAAGGAAAACCAATAAGTACAACTTTAATGTGCTTTTATGAAGCAACATATATTATACAATATTAAACTCTATCGATTGATGCATTGAAGTTTGATAATTCCTTCATAATTGCTAAAACTGATACGTATAATCTAAATATCTATCATCATATTGACAATTATATATAAACAAACCTTCCGAACCGGAATATTATGATCTCATTCAAAGCCACTATGTACCAAGATAATAAAAATACCCCACTAATTCAATAAGACTGGCGCCGTGTGTGTTTTTGCCTAGTTATCACCTGTAGCACCTATTTACAGTCCACACAAAAAGAGTAAGCTGCAATGAAGTAATAATGATCACAGACGTAATACCAAGCGATTAACACATTCCTCACCTTGAATGAGGTTATCAATGAGAACAAGATCAAAAACAATACCATGAATTCAATGACCATTCTGAAAACGATGAACTCAACAAAATTCTTTACTTTGTTACTAACTGCTAACGTAACGAACACAATTAATATTGCAAGCAATATATTTTAATGATGATAATGCTTTTCAATAGGTTCACGGACTTTGAACTTTATAATAAACAAATATTTTCAATTAACTCTAATCCGTTTCGGTCACGACTAAATTGATTTTGAAAACGTGACCCGATTGATTCTGGTCAAGCCATTACCGAGTTTAAAGCAGGTGTTAGATGACATACGCGGGCATTCAATTTCGTTGATGTAGTATCGATCACATAGAATTGATTTATGATCGCATTCATAACAGGCGGCAATATAATATAAACTTCAAAGGCAGTAATTACAGTGATAAATGACAATTGTGTTGTCGTCTGAGGACAATAAATACTATATCGAAGCTCGTGCGATATTATTTCCCGCAAGTATTGATCATTAACAACTATTGTCAGCGGCTCTGTACTGATATTTGAATTGAATTGCTTCTGCGGCTCCCACAGTGTTATCGGTCTGATTGATCAGCCGATAACTCTTAATATAAAATGATGGCGGTTAAATAATTGTCATTCAACGGTGGCGCCATGAAATCCTATAAGGTACTGAGATTTACTAAAACATGCTTTGTAGCAATAGAATATTCCGTCACCGCTAAAGTGCATTTATCACAGCTTTATCTTCACTATCATTGCACAAATATTTACTTCTAAAAATTACTCATCGACTTATAGTGTACTTAACCATATTTGCATAATTATAAACTACAACACTTAGTAAGGGCCAACGCAAATAAACGCAACGGAAATGTAATCAAAGTGTAATGTTAAATCCCTAAACTATGCGACTTCGTCATGAGTCTGGGACGCTCCATAAATAGTATTATACGAATTCTTTATGTAGATGAAGATGTGCGTCATCGATACAAAGAAGGAAGTGTGTGTTGTTGAAGCGAACAGTCAAACACTCAACGGTAGCCGCCCACGGCGACGCCTTCGGCCCAACGCACGCGGTCCGCCACGGTCTACGATATTATACTAAACAGTGATTGACACCGCATTAATAGTAATTCGAGATGAAATGCAGACCACTAGTAAAAGTGATGTGGACTATAGATAAACATGGAATGTAAAACAATTATAACTTGAATTATAGGCACGTGAAATTACTTGAACGTTGATAGAGAGCGTTTGTGGAAACGACATCTATTATAGTTAATAGAACTTTCTTAGAACGTAGCTGGTTCCCTGAATACTAGCCAACGTTGACACGCATAACTATAGGTGTTCGATAATATGTGTTAGGTGTGGTTTAAGGGAACCAGTAGGTATTAGCGCCAGAGTTTTGTCTGAAAATCTGCAGATGACCTCATATCGGCACCGGAATGCAAGTGACGTTGGCTTGTACCATGAAAATATTGGGCTGGTTTCACACACTAATACATTTTATATAATACTAGCTGTTAGCCGCGAACCATCCTCGTGGACATTTTATCCTATTCTGGTTGTTCCATAAAAACGTTCTTTAGCGTTCAAACAATAAACAAAATTTTTTTTTAATTACTCGAATTGGTTCAACTGTCTTCAAACATATGCGCTTAGAAACATAATTAACGGTTCATTTCATTTATATAGAAGATAGATGTCATAATAATAACTTATGCAACATCCTTATTTGTTATCCAACCCAACAACGCACAAGCGGACTAGTAACAAATAAGTACCTACGTAGGAAACCGCAACTTGGTCTCTAGTAACAACTTGCAATTCCCATTTCAGGTAGAACCACCTCAATTGTGAAATATTATACTACTAGGTGTTGCCCGTAGCTTGACCCCCTGAAATACTAATTCCATCACCACAACTCAGAGAAACTTATTTCCGGGAAGAACAGTGACCCATTCGATTCATTCGGCTATTTAAGCGTATCTTTTATGCTTGACTGAATGGATTACAACGGATTCCAATGAAATTCGACGAATTAGCAAACATCCACACACATATTCTTTTTTCCTTACAAACTTTTACATTGTACTGTATTTATGAGGATATTTGGAAATCCGATCCAACCTTCTAAACGTCAATGCTATTAACCTTATAACCCACCTTTAGTAGTGAAATGAAAATAGAAATATTTTCCTCAAATTGGCTAAAGCCGGCTTTAGGTGTAATCCTAGATTTTTCCGGAAACTAACTACCGATAACGACTGACACATACCAACATTGATCTGGGTAAACATAAGGGTCGAACCGCTCTGGCCTAGTTATAACTGATGACGATATACCTATTTATATTCCTGTACAAACAAATCCTTATACGGCGGTTTAAGCCATCGGATGTCATACTACACTCCTTAGCAAAGGTTTCGTGAATCTAAAAAAATATCGAATATAAAAGTTCCAATGATTCCACATAATAAGGGTGGACATATGCATACAACATATTCAGTATGTGAAAGCGCTGGTTTATGACTACATTTCTAAAATACGAAAGGCAGGACAGTGACTATATCAACCAATACCTAACCTTTTGGTTCGCTGTAGATAATGATGATTACTTTCACCGTAATAGCGTCAAAGGATTAACTAGTGCGATATGATCTAACATTCTAATCCAACACGATGACAATACACAGGTGATCGTTCCGTGCCTCCAAGCTATTAAGATTCTTATCGTTTCCATAAAATTAACTGATGGTTATGGAATGCTAACAGCATTGACGTTGCATATCATTTACTCATAACAAACCCATAATTACATTTATAGCTTGCCCAATACTTCGCCTATAAATAGAACTTTGTTTTCGTGTGCACAAAACACAGCGATTTCCTAAAATCCATTTATACCTACAGTTTGGGAAAACAGTGAAATATAAACACAGGTTATAAATGAGTTTCATGCCAGACATTATACAATCTGTATGTTAAAACAAAACTCACACAGAATAAGTCCATTTTAATGATTCAATAAAGGCCCAATTATGTAACTTGCGAAATTAAACATCCAAATGTTCAAAGTTTCAACCCCGTTGAGAACCTTTGGGTTCCAAACACAGTCGCGCTTTTCTGGCATCACTAACGTGAACCAGTTCAAACACAAACATTATGTTTAGAGTAATTTATATAGAGAACCCTACACAGGGAGAAAATTTTTGATCAACAATAGAGGGAAAGTACTCTAAATACTGGAGACACCTAATTTCGGTCAAAGAAACATACCCTTACACATACTTAATTGTATTTAAAGATTTGCGAAAAATCACTTACCACACCTGGTAATAGATCCGACTTAAATCCAAAAAATATCATATTATATCAGTTTCTTCACATGACATATACTTTTGGAAGACAATAAACCCTCCTGGCTTCTTGAAATACTAGAAATGAAAATAAGCTGCACGTTAAACGCCTCCACCAAGTCAACAGACTATTGCTAATTACAACATGATTTGGCGAAGTGATGATAGTGGGAGATTTGTGTGCTGGCAGAGAAGGAATAACACCACCAGATCTCATCCGAAGGATATAGAGAAGTGACTAATAGAAAAATACGCAGATGATATTCCTGAGAGGATAGACAAGGAAAAGTCGAAATATACACCTGTACCACCTATCTGGCCTATGTGGAAACAGTAGGCCAATTACTTCCAACATTAGGAGAGACCTATGTCCAACAGTGAACTGTGATAGGCTAATTGATTGATTGAGAAGCCTTGAATACGTGTTCTGGTCCATTATAAAGATTTAAGTTTAATTTATTTATTTAAGTTCAGCTCTATCAATTTAATATGCAGATTAAATCATCTTGTTATGTAGATCCTTCAGAATATATATCACAGCGAAAATTTTAATAAACGCTTGTCCAAATGGACGAGTCACCGCATCGCATATAAAGGTTAAAGGTGGCAGTAAATTTTCGTTCAAGCAGTTGCTTTAGTGCTGTAAGTTCGAGCACAATGATCACGATAATGACGTAACGCCCGGTATTATTGTCGTAGGTCACGGCGCCCAAGTTCCCTGTGGTGATCAAGATAGGACACGCGCACAGCGGCGTCGCAAAGGTGAAAGTGGACTCCTTGGCTGACTTCCAGGTAACGACGCCCCTCACGATTTTCGGTTAACCTTATTATATAACACACAATACATTGTCATATTACTTTACTTTGGGTTTACTAAAGATAAGTAGTAGCCTTCAGAAACATTTATATTAAATTTTGTTTCTGTTTTAGGATATAGCTGGAGTTGTAGCAATGATTGGCACATACTGTACGGTAGAACCATACATTGATGCGAAATACGACATCCACATACAAAAGATTGGCACCAACTATAAAGCTTTTATGTAAGTATTATTTAAACTTGTTTTATTATGCATCAGTCTGACGCCTACGACAAAGATGAAAGTATTGTACAAAACTGTTACAAACAAAATTCTGACTGCAGGCGTCTTTGATGAAAATAAACAACTGCGTAGAGACATAACCTCTTTGCCAGTTTTTATATATCACGGCGAGTGTTCTAATGAACTGTTCCAATTTGGTTCCACCCTCTCCTTTTTTGTACAGGACTACAAGCGTAAATTAGATGTCACCCAGATACGGTACAAACAGTTCCAACAAGAACCAAGCGGTTCGACGACTTTCTTTGCCGCATCATTAAATTCTGCACTCCTAGGCAAGTTTTGTGGAAAAGATTAGAATGTTCCATGAGGTTTAATGTATGGGACTGAAATGAGTTTTAACTTTTATGACATGCCATGTCATGGAATACATTGAACATTCTATTCTATACCATAAAACGAACACGAACAAATTACCACTTGTCTAAGGGGACTGGAATTACCTATTTACCTACACACGTATTTCCTTCTTCCTACAGTCCCGGGTCTTTTAAGCGGGGCATGAAAAATTATCTGTCGAAGCCGTCGAATGTGAAAACCACCGTTTCAGAGACAACATCTGTAACTCCAGTTACTACCCTTTGTACTGTACCCTAGCTTGGTGGAGTCAGGCGAGGTGGAGTCAATTTCACGACCGTAAAAATACCACCAAAATTGACTAATAAAAAGAAATATAATGGTATATAAATATTCATGAAGTGCAGTATCATACTCGATCGGTCTAATAGTAACCCAAAGCAAATATTTTCCAGGCGCAAATCTATATCCGGTAATTGGAAAACCAATCAGGGATCTGCGATGCTCGAGGCTATCGGCATGAACGATAGATACAAGATGTGGATAGACGAGGTGGGTACAAATTTGATTTCAATTTTATATGAACGTGATTATTACTCAATTTCACTGTAATTTCTATTTATTATAAATCCTTTGAAATATTATAGAGACGATAGATGAAAGAGATAATGTTCATAGTTGATTCAACGTGGTTTTATTCTTTTAACTGAGTTGTATTCGTCATCAAAATAAATTCAATCTGAAGTTGTGGCCAATTTTCTTTTGTGTTAACTACTACTAGAGTAGCACGGATGGAGTCACTATAAATCTTTTCTGGCTGGCTTGCTTTGCTATGGGAAGTCGTGGTAGAGGTAGAGACGTTGATATGTATTATGTACATAATTTTCCTCTGTAGCGTGGCAGTAGTGAAACTGATACGCAAAAGGCGCGGGTTCGATTCCCGATCAGTGCGAACATTTGTATTCATGAATTTGTTTATTTGCATTGGTATGCCTCGGGGAGCACGTTAAGGCCTCGATCCCGGTTGCGATATGAATCTCAGTGGAAATCATTACGGGTAGGCGGCTCTAAAAAGTTCCCTTTCGAAACCGTGGTACACCTAGTAGTACCACTGGTGGTACCACAGTTATAAAAAAATAACCGTAGTACCACTGGTGGTACCACAGTTATAGAAAAATAACCGTAGAACCTGGTGGTACCACAGTTATAAAAAAATAACCGTAGTACCTCTGGTGGTAAAGTACCTACCGTATTACCACTCAGTTTTACTCTTACTGTAGATACATTGATTGAATTTATAAGTGTTTTTGGTCTTAAACACCGAACCAATAATGTCTTGGAAGGTTGGAATGCTAAATTGAATAGGGCCATTAATAAAAATAGAGTAACATTATTACACTTGTTAAAGGCATTAAAAAAGATTAATCTAATTACGAAAGCAAATAAAGTTAAAATACAACTCAAACGGACAAACGGAGGTCCTTAGATGTTATAAATGATGACGTGATAAGAGATATTCAAATGGAATTAATAACAGATGTGATATCTGTTGGTTATGCTCTCGAGAAATTACGCTAAACGGACCAATTGTGAACGAACTTTTTTTGTTGATTTCTTTTCTCGTTAAACCTATAGTTTGTCAATTTAAATTTTTGTCAATAACTATACGACTTGTTATCTAGTTATGAGTGGCACCACGATCATTTCTTCCTAACTGTGGTACCATTGACTATGGTCAGTGGTACCACCGCTGTAACCTTAGTACAACCAGTCCACTGTTTGTACCACGGTAATGAAAAAGTAACCGTAGTACCACTGGTGTACTACTGGGTGTAACACGGTTACAAAAGGAAAAGTTCGACGACATAACTTCGATACCGCCAATTGGTTGTGGAGGTCACATGGCAGTCGCTTGATGGAAAATATTGAAATACAGCCGCACCTTAGTTAAAATAGAAAGCCGACCCCAACTGAGTTGAGAAAAGGCTGAGAGAAGGGTGTTACGAATGGTGATGGATGATGTACCTAATTTTCCTAAGTGCATTGTCATTCAATAACTATATATTCTATACGAGAAATCATAAACTTAATAATATACCTATATCGTTTTAATTTATGTAGGTGAGCGAAATATTCGGTGGTCTAGAAGTCTGCGCATTGGAATTGGTTGTCGGGAAGGATGGTCGCGAGCATATAATTGAACTGAATGATTCTGCTACCTCATTCATGGGAGATTCTCAAGAAGAAGACCGTCGCCATCTTGCGGATCTGGTGTTACAACGTATGCAGGTACATATTTGTTATAACTGTTATTGATTGTAAGTAGGGTAATAAGTAATAAAAGTGTTAAATAAAATTTTAGGGTTGGCAGCACGAGTGTGAATTTTAGGCCACGGTGACCACATTCCATCTAGTGGGTTATGAGCTTGTCACCACCTAAGTGGTTGAAAAGAAATGTAAAGATTTGTGCTTTACTAATGTTTATACTACATACCAGACAGCACTGTACGTACACGGAGAAACTGAATGAAGTTTCTTTACCTTTGCCGTTTTATTCAAAACGACGAAAATACAGTTTAAATCATTATAATGCATTTCTCTCCATTGACACATTTCAGGCGGTGTGTCGTCCCGGTGTTACAAAAACGCAATCACGGAGCTCTGTATCAGGAAGCTCTGCAGCTGGGTCTCCGACAGAAGATCGGGCACCTCCTCCTGTAGGAGGATCTGGTCCACCAATTGCTCCACCGCCAGCACCGTTGGCTTCCGCTGCCAGTATCGACCGCCCGTTACCACCGATACCGGCTGAACCATCTCAGCCACCTCCGCCGCCGCTTACACGACGTGACTCGCAAGGTAGATTACTTTTTTTAATTTATTTCTTAGACTTTATGCACAAGTACAGGCGGACTTAATGCCACAGACATTCTCTACCAGTCAACCAAAAGTGGTGCAGAGAAGAACTCAGTAGGTGCTTTTTAAAAAGAATAAAAGTGGGACTATTATCCTTCTTCTAATACTATATATATTTATATATAGCTATAATCATACTCTTTATATTGATGATTGATGGCACTTGGTTGCTACATAGTGAGACAGGTATATCAAAAATATTGTAGAACAGAAGGTAACTTATTAGTCAAAACGTTACCATCATGTCTATCATCAGCATGTCTCAAAGTTACCTAGATTACTATTATTACCGAGCGAAAAGTAAGTGAAACTTTTAACGGAACTAAAAATGTCGTTTAGGTGTAAACTCCTAACTGCCAACTACGTAATTGTGTTCTTAGAGCGATTTTACTAAGAATTTAATTACACTTCAGAGTATAATTACTCTTCCAGTTTTTTCTCTCAAAAATGTGTTGTTTCACATCTTAACAAATCATTCTTTTTGCTTTTTACAGCTTCTCAATCGTCTACGGTGTCTTCTGCATCAGCAGCACCAAGTACTGCGAGCAGTTCAGCTCCAGGGGGGGCTCCACCCGCAGCTTCAACATCTGGTCGCGGAGCATTTGCCCGACAAGGTTCTCTCAGCGCAGCACTCACAGAGGACGCTGAAGATACAATGAAGAACCTTCGTAAAACATTCGCTGGCATATTTGGTGACATGTAATATGTAACAAAAAATCAATTATTCGGACAATAGACGATGTACTGAGATTATATACATTTTAATGTTATCTGCCTGATGATGCCCTAATATTATAAGCCTGCAAATGAGACCTAAAAGTCCGAATTATCCGGCAATGTACATTCACTACACGTCTGTTGCCCGCAGCGTTAACCAGTAGATATTTCTATATTTAACAGTTGTAACCAGTATAGATTTTATAGAAATGATAACTTTGGAGTAAACAAATAAATCGAACAATCTGGAATTTGCTACTGAAGTTGAATCCTACTGAATATATTATGTTCGTATCGAGTTAAACTACCAGATGTCCCAGTCAGCTGTACTGTTTCTAGGGGCCCTAGAATCGAGTGTACAGCACCACAATGTACGAAACCGATTATTAAGCATAGTCTAATGTATTATAACGGTAGATTTTTACAATAAGTTTATTATAAATACGAATCAACTGAGCTGCATTGTGATCGAACTCGTTCGGTGGACGCGATGCGTCGCGTCGTGCGAAGTAGTATTTCTCTCTATCTCCGACTCCCTTCTACACTCACTGCACCTGCGTAGGAGATCAATATATTATTGCAATAAGATGGACATATATTATATACAAGACTTTTTAATAATAATTTGTTATGATTAACAAATAATAAATTAATGGCAATAACTATGAATGAGGATATGTAAGGCAATTTATCTTAAATATTTGATTTGGAAATTGACGGTATCAGCGCTGGATACAAATTTTAAGTTAAGAGGTTTACCTATGTAATTGCCGTTCTGTAGTACTGGTTATTTCAAATCAAAATAATTTTTGTTTACCTAAGAATTCTAACTTAAAATTAATTTTATTATAAAAATATGGAATTCATTTTCCGACAGTAGTCATTTGTTCATTGATGAGTGTTACGTTTTCATCGCATTTCAATATTTTACGTCATATCGTGGATACGTTAAAAATTCGAGTAATAATGGAGTATGAGTATCGTCGTGGCGTTGCGATCACAAACAGCACGCAATATCAACGACGTTTACAGCTAACACTACAGCCAAGGCACCGCCTGTGATTGGTTTGCTCGCTTCCGTTCTGGAAATTTCGACCTGAAAAACGAACCTCGCGGTCGTCCGGAGACTTTGGTCGACAATGACAAATTAAGGCGATCGTGGAAACCGATGGCACACATTCTATGGCTGAATTAGCAGCAGCTTTCGACGTTACCGTCAAAATAATATTGGTGCATTTGTGTCAAATTGGCAAGGTAAAAAAGCTTGACAAATGGGTGCCCCACGAACTCAATGATTGCCAGAGCCAGATCAGAATCGAGACATAAGGGCATAAAAGCGATCATTGCTCAACAGACACACAAATGAAGGAATTTTGAAACGGACTGTTACTTGCGATGAAAAATGTATTCTGTTTGATAAGCACAACCGCTCAGCAAGTTGGTTGAATCCTGGTTCAGTACCTAAACAATGCCCTTAACGAAAACTCATCTCTGGAAAGGGATAATGGATGATTACTTCGATTAATACAAATAATTGTATTAATACATGAAAAAAAATCGATTATTTTTCTTCATACATAACGGCAATTTCACAAGTAAAGACCTAATATAATAATAAAAGAATTCGATAGGAAGGTAATTTTGCAAATGAGGCATTTCAAAAGTTAATAAAACGGTACGTTACGTCATGCCATTAGATCTAAAATTGTTGGCAATTGGGATATGAGCAATGCTATTGATGACAATATTGTTAAGCGCAAGAATTGATCCACATTTTATAAATATTATACCTTATTACTAGTTGTATCTCATAGTCTTAAGAATATCTCGTTATTATTACTTAGATGTCTTCGTATGTGTTAAAAGGGATTAAATTTATCATCAATACAAACCAACATTGTTTATATACGCTGCTATATATTATATCATATTGCCTTTAGTATGTGCTACTGTGGTTTGTATACATTTTATACAGTTATTGTTATTCTTGATTTGATGGTGGGCTGACTAGTGGTCAACGAAGTGTGATGAAATGTCATATCAGGATGACTCGATGTGCATCTTCGCAACTACATTGTGCTTTCATAACTATTGAAACTTTATAACTCTAAGCTACATTATAATAATGTTTACTTCTTTAGCTATTGTGAAACAAACGTAGAAATTTCAATGTGTAGATGAAATTTTGTTAAACTCAATTTAGTAGTGCATTCATACATAAATAAATAGTAAATTTTAAGCGTTTTTATATATAACAAACAGATATATTATAACCGAAACCGAACTTGTTATTGTAGATTTTACAACGAAAATAGTTATACGTATACAAAATGTAAGTTAAAACTCATTATTTTAAGGCAATTGAGTCAGGAGCAAGCATCATTTGGGCGATATAAAGGTATCTTTTTAGTTTGTCATCAAGGATTTTAGTTAGTCATTTAGTCATCATTTAAGTCCTGTTTTTAAATTGAAATACCAATGGCTGATAAGAGAAAGTAAGGAAACTTCAAGCCACTATAAAGTACGAAGTGTGAAGATGGGCTGAAAGTGAACCCACGATGATTGAGATCAGACCGATTTATGAACCTTCCTTTCCTTTAATTTTAAAATCAGACAGATTTTATTGTTATTGAATCCCTAACATTCATTTAGAATTATTATATGAGCGGTAAGTGAAGCGGTAAGTGAAATATACTTTGTTCTGATAACTCTGAACAATGCTAAAACATAGACATAAGAAGGGTCAATCAAAAATTATCGCGTCTTTTTCAAAAATATGTGCATATCGGTGGGTCTCATGTGGGATCTAAGTTAGACATATTGAAAAGAGGTTCACTGTATGTTATAAATATCCTTCGTTGTTGATAGATACCTCGGTATTCTCATACTCCATCCCACATTTAGGAAAATATTATTTGTCACTCGTATAAGTATGCACTGGTAGTTAGATTTGACACCATAATCCTTAGTAATGATAGCCACGATTTAGAAAACATGTACTAATTACGTGTCTATAAATGCGCAACTAGATAATATGGTTATATTAGTACAATTTATGTACCTACTATGTTATGAATTACTTAATTCATTTCGATTACGGTTTATAAATAGTATAATTGATGTTCAAATTTTATTAAAAGCTATTTATTTTGTGACTTGCCACTAATGATGCATTTAGTTTGTTCAATTTGCGAATTAGACAATTGGGTGAATATTGGATTTGAATAAAAAATTGTTATTCTGATCGACGTCTTGTATCGTCAGATTTGGATGCCCACATTGTTAGTCATAAATCTGGATTTAATTACCGTAATATTTATCAAACAAAGTAGTGAACCGAACAATACGGTAACTACTAATAATTAGTTGACGTGGATCGCGAGCAAACTTGAGAGTATTGAAATCTAGTAAGTTCGCACGGTTAGAGTATCGAACAATGTAATCGAACTATTCTGCCGGAATCGGCTTTCATAAATTAAGACCTGTTATGTTATGAGGTACAGAACTTACTAATAACTAACATAATTTCATACTGGATAAATATTACAACGATTTAATAGCGATTTATGTCTAAGTGTAAAAGTGTAAATAATAATGTAAAAAATACAATAGTATACTTTACATTATATTTTACACTCACTTTGAAACAGTTAATAACATCTATCAATATATTAAAGTCCGACCGATGTAAACTCTCACGTCAGTATCGTATGTGATTAGAACTTTAGTTTAAATTTTAATCTATTTTATATAGTTTGAAATTTGTTAAATAATTAATAGTATAATATAACACTCAAATAAATATAAATGCTGTTGTTGTTGTTGCTAACAAGTTATACAATGTGTACTCAATACGGAAATGATGGATAATCTTATAAGATAGTCACGGTGAGGGATGAGACTTACGTCACGGAAATAAGATTCCCTCGTCGAGGGATGAGACTTACCTACGTCCCGGGAACGAGATTTCCTCGCCGATTTATCTTTTTATCGTGACTTAATCTTTTCTATAGGTAATATAAAGAGGCATGGCGTGTCACATTTTAAATTATTCTGTAAAGGCAGAATTTATAAGAACAACAATTATGCAGTGTTCATTTTATTTCATTTTGCAATACCATAATGAAATATAATTAATCAGAACCTGTGTTAAAGATTACAAAATGAAAATTTATAAAATGTGACACCCATTCTTTTGTTCAGATGGAATATGTTAAAGGAATTTGAATGCATGTTAATCTATATGATATAAATAATAATAAATAATACCTCTTTTGGTAAATTAATACCAATACTGGTTTTTTTATTTACCTTTACATTTTAAGACTGTAAGTTTAGATTGCCAGAGCCTACCCCATTTGACAAGGACCTGTATACCCTATTATACCTATGTAGGTAAGTTAAGACGTAGAAAAAAATAAAAACCATTTTAAAATAAGTATAAAAATTTATTCAATTTTAAAATGACATAGAAATATTAATATTTTAATATTAATATCACAAATATTACCCGAAAATACCATAATCAGAAAGTCATAGAAATGAACCACCCGATATTTAATAATAAAACCTAACCATACAAGTATAACAGTAATAAATATTATATTATTATATAAACAGTTATATATTTAAATAATACTAAAACTAATAGTAAAATAGATTTTACGAAAAGCCTTGAGGGTCCATGCCAGTATTCAAACTGTAGTTTCGGTACATGCCTGCAGCAGAGAGCCGATTGGTAAACGTTTGTCCCGCTGGGTAGAACACGGATGGAACCGAATATATACCTGCAATTATTAATAAGAATTCACCTGCCTGTCAACTTTGATGACCAGCCAGTATCACCAACTGAGAGTTCCAGGCCCCAAGGAGCCGCCGCCGGTCACCCTAGCAGAAGAAGGCCGCGGCGGCGACGCAAAGTGCGTCTCCCCATATCAGGGTGCTAGATAGGGACACCATGGTCCCCACATTAGGGGAAGGGGGTATCTCAAAGAGATGGCACCGGGTCTGCCGGGGTGCGAGAGATATGTCTTGTATAATATCACCTACGGCAATCAAAGACCCACGGACGGCGTGCGTTTTGGTCGGTTCGAGTCGGACATAATCACCTCCACCAACATTGGCGGAGGATATCCGTGAGGATTTTGCGCATAATAAAAAAAACAAAAAGGGTGAGGCCCCGAGGCGACAATGTAAGTGCGTATGCGATCCAGGGGCCTTACTCCGAAAATCGAACATGAACGTTTCGGATCGGAACGAACGGTCGCCGAACACGGACTATTGAAGTTACTCCGAAAACCTTTCGGTGACGACAGACGGATTTCGCCGTTTTCTGAACCATAGACAAACGATCGAATCTAGATAAAAAGTGTGGTCCAATATATTATAAACATCTAAAAACCGTTAACAAATGAAAGATCAAAAAATATAGTTGTGTTCTTATGAATAGAGCGTCAAATTAAAGATATATGAGATTATTGTTACAAAAGTACTGTTATATCATTAAAATGTCATTTTTCAAGGACTTACATATATTTAATGTAAACGATCTTAAAAACCCTTGTGCCATAGTAGATATTATTTGTGTGATCCTCTGTGGCCGGACCACAGTTTAGTACTCAGATGTTATAATTCGAAATAATACCTACCTAAAGTCTACTTTCATCGGAATATATGTATATATTTAGTACCTCAAGAGATTTCTTTTTAATTAACAATTTATGTGGTCCGGCCGCAAAGCAGTGCTCTCTGGCCGCGCCACCTCAAATTAAATAGAATATAATGAACTATTAATAAATCAATATTCCGAAAAAAAACTACCTAAATAGTACCTTGCATACGACAAATATGGTCCAATAAACCCCTTTAGTTAAGAAGTTATTGGTCGTAGGGTGTGGTCCGGCTGGAAGGTACACTCTGCAGCAAGTCAATTATACAATATTTAATATTAACTATCCATAAATCAATTTATATAATGGTACCTTTTCTCTACTCTTCGTTGATACTGTGTTCTCTCAAGAAACTATTCATTTTGATTGAATTAATATTTAAAGAATGTGGCGCGGCCAGGGAGGATTACTTTCAGCAAATGTAACGAAATATGCTATATTTCTTTAGGTCTACGAAAACTGCATAATTAGTACTTTATAAAAAGACCTGGACTTCATCTATAAACTTTTATTTTTATTACCAACAACGATTTCGAAAAAGGTGCACTTTATGTTTTTATCTATCTAAGAATAGAAAAATTTGACGAAGTACCGGTATAACGGGGTGAATAGGGATCCAAGGGTGAATAGGGACAAAATGGTCAATGGAATATTTTACGTAATTTCTTTTACTAGATCTCAAATAAGCCTCTTATCGGATATTTGATGATTCTGTTATTACAATGAACTAGTCCAAAATTACGGTTGAAAGAAAATAACTACAGAATTTAGGTGACCATTTTATCCCTATCCACCCTTCGATCCCTATTCACCCCATTTTAGGTACTTACTGAAAATTTTGGTTTAAAATAAACAATTAGTTTACGAGAAACAAATGTATTTGCATTAATCAAATATTAGCAATTGTTGATACAAGTTAATTATTGTAAAAGACGGAAAAGTGTGTTAATAACAAACTAAAGTATCTATATCTAATCGGTTTCGAATTTTAGCAGCGTTTAAACTAAAAATGACAATGAAAAAATGAGTTACAAAAATGCTTATTAAAAATATACTCAATCAGTACCTATTACAAATAAAGGAGTTTTGAAGTTATTTTCTAACTTTAAAATGCAAGGCCTTAATTAAAAATAAATGTTGAGATAGAAATAAGTTATAATTTACATTTTTGCGTATAAAATACAATGAAGATTCATTTGCTGGTTTTTGGTCCTTGTAACTTTGGTACTTAAATCATCGTAAGTTTCCCAAGTATCATCCAAACGCTTACAGTGAGTGACGTAATGGCGAATATTTGGTAAATACTCTATCACTGAGAACAGGGTAAATAATTTTCCTTAAAAACAACCAATAACTTAAGTGAAGTGAAAAGTAATTAATGTGTGCCACACAAGAGCAAAATTATTTGCATCTCGTGCATTTGAATCCCTCACTACGCGCGGGATTCTACATTAGAATCACTCGCTACGCTCGTGATTCAATCCTAGAATCCCTCGCTTGCTCAGGATTCAAAATCAGCACTCGCAGCAAATAACAGTTTTGCTCACTTGTTGCACAAATAACTATTATTCTTAGATAGACAAAAACATAAAGTGCACCTTTTTCGAAATCGTTGTTGGTAATAAAAATAAAAGTTTATAGATGAAGTCCAGGTCTTTTTATAAAGTACTAATTATGCAGTTTTCGTAGACCTAAAGAAATATAGCATATTTCGTTACATTTGCTGAAAGTAATCCTCCCTGGCCGCGCCACATTCTTTAAATATTAATTCAATCAAAATGAATAGTTTCTTGAGAGAATACAGTATCAACGAAGAGTAGAGAAAAGGTACCATTATATAAATTGATTTATGGATAGTTAATATTAAATATTGTATAATTGACTTGCTGCAGAGTGTACCTTCCAGCCGGACCACACCCTACGACCAATAACTTCCTAACTAAAGGGGTTTATTGGACCATATTTGTCGTATGCAAGGTACTATTTAGGTAGTTTTTTTTCGGAATATTGATTTATTAATAGTTCATTATATTCTATTTAATTTGAGGTGGCGCGGCCAGAGAGCACTGCTTTGCGGCCGGACCACATAAATTGTTAATTAAAAAGAAATCTCTTGAGGTACTAAATATATACATATATTCCGATGAAAGTAGACTTTAGGTAGGTATTATTTCGAATTATAGCATCTGAGTACTAAACTGTGGTCCGGCCACAGAGGATCACACATATTATTTTATGTTTTTAATACGTACTTTGACAGTTTGACAATTTCAAGTTTGAAACTACACACATACGTACGTATCAAACGAACCTATGTGTAGTAGTGTGATAAACGGCTTTATTGTCCCAACGCTTAATAAGCTTAAGCTTGTGCTTGTAAGCAGACTTAAAAAAGTGCTTTTCACTTAAAATGCTTTTTTAATAAGTCGTCTATAAACGTACGTAAATTGGACATGTTTTGTTATTTTACTTTATAAATAATTGTGTTAATATATAATAGTAAATTAGTCGTTGGAACATTGGAGATATTTTATATTAACGATTTTGAACACAGACATTGTTATCAGTCTCTATTGTTTATATAGGTACACTAGATTATACTCTTATATTATTTACACTTATTATAACTACTCTATACCTATTAAATTGTACACTTTATTATACTTATTTACTATATTCACAATTAAAATTATATACACTGAACACTAACTATATACAATAAGTTTATAAACTACTAAACTGGATACCTAATTAAAATACGAAACTTGCATTCGAACTCGAAAACTCGCGAAATAGGTACATACGTAACGTCACGCACGGACGATCGCTTTAAGCCGACAGCGAACCGCGTACTTAAAAGCATAAAACAAAATAAAGCTTAAAAAGCATCACAACACAACGAAAATTTATACGACTTGAAGTAATGTAGTCTTAAACACGTTTAAATCTATATTGTCAAATTATATTCAATTTAACCGCATAATCATTTTGACAAAATTTTATATTTACGACTTTATTCTTGATCCATATAGTCTATTTTCCGACGCGCGCCAGTGCAATGCGACGCGGTCGGCGACAGTAGGTACATCATAACATACCTGCGCACAGTGCGCACCTAGAAACAAGCGTGCCGTCGGTTTCGTTTAAACCAAATAAGCTTATGCTTGTAAACGTACTTAAACGCTTGTAGCAATAAGCTCAGACTTTTCGTTGTGTTGTGTTTAAACGGCCACTACTACCTATGTGTGTAGTGGACTCCCTCGTCATCGTCAATCTATAGTTAGAGACAAAACATTTTTTCAGAAGCCGGATACGATTTTGGCTTCGCTCAGTCGCTTCTTCCTTCATTATTTCGTCCAACAATAAAAATCTCGCCATTTTCGTAGACAAAAATTCAAATCCGAAAGTCTTACGAAAGCTATATAGCTATCGTTGAATTTCAAGTAATAATCCGCAAGATTACTTGTCAAACAACGACAACGAAAACGTCAAATGCATTTTGGGAGTAGGTGCACTGACGACGATCGACAACCTCATTGTCAAACGATCGAAGACGGATCCGAAATCCGAAACGAAACACTTTCGGAGTAGCTAAATGACCGAAACGTCAACGGATACGATTATTTTCGTTTTTCGGAGTAAGGCCCCAGGGTCGGCGAAAGATATGTCGTATCGTACCTCCAGCAACTGAAGACCCAAAACGGCATGCGGTTTTGTTGGTTCGAGCTCGAAGTTCTTGGGGGGACATTACGGACTAAGTTCGTCGTAAGTTATTTTTTATATTTAAATTATTAAATTGACTGCACCTCGCCTGATGATAAACAAGGATGCAGTCCAACATATAGTTGTCGCCGTTACAGGTGCTGTTCCTGGAACGGCGCGGTGGTCCTTATCTCGACGAGGGCAGAAGGAAAAGAAAAAGTTACCCATAGACAGTGCAAGTGACTTTACGAAGGCCAAGACTTATACCTAAGTGTTTCTTTTTTCCCATAATCCCATATACAAATCTCGATTGCAATAAAATGCATATTCAGATTTTTTATGCATAGAAACACCCAGAGCATTACGATTACGCTCTCCTACGAAATAGCAGCATAGAAATGTGGTTGCTAGCACCTCTGCCTACCCCTTCAGGGATATAGGCGTGAGTTTATGTTAATGTTAATCTTATAAGTAAATCGAAAGTATAACCACTTAATCAACCATGGAAAACCAAAAAAGTTTTTCCATTCTATGTTATTAACATTCTCGGAAGAGGTCGTAATAAAAAGACATCTTTAAATCTAACAATGTTTATTCTTGATAAAAAAAGAAACAATGTAAGTTCACCATCGCCAAGCTCAGAGTAGTAGTAGTGGAAATGTCAACTTAAATGTTGATATAGCATGATGTAAGAGCACGTTCAAACAATAATAATATAAAACAATATCAGAAGATGAGAAAACAAACTTACAATTAATTGGCCATCTTTGAAAGAAAAATAAATAAAATTGTACCTCTAATATGTATATTTCACACCGAAACTTGTGTTAAAATACTTATTAGTGTATATTATGTGCTCCTATACAAAAACTGCCGTCCAAGATCCACATATTACCTACACCTATGTAACTTATTAACGCTTAAATTACTGAGTATTAAAATAACTTAAATAGATGACTAACCTCTAAACTTCGGCATTTTTCGCGTCAGCCTGTGACCACGGCCATTGTAAAGGCTCACAGTATACTGCATGTGATATATTATACACTTACACTTATAAACACTAAAATAATATATCACTTAAAAATATAAACTGTGTTGTTATACTAAGTAAGTATTTTCTAAACACACTCGTGCGCATTTAAATATTAGCGTGCAGATGAAATAACTATGTATGTTTGTTTCAACAATACGTCATATATTTATTTGTATGGGGATGGATCGACGCCGGTGTTGAGGGAATAATTTCGATACATGCCAGCTTCTGCCAATCGATTTGAAAAGTCTTGGTTCTTCGGATAAAACACATGGGGAACCGAATGCAGACCTAAAATATTGAAACGAACACTAAGTACAATTAAAGGAATGGCTATGTCACATACTTACCTTCACCTTTCACCCTATACGTGGATGAAATTGATCAAAACAGATATTTGTGGATGCATGGCTCCGAAATTCAAACAGAACATGATGATCAGCCATAAAACATCCACATCTCAAGTTTGTAACATAATCAATATACCTACACAAAAAAAAAAGAATTGTAAAAAAAATATTCTATAAAACTCATCAGAACATTTTTTGCTTTCTCTTCTTTACTTTAGTATATATAACTTGTTGTACATAAGCCAAATGCATGTTCAAATTAAACCCCTTTAATGTAACTACCTGTGTCTTTTCTGTTCTTTCCAGTCCATCCAAAGGTTGCCTGGAAGAGTTAGCCATTGGCGATAAGGCAGCCCATCTGCTATATGTTTATGTCTATAGTGTAATTTTTTATCCAATCGTGTAATTCGTGTACAATAAAGTCTAATCTGTCTAAAAATAAATCGCTAAATCGCTAAAAAAAACTCGAAGACTGCTGGATCAATTCGAGCAATTCTTTTTTTTATTTATTCTTTAAAGTCTAAGGAAGATTTTTATGAAACAACGGGAACGGGATCAGAAGTCCACGCATGCAACATCAAGTGTACTTATGGAATTTGAATAGTTCGCCGGATTTTAATCATACTCTGGTGAATATTTGGTACATATGAGAATAAGTCAAAGACTTTTTCCACCCTCTGTATGTCCAAAATGCCATGTTTCAATCGCGATTGAAATTCACAACAAAGCATATATTGCTCTGGTGTTTCGTGTGCTCTTGATCTTCTAAAAATTAAGCTATTTTTAGGCAACACAAAAATAAATGGAGTGAAAAGTATATTCACTCAAGGTACATGTAGAGTCGTAGTAAAAGAACAATATTAAAACCAACAAACATTTATTCTTAGTAAAAATAAAAATAATAATTAACAATTAACCCGATTTGGCAGCACTATAAGTCTTAATACGATAACAGTAAACAGCTCATACTCACCACGTCAGAGTATTGGTGTAGGTAGTTGAATGAGTAAACTAAAAATAATAATATTCTCGTACATATTAACTAAAACTAAAGCTTTCTATTCTTTAATAACAGGCTGCCCATAGGACTTAAAGAATATATCACATATTGTGAAAATACGTTTAATACCCACAGAGAATAAAAGAAAATAAAACAAACTATAACAGAAATAAAAAATTGGAATGACTGAAAATAAGTTTTTAAAAACCATACGATAGGTACTTAAAACAAAATATACTACCAATCAAGAGCCATATTATGTGACAGAAGGAGATCACCGTAATAAAATTAATATTACACTTAAATTGCTGGGTGTTCTTAAAAAAATAACTGAAATAGAATATAATATACTCGTAATAGGTAGGTACCTACTAAACAATAAACTTTCGCATTTTTGCGTTGAGTCTGTATTTGACCACGGTCAGTGTAAAGATATGTGTATACACACCAGTATCTCATAATTGGGTGTGGTTTCATTTGCACCAATGGCCAGCACCATCAATTGAAACTGAAGTGTACCGTTTGCATCACTGAAAAATATACAAGTTTTTGATGTGTATATTCTTATTAGCTATCATTTATCGGCAGGCGGGCGTGGTGTTAGTCAATGGTGCAAATGAAACCACAACATTAATTCCCGTAACATTATCAAAATTAGTGTAGGTGTGGCACTTAAAAGCATAATTATGTTAGTGTATTGCCATTTTTTTCTGGACACAACGTCACATTATTTGTATGGGGACGGATCGGCACCGGTGTTGAGGGAATAATTTCGATACATGCCAGCTTCTGCCAATCTATTTGTAAAGTCTTGGCTCTTCGGGTAATATACAGTGGGAACTGAATATATACCTAGAATATTAAAACCAAAACCAGTTACATTAAAAAAAAAACTCAGGTCCCGTTGAATTTGATCCCATTAAAACTTTTTTTTCTCCCTGTCTCTTTCTCAATTTGGACTCTCAGCTCTTACCACACTGAAACAATCTGCTTTGTTTCAAATTCTGCGACATATGTAAAAAGCCGTCAGAAATACCACGCAACTAAATAACTGTCACGAATTCTGTAGCACCATTTAAATTTACTCTGTGCAATAGATATAGAATTATTCAGGATAATAATCGTAATATGATCGTGTCAAAAAAAAATGAACGTTTTGTGGGCGTTTTTAAAAAAACATATAAGCTAAGAAAAAATAAATAAAAGTATTGTTTAAAAATTCATGAATGATTAAGCAAATTATTTTATGTAAATTTTAATGATTACCTGGAGGGTACCACCCGTACTCGCTAGCGGATGTTCGATAGAACGGATGCTGCTTACTAACTTGACATCCATATCCGTTGAACCAATCTGGAATTCGAAAGTAATCTTCTTAGTACATAATTACATTTCTCAAAGAGTCGGTTTTATTAAACTTGTATTGTGTATATGGCTGTGTGATTATCTGCCACCTAAGTGGTACAAAAGTATCGATATTTTTCTCTTTAATATCAGGTATATCTATATCTACACTAACATTATAAGAGGATGTGCGTGTCGATATGTTTGTAATAAACTCAAAAACTACTATGCCGATTTAAAAAATTCTTTCACAATTGGAAAGCTATATTCACCCTGTGTAACATAGGCTATATTTACTGGTAGAAAAGGTTAGGGATCATTACTAAAACTTGAGTAACGTAACCTATTCTGTCAAAGTGACGAAACTATTGATGATAGAACAAAAATATTTGAGTCGTATGGAGAGACGAGTAGAAAATTGTGCAGAGCACTAAAATTTACAACGTAACAGCGCGATAACCGATATCCACGCGGGCGGAGCCGCGAGCAACAGCTAGTGTGTATATGAACACATCAATATGCCTTCATCATGTCTAATGATAAACTGAAGTGTCAGGCAAGAGGATGAGAGAGGTGATCGTAGTACAGGCACTAATGATGTTACAATTGCCCTTAGCTCGACGGCCTCATTAGATGCTTTTTCGCGCTCTGCTTAGAAGGTAAAGAATTCAAGACTTGATGGTGCCGCAAAGAAAACAGTCACCGCCCGATTGGTTCTTATTGGACCGTATACGGGTGAGATTTATCCCGGAACATGTTGTTCTATCTAGAAAGAAGAGCGTGGGACTAATTGCAAGAGCTCATCGGAATTCTGTAAAACGTATTTAGCTGACGTCACCATGTTGCAAGACATATGTCGTGTCGGGGAACCTCTAACTGGTGATACACTCCTACATTTTCTGAAACTATCCAATGTCTCCCGACACGATAACGCTCGAAATTTATTATTTTTCTTTTTAAAGTTATTTTTTGTGTCCGGAGATTTTAAATTTTAAATTTTATTTAATATAAGTTTGAGGGACTTGTGCAAAAATATGTAGTACGCCATCTTGGATCTATTTTCATCAAACTAAGAACTAGTAGCTAAGAACACTCCCGACTAATTCAGCTTTCAAACAAAAAAAAATACATCGAAATCGGTTGATCCGTTCAGGAGTTGCGGTGCCACACACACACACACACAGACACGTGAAACTTTCGTCGTTTTAACGTGGGGGGTTAATAATTTTAAAACCAGGGTTACTTATTCACCTGAGCTATTTTAGAATAATAAGGTATGTATAAAGTAGTAGCTATAAATATATTATAAGTATTTTACGTTTCTAGATACGAAGTATAATTGGGTCTTTTCCCTTCGCTCAATATTGATTTAAAGTAAATGCCCGCATGGTTTTATAACGAGCACAGGATCAACGAACGCTATTGCTTGTCGAATTACAATTTATTTATTTACTGGTTGACTTCCATTGCTTAGCGATCATGATAATTATTACCATAGGTCTAACGAATGTTATTATTGAAAATATTATTTAAGGACTGTAATACTATACTTATTGTACTTGATTTGATCGCCGCTGAGAAAATTCCCAAATCGTTTATAACGTTCATATTAGCAACTAATTATGAAACTACTATGTGATGCTGGAATTATTATTTTTTTAATAATATTCAGTTCATCGGACTATTTCATTAAAAATTGTCTTCCAATTCGTGTTAAATACCGCAATATTTGCCCATAATGACACTACTCGTAGATTTCTCGTATATTCCCCAATTTTTTTTCCTACTTCGAATCAATAATAATTAGATTGTGTTACCACGACGAATTTCATTAAGTAAAACGGAATAATTCTACTTAGTTAACGAATTTTCACTGGTTACCCAGCATCAAGTCTTAATTTATCAAATTATCCTCTAATTCCAATTCCACTTTGCAAGATACTTTTATCGCTGTAATTTACATAATATTTATCCGCACGTAAAGTAAAATTGAGCCCTGAATAAAATTTGTTTTGATAACGAAAAACTTGTTTTCTTTCCAAACTTTATGATTGAATAATTAAACCTGATCGAGATGAATGGAAGAAACTGAGAAATTATTTTTCATAGACTATAATAAAATTTTGGGACCATTTTTTTAAGCTATCTTCTAGATACGTTGGCATAAAGCTTTCAGGAGAGATTTGTGGCAAGCGAGTAGATTGGTGCCTTATTGGTTAGTTCAGCAATATTTGCCAGGTTAGTTTTAGGATGGGTAACCATTCTTAATAACCTCATACAGAGTTCTGAAACAGACTCACCAGTCAAGGGACGCTTACTATGTCACGTTGAATTTAACTGGGAAGTGAAAGAAAATCTACGTACCTAATCTAAAATTGTTGTGTCAATTGAATACCATGACCATACACAAGTAGCAGGACTACCCAGGTTGAATGTCACATAACAAATGCGAGAGGGAGTATACATATACTTTTTTACCAGTTACAGAACTAACTCACTGGTGGAACATATCGACAAGCATAGTTCTTTTGGCCTTTCTAACAAAGTAAACACTTTTTTCACTTACGGGGGTGCTCGAATCTCTTCGGTAAATTGCATGTAATGAATTTGTCGGAAGTTTTTATTTCTGGTTTGCTAATTTCCTTTTGGAGGCTTTCTCGGTCAACGCACGTTGCCGAGCAAAATCCTGGCTTCATCTGTGGCGATTCATTATTCTCCTTGTCCAGACTCATTGTTAGTAGTTATTCAATAAAAGCTCGGCAACCTCAGTAAATGCGGTAAGGAAAGATTTCTAAATTAAAATATGAGAACGGCTTCGCTCTAACAAGAACAATAAAAGTATTGTCATGACAACTAAACTGAACTAAACAGTTCTGTTTGCCTTGGCAACGCGGTTTTTATAGCACAGAGTACGAATACGACTTAAAGCCTATCTAAAGAGATTAAAAAATAAAAGGGAAATGTCAGCAACAATAATATTTTCTATAATATATAAGTGCTCTTCGAATATACGATGCCCCCTAAAACCCAACCACACGTCCTGATCGTCTGCCTGATCTCGTGGCGGGCGGACACACGGAAACGAATTTACTGGCGTGGCTAACGTGGCTCTGGAAGTCTTTTTTAAAACTTGAAACTTGACATTGGCGTCTCGCCATTAATTTTATAAAACGTTTACATTTACTAGAGACTGGCAAAATTGCGGCTATCCTGCTGCAGAAGCCATTTTGAGAAAAGAAGAAGAAGAAGAATATACGATGTCTTGATATACAAGGTCTGCGAGTATAGGTTAAGCGAGGCTGGAGTATTCGGTAGCCACCGGGGTTATTATAATAAAAATTATGCTTAGTTCAGTCATTGAAAGTAACTGCTCATAATAATTAGGCTGCACTTCAAAAAACACGAAACTTTATCTGACTTCAGTACAAAAAATATAAGGCACGGCGTTCAATGGACAGCATAGCCATCATGTTTCATGATTTTGTTATTATTAGTAACCATTGTTCTAGGTACTTTATTGTTGCGAGCGCTTGGGCACCCGCCGCCTTCTGCGAGCTAGCAACGCTTGAAAAGGAGGCGGAGCGGGTCCGGAGAAGACTTCGTACCCGCACAGCCTGAGATAAGCGGAGGCGACTCCGGAATGGGAGAATGACTTCCGTTCTCGATTAGCGCGGACTTGGCTGTAATGGGATAATCCACCTGTCACTCTATCACAAACAGGCCGCGGCGGCTGCTTAGGTATAGGTCTAGCTAGGTCTAGCAGAACTCACGTCATTCTTTAAAAAAAGAATTATCTTTTTATATGGCAACGTTAACACTATGTATTATATGTATGTTATTATTTATTTAGTGTAATAACTGGCCTAACCACAGAATTCTAGCACCAATAGTTTGGGCAGATCAGATGACAGGAGATGGCGTGAAGCTACTCCCGGAAAATATCGAAGCACAACGGTGTCGCAGTTAGACTTACAACCAAGAACCAAGCGGTTCGGTGAGTCTTCCCTCTACCGCACCATTAAGTCTTGGAATTCCTTACCGGCGCACGTGTTTCCATCTTCCTACAGTCCCCGGTCCTTTAAGTGTGGCGTGATAAAGCATCTGATGAGGCCGACGAGCTGAGCGCCACTATTGTAGCACTGTGCGTGTTTCCAATGATGACCCTCTTTTAAGAGACATTGCCTTCAGCATAACATCAGGCGAGGTGAAGTCAAAATGACGTGCCATAAATAAATAAAAACTTACAAAAGCAGACACCGAACTTATCGGATGCGACTGAGACTAATGCAATGATGATGACGTTTATTACAGATTCCCTATGTCCGCTGGCCTTTAACTCATTGGGCACACATTTGAATGCATACAGTATTAGTCGTTATCACTATTATCGGGAACAACCGACACTAAACGAGTGGGTGACTATCGCACCTCCGGTAGCTATGTCTCGTCACAAGTTGCTCGCTAGTCTGCTCGACTTCTAGTATCTAATTAAAAAGTGCTTCAGGATTATTGTTTTAAAATTGTCATATGTGTTGAATTGCACCTTGTTTATTCATATTCGTCTTTGTATAACATGACTGTACCTACTGTCTGTCAATTAGCATAATACTCTTCTCTCTGGTCAAACACGTAAACAAATAAAACAGTTACAATAAGTGCAAATACATAGATCTAGTAGGTAATAAATATTCATATAATAAAGTGTAATAAAATCTCGCCTAAACATGCAAACAATAAACATACAGCAGCCTATTAATTTAAAAGTTGTGAGGTTTGAATTGGATTTCTCTTCATTGGTAAATGAAAATCCTATCTCGGAGAAAAGGCCTAAGAAAATTAGAATACCAAGGATCAACAATAAAAAGCAATCATCGATACCGCCTCCACCGCCAGTAAAGAATCCTTCACAGGTACGCAAATTGCTATTCAATGGAACAACGAATACAACAGAAATCGAATATCGCTTATTGAAGAATATATTATTAGACCTACCAAACAATTTAGGATTCGAATTTGACTGATCTCTTATATGAGAAAGCCTATCTACCAATACATATGTCTATAGAATATTTCGCTTTTGGTTTGTTGTTACGACTTTATTCGAAGATAAAGGTTGGGTATTCATTTCAAAGTTATTTGCGAGAGCGGGGTATCGGGATATTAGATTGGTTTTAGCGTAGGTACCTAGCGTAATATAGAATCGGTAGGTAAATTGTATAATAAATAAATGTTCAATCTTCATAGTGTTGATAGAATCTAATGTGTCTCGCCAAGCACTTAGTCCTAATAGTCTTGTCCTAACTTAATAATGTAACTGTAATAATGGCCGGTTGCCGGTTGTTAGAATAGGTACCTCTATTGAAAAAATTAATGAAAGATTAAAACATAAAATAATATGACATTTTTCTGTGAGCTTACCACTCAAACAATTATTTTATCTAGACTAAGTAAATGTTTGCAAATAGAGCAAATAAAAGATATGTTCTGAATTTCTTGCCTCTTGTCAGGCCGCCGACCATTCCATTCCATTTGCTAAATTACCATAATATATTTTTATTTTAACGTTTTTGTTAGTACGTTTAACGGCCTATGCAGAATAAAAAAATACTATTTTTAAGAATTTTCAGATATATAGGAACCACTTTTACATTAATTGTCAGCATTGAATTGGCAAAGTAGTTATACTTAGTCTACCTCTATACCTACTAAAACAAATTAACATTCTGAATCTTCATTTCTTATTATCCATTTCCTAATGAAATATAATGTTATCAGTCAACTATGTTCTGTATTTCTTGTTAACAGAAAACGAATCTTAAAGATCTAGTTGAAGAATTGCTCGACGAACTATACGCAGAGCAGCGTGATTGGGGGAACCAAAGTACGATCGAGGGCAGTCGGGGGTGAGTGGTAATTTGCAAGATAACGCACAAACAATGTTTTACGACAATTCGCTAACATAAATGTGGTTTTCTTTAACGGATCTATATTGCGTGTAACTCAGAACCGGTGACTTACAGAAATAGTACAATTCAAATACTAAGAAACTGGAGACGTAGAGTCCAGTGAAAGGCTATCCACTAAACACCATTGAAATCAAGTTAATTACAGTCTACAAAGGGGTTACGGTTGTGCTTTGACATACAACTTTTGTCATATAAACTTGCCTATAAAGATATTCATGTATGTAACTATAGTAAGTATAAGTAAGTAAGCATATGCATACTTATTAAGTATACCTTTTCATATAAAGTTGTATGTAATAAAACAACCGGAACATCTTTGTCAATTGTAAGTACATAGTTTTCAGTATAAATCTGTACCCAATTCCCTTACGGACATTTTATTAGGTATTTTATTTACCTCTCTCAGTCCCCTCACTTATAGAGAAACAATATAGGTATTTCATTTGTAAACAAAAAAGGCTTATTTTCTAGACAAAATATAAACAGACACAAAACGGTAAATAAGTTTTGTTTCAGTCAGAAATTCGATGTATTACGGCTGAAAGTTTATTTTCATTAGGTTACGATAATTTAATTTATACTCAATATTTGTACAGATATTCGATGAAGTCACATAAGTTTAAGTTTGTGTTTACATAGGAGCGTGAGATCCTAGGGTTGATTCCATTGTGGTCGAGAAAGAGAGTTTTTCTATTAACAAAATGGTAGCATCACTGAAATTAAACCATTAGATACCAACGAGGTAACGGGTCAAAAACTAATTAGGGGGGTCAAAATCTTCTTTAGCTAAATGTGGTTGAGTAACCTTACTTGTTATGCTCCCTACTAATTTTATAAATGTGAAAGTTAGTAGTACGTAATAGATAGATATATAGGTAGACTGATTTGACGACTGACTGAGCGTAGCGGTAGTGAACGTGACTGATACGCAGGACGATGTGTATGTTCGATTCCCGCTCAGTGCAAATATTTATGTGTATGAATATTTGAATTAGTGAGGATGTTTCTATGTATAATTTGTATGTTTTTACATCTAGTATTATTATCAAGCTAAGTATGTTTATCTGTATCGTAGAACCCAACACAAGCTAGTTAAACTAAGCTTGTCATGAGTCTAGGTGGCGTTGTGTAGATTGTCGTATAATATTTAAAATATTTATTATTATTATTTCTGTTTATTCCATTTATATACATATTGATTATATTTTTAAATACATAAAAAAGAAGAACAAAATTAAACATATTTAAAAATATAAAAAATAGTAGCAATGTCATTTATTATTATTATTATTAATGAATATTTGTTCATCTGAATAAATTACAGCTTTATATCAGAATAGATCTCCCAAATTAGCCCGAAATCAGTATCTTGAGCGATAGTATAAAAAAAGTATTTAAGTTATTTAATTTTTATTTTATTGATATATTCACAATAAACATTACAGTAATATAATCGTAATCGCATTAATAATATGGCAAACCATGTAAAATATTTTATATAATTAAGATTAATTGCAGCTCACTGACATGAATCACATATTTCTGTCTTATGGTACTTAATACCATTCAATCACTTTGATGTAATCATTCACCGACTACCAGGAAATATGTACAGGAAAACATTATTCTGTAAGAATGGAAATTAATTGGTAGACATATGATTAAAATTACAAAGCAATCACATAGTAGGTAAATAAAATACAGGTATACTTCTATTAGGATCGATCGGTGGTCAAAAATCGTTCGCAAAACAATAAGTTAGGTTATAGGAAACAGAGTAGGTACGTCCATTTTTAATATTACCTTCTCACTTTAACACCACCATTCACCTGCGCTCCCTTGCATGTATTGTGATTCAAAATACATCTCACATACTTATATCTTATAGTTATAATACCTATCTACGTGATCAACGATAGTGGGCAGCCTCTGTGGAATGGCGATATTGAACGTGACTGCTGCGCAGGACGCGCGAGTTCGATTCCCGCTCAGTGCAAATATTTGTATGCATGAATATGACTATTTGCACTAGTCTGGTCGTGCCTCGGGGAGCACGTTAAGCCGTCGGTCCCGATTTATCTTTGGCAGTCGATACGGGTAATGGGAACCCTTAAAAGTCTAACAAATGTTCGAACTGCAGTACTTAGATATTGCCTATAGGTCATGAATGAGCAGTAGCACTAGCATGAACTCCTATCGAATTCGTAAAGTAAAGGTTTCGAGAAAACGGAGCATTGTGATTGGCAGTCTACCTCTTGTGAACCTGTGTGCGTGTGTAGCCCGTCAATCGCAATGCTCCGTTCTGTCGATACATTTACATTACGAATTCGATAGTATTTCGTGCCAAAGCTACTGATGGCAGTCGCTTTACGGAAAATATCACAGTTTAGCCGCGACTGCGAAAAGGCAGGTCCCAGACTCTGAGGTGACAGCTTAACTCGCGGGATGTTGATGATGATGACCTACGTGATCAACGATAATGTGATAATCATTGTGATACGCGCAGGGAATAATCTGAAATATATAGGAGAAGACGATCCACAGCGCATAGTGCTAATTGTAGCAAGGTACCGTTCCTAACCATTACATAGGTACCTATGTACTGTTGTACGAATTGGACCCATTATTGTCTATGTTATCTCTGTCATGGTTTCTTTCTCATTTGTAATATTCAGATCCATATCAGTGCCATCCCTAACGTCATGCCAATCTAACTGTGGAGAAAAACCAGATGCCATCGAAAGAAGTTACTTGGAAGTTTTAGGTAAGTATGACTCGAGTTTTAGAATTTTTTGAATACAAGTACTTAACTGAACCTATTTACAAAAGCACTATTTTTGCTTATTAGTCTCCTATAGTATTTGTACTTATTAACTCTTTCGTAAAAAGTAGTTAGTAATAAATCACAACATCAACTGTGTGATTGTTCAACATAGCTCAGTGTTTATTACTTGAGTATCTTACTGTAGGGATGCAATTTCAAGACAACGATAGCTGAGACTCAAGTCCGTGTCCTTTAAATCTGATGTCATTGAAGTTACTGTACCGCGGTAGCCTAGTGGTATGGGTAATGGACTGCTGAGACGAGGTCTCGGGTTCGATCCCAGATTTTACCATGGCACACACCGAGGACGTTTCGATGTTATGTGTGTATTTATCGCAGGTTTGTACCTACAAACCTGCGATAAATACATCCCAATAAAACAATGTGTGATCTAACCATAAACTGGCGATAATATGTGGGTGCTAGCACCTCTGCTTACCCCTTCGGGGATATAGGCGTGAGTTTATGTTATTGAAGTTACTTAAGCCTAGCAAAACGCATTGGATAAATAAAAAGGAATTTATATGTTTCAGTTCTTAACTTTTTAAATAGATTAGTAGTTTAAGTAGGTTATAATAATTAATCGTAGTTACTTCTAAAATTTTAGATATAACTGAACTATGGGAACAAAAAATCGAATGGGAGGAAAGACTTCAAATCGCAGGCGAACGGCTCGCAAAGTACGTGCGTTCTCGAGACAGGCTTCGGCGTCAACAGAAGAGGCTCTGTGCAGCCTTCACGGTCCTGTTACGCCACATAAGTAAGTTTGTAATTTAGAGCTAAAAGCACTCTATTTACTGAGCAAGAAGCCTTATAATAAATATATCTTAAATAGTTGGGCTAAAGCTGTAACCTGGGAAATTCCCCAGCTACTCCACCGGCTAACCCAGGCAAGAGCTTACGACAGAGACTCTTGGGCGCCTTTTCTTTCAGAGTGGAGATAGTGGGTGCGTGCTCCAGATACCCTTAATGAAACAACACTAAGATTTTATACATGCATATATTCAATAGGGTACACAGTTGTACATACAGTAGAATTATCACAGGCACAGAGATATAGAAATGTAAATACAATATAAGATGCTTATGCGCCTCCCTCGTAGCACACAGCTGATCTCGTAATTACAACTCAAGGTAGCGGGTATATGAAGTTACAGTTATTGTACAAGTTAAGATTACGTGACCTTTTGGCACTCCTCTTCGGATGGTTCCCCTGGCGTCGGTTGTCGGCTTGCGTAGGCACCTGCCTTCTGCTAGCAACTGCCCGCACTGCCGCGAGCCAAACGAAGGGACAGCTGTTCCGAACAGGGACTCCAACAAAGGAATCACAACAATGTAGATAGGTCACTAATATTGTCCGCTAAACCTTGGGACCCTGCATCAAGAATACCAAAAAGACCTAAGTATATCATTGACGCAAACGAAAGACACAGATATAAAGACTAAGAACAGAGAGATAAATTAAGAAATCTTACCAGAGAAGTCCGGGAAAGATGCACAGAGTCTAAGATATTTAATTTATATGTAGGTAGGTACATATAATTCAGAGTTCCAACTTATCAGAAAAATCAATGAAATACGAACAGAGTTTCGTGCTTAATCTTCAGAGTAATTATCAGAGGTGTTCGCATCCACCGGGAGGGGTGTATTTATATCCTTTTTCATGGAATATTCTAGTAAATTAATCTGATATCACGAATTATTCGTTCACCTGATCGAATCGCGGAACAAATAAAAAAATATACCACAGATCATACAGAACTACAAGCATAAACTATCGACATTCTTGCCGTGATTAATTAATTTGGGCAACAAGGAATTTAGATTATGACAATTTGAAATTAAAGACATTAAGTTATATGATTGAATAAAATATCACAAATAATTTAACCTATCAAGATATTATAATTCTATTTGAAATAGGTAAACATACTAGCGACATCTGTTGTCAGATTGGGAAACCATTCATCAATACCGAATTGGTGATCGATGAAAAGTTCCCCCCAAACCCTACAGATGTCGTCATAGGTACAACGTATTGTTTACCGAAATCAAATTTTAACGCCACTAACAATTTTGCGTTACACAATCCCCCCCCTTGAAAGTATTACTTGTGTGGACAGACAAGTAACGCAAGGAATACACAACAGAATAAAACAAGTCAAAAGTCTAACAAGTTAAAAATAGAACGAATAAAAAAGAACAGATCAAAGTACAAAACAGAACTACTAAGAACTAACTAGAGGCAAATATTGACACAGACTCTTTTACTTTAAGTCTAAATGCCCTAAACCACTAGAAAGAAAACTCTCCTTAACTGCTATAGTCAGATGGTCGCATATGCAACACAACTACAGAGAAGAGGAGGATGAGAAACGAAAACTCGATGAGGTGTACCTAACAAATAATATGTCCCATACGAGGACACCCAAGCTACAGCAACAAGGTCATACTTCATCGAGTCGCGGTAAAGTAAGTATAAATCGACAGTGCTACGGAACTGAAATAGCGCTGACGCTAGGCAGAGAAGGTACCGCAGATTGATTCTCATCAGTGTATTTTAAAATGTCCTTGATGTGATACTCGCCTAAGTCCTTACCATCCAAATCTGCTAACCTATACACTAAAGAGGAACGTTTAGCAGACACTACACACTTAGTAAACTTAGGAGCGAGTTTAGAGGTAAAATGTTTAGCTTTATTAGATAAATAATGAGTCCGTTTGTAAACAATTTGACCAACTTTCAGCTCGACATGCCTTTTCCTGAAATTATAATACTTCTCATTACGCTGGTGAGCCGAAATCAAATGTTTCCTCACCTGATCGTAAATGTGTTGCATTTCTTTCAGTTTGGCACCGAAGGCTGAGGGCTCATCAATGGAGACTAAGTCCGGATGACAGGTTATGTCGGACTGTCTATATAGAACTCCATCACCTATAAATTCCCTACCGTGTACCAAGAAATAGGGAGAGAATCGAGTGGCCTCGTTTACTGCAGTGTTTAGAGCGCACTGCAGCTCAACAAGATGTTCATCCCACTTTTTGTGCTGAGTCTTCACATAACATGAGATGGCTTGAACAACATTTCGAATCGCTCGTTCAGCTTGATTAGTTTGAGCGTGGTAACGCGGGCTATAGTATACGTTTGGAACATTATATTTAGCTAACATATCTCCAAATTGCTTGCTAACATACTGAGGACCGTTATCAATATAGATAGTCTTGCAAACTCCATGAACTAGAAACACATTCTTCTCGATGAATCTCGCTACTGCAGCGCCTGTTGCAATCCTTATAGGACACAGCATGACATACTTGCTAAAGTAGTCCGAGACAACGATCAGATGAATATTTCTGTTGCTTGACACTGGAAAAGGTCCAAGTAAATCACACGAAATAGCTTCAAAAGGTTTAGATACACGCTTCGCACTTCCCATTAGACCAGGACGCGAAGTGTTTACGGGTTTATACATCTTACAAACCTCACAATTTCCCACGTAGTCTTTGACACTATTGTACATCTTTGGCCAGTAGTAATTCAAAGACAACCTCTTATGTGTTTTCCAAACACCACCATGGGCACTAAGCGTGTCATCGTGGTATTTGGTGAGGAGTGCTAGCCTGTCCTCTTGAGGTACCACTAACTTCCAATCAAAATCTGAAGTCAAAGAATATTTATTTTTAGAAAATCGATATAACAAATTATCACGAATATCGAAGTTGGGGTAATGCCTTGGGTTCCTACGCACGCACTCCATGGTGTGAAGATACCACGGGTCATTAGTGGAGCTCGCATCGATGGAGTCAATCTTTATGCGAGATAGAGCGTCAGGTACTACATGATCTTTTCCCTTACGGTGCTCTATGTCGAAGTCGAACTGACTGAGTCGCATACTCCAACGTGCTAAACGACCTGTAGGATTTTTGAGCTTGTGAAACCACAGTAGTGAGGCATGATCAGTGACAACAGTGCACTTCTGTCCCTCCACATACTGTCTGAACTGTTCCAGCGCAAAAATCACGGCCAGAAGCTCTCGCTCGGTTGTGCTGTAGTTCACCTCGTTCTTATTAAGAGAACGACTGCAATAGGCGATGGGGTGTTCCACACCATCGTGTGTTTGGGTCAGAACAGCAGCAACTGAGTAAGCTGACGCGTCACTTAGTATACGGAACGGTAAAGAGTAGTTAGGCATTTTCAATATAGGAGCAGAGACCAAAGCTGACTTGAGAAGGTTAAAAGCCTCCTCAGCTTCAGATGTCCAAATAAAATTTACATTTTTAGAGGTGAGTTTACAAAGAGGTTTACTAATTTTAGAAAAGTTATTAATGAAACGACGATACCAGCCGGCCATACCTAGGAAACGTTTGACATCCTTCGAGTTAGAAGGTGTGGGATAGTTGAGGATGACCTCGACTTTACCGGGGTCAGTACGTAGTCCATGCCTATCCACATAGTAACCAAGGTACTTTAATTCACTTCGACAAAAGTGTGATTTCTTCATATTAATCGTTAGGCCCGCATCCTTGAGTCGCTGATAGATTCTATTTAAGAGATCCACATGCTCCTCGAAGGTGTTGGCCACACAGATTATGTCGTCTTGGAAGCAAAACACTCTGTTGTCGAATTCCGGGCCGAATAAGCGGTCCATCAGTCGTTGCATCGTACTTGAAGCTCCGACAAGACCAAAACACATTACATTATACTGGAACAAACCCCGCCTCGGCACCGTGAACGCAGTCTTCTCAGCAGACTGGGCAGAGTCGAACGGGATTTGCCAATACGCTGCACTTATATCAATAGAGGACAAATATTTAGCATTATTAAGATGGTCTAAAATTTGATTGATGTACGGTAAGGGATAAGCATCACTTTTGGAAACAGCATTAAGCTTACGTGAATCTAAGCACAGCCTTAGATCACCGTTCGCCTTTTCCACCATAACCACGGGTGAGTTCCACGCGGATTGTGATGGTGACACCACTCCCATCTCCAACATCCGGTCCAACTCCGTCTCCAGAGCCTTCTGTTTGAGAGGTGAGAGAGGGTAATACCGCTGCTTGATCGGCTTGCTGTCACCCGTGTCTATGACGTGATGCACAAGCGTAGTTCGACCTAAGCCCACCTTATCCGTATTAATTGACTCAAATTTTTCAATGATCCCGTTCATTACACACCGCTGATCCTCGGTCAGGTTGTTGTAATCCTCGAGACCACTGTGAAGAGACAAAGATTCAATAGGACAGCTATCACTAAAATTATTCATATTAATTTTTTGAGAAATTAATCTATCACCTAATTGAAATTGTTGCCAGAAGTCTACTCCAAATATCATTGAGGTAGTTATTTCTGGTACAACATAAAACTTAAGTACCCTGATAACAGAGTTGTATTCTAAGGGTAAGGACATAGAACCCAGACATTTCAAATGTGAACTGTCTGCAGTTGTAATTTTAAAATTTGGGTTGACACTTTCTAGTTCAAACCCTAAATCTAAGAAGCTACGGTGCGCACCTTTTCCTAGCACAGAGCAGGAGGCACCGGAATCAAGAAGACCAAGAACATTTAAATTTAAAACCCTAACAACTAAGTACGGTCTAACATCGTCATCCCGTTTGGTAAACAGGACCTTATCAGAAGAAGACTCAGACACAGAGCTTGAGATTGTCTTAATAAGGCCCTGGCCTACGCGTTTTTTGACTTCGACGTACATTTGGGGCAGTCAGGTGACTTGACTCCTTTGAGACCACATCGGAAACACACCAACTCCCTTGATTGTGAGCAGTTATTAGCAGTGTGATCGCTGCCGCCGCAACGAAAGCATTTGCGTTCGTGCGAGGCTGCCGAGCTGTCCACCGCAGAGACCTGCTTGGTAGCTTTTGGTGTGCACTTTGCTTTCTGTGAATGTAAGTCAGAGGAGATCTCAAATTTGTCCAAGACTGGCTCGTGGAACGCCTCAGCCCTAGCACGCGCAAGTTCCAAACGCTTTCCTAACCTTCTTAGATCATCAATAGTGTTGACTTCATGAAGGGCTAGTTCCTTCATGTAGTCAGGTCTAATGTTATGCATAAGAATGTCCAGTTGTTCTTCACTGGGCATTTTACAAGTTAGTCTAGAGAACATGGCCTGCATTGTGGAGATGTAGTTCACCAAGGACTCGGTACGGGTTTGGGTACGTTGCCTAATCTCATTCCGTAAACGATAATCGTAATCGGGAATATCAAAGGTGTCTCTTAATTCATTTAGTAAGTCTTCATAAGACATAAAGTTGGCTTTATTGGTGCGGAACCAAGACAAAGCTGGTCCGTCCAATAGGTCAGAGAAAGCCAGGAGAACTTTTGATTTGGAGACTTCCCTAGCACACCGGAGTTCCTCCAGTCTCTCAATGAAGACACGCACACAAGCAGATCCATCATATTTTAAATTAAAACTATTCAAATTAATAGGGCGTTCCCTATAAATAAAATTATCATTGCTTAAATTAATGTTTTGCGAGCTACCCCGCATCGAACGTTCATTTCTCATCGCAGGTGAAGTATATTCAACTCGGTCACGAGAAGCGCGATCATCATTATCTGACACCTCAGATTCTGAGTCACTATTCGATTCAGCTACTGACACAATCTTAACTAATCTGTTGCGAATACTAACAAGTTCAGAACAATCTAACCCACAACGAGCTAGCCTAGTCAAAAGATAATTAGCCCTAACAGCAGGCCTAGTGCGACTATTTTTATCGGCATCAAAGTCACCTGACGATAGCAAATCCTCGAGTTCCTTCACTTTTGGCTCGCAGACAGTGCGTTCAGTTGCAGCATCAGCGGACTTCGTGGTGTTAGGCTTCAGACTTCCACGGCGAACTAGCCGATATGCCGTCCTCAATTCGTTACGCAAGCTGACAACCGTAGCCTCAGGATCCGCTGAAATGCCCATGTAAGACAACTCATTAGACAGCTCATCTTTTCTTAAATAGTTTACATACTGGTGCATTTTTGCCATCTTATAAGAAATGAACTTTAAGTGAATAGAATATGAAAATAAAATTTAACTAACAATTCCGTTATTTAACGAAAGTTTAAATGGATATAAATCCAAGAGGGTATTCAATTGAACGGACAGTATGTAAATGTACCCTTCTATGTTAATAATATAGGTATAAAAAAATTCAGCATAAAACAATTTTCATTAGCGGGTAGGTAAATAAAATGTACCGCCCTGCAGACAATTCCTAATAATATAATTATTTAAAAATTTCCAATTGAGAATAATTCTCCAATAGCGGGTAGGTACCCGAGATGTACCGCCCTGCAGACAATTACTAAAATATTGAAAAAATATACACAAAAAAAATTGTACCGTACGTATAGGTACAAATGAAATTACAAAAAATTAAAAAAACAGTTAAAAGGCTAAGAGCAAAATGTACGGTAGCAAGTATAAGTACCGGCTACTATACTGATCCAAGGTTAAAAAGAAAAAAAAAATGGTAATTCCGAATGGAAACCACCTTACACAGAGTTACATATATCGGCACTTATAGAAAATGTCGATAACAATTAAAAGTTAAATTCAGAAAAAACACAAAGTTAAACATATGCATGTATATTAATTTTATTATAATTCGGGACAAGCTACTGAGATAAAATATCCAACCCAACCAGCAACCAGTAAAAAAAGAAAAAAAAAGAAAAAATACGAAGGTATGCCGAAATATGAATTTTACCGAAAATGTAGCAGCTATTTATAATTTAGAAAAAAATTTTTGACCCGTTTCCTTGCTATTCGGTGTAAATTGCAAGGAAATTAATTACGTGCTTAGCCGCACAAGCACAACCAATTAACGTCTTGGAGAGTATCAGACGGATAGTAGGTTTGAATTCATTAAAGGCGTCTTTCACACACACACACAGAACCAAAAGAAATCCAGTGGGTACTGGAATTCTTGAACTGCCCGTACGTTGGCCGCGCCACTGTGTAACCTGGGAAATTCCCCAGCTACTCCACCGGCTAACCCAGGCAAGAGCTTACGACAGAGACTCTTGGGCGCCTTTTCTTTCAGAGTGGAGATAGTGGGTGCGTGCTCCAGATACCCTTAATGAAACAACACTAAGATTTTATACATGCATATATTCAATAGGGTACACAGTTGTACATACAGTAGAATTATCACAGGCACAGAGATATAGAAATGTAAATACAATATAAGATGCTTATGCGCCTCCCTCGTAGCACACAGCTGATCTCGTAATTACAACTCAAGGTAGCGGGTATATGAAGTTACAGTTATTGTACAAGTTAAGATTACGTGACCTTTTGGCACTCCTCTTCGGATGGTTCCCCTGGCGTCGGTTGTCGGCTTGCGTAGGCACCTGCCTTCTGCTAGCAACTGCCCGCACTGCCGCGAGCCAAACGAAGGGACAGCTGTTCCGAACAGGGACTCCAACAAAGGAATCACAACAATGTAGATAGGTCACTAATATTGTCCGCTAAACCTTGGGACCCTGCATCAAGAATACCAAAAAGACCTAAGTATATCATTGACGCAAACGAAAGACACAGATATAAAGACTAAGAACAGAGAGATAAATTAAGAAATCTTACCAGAGAAGTCCGGGAAAGATGCACAGAGTCTAAGATATTTAATTTATATGTAGGTAGGTACATATAATTCAGAGTTCCAACTTATCAGAAAAATCAATGAAATACGAACAGAGTTTCGTGCTTAATCTTCAGAGTAATTATCAGAGGTGTTCGCATCCACCGGGAGGGGTGTATTTATATCCTTTTTCATGGAATATTCTAGTAAATTAATCTGATATCACGAATTATTCGTTCACCTGATCGAATCGCGGAACAAATAAAAAAATATACCACAGATCATACAGAACTACAAGCATAAACTATCGACATTCTTGCCGTGATTAATTAATTTGGGCAACAAGGAATTTAGATTATGACAATTTGAAATTAAAGACATTAAGTTATATGATTGAATAAAATATCACAAATAATTTAACCTATCAAGATATTATAATTCTATTTGAAATAGGTAAACATACTAGCGACATCTGTTGTCAGATTGGGAAACCATTCATCAATACCGAATTGGTGATCGATGAAAAGTTCCCCCCAAACCCTACAGATGTCGTCATAGGTACAACGTATTGTTTACCGAAATCAAATTTTAACGCCACTAACAATTTTGCGTTACAAAGCACACAGTAATGTGCTCTCAAAACATTTAGAGCGATAAGTTTCTAGATGATATACTTCAAAATTAAACCTAACGTGACTCTAAGTACCTAATCGTGTTTAATTTAGGCATTACATTACACTACTTTAATTTAATTACATTACTTTAAGTAAGCCTCATAAAACAAATAAGGGTAGGTATTATTTGCACGAACCCGCAAAAAAAATGGTCATTTATTAAAATTCTTGAAACTAAATTAATATTATAGATCCAATGACATAATAGCTCCACTAACAACTAGGAGAAATGCCTGCCAATCACAAATATACCTCGACTGTGTATCTCAAACTATTGTCTATAAATAACTCCAGTTACATGAAACAATGTATATTTACAATAGCTTTTCCTTTGTCATGACGGTTTCATTCATAGACGCTTAAAATAGATTTACGCATATAAGAGGTAACTTTGCGGGAATAGGGTGCTTTCCCGACTATCTGTTTCGTAAACTGACGTACACAGCGGCGCTAAATCGATACATAACGCACACAGACATCGTATCGTAGACCCTTTGCGCATGCCTAGAAGCTTGTACCACGATATTCTGTCACAAAATAATACGATAAGAGACTCCTTCCTGTCTAGCAATCTTCGATGTGTGTAAGCGTAAATATGTTCACCTACTGTAGTTAAGTGGTACAGGGTCAGAAGCCCCACCGCTTCGTTTCAAGTCTTTCTCAGTAAACATCACATCAGCTGGTTGTCTACGCAGTCTCAAATGCTCCCGAGATATGGCTCATAATTGTTCACGATTTTGTTCAAAGTCCTTTGTATCGTTTTATTCTGAAATACTTTTTTATATTAGTTCTTAGCCAAAAATGTCTCCCCCATATCCGCCAGCAGTATCGCTGCATAGAATTAAACCGCCAGGTCGTTAACTTGGTACTTAGTGCAGTGCTAAAGATATGCGTTTATTGTCAAATGTGTACCGCTTACAAGACAGATGAGTGCACTCCTAAACTCTTTGAGGAGCTTGGCTGGTGCTTCGAAGACAGGCTCAGGTACGTTCATTCTATTGACTTTTATTGTTCAAATCACGTAAAAGTACATAAACCTTTGAAGTTTTGGTTTCTTCCTTAGTCCTTGACATAGTCATACTTGACATTTCGTTCATTAGGACGAAAAGCAATATGAATTATAATATTAGGTATTTTATTACTTATAATTACACTAGGAAAGCTTACAGACGTTCCGTCTATAAAGATTGTCTAGACTGAATCACTTTATTATGTAAATGATGTTTCATTTTCATACTCGGTATTGGCGACTATGAAATTATCTGCATGGTACCGCGCCTAAAAATTTATCTGCAATTAGTCACAATACTTGCATGCAAATTACTTATAATGATAAAGAAAAGATTTATTAAAAATGCCTGTATTTTGATATTTTGAATGTGCAAATTTCGCTTGCAAATTAGTATTCATTTTGAACCTGTTTTAAAAAAGTATTTAATATTTAGCAAAGGTTGACAAAACCTCAATTAGTTCCTATTTCATAATATACTAATAATTAAATGGGTAATTTCACCGACCGCATTTTTAGAGTTTCTTCGCATGAAATCACTATGTAAAACGTTTATCTATGACCACTCTATTTTTTTTTCATGTAATACGAACACTAGCTTATATGAAGTCACTACTGAAAATACATTTCTCTTAAACATAAAATTTAAAAAAAATTAAAATATGCTAGATTCCAATAACGGTGGCGTGTCCGCGATGCACCTTTAAGCGCATTTACCTCTTTAAGTCCGCTATGATTGCAAATTTAGTACTTAAATTAAGATTATTATGTTAATTAATATATGAAGCAACCATATTTACTGCTTTCATTACTTCTATTATAACGCAGACATCGTGACAATGTCGATAAGGAACGTCCGCGCCTAAAGTGCAATTTCGGTGTGTTTTTTTTAAACCCTTATACAACGTATACACGTCAATTTAAACGATCTATCTTCTTACGCACGCGGAGTTCCAGTCATGCTCTTGCGTTTACGCAGTAATGGCATGTCCGATTCTGCCCAGTTTTCCCGCTAATATGTAAGTACCTTCTTATTTCTAAGAGGGAGTACGAAATTTTACAATCACGGTGGGTTACTGTATGAATGAATATTTGGTTTTAACATTACGATTTGCGAGTATGTTGTGTGTTGTTAGGTACCCTCAGCAATCATACATTTCACGTGACGAATGCATCACTGAGTTTTGTTTAATTTCATTTTTTCTTGATGTTTCTAACTTCGGTGGTGCAATATCGGTGGTTTCGGTGGTAGATTTATTGCCACCTATATTGCATCAATACTAAAATGGCTATGAGTTTCCATATCTTTGGTAAGATATTTACTCACAAGGTAATAAATAATAAAATTACTCATTTTTTTGTTATAATTAACGTATTTACTATTACTACTGAGAGTGGGGCAATATGGGTATGGGAGGCGTAACCGAAGGGGTTGGAGGCTTGCCGACTTTCTTGAGAAAGAGCGACTCTTTATGATGAACTCTTTCTTCAAAAACCGCCCCACAGGAAATGGACCTGGATGGGCCCCGGTGGTCGTACCAAAAATGAGATTGACTTCATCATAGACGGATATTCAATGATGTCTCAGTGATCCATGGGGTGAAAACTGGAAGTGATCACCTAATGGTTAGAGGCACATTGAATATTAATGTTAAACTGGAGAGATCCCGTCTGATGAGGTCTACGCTCCGACCTAGAGCTTCCCATATACAGTACCCCGAGAGCTTTCAACAGAAACGGAAGCATGGAACAGAAGCGTAGAAGTCTTGTTCTTCAAGAAAGGTGACAAAGCCAGAACTACAGACCCATCTCGCTTCTGAGCCATGTTTATAAGCTGTTTTCGAGGGTTATCACGAATCGTCTCGAACGCAGGTTTGATGACTTCCAGCCGCCCGAACAAGCCGGTTTCCGAAAAGGTTATAGTACCGCAGACCACATTCATACGCTGCGGCAAGTCATACAGAAGACTCAGGAGTATAACTTGCCACTATGTCTAGCGTTTGTGGACTACGAGAAAGCCTTTGATTCGATCGAGACACGGGCAGTGCTACAATCTCTCCAGCGGTGTCATATAGACTACCGGTACATCGAAGTGCTGAAGTGTTTGTATAAAAACGCCACTATGTCAGTCCGAGTACAAGATCAGAGCACAGCGGCAATACTGTTGCAGAGGGGAGTGAGATAAGGAGATGTAATATCCCCGAAGCTCTTCACCAATGCAATGGAGGATGCCTTTAAGCTACTGGAATGGAAAGGTCTTGGTATTAATGTTAATGGCGAATACATCACTCACCTTCGTTTTGCCGAAGATATCGTGCTCAGGGCAGGATCGCTGGAGGATCTTAACACAATGCTCGACGACCTCAACCGAGTCTCTCAACAGGTGGGCCTCAAGATGAATATGGACAAGACCCAGGTTATGGCGAATGCTCATATTCTAAGGCCCTCCCCAGTGTCAGTTGAAGGCTCGACCCTCGAAGTTGTAGACAAGTACGTCTACCTTGGACAGATGGTCCGATTAGATGGATCAAACTTCGAGGCGGAGGTCAATCGTCGAATCCAACTCGGCTGGGCAGCGTTCGGGAAGTTACACAGCGTCTTCTCGTCCAAAATACCTCAGTGCTTAAAGACAAAAGTCTTTAATCAGTGCGTGTTGCCCGTGATGACCTATGGCGCCGAGACGTGGACCCTCACTATGGGCCTCATAAGAAAGCTCAAGGTCGCACAGCGAGCTATGGAAAGGGCTATGCTCGGAATCTCTCTGCTGGATCGAATCAGAAATGAGGAGATCCGCAGACGAACGAAAGTGGTCGACATAGCCTACAGGGTTAGCAAGCTGAAGTGGCAGTGGGCGGGGCACGTAGCAAGAAGAACAGATGGCCATTGGAGCCGAAAGGTTCTTGAATGGAGACCGCGTACCGGTAAACGAAGCGTGGGACGGCCTCCTGCGAGATGGACGGACGACAAAAGCAAAATTGCCTTTGGCAGCATGATGTAGCATCTGCATCATGCATCCAAGCCGTTAGTACATATTGTTTAGATAAATATATCACAATTTATAATTTCGGTGTGATCTTGCAATTTCGGTGAGTTGACAATTTCGGTGTTTGTTCTATTTTTATAACAAATGCAGTTATTTGTTTCCTTCTAAATATCTAGAATACTAATGTGTTCTAAAAGAACACCATTAAATTTTTTCATCGGTAAACCTATGATTGAAAAATACCACCGAAATTAGCAAAAAATGAGGCTTGCGTGAAAATACCCAAATTATTTGAGTTCAGAAATTTTAGAAGGATTGACATTTTGATTTTATTTCGGAACCGAATGGATGTTGGTATTTTTGAATTTTCTGTATTTTACAGTTAGGTAGAAACAAGTTGTATCAATTGTTCGCATGCATGCTCATCACCCAATATTAATTTTATTTACATCTTGAACCTTACACGTATTTCTTCTATGTAAGTAATCACAGTTAGATTTGTGAGATTTTAAAGATCGCATTTATGTTGCTATTTATCTTTTGACTAGTTATTATTTTATCTGTTATAATTTAAAATTAATGCGAAATCTTACAATTGACAATTTTATACTAAACTTGTTTATATGCCACTTATATTTCAGCTGTAAGGTTTCTTGACAAAAAAAATTGGTTGCCTGTAAAGTCGGTATACGGGCGAAAGTTTTACGTGACAACGACTTTGAGTGGTAAAATATCTCTCTCGCTCTTAGGCGGGCTAACTGTGCTCGAGTGGAAGGGACGCGTGCCTTTCACTTTTTATGTCTGTCTCTCTCGCTCTTAGGCGGGCTAACCATGCCCGAGTGGAAGGGACGCGTGCCTCTCACTCGCTCTCATTGTGAGCGCATAACGTGAGCGGAGCGTAACGCAGTTTCTTGAAGTGTCACCCGGCAAGCCAATTTATAAGACGTTGTCACGTCAAAAAATCACCTGTTTGGGGTGAAATTAGGTTTTTACAGTCGCTTATTGTAGGTATAGATAAAACATAGTCATTGTAAAGTCAAGTGCGTGAATTAATGATTATCTCTATCGATTTCTGATTGTTTCATGTGTAGCTGGTGAAAGCGGTGCTCGTTTCGGTGTGACGCCGGGTGGCGGTGAAGGGCCCGGCGAGGGTGGGTACGCTGAGTGGCTGCATGCGATGCGATTGGTGGCGCGTCTTCCCGCCGGCGTTCCACAACATTTCCGCAAAAAAGTACGTTTCGTCAATTTTGAGCCTGACCTTTCTATTTTTGGTCTCTTAATCATTGAGTAGGCAGACCTACTAATATAGGCATGGATATTTAAGCTAGGCGAGTTTACCTATAGTTGTTAGATACTCATGAAAATGGAAAATACAGGAAAACTCAACGACACAGTGAACGCATTGTCGTAAATAGTAACGCCAGTTCGGGTACTTTGAGATAAGTACAAACAAACTCTATTGCAACTACCATCCTTAGTCACTCTGCGAACGTAGCTGCGAAGTAACCAAAAGCGTCGAACTAAAAGTAAATAGTACCGAATTATATCGCGAAAGAATCAGAAAAAAAAGTTTTATATCAATGTCTGACATTAAAAATTTTGAAACAATTAAACAAAACAAATATTTGAATTTCAGTAAGTATCACTAATTTTTTTTTTCAATTCAACGATTGTCAGTTTGGTGAATCTGACGGTTATGTCGCTTGTCTCGTCTCGATCGGTTCCGAACGTAGGTAGGTACTATGTAGTTTAACAAAGGTTTATTTATGAATGAAGCATTCACTATAGTTAGCAAATGAAGACTTTAGCTTGACCTGATATTTGGTGTATTTATGTTACAAAATAAAACTCTACACTCTTTGTAGAAAAAACAGTAATCGCTTTTAACAAAAATGAACTCAAGACACTGAAGTGTCGGTTTGATTCAATTATTCTTGATAGCAAAAAATGCCGGTATCGACATAATATTATAAGTACCTATCGTTCTATAAATTTGGAAAGGGGAGACGGTAATAATAACATTGAACTGGTTGCCTCTCTTTCGATTCTTGCGTTTATGCTATTAAATATCGGTTTTGGTTCCTTGATCTTTAACTAAGTTTAGTATTAAATCTGTAACTAAGTTAATTATTATACTGTTATAACTGTTTTTAAAAATTGTTAATGGATACTCGGTTCATTCATATTTTTTCTATATATTGGTTTCATTATGTTCTGTATTTTAGGTCTTTTCTTTTACACACTGTAAATAACATTTATGACTTTTGGACACATTCCAATAAGACGAGTTCAAAGCAATCGCATCGTTTCGTTTTGAATACTATCTGGGACTAAATTCGTAACGAAAAAAGAACAGAGCAGAAAAAAATGTGTACGCATATTTATAGTTTACCTACTATTAAAGACGGCGCTTCATAATCGAAGAAATACATACAAATATAAATACTCCTGTAACAATATCTTCGTAAAATTTCCAAGTACTGTGCATTGAGGGCATTCACTATGATGTTTTTCTTCTCAATTTTTCTCAGTTTAGAAAAAATGAAGAACAACATCACATCTATTCACACATAATTATAGCAATGTTGCAGAGTTCAAATCATACTGATTTTTTACCTTAAGGGCCCAGATCGTGAAAATCACCGAAAAGAGTGTTACGATTTTTCATATTTAACTTATTTAGATATGATTGATATCAATGATAATTTGTATATATTACAATCAAAGACCAAAATATATGTTAGTCTTATATTAAATCCTTAAAACCTAATAATTGCTATATAATAAACGTCAACAAACGCACAAAATTTGACAAAAATGCAAAAACATGCCTTCGTATTCTTCAAATATTACCCAATAAATCAACACAAATTGATAAAAAGAAACACTTTTTGAACACTGAAGAAACCAATACTTAAACCTATGTACTTTTTTTTGTACCTTTACAAACAAAGACTTCCTCTTTTAAAGCCCTAAAATCTAGATATGTTCTACGTAAATTCTCCATAGAAAAATGTATGAAAAATCACGCGCATCCCGATATTATGATTTAGTAACCCGCATCGCTACTGATCGGCAGTACGTTTTTATGGTTCAAGGTGACACCACGCGTGTCGGATGCGCCAGCAATATTACGTGTTGTGAATTTGTGTTTTTTGTGAAAAACTGTAAGTATAACATTTTTATAACTAATTCACTTTTAGTAAGTAGGAAGTACCGATATAATGAATGTCTGGAAGAAAACCATGATGGAACTAGATATAAATCGTAAAAAATACAAAATTATTTAGATAGGTACGTAGTTTGTTGAGGAGGTTATTTTATGAACCTTGTAAAGTAGGTATAAATACCGAGGAAAAAAATTACGAGATTTGTGTGAAAGTGTCATGTAAAAATTCCAGTTTTATTTGAGTGCTTTATCATGTCTAAGTACTAATAATAATATATTCGCATTTGTTGTTGTTGTTGCATGTAAATATTGGTTTGTATTATAAGTAATAAAGTCGATTTCTATAGGAATATTCTCATAATAATTAATTTTATTACATAATATAGTTAAATATTCGTTTTCATGTTCATCATATTGTCTAAATATCAGATTGTGGAAGTAGGTATGTTTCCTATCTGAAATAGCATGGGCGTACATACTTCGCTGCCGTCAAAGACGCGCGCGGCGCACCGCGCCTAGAGTCTGGTTAGGGTTAGGGTTGTACAAAAATTACAAAATAAATAAAAGTGGATACTGTTGATGATTAATATTTCCAGTATTGAAAATAAAGAAAACCTTCAGGCCGAGACTCCGAGCAACACTGCTACGCGCTGTATAGAGGTAAGTTGTTATACGTAATTAGACTTGTTACATAAACAAACAAACCAACTACTTAGTTAGTGATGGGCGAAGACAAAATCTCAGTACCTATACATTTTTTTCTTGCAATATTTATTATTTTCATTGGGAGACACAAACGAACTACCTAGTTAGTGATGGGCGAAGACAAAATCCCAGTACCTATAGATTTTTTTCTTGCAAAATTTATTATTTTCATTGGGTGACAAACACATTAGTACCTAAATAGTTCTCAATTGCTTTCTCAAAAGAAAATTCTCGTTAAAATCCCATATTTTATGTATGTAGGTATAATAAATAATATTTATTTAACCGATTTTGATGATTTTAGAATCATTAGAATTGTCTTCTAAGCCCGAGTGACATAGAGTAGGTGACGTCATAAAAAACCAACACCTATAGCGTAAAGGAAATTTATAATATATGTAGTCAGATTTATTTATTTTTTGACGTGATAACGTCTTATAAATCGATGAACAACGGCAACATGCACGAAAAAGTGTCACATTATGTCACGTTAGGGTCAAGCAAGAGCATGGAACAAGCGATGGAGAATAATATTATAATGTTATCCCGTAAAATTATTATCCTAAACCGACTTTACATTTTATATAAAACGTTTATGTTTTTGATCTATGTGTTTCAAAGATGTATTCTAAGGGACTTCTTAGCTATGTTTGAAGAAATTTGGCCCATTCTTTATTTATTATTTTTTATAAAAAAACAATCAAGCCATTATCTTTCTTTACAGGAACTAGTAATTGAAAACCGTCAAGAAGGAAAGGTGGTTGAAGTGGAAGTTGGGCGTAGAGTAGCAGATATTTCTTTTTTTTTTAAAGCTGTTCAGGCCATAGGGGACCGCGGTCCAATGGATTGTATCCTCAGTATAATAGGTGAAGTAAAAGTTGGTCGGGACTCAAAACTCATCATGAAATGTATGTGTAATTAGTATGTGTAATATGAAATTTACTGTGTGTTTGGTTGAAAGGAAGAAGATAGCATGGAAGTGAATCATCAAATTGTATCTGGTATCATATCATCTGGTGGGAGCTACTTTCAGTTAAAAACATTAACTGCCCTACCAATTATGTCACCTTCATTATATAATGAAATTTATAATACGGTTTGCGATTGATGGGAAAAGACAGGAGCACAATCCATGGCAGAAGCTGTCAAGGAAGAAGCAGAGTAAGCAGTGTCAGTGTCAAATTTTGGAAGGAGCAAATGGAGATGAAATTAGTTTGGTTTTATTACGATTGACTACTTCCAGAATTAGTTGATCCTCGGCAGTCACGAAGCGAATTCGTGACGCGCCCAGTTCCAGTATCATAGAGGCTACGAAAGAGAGGAAAGAAAGAACTTTACGTGTTTTGAAAGAGAAGGACGCCTAAGGATTTTGAAATAGACTGAGGTAACTTAACTACCCAGCCGGTCGATTCACGTGCATCCAAAAGTTGTTTTAACTTAGAAATCGCCTTATGGTTTTCTGTTTTAAACGCACTTACTTATCTAGTCTTGGATTGTCATAAATCAATTACTGTACAATTCTTATACAATTTTGAAGAGTTACCTGGTGTAAAGAATCATCAAAATCGGTTTAAAAATACAGCGAATTGAGAATCTTCCTCTTTTTTTAAGTCGGTTAAAAGGGTTTGTTTGCAAAAAAACAAAGTGACATTTTGAAGTCACCACGCTACGGTTTTTATTACGTGAATCGGGCATCTGGTAACATTTTCATTCTGATAGGTTTTGCAATAGCAATTGATTTTATAATCAAATTAGCAGAAATCAGAATTTATTCAGTAATTTATTTAAACAACTTTAAACATTAGAATTTTGAACTCAAATTTTGTTATTGTTTACTTACTTTTAATTTGTATATTAATAATTTATAAACTTGTTTTACAAATTTTTGCACAACCCTAGCACGCTTGGCGACTCATATTTGTTATTGTTTACCTACTTTTAAATTATATGAATCATTTTTATACTTGTGTTTCATTTATTGATATTTTTTTGTAAAACCCTAGGAGATTTTTAAGATATCAAGGTGATCGTAAACAAATAGTAAGTAATTATTTGAGTTTATCCAATAGGCACATATCCTTGCGTATAGATAAACAGTAGCGAGGAAAGGCTCGATGTTATTTCGACCGTACTTGCTACTGAATTTGCAATTATGTTATTGAATGAATATTTTACGAAATAAGAATAAACTGTGGTAGTAAAATTACAAATAAATACATAGTTGGAATTTTAGGTAAGTAGAATACAAAAAGGTGGCTCTCTCTGGGTCATTCACCCGCCCCGGTCGGTTGTTTCAGTAAACAGTAGCGCTGCGGTCGCGCGAAATCGATGTTGCGTCTGGGCAATCTGGGCCCTTAACGTTTCCTTTTGAATTCCATTTGGTTGTTTTTGCAAACATCTACGAATTCCAGTACATCGCTAAGGACATCAAGCAAAACAAATCGATAAATTCTTCTTGATCACGATGACTCTCGAACGGGTATTATCACGTATGATTTACACTAATCGCGAACTTTTTCCACCTGTAGCTATGGATTACACTCTCAAATCGGTACCTTACCGGAAGAGGCATCGACTGGACAACAGCAGAACGGGCATGCTTCAGAGGCACTGCGTTACCCGATGACACCGAGCTGGGCGCTCAAATACTTAAAGTAAGTATAAAACTTCTTTATACCCGCTGTTATACAATCATTAATTCCCTATTAAGATTAGAAACTAGTTGTTGCGTACGACTCCATCGATGTGGAATTTTAATCCAATTCCCACAACTCATGGGACTTCCAGACTATATAATCATATACGGTCCTCATCAAACTCATATTGTTCATAAACGGTCATCTTAAAGTGACATTGAATAAGTAAATTAAATGTTTTATTAGGACTTACACCGCACTGGCTGTTCATTATTCTGTGGAACGGAAGGTCGGGAAAATCAAGCTATGCTCCGCAGAGTACTCCTGGCTTACGCAAGGTGAGATTTTGACAGATTTCTTCTTATAAAAAGCAATGTAGTTTTTGTCATCTCTTTTTGTATTTGGTGAAAACTCAACTCTGTTACCTAATCTGCGTGAAATACTACCATTATATCAAGTTCCTGATCCAGGTATTATCAATATTGACCTTGACTTTCTCTAAATGACAATAATTTTATAAAAACGAATGTTAAATTTCATTAATTTTTTTATTGTTCCAGATGGAATAAGGACGTAGGTTACTGCCAAGGCTTTAATATGTTAGCTGCTATAATACTTGAAGTTATGGACAAATCGGAATCCGATTCATTGAAGGTAAACCTATTTTACTAGGTAGGTACTCATATTAAGGTCGTGGTTGAAAGTTGAGTACCTAGTTAAATAAACTAGTCATAACGAGGCGTTAGAACTATGGATTCATTATATGAAATAAATTATGGACCAGCATTATGGGCATGTTTTGGTGGAGGGGAGAAAGAATTGACTTGATCCACACTATCAAAAGTAGCATTGACATTTTGACATGTTATATTGTAATATTTGAGACCTCCATAATCTGACGTAGAAATAAAATTCATAATAAGTAAGTTTATTATGTCCTTATATGGAACCGTATAAGTTTATTCGATTATACTAAACCAAAAGCTAGTGTACAACTTGTTAACTGACAAATGACGCTCAAGCGTAGATAGTCAGATAATCTCAAGCCAATCATGGAAAGTAGATGATGAATGATGTTTATGAATGAAGTCTTCAATACAACCCGTGCTGGGGTAAAGCAGAGAAGCAATTCTTACTGCATTAGAAATTAATTTATTTTATTTACAGGTCATGATATACTTAGTGGAAGCAGTGTTACCAGAAGGTTACTTCGCTGATGACCTTCGTGGATTATCAGCTGATATGGCAGCTTTCAGGGATCTGCTCCGGTTGCGATTACCTCGCTTAGCTCAGCACATGGACCATTTACAGAGGATATCTGACGGTACAAGTGACAAATTATTTTAAGTTTTTTCGATCCGTCCGATCTGTAAAGAGACATCCGGATAAACTAAATAAAGAACGAATACAGTACATAGCGTGTGTTTAAAAATAGATGATTTTAAAAAAAAACATAACATAAACTCACGCCTTCATCCCCGAAGGGGTAGGCAGAGGTGCTAGCACCCACATTTCGCCATTTTATGTTTAGGTCCCAATGTAATAGGTGGCGAGTCTATTGCCATTAACCGGGCACTTATAAGCCTGCGATAAATACACACATAACTTCGAAAAGCATCTAAAAGTCATTGGTGTGTGCCATGGTAACCTGGGATCGAACCCGAGACATCGTCTCAGCAGTCCATTACCCATACCACTAGGCCACCGCGGCTTCTCATTATTTTTAAAGCTAACCAAAATAATAATCTGTTATTAAATTATAGGTGGCGGCGTAGAACCTCCCTTGCCTGATGTGTTCACAATGCAATGGTTCCTCACATTGTACGCAACATGGTTACCACGAGAGTCTTTATTACGGATATGGGATCTAGTTCTTCTGGATGGAAACGAAGTGTTACTTCTCACTGCACTTGCAATATGGGATATGCTCCAGGAGTGAGTTCTAAATTAATTATTATTACTATAGCCTATGCCCGCGGCTTCGCGTTGATGTCGATTTCGACGTATCTCCAGTACGACTCAACCAATTGCGGTCAAACCTATGTAAGATTTTAAGTCTTAAAATATTGGACTTAAAATATACCAAAACTAAATAAAACAAACACTAAAATCTCATCAAAGTCAGTATAATAGTGTTTGCGCCAACCGCGTCGATGACCAGCCGACCAGCATACATCATTAATATAACATAAACCAAGTTTATATCTTCTATGTATACAGACGACCACTTTACATTTATTTAATAGCCATTAGCCGTACTATATGCGAAAGTAACTCATATCTGTCTACTTGCACACCTAAACTATTTAGACCCATATTCCAGAACAGTACTACTCCTGATTTTTTTTAAACTAGATCTGAAATCGTATTCTAGACGACAGTTCTAATGTCATTGTAGGAGTAGATTCACAACTGAGCGTTGATCTGGTATACGGGCCTCAGTACTTAAGGATGGACATATACATATATACTGGACATATACACATATACATATATACATTTGTTCACGAAAACCAATATCCTCACGAGTTCAGCTCGAGGAGCACAGTTAGTAAATAAATAATTTGTATAGGAATAATAACACTAAAACCTATAAGGTTTTGGTGCTTACGATGAATACACTCTCCAGTGCCGATAACAATGTTATCATTGGCTGTAAACTGTATGATATAAAATGATAAGATTCAGTCATTGGTTTTGTTAAAAATAGTGCACTACTATTGATATTTCGATTAACAAAAACTAAAGGGCTTACAAAACATATCCATATTTAAATATTTTTGGAGTGTATTGATCCCCATCTGGAACTTCAACTGCAAGCAACAATAACAAGCGTAGCGCTTGGTATATTAAACCATGGTGTGGAAAATGGAAGACTGGACCCCGGATTCTAAAGTGTACATTTTGCATACCTACAATAAAATAATATTAGGTACTAGTAGATGCTTACATTGAAGAATTACTCGTATTCCGGCTTGTTTATTCCATTTAGAGTAGACTTTCGTCTATATGCCATAAGTTAAGAACATGCAACACACAACTGCATACCTCATTACCGTCATCTCTGTTTGTAGCCGCATTTTATCAGCGCGTTCAGCGGATGAATTCTACAGCTGTATGGGCGGTGGAGCCGGCGCAGTATATGAAGCAGGAGATTCTCTCGTTGCACGAGTTGTCGCCTTTGGATCTGCACCTGAATTACCGAGGTTACGCAGCCTGCATCGATACCGAGTAGCACCGCCGGCGCCTCCGACCTCAGCACCAGTATATCATCCACCGTTACATACTGCAGTATGTATTAACTCTTAAGTGTTTAAAATATTCAAACTATATGAATTGATAATATTATTATGGTATTCAAAAATTCATGAACAAACTCACGAAGAGCAGTGTATGACAAGCAGAAGGGACGGAGATGAATTATACAATAACATACATAACATAAACTCACGCCTTTATCCCTGAAGGGGTAGGCAGAGGTGCTAGCACCCACATTTCGCCAGTTTATGTTTTAGGTCCCAATGTAACAGGTGGCGAGCCTATTGCCATTAACCGGGCACTTGTAAGCCTGCGATAAATACACACATAACTTCGAAAGAAGGAAAAGTCATTGATGTGTGCCATGGTAACCTGGGATCGAACTCGAGACATCGTCTCAGCAGTCCATTACCCATACCACTAGGCTACTGCGGCTCATCAGTATATATATAAATTATATAATCAAACAAATACAAAATGTAATTCAACCAACATTTTCCAGATGCAGTCAATGACAAAACGGGGCCTTCGACTGTTTTACTCTGAAGACGAGGGCGACTCGAGTGACGATGGAAACAAAATGGCGCTGGCGACTGTAAGACTAGGCTATTGTTTTATTAGCATCATGTTTGGTTGCATATCAATTTTAATCGATAACTATATACTTACTGTTTTAGGTTATACCTCGACGAGAAGAGCGACTAGCGGCAGGCGATAGACTTTCATTAGATATTGGAGCACTAAAGAGGCAATATGCGCGACTTCGAGAGCGGCAAAGACAGGCTCATGTGATTTTAGCTGCAGCTTGTGCTCGACACGCGGCAGGTATAAAGGATATCCAGTTTATACTAACTCTAAATATTATATCGTTTTATCTGCATGTCTCTCATTAACTCACTTTTTATGTAATTTTTGGTATTTGTATTTAATACGTATTGACTAAAAAAGTAGCGTAAAAACAAAAATTAAAAAAAAATGTTTTCTTTTTATTATAGTGGGCGTGCCTACGTCACCAACTTCGCTTACCGTAAACAACCTTCTATTGGGAAAAAGTGCTATTGTAAGCTCTAGAGGACGACGACTTGGACCTCCTCCTGGGGCGGTACCACCTTCCAGACAGACACCAACACTTGAAAAACCTGAAAGTATTCCAAATAGTAAGTCGAATGATACCATTAGTTGGACAGAGGAAAAATCTCGAAAATCCTTAAGCAGACGGGATTCTGTTAAATGGAAAGATATCAAAAGAGATAAGCATAAAGAAAGAAGGCCGTCAATTGATCTGGATGAAGCTGGCGACGGAATAATAGTTTCTGAGTACGAAGCTAGAAAAATAGTTGCTTCAGTTAGATCTCGCAGCTCAAGTGAAACATCCTCTTATTCTTCTCATAGTGAGTCAAGTACAGATACTAGTCTCTGTGATGAAAATGAACGTGCAAGTGAATCGGATCATGAGCTACCAGAGGAAGAAAAAGATAAAACTAACATAAATCGTCCTAGCAGCAAGTTCTTATCATCACCTATGGTAAAAGAAACTAAAACGATCCGTTCACCTATTTTAAAACAATCGCTAACTGCCCATACACCTGACAATGAAGTAAAATCTAGTTCAATAGAAAAACCTATCGTTAGAGATATAGCCGACTATTTGGACTCTGCGGCTGGAGAACCATTGCGAACTTACATTGATGGATTTGAAATTAAATTAAATGATAGTCCAAATGTAAGTAGTGAAAACACATTTAAACTAACCGATTTATCACCATGTTCTCCCCATTTAACTTCTGACAAAAATGAAGTACTTCAAAGACTAAATAGAACTAAATATGAGGAAAATTCGACAAGTAGAGAACTAATACGACCTACAAGCTTTACAAAATCTCCAAAAAATATTACTGATCTTAGTCCCATCAATTTATCTCCGTGTAACTGTGCTATTAAATCTCCCTATGATTTTGATTTTGAGACAAGTTTCAAGCGACAGTGTATAAATGAATCAACTTTTAGACCCCCAGATATTATCGATAGTTTCACAATGTATCCAAATTTCGTGCCTGATATAGATTTATCTGATAAAAATATATCTGACATTGAAAGTCCATCTAGAAGTCCTGGTGGTGAAAGTATAATAGTAAGCGAAGATGAACCACCGATACCATTAAAAATTGATAAGTACTTTGAGCACAGTCCTGAATTTTTTGGTGCCAGAGTGACAGACCCAAATAGTATTGATATTCCTAATCGACGAGCAACAAAAAGACTTTCTCGTTTGCCGAAAAAACCAGATTCACTAACATTGCAAAGTACTCATAATGACAAACTTCTAAAAGATGAAGTGGAAAGAGCGTCATCATTGCCACAAAATCCTAGTTTTTCCAAAAAAAGTGATGAAGATGAATCAAAAGATTTATTTAGCCCTCCAAAAGCAGAAGAACTGTCAATCATCAAAGTACCGAAAAGTACGTTTTCCCCCAAAGATTATATTCTACAAACAGGGCGCAAAAATAGTGAAAGAGCTTTACAAATAATTCAGGAAAACTCAAAAATTCTAAGCAGAATATTAACAAAACAACACATTAGCGATGCCAAAAGTCCTTCAAGTAAATATCAAATCACAAAAAGTGATGAAAGTGTACTAGAAACGCAACGAAGTTTTTGCCCCAAAATTATTCCTGAAAAGATTGTTGAAAGTAAGCAAATTGATTCACCATTGTTAAAAGAATCTACTTCAGATTCATTAATTGGGTATAGAAAAAGACATCACAATGAAAGCGCAGCTGAAAATAACGATTTCATACGAATAAGACCTATCTCAATTGATGACCCATTTTCTCTAGAAATTCGTAGCACTGGTACCAGAAATGATGAATTTTCAATTAAGACCACAAAAAGTCCTAGCAGTGAATGTCTGGGTAATAAAACAGATTTCTATGGATGGGAAAACAAAGGTTTTTTAGCTAAAAGCTTAATAATGGAGAAATCAGAAAATGTCGAGTACGATTATCGTAGAAAAGCTACCGATTTTACGAGTTATGGTGATTCGGTAAATAAAGAACTGAAACCTATAACTCCGTCTGATTGGACCCAAACACGGCATTCATTTTCAGGTGAATCCAAAGCGTCTGTAACATTACCATCATCAGGACCAAAGGATACATCTGCATACGAACCGCGATACACTGCTGAAGAATATAATTACCCAACATCAAGCAAATATAACGATTTTGTGTTGTCTAAAGCTAGTGATATATGCAGTAAAACGGTCAACCAAGGCCCGAAGATTTGCGAAAATTTATTGAAGACTGATAACAGCCAAGTTAGTGACTTTGCTCATCTTGTGACTTCTTCTATTAGTTTTTCATACGAACAATCTGCTGAAGATGATTCGCCAACTGGAGCAAAGAGTAATTCCAGTGATACTCTGTGTCAAATTACGTCCTTAGATCAGGTGTCCACTCCTATATCACCTAAAATATTTCCGAATAGAGAAACGCCTACAATGCCAAAAGAATGTTCAAATGACAGTGACAGAACTAAAGTGGAATCTGATGACACGTGTAGCGCTATTACGTCACTCATCGAGACCGACACCCTATCCTCATTATCTTATCCGCGTAGTCCATCGACAGGTTCTTATCACCCGTTTCCTAGTCGCCCTGCTCTTCGTATGCCTAAAGAACTAGGTGTGCGGTTGGGTATGTATCCGAAGGACGTTATAAGCTCACCACCTAAATGATGAATCCTATTACACAGGTTACTCATCCCAGACATTTTCAAAGGTTGTCATAAATTTTCTATTAAGAATTATTTAGTTGAATATGAAATAATTTTTATAGTGATATTTTCTGCTTTAAAAATATGTAGATATGAGATACACGTGTAATTTTTATCTACAATACTTACAACCGTACAGATTTTTAGATATTTACTATTTGTCTAATATAATATTTTATGTTATTTGATTTTATAGTCCATTCGCATCTTTGTCTTCTATTAGTTTAATTTATTAGATACTATTTGTTGTGTTCTATAAGCATTGAAGCTATAATAATAAATATTTTCTTTGTGAATAAAATACAGCTTAGAATTATTAGGTTATGTCTAAATAGTTACATGGAAATACTAAATGTTTCTGTAAATGTAAATGAAATATTTACATATTTGTTAAAATTGAAATTGTTGTTATGAATCATGAGCCTTTGGTATTTCTCATAGTACTCGTAATTTGAGCTAGTAACAAATCAAACACGTTGCCTTGAATCCATATAAAACGTTATGCGTAATTAATAAATCTTTCGCAATATTAAAATATTTATACAATAATGAGGTACTTAGATAGATTACTGTTTGAAGTCAATATTATTTATGGCAATTACTGGTTTATACTGCTATAGAATAATATCCTAATGATATACATAAATGCAAAATGAAGAAAAATTATGTTGTAGGGAACTATATTTTATTCTACAACAGTATTAAGAAAATATACATCATATGGCAGATGATAACATTGTTATTTTATTTTTCCATATCTAAATAATATAAACACAAAAAAATATTAACACAACAAGCTTTATTTCTTATAAGGAGCAACTTAACAGTATTAAAATAATATCGGTAATGTAAATTATTCAGTAGCATCAGTAGGAAATTCATAATAAATACAATGGAATGTCTTTGCATAATATTGTAAAAATAAATTTTCTCAAGAAGGTCGTAGGGTAAAAGAAGGTTTTTGTAAACCTCCTCGGTGCCCACTGGTCGATCACAGATGCCTCTATTCCCTCATAAGAGAGGTGTTGCTGCTCTCAACTAATGTTTTACCGAGGCTGGCTGTGAAGAGACAGCGAAGGTCCGGGCTAATTCACCGTGTCTGTATAGTAAGTACAGACCACCACCCGGCCAATTCGCTTGAATCGTAGACAAATATGTACATTAGTATAGACATTATCCTAAATATAAACTAATAGATACAAACTATTGAGTCTTCGAAAAAAAAATTACAAATTAAGCTAAAAATCATCGAGTACTGGTGGACATGTGCACACAAGATGTTTATCGCCGTACATATCGTCAATGCGGCTCACCGTCGGCCAAATCTTAGTCTCTCCTTTGACGAAAGGCTGCAACAGATTTCAATGCTTATTAAGTAATTAACCAATGTTATTTAATACACAGCGATGGTGGACAATAACCTATTCTCTTCTTATCATTCGGTTCTTAAACACCCAAAACCGAAAGCAACACACTAGTACGATACGATGTTATAATACGATGTTAGGTATATAATAATGAAGAAAAATTATGTTGTAGGGAACTATATTTAATTCTACAACAGTACCTATTAAGAAAATATACATCATAGGGCAGATGATAACATTGTTATTTTATTTTCTCCATATCTAAATAATATCACATTATATAACATCGTATATAATTTTGGAAGTTTTTAAGTTATTTAGGTGAGTCATAAAATCATGCGTAAAACATAAATTAATCTTATTTTGGGAACATTTTTATAGGTTAAATACGTTTAAAATGGTGTGTACTTACTGCAGGGAAAGCAGCCTGCTCTCTAGTGTACGGTCTGTTCCAATCTTCAGATATAACTTCAGCTTGTGTGTGCGGTGCCATCTAAAAGATAAATATACAAATTTTATATCACTCTAGTTGATAACACCTATTACATCTACTATTAATCTATTAAGATTTGTACAAAAGCCCATTTCTGAGATGCTCTACATTTATAATATTATATCTACTCTTCTATATATCTATCTATATCTTCCTCATAGTTATTTCACAAATGGTTTCAAAGGCATGTTTAACACCGAATCTTACCTTACCTTGCCTCACAAGCTCACGTGTTTCCTACTTCCTACAGCGTTTTAAGGTCTTTTAAGCGGTGCGTGAAAAAGCATCTGATGAGGCCATCAAACTGCGCATCACAATTGTGACACTGTACGTGTTTGCAATGGTGACCCTCTTTTTTGAGACTTTGCCTTCAGCTTACCGTCAGGCTAGGTGAAGTCAAATTGACTTGTCTTAGATAAAAAAATGGAGTAAGATACTTAAATACGAACCTTTAAAGGATTCAACCGTTTGTCGATGTTTCCGTCCTCAATATCTTTAATTTCCTTTCTAATCGTGATGAGAGCTTCACAATAACGATCCATTTCTTGCAAATCTTCAGACTCTGTTGGCTCTATCATTAAAGTACCAGCTACAGGCCACGACATAGTAGGAGCGTGGAAACCTTAAAAATACATATATTATCTAGTATCGAACAAATGAATGTTCCCTTTTTTCAATATCCAAGTATAAATATAAAATATACAATTACTATTTAAATAAATCCACAGACATGAGTCTTAAATTCATATAAGTTGTCAATATTAATCAATTAACCCGCCCTTCGCCGTACTGGGGGCAAAGTTGCCCATGACACTAGCGGCATTGCCCCGCTGAATAGCAACTGCTAACCTTTGCCCCAAGCGGAGCGAAGGCCACCGGATTTGTCCCTTAACCTGCGCCCGAATTCGCTAACTGAATTCTTGGCGTCAGCACCCCAACTACCCATCCATCGTCTCGACCGCAAAGAGTGCGAAAATGTGCCCATTACTAAGACCACATATTTGCCGTGCAGCTTTCTGCCCCGTCTTTGGCAACGTCTACTGGAGACAGGACGGTACGGCACTGGTGACTGGGAGCAACCGTGCTGACATGTGTCGTGGCGTTTAGTACTATATATTCGTGCCTTCATTTGAGTTTATTCAGAAAATATAGTCGAATCTAATCTTGTAACTAGCATCCTCACCATCGACCTTCACATGGGTTGTGTTTTTTAAAGAATATTAGTAACCAATTATTTACTAGTTTTCCTCGTAACCTGTTTAGTTGAGTATAGTGGCCATAATATGGTAATGTGTAAAATGATTGTAATTGTAAATGAATAAATTATGCTCATACCGAAGTCCATAAGTCTCTTAGCGATGTCTCCAGGTTCGATATTGGCGGTTTTCTTCAAGTCTCTGACGTCAATAATAAACTCGTGAGCAACCAGTCCTCTCTCGCCTTTGTATAACGTTTTGTAATATCCTTCCAGTTGCTTAGACATATAGTTAGCGTTTAAAATAGCGACTTGAGTGGCACGGCGGAGTCCTTTAGGACCCATCATCTGAAACGCAGTTCAAGAGTTTATTTTTATAAAGGATATTAGCAACCTAAATTACCAATATTCCCTTTAGCTCCTCCAGATAAGCTTACCCCTAACACATAGGCGTCGATTCACAACGGTAGTGTAATTAATGGCCAGTATTTGAACCCAGAACCTTTTCATCGTAAAGCTGAATTCTTAACCACTAAGCCGCTTCATTTTATTTCATTTAGAACTTAACATAATCATCATCCTTGCTTGTCTTTGTACCTGGTCGAAGAAGTCAAGATGCAGGTGCTCCGGCAAAAAGGTGACAGTAATATGGTGGCCGAACCTGTGTCATCTTTGTCCTCTATGCAGGTGTTTTATTACATTTATCATATTAGGATTCGATTTTTAAATATTCTGATAATTTACTTACTTTGATATAAGCCCATGAAATAGGTAGAATTGCGGAAGAGCCGTACGGTGCAGCACTAACTGAACCAAAGCTGTGTGCTGCATCACCCAGATCTGCAAGTGGATCCACTACGGGATGTGATGGTAAGAATGGAGCCAGATGAGCTTTCCTGCAAGTAAATAGATAGATAGATAACTCTTTATTACAACAAAACGGAGAATTACAGTAAAGAGAAAGCATTATAGGTACACGTAAAAATAATTGTATGTACAATGGGCGGCCTTATCGCTAGAAGCGATCTCTTCCAGGTAACCATGGGATGGACAATAAAGTGATAGAACAATAGATATGGTACCTATGGATTTATGCAATATAGCGGGGATTTTTAAAGAAATTGTTACTATTTCATACAATGACATTTAAGGCTACCTTCGGGTAAAATTAGCGTTGAAATACAAAAAGCGTGACTAGTTCACATACAACTTTATCCTTAAATTTTTTGTTTAATCGATTAACGAATGACGGAGAAATAAGAGAACAAACATTGCTATGAATTCTAGTTTTACACATAATTGCTTCGAATATTAAACCTACCTACCTCTTCTTTTTTTGAAGTCAGTTAAATGGGTTAAGTATAAGTAAAGAACACTATCAGCTTTCATTTGACCTTACCTGATTTCGAATTGTATTTGCTTTTTCATTTTAGGTATATAGGTACGATTACGATATCACAGTCTGACATTTTGTGTCAGCTCAAAAGGCGTACATACCTGCACTTAATTCTAGCCGATGCAAAATAATATTTTTTGTAACGAAACAAACTATACAATTAAAAATATAAATAAATATTATGTAAATTCTCAAATTTATAACTAAATTAACTAGGTATATGTAAATTAAAAGATCTTTTTGAAGACTCCTTTTACCCTATCGAAAAAAATCAGTAAAATCCGTGCTTGGGGAATCCCCGAGAATATGTTTCTATTCATTGTTAGGTATGCAACTGTTTCTAATTAACTGCATGCAATGTGATCCTATCTAAATAAAAAGTTCAAGCTTATGAACGAAATAGACTGGGCATTATTTTAATGGTGAAATATTGAGTTAGTTCTACATACGTATAATATATACTGATAGAAGGATGTGAAAGCCTCGGATGTAACAAACAACAACGAATAAAGCAAGTGATGAATTTGATGATAAATTAATTACTTACACTCCTATAGGTCCCATACCGGGGCCACCGCCGCCGTGCGGAATACAAAAAGTTTTGTGCAAATTCAAATGCGATACATCGCTTCCATAATCTCCAGGGCGACAGAGACCCACCTGAAAATAAAAAAAAATATGAACCATCAACTCTTCTACGTGCAGTTAAGAACATTCTGTACTTAACTGCGTGCAGAAGAGTTAATGGTTACGAAAACCAGAAAGTCAGATCATTTGGCTTTGGCCGAATCCGGTATTGGAAATTATGAACCATCAACTCTTCTACGCGCCGTTAAGAACATTATGTACTTAACTGCGTTAAGAAGAGTTGATTGTTACGAAAACCAGGAAATCAGATCATATGGCTTTGGCCGAATCCGGTATTGGAAAGGATAGCGCGTCAAGTACTGGTCTACCTTCTATGCTAGGTACCCCAGTTTTTATTTGGTTCATCACGCCGGGAAGAAGAGTGTGCATTCGGCTAATGCCACTCTTTCATTTCGCGGACCCCTCTTCGTGGACCTAAACTCGTTTCCTCTGACAGTCTAGACTCGATTGTCATAGTAAATGTGATTGGCTTCGTGTCCGAATTCACGTCCATGAACCTTCACACTAGAAACCGCAAGATCGATTTGCTTCGGTTTTGTAGAACTTTGTACTAAAGTGCAAAAAAGCACCAGATTTGAATTTGGAAAGAAGCAGATACCGCACATCGATGAGCAGCAAATACTTTCACAATCCCCGCTAGGAAGGAACACTCTATAATAAAAATTACATACAAGAATATTAACTAACCTGAGCATTCATATTAGCACCATCAAGATACACTTGTCCGCCATGTTTGTGAACCAACGCGCAGACGTCGGCAACGCGTTCTTCGAATACACCAAACGTACTGGGATAGGTTAACATCAAGCAAGATATGTTCTCACTGTGCTCCTCAACCTTAAAAAGACACAGTTTTAAAAGTCACTCATAATGTAAATTGAATGTGGCTTTGTGTTACAGTAAATTGATATTTCTTTCGGTCATTTGAGTACACTATTCGATGACCGCGGTAACCTAGTGGTATGGGTAATGGACTGCTGAGACGAGGTCTCGGGTTCGATCCCAGGTTTTACCATGGCACTCACCAATGACTTTTGATGCTTTTCGAAGTTATGTGTGTTTTTATCACAGGTTTATATGTGCCCAGTTAATGGTAATAGGCTCGCCACCTATTACATTGGGACCTAAACATAAACTGGCAAAATATGGGAGCTAGCACCTCTGCCTACCCCTTCGGGGATACAGGCGTGAGTTTATGTTATGAGTTTATGTTATTCGATGGTATGTCTCACCTTCTCCTGTAAATGCGCCATGTCAATATCACCAGATGGTGTAACACGGATGGCACAGACTCGCATACCGGCCATGTGCGCAGAAGCAGGGTTAGTGCCGTGCGCGCTCACCGGGATCAGGCATATATTACGTTTTGTATCACCACGGAATTCATGGTAACGCTTTATCGTACGTAAGCCTGCATATTCACCTTGAGCACCACTATAAACAAACGTAATAAATTAAATTCGTCATCCTAACATCCGAAACCTTCACCTCGGAGCTCAGGGTTCGTCCCACATAATAAATTAAGTAGATTACATATCAAAACATATTCAACGCACAAAATATTGAAATAACAGCAAAAGATTAAAAACAAATAAACAAGAAAGATAAAAAAAAACGAAAATAAAATAGGAATTTTCAAAGATTTTAGATAAGCTGTGCACGAAAATATTATCAGAGTCACGACTTGCCTATTGGGCTGGAATGAGACACGATCGTATCCAGTAACGGCACACAAATCCTGAGCCAGCTCCTCGAACAGTATATGATATCCTTGGCACTGGTCGAGTGGTGCAAATGGGTGAATATCTGTGAAGTGCTTGAACGAACATGGCATCATCTCTGTCGTCGAATTCAGTTTCATTGTGCACGAACCCTGTTGTTAAAATCATACATTTTGAATTATTGCATCAGGTATGTTTATGTAGATATGAAGTTATACCTACCATTTAGTATCTATGAGAGTAAGTAAAAGAGTTAAACAATCATTATCTAAATGGTGTATATACAAATAAAATGTAACTACGAGTATCTATCTATCTATCAATCATCTTTGTGTTAATTCTTGTTGCATCCGAAGCCGTGACCTCGGTTCCGGGTCCGCTTTTAAGAGTTAATGAATTTTTACATTCAATATCGAAAAGGTCAACTGTCAATTTATAGAGCGACCTAATTGAAAAGACATCGAAACTAGGGGATAATATGATTCATAAACATTTCATAAAGATAACATATTACTTATAGTCTGAACAGAATCAAAAAAGGTATATAGGTATTATTGATAATACGAGTTGCTTCAAAGCAGCATACTGAAATCAGAATAAAATATTCAAGTGACTTACTAAAGGTATCATGGAATGCACAAGAGAAACGTCTTTATTCTCTAGTCTCTTCATATACCGCACTATCCTTGTTTCTGAGTGATGCATGTTAAACACAGGATGCGTTAAATATGGCGACGTTCTTCTAAAGGACCCCTTTTGAATACTATTTGCTTTAACATCGCCTACTTTTACCACCTAGAAATAAGAGAAAGATCTATCGAATACAAAGTACGTTCCATATATTTTTCATTCAAGTAGATCCGTGGATGGACCGAGAAAGAATATCACCACACCATCTCATTCAAAGAGAGTCAAAAGAGGTGACAAACGAAAAAATACAAATATCACAGCGAGAGGAGAAAAACTCGAACTAGAACACTGTACCAACCCATCTGGTCTGTGTGTTAACAGTAGGTCAATATCTCCCGACATTGGGTGAGGCCTATATTCACCAGTGGACTAAGATAGGCTAGTTGAATTGAATTTAAAAGATGTTTTTAGATAGAACTATTACCTCTTCCACAGATTTGCAATCGAAAATCCACAAGAGATCATTAACGTCTTCCATAGTAGTCGTTTCGTCTAAAGCTACACCAACTGCTCCATCGTCGAAATATCTCAAATTGATCTTCTTTTGATGTGCGCGATCTTTGATCGCATTAGTGTCATGTTCTGATAATGGGACTACGTGAAGAGTATCAAAATATACATCATTAGACTGCTTGTGGCCACGTTGTTTTATTCCTTTAAATGAACATGAGAATGAAGATTATAATTTTCTTTCATTTCATCTAGTCGACATTACTATATGTATCTATGTACTTACCATGATCTAGAACGAGTGTAGCATTGTGGACGCGGGTAGCAATATCCCGAAGACCTTGAGGGCCATGGTATACAGCATACATGGCAGACATATTAGCTAAGAGAGCTTGAGCTGTGCAAATGTTAGATGTCGCTTTATCTCTTCGTATATGCTGCTCACGAGTTTGAAGAGCTAACCTAAATAAATATATTTGAAGACAAATATATGAAACGTTACGAGTACAATTACTTAATAAAACGATTAACACAATTGAGAGCATTGTTAATAGATTTTAAATCATCAGAACCTACCTATAAGCATCTCTTCCAGCGGCATCCCGAGTAACGCCAACCATACGACCCGGCATTAGACGCACGAGTGCATGTTCAGCTGCAAAGAAGCCAGCATGCGGGCCACCATAACCTAAAGGCACTCCCAGACGCTGTGACGTTCCTACTGCCAATGCAGCCCCACATTCTGCTGGTGGTCGTAACAGAGCTAGAGCTAGTAAGTCCGTAGCCACAACTACAAGCGTCTGAAAATTATAGAAGAAAACTCGAGTAAATATGAAAGAAAAATTTTGAAGAAGAAGAATTGTTGTTTCTCATGTATAGAGAAAGTTATTGAAAAGCAGAAGCATACATGTCTAGCAGAGGACTGCGATAGGCTTATTGATTTAACGACTAGAATCTTGAGGAACTTACGCCATGTTCGTGTGCTTCCGCTGCCAACCCTGAGTAATCATATACCAATCCTCTTGTATCAGGACATTGTAGTAACACAGCGGATATATCTCTCTGAGCGAAATCCACTTGACGCACATCTGGTACTACATTCACCTCCAAGCCCAAAGCATCGAGACGAGTTTGTACCACAGCTAATGTTTGAGGATGTATTCTTTCCGACACAACGAATTTTGTTCTTTTATTATGTCTATAAATGAAAAATTACCGTCAGTTTCTCTACTTCTGAATAATTAACCGTTAACTTGATAAATATTCACTTTTTCAGTTAGCAAAACAGAAACCCTGGACTTCCAACCAATTCTCGAGTCTAATATTTTGCAACCAATCAAATCAAATCAAATTTTTCCTATCGCTTACGCTTGATTTTGCATATCAAAGTAAGTACATATGTCGCTTTGGATAGTAAAAATCTTAATTATTAAGTAACATTGCATAATCGTTTACCTATTTTTGTTATCTTCTTAGTTATTCTTATTACATATAATTAGTACCTATACATTAAATGGTAAACATTAAGCACCTACCTACGTTATTCCATATTTACTACAAGCATATTAATTCTATAATAATTAAGTTAAATTATAATAGTATATTAAGATTAAGAATGATAGGAAGTTTAAAGATTGATACCTATGGCAAAGAGATAAACCTTCAGCTGCTGCAGTGCCTTCATCTAATAAGGATGCATTGGCAACGTCCAATCCTGTAAGATCACTGACCATCGTCTGATAATTCAAAAGACTTTCCAGCCTTCCCTGTGCTACCTCAGGTTGATACGGAGTGTATTGAGTAGTCCTGTACAAAAGTTACAGATCATTATAAAACTAATAAACAAAGTTAAATTTAAATCATGTTTATGCTGTCATGTTTATAGTATTACCATCCAGGATTTTCAAACATATTACGCATAATAGTATGCGGCACGCAACAATTGTGATATCCCATACCAATGTATGATCGCCATATCTGATTCTTCTCAGATATTTTACGTACTCGCTCAATAAGATCATATTCACCTAAAAGAAAATTATTTATGTGAGATGTCGAGAATTATTATAAACAAATTAAAAACTAAAATCAACGGTAATGTCCTCACTTATGGGCTCGTTGATATTCATCAATCCTGGATACTGAATTTTAGTTGGAACTGCATCATCAGTTAGTTGGTCTAAACTCTGGAAATAATCAATGTGAATGTAAAAAAAGGTTCTAGATTTGAAAGTTATAGAAAGTCGTAATACTGAAGTATCACATTACCTTGTAGCCAAGAGAATCCAGCATAGTCACTAAATCTTGGTCTCTAGGTCCCATATGTCTACTTGGAAAATCTATACGTTCGGGAAACAAACTATCTGACTTCGTGTTTTGTGCAACACATCGTATACTGTTTTTCCATATCTTGGTCTGGTTGTTTTGGAGACTAATAAGCGAATTCTTAGACACTAAACCACGTTTTATAAATCTATACATTTTGAATTAATAAAATATGCAATGCAAGAGCTATAATATATTGACCATTTTACTGTGTGTCTTACGAAAGCGACAGTATCGTACTGATAGAAAGGTCAAAGCATCACATAGTACAGCAGATAACAAGAAAGAAGTCAATAATGTAATGATTCGGAACTATTGACACAGAACTATCAAATTGGCCATTAAAGTATGAATTTTAGATAAATAGGTCATTACTATTGTGTTATTGTATGTGATCACTTAACATAGTGATCGGCTCTTGTCTTAATTGAACATTCGTTACAAAAATATTCCAATAAACTCTACATGCGAATAATAGAGCCATCCTGCATCCCTAATGTAGCCTCAGATCTATCGATCTTTAACCGGGATAGAAAGTTAATTAAGTAGCGTTGACCCTACGTAAAAAATAGGTAGCGGAACTACTACGGCTAAATTTTAGAACGATTTATGAAAAAATACGTAAATTCTAACGTAAAATCTTATGTACGTTTTTCAAGTCGACAGACTAGCTTATAACTAATCCTTAATATTAAATCAAAATTGGGTCATTATTACAATAATAATTATTAGAATTTTAAAAAGACACCCGATACCCAATACCTAATTATTTTACCCCCTCCCTTCCATCCCCCAATAAATTTCACATTACATTTCCGCTTTACCTTACCTACTTCACCTACTTCAAAATCTTATATTAAAAATAGTAGCAAAGTAGAAATTATGTAGTGTAAAAAATAGGATAACACTTGTAGTGAGCCTTTTGTTGTGTGTGCAAAATCTAGGTGTAGTACATTGAATTATTTTCAAACTTTGACTGCTCGCTATGTAACAGTTACATATACATTGTTCGGTATGTCTAGTAACATCGCTAGAAAAGATCACCAAATACCTAAGTACCTATCGGATAATATTTAAAACTCGGCTCTCCTTAGTTAGTCATATTATAATAGTAGGTAATAACAATTATAATAATGTGTTAGAATACTAGTAAAGTAAGACAAATTGGTGTGGTATATGTAGCAGTACTCGCAGTGATGGTCAGGATTCAAAACCAGGACCGCCCCATCATGAAACCTTAATCACTAAGGTGCTGATGCTTCTTAGGTAAATTAGTTCTAAGAATTGAGCTTGAGATTCCAGAAATTATTTTAATGAATTTTTACTCGTACTAGATTCTATAATCTAATTTACATTCGACTTTACACTATGACTCCTACTCCTCTATGATGATCTACATTGATCGAAAATAATATCAGAGAAATATAAGTAGTCATCGTGTCATCATCATCAGAGCACAGACCCCGTGGCACCCCAAGTTTTCACTTTGGAGTCCTGGGTTCGTTTTCCTATTACACAATAATACAATAGTACTTTTACTTAAGAATTGAGTCTACATTCTAAGTAGGTTGACCCGCTGATAACGCAGTTTCTAGTAACACTACCTATTACTTATTCTGTGATATTGTTATGAAATGAAATATAAATATTTATTTTTAAACCTCATCATGACTCTACTATGTGCTACTATGGAAAATGGGAAGTCCCCTGTCGAAAAGAAAATGACATTATTTTTCACAATAATTCATTTTACGCAGCAAGACTGATAGCAGTCTTTAGACATATTTATTATTTTGAAGTTTTATATTATTTTGAATTGTAAATAATGGATTTTTAATAATGTTTATCTTTTATTGTATACCTAATATTTTATTTTCACAAAATATGTTAACTATAATTATTAAGAACCATATTCAGTTTGAATTTTCCACTGTTCATTTACGCCTTATGTAAAATGGAACTCAACTCACAACACAATAATAATGTGTCAGGCCTAGTCAAAGATAATAATTGAGCATCGAGATTTGAGATAAATAGAGTTAAAATCTGTATTGTGTTGTGTTAGTTATATTCCTCTGTGAATTTAATTTCCCCATTTAATATACTTCTTGTGGTGATTCTAACATTCACATTTCATACACACTTAAATTAATATAATATATTTGATTCTGATTTATTGTGAAACTTTGCGCAGTGCTAACTATGACTTTAACGGAGTATTCCCAGCTCAAACAATGTATAATTTTGGCAGTGGTACAAGCTGACAGACACAGTGAAATATTCAGTTCTTTAAAAGAACTGTTCAGAGAAAGTATCAATTCAATAAGGCGATTTGAACAAATCAACACCATAAGACAACTGTTGAATATATTGGAGATCAGAGACACACTGTCAGAAGATAACGTGGAATGTTTAAAATCTATTGCTCTGAAGCTACCCAATTCTGAAGAATTATTGAAGAAAATAACTGATTATGAACATTGTCATGTATCACATGAATGTTATTATAGTAAGTTAACCATAACATATACCTACTTAATTTTCCTGTTGACATAAAACTAATAAGTACTATTTTATTAGCTGATAGTCTATTTAAACAAAAGTAGGAGTAAATGAAGATCAAACTCCTGTTTAATTGATAATTTGGACCAATTAATATTTGTAGGCATATATTTATTTAAATTTATTATAAAAACCGCAGTAGCCTCATGGTATGGGTAATGGACGGCTGATACGAGATCTCGGGTTCGATTTCTGGTTTACCATGGCACACACCAATGACTTTTCGAAGTTATGTGTGTATTTATCGCAGGTTTAAAAGTGCCCAGTTAATGGCAACATGCTCGCCACCCTATTACATTGGGAATTAAACATAAACATACTGCAGGTGGTGATGGGGGCAGATGGGGCTGATGTCAAGCCTGCTAATCAGTGCACCTACTAAAAAAACAGTCAAGTTTCTGTAGTTCTATCTATTTAGTATTGGCAGGTTTTCTCACTGAAAAAGGTACATCAGTAGCAATGAAAACAATGAGAAACTGGGAATTCTTAAGGAAAATTATGGAAACTCTTTGCAGAGCTACATAATGAATTTATATGTAGATAATCACAGCTACGTAACATTTTACAGAATTGCTACTTTCATCCCATCCCAAACATAATTTATTTGTGTGCCTCATCAGGTTATTTATAAAAATGATAAGCTTTTATTCCCTATTTAAACCACTTTTATGCAACAAAAGATAAGTCCATCTCTTTCTTCTTTTCTACAAGCTCTTGTCCATCGCTGAACCAAATTTCATCCAGATTGATACTGCTCAGTGATTTAGGGCTTAAGTGTGAAAGTGTACAGACACAACCACTTTAGAGTTATATAATAGTAGATAAGCAGTTTATTACTTTGACATCATATTTGTTATTATTTTTAGCTCCAGCTCAAAATATTGAACAGGAACAAGAGGAAAGTTTGATAATGAGTAGTAGTGCTCCATTTACAAAAAATATAAGCAAAAGAAAGAAACAAAGGATATTTCAAAACATAACGCAGGAAATTGGTAGCTTTTGGCGTGACCTTGGCAGAAATCTACGAATTCGTGAAGGCAAAATAGATGAAATTGATAGTCAGAACAAGACTCTTGCTGAGAAGGCTGCTAAAGTGTTGAGAGCATTTGAATATGAGAAAGCAGATCCAGACAGATGGTTCTTTAGCCTCTGTGATGCATTAGAAAAATCTAAGCGGAAGGATCTTGTCAAATCCATACAAGAAATAATGTCCATGAATATTTGATGCACTCATATAAGTAGTTATAAATCTGTACAATAAAAAATTAAGGTGCTAAAAATCTAACGAAGTGTTGGATGTAATATTAAATCATAATTATTAAAAATTCATTTTTGTCATTTCGGCATACATTTGTCACCTCAGAAAGCGGCGAGTGTTTATGACTAGTAAAGCAAGTAAAGCCCGCAAGACGATCGGCTAAATAGTAAATAGAGAGAAGTTACTACGCTGCCGATCAATTGCCACATGATTTCACGACATTGGTCATAGTCACATGACTGATCGCAAATTATTTACCAGAAAAATATGACATTATGGCGGAAGAGCTACCTACTGGAAGTTAAAATAAGGATCACTCGTCAATTGAAAAGGTTCTATCACTCGTCAATTCAAATTCTTCTCTCTTTTTTGGAACTGACGTCATTCTAACTTTTATACATTCAACTAGCAGCCAGGGTCACGGCTTTGTTTAGATAATTTCGTAATAATAATCTTGGAGACATGGACCCACGTCCAGGTTCGTGTCATAGGATTTTTTCGTACATGCCTCAAGAAACAGGGTGCAAAGGAAATTATTTATGGCTGGCTAATTACCAACCCCCACGCAAAAACCATGGACTTGAGGAAACCAGTCCGCCATACCATACCATACCCCTACACTGCGGCTGCAGTTTTAGTTGGTTTGAAGACGACGTAAACGCGGTCACCGGCAGGCGGACGTAGTATTGTATTCTCTTTGGCAGGCGGGACCACCCTCCTGCCGAAGGTAACTTCAGGGCAAATATTTCACTAAATTGATGTTCTCATAATAATATTCACTATTTTCAAGTTTCAATTCAGTAATTTAGAAAACACTATTTTTTCCAGGTGGTTTTAAAAAACCACTAAACTTCTAACACAGACTGTCCAAGTTATATAGTATATTTTTGTTGTGCAAGCTACTTTTACTGCTTTTCTAAGGACACTGAGGAATTAATCATTTATTAAAATAAAATAAATAAACTTCATACACAATGTCTTTATTTTTCTTGATTGTTTATTTATAAAAGCATTAACTTAGTTACATTAAATATGTATTGTTTATACATACTTAACACCTTATATGATTTATGTAAAGATCTAACAAACTTCAATATTATTCTCAAAAATATTTTTATTCAAATTGGTCCAATAAGACCATAAATGGAATTCACACAATATAAATGGAAGACACTCATTGACCTATTATTAAATAAAAAGTCTTATTTAATTTAATTTTATTTTTTACACTAACCTCGACGATTAGAAATATCTGTATAAATAAAAAATAATATATCAAATAGTAAATTGCTATTGTATCCATTAAAATAATTTTGTTTCCATGTATAACATTAGCGTAAACTTGCAACAATATCAGCTTTAGAATATTTATCACGGAATCAGTGTAAATAATGAAATATCACAAAATAAATTGCAACTGTATCCAAAAATTGCAATTGTATTCTTAAGAATAATTTTGTTTCAATGTGTAACATTCGCGTAAACTTGTAACAATAACTATTTATCACATTACAAACTTAACATGTGTAAAAACAGTAGGAATGCATTGCAAATAATAAAAAATATGCTTAAACTATAAAGGAATCGTGTACAGTAGGAATGCATTGCAAATTAAAAAAATAAAAATATGCTTAAATTTATAAAAGAATCATATTCAGATCAAGCTTTTCTAGTTTAGATTTTAATTTGGGAGACTTCTCAACTCAATCAATAGATAATATCTTGAATTTGGAAGGGATTGAAACTCTAAAGCTCTCCCAACTGAGGATATACCTCAGTTGCAAAATAAAATAAAATAGCATGATGCAACCTATTTATAGAGAGACAATAGCTTATAGTCTAAGTACTATAACATTTTAACTCTAGTTCGTTGAAGCCCATTTATACGCGTTTTGGAAGAGTCTTAGCCAAGGTGATGCCTGACTATCAGGATTAGAAGTACTCGGGGCGTCAGCGGGCGGCGCGGCACATTGCCAACGTAACACACACCGTTCGGGGTGAGGCATCATGGCGATATGACGACCATCCCGGGACCGCAATCCTGCTATACCCACTGGAAAAAAGTTACATGACATTTTAAAACAATTAGTATGCTATTAATCATAACGCGAAATGGTTGACGAGAGACGTAACTCAGTAGGTAGCTCAGTTAGGGCATTCCTCCTGCAAGGGATCATTCGCGGGTTCCAATTCCCGTTTGAGTATTAACTTTTTCCGATCTACCGTACCGATTATAAAAATTGACATAATTTAAATATTCTAGGGAAACTGAATAAACAAAACAAACACACCAATGACTGCGATGCTTATGTGTGTATTTATCGCAGGTTTATAAGTGCCCGGTTGATGGCAATAGGCTCGCCACCTATTACATTGGGACCTAAATATACACTGGCGAAATGTGGGTGCTTGCACCTCTGCCTACCCCTTCGGGGATATAGGCGTGATAGTATAAAAAAAAACTATCAAGTAGGTAGGTATGACTTTATCTTTAGAATGCGGATAAACATATTTAGATATACAGGTGTTAGAGAAACGGTCCCGCTGTCGAAGGTACGTGGTACTCCGGTACACTACATATTCGCATAAAAAAAATATATGATACTAGCTGATGCCCACGGCTTCGCCCGCGTGGAATTTTGTTCCCGTTCCTGCAACCCTTGGGAACCTTTTCCCGGGATAAAAAGTAGCCTATGTGTTATTCCAGGTTCTAATCTACCCCTTTACCAAATTTCAACCAAATCAGTCCAGCCGTTTATGCGTGAAAGAGGAACAAACATCCATCCATACATCCATCCAAACAAACTTTCGCCTTTATAATATTAGTAGGACTACTAAATTAAACAAACGGCGCAAAATAAGAGTCGATATTTATTATGAAATTATTGTTTCATATAACTTTACCAACACGATGGAGTGTGAATAATGCTAGTGAAATGAGTATTAAAAAAAATTAACAAATCGTAACCTATAGTCCATTTTGTTTAAATACTTGAATAAACGTAAACAGGTGTTTCTTTTTAAAATGTTTTGTTTGGAAAATTCAGTATAAAAATACGTTTATGTTCAGTAACACATTTAAAGTCTAAAAACCGGTATCAAACTACTATTTCTTTATTTGTTTAACATGTGTTTTTATAAAAAGTTGCCAGAAGATACCTTTAGTTAAGTACCTAAAGAAATGAAATACATACAATATGTAATCATTATTTTTCTTTTAATAATTTCAAATTTTAAATTCGGAATGTAAAGAATCATGGATGCTTCAAAAAACATGCCAATACTTCGTCAAATTAACAAAACCTATTTCTTGTTCTTCTTCATTGAAGTAGAGAAAAAAAACTAAAGTGCCCGTTTCTTTTTGCAAAAGAGTTAATAAAATTGTTACTTACATGGACTGCCATTAGGATTCATAGGATACGCTTCAGTGGGGATTCCATCATCATCTACATATTGCATCGCAATCTGACCGTTCCTCTGTAACTTCTCCATCAATTGAGATTCTGAGAGAGTGAACCTCCCTTCCCCGTGGGCAACCCACACGCCGAGAACGCATCCACCCATTCCACTGAACCAAACATCGTTCTTGCTTTCTGTTATCTTTATTGCACTCCAGCGGCATTCGAACCTACAATAGAAGATATCATGGCTCACTTTCTAGATTTACTTTTTATTATACTATAACTATTGAAGAACCCCGAGAAAAATACCTATTACTATTAACTAATGATATATGAAATGCGTCCTACAAGGAATATATATTTTTGATGTTTTAATTTCAGTCAATTAAGTATATATAAATAAAATTAATTTTTTTCTAGATTTACTTTCTATTCTACTATAACTATTGAAGAATCCCAAGAAAAATACCTATTACTATGAACTTATGTATGATATATGAAATGCTTCCTGCAAGGAATATAATGTTTTAATTTTCGTCAAATATACTATTTATAAATAAAATTAAAATTTTGGAATTCACTAATGAACTTAGGCGAAATGATTGTGGTTTGTGGTGTGATTTTCACAGTATACGTTGAGTTATTAACAACTATGATACATGCCAGACAAGATTACTTATATCTACTGTCCGTTAGATGATTCTATTAGACATTTTTCTTACTAAAAATTTTTTTTTTCTAAAATAATATAGCGGACTCACATATGAAATTATACGCCACCAGTATGTTTTGATTATTTTCGTGAACAATTTTTGCACCTCATTGTGGAAGATGGTTAAAATGATTTGTACAAGCAAAATTTTTACAAAATTCACATCCAATCCCAATGACAAGCCATCACACTAAAACTGACTGATGAGTAACGTCAGAGCCTTTCTGACGTCACCCTGATCGTTAGACGCAATGGCTCACTTCATTCCTCCATGGAACAGCCCTATGCCTTAGTCGCTTTCTAGGACACCCACGGAAAGAGATGGCGTAGACCTATTCTACTCTACCGGACACCAGCACGTTCATAAATAATAACACGAACATTCATTTTTATTCAAAATAATAAATACCTTTCTGATGCGTTGTGATCGAGGAATATCTGTGTCTTATTGCCGCCCCTAGCATCCATGGGATCAATCCATCCAAGAAGTCCCATCAGCTGACAACCATTACATACTCCCAATGAGAATGTATCAGATCTATTTTTGAAGTGAGCGAATTGAGAACTAAGGGAGTCTGAGAACATAATGCCGGCAGCCCATCCCTTTGCTGAGCCCAACGTATCTGTAAAAATTATAATGTTATATTTTCGATGGCAAAATATCTAGGAGAAACGAATTAATGACAAGATATTAATGTAATATAGAAAAAGCTACAGTCAAAAGACTAGCTGAGATCCGTATATATTATGTGAATTTCAGTTATAGCGTTCAGATGATGTTTTTAGTAGTATCTCCGGTCTCAACCAAAAGTACTTTTTTTTTATCTATGGCACGTCAATTTGACTTCACCTCGCCTGATGTTTAGCTGAAGGCAAAGTCTCATGAACTTAAAATCCGTTCAGTACTTTTTGCGTCCCTCGCGAGTCGAACAACAAAAAAATTACATTCCTAATTTTTTAATTACATTTTCAAAGCACGGCACGGCATTTTCAAAGGTTTGCATTGACAGTTTTTTTAATTCGTTCCTGGTAGAACGAACTAACCTTACATGTGACAATACGTCATGTATATCACAGAAGGTCCCTACTTCAAATATTGCAAATAAGTACATCGTATCCTTATTATTCTGCAGGCATATACTTTAGTAATAAAATCAAAAGGACTTACCAGCATAACTGAATCCTCCAGGGAATACCAAGCCTTGGAATGCGTCTAATGTAATCTTCTTGTTCTGCAAGTCACTCATGGTGACGTCGAACACATCAAAGTTAGCCATCATTAACGACGCAATCATTTCCCGGTCACCATTAGTACCTGCGATAAAAAATATTGGTTGTTTTAAAAAAATGGGAATATTAGCTACGAAAATTAAATTACTGATATTGTCTCTAACCCCTCCTGCTAAGTTCAATGTCTTGTGTTAGAAGTGGGTTCACGGCGGTAGTTTAATTACCGGGATTCGAACCCGGAACCTGTCGCTAATAAGGACGACTCCTTAACCACTAAGCTACCGGCGTTTAAATACCATAACATTGATCTTGACATCGTTATCCTCACATGGATTTTCCGATGGTGTCCAAATCGATATCCTCACACGGATTTTCCGTTGGTGTCCAAGCATTTTATTTTGGAGCCTGAGGTTATGAGAAAGCAGTCCTAACCTCCCAACCCAACCTTGGGAGGAATACCTATGCCAGAGACTTGTCTATCGTTTAGGTTTTGACTTTTGGTTTGTTTTTTGTGTGTGTGTAGGTTTGACTAGGTTAGGTTGAGCTGACTTGAGCGACTTGCAGCTGACGTTGTCTTACTTGTAATTGCAACCAGGATGAATAGTCTGTCGAATCGATAGCATTTTTGAGTTGCCATCGTGATGTAGTAATTTGTTTTACGTCAGCGCCGCTAGTCACGGAAAGGGCCCGAGCATAGGTTTCGCTCTTCGGGCTTACTACGTCCCCTCTGTTCTAGTCCCTTCGTACTAGTTGATGAATGTTAACGACGAATGATGAGTTTACGTTGTATATTTATTAGATTGGATTAGTACAGAAGGGTAAAAAATCTATATACTCTACCTTCTTCTCGCAAAACAGCTACCTTGATTGTTTTTGTCTTGGGAACAGCCAATGTAGGATCAAAAGTAACATTGTACGTTACACCTTTACGTTTTTCAAGACCTGCAAAATAAAATAACATTCGTTTTATTATTTATTAACTACGTACTATCTACTGTCCGCGGCTCCGCCTATCTGGGGGCCTAAAAAGGCCACTTCATGAGACGAATCGGATTGCAGTGCGTCTTCCAGTTCGTCCGACGAAACGCTTTACGATTCGCCGACTGTCATAAAATGAAACACATTAACGACGATTCGTCTACAATGCGGTTCGTCGGAGGATTCGGATTAAGATGAAATGTTGCAAGTTTAAAAATACACCGTTTAACAATACACCGGTAACTTTCCGGTTATTTTAATAATACTTATAAAGACTTATAAAAGCGTGTAGATAAGAATTTATTCATATTATATAAAAAAATAGACTTTAAGAACTATTTTATACCATAAATATATATTTTAGCATAATATTTTATTAACTGGTAATAAACTGTGCTTTGTCAACGAGTGTCAATTTATGAGCAAGTGATATGAGTTTCATGATTAATCGCTAGATGACGCTAAAATAAAAAAATAATTCAATTCAATTGAGATATTTTTTTCGTATTAATTCATTACTTTGTTCATGTTCATAATTCTGTAAGTAATAACAAGGAACACTAAATACGTTACGATGAAGTATAGTGTCCGTTTTGGTGAGTGAAGTCGTCTTGGGCTATTGCATGTTGCGATAAATTGTCTTAAAGAAATATATCAGCCATATTTAAGCTATATCTATTTAATTTCAATCAATTGAGTCAAGCAAAACAAGTCACAACGATCGACGAATTGTTAGACGCAATGTGGGAGTTGCGTCTTTCAATGCTGCCATTTGCCATTTAGGCGATTCGTATTTGGTGAGCCATTTTACGATTTTGTATAGAAACTTGTCAAAAAGGCGAATTGCCAAAAACGAATCGCGCGGCGAATTGCGCTGTGTGTGACCATTTTACGAAATTAAATCCGCTTCGTATTTCAACGCGGATACGATTCGTCGTTAGTGGCCTTTTTAGGCCCCCTGGTTGTCAGTCATCCCTATCAAACAAAGTCGTCGTAAATTTCGTCAAAATCGGTTCAGCGGTTTAGGCGTGACAGAGAACAGATAGACATAGTTACTTCAGTTATTTGCCTACTGGATTTTTCAGCTATTATTTATTTAGTAGGTACATAATTATTACGTTATTAGCAGGTATGGGTTATACATTAAAAAAAAATAAAAAGTGTGCCATTACCTTTCCACTCTTGACTAACACATTCAGTATTAGCTTGCAGTCGTTCCAACTGATAACTTGTCTCTTCCCACATTCTGAACACATCTATTAAATTTGTATCCAACACCTTCTCGCCATTTATTTTAACTACAACCTCAGAGTACATTCCATATTTTCCAACAGTTCCAATTCTTCTAGCTTGTACTCCTTCCTTGTTGTACTTATTTAGCACACTAGATAAATCACTTGTGGAAACTTCCAGAATAATTCCCAATTCCTCATTGAATAACGCTTGGAAATGGGAGACATTTTGTTCTACTTGGAAATCTAGGTTTATGCCGCGGATACCAGCGATTGCCATTTCTATAGCTGTTGTTATAAAACCTCCTTCACTGATGTCGTGTCCGGATAATAGTGTACCTTCTATAAAGAAAATAGAATGCATGACTTAGTATTACATTCATGTATATCTAGTATTTTTGATGTACCGTCGCCGCGTCGGCAGAAGAGTATAAAGTATACATCTTTTCATACTTATGATCTTATATAAAGCTGTATTTTTATGATCTTCTATGTCGACTATACCTATACCTACTCCATTTGTTTAGGTAGGTGAAATAAAGGTAAACAATCTTAAGGCAACTTTTTATAAAAACACACGTTAAACAAATAAACCAAGCTAACTAACTGACTGAATAGTAGTTCGATACCAGTGTTTTGGCCCATAGCACACGGCGTATTTTATACGAGCAGACGACGCGCAGATGACGCGCGTGTACGCGCTTCATACGAGATTAGAACGCAATCTTGTAACCTAAGCATACGGAGCGTTTGCGAAACGCGCGTATACGCGCTGTAGTCGCTCCTAGCTTGTGTTTTTAACAGAGACTGTTCGCACTTCAGCTGTACAACGGCGTCGGTTGAGACAGCACTGCTTACGCTGGCTTTAGTATTTCTTTTATAAAGAAAAAAAAATAAACGTAAAGAAACGAATCTATTGCATAGACCCTTTTACGAGTGAAAAAAGATGAAACGACTCACGTCATTATCATACAACGTTTAAAATATTGGTAATACATAGAAGTTGGAAGAAATTTGATAAATGTTATCGAATGTCATATTCGTCATTGCAAACGCAATAATCAGCGTCTACGGCGCCGAAAACGCGCGATCGTAATACGCGCGTCGTCTGCGCGTTAAAAATACGTCATGTGCTATGGGCCTTAGTCTTTAAAATGCGTTTCTAAGCAAAAAAGTATATACCTAGTTTTTCTTCAGAACCTATTAAAAAGACACATCAAGATTGTTCACGTTTATTCAAGTACCTAAACAAATGGACAATATATATTGACATCTAAGTTTCACTTAGGTACTAGATCATTTAATAATTCAACTATCCAATCTTATTACATTATGGTGCTGAAAATTGTCCGAGAACTATCCAGGAATTATTCTTTCTAACGCAATAGTACCCAAGAGACAAAGTAGTACAAGTAACATGCATCTTACCTTTTAATAATTTCTGAGTGACTTTGAACAAAGATTTAAGGACTGCGGGGTTATCCAGATCAGCTGGAGAATCACCAAGCTGTTTATAACATTGTGCTAACGCTGAACCGCCAAGCCTATGGAAGAAGGACACACAAAACCCGTAAACATTATAAGCATCTTATATCACTACATGCTTAAAGGCTTATTATATTTTTTTTATTTAGAATACGTCAATTTGACTTCACTTCGAGTGATGGTGAGCTGAAAGCGTCTTAGGAAAGAGGGTCACCATTACAAACACGTACAGTGTTACGAAGGAGGCGCTCAGCTTGACGGCCTCAATAGGATGGTCTCATCATAATGGACTACACTTCGCGGAATAGTTAGAAGCTAGGGTGAAAAAACTTGGGTTAGTAGTCTTACAGAAAGAGCAGCGGACGACAGCGTCTTTTTTGCAGCAAAATATTACAAGTCATTATGAATCTTATAAAAGGTACTTAAAGTTCATATTCATTTGACGTCAAAGGAGCAGGTGACCAACATTAATTTTCAATATAATAAAAGATAGTACTAACCTGTAACTCCCAGAGCTGACTGGTACATAAACAAGGGCCGATCCTTCTTCCCTGAGAGCTGGTTCTATTTTAACTCTGATATCTGGACATGGTGCGTAGGTGGACACTACTAAAGTTCCAGGAGATTTTACTGAAAAACATTTTCCTATTATTATAACTCTCGTTCACACCACTAAAATTAAGTTAATCATCAATATAGCACTAATATCAAATGCGATTCGTTGGCCTATGTTATCTATATACAGTAGAATCCGCTTAATACGACTTCGTCTATATTGATCGACCATCTTTATAATAAGGAAAATAAAACCTTTCTACTAATCTAATACTAAATGTATGGGAGTGTTTAATGTCAAAATATTAGATACCTCTCGTTTGATTTTTAAAAAGTTATTGATATCATTTTAGTCATTAGGTAACGTACTATCGATATCAGTTTTAAGTTTTTTGATATCTGTAATAGTTACGGAATAATCGCCTGAACACACTTAACGATTACACCCTGTATATGCCTTTGTGTAGTAGAATCCGATAGAAAGTTAAATTTTATTTTATTTTTATCATTCACACGCCCTAACTTTCCACGTAATTAAAGTTTTGTTACTTGCATACCTAATGTTTGTTAAACCAGCGATTAAAACAAAAGTAACCTTTTTTTTACATCTCTCCCATACAAAGTTACCAACCCTAGTTGGGGAGACTGCATCAGGAATTTAAACAGGTATAATTTTTTTACACCAAATTGAATTTATTGGGGAAAATTGGATTCACATTCATTGAACAGTCCGCTTTGCCCCATCATTGGAGACAAAGTGGGGCAAAGTGTAAGTACCCCACCGGACCCAAAAGTCCCTCCAGGTACAGAAACTTGAATTCCTAAAATGTTGAATTCGCAAAAAGTTGAATTTGCAGAATGTTGAATCCTAAAGAGTTGAATTTGCACAAAGTTGAATTTCTAAAATGTTGAATTAAATCATTTGAGTCTTTTATATTCTTCATAGTTTCGTTTGTAGACAAATACCCTGTTTGATAGATAAAGCTTACCTTTCTGTCCCGCGACGTGCGCACACATGGAGAGCGAGTCCTTGCCGCCGTCCACCGCCACGCCCAGCGCGCTCATGGCGTCGCACACGGCGCGACACGCCACCACTAGAGCCCCACCCTCAACCCCCGTTTTACCAGCCCACATCCAGTTGCCTGAGCATTTCACATCCTCGAGTTCTGAGATTCCGGCGAACACCTATAAACATTTATCATTTATATTTTGTATCTTCACATTTGTTCATTTCACTATAATTCTGAACTATGCGGCTGCCATCTGATTCTTTAAACGCTTTTTTTGTGGATAATTCGAATGTCGACTCGAACCTACTAAAAACACACGCTGTCTTGGGTAATTTGTTGTCAGAGGTGAGATTGTCACTGGCGTATCCCTCGCACCCCTGCTGACCCAGGGTCATCGAGAGAGCCTTGGGGTCTCTTTTAACCTGGACAGAAATTGTGCCCAAGCCTCGTCTGAAGTGTATCAACTTGCAAGTGAAATCGGCTCGGGCTACGAGAACTAGGTTGGGCCCCAAACACCGGTATTGCCCTTTTTTCTCTTATTTCCTATTCAAACTGACATTCATACAAGATTTCTAATTCAAAAAAATTGCTACTCACTAAATTGGTCAAAGCCTCTCCAAGAGACATTCGCGCTCCAGCTGCAGGGTTCAATAACCCCTTAATGTTCTGAGTGCCGATAGAAGTAGCTGAACCGACGAGATCGTAATACGATAAAGCAATAATGGCGCAGTTCGCTAAGGGCGTATGTAGAGGACCAACGCATTGCTGCTGCGCTACCAAACCTGTGACACAGCGGTCCACCTGTATAAGGAAATTTGCATAAGTCATCTTAGAACCATCAGTTGATAGTGATGAACACGGCGCAAAAACTTTTTTTTTCATGAAATTTTAAAGCAATTAGAACGCTATTTCAAATCAAATTTAGAACGGAAAAGTCTGATGATCGGTTCGACTCATCACTACACATCAGATGCTTTTTAACCGATTTCACAAAAGTGAAGTGGTTTTCGAAGACTAGACAATAAGCCAGAGCGATTTGTCTGTGTATTTTTTTCCATTTGGAGCGTATATGACTCGTCGAGACTTTCGGTAGAAGGAAACCCGTCTACTGACAAAGAATCTCAAGCGTTTATCTAGACGACTGCCGGTCGGCCAACCTCCAACCCCGAGAAGAAAGCTTGCGTCCCTCAATCAGCAGGTGTACGGGCTCGTACATCAGGAGGGCTCGGGTCTCGAATATCTTGGACCCTATAGAGACTGACCTCTTTATGATGTTATGTAGAGCTTTGAAACTTACTTTGTTCGTCAAATATCTCTTGCTGGCAACGTTCACAAGTCTAAGCACTCTGTTAAGGGCATCGTGGACCGTGATATTCTGTGGTAATGTCAATGGCAATTTAGTCCTCTTTTCCGTCGCCAAATCAAATGTTTTCCTTGGCATATTTCCTGGATATTAAGCAGTAAAAATTTAGATTCGAATACAATATGCACAGTCGGCGTAGGAGATAAGTACATATACACCCTCCTTTGCCGATTGCACATTCTATTTATTTTGCAGTTTTTTTTAAGGAATATTAGCAACAAAAAATTAATATTCCCTCTAACCCCTCGAACCAAGTTCAATGGCTTATGATAAGAGTGGATTTACGTCGGTGGTGTAATAACCAGAATTAGAACGTGGGCACTCATGGTCGTAAGGTTAACTTCTTAACCACTAAAAGCTTCCGGGAATACAGATACGAGGTTTCCCATACCAACCAATTAAAAAATGACACACTCCACTTATTCATATATGTGTCCAAAAACCTTTATTGACGATAAACAGTTATTTCTCTTATCTATAAATAAGATGTAATAAACACAAATACAGTGCTTATTAATGATTTAATTTTAAAATATAATGAGATGATTGTCTGTTTGACGTAAGTACGACCAACAGCTGACCTTAAAATGTGACACAATATTTTTCCATTTACACAACAAAACACAAACAATGATGACGAAAAAACTTAAAACTTGACATTGGCGTCTCGCCATTAATTTTATAAGACGTTTACATTTACTAGAGACTGGCAAAATTGCGGCTATTCTGCTGCAGAAGCCATTTTAAGAAAAGAAGAAGAAGAAACAATGGTGACATACCTAATACAGCTTCCAAATGTAAATCATAGGGCATCTTAGACTTGGTATCAGATTTCAATCTCTCATTCCTATCTAGATATTTGTCTGTGTACGAATCTTCAACTAGGCTCATATAACCATCTCCTGTTACTTCACCAACAAATGATACTGGACATCTTTCACGTCGACAAATATCTGAAATAAATTCAGATCCCGTAAAATTAAAATGAACTAGCAAACCCGGCGAACTCCGTTTCGCCATGAGAAAAATGATTTTTCCGCTTTTCTGTTGAAATTTTTCCTGAATTTTCTTCGCTATAAACCTCACGGAGCCCGAGACCTTTCCAAAGAATGCAAAACCGTGGAAATAGGTTCGTGCGTTCTGGATTTATAGCGTCAGGAGAGAAAACCCGATTTATTTTTATATAGTAGATTATACTAGCGAATTAGGTACACAAAGCCAAACAGATAAGTATACACCTTTACATGTGGAGGTGTATATTAAGGTTACAAGTCACAATAATTACTTATTTGCTTTACCTGTGTGTGTACCTGTCCAATAGAACAAAATTTCGGAATTTACCCAAAGACACTTGATATATAAGTAAATATTACCTTCAAGAGTAGCACGATTTTCTTTAGAACATAACAGGGCATCGTTTTCTTGATACTCAGCACCCCAGAGCTCAAGTGTATTAATTGTTGGATCTCCCAATTGAAACTCCTTGGTAAACACCACTGCACCTTCAGGTTCTACAAGCTCCTTTAAAACATTGCCATTTCCACCAGCACCCTGGTCGTGGATCGCTAAAGTTAAAAAGTATCGTCTAATGAAATATAAAAATACCTAGGTAAAAGAAGGTATAATTTTTTGGCGTAAAGTTTTACTAAAAATTTCCCCAGAAATATTTGCAGAATTCAGATTTATAGGGAATTTATTGGAAAAAGAAAGTGTTTTTAATATCCAGAATAGTTTTATTAAAATTTGTGACTGAAAACACAACTGACGATATTACGTATTTCCTCAGGGATATACCTACCAGCGGCGTGAGTAAGTATGATGTGTATACTTACATTCAACAGGGTTGATATCAGCTTCCAAACATCCTCTGACCGCTCTATTAAGTCTATTTCCCATTTCAGCGTCACCTGTTTATATTGAAATACATATATTAAAATACCATCAACATTCTCTGAGGCGTTGGTCTGAAGGCAGTACAAAATGTGGGTAATCCCTGGCTCCCAAACTAGGTGATCATGTCAGACAAAATGTGGGTAATCCCTGGCTCCCAAACTAGGTGATCATGTAACTTCATAGAAACGACTAAGCATCGATATTTTGCGTGAAGTGACTGTCATCTGATTCAAATCAAATCAAATTATCTTCCACATCTTCAAATCTGACTTTCACAACCAATAGGGAGAAGAACTGCTTTTTTATCTCACCAGATGTAACAAAGTCGTCTATGGCTTGTCAAATTATCGCAAAACACGATGCGAGCGACATCTACGTTGAACTTTGAATTTTTCTCCCCATTGGCGGTATGGAAGTTCTGTAGCTAGCTAATGTTTATATGTATGCAATATATTCGATGATCATAATTGAATAAATAAAAACAAATGTTATTTGCCACCTACCGATGCATTACTTAAATCGAATTTACAAGTAAATGCCATATTTACCTCTTTGCACAGCACCAAAATCCAAGTGATCACGTGAGTCCCCACCCTGAACAGCTACTGAAGATGCAGCTCCTCCACCAACACCGATACGATAAACTGGCCCACCAATCTTGACAAGTAGCATGCCTGTCAACCAAATAATGAATCTTAGTACCATTATTGAACAATATTTGAACCACTATAGAATAATTGGCAAATTGATTGAAGGCTAGTGCCAAAATTGAACAACATTAGTGCAATGATTGAACAATATTAGTGCCATAATTGAACAATACTAGTGCCATAACTGTACATTAAACTTAATATTCCAAATAATTAACTTACCTTTTTCGGGTTTATTCTTTTTAATCATGTTGTGTGGCATGTATCCAATTCCACCACTGAACATAATAGGCTTTACAAACTCCTCTCTTACATTATCTCCATTTTTCAATCCATATGACTGAACAAATCCAGTGACAACTGGTTCTCCAAACTTGTTACCATAGTCAGATGCACCATTGCTAGCTTCAATAATAATTTGTAAAGGGCTAGCAAAATTGTTAGGATATTCCCAATTTTTCTCTTCCCATGGTAATTCATACCCTGTAAGACAATAACCCATATTGAGAATAGAATAAAATATATTTTATCAATGGATGAAATGACTAAAAATTGCATAGTAGATCATCTGTTCAATCACCAGTGTATACATTGGAAATAATAATAATAACTATAGTTGCCAGATTCTACTCACCAGGTATATGGAGATTTCCTACACTGTACCCTGCAGTTCCAGCAACTGTATGCCCACCACGGCCAACACCTTGTACATCTCTGATGCGACCCCCAGTGCCAGTAGTGGCACCACTGAAAGGTGCTACTGCAGTGGGCATATTGTGAGTCTCAGCTGTGAAAATAATATCTGACTCTGTCTCTTCTTTGATAACTTGAGATGGGTTCCGGACATTTGTTGGTCTTAACTTCTTATGCTTGAAACCTTTGATAGCACTATATTGTGAGAGAATAACAAGGTTACAATTAGTTCACAGCCAAACACACATTTAGACTGGGAAATCGATACCTGGGAGTCCAATATGGAAGCTTTGAATGCGTCCAGGATTAAAGCTAGGATGAAGAAAAAACCGTTTACTAAGTAAGAAGCAATTAATTAAAGAGTAATCTTTAAAATAATTATTATAAGATGCAAATTAGGAAATAGTCACAAAATCGGGTTGACTTGTTTAATATCTAAATGACAAACCTGCTGTTATCACCGAATTTGATGACATTATTATCATTTGAAGATTTCTGAGTTGATGCCACCATATCAATCAAGGATTCATCTATTTCTTGACCGTCCAATATAATTTTTCCCTGTTAAAACAAAAAGTGAATGGTTTCAATTAGATCTCTAGGTACATAAAGTTATTACAGGTTAAATTTCAATAAAATTTACCTTGAAAAACCAGTGACGTGAATGCTCGCTGTTGCTCTGAGCAAGGTCAAATAACTCAACACTAGTTGGGTCTCGTTTTAATTGATTTACAAAGAGATCCATGTAGAAGTCCATATCCCAGGAATCAAATGCCAATCCTAGAATAAACAATTGAATAAATAATTTATTGATAATCTTTGCATCCTTCCTTAATTGAAAATAGAGTCAGACTTACCTAGTTTCTGGTTTACACTCTCCATTGCAACTCTACCTTCTTTCTGAAGAGGTACCACAAACCAATGCTCTAAGTCTTTTGGAAGACCCTCATTAAAACTGTTCCTAGGGAGATTCTCCTTTGTATAAATACATTGAGTCATTCTGTCATGTAATGGAGCTGCTAATGATTGAAACATCTTTTTAGTAATATCCTTAGCCTTACTGAATGTAATGAGATATCGGGTTGAAACCTCCAAGCGGATAACATCTCGTAGGCCAACACTCTCACAAATTTGGACAGAGTTACTTGAATCTGCTGTTGAAAAATTAAATCTGCAACATTAAAAAAAAGTTTAAAGCTAGATAATTCAATAGAAAATTGTAGATTACACGTGATTCTTTTCCTCAACGAAAATATTTCAGTTATACAATTGTGTCTTATCATATTATTATCAAACCAAAATAATAAGGGGGAATCGTGAACAGGATGAACCGAAGCTAACCCATAATTTAAGACTTCCAGAAACATACCTTGGTCCGATCTCAATAACAATCTGATTTCCTTGCAACGTCTTGTAAATAGTTTCATTTTTTAGAGCTTGAGGGTGAAGGGGTGAACTAAGAAGCCACTGTAATATCTTTATCTGATTTATGTTAAGATAATCACACCCCTCGCAAAGCTCTACATGGTAACAAAGTTCAGTAGATAACTTCACTGCATCCGAATCAACAATCCTTAACTTCTCTAGTATTTCCTTTGTTTTATGAGCACTAAATGCTTCAGAGGAAAAGAACCTTAATATAACCATGTTGAACGATCTGAAGTGGTAACGAACCAATGCCACAATCTATATTAATTGAAGAATAAACTTCACCAATGTTGCTTACATCAATTCTTACATCAATGTCAGAGTTCAGTATTTATCAATTGTTCAATGTTATCTGTAATAGAGGCCAACAACTAAAGCTTATGCAATTGGTCAATGGGTATACCTACTTACTACGTAAAATTAGAACAGTATTGGAGGGTCATTATCAGAATTGGTTGTTCAAATGATCAATAAATCTTGTATGGTAATTGATTATAAAAAAAGATTCTATTCCTACTCATACTTCTATGGAAGATAGAAGTATGTGTGTAGATCATCATCTTTGCTTTAGTTCTGGTTGCATTCAGGTCTTCCTGTGACCAAGTCCTGGCCCAGCAAAGGCAGCATGGTCAGATATTTTGCTACCCACATAGAAAACTTATACATCCTCATAGTGAAATCAGAAAGATATTTGCACTGCATATTCGACAGTTAGAAATAAATAGACGAAATGGAATTTTTTGCACAGCTATAATACCTTACCCATGGACTTAACCATTGAGATTATATTTAATATATTTTATACATCAATGTGCTATTGTGCTTTAGGTAGAAGTATTAGAAAACAAATTTCGAATTACTGTATCGTTGCCACTATTATAGTAGGAAATCACAGTAAATAAAGTAGGTATCTATAATAGCTACAAGAAATCTAATGTAATATCCTCGATTAATCAGTAATATATCTTTATAGCTCTAATGAACAATAACCCTAAAAATTAGAACTATGAAAAACCGTGTGTAAAACGTACTTTATGAAAATTAGGTACTAGGACTACTAATTGCAAAACAAGCACATGTCCAAACTAAAAATCACCAACTTGATATCGAATCATTTAAAACTTTGTTTATAATTTGAAGATACAGCACAAAGGTAATATACAGTGACACCATAACAATGATGATGGAATCAGAGTGTAAGTAGTAGTAGTATTCTTATTTCTTCAGCAGTTCATAATGTATGTCGTCTGGCAATCATGACAGATGATAATATAGGTAGGTAACACATGAATAACAAGACACTATTTGAATAAGCAGTTACATACCATATAAGACCGTTATATAGCCAGCTAGATTAAACTAAAGTTCCTATAACAAAAATTGAATTGCCTGATAGTTATATATCATCGCCTGCCTGCTATAATTTTTTTACATTACATAGTTTAGATTAACGGATTTATTGTCTGTTTAACAGACTCTGTTAGTCTGTAAGTCTGTACTCTGTTGCTGTGCTATCTGTACTTTGCTTTGCTTGACATTTGCTGTCTGTACTTTGTTTGACATTGACATTTGACACTGACACTACAATTCTTCTTTTCTTAGATGGCAACACGTCAACCCAATTTAGGGGACAATCTTGCCAGTGTCGAGTTGGGAATTTCCTTATATTTTGTCATAAGTATTGTTGGAATGATTGTTGATGACGATGATGATGATGATGATGACGATGGCGGATGATAGTTGCCCTAGTAAAGCAGTGGAGACTTTACTAGAAGCTTTTCTTAGGGAGATTTTGACATCAGTACGAAAAATCACAATTCACTACAATATTCCACTCTCCTACACACACTTGTGTGCTTTGTCCAAGCCGTTATGTCTAAAACTCCACCATTTTTACACATAAAAACTCGAATGAACACCAAATTTAGAAAATAAAACACAGCAGCGCTATGACACTTTTCGCGTTCCCGCCAAAACTCCGACAGTAGGATTATTATGGCAAAGAGTACTATTATAATTTCCTAGGAAACGGTACGGTACGGTGCCTAGCCTACACAGTACACACCACTTTCTTCGTCTTAAGATGACTAATCTTTTGCAAGCAAATTCACTGCAATTTCGCCATCTCAAGTGGTAAATGTAATATAAAATTATTAATTGCGAGACGCCAACAATGTTAAGTTTTTAAAGAATTTCTTCCAGAGCCACGTTAGCCACGCCAGTTTTGTTTCCGTGTATCCGCCCCCCACGAGATCAGGTAGTCGATCATGACATGTGGTTGAATTTTAGGGGGCACACCAGGTCACACTGCACCATTTTGGGCATTGATTTAACTGAGGTGTTTGAAATGTTTATGGCGTATTGTACGAACGAATTTTACTAATAAATGTGATTGTCATCCACTCTCGATGTTTATTAACGAATTATATCAATAAACAAATATTCTATTATTCCTCTCACAACTGAAAAGTCTTAGACCCAAAATATGAAAATTACAACTTAGGACAATATGCTATTTTTTGTGTAACAAACACTTTTGGCGTTTCTAGCAACTACCCAAAAATATGGTTTGGGTGAACCAGTACTACTACCACAGACTTACTTGTATTATAAGTCTGTGCTTATAATACATCTGTGACTACTACTACCAAATCTACCACTACTATTACCGAATGGCAACATTATCAAGAGCAAAATAAAGAAGCAACATTAAGTAGGGATGTACCAACTCAGAATTTTTTGACTTGAGTGGAAAGAATTACTCTGACTCGAGTTACATAGCAAATAAAACAAGCGTTAGGTGTCTACTAATCTAGTGAGATTATTATTTAGATTTAAGGTGAAAAATACGAGCCACCGCTCTCATGGGGCAAGGAACCACGTTTGTGAAGAACAGAGATCTTCATTTTGATCTAAATTTGAATTCAAAATACTCATCTGAAAATCAGCACTTCACATCACATAGAATAAGTGTATCATGCTGAGAGGGCGAAATTTTTGGGACCATACGTCGTTAATATGTATGATAATATACATATTGTATGCACTTATGAGCTAGAATAAATATTTCTTCTTCCTTTCTTACTTTCATCTGTAACATTTGAAGCTCTATATCCAAGTCATTCAGTATTTTGACACATAATTATGGTAGGTTCATGAAAAAGTAAAACAGGGTAAGTCTATACTGTGGATTAATTCCAGTAACATTCAAGATGATTATGAATCGATTGCAGTTCGACTGTAAATAATGAAATCGCAAGAAAGGGGACTTCTTCATCACGTGACCGCTTCGCGGTCGTCGGTCGTAGCCAAGATGGCATGTTCGTTTCGCTAGCCAGTCTAAACGCCAACCACATAAGTTTAGACTTAAAATTGCAGAGCGGCTTTAGTTAAACTAAACTGTTCTTATTAAAAATCATAACAACTCACTTCACCTTACTTCTGGGAATGCTCTGATGAGCTCATCCAATTTAATCTCACCCTGTTCTTTCCTACTCAGGGCAACACATGCAGGGCTTGGATGTCACCTGAATACGGTGCGAAATATTCCATGAAGCGGTACGGTGAGTCACGCATTTTCTTCTTCCTACAGTCCCGGGTTCTTTAAGCGGGGCGTGAAAAAGCATCTGATGAAGCCGCTGAGGTGAGCGCTGCCGCCTTCGTAACCATGTACGTGTTTGTAATGGTGACCCTCTTTCCTAAGACTTGGTCTTCAGCTTACCTACCATCAGGCGGAGTGAATTCAAATTGACGTACTTACCCTAAAAAAACCACCTCTCACTATCTTGAGTTCAGAAGAATCCAACTCGAGTTAATTACGTGAAATGCAACTTGAGTTCCCTAATTCGAGTGGGCCCATCTGCCCATCTCTAAAACAATAGCTTTGCTGTTTTCAATATGGCGGTTAGTCACGGTTTCTTTATATTAAAATAATTATTGAAATTTTGTGCTAGTATTGAAGAAATCAACGTGATTTGGTTTTATTTTGTTCCAGAAAATATCATATTGGCTTTTTGGGCATTAGGTGGAGCCTATTTCAAGAATTATAGGAAGGATAAATTTGGCGTCCTCGCGCGCGCCGCGCCGCTACGAAACTCACCCTGCGCCTGTATAGGCCATCGTGTGAATTATTGATTTTTATAATACCACACCAAAAATGATGATGTACACGGTAAGAATACTTATTACATTTTTCATAATATTATTGTTACAATAGCGCGGAACTTGATCACTTTATAGCTAACTGTTATGTGTTCGTGTTAAGTTTATGAATATTTCATCAAATTGGGTTTCAAACAGCGAAATGAGTGAAACACCATGCTTTGTAATAAAGCGGCCAGATTCCGTATATTGGCAACCATAATATTTTTCATAATTTATGTACTGCATATTGATAAAAATTTATACTTTTCATTTCTGCAATTGAGGTTATTATTCTAAATGTGCCTTACTGTTATCACACCATTGCTACTTATACTTATTATTATTTTTCAACGGCGACACCGATAGTCGGTCTAATGATAAGACCTTGACGCTTGTGGATCACTGTATTCATATTGCCACTGGATGTAATTATTTATGTATAGGTTATTATTTACTCATATACAACCACTCATAAAATGTGACTTGACACTGATTATGTTGGTTTACCTATTATTAATGTATAAAAGGGCACAAGCACGGAGCAGGACACCCGCTTCAGCGACAAGGAGAAGAAGCTAATGAAGCAGATGAAGTTCGGAGATTGTTTAACTCAGCAGGTAAATAGAGAGCTTATAGCTATATATTGATTATATTCTTGATCAAGATTTAATACTCTTCATAATGTAATTGCAAAAAACAAAAAGATAGATAAATTATATTTCACACACACAGGGCTCTATAATTAACTGAATATTTGAATATTATTTATAATACAATTTTCTTTACATCAATATTTTTAATAATTATTTATAGTTTTTTCTATCTTTACAAATAAAAATGAATACCAAAATATGTCGCTAAGCACAATACTTGAAGATTGCTGGACCAATTTGAGTTTTAGTTTTTATTTATTTCTTGAACTATATGGAATGTTTATATGGAGCAGCGGGCACCGAATTAGAAAACCCCATGGGCGGAGTGCTAGGCAACAGTTAGTTAACAAATAAAACTGAAGTTGACTCTGCATATCAAAATCTCATTATGACAGTTATCAACATGTTTGAAATACATAGTACAATACCATTCGCTTCTGTAAACTATTGTCTGTCTCTAGAATTTGCATCAAATTATTTGCTAAATGTACATTATTATCTGATACTCTGACACTTTGCAATCTGTTGGATAATTTTAGGGAAAGCACTTACAAATTATTGACTACGGTATAAATGTTTTCACATACTAGTGTGGGGATTTTTGTCTACTAATTATACAATCTCTTTAGGTGGACATGTCTAAAGTGAAGCTGGATGTGCTGAAACCTTGGATCACACAGAAGATCACTGAAATCCTCAAGATGGAAGATGATGTAGTCATTGACTATGTCAATAACCAACTTGAGGAAAAGGTAAGTTATCTCTTTGGCTAATTATTATATATAAATAGCAAAATGTAATCATTGCAGTTTCTTTGCAGTTAGTATAATATTTATTTAATAGGTTTGGCTGAAAGTTTGTATAATCCATACTGTGTAAAAGAAACTGCAATTGAAAAATAATGTCAAATGTATATTGATTGCGTATGGATATTTTTATGGTCCACACCGGTTAGAGCGCCGTCGAAGCCGCCCGAGCCCCCGCTGCCGCCAGCTAGCCGCCGCCGCCCGCCGACTCCGCTCTTTCGGAGGCCCTTAGCATTCTCAATCGGTATTTACGGGGAAATTAAATACTTAAACCATGCTAACTCTAAACCAACAAACGCAGTGGAGCTCCCTAGCTTGTGACATAAATAAAATAATACATCAAATGTATCAAAAACAATTTTTTTAAAGTCGTTAAGAGTTTGGTTTGACTCGAGGTATGGAAGTCCCGTCTTTAGGCTTTGCGTTCAGCATAATGTGGTTGTGTTCGCAAAACCCTTACAGATGCAAGAGGTAGAAGAGAGATCAAAGAAGGCATCACTGCGTGAGTGAGCGGCAACGCAGCGGCTGCGCTGCAGCCAGCGGCGGGCGCTGGCGAGTCGCTGTCGGGGTCGCCGTTGCTGCTCCCGCTGCACCACTAACCGAACTTAATCATATATGTACTTAGCAACAGCTTCCTTTCTCGAGTCATTCTGTGCTGACTTGTAAACGACATTCAAATGTCACTCGCAGTACTCTTAACGACTTTTTCATTTTACTTTCCTTTTAGCCTGTTTTTGTTAAATTTGTTATATATTAAATGGATGGGGATCATACATGATAAATAAATAAATAAGAGAAATGGGAAAGTTAGGGTGTAGAAATAACGAAAGTGGCAAATATAATTAATATAAAAAACTTTCTTTCCCGATCCTGTATCCTCGAATCCTAGTTCCCTTGCCCCAAGAAAATGCAGATCAACTTGACGGGATTTTTGAACGGAAAGAATGCGCGGCTCTTCATGGGAGAACTATGGGAGCTGTTACTAAGCGCGCAGGCTAGTGAGAATGGCATACCTGAGTCATTTACGCAGCAAAAGAAAGAAGAGATCAAGAAAAGAATGGTGAGTCATTATACTTACTATGGAAATGCAGTGGCCCACCCATGTTATTAGTGGATCATTCATTGTGTCGCCTGTGTCCCCGTTGAAAATAATAATAATTAATAAATGGTAGTCCAATGGTAGTGTAATGACCATGTACAGTTAATGAGTTTGAATGTACGTTAATCCCATTAATTTGATATATTGTTAGAATTATTGTGTGTTGCGAAATGAATTACTGCAAGTAAGATTGAACAGACCGTGTGCTGTTTAGTTATATTTTATTGTGGTAATTGATAATAAATATTCAATTTTAATTAAAAGGTAGCATTTCTCTTGACAGGAAGAACAGCAGAAAGACAAGGACAAAGATAAAGACCGGCGCAGATCCCGATCAAGGTCACGCTCGCGGCGTCGTTCGCGGGAGCGTCGTCGTTCGCGTTCATCCAGGTCAAGGGACCGTTCAGGTGACAGGAAGTAAGTACACATTTCTTATTGATTCTCCGAACCTCTCCTCTTGGACATCAACTGACTAATATGATTTTCATGAAGAAAATGCCCATTGGCGAAGAAAATTACTAAGTTTTGCAGTTAAAACAGTTGTAGATATTTTTAGTACACTGATGTAGTGAACTAGTCTTAACAAATTACAAATGCCACAGATTTTCATATACCTACTGGGTCCGATGGCTTAGTATGCTCTCCTGGACAAGGGGACTTAGCCAAAATGCATTCGTTCCGAATCTACATTCGTAATCGCTCTGAATATGTATGGGAGTGACATTTGTTGTTGGAATCGGATTCGATAACAAATGTCACTCCCATACATTTTCAAAGCGATGACGAATGTAGATTCGGAACGAATGCATTTTGGCTAAGCCCCAAGGGTCTCATTCTGTGAAGAATCCTAAGACGATCTTGGCTGGTATTCTTTAACCATGGAAAATGTAACCTGCTTGAACTTTTATTGATTTTAATTCATAGTAAATGTTGTGGCAATATAAAATCCATATTAAACTTAATCAACAAATTTTTAGGCACCGCAATGGAGGCAGCCCACGTCGTTCGAGAAGGAGGAGTCGCGACAGAAGCAGCCAGTCAAAGTCTTCACATGTGGACGAGATTAAGGCAGTTGAACCAAAGGGTAAGGATATGTATGATGGTATATGGAAATTTAATTATTCTGAGTTTCAAATATTTACTCGTGTCTCATACTGATGACAATTGAGATATTTACTAAGTAGATATGGTGTGGCAGAATGATTCCCTGAACTCGCAAGTCATGATGCCGTTTTTTGCGTGAATGTTTTACTAAGGTATATTTATATGTTTTTGTAGAAAACGGTAAATCTCCTGACAAAAAAGAAGATACTGACGTAAACGAGGAAGTGAATCACATTACTGCAGTTGATACAAGTAAAGATGAGAGCAAGGAAGATGTTACTAAGGAGGAGAAAACTGAAGATGAAACTCAGAAGTCTCGATCGGCTTCACCTGAAAAGTAAGTTATAGATGACACTTCCCTCTAGCCATTGTCTGAATGTGTTCAAAGCGTTTTTTGCTATTTATTCTTGACTTTGAGAGAGTGATTGACCTTCAACCCTAAGAGAAAAGTGCCTTGGAATCTCTGACCTCACAATATCGTCCTTCTACGAGTTGTCAGCGACGTCGTGATTATTATTTTTCCCTGTTTTCCAACGTAACATTATAGTTCTTAATCCATAAGTCTAATTTTTGAACTGTAACAAAAATATTACTACTTCAATTTTTTTTGTTTTAGATCAGCAGACGATAAAGTCGTAGAAGAAAAGCCTGTAGAAAAAAGGCGGTCATCAAGTGAAAGACGATCTACGTCTGCTTCATCCCGTAAGTATTCTCCTATGCATCGTAAATGAACTTTATTTGGATCTGAGAACATATATTTACGATGTTTTATTTATAGGTGGCAGTGCAAAGAAAAGATCATCCCACAAGAAGCGTCAGTATCGCTCGAACCGAGATTCTTCTACAAGCGTCAGCCCTAGACGTAGTTCTCGACGTGAACGGTAAGTCATGAAAATCTAAAAAACTGCTAGTGACCAAAGCGTAATCTACTATCTCTCTATTTCATCATACGCATAGTGCAGTCTATTGAGATAGCAATAGGTAAATCCCAAACTGCTCAAAATAATGCCAGTTTTAAATTCTTGATTAATAATTAAGAAATGATTGTATTTGTGCAGAAGTAAATCTCGTCGCCGTAGCAGTCGCCGCAGGTCGCTGGATCGACGGGAGAGAGAGAGGGAACGTGAAAGAGAACGAGAGAGAGAACGTAGACGACGCGAGAGGGAACGTCGTGAAAGGTTGGTGAACTTTTTTTTTTATTTCATTTATAACCAAAATTATTAGTATTTTCTCATACCTTATATAAGCTAAATTGCTTGTATTGAAGGTGGGGTTACCCTACCTACTTACTACCTTGGGAACATCGCAAAAGGTCGATTCATTATCCACGAAACTATATCATCTTCAGCACTGTTATCTCTTGGAGACACCATGGTCCTCACAAGAGGGTCATCTCAACAGAAATGTCCCCGGGTCTGCCGGGGTGCGAGAGATATGTCTTGTATAATCTCACCTCCGGCAATTGAGACCCATGGACGGCGTGCGTTTTGGTCGGTTCGAGTCCGACATAATCACCTCCATCGGTTTTGGTGGAGGTGGTATACGTGGGGATTGCACGATAAAAAAAGCACTGTTATCTCTAACGTTGTATACTGTACTTACTATTCAATGCTACATATACCTACAATCTGGCCTACCTTATATCACAGATCTCGTGACCGTCGCCGCTCACTGGAAAGACGCAGGCGATCTGATTCTCGCACTCGCAGACGTTCCAGGGATAGGTAAGTTCCATTGAAAATGCATGTAATATATTTCTTCATAATGTGACGCTAAAACTCGCAATTGATAGTCGTTTAATATTGGATAGGTCTCGTGACCGTCGTCGGTCTCGGTCTCGCAGGCGATCTGTATCGCGTCGTCGGTCCGGACGTCGCTCACGGGATCGTCGCTCAAGGGAACGAAGACCAGCTTCCAGAGATAGAAGATCGCGAGACAGGTCTAGGTAACTATAATAAATAAATTATCATATCGATGTTTAACATGTTGTTTTCTTAAATAATGGATTCTAATCTTTTAAAGGGATAGGAGATCAAAAGACCGCAACAAGGATACCAGGTCAAGAGATCGAAAATCGCGCGACAGGCGGTCCAGTGATCTAATCAAAGAAAGATTGGAAAAATCTGTTTCGATTCCCCGAAAAGGTTAGTGTTTCTGTAGACTTACGATTAATAGGTTTATGTCAAAATTTCAAAAATTGATTATTCCTGTAACTTTATATCTATGTAACCACAAATATGTATTATTTTTATTTAAAACAATCATTTATATGGTTTATTTACGATTTCAAAAGTGTATTTTTATACCGAAAACGCTCCAAACCGTCATAGTGCCTTACGTGACGTCACTTCTCAGATATTTGAAAATAATAGTAGTGTTCCTCTGTAATAGTACGATTGTAACACACGTCTAAGCACCTATTATTTCTTAAGTAATTTTCTAAAAATAATTGTAATCTTTATATTGGTACAGAACCAAATTTATATTTTACTTTTTTGTCACCTATTTTCCGGGGATATAGTCCTTAGAAACATATATCAATCCGAATTATTCTCGCCCGCACGTTTTCTTTATACTCATTACTTTTTCTTACTGGTCTGCAATAATGGGCCTTTTGTTTGATGTTATATCGCTATACCTTATCCAAAAACTATCTAACGTAATAAGAAATTTTATATTTCCAGAAAATAGTAGAAAATAGTAAATAAAAAAACTATTCACATTTAAGCGCACACATAGCTCTGGTGAGAATCGGGCGCGGGTCAGCTTGTCATCCATCGTCGTTTTAAATAGTATTTTTTTACTTTATTCTATAAACGGTGAAGATGACAAACTGACACTCAGCCGACCAGCATCCGCGCGAGTCGCGCTTTTAGTACCAGGATAGCTGGTCATCGTATTAGCTTGTTGACCGAGAAATAACTTATTCTTTATTGTATTGTTATAGAAAACTTGGACAAGACTAACAAAAAATCGTTAGAACGTGTGTCACTGCCACGCGAACAGTCAAAAGAGCGCGTCGTGTCAAGCTCAAGCCGTGAATCTTCAGTAGTAAACGATAAGTCAGCACCTCAAAATGAAGATCGGGAACGCGAAGACCCCAAACCTGGACATTCATCTGAAGACGAAGAAAAAGAAGATATTGTTGCCATTCCGCATTTGCGTGAGTATTCTAGGAGTTTATCTCGTACTCCTTCACCATTCCTACGGAAACATGAAATCGAAAATAAAAAGGCTGAGAAATCAGCTGATGAAACATCAGGCAAAGAACAAACTGAAGAAGAAACTAAAGCCAGAGAAGCAAAGAAAGGGAAACGCAAAGCCCAACAATCTGAGTCAGAAAGTGAGAGTAGTGAGGAAGTTGCAAAGTCCAAGGCCAAATCGAAGGTCAAACGTAAGGAGAAATCTAATTCTAAGAGAGCCAAGAAACCTAAAAAAGAGACCTCATCGAGTGAAAGTGACTCCGAAGACAGTTCTTCTAGTGACTCTGAGGATGAAAGGAAAAAGAAGAGCAAAAAGAATGCCAAAAAGAAGGTGACTAAGAAATCTCGCAAGAAGAGAGCACGTTCGTCAAGTTCGGAATCAAGTTCTGAAGAAGAGGTTAAGCATAAGAGTTCTAAGTCTAAGCAAAAGAACATTCCAGGTGAATCTGACGTTGACAAGAAATCTAAAAAACGTAATAAAGACGTCAGTGTTGAACATACACGCTCCGAAAAAAGTGATGGCAAGCAAAGCAAGTCAAAGAAAATTGAGAATTCCGAAGACTCTCACGATGATAGCTCTGATAGTGACGAAAAAACGAGTAAGAAGAAAGCATCCAAACGTGAAACATCTAGCTCAGAGAAAGATCCAAGACGCGGTAAAAAGACAGAGACGGCTAAAGAGCGGGCAGCGTCTCCGGAAGTAACAAAGAGTAGAAAGGCTGAAGATAAACCAGCTAAAACAAAACACTCTGAGGAAGTGAAATCCAAATCATCACGAGATGATTCTGATAAAAAAGCGAAGAAACGTGAGAAAGAAGATTCATCTTCAGAGAGCGATCCGGTATCGAAAAAGAAACCAAGGAAGAAAGTTTCTGAATCTGATTCCGATTCGGACAGTGATGAGCCTAAGAAGTCTAAGAAAGCTAAAAAGCACAAAAAGCATTCAAAGAAGCATAAGAAACACAAGAAACATAAGAAGTCGTCAAAGAAGAAGGAAGACTCCTCGGACAGCGAGGAGGCGGAAGAAGAGGAAGAGGAGGGAAAAGTGAACAATGAAGATTTAGAGAAAAAACTTCGCGAAAGGGCATTGAAATCTATGAAAAAGCAAACTAGTGTGTCGGGTTCCGACTAGCCCCTAATTTTTTCGTACACAACTGTGCTTACGAAACTGACTAAGTTTTAGTGGCATAAAATAATTTTATTGTCTTTATATTACGGTATGTTACGATTAAAACAAAATGAAATAACATGTATGACTAAGATTACGTGTATGTCACATTGTTAGTAATAAAGATTTTAAATGTGAATTATTGTTTATTTTATTTTTTAAACAGTTATGAATGAAAAAATAAATGTGAATAAATATTTTATTACTTTAGATACATCATAATGCATTACGGTGTAAATGTGGAATAAGATACAATGATTACTTATTTACTTAATATTAAAACTTTGGATGTGCTTTGGTAACTTACATAATAAAATAATTAATATAAGACTACGTACATTCATTTTCTAGAATAGCCTCTATATCCAGTGACTAAGCTGGGAGTAATCCCGTTATTGTAAATACTGCCATAACCGGCCCTTCTACCATAATAACCGTAACCCAAGTGGTTGTTACCGCCTTGATAGTTGGGGTTATTATAACCGTAGTAGGAACTTAGTCCACCGTTGCCCGAAATTCCGCCGTAACCACCATAACCGCCGTTGCCCCCGTAGCCATAAGAACCTCCGTATCCACCCGCACTGCCTGTTGGGTAACTACTGCTTCCGTATCCACTCACACCGTAACCAGCGCCTCCGTATCTTGAGTAATCTCCATCGAATCCATATCCTCTACTGTCGTATGTACTCGTTCCATATCCCGCATATCTATCGTTTAATGAACCGTATCCGGTACTTCCATAACCGCTTGAATATCCGCGTCCCCAATCTGAATAGCGAACAGGATCTGTAAAAATTGAAAAAGAAGCAGATAAAAAAAAATTCGTTACTACTACGTAAACCGGGTCTGCAGTAAATAACTAGGCACCTACTTATTCTGGAACCTGAAAAAAGACCTAAGGCAGTTGATATACATACAATTGTTTCTCAACAGTAGTATAACATTAAGAGAGATCTATGTCTAGCAGATAGGATTGCCAGGCGTTCGGATGAAGTCGGACACAGTATGGCTTTGTGGTAGCGTTTCTTGCCAAAACAAAGTGTCTCGGTTTTATTAGGCTTTTTACATTTTCAAAAGTGCAAGCAAATGAGCATAATGAAGGCTATTTTTAGACTGTTCATTTTTCATGGCCATTTATCAAAATCTCTTAAAGCATAAAATTGACCAAAACATGAAGGTTGCCCAATGGAATGCCATTTGCACCGGAGCAGCTCTGCTCTTAAACATATCAAAAGTTGAAGATAAAAGAAGGCCGATGTTTCAATAAATGACGCCCTATCTGGGGTTTGATGGGAAAACTAGCTTTCCACCTGAGGCGGGCGAGCTATCCGTGAGAATTTATGCAGAGGAAAAAAAAATAGCTTTTTGACTGTCCGACTTTTAGATTTTGGGACCTTGCAATTCTACCGCACTGGACTGCGATAAACGAATTGATTGATACTTAACAGTAAGTTATTCTATAGGTAGGTAATTATAGTAGTAAATAATGCTTTTAAATATAGGTAGGTACGTACAACTGCTGGCATCAGTTTTGAGATCATCTTCATTTAGAGGTTGAGGAGCTGCAGCTTTGTCTGATCGAGTAGCTTCGTTGGCAGGTGCTGCATATGTTTGTTCGAATAGTAATACCGCAGTTAAGATTAGGGCCACACGGAACGTCATCTGTTGAATAAGGAGATCAGGAATTTAAATGCACGCTAACCGACATCCAAATCAAACCGTTTTTTTTTCATAAATTAACTGGGTATGCACATGATGTATCGTCCATTTGGTTAAGTACTTAAAAAAACGTAAATAATCTTAGCGTGTCTTTAAAGTTTTGTTTAAAAACTCAACTCAGTAGGTATTCCATTAATCGAAAATACTGACCCGGAAACAAGACAATTGTAACTATACTTTGTAAAATGTAGCTTGGGTCCTATGACAGCTGTCAGTGAAATCCCGCACATGAAGTCTTGAATTTTCTAACAATGAATGTAGTAGCTGTCAATGTCATACTTTATGGGCATACCGAGCTAATTAGTGATGGGCGATGAATCATCGTGACCACATACTGTAAACTATCCATATTTTGAATGAAGCTTAATTTAAAATTGAAATTAATATAAGAAAAACTTAATTAGAAATTAATCTTATTGCTTAGGTATTTTAATATCATAATAATATTTATATTTCAAAATACTTGATCCTAAGTTATATTGAGTCAATAAAATCCTACATTCAATCCATCAACGCCCTGAACCTGTTTTTGGATTTTGTAAGAAGACACGCCGCGTTTGGCTCTTGGGCCATGATATAGGCATAAGATACACGCGCCAACATCTTGTTTGATATGGACTTCCACTGATCCACTCCATTCATTCTCATCAGTACGAGTGCAGACGCATTGTATGCTACGTATATTCCGTTCTCATTACAATTAAAAACATACATGCAATTAAATTAAACCTAATTATATGTAACATGCATCAATAATAACTGGTAGTATCGATATTTTCATCGAATTTCGGACATCCCAATGAACCTCATTTTGACATCTGTCATAGGACCCAAGCTATATTTTACAAAGTAGGTAGTACAACAAAACCATGGTATTAGATAGTACAACAAACCAATAATAACTACTTGTCATAATACGTAAGTAAGATGACTTAAAACTCATTGCAACCTTGGTCAAGTAGGTGATTTACAGATTTTTATTAGTTCTCTGTATTATAATTAGTCAAAATGTGAAGTCATTCTAGTATATCAACAATTTTGACCCTCAAAACAATAATAATCACTTTGTTAGACCGGCGCGGCGTTGTTCTCACGGAATCGTTATATAGGTACACACCTACCTACGATATAATGAAATTCAATGTTTCTTTGTTGTGACTCAAGTTCATGCAGTAACGTCCTTAAGTAGGTAGATATTAGTCTTTAATGATGAGTAGATGTATGTACCTACCTACTCAATGTATAGGTACGTTTAGGTATAGGTGCTGAGAAGCTTCTTGCAATGAAGTGGCGTAGCGTCGCGTAGGGATTAGGGGACGCAAAAAGGTATGTTTTCGTAGTTTGTCGATTTTGATAAGGATAAATATAGATTTTATCCTTATCATAATAAATCGATTTTCGTATGGGAAAAAAAGGTTCTGTGTTCGGGACCCTCAGCTCGCGACATTATGTACGTCTGGTGATTAATTACCCATAGCTTAACGTATGTTTTTGTCTCCGTTTAGGGGGCAGACAGTAGTCGCTTCCATAAGAATCTGAGTTACTCGGGCTGAAAGTGTAAATTTTAATGCAAACGAAATGGATGATGTGATCATAATGATGATGGGTTACCATATCGGAGCGAATCTGCTATTGATATAATACAATATACACTACATTATATTAACTCCATAGAATCTGCAGCGAAGAGTAGGTATGTAGACATTAAGTAGATAAGTAAATAATTTTGTAATGAAATTTTTAAGCAATTCGTATGCTGTTTCAAATCGATTTAGATAGTAAAAAGTGAATGCTCTGAAGTTATTCGAACCCGCGATCTTTAAGGCTGCCTTCACACTAGCGTTTATAATAATCGTAGGCGATCGATGAAGGTATGCGCGGCATTTCTGCTGGAACATAATGAGCGTTTGCTCTGCAGTTAATTGATCGCCCGACAGTAGTGCAGCGTTCTCATATGTTTCAGCAGCTGCGATGCGCATACGTTCATCGAACGCCTGCGCTGGAAAAACGCTAGTGTGAGGCAGACTTACTTATAGAGGGAATTTTCTAACCGCTGAGTCACTAAGCCGCGCCTGAAGCTTTCATTTCTCCTATACACACATTTTCGGGTGATTTTGCCGACCTAAATGAAAGTAGATAATTATCCAAATAAAATAGTTTAATGCAGATGTTATAAATAATTGGTAACTGATGTGATTTAAATCTTAAATGTTACGTATGAACTTCGTAATAGTGGTCAAAATATATGCGCTCATGAGTTATTCCTAACTATACTAGTTTTTAAAGTTAACTATAGGTAATTACGTAATCCAAGTAAAAGTTAGTAAATAGGTACTTATGTAGCAAAAAATAAATAAAAAAATATTGTACGAGATACCACTCTTACTTTCACTGGCTGTAAGCATGTGATTTTGAAAGTATTGAAATACAATTTCATTTCTATAGTTGAGTTAATTTATACCTACTCATGTAAGTGGGCACACCGAGTACGTACCGAACTGTGCCAATCTTGCTAGAAAGCCGTTCAAGTGCGAGTCGGATTCGCGCACTGAGGATTCAGTGCAAACTTGAAATTATTATCATATTTCGAATATTGTATTTTATTTAAAAATACGTATTAGTGCGCTTGCCGAAAACCTAAACCTATGTTTTCTCCCAGGCACAGAATAATTAATAGGTAGTACTAAGCTCTAGTTTTCGTCTGTACCTATGTACCAAATTTCATCAAAATTCATTCAGTGATTTAGGTGTGAAAATGTTACAGATAGAGTTAGGTACTATTTCTTTTTATTTTATGCAAGCAACAGACAACCATATACCTACACTATAACGATATCGCAACTTAGGTCCAAGACCAAGACCCGTGCCATTAGGTATGTACATATATCTAGGTACAAACACTGACAGACAGGTACAGGTACCTACAGATTATTTTCGACCTATTTGTTTGTAGGCTAGACAGCTGTTACTTCTAATAGTAAAACCTTTGTCACCAATAAAATAGTGTTTAACTTGGGTAAGGTCAATGATTTATCTATTAAAAATATATAGTCGCTTAAGTGTGTCGTTATGTTCCTACCAACGACATAAGAAGCAAGGCTAAAAGTAATTCACTTTTATACTCAGCAGGCGTTCAGTTTTGTTGTTATGATGTTACATATTGACGTAACTATACCTATATGAAAGTATACAATACGTTTACAATAATTCGCAATCTAGAACATAAACAAGGTGCAGTCAATTTGATGCCCTAAATGTATATGAAATAAAACTATTATGCTATCCCTACTTTGGGTCTAAAATTGGTCTAAATATCATTTTGTAGAATGTCCTAGAAGTAATTATTTACTGACACGTAAATTATTTCAAAATTTTCTTTATTACTATATTTTTCGCGCTCTTATGTTTTTTTTATTGTAAGTTAGATCCCCGCGTGTACCAAAATCTCACGCGTCACTCGTCTCATTTCCGACGCTTTAATTACGGTGCCCAGCAGGATAATTTATCAATTTGCGTTGATCTTTGTGCCTATATTTCTATCACAATTATAACTTGAATGCAATAATGGACTGAATCGAATTCAATCGATTCTATAGATATTGTGTTGATATTGTGTAGACCGGAATTTTAGTCGACAATATTACAAAACGTAGGTATTTATTTACCCACGTAAATTTAATCAGTTGGATATGTCAAAATTCTCGGTGAAGTAGAATAGATATCTCATTCGTGGGAAGAGATAGGGCTAATATCCATCCGAAAATATAAAGATATAAAATACCCTTTTGACGGCAATAGGCTCGTCTCCCAATAACGTGGAACCGTAAACCATAGTTGTCAAAATGTGGTTGCTAATACACCTTACCTACCCTTACCTAGCCCTTCGGGTATGTACAGGCGTGAATATTATAATGGTACATGTAATAAGTAAAAAAATCTGTAAGAAATATTTTTATTACAAGATTTTATGGTTGTCCTGTCAAGCCTTGTTCGGCCAGGTCGGTCGTAAAACAACTGTCAGATTAATGAAATGAGTAATAGTGTATGTTAGAAGTTGCCGTGTATGTAGGTACTCGTAGCTATAAATAGATATAATAATACAAAGAAGATAGACTTCAGTAATTGAACGTGAACCTTAGATACATTATGTATATAAAATATTTAGTTTAATACGTAAATTACTTGTTGGTTCATGTTGGAGTACCTGTAAGTTATTCTAATATTATTATTTATTGACAGTGACGTAGACGTGGTGACGAAGAAAGAATACCACTCCATCTCATCCGAGGTATTGAGTTATATACATAAATGTAATTACAGGCGAATTTTTTAAGCAGCCCTGGGTGGCCATTTCCGATACTACTTGTATTAAGTACCTAATAGAGAAAAGTACTCAAAGGACCTTTAATTTCTTTTAATAAGTATTATTAGTCTGCAATCGAACACGTTGATTTCATCAAAAAACATTATGTATGTATTACTATTATTTCATTCAAAAACGATTCTAAAAAGGAATGACATAGTAAAAAAAAATACACCCTAAGGTATATTAGTGTATATGTAATAGGTATATGTGTACAAATAAGTGTTATCAATGATCTGAAGGGTGTCAATAAACGGTAACAGACGGTAAAACACGCTATCACTGCCAGAGAGGGAGAACTCCATAGAAAAATGAAGTCTTTATTCCTTGCACAACTCGAATTAAAACTCTGCATCGACCCGTCTGGCCAGCGTGGAAACAGTGGACCAAAACCTCCTCACATTAGGAGAGACCTATATCCAACTGTGGACTGCGATTGATAGATTGATTGAAAAGGTTATTTGATTATAAGATTAATTGTATAACAAATACCTACAAATTAATTAATTTACAGTACGAGTCATATCACGGATGTACCTATGTAGGTACTCGGTGTATTTTTGGTTAACTTTTGATATGTATTCATTTTAATATTTTTGATGAGTAAACTTATTATATATAATAATAATAAGAAGAATTGAACATATTAATATTAACACTCTTTTATCACACCGTGTTTGTAGGTGCTAGGGAATGCAATCTTTAAACTTTTAAACTCGATTTTGGAGCAACTCAAAACTTCTGATCGATTTTAAACTTATCAGTACACAATAATTAGGAAACACAATAACAATACAATACAAACAAAATGTTCAAAACCGAAAAACTAATTATTTTGTAAAAAGTGCAAAATAATGGTTTAGTTGCTCTCCGGTTTAGGCTACTAGGTTTTTAATGAAAAAAAAAATTGGAATGACAATAATAGAAGAACGATATTGTTAGTGATTTTCAGCGCCTATCTATCCTGGACCTATTCCAGAATAGGTCCTGACATATCCAGCCTATTTGGACCCAAAACTAGCTTGTAGATATCATAATATAATATAATATTTTTTTTCTGGTAAATACATACATATGTATTTACCAGAAAATAAATATGTATATACCTACATATTATACATAGACACGCCCAATAAAGTACAAAGTAAAGTACTTACGGTGATATTATTATTAAATTTCACGAACAATTTACTAGTAAATCACCGACACTAGCGTACGTTATGAGCGGAGATGCGCTCTGTGTTTGCTAGCGTGCGTTACAGCCTTTATAAACCGTGGGAGTTTTTGTCTTGTAATTAACAATGGCTACTGGGAGGTAATGAGTCCGTTTGCAGGCAGCTCGTCCTTCTGTCAAGATGTCGATGACGCATACGCACGTAAACGTAACACAATCATTATTTATCAATATACATATAATAGTAGCTCTGTTCTCCCAGGAGTTGTAGAGTTGGTCTATGGTCCCATGAGTGCATACACTACAATATACGGAAGCTTGATAACGGTAACCCTCACGTATATGATTCGCATTTGTTTAGTTGGACAAGAATACATTATTAATATTCATGTTTATATTGTTTATTTTTGAAAATATTTTTTTTTTATATTATTTTTCTAATCAGATGGTTTCCTGTTTTGATGTAATAACAGATGTAATCACGGAATATAAAATTAGGAGGAAGGAAGTGTCTAAACAGCTAACGCATATGTGATTTAACAGTGTAATTTGCAAATTAATTTGACAGTAGCAGTACCCGATATTTTATCTGCATGTACTTAGGGTGAACTCTAAGTATAGCGTAGGTATTTTTATTGTCAACGCAAAAAGTGCATTACAATTTCAGTGGAACCATCGAGACGTTCGGGCTAAGCCAACCTACCCTGGAAACCTTTACTGCACGGAACCCTTGTGCGTGTTTACCTTACAGAATTAGGAGGTCAAACGGTAGTCGCTCACATAAAAGCCAAAACAATCAACTAAAAGGAGGCGGCTGCGTATGATTTGAAGGCGACGGCGATGGGGAGTTTTTTCGCTCAGACGAACAGGTTGTAAGGGATTTTGATCCTCCGTGTCGCTAGAGCCATCGACTGCTGTTGGTAGCAGGTTCGATTCTCGCTCAGTGTAAATATATTTTTTTTTACAGTTTAGGTGGTAGAGAAGCCCATGGTCCACCTGATGGAAAGTGGATGCCGTGGCCTATTTGCAACACCAGATATGCTTATATAGACTTATATGCGTGAATATTAGCCAATTGAATTTTTTTGCTCTGGATGTTTATATCTTTAATAATTACAGAGATATTTAATTCCCATAATACAATCAAGTTAGCTATGCTTACTTTCGATCTATTCCACTGTGAGTCTAGCAGAATATTTTTTAATGTAATATATATAATCAAAGTAAATAAGTATTAAGTTTCGAATGTGAGATTCGAAATCAGTCGATCTGGTCAATTGTATTAAATAAATTAAACAGTATTGTTAGCGAACTCTCACTTTCAAAAATAAATTGTACCCGTGTAACTAGTCTAGTAGGTAATTTCTCTGCAGACCGTGTCGACATGTGTCAGTAGATAGGTAGGTATTCAATAATGTAGATGTAGACACTAAGATCTAGGATCGATTACTTCTGTGGTGTAGCAGTAGGTAAAGCGTTCAACTGCTACGTCAGAAAGGCCGGGGTTTTAATCTATTTCGGAATATTGAAATTGGTTCTCATAGAGATTTCGTCCAGAGTTTACACTTAGTAGCCTCAGGTCTGCTATTTTTTTTTTATAAACTCACTCCTATATTCCCGACGGGATAGGCAGAGCTGCTAGCACCCACATTTCGCCAGTTTATGTTTAGGTCCCAATGTAATAGGTGGCGATAAGCCTATTGCCATTAACCGGACATTTATAAACCTGCGATAAATGCACACATAACTTCGAAAAGCATCGAAAAGTCATTGGTGTGTACCATGGTAAAACCTGGGATCAAACTCGAGACCTCGTTTCAGCAGTCCATTACCCATACCACTAGGCTACCGCGGTGCTCTACTTTATTGGTATATCTAGTTATTTCCAGGAATAACCGACTAGCATATGAGTTTTTGTTCACCGATTAAAATATAAATGGAAAAGAGAGCGGTTTTGTTAATTTTTCTGTGGTTTAATTATGTTGGTAAGGCACTGCACGTCCCTTTTTTAGTACCTATCTAGAGTTTGTAGAATTAAAAATAAAGAATGTTGTTATTATTTCTAGAGCAAAATCTTCGAAAATTACGATGTGGAGTTTTATGACAGTTTTTAAGTGTAGGTATTAAGAAATCTTCAGCACCACTATAACCCCAGAATAAATAACTCCTTAACACCCTTCTTGAAGTATTAGAATAAATAAGTCAGATACTTAGTTTTTGAAATTCTAAGGCACGTTCAAATCAAATTTAGATAGGTAAAAGTGAATGCTTCGACGGTATTTGAACCCGCGATCTTTTGCTTCCTTCCTAACTAGATATACCAACAAAGCAGAGTACCGCGATAGCCTAGCACATACTATGTGTAATGGACTGCTGAGACAAGGACTCGGGTTCGATTCCAGGTTTTACCATGGCACACACCAATGACTTTTCGATGCTTTTCGAAGTTATGTGTGTATTTATCGCAGGTTTATAAGTGCCCGGTTAATGGCAATAGGCTCGCCACCTATTACATTGGGACGTAAACATAAACTGGCGAAATGTGGGTGCTAGCACCTCTGCCTACCCCTTCGGGGATATAGGCGTGAGTTTATGTTATGTTATGTCTAAGGTACGCTCTGTAGGTAGTTATAATAATATATATATGTATACATATGTATATATCCAAAATTATCACCATTTTAATATTAATCATGACGCGTTGTTCCCGGCAGAGTAGAATTTGGGCCATCCCATTTCCTCGAATGCAGTGTCGCCCAGGGCGATCAAAGGCTGTTAGACATCAGATAGATATATGTATACAGCCCAGACTCAAGTTAACAAAAGTGCGTAACAAAAGGCTTAACCCTTATTAGTTACGTGGGAACTAATACAACGATTGGTGAAATGTGAGTGTTAATAGACTCTGATAACGCATAGTAAAACATGAACATCGGCCACGGTAACTATTTTCTATTATGAGGGTCATGGGTTTGTCTGCCACCTAAGTGGTATAAAAACAATTAGGTTAAGTTTATACTTAAACAAAATGTATTCGCACTTTTGAAGCTGAATTTTTTTTTTTTTTTTTTTTTTTTTTTTTTTTTTTTTTTTTATACTATCACGCCTATATCCCCGAAGGGGTAGGCAGAGGTGCTAGCACCCACATTTCGCCAGTGTATATTTAGGTCCCAATGTAATAGGTGGCGAGCCTATTGCCATCAACCGGGCACTTATAAACCTGCGATAAATACACACATAACTTCGAAAAGTATCGCAGTCATTGGTGTGTGCCATGGTAAACCTGGGATCGAACCCGAGACCTCGTCTCAGCAGTCCACCACCCATACCACTAGGCTACCGCGGTAATGCTGCGCGGTGAAGCTGAATGTACACCACTTATAACTATTGTAGCTATTTAATTAGGAAAACGAAATGGGATGTAGCCAATTTGGGGCTGGGTAGGTCTAAAATGATCTACCCAGCCCAAATTGGCTACATCATTCGATCAGCGATGCCATCCGGATGTAATTAAACAAACATAAATAATTAGTAATCTACACAAATGATTGGTGAAATGTGAGTTACGGTACGGTTGATTGGCTATTCACAAGGTCGGACGATACATCTGCTTCGTAAAATTGTAATACTTAAGTTTACGATACAGGTACTCTTACATGTTTGACGCGGTTCGAGTCCGACAGAACCACTAAAGGTGTATCGAGGGGGATGGTATGAAAATATGGTTTACGTCTTGAATTTATGGAAAGGGGGGGGGGGGGGGGAGGGGGTACGGCTCGGCAAGTCGTAACACATAAAAAAATGGAAGATAACAAAGGTAAGCTTTGTATACAACCATTGCCACTCGGATTAAGAAAGAAATAGGAAGAAAATTACACCCCTATGGCACGGAACCCGTAACGGATCGCTATTGCTTATAGTGTAACACTTTTGCGTTGAAACCTTCCTGCCTCTCCTAAACCTCCTGAAAGAAGAGGGAGTAAAGATAAGAAAGAAGTTCGTCCACAATGTCATCAAGCAAATTAGATGTTTGTTTTAATTAGAATGATGAGTATATCCAAGGACATTGCCGTTGGATATCAAACGGGAGGGTGAACATTTGCTGTGACACTTGTTGCTTTTAAAACAAATAGCTATGGAGTAATTACAAACAACAATTACTGAAACAAAGCCTATTAAATGAAACTAACACAACTTTACTTAACAGTCCTACCCGCGGACATGACTCATTGAAAAATGCATGTAAGAGCTAGGCGTTGCCTTCCCTTCGCTTAGGATTGCCTAATGATGTGCCCACTTCCCACTTACCTACTTTTGAAACAAGACTTGTAGTTTTTTAATGTCTTTACAACTTTTGAGGCATTAACTCCAGCTAAAATATTTAGTTGTCTGTCAAACATGTACCTACCTATCTACTTATAGTTCTTACCAACTAAGGATTGATACAATGCAATGTAGGTATGAATACGTTCCATATAAAATCTGCTATACATGTAGTATTCATTTCAATGGTACACTACATGGACTTAGCTTATGTTTTTGTGAATGTTTTTATATGTATATATTATTTATATAACACGCATTATGAGGTAAATTATATAACATAAAACAGCCATCATTTTCTTGTAAATGCCATCTTTTTGTAAATTATAGTTTTTGTACCATTTGTGTGACAATTATGGAGGCTAAGTATCTACGAATAAAACTCAAAAGTGTGTGACTGACAGCAGTGAGCATGGTGGTCTTAGACAAGGTCAGGCCATGATTCACATGATGGTACTACCGGCCGATGCCTTGAGACAAATATGACTGTGGTAGTATGTATTCATGTCAGTTTGTGATTGCATAATCAGAAAGTAGTTATAGTGTCGGGTTTTTGATATGACACGTCGGAAAAAGGGCTAATATCGAAACGCTCTAGGTATAGCGTTCTGACCAGGTCACACACGTTTTGATAAAAAGTGAAAGTTCCTTATTATTGTGCCCAAAATCCTCGAGTCTCCGTATTCTCTCGTCAGAGCCAGCAGGGTTGGTTATATCGGCTTGATCCGACACAAACTACCTATAATCTTTGGGTCTGCGGTTGCCGGAGGAGAGATAGCTAAAACATATTTCATAAATTTTTTAACGTAAACATATTTCTCTAGTTTGCAGATGGCCGCTTTGGGGTATGGGAACCACGGTGTCCTCAGTCCCCATCTTGTAGAGAACATAAGAACATGGAATACGCTAGGTTGCGATAATTGACATCTGAGACAGTTTTGGTCGTTAGGCTGACGGCGACGAGAGCAAAAATACATGAAAATAAAAGGCTGTGTCGTGAAGAGCAAGGACTCTTGACTCTTCGTAAGAACCGAACATTATTTTATCTTTTTGTGAAGAATGTTAGTAAATCAGACTAAAAGATTAACGTAGATGGAACGCATAGGTGGAATAAATGAGTGAAGCCGTTTAAAGTAATACTGAAGTAGTACCATTTCGCTCGCACTCTTTCGGAGAAGACAAGTATTGTGAGCAAAATGGCGCTACCGTAATATTAATTTTGTGGGCTTCACGCGCTTGGTATATACCATCGTTCCGTCTGTGCTATGTTATTATTTTAGTCTAAAGTAATTATTAGTAGGTATTATTGTGGCGTGTCGGTAGTGAACGCAACAGCTATGCAGGATGCACGGGTTCAATCCGCGCTTAGTGCAAATTATTTGCATTATGCATAAATATAGCTATTTGTACTGGCACGTTAAGCCATCGGTAAAGGTTGTCATACAAACATCTATGGTAGCCATTACGGGTAGTTGGAGCCCTAAAAAGTTCAACAACTGGACCAGCTGCAATTTTTCAATATCCCCTATACCTATAGGTTATGGAGGCCAAATGGCAATATCGAGGTTCAGCCACAATACAGTTAGACTGAAAAAAAGGGGATCACGGACTCCGAAGTGCGACCGGAATTAACCCACAGATGATGATGATGATGCTTGAAGTACTTATTATAAATCTTCGAAGTACAAAATTACACACTAAACCTGTTCTGATAATGGAACACAGTATATCCCACGTAAAGGGTAGCATAATTTATATCGCAATTGGCGGTAGGTGTGTTACATCATTAATAACATTTATATACTGCAATAAATTTTGTGCTTCTCTGGTTATGTGCCAGTACGTACGTACGCATATATACATATTAGGTATTTTAACAGTAACGGCACATTTGCATTATAAATGGTGATGTTCCCTTACATAGAGCCGCGTAAAGAACAGTCTCATGACTGTTTAAATAGCTCGTAGCTGCTTTATGCGACTCATTAAATTAATTATATCATATGCAGACTTGGTGCGTAGATTTATATCTAGAAAATAGTCCGTATGTATAATAAAAGTTACAGTTCACACAATTGAGATTTACGTATGTAAAATAGGTATATATAGATGTTAGGGAAACGCTCTCGAAGCTGAAGACTCCTGAACCCTAATTCACACACGACTAACATTACAAAAACTTTCGGCTTTATTCATATTCCATTAAAGTTCAAAATTAAAAGAAAAAGGATTATCACATCGTTTCATTTACTTTGCACAATATCATTTAATTCTGAACTTTATCAATGTTAGCGTAAAAGCCAAAATTAAATGGCACTTTTTGTAATCTCAGTGCCTTGACTATAGTTGACAATTAGTAGAATCGAGGTCCTGGTTGTCCTCCGGGTATACTATATATTGGCATAAAATACGATTTCGGATTTTTTATTTATTACTATTTTTAAATATTATACACTAAATAATTTTAAATAAAAAGAAAATACCTGACAAACAAACAAAATTGTAAAACTGTATTTTTTGCTTGTTGTATGCAACAGCAAATAACTTGCATTATGTTAATTTTTATTAGTCTTCATTACTGTTCAAATATCAATAAAATGTACTTAGGTAACAGTGGACTACCAATCGATATAAAATCACGCTCTAATAATATGTAGGTATTAAACAGGATTGCCCTGGTCGTCTGCCAATTTTTTCTAGAATATACAGGTTGTAAGGACGTAAATCATAATTTTTTATGCCTAAATATAGTGTAGGTACCAGAAGTATTACCAGGGACTTTCGGCTTCGGGAGTGTTTCCTTTCACCCTGTGTATTTTGTTTTGTTACAGTCAGTGGGATATACCTCGTCTATCCTTGATATTTTCATATTCGTATTCATGTTAAAAACTGCACTTAATTGTATAGTTAGCGTGGTATAGTGGTATATATTATTAATTAACTAAAACTAAGAATAGCTTAACTAGCTTTTGTTAAATGATATCTCGAGATACATCCATTTTAATTAAAATTTCGCCATTCGTATTGTGCAATTCAATTTTAAAATTTAAAAAAATGTCAAGTACACAATACACACAGGATGTTAATTTGTTGTCAACAAAGTGCACCAAATTGAGAGCACATATAAAAAAGTATACTGTCATTGTTTCATATCATTTATGTACAAGAGAACCTTAAGAGAAGTAGGATGTCTAGACCCTCGCAGTGACCCGTGACGACGCATTATGAAGTCATGGTCGTACTATACAATTCATGATACGTAAGTCACCATATATGAATAAGTATTATGTTTACGAAACCTTAGATAAAGAATAATACAAAGTGTACATAGGTACACATAGGGATATATGAATGTGTTTTATTTTCCTCTTTTAATAATTATCATTTTTATTCACCGAATGACTAGGGAGTGTCTCGGGCTCCAGCATTATTCCAGTGCAAAGCTATATCTGATGTCACTACCGCTACGACTAAATGCGATGGAGGCAGGAGCGGCTTTGTTGAGGGTTGCTCTGAAGCTTTCCATGTGTCTTTCTGATTATCTGTTGGTACAGTGGAGAACTGGTATGTTGGCTTGTGAGTTCTCCGAATGCAAGCCTGAGGATGGCAAGGAACTTGGAAATTTTGCACGAAAAGAAGAAAATGAAAATCTATAATTAATCATCGTGACTAAGTTTTAGTTATTGAATCCTTACAGGATTATATACTTTGGATGTAGTAGGGGAGGCGAATATGCCAAACTCGTAGTTACTGGAGCATCGCGGAAATTGGTAGAATAACTAACACAGCACTGCTAACTAACAAATACGTTTACATGACATATGGCATTTTAATAAACGTGTTTTATTACTTTATCTATATTTATATTTTCTTATTTCTTACTATGTGATGATTACCTCTAAAATAAAATAAAAAACCACTGTAGAGGCAATCCAGAAATGGTTCCTTTGCAACTTTGCTACCTTCCCTCCTCGAGTAACTTCCAAAAACGCCTCCTGGAACCCTCCACCTATAAAGTGCGATTCAGTGGCCAACCGCAGATCGCAGCAGTGATACAGCGTCATCCGACCGCACATAATATTATCCATGGAAATATTAGAACGTCAGTTTAGCACTCAGCGAAACTGAATAGGGACGGAATAGTGTAATATACATATATATTCTGTCCTATATGGTCTATACCTACATATTTTAATTTTTTCGCTTACATTATTCATTACATTTACACGATATGGGTAAACGGTCCCATTGAAAAACCGCAAAGAATTATTTTTTTTATCTTATACAAGCCTATTTCACGGTACGCGGAATCTGTTGCACGCGTCTACAGTTGTCAAATGTGGTCGACTACGGAACCATACCTTTATTTAGGAAACGACTATAGTCTTAACTACGAGTATAGTCTCAGTCAGTTGTGTGTGAAGCATCACCTTATTTCGCATATCATACCTATATGAAAAAATACAAAACAGAATACTTATTTGAAAATATACTTTATTATTTCTTTATTATTCTTATTACAAGCGATAGAAATACATACAGTCAATTCGTATCATTGAACTAAAATTTTGTTGTAAATATTACATACAGAAGAGTATTTCGAAATAATAAAGATACACATTTATTTATTAAATTAAATACTAAGTTTACATTTTACTATAGTCTATGACGTAGTATTGGCGGTAATAAATATTTAGTTTACGTCATTATATAGTTTTGAGATCGTCCAAGAATTTGTACAATCGGACAGTCCCAAAATTATATTGTCACCTAATCATTTTCAATTAGGTAGTACATACTTCATTCTCAGTTTAAAATTAAACGACTACTATTATCATTATTGTTTCACTTTCTTATCATCTTTCTTCTCATTCTTTTCGTCTGTCTTCTCATTTTTTTCGTTTGTCTTCTCATTCTTTTCGTTCGGATCTTCGAGTATTCGTGGATGCGCTGCAATATTACGTATGCTTGATTTCATGGGTTTGATTTGATTTCTAAGAAGATCATTCAATTCTGTCAGAGATTTAAGTTCTGCGAGGTCTTTGAAGCTGGTGCTGCGTCCTCCATTAATTCTGCCCAAATACCGATATATGTCTCTGCTGGCTTGGCACTGAGGACAGTTATATTCTACGGGCACCGCATCAGGGAAGCTTTGTTGAGCATTGTTCATATTAGAGTTTTGTCCTGGACAGTATGGGACGAACACCACGGGAAGATAACCTATAATACCATATGGCGGGTACATCTGGTTTTGATTGTTATTTGGTGGTGGTCTCTGTGGAGGTTGAGGTGGTCGCCCGTTATTTGCCGTGTTGTTCTGTCCCGGATTCAATAAATAGCACGGACACGATCCTGGGTTTGGCACAATTGGTAACGGGAATGGTATAACGTAGATCGGGAACGGTGGCATTTGACCTGATGGGTAGGTAGCGGGCGGTTGAACACCAGTACCAGAGGGTGCACCTTCAGAATCTGGGAAGAAAATTAATTATCAGAATTTGGAATATGTTGAATTGTAGAGATAATAATACGTATGGTGATATAATACAAGAAGTAGAAGAGTGTTAATACCCTATCCGTACGTATCCGGAACCTTTTCCAGGGACTAAAAGTCAATGTGTTATTCCAGCCTCCGTGGCGTGGCGGTAGTGTACGCGACTGCTACGCAAGGAGCGTAAGTTCGATCCCCGCTCAGTGACTGGCTGATGGCTGTTTGCACTGGTCTGGTCGTGCCTCGGAGAGCACGTTAAGCCATCGGTCCCGCTTGCCATACAAACATCTATGGCTGTCGTTACGGGTAGTTGGAGCCCTCAAAAGTCCAACCAGTCTGACTTGGAACTTCAATATCGCCTTTGGTCACTGGACCATTGGTTGTGGAGGTCATATGGCAGTCGCTTCACGGAAAATATCGAATTTCAGCCGCATTACAGTTAGAGTGTAAAGCCGACCCTAAATGAGTTGGGTAAAGGTTCAGAGAATGAATGTGTTATTCCAGACTATAATCTATCCCTGTATCAAAATTCAACACGTTCCGTTCACCCGTTTGAACGTAATTGTGTAACAAACAAACATCCAATCTAATAGAGCAATTTATATTAAAAATAATGTCCAATTATGGAAATATCTACCTTTCTAATGCTTTCCGATTTATGTGTTAAACAAAATACTATTGATATTGAGGCATAACGAAGTTTGCCGGGTCAGCTAATAGATAAATACATATTGACAACACGCTAGTACTTTTCCACACTTCAATGAATCAAAATCAAATCATCAATGGTTTTACTCTTCTAAATCATCTAAGGTTCTTACTGCATACTGAAAGGTGTACCTTTCAGAATGCAGTAAGACGAAACCAGACGAAGACAATCAGGTACAATAATAAATATCGTGGAAAAGTGCAAGCGTGTAGTTATTGTGTAACAATAAGTTTCATCAATCAATAGTACAAATCTGAAGGAGGTAAACGATAGGGTAATAGTCAAAAGAAACTATGACTTTTGTATTGATATACTCATAAATATTTACCTGGGTATTGTCCGGGGTAGCCAGGTTGTCCTGGGTAGCCAGGCTGTCCTGGGTGTCCTGGTTGTCCTGGTTGTCCTGGGTAGCCTGGCTGTCCTGGTTGACCAGGTTGTCCTGGGTAGCCTGGCTGTCCTGGTTGACTAGGTTGTCCTGGTTGTCCTGGGTAGCCTGGTTGTCCAGGTTGTCCAGGATAGCCTGGTTGGCCAGGCTGTCCTGGGTGTCCTGGTTGTCCAGGTTGTCCTGGGTAGCCTGGTTGTCCAGGTTGTCCTGGTTTACCTAATTGTCAAACAAATTAAAAAAATATTATCAGTCAATTCACTAATATTAGTTAGGAATATATTATGTAAAATATATGAAGTGTGTGTCTTTAAGTTATAAAAATGTCTCTATACAGGGAACTGAAATTCATGTTGTTTATAGACTATTGATCGTAATTTCGTCTTTAGACATACACGCTCAGTAGGAAAATTGTCGCTGTGTATAGTGTACGTTAAATTTAAAATACATATTGTTACCGGGTTGCCAACAGGCAAGATTTCTTATTTATAATTTTTATTAATTCTATGAACCAATTGCATTTGTTACCTGGTTGTCCGGGCTGTCCTGGCTGTCCTGGGTACCCTGGTTGTCCTGGTTGACCGGGGTATCCAGGCTGACCTGGCTCTCCACCTTGCCCTGGGTAACCTGGCTGGCCTGGCTTACCTGTATCAAAGATAGATTTACGTCATACATTTAAGTTGTGTAAGTTTTATGTTTATTGCACGTGAAATTATTCAAAAGATTTTTTCTCGTATCATCAGAAGCTATCTTATTCATAAATCTTAGTATAATAGCCCTGTAATGTTGCTGTGCGACAAGAGCATTTGTTACCTGGTTGTCCGGGCTGCCCTGGCTTTCCTGGTTGTCCTGGTTGACCGGGATATCCTGGCTGTCCTGGCTCCCCACCTTGTCCTGGGTAACCTGGTTGGCCTGGTTTTCCTGTTTCAAAGACATTTTTATCACAAACAATAAAAAAACATAAAATAAACTGACGCCTATTTCCCCAAAGCTAGCACCCACATTTTTATCACAGACATTCTCATTTATAAATCTTAATAGTTTATCCCTTAGATGTTTCTGCGAGACAAGTGCATTTATTACCTGGTTGTCCGGGCTGTCCTGGCTGTCCTGGGTATCCTGGTTGACCAGGTTGACCGGGGTATCCAGGCTGTCCTGGTCCTCCACCTTGTCCTGGGTAACCTGGTTGACCTGGTTTTCCTGTTTTAAAGACATATTTTATAACAAATTTTCTCATTGAATAAACTTCATAGGATAGCACTTTGATATTTCTGCGAGACAAATGCATTTATTACCAGGTTGTCCGGGCTGCCCTGGTTGTCCTGGGTATCCTGGTTGACCAGGCTGTCCTGGCTCTCCACCTTGCCCTGGGTAACCTGGTTGACCTGGTTTTCCTAGTTCAAAGACATTTTCCATAAGAAACATTTTCATTTATAAATTTCAATAATATAACCCTTTGATTTTTCTGCGAGACAAGTGCATTTATTACCTGGTTGTCCGGGCTGGCCTGGCTGTCCTGGGTATCCCGGTTGACCGGGTTGACCGGGGTATCCAGGCTGTCCTGGCTCTCCACCTTGTCCTGGGTAACCTGGTTGACCTGGTTTTCCTGTTTTAAAGACATATTTTATAACAAATTGTCTCATTGAATAAACTTAATAGGGTAGCACTTTGATATTTCTGCGAGACAAATGCATTTATTACCTGGTTGTCCGGGCTGCCCTGGTTGTCCTGGGTATCCTGGTTGTCCAGGTTGTCCTGGCTCTCCACCTTGCCCTGGGTAACCTGGTTGACCTGGTTTTCCTGTTTCAAAGATATTTTTTATCACAAACATTCTTATTTATAAATTTTAATAGTTTAGCCAATTGATGTTTCTGCGAGACAAGTGCATTTATTACCTGGTTGTCCGGGCTGTCCTGGCTGTCCTGGGTACCCTGGTTGTCCTGGTTGACCGGGGTATCCAGGCTGACCTGGCTCTCCACCTTGCCCTGGGTAACCTGGCTGGCCTGGCTTACCTGTATCAAAGATAGATTTACGTCATACATTTAAGTTGTGTAAGTTTTATGTTTATTGCACGTGAAATTATTCAAAAGATTTTTTCTCGTATCATCAGAAGCTATCTTATTCATAAATCTTAGTATAATAGCCCTGTAATGTTGCTGTGCGACAAGCGCATTTGTTACCTGGTTGTCCGGGCTGCCCTGGCTTTCCTGGTTGTCCTGGTTGACCGGGGTATCCTGGCTGTCCTGGCTCCCCACCTTGTCCTGGGTAACCTGGTTGGCCTGGTTTTCCTGTTTTAAAGACATATTTTATAACAAATTGTCTCATTGAATAAACTTAATAGGATAGCACTTTGATATTTCTGCGAGACAAATGCATTTATTACCTGGTTGTCCGGGCTGCCCTGGTTGTCCTGGGTATCCTGGTTGACCAGGCTGTCCTGGCTCTCCACCTTGCCCTGGGTAACCTGGTTGACCTGGTTTTCCTGTTTCAAAGACATTTTTCATAAGAAACATTCTCATTTATAAAATTTAATAGTATAATCCTTTAACGTTTTTGCGAGACAAGTGCATTTATTACCTGGTTGTCCGGGCTGTCCTGGCTGTCCTGGGTATCCTGGTTGACCAGGTTGACCGGGGTATCCAGGCTGTCCTGGCTCTCCACCTTGTCCTGGGTAACCTGGTTGACCTGGTTTTCCTGTTTTAAAGACATATTTTATAACAAATTGTCTCATTGAATAAACTTAATAGGATAGCAGTGTAATAAAAAGAAATAGTGTTTAGGTGTCTCGCACAGTTATTTATATAAATACCTGTTGTGAGATACAACAAAGTGTATGTACTAATAATAAGTTATGGATATTTAAGTAAATTAGAGTAAGAAAAGGCAAATGAGTATGTAAATTATGTTTTAATTGTGTAAAAAAATATTATGTAAATAAAGAAGACAAAAAGATGATAACTCCCCCTACCCTTTTTTTGTTGTCCCTAAAGTATGTAAGGTATGGAAAGAAAGTGCGAGAAGAACAAGTGCGAGAACTGGAATGACGAAGAGGCCGGAATGAAAGCGAGATCAAAAACTGTATATTAATGTAGAGTAAATAAACTCAGAACCCTGCGAGGGTTTTTTCGAAAGTAGAAGCCTAGTTCATTAAAAAAGCAGTGAGAATAGGCTCCAACTTCGAGTCGGAGGCGTCAGTATAAAAAAAAAATATGATAGCACTTTGATATTTCTGCGAGACAAATGCATTTATTACCAGGTTGTCCGGGCTGCCCTGGTTGTCCTGGGTATCCTGGTTGACCAGGCTGTCCTGGCTCTCCACCTTGCCCTGGGTAACCTGGTTGACCTGGTTTTCCTGTTTAAAAGCCATTTTTCATAAGAAACATTCTCATTTTTTAAAATTAATAGTATAACCCTTTGATGTTTCTGCGAGACAAATGCGTTTATTACCTGGTTGTCCGGGCTGTCCTGGCTGTCCTGGGTATCCTGGTTGACCAGGTTGACTGGGGTATCCAGGCTGTCCTGGCTCTCCACCTTGTCCTGGGTAACCTGGTTGACCTGGTTTTCCTGTTTTAAAGACATATTTTATAACAATTTTCTCATTGAATAAACTTAATAGGATAGCAATTTGATATTTCTGTGAGACAAATGCATTTATTACCAGGTTGTCCGGGCTGCCCTGGTTGTCCTGGGTATCCTGGTTGACCAGGCTGTCCTGGCTCTCCACCTTGCCCTGGGTAACCTGGTTGACCTGGTTTTCCTGTTTCAAAGACATTTTTCATGAGAAACATTTCCATTTATCTATATCTATACTAATATTATAAAGAGGAAAGATTTGTACCTATTTTTGTATGTTTGTATGTTTGTAATGAATCGGCTCAAAGAGTACTGGGCCGATTTAAACAATTCTTTCACCTCTAAAAGGCTACAATATCTAGGAGTAACATAGGCTATATATCATCACGCTACCATACAAGGGAGCGGAGTAATAATCATAAATCTCAATTGATCCGGTAAATTTCTATACATTGGCACTAATATCGCTAACAATTTCCGTTGTCATGACAGCAAGGAAAAGTAGTATAGAGAGGCAAGTAGTGAATCGAGTAGAGTCGTACAACGCGATAATCGACATCCACGCGGGCGGAGCCACGGGCAACAGCTAGTAAATTATAATAGTATAACCCTATCATGTTTCTGCGAGAAATGTGCATTTATTACCTGGTTGTCCGGGTTGTCCTGGCTGTCCTGGGTATCCTGGTTGACCAGGTTGACCGGGGTATCCTGGCTGTCCTGGCTCCCCACCTTGTCCTGGGTAACCTGGTTGGCCTGGTTTTCCTGTTTTAAAGACATATTTTATAACAAATGGTCTCATTGAATAAACTTAATAGGATAGCACTTTGATATTTCTGCGAGACAAATGCATTTATTACCTGGTTGTCCGGGCTGCCCTGGTTGTCCTGGGTATCCTGGTTGACCAGGCTGTCCTGGCTCTCCACCTTGCCCTGGGTAACCTGGTTGACCTGGTTTTCCTGTTTCAAAGACATTTTTCATAAGAAACATTCTCATTTATAAAATTTAATAGTATAATCCCTTATGGTTTCTGCGAGACAAGTGCATTTATTACCTGGTTGGCCGGGCTGCCCTGGCTGTCCTGGGTATCCTGGTTGACCAGGTTTACCGGGGTATCCAGGCTGTCCTGGCTCTCCACCTTGTCCTGGGTAACCTGGTTGGCCTGGTTTTCCTGTTTGAAAAATATATTTTATTACAAATATTGTTATTTATAAATCTTATAGTATTGCTTTGGTACTTCTGCGTGACAAATGCATTTGTTACCTGGTTGTCCGGGCTGCCCTGGCTGTCCTGGGTATCCTGGTTGACCTGGTTGACCGGGGTATCCAGGCTGTCCTGGTTGTCCTGGTTGACCGGGGTATCCAGGCTGTCCTGGCTCTCCACCTTGTCCTGGGTAACCTGGTTGGCCTGGTTTTCCTGTTTCAAAGACATTTTTTATCACAAACATTCTCACTTATTAATCTTAATAGTTTAGCCCTTGGATGTTTCTGCGAGACAAGTGCATTAATTACCTGGTTGTCCGGGCTGCCCTGGTTGTCCTGGGTATCCTGGTTGACCAGGCTGTCCTGGCTCTCCACCTTGCCCTGGGTAACCTGGTTGACCTGGTTTTCCTGTTTCAAAGACATTTTTCATAAGAAACATTCTCATTTATAAATTTTAAAAATATAACCCTTTGTTGTTTCTGCGAGACAAGTGCATTTATTACCTGGTTGTCCAGACTGTCCCGGCTGTCCTGGGTATCCTGGTTGACCAGGTTGACCGGGGTATCCAGGCTGTCCTGGCTCTCCACCTTGTCCTGGGTAACCTGGTTGACCTGGTTTTCCTGTTTTAAAGACATATTTTATAACAAATTTTCTCATTGAATAAACTTAATAGGATAGCACTTTGATATTTCTGCGAGACAAATGCATTTATTACCTGGTTGTCCGGGCTGCCCTGGTTGTCCTGGGTATCCTGGTTGACCAGGCTGTCCTGGCTCTCCACCTTGCCCTGGGTAACCTGGTTGACCTGGTTTTCCTGTTTCAAAGACATTTTTTTTTAAGAAACATTCTCATTTATAAAATTTAATAGTATAACCCATTGACGTTTCTGCGAGACAAGTGCATTTATTACCTGGTTGTCCGGGCTGTCCTGGCTGTCCTGGGTATCCTGGTTGACCAGGTTGACCGGGGTATCCAGGCTGTCCTGGTCCTCCACCTTGTCCTGGGTAACCCGGTTGGCCTGGTTTTCCTGTTCAATAGATACATTACCATTAAAAATTAAATTTGTGTAAAGTGCTACTTTAAGGCCCATAGCACATGGCGTATTTTTAACGCGCAGACGACGCGCGTATTACGATCGCGCGTCTTCGGCGCCGTAGACGCTGATTGTTGCGTTTGCAATGATGAATAATGACATTCGATAACATTTATAAAATTTCTTCCATCTTCTATGTATTACCAAATTATTAAGCGTTATATGATAATGACGTGAGTAGTTTCATCTTTTTTGACTCGTAAAAGGGTCTATGCAATAGATTCGTTTTTTTAACGTCTTTTTTTCTTTTTAAAAGAAGTACTAAAGCCAGCGTAAGCAGTGCTGTCTCAACCGACGCCATTGTACAGCTGAAGTGAGAACAGTCTCTTTTCAAAAACGCAAGCTACTAGCGACTACGGCGCGTATACGCGCAGTAGAGGCGCGTTTCACAAACGCCCCGTATGCTTAGGTTACAAGATTGCGTTCAAATCTCGTATGAAGCGCGTACATGCGCGTCATCTGCGCGTTGTCTGCTCGTATAAAATACGCCGTGTGCTATGGGCCTAAGTCAATTGTCACTATATTTTATAACTTATTAATTCAAATTTGGCCACATGCACTGCGTATCCTGCTCCTTCGTTGGACTGTTACATATTGGAGAAAATGTTTAATGAGGTACGTTAAATACGCATTAGATGTTTTGTAAGCCTAGGGCATTTGGTACCTGGCTGTCCTGGTAGGCCTGGTTGACCGGGGTATCCAGGCTGTCCTGGTTGACCTGGTTGACCAGGGTATCCAGGCTGTCCTGGCTCTCCACCTTGTCCTGGGTAACCTGGTTGGCCTGGTTTTCCTGTTTCAAAGACATTTTTTATCACAAACATTCTCATTTATTAATCTTAATAGTTTAGCCATTTGGATGTTTCTGCGAGAAAAGTGCATTAATTACCTGGTTGTCCGGGCTGACCTGGCTGTCCTGGGACTCCTGGTTGACCAGGCTGTCCTGGCTCTCCACCTTGTCCTGGGTAACCTGGTTGGCCTGGTTTTCCTGTTTTAAAGACATTTTTTAGCACAAACATTCTCATTTATAAATCTTAATAGTTTAGCCCTTAGATGTTTCTGCGAGACAAGTGCATTAATTACCTGGTTGGCCGGGCTGCCCTGGCTGTCCTGGGTATCCTGGTTGACCAGGTTTACCGGGGTATCCAGGCTGTCCTGGCTCTCCACCTTGTCCTGGGTAACCTGGTTGGCCTGGTTTTCCTGTTTGAAAAATATATTTTATTACAAATATTGTTATTTATAAATCTTATAGTATTGCCCTTTGGTACTTCTGCGTGACAAATGCATTTGTTACCTGGTTGTCCGGGCTGCCCTGGCTGTCCTGGGTATCCTGGTTGACCTGGTTGACCGGGGTATCCAGGCTGTCCTGGTTGTCCTGGTTGACCGGGGTATCCAGGCTGTCCTGGCTCTCCACCTTGTCCTGGGTAACCTGGTTGGCCTGGTTTTCCTGTTTCAAAGACATTTTTTATCACAAACATTCTCATTTATTAATCTTAATAGTTTAGCCCTTGGATGTTTCTGCGAGACAAGTGCATTAATTACCTGGTTGTCCGGGCTGACCTGGCTGTCCTGGGACTCCTGGTTGACCAGGCTGTCCTGGCTCTCCACCTTGTCCTGGGTAACCTGGTTGGCCTGGTTTACCTGTTTTAATGACATTTTTTATCACAAACATTCTTATTTATAAATCTTAATAGTTTAGCCCTTAGATGTTTCTGCGAGACAAGTGCATTAATTACCTGGTTGTCCAGGCTGCCCTGGCTGTCCTGGGTATCCTGGTTGACCGGGGTATCCAGGCTGTCCTGACTCAGCACCTTGTCCGGGGTACCCTGGTTGACCTGGTTTACCTGTTTCAATGACAGATTTCCGTTACATATTATAGTTTTGAAATTATTTATAATACACGACTAACGTTTGACTACCCTCTGGTAGTGAAACGTTAGTCGTGTATTATAAGTAATTTCATACGTTCCATATTAGCCTCTTAAGTTTCTCTAAACTTAAGAGGCTAATATGGAACGTATATACCTATTCATATATAAATAATACAAATTCCCCACTATTTAAAATAAGTAATTTATTAACTTTTTAAAATCTCATTATACGCACATAAGTTCTTGATCCTATATTATCTTACAAATATGAGGAAATATCATATCAATGAATGAAATTTATGGCGTTCGTGGCGTGACGGTAGTGCACGCGACTGCTACGCACGGGCCGTGGGTTCGACCCCCGCTCAGTGCAAAAGTTGTATGCATGGCTGTTTGCACTGGTCTGGTCGTGCCTCGGAGAGCACGTTAAGCCATCGGTCCCGGTTGCCATACAAACATCTATGGCAGTCGTTACGGGTAGTTGGAGCCCTCAATAGTCCAGTCTAACTTGGAATTTTGATATCGCCATTGGTCATGGATCATTGGTTGTGGAGGTCAGATGGTTTGTGGTAAAGACAATTTTTATCACAATTTTTCTTATTTAGTAAACTTAATAGGATAACGATTTGATGTTTCTGCGAGATAAATGCATTTATTACCTGGTTGACCGGGCTGCCCTGGTTGTCCTGGGTATCCTGGTTGACCAGGTTGACCGGGGTATCCAGGTTGTCCTGGCTCTCCCCCTTGTCCTGGGTAACCTGGTTGGCCAGGTTTTCCTGTTTGAAAAATATATTTTATTACAAATATTGTTATTTATAAATCTTATAGTATTGCCCTTTGGTACTTCTGCGTGACAAATGCATTTGTTACCTGGTTGTCCGGGCTGCCCTGGCTGTCCTGGGTATCCTGGTTGACCTGGTTGACCGGGGTATCCAGGCTGTCCTGGCTCTCCACCCTGTCCTGGGTAACCTGGTTGGCCTGGTTTTCCTGTTTGAAAAATATATTTTATTACAAATATTGTTATTTATAAATCCTATAGTATTGCCCTTTGGTATTTCTGCGTGACAAATGCATTTGTTACCTGGTTGTCCGGGCTGCCCTGGCTGTCCTGGGTATCCTGGTTGACCTGGTTGACCGGGGTATCCAGGCTGTCCTGGCTCTCCACCTTGTCCTGGGTAGCCTGGTTGACCTGGTTTACCTGTTCCAATAACACATTTTCATAATATTTTGTAGCCGTGTAAGTTTTACTAGGACAGCGTACGAGAGCTTTAACATTATATTTATTTTCGTAAAATTTTAACAGTTTTTCAATTTATAGCCTTAGTGGGATAGTCATAAGATGTTTTTGTAAGCTTTGGGCATTTGGTACCTGGTTGTCCGGGCTGTCCTGGTTGACCAGGATATCCAGGTTGACCTGGCTCGCCACCTTGTCCTGGGTAACCTGGTTGGCCTGGTTTACCTGTTTCCAAAACACATTTACATCATATTATTGTAGTCGTGTAAGTTTTATACTTTGACAGTGTACGTGTGTTTTTTTCGTAAAATTCGATCACATATTTTCGGTTATAATTTTAGTACCTGGTTGTCCGGGCTGTCCTGGCTGTCCTGGTTGACCTGGTTTGCCAGGGTATCCAGGCTGACCTGACTCTCCACCTTGTCCTGGGTAACCAGGTTGGCCTGGCTTTCCTGTTTTAAAGATACGTTTCTATCATATATCATGTTCATGTGGGTTTTATAATATAACTCTTACAATTTATATTTTTTCTTTAGAAAATATCATGATTTTTCTCATAAATCTCAGTAATTAGCTATAATATGTTCTGTAAGCGCGTTTCTTACCTGGTTGGCCGGGCTGCCCTGGCTGTCCTGGTTGACCTGGTTGACCGGGGTATCCAGGTTGACCTGGCTCTCCACCTTGTCCTGGATAACCTGGTTGGCCTGGTTTTCCTGTTTCGGACATAAATTCCCGTCATTCATGATAGTTCTTAAAATTTGATCATAATCTCTCTCATTTTTTAACAGCCGAATTGCCCTTTGATGTTTGTTAGAGCCAAGTGAATTTGTTACCTGGTTGTCCGGGCTGCCCTGGGTATCCTGGTTGACCAGGGTATCCAGGTTGTCCTGGCTCTCCACCTTGTCCTGGGTAGCCTGGTTGGCCTGGTTTTCCTGTTGCGGAGATAAATATTATAAAATTTGGACACAATTTCTCTAATATTTTGTCAAGAGCAGGATTGCCATTTGATTTTTGTTCTAGCAAATCGCATTTGTTACCTGGTTGTCCTGGCTGCCCTGGCTGTCCTGGGTATCCAGGCTGACCTGGCTCTCCACCTTGTCCTGGGTAACCTGGTTGGCCTGGTTTTCCTGTTTCGGAGATAAATTCTCGTCATTCATGATAGTTTGCAAATTTGGTCGTAATCTCTCTCATTTTTAACAGCAGGATTGCCCTTTAATGTTTGTTTGAGATAAGTGAATTTGTTACCTGGTTGTCCGGGCTGCCCTGGGTATCCTGGTTGTCCTGGTTGACCAGGATATCCAGGCTGACCTGGCTCTCCACCTTGTCCTGGTTGACCTGGTTTTCCTGTTTAAAAGATACATTTCCGTCACACATTATGGTCGTATAGGTTTTCCTTATTTTACAGCCTGTCAATAAAACATATATCGTAAAATTGTGTCTCAGTCTTTCCCATTTGTAATATCAGAGGAATCTGAACAAAAAAAATTCTGATTTTATTCGGCGTACCCATTTTTACAAAGTAATAAAATTACCGATTGGCGGCAAGTCTCGCCCCCTATTACGTGGGACCGAAAATCATAGCTGGCGTAATGTGGGTGTTTAATACACTTCTGCTTACCACTTCGGGGATTGCGGGCGTGAGCATAATGTATATACGTACGTATGTAAAATCTCCGTTTAATTAAAGGCTTCAGGGAATAAGAATGAGCTTACACCATACGTTGTATTTGTGTAAGTTTTTTGGTTTTTGAAACCCAAATATCTTCACAATCTATATCTTTTCATATTAGGAGGATCGGATGTTACTATTTTTATGAGTCTAATGAATTAATTACCTGGTTGTCCGGGTTGCCCTGGCTGTCCTGGGTATCCAGGTTGACCTGGTTCTCCGCCTTGTCCTGGGTAGCCTGGTTGACCTGGTTTTCCTGTTAAAAGAATACAATCCAAACATTAATTAAAATAGTATAAGTTTAATGCGGATTATAGCTTATTACATAATATTCTCTTTTCAGTCGATATTTCGAATTTACGAGTATCTACTGTGATCAATAAGTACTTCAAAAAAGAATCGGATTGTTTTACATTTTAGGAACCATAATATGCCCTAGGAACTCAATCTTTGAAAAGACATGTAATATTAAAATGTTAAAATATCCGTTGAATTAAGGGCTACAAGAGATGAGAATAAATTTACGGACGACCTCCGAGGCGTGGCGGTAGCGAACACGACTGCTACGCACGAGGCGTGGGTTCGATTCCCGCTCAATGCAAATATTTGTGTACATGAATATGAATATTTGCATTGGCCTGGGTATTTCTATGTATAAATATGTATGTATTCACCATAATACAAACGAGCTAAACTATGCTTACCATGGGTCTAGGTGAAGTTGTATAGATTGTCCTAGAATATTTATTTATTTATTTACGGTGTCATTAAATTTTATTATAATTTACTTTTACTGATATTTAGCCTGGTTTCCTTATTTAGGCGATGTAATTCCATCATCCGTTGTATTCGAATAAGTTTTAAGGTTTTTTAACATCCGAATATCTTCACAATGCTCCTCTTTTCATGTTAGTAGGATCGAATCGTAATGTTCTTGTGAGTCTAATGCATTTATTACCTGGTTGTCCGGGTTGCCCTGGCTGTCCTGGATATCCTGGCTGACCTGGTTGACCAGGGTATCCAGGTTGACCTGGTTCTCCACCTTGTCCTGGGTAGCCTGGTTGACCTGGTTTTCCTGGTAAAGGAATACATTTTCAACATTAATTAACTCAGTGTACATTTTATGCGGTTTAATTATTGCTCATTACATAATATTCTATTTTCAATCCATTTTTGGAATTAGTCCACTGTGACGACCAAGCACTTAAAAAAAGAATCGGATTATTTTGAGTTTTTTGGGGACTTAATACGCCCTAGGAACCTAATAATGGGAAAGACATGTAATTTTAAAGTGGTAAAATCGCCGTTAAATTAAGGGCTATAAAAGATGAGAATGAGCTTACGTGTCAGATTCATTATAATATACTTTTACTTATGTGTAGCCTGGCTTCCTTATTTAGGCGATATAATTCCATCATCTGCTGTATACGAATAAATTTTATGGTTTTTAACATCTAATATTCTTCACAATCCTCCTCTTTTCATATTAGTAGGATCGAACTGTAATGTTTTTGTGAGTCTAATGCATTTATTACCTGGCTGTCCAGGTTGTCCTGGCTGTCCTGGATAACCTGGTTGACCTGGTTGACTAGGGTATCCAGGTTGACCTGGTTCTCCACCTTGTCCTGGGTAGCCTGGTTGACCTGGTTTTCCTGTTAAAGGAATACATTTCCAACATTAATTAAATTAGTGTAAAGTTTATGCGGTTTATAGCTTATTACCCACATAATAATTTTTTGCAGTTTACATTTCGAATTTATCTATTGTGATGAACAAGTACTTAATTATATTTGGCCTGGTTTTCTTATTAAGGCGATATAATTCCATCATCCGTTGTATTCAAATGAGTTTTATGATTTTTAACATCCAAATATCTTCACAATCCTCCTCTTTTCGTTTTTGTAGGATTAAATCGTAATGTTCTTGTGATTCTAATGCATTAATTACCTGGTTGTCCGGGTTGCCCTGGCTGTCCTGGATATCCTGGTTGACCTGGTTGACCAGGGTATCCAGGTTGACCTGGTTCTCCACCTTGTCCTGGGTAGCCTGGTTGACCTGGTTTTCCTGTTAAAAGAATAGGTACATTCCCAACATTAATTAAATTAGTGTAAGTTTTATGCGGTTTATAGCTTATTACCCACATAATAATTTTTTGCAGTCTATATTTCGAATTAATCTATTGTGATGAACAAGTACTTAAAAAAGTATCGGATTGTCTTACATTTTTTCGAAGTCTTGATTAAACCTAGTAATGGGAATGACTTGTAATATTAAAATATTGAAACTCCGCTGAACTATGGGCTACAAGACATGATAATGAGCTTACGGTGTCATTAAGTTTTATTATATTTTTTTTATTTATATTTGGCCCGGTTTTCTTATTAAGGCGATATAATTCCATCATCCGTTGTATTCAAATGAGTTTTATGATTTTTAACATCCAAATATATTCACAATCCTCCTCTTTTCGTATTAGTAGGATCGGATCGTAATGTTCTTGTGAGTCTAATGCATTTATTACCTGGTTGTCCGGGTTGCCCTGGCTGTCCTGGATATCCTGGTTGACCTGGTTGACCAGGGTATCCAGGTTGACCTGGTTCTCCACCTTGTCCTGGGTAGCCTGGTTGACCTGGTTTTCCTGTTAAAGGAATAGGTACATTCCCAACATTAATTAAATTAGTGTAAGTTTTATGCAAACCACATAAAACTTACACTAATTTAATTACCTAAATTATTTAGCTTAATACATAATTATTCTCTTTTTAGTCTATATTTCGAATTTGTATACTGTGATGACTAAGTATTTAAAAAAAGAATCGGATTATTTTACATTTTTTCGGAGCCTTAATTAAACCTAATAATGGGAAAGACACGTTATATTAAAAAATTAAAATTTGCGTTGAATTAAGGGCTACAAGAGATAAGAATGAGCTTACGGACGACCTCCGTGGCGTGACGGTAGCGAACGCGACTGCTACGCACGAGGCGTGGGTTCAATTCCCGCTCAATGCAAATATTTGTGTACATGAATATGAATATTTGCATTGTTCTGGGTGTTTCTATGTATAATTTATGTATGTATTTACAAAAAAAATATCTAAGTACTTATGTTTATCCGCCTTCTAGAACCCATAATACAAGCTAGTAAAACTATGCTTACCATGGGTCTAGGTGGCGTTGTGTAGATTGTCCTAGAATATTTATTTATTTATTTACGGTGTCATTAAGTTTTATTATAATTTACTTTTACTGATATTTGGCCTGGTTTCCTTATTAGGCGATATAATTCCATCATCCGTTGTATCCGAATTAGTTTTAAGGCTTTTAACATCCAAATATCTTCACAATTCTCCTCTTGTCATATTAGTAGGATCGAACCGTAAGGTTCTTGTGAGTCTAATGGATTTATTACCTGGTTGTCCGGGTTGCCCTGGCTGTCCTGGATATCCTGGCTGACCTGGTTGACCAGGGTATCCAGGTTGACCTGGTTCTCCACCTTGTCCTGGGTAGCCTGGTTGACCTGGTTTTCCTGGTAAAGGAATACATTTTCAACATTAATTAACTTAGTGTACATCGGACGCGGTTTATTGCTTATTACATAATATTATATTTTCAATCCATTTTCGGAATATGTCTACTGTGACGACCAAGTACTTTAAAAAAGAATCGGATTATTTTAAATTTTTTGTGGACGATTTTTTACGCCCTAGGAACCTAATAATGGGAAAGACATGTAATTTTAAAGTGGTAAAATCGCCGTTAAATTAAGGGCTATTAAAGATGAAAATGAGTTTACGTGTCAGATTTATTATAATATACTTTTACTTATGTTTAGCCTGGCTTCCTTATTTAGGCGATATAATTCCATCATCTGTTGTATTAGAATAAATTTTATGGTTTTTAACATCTAAATATTCTTCACAATCCTCCTCTTTTCATATTAGTAGGATCGGACTGTAATGTTTTTGTGAGTCTAATGCATTTAATTTATTACCTGGCTGTCCGGGTTGTCCTGGCTGTCCTGGATAACCTGGTTGGCCTGGTTGACCAGGGTATCCAGGTTGACCTGGTTCTCCACCTTGTCCTGGGTAGCCTGGTTGACCTGGTTTTCCTGGTAAAGGAATACATTTTCAACATTAATTAACTTAGTGTACATCGGACGCGGTTTATTGCTTATTACATAATATTCTATTTTCAATCCATTTTCGGAATATGTCTACTGTGACGACCAAGTACTTAAAAAAAGAATCGGATTATTTTAAATTTTTTGGGGACTTAATACGCCCTAGGAACCTAATAATGGGAAAGACATGTAATTTTAAAGTGGTAAAATCGCCGTTAAATTAAGGGCTATTAAAGATGAAAATGAGTTTACGTGTCAGATTCATTATAATATACTTTTACTTATGTTTAGCCTGGCTTCCTTATTTAGGCGATATAATTCCATCATCTGTTGTATTAGAATAAATTTTATGGTTTTTAACATCTAAACATTCTTCACAATCCTCCTCTTTTCATATTAGTGGGATCGGACTGTTATGTTTTTGTGAGTCTAATGCATTTAATTTATTACCTGGCTGTCCGGGTTGTCCTGGCTGTCCTGGATAACCTGGTTGGCCTGGTTGACCAGGGTATCCAGGTTGACCTGGTTCTCCACCTTGTCCTGGGTAGCCTGGTTGACCTGGTTTTCCTGTTAAAGGAATACATTTCCAACATTAATTAAATTAGTGTAAAGTTTATGCGGTTTATGGCTTATTACCCACGTAATATTTTTTTTGCAGTCTACATTTCGAATTTATCTATTGTGATGAACAAGTAGGTACTTAAAAAAAGTATCGGATTGTTTTACATTTATTCGAAGTCTTGATTAAACCTAATAATGGGAAAGACATGTAATATTAAAATATTGAAACTCCGTTGAATTATGGGCTACTAGACATGATAATGAGCTTACGGTGTCATCAAGTTTTATTTTAATTTTCTTTTATTTATATTTGGCCTGGTTTTCTTATTATGGCGATATAATTCCATCATCCGTTGTATTCAAATAAGTTTTATGGTTTTTAACATCCAAATATCTTCACAATCCTCCTCTTTTCATGTTAGTAGGATCGGACCGTAATGTTCTTGTGAGTCTAATGCATTTATTACCTGGTTGTCCGGGTTGCCCTGGCTGTCCTGGATATCCTGGTTGACCTGGTTGACCAGGGTATCCAGGTTGACCTGGCTCTCCACCTTGGCCTGGGTAACCAGGTTGACCCGGTTTTCCTGTTCAAGAGGTATAGTACTGTCAATAATTGTAATTTTTCAAATGCAGTCTTTTTCTTTAAATTTATCACATAATATTCAACAATAGGTATTTATAGCAAGGATATTTTTTAAGATGCGTACGCTTGATCTCGAGGGTTCTCAGTGTTATAAAGTCTTGATCTATTTTACTTTCTCTTAGCCTTTAAGGTTCATTTTTCGAGAGGTCAATTTTATACTTAATAATACATGAAATATTTTCATCACAGATCCGTCGATTAGTTTTTGCAGAGTGTGATTGAGTTTCAGACACCCAAATAGGCATCTTCACAAAGTTTTTCATATATAAACTTAATATCTGTTTCCCTGTTTAAGATACATATTATTAAATACCATAGGTATTTAGACAAGGATATTTCTGAGTCATGTTCTTTTCAATCTCTTAGAGGTACTCACCCACTGTATGGTTAACAGCAATTAAAAATTTGTACGATAGCATAGTTTTTATTTCCAATACAGATATTTTCGGTAATTTATGCAAAACATGATTGAGAAACGTTATAAAATGATAGCCGAAAATTGGTTACCTGGTTGTCCGGGTTGTCCTGGGTAACCTGGTTGACCTGGTTGACTAGGGTATCCAGGCTGTCCTGGCTCTCCACCTTGTCCTGGGTAACCTGGTTGGCCTGGTTTTCCTGTTGAAAAGATATTACGTTCGTGTAAACTTAATATCGGCAATTCGTGTAAAAATAAATATTTCGTGTGAAATTCTTTTCGGTAATAAATTCCTCTCTAGATATGAAAGCTCGCCATCTGCCCTATTTTAAAATAATTTACGAGCTACGTATACTGTCAGTAAACTTTTCAGGCAAGTTAGTAATGCTTCTGACCTATCCTTTTTCAATATCTAATTGCCTCTTGAATGAACATTGCGCACTTAGATTAAACACAAGCGTTCTATGAAATACAATACAGTGTGGACAAATCTTGTAACATGTAAATAAAATGTAACTAATAGAAGTCGCCTAACTAGTATGACCTACTATAAGGAACTAATATGACCTGCCCCGGAGTACCCCTCATCACGTTGGCGCCCAAAGACGTAAAACATACGCGCCATTTAGGAGTAACACGTATTATTATTCATTTACTAATATTATTATAACATTTTTTAACATTTAATAACATTTTGTGGTTCCTGTTTATACAGGATAACGTAGACTACGTTTACGTTATCCTGTGACAAATATGAAGGTAAATTTAATGAATTTAATATTACAATAAAAGCTATATATTATTATGTAACATTTTTGCTATACATGTAATAAATTCGCTCAACCAAATCGTAAACAGATACCTAACTGATATGGCATTTTCAACAACAGTGCTTGCCGCTGTTATGCAAGATGCCAAGCCATGCCAACCTAAATCTCAAGGAAAACGAAGTAACGACAGATTATATTTTCTTTCCAGTCTACCCTGCAAGGAATGGAGGAATTGTGAGCACTATATGATTAAGAACAATACCTGGTCCACCGGGTCCACCGGGGCCGCCTGGGCCTCCAGGCGCGCCTGGAGTTCCTGGAGAGCCGGGTGTTCCTGGAGTGCCGGGGGATCCTGGGGTGCCTGGTTTGCCTGGTGTGCCAGGTTGTCCGGGATTAACACCACCCGAAGGGCCACCTGGTCCGCCTAAAACAATAGAGTAAACAGGATTAAAAACGGAACTAAATTCGCTACTTATTGCATGGTTGTCCTGGCTGTTCTGAGTATCCTGGTTTGCCTGGTTCATCAAGGAGTTTCCAGTTTAAAAAAATACAACTGGTATAATATCAATAGCAGCACAGTAGTGTAGTAGTCTGCAGTGGTATGGGGTGAAAATTTTCAAAAATAAAGCCGGTGCAAAACAAAACTATCTCGATCTAATTTGTCAGATACTTCGAGACCAATGGGAAAAATCGGTAGGAATCCGGTTACAGGGACTCATTGTCACTAGTAGGCTGTACCATATAATGTAATAGTGTGAGGTAGTAGGAACTTAGGTACTTCCATCGACCGGAACAACGACAAATAAATAAGACGTTGCACCATGAAATACTTAATTTAAATTAAAACCATCGTAATTGCTTACTATTTAATTGGTTTTCAATAGGTAGAAATAGTTTTCTAACTAACCTGGCCCACTTGGACCTCCTGGTCCACCTGGTCCTCCTGGACCTCCTGGGCCGCCTGGACTTCCTGGTGAGCCTGGTGTTCCTGGTGTTCCGGGTGTGCCCGGTTGGCCTGGATAGCCGGGATATGGACCACTTGGTCCACCGGATCCATTCGGTCCGCCGGGACCACTGGGGCCACCCGGCCCTCCTGGGCCACCTGGACCTCCTGGACTGCCTGGACTGCCTGGTGTACCAGGGGAGCCTGGAGTGCCTGGTTGTCCTGGGTAGCCCGGTTTACCTGGATAGCCACCAGGACCAGAGGGTCCATTAGGTCCATTTGGACCACCGGGTCCTCCTGGTCCACCGGGACCGCCTGGACCACCTGTAAAAAATATCCTAGCGTTAAGTAACCCGTTTACAGTGACGTTTTAAATATATTACTTACTAGCTGTTGCCCGCGGCTCCGCCCTACCCCGTTCTCGTTCCTCCATTTCGAGCATTTTCATATTTTATTCACCTTTGAAACCTTCTCTGGACTTCCACAAATAATTCAAGACCAAAATTAGCCAAATCGGTTCAGCCGTTCTCGAGTTTTAGCGAGACTAACGAACAGCAATTCATTTTTATGTATAAAGATCAGTAGTATCTTGTCTACGAGAAAGCTCTGGATGATCATGACTTTTACGTGAGCTTCTACTGTGTCCCAACTGTGAGAGGCCTGCTTCGTTTGTTAATCAGCAGGTATATCGACTTGCAGGTGAAGTTAGCTTGGGCTCTGAACATTTTCAAAATATCTGTATAACATATTTTAAATCAAATAATGATGATTTACCTGGTCCGCCTGGTGCACCTGGAGAGCCTGGTGATCCTGGAGTACCTGGAGTACCTGGTGTTCCGGGGTAGTATCCTAAACCGATGATTTGATTTTGTTAGACACAGACCTCAATCAAAAAGCAGTCTTTTGTTATTTACAAATGGTTCATTAAAGAAAGCATTCTTTGTATTCTTCAACATGTATTATATTTTATTCTAATTTCAGTACTTCTCAAATAAAACCGCAATATTTAATAAGCAAATTTTCAGAAATATTTAAGATACGAAATATCTAACTTGCAGCGAAGTATTTGAAATTTAGAATAAATAATGAAACAATTTGATTGTGTCATTATAAACAGCAATAATGAAACAATTCAATTGTATCATTATAAATAGCAATTATGATTCATGATTCGGATAATTTTTTAAATGATTGTTTCGTACCTGGTGCCGTTCCGCCAGGATAGTATCCTCCATCTGTAAAAGTTAGTGTAAATGGGCCGAATGAATAAGCTGCGATCAGTCACATTGTTATTACAAAAGTATTAGGCGTTTTGACAATGTAGGTACTTCCAATTATACATACTTGAGATGGTAGAAATATGAGAATTACGACAAGATAATTAATTTTAAGGATTACGCGGCTTGCTGGGGATGATATGTCAGAGGCAACCTCTCCCTTGGTAGCTGATGGCCCAATACGGCCGTGTTGTTTTGATCGGTTCGAGTCCGAAATAACCACCCTGCTGACTTCAGCGGGGGGTACCCGTGGGAATTTCCGCACGGGAACAAAAAGGGTTACACGGATTGAGTCCTATATTGAGATCTATACATTACATAATCGATTTATGCTCAAAAATTATTAAAAACTTGGTGGGCAGAGGCCACAGAGGCGATCTGTGGCAAAGGCCCTTTACTGACACGCCAGAGTCGTTGATGAATAATTAGTTCAAGAGATGGTCTTACCTGGGCCAGTAGGCTGTCCTGGGTATCCGCCTGAGCCTGTAAATTGTTAGACACAAAAAATTTGATATGTGTGCGAAGTGTGATACGTGAACATCGAAAGCACAAACAAGAATTTATTTATTATTTGCTTTGTCATGCAACAAGCACTTGTAAATACAATAATGATTTTATAGATATTAACTGCAGCAGTTGGCCTAATTACAGTTAAGTAAATATAATTAAATTGGCCTCATCCCTCAGTCGGACCAACAGGAAAGAAAATTCGGCTTCATCCGATCGGTTGGACCAAAGGAAAAAAAATCACGACGTCCGATCAGTCGAAAGTAGCGGTCGGACCACGCGGTCATAACCTATAGCTGCGACATAGCGTTGCAGCTCTTAGTTATTAGGCCAAATAGTGCAGTTAGCATCTACAAACTGATCATAACTCATTAAAAACGCACCTGTTCCTGGGTAGCCGGGATAGCCTGGAGTGCCTATTGTGCCTGGTGTTCCTGGATAACCTGGAGTACCCGGGGTACCTGGACTACCGGGAGTACCTGCGGATCCGGGTGTGCCTGGAGTGCCTGGAGAGCCTGGGTAACCTGGTGTACCAGAACCGCCTGGATAGTAAATAGTACCTGGTGGGCGACCTGGACCGCCTGGACCTCCTGGTCCACCTGGAGATAATAAAACAATAAAGTTAACAAGTTTCCAGGTGAATTTGTGAGCAGGAGCTACATATCAAGAGTTGAATATGCTACTGCTATGAATTCAGGGGCAAAATCGGTATGATTGTTGGTGGCATCGCAAATAAAATAAAGGAGCCGTTGTTGGCGGTGGAGTCATCTATTGCGTAACCATCTTCATCGGATTCAAACATCTTTACAAACGATAACATTTAAAAAAAATTTACCTCTTAGGCGGCAGACAAGCACGCGGTCTACGTGATGTAAAGTAGTTACTGTGGCCTATGGCCGTTTGCAACACTAGAGGTGTCACATTCTTACTGTCTTCCATATAGAGAATAGGGGGAAGGGGAGACGGTTAGAAGTCTATAGTGAGGTTTGCATGGCTACCCTACTCACCGCTGGAAACACAACACAAGGTTATTATTTATTAGCCGCGGTTACTGATTCTATTCCAGTAAATAAACAATAATCCTGTGATCTATGATCACTCCAACATTATTGCTTATGATAAGAGATAATAATATAACACAAGATATAATAAGTAATAATAACTCCCCGTACCTCCACCCTACAGTCGCAAGTTAAATATTCTCAAAACTCTAAATTCTCTACATAGGTTTCATGAAAGTAGAGGCAACTCGTTATGTGAGTAAGGATAGAAGCTGCAGATGGCGGGTTATTAAAAATACATGAATATACATGTAATAACTACTAAAATAAAGTCATTAGTCAAGTTACTTGGAAGAATCAAGTAGATTTACTTTTTTTGGTATACCTATAACGAGAATATGCTGACACGTCGAGACGCTCTTATTGACGCACTGCAGTTTACTGGCTAGTAACTAGTAATATTTAAGCAATCATTATATCTTGTGTTATATTATTATCTCTATAAGCAATAATGTTGGAGTGATCATAGATCACAGGATTATTGTTTATTTACTGGAATAGAATCAGTAACCACAATCTTCCTGATGTCAAAAACGATCAAGATGTCAATGTTTTTTTTTGTAAATTCCATTTTTGACATTTGTGAGATCGAGACTGAATTTTGAACCGATTCAGTATTACGAGAATTGACCATCTGAGTTTTTTTTATAAAGACAAAGAAAGTGTAGGTTGAATTAGAGTCGAAAGATAATTCTAATTTATACCGATATAAGGAAAAAATACAGTACCTGGTCCACCAGGTGTGCCTGGTGAGCCTGGTGTTCCTGGACTGCCAGGAGTACCTGGAGTTCCCGGTGTGCCACTACCGCCTGGCCCTGAAAAAAAAACACGGGTTAATAAAATCAAAGATCAAGATCCGACATATGAATAGAGTCATATGCCCAAAGTATTTCACCACTAGATTTTTATATAGGTTCTGGAATGTAGCTATAAGAGTTTTTACTTTTGAAAATACGCAGGAAGACACCGACCAATGCAAATTTAATACATATTTTGGCACTGGGCCGACATAAAACCACGATTTTCAATCAAGCTAAATTTTCAAAAAATAAAGTTCAAGTAGATACAAATAATAATACTTTTGATTACGATTACCAATAATTAAAAAATATGGAAAGCCGACCCCAACTGAGTTGGGAAAAGGTCCAGAGAACGATGAATACTTAAAAATATAATATGAATGTTTACTTACTTGGTCCATTAGGGCCGTAAGGTCCGTTGGGTCCTGTGAAATGTAAAAGTTCAATGTTGTAATCACTGTAAGTTACAAAGTACTGCAGTTAGACCAATTGTTGAACTTTTTAAGGCTCCAACGACTGCCATAGATGTTTGTAAGACAAAAGCGGCTTAACGTGCTCCCCAAGGCACGACCAGACCAGTTATACAAATATTTACACTAGCAGGAATCGAACGCGCACCACAGAGGTTGTCGTAGTAGTGTCAGTACATCATATTTGTTATTACTTTACTTGGTCTAACTAACCTAACCTACCGATAAAATTGTCACATCGTGCGGTCGATAGGACATTTTGTATTTATAAAATACTCTCGTCGCGCAATTCATCGAACATAGTCAACGAATTGTTGCCCAAAGTATTGATCCCATTTACGTATTACTTATAGTTCTTGACTTCTAGTAGTGAGATAAAGGAGGCCCTGGCCCTAGTGGATTTGAACTCCTCCGCAGCAGTAGCACCACGTGCTAACATCAAAAAACATCCAAACAACGCATACTGCACATATAAAGCTTTTGAAGTCAAAATATGTGTCGGTATAATATACACAATTTAAAAACAGTAATCAATAGTTTTATTAATATTACCTTGACCTGATTGTATAGGCTTGACGTTGCTACCACTTCCACTACTGTCTACGGGCTTCGTAGGCTTTGGTGGAGGTGGACGAGGCTTAGCTGGTACACCACCGGGAGTTCGACCACAGCCTTTGGGGAAGTACAACTTCTGCCATGGAACAAGTTGACCAGGCTGCGTGTTTACTGCTTCACCATTTGTCCTGTAATAATATTTTTTGATTTTGATAAATGCTCATATTACGACAGTCTAAGATCTTGGTTACATGTTGCAGTTGAAAGTAGGTATATCGTTTATAATTGCAATTATTAATACTTAGTAATAGTGTAAGTACGTCCAGTAGAATTTTAAAAATTACGATAACATTATAAGACAATAAATTATCGCACTAAGAAACAAGTAACTAATACTTACAAGAACTAATATATGTGTTAATAACTAACTCGGAAATGCCTGACGATTTGAATACGAACTTTTGCTTTATATCATAAAGGTATTTTTCCTAAATTAATATACCCTTTTTTTCCCGTGCGGAAATACCCACGGATAACCCTCACCTAAATCAGCGAGGGTGGTTATGTCAGACTCGAACCGACCAAAACCGCACGGCCGTCTTGGGCCATTAGTTGCCGAGGGAAAAAAAAATATACCCTAGTTAGTCAAGGTCGGTTTTCGGTCGTTTGCTTCTTTGCTTGCTTGCTACAAATACTGATGATAATAATTAAATAAGGTTATGATAAATTTATACTTACGCTTCATCGTATTCATATTTCTGATCAGGGAATACTTCGACGGGTTTTTCCGGTTCTACTACTCGATAGCCGTGGCTGTCAGCAACGTAACTAGTAGCACGAAGAAAGCCATCAGGGTCGACATATCCATAGCAACCATACGTTACACCGTCTGGACCGCGGTTCTCGTGGTGGAACTGTCCATTGGGACCGACGTCATAGCCGAAACCATACGCATCTAAAAAAAGACAAACATGTTTACAACTCTCAAAAAGTAACATTCAGACAGGTTAGATATGGATAGACCAAACTTTACGAAAACTTGTTTGTGTAACGACACTATAGGCATCCATTTATTCTATCAGCACCATTCCATCAAAATATCATGTTTTCGCAGAAAGGAGTCATATTTTTTCAGGGAACACAGGTATACGGCAGCTAGCACAGAAGGTGAGGAATTTTTGCCATTTATCTCGCCAGTTGGCGGCACTATGATAAATGACAAAGTTTATTGCTAAACTGGTTTGTAGTTTACTGGTAGGTACCTACTGTTACGACAGAGGGACTAAAATATACCTAGTCTTTTATGCACAATCCATTAAATAAGTCTTGTTATTGTTTAAAGGCACCAAAGACAAATTTTATGTAAAATAGCCGATTAAACAATTAACTGACTCGTATGAGTATTATCGCTTCAGGAAGCTTAAAATTTTATGTGCTAATATTTATATTATATTTATTTATTATTCATATTCATTTATGTAAAATACAATATTATGAATGCACCATGGTCTTTACTGGTTTTACCAGGCATTCAAAGAATATTCTTAAGGTAGCTCCTTTTAGACTGGTATTCTGATAAAATTAATGTTTGCTGTATATCCTTTGTTGTATTTATAACTCTAGTTTTTGTAGATGATTTAATAGTTGGTAATGCTACCACAAATTTAGATCTATGTTTGTTTATGTTGTTATCCCATATTAAAACTATTAAAATTTCTTCAAGTAACTTTGCTAAGATGATATTTAAGTACTTTCATTTGAATCGTTTTTAAGATTGTAGAAAGAAAAAAAGTAATAATTTAACGGTTGTATTTAAGATTCCAAAGAATAACTTTTTTAAACCACTTAGGAGTCCTGCTCGGCTTTCCGGCTTTTACTAACTGTAACTCAATTATAATACCTATTATGTTCGAATCTAGAAATAAAACGAAATGAATTGGGCAGGTTTCGAATGTCCTTTATGTATTATTCTTCCCTGTTATTTGCGAATTTTTAGACGTGGTCTTATTATCTTCTTTAGTTTTGGGGTACGGACACTTCGACCCAGTTGTATGTGTCGACCTTAAACTGGCCCCTACGTTTGTAGATGGATAGTGTTCCCATTTAGGGTGGCTATTTCTCCTAATCATAGGTGCATGTAATACATAGTAATTCTTTGGTTTGGAGTAGATCCAGTCGTTATCTTACTAACTTCGTGACACACGCACATTTTGTGTTTCATCGTTTCATCGTAGGTACTTCTTGAAAAACTATGAATTTATATGAAAATTTCAGAGGCGTTAGCGTCAAGCAAGAATAATTACAATGCCAGATGTTGCCTTACAACAAGCAGAGGAAGTACTTAATTTGACGATGCGAATTCGGGAATACAGCAAATGAAAGTTATACTATTAATCTTCGGTCTCTTATTATTTTAATGTTATTACTTATATTTAGCAGTCTCTTAATAATGCGAATATACTTATTATATTTACTTTTGTATTTTTAATTTATTCCTTCGAATTTAGGAATATAATATTTCTATTCTTGCGTAATAAATACTCGTAGATTGAGCGGATACAAGCTTCCACTATAAATATATTACTTCCACTATATATACTTTTTGTGACCTGTGATATACAAGGTATACAATTGTTGAAGAAGTAATTTCTTTCCTCCTATTAATTGTTCTGTTACGTAACCACTTTCCAACTGTAAAACTGCGGCAGGACCATGAATATTTATTTCCCCATTCACGGGTATTTTACATTTCCAAATCCATCAGTAAAAATGCCTATTTCTGTACACTTGCGTCATGTAATACTACGGTAAAGTGAGTATTTAAGGGTCATATCAGATCATACGGTACATTTTACGGGGTCTGCATAAAATAATACGTACCCAAAAGTACGCAGGAACAAGAAACGGGTTACCAAAAATCGCTTCAATCGCCAAGTGAAAAGTAATGATATTATAATTTAAGGCGATGTGGTTTATGCGATATTATCTGTATATTCGCCACACATGTAAATTATACATTACAAGTGTGCAAGGATTCAATAATAAATTTTAAGTTTCATTAAAATTCACAATACGTAAGTAATCACGATTTCGCACTGACCACCTGGGATTGTGTATTAAATTTAAAAAACCTTGATAGTAGGTGAGATTTAATTTCCATACATGTTTTAATTTTGCGTGAGAAGGTAACGAAACTTTGTATGCCTCCTAGCCAAATGGCGCCTGAAAAAGGTGGCTGAGTTGGGCTGGATGCGGAAGGCGGAAGAGGGCTATGTTTAGCGAACTGTACCTAATAGGCAAATTAATTGATTGATATACATGTTATAATTCCTTGTTTGTGGATATGCTTAGGCATTACGTGCCAGAGAATTAATTAATTATTTGATTATATAATATTATGTTTCAACGAAATGTGTCTACACAAGGAAAAAAGTTTCATTGTTCTGTGTGTCTTCAGAAGTGACTGTATTTTTAATAACGTAAAAAGCACGAGTTCCTTACGGCTTAAATACAAATTTTCCTGGGTTGAACTCGAAAGTGATCCTATTTTTATGTTACAGTCTATATCTCGGGCAGGTGTTCACATTGAAAAAGAAGCCACTGTAATATTTTATATATTCATATACGCATTTGCATTATAAATATATAACATCAAGTACTTATTTTGAAGCTCTAAACGATTTACCAAAAACTAATGACCCATTTCATAATATTACTCATCATCATCATCTCCCTGCCCTTGTCTCAATTAATTCGGGTCGGTGCAACATATCATTCTTCTCCACACATTCCTGTCAGATGTCATTCCTTCAAGCACTCCCTTCTTTGTCATACGTTTTTTCACCAATCCATCTTTCACAAAGTCCACTACATTCATACTTTGGACCCTTTTCTCAACACTACTATTATCTCTTCTCATAATACCATGGCAGTTATTCACTCTTCAATTTTTCCACTACCACTTTCAAACTTTCTCTAATATACCCATTCCTTATTATATGAGTTCTCGTCCCCACACATCCATCTTAACATTCGCATCTCCATTACATGCAGTTGTCTTTTATCCGTCACTTTTAAGAAATGAAGATCCATACTATATGGCAAGTCTATCAGCAATGTTAATATTTGCCCGATAGCTATCACAGTCGCATAAGAATATTAAAGAAGTATGTTGTTGAATTATAGCAAAACATCTGTATTTTATTTTTGCTCTGACACTAAGTCTGATTTATGTGCACGGTGTTAAGTCCTGATTGATTAGTCAGATTTAGACACTGGGCGTGTATACCAATGTGTCTTAAACCAGTCAAAGTTTCAAGCTAAATTCATTACGTACCAGATATTAATTATTAATAAGTCTGGGAGATACTGACGGATCATCGTATTAGATTTTAATAGTGTGAATTTCTGTGATAGCAGCTTTGAATTTATTACTTTAGATACTTATATTCCTTATTAGTCCAATGGATATATAGTTACAGTGCAGGATTTATTGTTTAGGAATTTAATCAGTGCTTAAGTTTGCATTTGGAAGTAATAGGTTTTCTAGGAGTTCAAAGTAAAATTCAAAGCTGAATACATTTTTTGTGCATGGCTTTTGAGCATTAGTATGCAAGCTCTACAAAAATGGGAAAATAATACAGGATGCAGTTGAAATTTGAGAAGTGAAGACTATAGACCATTAATAGTATCACTTACCAAAAATCAGGACTGAACTGTCAGCAAAAAACATCATCAAGTCAAAAAAAACTTATAGAATGTGGGTCATGTTTTTTTTAGACGATTTTTACAAAACCAAAGCACGTATAGGAACTAAGTTAACACATGCAATTTTGGCCGGAGTTTAAGCACAATTTTCGCAATGATTCTATTGAAAAAAAGGTTAGAATAATTTAGGGGAACTACTTTTTACTGGTCAAATGTAATCTAAGTGGAAATGCCAGAGAAAATATGATATTTGTTCCAGTTTCATAACAGCTGGTACTTTATCCCATGACTACTTAATACCCGCAAGCATTCAATCTTCCTCACCGGTCTTTAGATGTCCTGATTATTCATCGTGACTTACTTGTGTCGTAGTTGGTTTCATAATACTGTTTCTTATCTTCGTCTTCGATGTCCACCACTACTTCATTGTCATTTTGCCCCTGGTATGGTCCATACTGGCGAGCTTGTCGAGCGTCAGCAATTATAGCAGGATCGGTCTTCGTTTCAGACTTGGGTTCTGTTATCTTGTCATTGTCTATCTTTGGCGTTACCTCGCTAGCTTGACTAACTGCTAGCGCGGCCTGTGAACAAAATAGAATATATTTTTAGGCGTGGTACAGATTTAATGCAGTGTCATGAATTAGCATCAGTTTTTAAATCATATAGAATAAATTTATAGGTTTGTATAGGTCATCAAATCAAGTTTGAACAACTTAACCTTTTATGGGTATAAAAATGGCGAATATTTCATTGTTGCCAGTGTATAAAGATTATTTGTTGAGTTGTTCCTCAACATAGTTTTAACGATCAAAGTATTTATAGATTTCAATCTAATATTTTATTTAGCGCGCCCCTGTTGTAGGCATAATGCTAGGTACCTGATAACGAACAAGAATATCTCCTATATACTATCTATCTATCGCTATCACACTTGCTTTCGACCATAAACTTATCCTTAGAGGAACAGACTGTGCGACTGACATACGTATCTTTACGTAAAACTTAGGCGAGAGAAAGTGACACAGTATAATATTATGAACCGTGAAATAATTTTTATAAACCTAATTCCAACGATAACAATAGCAAATTATTACCATTTTCATAGAAAGGAATATCAAACCGCACACCTCAAAACAAGTTATAAATTACCACAGGTAAGGCCTGAATCTATATATCGTATCAAACCGAATAAAACAGGTCACACAGATTCAGTTTAGAAATTGTACAATACTGACCGATAAGTTGATTGGCATTTTGAAGAAAGTCGGCATTGAGCTACTAAACTGGATATTTAGCAAAATAATAAATATGCATACCTACTTATTTACGTAATATTATGTCAGCTGTCAAACAAAATAAGTTATTGACATATTACAAAGGGTTTAGTGGATTTCATCAGAGAAAAATACTTACGTTCAACAAATATTATTTCTCAAGTTTTACTCAATGAAAATAATTGAGTACGAGAAATGAGGTAACATAGTTTAATTTGTCTAGATTGTTGTTCCTACCATTGGCGAAATCCGCTCTAGGACATTGTTTCATTTAATAGGTAAATGTGAAAGGTTGTGAAGAATATGATGTTATTTGGATGTTATTATGTATGGATGTACTAAACCACATTCAAATGGCTGTACGGAACAGTTAGCCGGTTCCATTCATGTAATTTGGTACAGGGATAAATTGTGGTCTGGAATAACAGATAGGCTACATTTTATCTCTGAAATAGGTACCTATGTGTAGTTTAAAGATATAGATTTAGTAGTCGCTCCAATATCGCATATTCCTATCCCTATTATGTGACGAGAAGTCTTCATCTAGATAAAAAGATCTCGTCACGGGCAAAAAATAAGAAATCGAGAATTTAAGCTCGTCCTGAATTTTGAATTTTTCCTATTCAAATTTGTAATCGAAGTAAGCAAACTCGATATCCCGATTACATCTACAGCTTCTTTCCTTATGGATAAGTTTATAGTTTATCTTGACTTTTAAGAGAGCGACTGCCGGCTTTCCACCTTTGAACTAACAATTGAAACCTATTCCAGGGATAATATGTAGCCTATCTGTTATTCCAGACCATAATTTATCGTTGTACCAGATTAAATATACGGACATAAAAAACCTCTTCGCTTTCATTAAAACTTTGCATGTCTTGTTGGATTATATTTCAGTCGCCTTTGGAGGATTAATAGTCTTTATTCAACCACAATTGTCTCCGCCCATAGTTCTGAATAATTACGAGAGCCGACCCGTCCAAATACCTTTCTAATTGGAATTTTGGGTCCCGACTAAATGATGTTTAATACATGTTGTTAAAAAAGTACTTGTTTGCTTCATTATTTAACATAGCAGACAAGTAGTTGCAATAATATGTTGCAAAACTGTCAAGGAGTTCCATACATTGTAGGTAAACATTAAATATTACATTATACTTAAAGTTTCAATGATCTTGGAGGTACCTATATGCATCGATGCAAATCGATGTTCTACGTGATAATGAATAATATGTACATTTTGAATAATTTGAAGCATGATAGGACGAGTTTTATTAATTACGATTTGAACTTGAATGAGATGCACTAATGATTTTATAGATAAAGTATAATTAGTCAAGTTATTTCCAAAGAATCCCCAGTTTACTGTCAAATGTTGATAGCCAAAATAAATGCTAGAGTGGAAATGTAACATGCATATATTTAAAAATAACGACTTATCACAATGTACACTGACGGACTCATAAACTGCATCAAAGTAATAGACGACTTTGAAATAAATATTTTAACCAAGTATACTTTCTATACAGATTTAAATTGAAACCTCTAGATTGGTTCGTGAACTTTAAAACAGCGTAGGGTCACATCTTTAAGTTTAAGTTTATGTACTGGAAAGGACCATAAGACTTTTTTTGAAGAAAAAACAGAAATTTAAGAAAAATTGGTTTAATTAAAAAATTGGTTTTAACAATAGACACAAACTTTATGCAAGGGTTTATTTGTGTTTTAATAAGGTGTATTACCCCCACGTGCCCTTATTACGGATTCTAATCGGTTCCGCATAGATTTTATAAGGGTTTTTAAAAGATCTTGCGGAATATTGTCCCATTCTTCTGAAAGTGCTGTTCTTAGTGCTGCCACTGTCGTGGGCGAAGGGTTTCTCGCATATACAGCTCTTTTTAAATTGTTCCAAACATGCTCGATGGGATTAAGATCCGGGCTGCGTGCTGGCCAATTCATTGTACGTATCCCAACCTCTTCGCAATAATGTTGAACTTGTGCAGCTGCATGCGGCCGGGCATTATCCTGCATTAAAGTAAAATTTTCGCCTATGAATCCCATGTAAGGCACCACGTGATCTTCTAATATCTCTGTTATGTAGCGATGTGCTGTCAAACGCCCTCTATTACCGTTTTGACGGACCATGTCTATGAACACAAGTTCTGTTCGCCCGTTCATCGATATGCCACCCCAGACCATACATGAACCGCCTCCAAAAGGAACACGCTCCTCAATGCAACTTTGAGCATATCGCTCCCCACGTCGACGATAGACTCTTCTGCGACCATCTGCACCATATAAACATGTCCTACACTCGTCCGTGAACAATACAGAGGCCCACTGCTCTTCTGTCCAATTCAGGTGATGACGCGCAAATCTTAAGCGAGCTTGTCTGTGAGCTGTAGACAACTTTGGACCATTTGCTGGTCTAAAAGGGGTGATATCCGCTTCCTTTAACCTTCTTCTTATTGTTCGTGCACACACGTTTACTCCAAGCACTTCGTTAAGCTCGGTTTTGATGTTAACTGACGTGAGGAAACGATTTCGCAGGGAAGTTATAACAATAAATCGGTCATCACGACATGTGGTTGCTCGAGTTCTGCCTGTACCACGTCTCCTCCTGTAAGAACCTGTCTCTACAAACCTTCTGTATATTCTAGAAACCGTAGACTGGTTTAAATTTAAATTTCTACCAATCGTTCGTTGATCCAAGCCCTCCCGCACCAATGCTACAATTTGTGCCGCTTGTTCGGACGAAGTATCCATATTATGGTTCAAAAACTCTCGATGTGTTAAAAAACTAACCCAACAATTATGCTGGTAACAATAATTCAATTGACAAAACAAAAAAAATCAATGAGAATCAATTTAAAACTTTGCTATAAATAACACGCAAATCTGATACTACAAGTAAATTTTCTTTTCCCGGCTATATTCATTTGTTTTACTGCAGTTCTATTTTTAAATTTAATTTTTTTTTAAGATTAAGAGCCAGTCTTTCCATATTTATATAATTTAATCTAAAAAGTTTGCATACTTATTATAAAAAATCCTTTTAGAGTAAACCTGAACTTTGATGCAGTTTATGAGTCCGTCAGTGTATGTCGGGGTGTGAATCCTGATGGTGGTATCAATCAATATACATTATATAAAAAATATTTCAATAGAAAATATAATACAATTTGTGACATAGTATTAGTTACTTCTGTTACTAGTTAATATTTATGGGTTGTGGTTATATAGTATATAGGTACCTAATTAGTATAAATGGAATCATGAATCATCAAAATATCTTACACCAAATATATTTCGTCATAAAAAAATATCTTGTCAAGGACAAATTCGGATGAGGTTTTATTGATACCATTTATAGTTTTGTTTATCCGAATTTCCCAAACAAATCAGATAGTAGAGATAGCCATCAAGTCGGTCAAAGTAAAAGCAGTATTCAGTTAACGTCTTCAGTTTGTATAAATTCTGTACCAGTTGAAATTCTAAACATGTCTGGCAAAACTTTTGCAGTGTCCGCCAACGTCTGTGACCGTAACCTCCAAAATTGTCGCCTTATGTTCCTATCTCACGTACAGACAAGACAAGCATCAGAATCAAATTGTAGTTTGATCTGGGACATAAACGTGTAAACATTTAAAAAGGATTCGCAAGTCACGTCGAATTTAAATCGGCTAAACTCAATGAACAATGGAGTCGACACAGAAACCTTTACACCTGTTCTTCCGAATGTCGTGTGGGTGACACATGCCTCTAAAATTTATGCCTAAAACTAAGGTATTTTTATACCCCTTACGAGTATTGCATATATCAGAGCTTTAGACCGGTTGGAATCAAAGCTTGCTACTACCATTTTCTCAGACTAGACTTATGTTTTAAAGATGCGAATGGCTTCGACCCGTAATCTCAGGAGGGAAGATTCTAAGTATTAAATTCGCAAATGCTTATGAATAGCTGTATTAACTAATTAATGTAAGGTTAGGTTGACTCGGGCCTTGAAAAAATTGGTGGCTATTGCATTTTTTTTCATGCTGAAATGTCCACGTCTCTTATTTTCATTCTATTGCTGAGAGATGTCTACTCTATAACGTTTCTCTGTGAACTCTGTGTATTGAGTGATTTTATTCATTATACCTATTTTTTAATTTCTCACTAAGTTAATGCTCATATTCATATTCATTTATTCAGAACAACTTTTACACTGTGTTGAATGTGGCAGAGAATCAAAACATAATAAAATTCATACAGGTCATGCAATTTTTATACAAACAAAATCATAAAATCTATCCTCATAGTTGCAGTTTACCTTGTCATGATACATGCCCTAAATTAAAGAACCGTTCAGAATCAAGATTGAATAATCTGACTACTGGAATTACGTGTTATTTTTACATATGTAGAGAGATACAGTTAATTTACAAGTCATATATGTATATATATATATATATATATTATGTAAAATTTTGTGGTTTGTATACACCAACTATATATCGCAACAACGAATGTATGATATTGTATCAAATTTGCCCCGAATCAACCCCTCAGGACGTGAAAAAGGCATTTAAAGTTTGATTAGATTACTGTAACTTATTTCTACACGGATATTGTTTCAGTTCGTAGTTCATTTATCTTTTAGTTATCGTTGATATTGACACCAATCTTTTTGTACATTTTCACCAAACTAAAATGTGTAACTTAAATTTTCGTTTCGTCATGTATGTTTCAAAAGATTTTTAACTATTCAATACCATTAAGGCTTGCATCTGATCGTTTTTGTCAATTTAGTAAATTAAATAACCACAGAATTAATTCAATAATCAACGTAAAATTTAGAAATTTTAGTTTGGTAAAATGTACAACAGAATTGGTGTCATTATTATCATCATTATGATTATATACAGACCAATAGTTTGTTATCTGTTCTATTCGCGATATAAAATTTTACTATACGTCGTACCTATCCCCTATGTGCTGTTTGAAACTCATGGATAAGAGGACTTAATGGCTCTGTGGTCGTTCATACTTATGTTATATTAAAACGGATCTAATAGCGCACGTGTGTTCTGGTTATAATGTTTAATAATTACATAGGTAATTTCAACTAAAAGTTGTACATAAATTTGCCTCTTTACTAGGGACGTCTCTACCTATCTATGTCGGGGACCCTGGGCACACAAGAATATGTGAGTCCCTTTTTATACTATTTAGGTGGCAGACAAGCTCACGGCCAATCTAATAGGTTGGTTACCATGGCCTATGGTCGTTTGTAATACCGAGGGTGTAGACCGCCGACAAATTTTTCTTCAAAACAGCACAGAAACCACTCTCCAGTCACTTTTTCTGTGAGAAAAGTGTTCTTAAATTGATGTGTGAGAAATTGTCGCTCCTTCGATGGGCCCCCCTGAGCGGTGGGCTCCCCTGAAGCGGTGGGCCCTGGGCACGTGCCCCGAGTATGGTAAAGAAAGCATTGCTCTTTACACTAAGCGAGACTCTCATCATCTATCTAACTATCCTTCAATTTATATTAGGTGCGTCAAATATTGTGCATGTGTTGAAGAAACGGTAACTAACTACAATAGACACTCGTTTTTTCTCAGAATGATTTTTACAAACTGTGAAATAATAAGGTTAAGATTTCGACTGTGTAAAAAAGTTTTAGTAAAAGTTATTCTGTCTTTAATGTTGCAGAATTTCTTTTGTTTTACTTATAATATATCGCTCTACAGAGTACTGTACAGACGGGAATCCCTTGTTGAGATTTGCATATTGTATTACAGCAATTTATACGACCGCCGCGCCGTAGTCGATATAAAATAAAATCTTCGAAGTGTGTTGTGAAATAAAAGGAATGAATGAGAAATGACGTGGTATTCTTCTGTGGAGTTTTCATGGAAGTGTTTTAATATTTGCTCGTGCTTTTAGATGTTAGCATTGAATTAAAATTGACGCCATTAATCAAAATATTGTTCATGTACCCACCTTATTTGCTTATTAGTATCTTAAGGCCGTTCAAATGTCAACACAATATTATTTACGCATATTTTGACGTAAACTATGCATTTAGGAACAACAAAATTATTAATATTCAACCTTATTATACTGATAATTTATTATTACAATGTAAGTTTAGTAAATCAAAAGCATAGTCTATTCTACATTGACGAGTTGCCCATTGTCATTCAATTCAGTTTAAATATTTTATGGATTTCTTAAGTCATTGGTTTATGTTATGTAGGTATGAAGATTTTCTGCAGTTTAAATGCTTTTTGGTCTCGTGACAACAAACGAGTATGTATATTATGTCAAGGTGCGGTTGGGTGACGCCACCTGATTATGTCACGCACTCTCTGGCAACGTTGGAATCTAATCTGAGCGCTAAGTTATACGGCAAACAGGTGAAGGTCGCGTGCACCAATCCGCACCCATAGCGTCGTCTCCGTAGGTACCGGTGACTAGCAGTGAAAGTGATGGTTCTCTTCTAGCCTTTATTATTAATTCCAAATTAAATTCTAATCTATCTAAATCGATGTCAAAGAGGTATTTCACCAATTATTTTAAACCGCGGTAGTCTAGTGGTATGGGTAATGCACTGCTGAGACGAGGTCTCGTGTCTCGATCGCAGGTTTACCATGGCACACACCAATTTCGATGCTATTCGAGGTTATGTGTGTATTTATCGCAGGTTTATAAGTGCCCGGTTAATGGCAATAGGCTCGCCACCTATTACATTGGGACCTAAACGTAAACTGGCGAAATGTGGGTGCTAGCACCTCTGCCTACCCCTTCGGGGATAAAGGCGTGAGTTTATGTTATGGTATGTAATTTGTGATTGAATGGAATAACCTAGTTCAAATTGACATTGATCAAATTAACTGAATAATGTCGCGACCCTAGCGGCGTTAATGATGTACTGCGTTGTGTGACAGTAGTTATAAGTGCCATGTTCTCACCATAAAGTTTTCGTTAAAGGAACAAAATGTGTGAGTGACATTATATACGAACCGTGAAATGTATTTTTATAAACCACTAGCAAACCCGGCGAACTCCGTTTCGCCATGTGAAAAATGATTTTTCCGCTTTTTTGTTAAAATTTTTCCTGAATTTTCTTTGCTATAAACCTCACGGAGCCCGAGACCTTTCCAACGAATGCAAAACCGTGGAAATCGGTTTGTGCGTTCTGGAGTTATAGCGTCAGGAAAGAAAACCCGACTTATTTTTACATAGTAGATTATCAATTTTGACAGAAATAGATATTGCCGGTGACGACGTTTAAAGTTCATTTCAATATTTCGTTACGTAATAATTGTAAAATATGTGAAAAGAAAAGTGAAAATATTATTGTTTACACAATCGGGAAATATCTCGATTTTTAATTTGCTTTTCAGTAGTCATAGTCGTGTGAAGAATTTATGAGATGTATAAGAGTTTTATGGGAAATTCACTCTAGACTGATTAGTAAATAATCACTACATATGTATGCTTATATCTTTAAAAGTACAGAAAGGTTTTTGATGCGCTTTCTTAAAATAGATAGAGTAATTGAAAAAGAAGGTTTATATGTATATAACATCATGCTGACAACCGTCATGACACAGACGAAATTGTATGGGTAAGCTAGTTAATAATAAATAAATATTCTAGAACAATCTCCATAACGCTACCTAGACCCATAACAAGCATAGCTTAACTAGCTTGTGTTATGGTTTTAAGAATGTGGATGAACAAACTTGGATATTTTTTTTTTGTAAATACATACCTACACATTAGGTAAGTATATAAGTATATAGAAAACCAGACCAATACTAATATTTATATTTATCTACACAAATATTTGCACTGAGCGGGAATAATGCGAAGAATTTATCACTATGTTTAGAATGGGTCATAGAATTTGTTTATTTTTATATCTCTGACATTTAAAGCCTGATTTCATTAGACGTAGGATATTATCTGCGCAATAAACCAACTTTGAAGCTATTGTTAACTGACAGCGCTTATATTTGATGCGATTTAAGAACCCCAGTGGCACATAAATACAAGGTCCTTGACTAAGTCCATTAACATTTAACTAAGAATGTGCGGATAAGTAAAACAATCATAACCTTGTCTATCCATCAAAGTTTGTTTGTTCATTATGAGGACAATTAGAATTTCATAACGTTCAAATAATGTTGTACTGGAGTACCTACTGTCGTGAGAATTAGACATTATTGCTTCATCTATTAGATCACGATACCGGTTACGATGCGACAGATCGATGGCGAACACACTTCGAGTCGATTAATCCAATTTTCTTAACATTGTTGTATACTCTAGCACAATCCGACCCAGTAACAGCGAATGAATGGGGCAAAGAAAATGACCTACCGCTCGTCCAACATCATGGCGCGTGGCGTGAGAACTGCAAAGAATTGACCAACTGTGCCAATTATCGAATAAAACATTTTTAACTTTAGTTTTACATCAGCTTTAGAGCTTAAGCACCATCAGTCACTGTACCATTAATGAGACTTGACTTTTGCAGCTTACGATTAATTTGACTCACGTTTGATTTCACAATATCTATTTTCTATTCGAAGTGACGTGACGTCCCAATTAAACTGTTATTTGATAAAAAAAATACGAGTGATCGATTGCTGTATATTATGTAAGAGTGCATAATAGAGCTTTTAAAACACCTGAATAAACACGTAAATCTTGCATAGTTAATAATAAAGAAGTATCTTCTTTTATTTCTTTGATTACCGTATTCATATTCAGTCATTAATTTTTAAGTATGCCAATTTTGCTCGGTAAATGAAAATAAAAGTTCTCTTAAATAACGTGTGTTGAATAAAATAATAACGAGTGAATAAACAATCTTCTAGGTTAAGTTTGAGGCGAAAGGAACACTTTAGAAATGAATTAAACATTTTGACATTATCTTACTGAATAGGTATTAACGTTCAGGGATCGTTCGTACGAAGTTAACGAAAAGTTAGGGCCTCGGGTAGTTCTGTATTTATGATGTGGTTGCGTTAGTGTCGAGATATTTGTTGGTAGTTGTGAGTAGGTATACTTAGATATACCTATCGGCAGGGATCTTGGCCCTAAGTCACGAGGGAAAATAAGCCATAGGGCTCGTGGGTTGTTTTGATAAATCTATGATTTGGGCTCGTCCACTTGCACACCGTGCTATGCTTAAAAACTTAACAAAAAAAGTGTAGAGTGCATTTTAAGTAGATTTTGAATGTCACAACTCGTGCGTACCTATATCCATACACTAATTTGTATTGAAATATTTGTTAGACACCAATGAGGCAACACAAAACGCAAGTTATGATAATTTGATGTGAAAATTATTTGAATATGTTTGTTGACATTCAAATAATTTTTACAGATGACATTTTGGTTTTTCACTCAATGTGTTGAACGACATATTCGGCGGATATACATGATATAATATAATATATATAGTATAATATGTCTACGTATTATTTTAATGATAAAAGATATAACTAGACGATGAGTAGAAAAAAAAATTGTAATAGATTTTTTTGTTGTGTATATTGTATGATTTTAGATTGACATGGTCATTTACATATTCACTGTTAAATCGTACGGGACGGTAATCGGTTACACGAAGAAATTAACAAACATGGTAAATATCCCGTACGATTTAACAGTGAAGTTGTGTATATTTCTTCATTTTTGAATTGTTATGTTTTTTAATAATTATGATTATAATAATTAAAATTTTAACCATAACCATAGGAAGCCCAGTGCTATTCAGGGATTTCCAACGGGATTCTGTTTACAATTAGCAAATGGAAATATGTGATTTCTGCCTAGCTCTATGGGAAACAGGCGTGATTTTATATATGTATGTTTACAGTGAGTTAGGTGTTCAGTTGCAAGTGCAGACCCGATTTCCGGCATTTAATTAGGTATTCGATTAACAATATTCAGTTTAGCGATATATCGCTACATAATAGTTAGTATTAATAATTGTATTTATGGACTACGAATGAAGGTTAATGTGCAATTATATTAAGGAGATGCTCAAATACTCAATTGAGAGAGCCTAAACCTTCGAAGATTGATATTTATGAAAGGCCACTATGGTCTCATCCACAATATCTTACGTCATACAATGACCCCAAAATCGGTCGTGAGGTAAGAAACTATCCTCAACCTTTAATCTATTTGAAATCCTTCTGTGCTCACGACAGCAGACAACAGAAATACAACCGGTATTTTTGTATCTGAAGTATTTAAAAGGAGGAGTGACTCACATTACACGTTCTAAACACGATTATAATATTGATGACGATTGAATTCGCGTTTTATTAGAGTTCCACGATAAAAATATACTATGTCCAACATGATCTCATACTAAAATAAGACGAATAAAATTTGGTATTGTTATATATGGCAATTAATGTTGAATATACCTGCATTGGCTTTAAAAGTTCCTGGACACCTTAAGATCTAAAATCCCTTGACAGTTTAAGTCTAATTTAAACAAATGTAACATAGCATTAATTAGATTTCGCGCACGGAAAAAAGTCAATATCTTTCCACTACCAAAGCTCACGATTATTTTGACTTAAAGACAAAATACTTATGCAAAACAGTATTCATGCTCAAGATGTCTGCTACCGAGAAAATTGAAGAAATCAACTGTAACACTTACATAGCCAACAAGAAACTCAATATCAGCAGACTTGAAATATTTAAAATATTACCTAATACCTAAGTAAAGGCAAAAAAGAAAAGATTACAGTCCATACTAATGCATACAGACAAATCTCAGGAACAACCGCTGCGACTTGAAAGAATCTTTTTGCATTTGAACGGACAATTTTTGGGATTTGATTTTTTTTTAAAGATTGCAAACCGAAATGACTAATATTTCCTCTAATCCTTCCAACTAAGCTCAATGGCTTGTGATAGGAGTGGGTTTACGTCGGTAGTGTAATAGTTAGGATTCAAACCCGGGATCTCTCAATGGTAAAGCCAACTACTTAATCACTAAGCTACCGACCCTCATTTAACCTTTGACTCTTAAGAGCTGAGAAATATAGAAAGAAGATAAAATACGCGGGTGGTCGGTTTTATGATGTGTGAAAACACGGAGCACAGCTAATAATTATATTAAGAAAGTAAGAAGGTTACTATGGTACTTAGTTACTTAATTCATTCTTTACTTTAGTTTACAATATTTTGTTAAACCGCGAACCGCAAAGAGAACCGTGGTAGCCTAGTGGTATGTGTAATGGACTACTGAGACGAGGTCTCGGGTTCGATCCCAGGTTTTACCATGGCACACACCAATGACTTTTCGATGTAGTTATCGCAGGTTTATAAGTGCCCGGTCATTGGCAGTAGGTGGCACCTCTGCCTACCCCTTCGGGAATATAATCGTGAGTTTATGTTATGTTATGTTACTTTGTTAAAATTATATTTTTATCCTAGAGATCTACCTATAGATTACTAGTGTCTCTTACTAGTATAAGATAAATAGTAGAACTATTAGGTAAGATATGACACAAAATTCTGTTTGTGGTGAAACTGTTTTAAATGTGTGCTATGACCTCCTGTAATTCTAAAATATCCACGACCTTTGCATATATGTAAATAAGTATTAACACATGATATTAAATGACATCATATGACAAAAAACTTTGACAAAGTGGACAATTAACTAGTAGACAATTTCGATACCGCCATTAGTGATTAAATATTCGTTTTAGTTTCTTAATTAACTAACCAAACGATTTCAGTTAATACAATAAACGTGATCAATCAAACTTATGTTGTCTTGATAAAATAACAAGAGGAAGCATTTGAATCATTTCACGCTTTGTCTATTGTTAAACCAGTCAGTTGTTTAATCTAAAATAATAAAGATGTTAGATGTTATCGATAAAATTAATAATTCGATACAATTATGAGATTATAGCGGATTATTACAGATGAAACGGCCGCGGTCTTTTTGGGCATATTATTTTAAACCTGCCAAACATTTTTATATTTTGATTGACAGGACAATGAAAGAGACTGATCTTCATCGGGTAGTATGACCACGCCCAGACATGATTCCCACCTCCATATATCAATGTCAATGTCCTATTATGATCATCCCGTGAATGTCATTAACCTCCATCTATTATAATGTAAGGGATAATATCTTTTTCAAACCCTAATTATATGGAATCTCAGATTTGTACATAACAACTACCTGCTAAGAGGGCTTATGAAACTGTAGCGTTCACTTACCGTAAGGTGTTTTAAGAAATGCTCTCTACATCTTAATAAGGGTTTCAAACCTGTTACAGTACTGAAAAAAGTTCATGACTTCCAGGTTCAACGGCACTACACATGTTAATTGCTATCTTATTCATGTTTAATTCATAATGATTATAACCGTTAATTACATATGTATCTGTTGATAAAATGCTGTTAAATATGTATGTCATTGTTGTAATTATAATAAAAACAAATCGTTATTTAACAGCGGAATATACATATTTTATTTCGTCGGAAGTCACATTGAGTAATCGGATAAAGCATTCTCGAAGCATTGTTTAAAACATTTCGAGGTCAAAGCACTAGTTCTCTAGATGGATCATGTAATGTAGCTATTACATAAAAAGAAGAGTAGCTGAAATATAGCTTAGCGACAAGAGATAGCTGAGGAGAATGATTCAGTTTGTAAACGTCATACGCGTAGTCACACTGATCTCTTAACGGACCGCTATTGTAGTGTTGTTCCGACTCCACGCTCCACTATCGATACATTTGTTATGTAAACTAAACAATGCTTTGTACCATTTAACTTAATGATCTCTGTATACACCATGTCAATGAGACCAACCCACTTCTTTCCACTTTTGTCTTTAATCTATTCACGAATCGTGTTTGAATGCCACTGAATGGTTAAGTTGAGTGGCTGAGCCGTAAAGACAATTGTCAAATTAATATTGCTTTTGGTTCCAGTTCAAATATTGATCTATATTTATTGTTAGAAAATTAATACATTGTGAAGCCTAAAGCTAACCCGACTTAGACCCACAGTGTTAACGGTTCTGAAATCTGATTATAAAACTATACATAATATAATTTAAAGTTAGTTCTAGTTATACTGCACTTACATGTCTAATCATACTTAAAGTGGATTCCTTTGCAAAATTACACCGAAAAGAAGGGCTCAAAAATGGTCCGATGTATACATCATAGTTACATGACACCTAAAAAGTACTTGATCCAAACTTTTTATTCATAGTTAGAAAATAAAATAAAATCTGATAAGTGCATTTGTAATTAAATTATTTACTTCGTATTTTAATTTTCATTTTATTTATGTTTTCAAACAAAAAATATTTTGTACCAGAATCAATTACTTAAGTAACTGTAAAGCTATAGTTTTCTATAGCTCTAATATTTGATATAACCGCTACAGCTTTTAAATAATAAAATTGTATACTTATAAGCAATGGTAAAATAATCGAGTGGTCACAAGGAAAAATCGGAGTTTATTGTTATTGAACACACGGTGTAGGTGGAAACAACCCTAATTTGTTCATAAAGTTGATGTCATCGGTCTTTCGAAGCTTCGTTTCTGTCACCATTGGACATTCAACTTTATTACATGAAATAACCATAATGCCATTCTGATAGATGATATCGTATTCATTGCCTTAAAAGAAAAAAACATGACATTCGTCGACATCGAATACGATTGTTTTCGTCATATTGCAATAAGATGTACTTGTAATAATAATATAACTTTTCAACTGTAAATCTTTTAAGGGGGAAAGAGATGTATGTGTATGTTCTTATATTACCGACTGCAAAAAAGTTGCATTTTATATGTATTTATGAATGTATGTATGTGTGTACGTTTGTAATATTTTTATTACCTAATATCTTCTGAACTGTACTGTAACTGTACTGAATTTCAATGATTGATATCTCAAATTAAAAAGTTCAATTGGTTAAAGAATATCTGTTATTGTACAAGACATACTTATACAACGGTTCGAGTTATACACTTTGAAAGTTTAGTAAGATAGAAATAATATTACTTTTAAGATAGTGGTAGAGTCTCTGGTGTTTCCTCACAAAGTCCTTGATTTGATTGACAATGTACGCCTAACTATGTCCCCAAACCGTCCTGTTATATTTGCCATAAAAAATTGTTTCATTCATCCTCTTTATGTGCTCAAACCATTAATACTGCACATTAAGTCTGGACTTAGTGAAAATATTTATAGAACTGGTCGTGCAGTGATCGAAATTCGATCACACTTCATTAATAAATTATAAGTTTGAGCATTATTAAAGCTATTATCGTTAATTTCATACGCCACCGTACGCGTAATTTTCGTAAAAAGAGGTATAAAGTCACCTATTGATTTATCAATTTACCAATATACCCCTCGAAGAAGGCCGCTCTGGTAATACTCCTAGTACACAACATATTGGCATGAAAAATAATTACGGCAAACCTATTTTTTGAATACCATTTAACTTGCGTTATTCACTCTCCATCAATATTAGTAAAGCTGAATTAAACAAAAATTTCAGGAAAAAACATGTGCCTACTCGCAAGATGGCGCCACTAGTTTTTTTTTGAAGTGACGTTTTTTATGAAATTTTCGTTTCATTTAACTTTATTGATACAATGAAGAGATTTTTTTCCCATTGTTTAAATGCGAAAGAAAAGAAAAAAAATTCAAAGAAAAAAATTTCTTTGCCATAATTTTTTTTCGTGCCCATATGTTGTGTACCCGGAGTACTACCAGGGGCCTTCGGCTTCAGGAGTGTTTCCCTTACATTCTGTATAATAAGTTAAAATCTTCTTACTATTTTTTTGTATCAATTATTTTATCCGTCCGGTGTGAACATTTCAAATAGGTATGGGACTGTGTGTGATTACCTAAACCTGTATGAACACGTAAATAACATGCGTGTGTGTGCGTGAAAATGGCTTCAGTGAGCGTAACTTTCATTTTAACAAATAATGTATTTTATTGCATAATTTAAAAAAATATAAGAATCCGTATAAACTATCAATATGCCAAATCTCTACCTTATGTCACCCACAATTATCGAAAAAAGGGATCCGAAGTATTCGCATCACGTATTAATATAGATTTCATTTTTATGAGAAATATTCCTCATCCCTACCCCTATATCCCTACCGCGGTAGCCTAGTGATACGGGTAATGGACTGCTGAGACGAGATCTCGGGCTCGATCCCAGGTTTTACCATGGCAAACACCAATGGCTTTTCGATGCTTTTCGAAGTAATGTGTGTATTTATCGCAGGTTTATAAGTGCACGGTTAATGGCAATAGGCTCGCTACCATTGCATTGGGACCTAAACATAAACTGGCGAAATGTGGGTGCTAGCACCTCTGCCTACGCCTTCGGAAATATAGGCGTGAGTTTATGTATGTATGTATGTTAACTAACTTTAAAAGGAAGTGAGACCAAATAGGCTGACCGACCATGAGAATGATTAATTTAATTGGCATTATTCCAAATAAATTAATTAGTTGTGATGTCGTGAGAAGAACAAAAGTCATTGCCATCATAGACATATTTTTCAATGACTATCTATGGATTGGAACCGGATATTTACACTATAGAGTTTTAGGAAATACTTTTGTAGGTATGTCATTCTTACAAATTGAATTAGGTTTCAGTTTTTTTATAGATTACTAGCTGTTGCCTGCGGCTCCGCCAGCATGGATGTCGATTATCGTGTTGTACGACTCTAGTCGATTCTCTAATTGCCTCTCTATACCTACTACTTATCCTTGCTGTCAAGACAATGGAAATAGTTAGCGATATTAGCGCCAATGTATAGAAATCTACCAGATCTACTGAGATTTATGATAATTGCTCCGCTCCCTTGGATGGTAGCGGGATGATTTATATAGCCTATGTTACTCCTAGATATTGTAGTTTTTTATAGGTCAAAGAATTATTGAAATCGGTTCAGTAGTTTTGGAGCCTATCCGCTACAAACAAACAAATAAATCTTTCTTCTTTATAATATTAGTGTAGATGAGTAGCCAATATTATTAAGATTCCCTCTAACCCCTATAGCTAAGTTAAGAGTGGGCTCACAACGATAGTGTAATAGAAAGAATTCGAAGACGGACTCTGATCGTACGTAAGGTCGACTCCTTAACCACTAATGTACTGATTCATGGGTTTATCTAAGCTTCGTTTTGTAAATAAAGCCTAAGATTTTTATTTTTTTTTATTTATCTAGTTACTGTTAAAATTAGTCCACATTATGTTAGGTCTAATATTTAAATATGTTATTGACATAGAATACTAGTTTCACCTCATTCTCTTCGTGCATCTAATAATTAACATATTTAGAACCCATGAAAAAGTGCCCGTTGACAATAATATATTCTACTACCCTTCTGTCCACGTAACTGTCAAAGAACATGATTGGTAAAACATGGAAGTTTATATCTCTCTGTCTATTTCTTGAGATGCATACAGTCATAAGTATAGGCATAAAGTACAACTGCACGTACAACAGCGAAGTGGTCTACTTAAATGAATTAGATTTTCATGATAAAGATTAGATAATATCAATCATTGTTTTTCTTGACATGATATTAGACAATGATGTTGTATCATTTGTATATATTACTTACTACATATCACGTATCAAATATTATGTTTATATTACTATATCTTCTTACAGATCCTAACAAATCCAAAATTGATAAATCTTGAGTACATGTTTGCTTGAGAAATTAATGTGGATATTGAACATAATATATCGTATGAATAAGCTTAATATTACAAACATGTAGTTTTGTTTGTAAAGAATAAACTCTAAAACTACTGTACTGATTTGAAACATCCTTCCATCTTTAGAATGCTACAATATCCTTGAGTAACATTGACTACTTTTTATCTCGATGTTCCCATAAAATCAGGGCTAACTTGGGCGAAACCGCTGTGAGGGGAGATGCTACCATACTTATAAAGTTGATGTCATCGATTTTCCGAAGTTTTGCTTCTGACAGTATGGTCCATTCAACTTCAATCATCGATATAATCATAATGCCATTCAGATTATAATACCTCCTTCGCTACCATAAAAGTATAAGATGACATTTGTCACTGATAGCCGATCCAGTTTAATCGTCTAGATTGATTCGTCTTTACACATGCGTAGGCCGTGAAATACAAAATTATATTGTTGTATTTACAAGTAATAGTGAGTGATAATACACTTTGCATTAATACTCTCCTCTTGTCATATAAATGTGTTTACGACAGCATCAATAACATTGACCATGAAGTTTCGACCTTAGTCTGTTTTTTTTTGTATACTGGTAACATTACATAATCTAGTCAGCAATAACTAATTTTGAAGAAGATGTCCGTCAATGTTAGTTAATTAGGGACCTCTTTCAATATGTTTTATTAGTGTTATTATCAGTAATGTGTTGTATAGAAAGATATTATTCTAATTATAAAAAATCTTAAGTCTTTGTTTGAGATATCATAGTCATTCCGTACAATTTAGTAAATATCGTCACAAAGTTTAACTTCTTGCAATTAATGTTCTATTCAATCAATGAAGGTAATTGATATACCTATACATTTTATTTGCTATAATATCAAGGAGACAGAAGATCAAGGACAAATATCGAAATTATATAATACAATTGCTCATAACAGTTTTGAGGACTTTAATCACGTGTATCGTATACAATTTCGTAAATATTGGAGGCCTAACCTTATACCTGGTATAATCTGGTTTTATCGGCTATGTTTTAGTTGATTTAAAATTCCAAATAGGACTTGTTTTCGTCACGCGGCGGCTTATTACTGAATCGATTTTATATTAGTAATGTGATCACGCTCTAGAAACTCATAAACGTCTGTTTTGTCATCCCAGTTGTAGACGAAGTGTTAATATATTTTAACTCATGGTCAGGCATATGTAGGTTATGGTATTTTTATAATAACCGTCGCAAACAAGCAAATGATCACCTGAAGTTATGGAAACTTCAAGGGTTGTACTTGCGCGTCATATTTTTTTACATGTTGGTACGGTTAACAAAGGATAAAAATAATTTTGAAGAAACCTTATCAAGATATATGATGTTATATACTTATACAATGTACCAACAATGTATCAAAACTGAATTAGCAAGTTACTTATTTGGTTCTTTCAACTAGGTACTTGATGTTTTGGTTACACTCTAAGTACCTACAGATGAAGACATCACAGACCTGGACTCAAATGAAAGTTAAAGAAGTTTTAGACATTATTGATAACACACTTGTATTTCTCCACGACATTTTGTGAAGAAGTACAAGTGTGTTATCAATAATGTATAACAATAAGTTCTACCAAGTGCCATCAATCAACAGTTTAAATAATTCGAAGAACTTGTCCTAGTATACAACAAATATTTGGACTGTTGTGGTGTTTGGCCTCGTTAGCACTATTTTGTTGAGTACCAGTCTATTCGTCTAGAACTAGATAGTGTCTACAACTTGTTGATAGAGGTGGAAGTGGGTCGTCAGAACTTGGTTTTTAAAGCTTGATTCGAAGGAATTACTAAATGGATCTTCTTTAATAAATTGCATATCTAATATCGTTATTCACAATACATAACTGTTATTTTTATACTTACCTATACTAATTAGGTCAGTCACTTGTCAAACTTTTTCATTAGCAGTTTTAGTTTTAACATTTCAGTTCTTTAAAAAATACGTGATTTTAGAGCTGTTATCGACACAAACTAGTTTCGTAATTTTTAAAAGTATCGTGATTTACACAATTTACATTATTTATTAATTAAGGAGATACTTTTATTACCACACATATAGTAGGTACTTAATATATTTACTGAGAATATTGGGGCCATTTCAAGGTCTATCAGTTGAACTAAAATGTTTCAAACTTCTTTATCAATGTTATCAAAATACCAAGGTGGAATTTATGAGTTCATACGAAAATTACGAGTTAATATGAAAATGTGTCAAGTGTCAATTAAAAACGGAAGGGCAAATAAATACCTACCTAATTGACATTATTTAATTAGTAAGTACTTCTACTGGGTGTAATAAATAGAAAGGTTACTTCACTGTCTAAGGGGTCATTCATCTAAATTTCAAAAGCCTACCATTATAAGTCTACTTTATATAGAAACTTGACTGCACTTCTTTTAATTATCGACTAAAATAGTTCCTTATAGATAATAAAAAGTGTATACTCATGTCCGGAATCAAACCTGCAACTTATCACTGTGAAACTTTCACGAGTTCATTTATTATATTGTCTGATTGCATTTAATAAAAAACTTCACTTTATTGAATATTAAATTGTCAGATCAAAACTAAAATATCTATAGAATATTAAAAATCATCTTTATTTTTATTCAATTGATCACACTGGGTTTGTCACGTTGTAGTGTATTTGAAATATATTTTAAGCATTATTAAAGGTTACAAAACATCTAAAGAATAAAAAAGTTGTTTGACAACAAGACACAACTTAATAAGTTATTCCGATTTTGTAAGAATATTAAAAATTTACTAAGAAAATAACAAAACTTAAGGGTAAAAGGTATACCTAAAGTAATTTAGAATACTTAAATTCTTAATAAAACACTGAACACACAAATGACTTTTCTAAATTTAAAAATAAAATTAAATAATGCTTGCTAACGAAGAAAATATTAAAATGTAAGTACTTTAATTTATAATTATATTTTTAATATAAACTCACCAAAATATAAAAGAATATTCCCGGCCCCATGGCCTGGGAGATGGCCCTTTAGGCCCTGACGATAAATGACCTTGACACTCCCAAGAACACAAAGCTATGCTAACGCCGATCAAGCATGTATTTTGCTAAAATTCGCTAACATGACCCGCTCTCAGACGGTCGGCTTATAAAACTAAAATGTGCAAAGTCGAAGATGCGCCTCTTATATTACCTCTTACGTTAACGTTGGATACCGCAACATATTTGGCATATAGGAATAGCCCATTCACATGTGTGGGTGTATTTCGGCGACGAAGCCTCTGATTTTATGTCTGTGTGAGTGATTTTAGCGACATTTGTGATAACGATTCGTACGGTTGTGTGAGTCAGGAGCGTCTACCCTTTATAATATATTAAACTAAGTACAAACGTAAATCCCGTATCACCGTAATTTATATATAAATTATCTGTAAATTTATTACAACTTTACATTATAGTAAATAATTATATAGATAAAACGAATTTTCAAGAATGTGATACACTCCTTTATATGGACGTTGAGTGTTTCATGGAAATACTGAGAAAAAATAGAGTATAAAAAGTCAATCCAACTCTACTTAATATAGCTGAAAAAGGGTTCTGAATATTATAATCGGTTGGGATTGCCCGCACACTAATAAATATTACTTTAGTAATTCACTCTATTGCACGTACATATATGTAAGTAAATAAGTATCACCTGGAGTAGGTATTACTAAAAATAATACCTTCTCTAGACGAAAGGTAAAAAGAGTAATTAAAGTTTTTATGACAGGATGAGAGTGTATTTCATCGGTTTTCGGATTTTTTCCCATTTGTCAAAAGTGGGAACTTTTTTTATGTGCGAAAAATCCCCACGGATACCCCCCTTCTCTGCCGAGGGTGGTTGGAGAGGTTATGTCGGACTTGAACCGACCAAAACGCATGCCATCTTTGGGTCTTTAGTTGCCGGAGGTGAGATAGTAGTCAACATATCCCTCGTACCCCGGCAGACCAAAAGTGGGCACTGGAAACTAAACCAGTGATGACGACTGGGAATAACCGAAAGTAGGAATTCAAGAAGGTATGACATCGTCTCTATTACTCGTGCCTGTTATTCCAGGAAAAAAATAACAAGCAGACAAAGTGAATTTAATCAATACCAGGAACTGCAAACAAGTCGATTATCTGGCGTTATCAGGTATTAAATTAATTTGGTTGCCCGTCCCGTTAACTAAACTGAGTTTTTACATTTTATGCAACGAAATTGTTTGAGGAAAATGTTCTTCAAATTCAGCGGTGAAATGTAACCTGTCATTAAAAGGTTGTAAGAATTAGCTTTGATCCCGGTAGTATCTAAGGGAGGGGTAAGTATAATATGGAACATCATCATACCGTTAGTCCACGTATTTCAAAATAAGGGGTTTAGCATACTATGGGACATCACCATACCGTTAGTCCTGGTAGTTCCGGATGAGGGGTTGGCATAATATGGGACACATCATACCGTTTGTCCCGGTAGTATCCAAGAGAGGAGCTAGCATGATATAGGATATCATCATACCTTTAGTCCCGGTGGTATACAAGGTAGAGGTTGGCATAATATGGGACACCAGCAGATGCGTAGAGCTGTTGCGTCCCTGGCAGTATTTGACCGTCTCTACCATGTTCTGATGAGCTCTCCCAATTAATCCCACCCTCCCCTTTCCTACACAGGACAACACGTGCAGGGCTTAGGTGTCACTCGCATACGGTACAGAATATTCCATCAAGAACCGAGCGGTTCGGCGAGTCTTTTCTCTGCCGTACCATTAAGTCCTGGAATTCCTTGCCGGCACACTTGTTTCCTTCTTCCTACAGTCCCGGGTCCTTTAAGCGGGGCGTGAAAAAGCATCTGATGAGGCCGTCAAGCTGAGCGCCACCTTTGTAGCACTGAACGTCTTTGCAATGGTGACCCTCTTTCATGAAACTTTGCCTTCAGCTTAACATCAGGCGAGGTGAAGTCAAATTGACGTGCCATAGATAAAAAAAATACCGTTAGTCCCGGTATTATCAAAGAGAGGAGCTAGCATGATATGATACATCATCATAGCGTTAGCTCCAGTAGTATTCAAGGGAGGTGTTAGCATAATATAGGACACCATCATACCATTAGTCCTGGTAGTATCTAAGGGAGGGATTAGCATACTATGGGACACCACCATACCGTTAGTCCCGGTAGTTCCAAGTGAAGAGTTGGCATAATATGGGACACCATCATACCGTAAGTCCGGGTAGTATTCAAGAGACGAGCTAACATAATATGATAGATCATCATACCGTTAGCTCCGGTAGTATTCAAGGGAGGTGTCAGAATTATATGGGACACCATCATACCGTTAGTCTCGGTAGTTTCCAAGGCCTCTCCCTTCTAGTCCCGGTGGTATCCCAGAGAGGGGTTGGCATAATATGGGACACCATTATACCATTAGTCTCGGTGGTATTCAAGAGAGGAGCGAACGTAACGTAGTATCCAGGGACACGAGGGACTATTAGAAAATACATCATCATAATGTTAGTCCCAGTAATATAAAAGGGAGAGGTAAGTGTAATAGAGGTAGTTATTTTAGCATCATTGCTATTTATTATAGAATTATTGTAAAATGAAATACTACATCTCTCATTATATCCTGCCTACAGCGTCTAGCGGTGTGGTTAGTTTCTTAAATAAGGCATTTAATATTCTAGTCGTGCGTACTCACAATAATTTTAGTCGGTATAAAAAAATCCTAGTAGATCATTGACAGGCGTTTTATATATGTAATATTTGATTTGTATCTTTTGATGATACCCTTGGCAACACATACTTGTTTGGTGGTTTCAAATATAGTTATGTATTTTGTATATCCAGGCCTTGGAACGCTATAATTAAGTTATTAAGAATTTTTCTTTCGCATTCCATGACATGATGAACACGTCTATGACGATACATGGCAATAATCATCCTGTGATCACAGTAAGTGTACCCCATTATTATCAAAATATCAAGTAATTCATAGTTTTAAAAATGTATTTTTTTTATACTTCGTAGGTGGCAGACAAGCACACGGCCCACCTGATGGAAAGCGGCCACCGTGGCCTATGAACGTGTGCAACACTAAGGGTGTCACACACGCGCTGCCCACCCTGAAGGGAAAGGGGGAGCTGGGAAGGGGTGGAGAGGCTAGGAAGGGGAGGGGAAGGAGGGGTATAGTGAGCTCTGGCTACCCTACTTACCGGCGGGAACACAACACGATGGTTATTATGACCGCGGTCTTCTGTAGGGCGGAGTTCCTTCCCCAGTTGGACTTTCAATTTCAAACCTATACCAATAGGATTTCTCTATTAACTGAAACAAAAGAGCTTCTGCTAATAAGCAGAAGCTCTTTTCTATTTCTATTGGAAAATGGGGTTACCAGAATTAAGAGTTCTGGAAACTACATTCACCATCGCATCCATAGGTGCTCTCTTGAGTGCAAACACCGCACTATCGAATCATAATCATATCTATATATTTTCACATTTCATATTTTCAGAGTAACCGCGCTGCTGAGACAAGGTCTCGGGTTTGATCCCAGGTTACCATGGCACACATTAATGACTTTTCGATGCTTTTCGAAGTTATGTGTGTAGATATCGCAGGTTTATAAGTGATGCTATTACATTGGGACCTAAACATAAACTGACGAAATGTGGGTGCTAGCACCTCTGCCTACCCCTTCGGGGATACAGGCGTGAGTTTATGTTATGTTATGTTATTTTCAGATAAGGAAATTTTACTATCTTTGCAATAACGACGTAAAAAAATGGTAGTCCTTTTTTATATAGGTCACGTCAATTTGACTTCACCTCGCCTGATGGTAAGGGCTAACATTACAAACATTTATGTAGAGTATTACAATGGTGGCGCACAGCTTGACGGCCTCATCAGATGCTTTTTGAAGCCCCGCTTAAAGGACCCGGCATTCTTAACATTGACTGTCTTTTCAAATCGATTTAGAATGGCAAAAGTGAATGCTCGGACAGGACTTGAACATCCTCGATTTGAATAGTTAGCGTACGAAATGTTTTGGAATTATATTAAAATTATTGTTTTATTATATCGAAATATTGAAATGAAATGAATATATATAAGTATACCTACTCGTAGTTTATAGTAACCATTGGTCGGAGCTTCAGGAGTGGTAAGATTTAGTGGAATCAAGGGACTATTCAGTCACCTTTTTATATAACAAAAAATATAAGATTAAGTTAATTTAATGACGAATTAAAAGATAAATAAACAATAAACATACACTTTAATACAATACTGGTACGAGTATTTTCTTTTTCCTTAAGGCCCTGAATAACTGTATTTCCACATTCATTCGTTCAAGAATGATGAGATTCAAAGAAACGAAACTTTCTCCGTATTCCTTAAGCCTAAATTGGAAAGAAGGTGCTAAAGAGGTTAAAATGTTTGAGAACTTATTTCGCCGATTTTCTCAAACTTGCTGTTGTCCGCGCCTACATCTGTATTTAGTTAGGGATAGGTCAAGGTCTTTTACGTTTGAAGTTTGGATTATATTTTTACACACATAAAAAATAGTTTCATGATTATATTTTTGGTTGTTGATGATTCTTTAATTTGACCCTAATATTGACTATATAATAAAGTACATAATCAATATTAGGGCCACTTTTACGATTCTTAATTTTCGTTCGTTTTTTAATTGATCGGGGTCCGCGCGATCGCGCTCGCACCTTGAAAAGGAGTTCATCCGTGATACTGCAAACACGTATGCCATTGTAAAGGCATCTGGAAAGCCTTGGAAACACGGCTTTATAACAACTTCGGGAGGAAGAAAAGCGGGGTATGTACATGGTCATACAACTTTAGAACCCCATACAACCTCACCTCCCAGTTCATGTTGCTAAACAACGTATAGTCGTTTGACTTTTTAATCTCAAGAAGAAAAGTCTGGGCAAGAGTCCGTTAGTCAACGGGGGCCCCGACAAGTTGAGTATGGCTGGAATGGACTAGAAGATTCGGGTCCCCTCAAACAGAAGGTCTACCGTCTAATATCCTGAGAGATTATGTAAAGTTGTTAAAAATAAAAACATCATCATCCTTATCATTCTTGCGTTAATATACCGTTCGCATCTGAAACTGCCACCTCGGAGTCTGGGTTATGCGTTTTTTTATAGTCTAACTGTGTTCGATATTTTTCACAAACAACAGGTGCCTATAGGCAAATTGATGCCTATGGCTGAACATGTAACAATCAATTAAGTAAGCATCGAAAGTGTTATGTGATGTCAGAGAAATACATGATTTAGGCATGCTATATTTAGATCTAGCAATTTAAAGAAAACAATATTCAACCTACTTGCAATACCTCACAAACTTTCACAGTAATTAAAAAAATAGAATAATAATTTAAAGTCAAGTAACATAACATAACATAAACTCACGCCTTTATCCCCAAAGGGGTAGGCAGAGGTGCTAGCACCCACATTTCGCCAGTTTATGCTTAGGTCCCAATGTAATAGGTGGCGAGCCTATTGCCATTAACCGGGCACTTATAGACCTGCGATAAATACACACATAACTTCGAAAAGCATCGAAAAGTCATTGGTGTACCTTGTAAAACCTGGGATCGAACCCTAGACCTCGCCATTACCCATACCACTAGGTTAATAAAGGCAACATCTAAGTTCTGCAGTTAGACCAGTTGTTGGACTTTTTAAGGCTCCAACTACCCGTAACGTTCGTTTGACAACCCGACAGCATAACGTGCTCTTTGCGGCACTACCAGACCAGTGCAAATAGCCATATTCATGCATACAAATATTTGCACCGAGCGGAGATCGAACCCGCTCCGGCTCAGTAGCATTCGCATTCACTACTGCCGCTCCACAGAGGTTACATATTACTAGATTTATAATTTTATATCATTTAAATTTTAATCAAAATCAATAGGGGTATTGAACTTAGAAGAGCAATTCATAATGTAGAACAGTTTGACCGCCGGCAGGCGCATATATTAACATTATTATAAACCAAAAGCGGTTAGTTCCTACAGAAATATAACAAAAGAGGTTATTTTTGTACGAGTACTCGATATTTATGTTAAATATATAGACCGGAAAGAATTGAATTATGATAACCGGTTAAAACTACCGCTATTCAAATTGGTTAAAAATTATAATAACATAACAGAGACGATTCGCTAGAGACTAAACATAGTAGTACTCTTACTCGAAGCTAAATCCAAGTTATTATTATCTTCTATAATGTTTAGAACTATACCTAACTCAATGTCAAAATAACGGTATCCAAATTTTATACCTAAAACACATTTTGTTATTTAGGATCCCATAAAATGTTATTTTATCTTAAACACAGTCGGGTTTGCCGACTAAGTTTCGGTACGATGGTGACGTCATTCGTTTTAAAATATTGCACCTATGTGGTTTTATAAAATAAACTTAACTCGGGTTGACTTGCGGTTAACATTAGTGTCACTGGTTTTTTAAAATATATGGCGTATAAGTTGACGTTTTAGCTCCGGTACTTTCCTTGTAGGAGGAATTTTTAGATTTAGAATTAGAATTTTACAAACGAGTAAGTACCTACTTCTTGATATTTATCATCCTCATAGTGTTGGAAGATTTTTTGAAGTTATTCGAGTCCGTGAGATACTTATAAGGAAGGGTACCCTAATATTGATAAGTGCCTCCAGCCTGCATGAGTCCTAAATATAGTAAGAACCTAGCCGACCCAGGCCATGTCCAAAGAGGTGTCCCTTCGAGTATTGGTTCACTGGCATGCCACTCAAAATAGAAAGAAAGAAAGAAATGAAGAAAGAAAGAAAGAGAAATTCAATATCAAATAAACAACAACATACAATAATTGTTACATAACACTGCAGTTTTATAGCGAACTTACTTTTCATCTCGTGCATGTCTATATGTAATGAAAAAACCAGTTGTAACCATCCTTTTTAAAATATTAAGTTATGTACCCAATATAATGGTATATTTGAATAAGTGTGTTAAAGATACAATAATATCGCAACGGTTTGCATAAGATACCCATCCGTATATTGCAATAATGACCTATGAACCTTTTCTATGGACAAAATTTTGATAAAAGTCTTATGAAGTAGAACAATAGTTAATTGCAAAACATTAGAAAGAATAATTTGACTGATTATCCTTGTAACCTCAATAAGCATGTAAGCAATGTTTGTATTTTGTAATGGTAATGCTAAAAATACTCTAGTTTTCATTATTCAGTGAATAGCTACTAACATTTCAATATTCAAGGAAGATAGCAGGTTAGTGATGACAGCCAGCAGCTCTTTCAATAGTTTTGTAACAAAACTAGTTTTCTTAGAACGTGATCAGTCTGAAGAAGCTACCACGAACCTTACATCATACTTTGGATGAGCACCAAACACGAACGAAAGACGCACAGCATGTGGTACCGTCAACCTATGCTGGGGCCATCTCCGTGAGTAGCGGCGCTGCCGAGAAACATATTGCTACACCACGATAGCAACTCAAAAATACTGTCGACAGAAAATGAAGATCACCTTGGGTGTGTGTCATGATTAGATTACTACGGATTTCTTCTAATAGGAGTAAGACCGAACAAGGACATACGTACTATCATTGGGTTCGATTGTGGGATAAACACGTTTCTTGGTACCAGTTTCCCGAAACTTCGTTCCGCTACTTCGAATGTATATTTCATAGTATACCTGCAAATAGACGTCCGTAGTTATGTATTTTCCTCTTTTTAATATCAGATTATTGTGTAGGTCTTATTACGTTACGACTTTTTCAGAATTGGTAAAGTCCTTGAAACTTATTAACAAATATAGTCGGATGTAGTATTTATTCATTATGCCTGGGTGGATCGTGTTTTGTGTATCTTACTTATGGGCATACTATCGAAAGTTACAAAACATTTTTAAAACATGACGTAAGAATATCGAATATATTCATGTTTCTTTTAGTTCTTTTTAGAGGTACTTTAACATAAAAGTATCAAGGATTCGTTTGTTCGTGTAATGATAGAGTAATTAGAGAAAATAACTCAAACTTCTACAAACTTTTACTTTTGTCTATGTCCTATCAAACTCATTGTTATTAAAATTGACCGTGAAGGTTTGACAATTTATATAGATGCTTCTGCGACAGCAACAACACTGATGTAGTCTTGACACCTCTGTGTTCTTTTGAGCAATTTATACACTGTAATAAGGTTTTTGGCCTCGTTCAAGTTCAAGTTCGTTTACTATCAAAGGTGGTTTAGAGTAGGCGGTTGAAGACTTGATACCATAATCCAATTCATATTTGGACTAAAACAAAATATTTTTAACAGGGGTTCTAGTAATACTCGACATTATTATTCACGTGTCACTCGCAGTTGATATTATGAAAATAATCTGAAGCACGTAGTATGCTAATTTAGATCGGAAAATGTGAATGCTTTTTCCGATGGACATTTGATTTTAATTTTAAGCCTTATACCTTTTTCCTCCTTTTAGGTGATTTATCTTGGTTATAATATATTTATCCTTTTATAGCATTTATTTCTACTGTTTGACGTAGATCGTCTGATGTGGGACGTAAGTCTGTAACAATAACTCTCGCTGGGAAGTTATCCTTTATGGTGTAAATTTAAAGACTTTAACTTTAAGGACTACACAACACTGCTGAATCTGGTTTTCTACCTGCTTCCAGCAGCTGGTACAGCTTACTTCATTTATTTAAGCGAGGAGGAATTATCTCTGTATTATTGCTTAATTGTATAAACTGAATAACTCTATAAGCCTTCAACAGCTGATATGCGTTCGATGGTTCATGACATCGCAATACGAACAGATACAAAACGAAACAATGCACAAGAAATGAATGTGCAAAGATCTGTGTCGCCGTAAGGATGGTATGCGGATATCAAATATTGTATTGATTTATTTTATAAACGCAAGAAATATTTAGGACATGATGCCATATCAGACAATAAAATGAGTTCTTTATTAAAATGTAATTATGTGCATTTGATTTATCGTATATGTATCGTAATGTGGAATCGTACATTATATAATCACAGGTAATTATTAAGCTTTTATGAATTAAAAACTTCGACTGTAGCGATCTTTGTAATTAAAACTGGTTTTACTACATAATATACGATGTCAATGGTCTGTAGTAGCTTGATATGACAGTACTGAGACAGGCATCAGCATCAGTTGGGTTCATCTCTGACACAAAAGCTGACTCAGAAATCATTGTTTCCATATTTTAACAACAATGCATGCTTGTAAGTTTTTTCTTTAAATATTAATCATGTACAAACTGCTGCATGTAGCCGTTTTTATAAAAGATATTTAAACCGGATTTTGTTTGTGATTTCTGAGTATTTATTACAAGTTTATAGCGTCAGTGTGTGGTTTGTATCATAAGTAGTGCTTTGTATGTGAAATACTACTATTCATTATTACTCATTAGATTTTCTTAGGCATAATATTCTAGTTGACCTTTAGGTACTTTGTTACTTGCATGTGATGAAATGGAACTCATAATCAATTTATTGTATTTGTTTGTATTGATTTCTAATATATGAGACGCAATGTATATATTGTATTTGCTACATTAATTTTCTTTATGTTGCGTCAGTGTTGTGGATATTTTTGTTGTTTGGTCACCACAGTAGAGAAAGATCTGAAGAGAGGTTTGAAAAAGATTAAAAGAATGAAAGAGTTTGTTAGACTGTGGTATTCCTTTCAGAATACGCATAAAACTATTGTCCTATTTTGTCTTCGTATAAATGGTACAATTTTTTATTCTAATAAATCATTAGTCATCACTACATAGTATAAAACAAAGTCGCGTTCTCTGTCCCTATATCCCTATGTCCTTGTGTCCCTTTGTATGCTTATATCTTTAAAACTACGCAACGGATTTTGATGTCCTGGTATCACTACATAGTATAAAAACAAAGATGCGTTCTTTTTTTTTTATACTACGTAGGTGGCAGACAAGCACACGGCCCACCTGATGGAAAGCGGCCACCGTGGCCTATGAACGTGTGCAACACTAATCTCTGTCCCTATTTCCTTATGTCCCCATGTCCCTTTAACTACGTAACGGATTTTGATGCGGTTTTTTTAATAAATGGTGTGATTAAAGAGGAAGGTTTATATGTATATGACATTATGCTACAACCAACCAGTGCGGAGCAGAAGTGAAAAATGTGCTAAAACGGGGTGACGCAGACGAAGTTGCGCGGGTCTACTAGTTGCATTTAAAATGTACATTATTATTAGGGTTCAATGCCCCAAATGGAAAAGATGACTTCTTTGTCTGTCCTATTTATCGGCCTGACAAGATCTTTTTATCATCGTGTAACTTGATAGTTGTATTTATTATTAAATTTCCCAAGTCTGCAATCTTTTGAAGCTACGATCCAAATAAACTTGTAAGTTAGCGGGATCCAAAGATACAGAAGAATATATTTTGGTAGGCACAAGGAAAGAGGTACTTCCCGTTGAGCTAATATATCAAGTGTGGTAAGAAGTAAGGTCTTATAATATAAGTAAAGGGAAAAGTTCGGTCCTTATTGCCATCAGTGCGAGAATTTGATTCGCATTCAACCGGTTTTTACACCATTTCAATTGGGTAACTGCTAAAGCCTGAGGGTTGCAGAGTAAGACATTTAATATCCCGACATATCCTCCGTTATATCAGACACTGGTTACCATTAAGCTCAAAGTACCCTTCAAGACGAATAAAATGATCGGATTTGATGCTGTTGCGTGGTATCATTACAGACTTCCTATGATCCCCTTCTAGCTCCATCATGAGATCCTGGTTAACATTGCGTTATCAAGGTGATTCAAATGAACCCAAGCTCGATGATATTGTAGCCTTTCATTGCGAAGTTTTTTCGGTCACATTCTAGTTCCATCAGAAGATCAGCAGTATGTTATCATAATGTTGATCTGTAACGCGATGTATGTACGCAAAATTTCAGCTCAATCAGTAATCGAGAAGTAAATCTATTTACAAGATTGGATGACAGACATCGGGACAGGTGCTACTTATAAGAGTTTTTATAACTCGTTAAGCGATTTTCAACCTTGTACGTACTGCTTTCTTAACCTATTTTTGTTTAAACTGAAATAAATCCGTTGAGAAGGTCAATCGTGTAATTTTTTTAACAAGTTAGACCTCAGCTGACCTCTTGCTTAATGTTAGATCTACTAAGTTGGACAACGTCTAGTATTTTTTAGTACCTACTTTGTTTTAATAAATCTAGTTACCTGAACTATAACTAGTATTGATACGATCAAATACACATATATTCTTCGTAGTGCTTAGGTTGATTTTTTAGCAACGAATAACTCAAGGTAGATTTGGTAGTTATATATAAGCTCTTGCAACAATTCTTTCATTTCTCATGTTCCCAGAAAACAGTAATCGTTAAATCAAAACCAGGTTGGTAATTCGTTTGGTTTTACTTGCGGGACCCGCTCGACTTCGCCTCACCAGGGTTAATGATTAGTTGTGTATGTTGAGCTCCATCCGACTAAAACTCTTCTTTATGTCTTCGTCTTTTCGCACCTTGGATAAGACATCCCGGACCTTTATTTACACGTGTTTTTGGCTTACACCCCTTCTACCCTGTACAGTAAGCACGTGTGGAAAAATGACTTGATGCTACCTTGGTTTATCGAGAGAGCGACGGCACATACCGTGCCACTGCTGAAAGTATCAAGATTGGTATTTAGTTGAGTATAATTTTCAGTAGAGAGAATTAATCGGGGGTGATAAATTACTTAATCTCAGTTTGGTTTAAAGTTTAACTTGAAAGGAATAACTTCACTTCAATTCTCATACATTCCGCATCGTATGTTCCTTTTTGCGTGCTGAGATAAACGAGCAAAATGAACGAGAATTAAAAAAATAAGGGCAACGCGACATTATAAAATATTGTCATGCCTTCTCAACCCGAGCGCCTGTCCATAAATATAGTATACTTTGTGAAGCGTACATAATATAACGTAATATTTATTTTCGATCCCTAACAATAAGCTAGCGGTATATTTATGTAAAACACGCGGTACAATTAAGATCCATATCCATTCTTCAAATACAATCAGGGAATGAGACTTGCAAGATTCAATAAATGGAAGGATTTTTTGCAGTTCGGTAGGTTCAATGGCCTCGAGATGTACGCACGTCGGGAGACTACATATATATGCGTAAATGCGGATATAAGCCAAGAATGTACCAGTTTATCACCAAAAACATCAACACCAACATATATCTACACCAGTTTAACTTGTTATCGATTTGTTAATGAAAGGACGACGTCGGTTGTCCGTCGGCGTAATCTAACTTTGTACTTATAAATCAATATTAAGTGATCAAAATGAGAACTTATTTTTTAAGTATTCGATAACTTTAACTTCCTGGGACCCGATAGTTACGAAACATTTTGGGAACATGTTTTGCTTTATAATTAATTGGTATGAGAAACATGAAAAAAAATCTGTAAAAATTGAATTAGGTAGATTTCGTTTTGACAGTTTTTTTTCGTAAGATTTTCCAATTGATAAGTTTTGAAATCACACGTTTTTGAAAAAAGTAGCATTACTTAATCCGGCCCCCTGTTCTAACTTTCTTAACGAACATTATACCAAGAAAACGATTGAGTATCTAAAAATAAACGACACCAATTTTTGGAGCACACACTTTTGTTTTCTGAATCGTATTGGGATTGAATTTTAAAAGGTAGATAGGTAGACCTTTGAATGCTTTAACGGAATATAATCAACATAAATATTATTTACGAGGGTGGTATGTGCGTTGAATATTTTATATTCTAGGTCTATAGTAGCGTATATTGTTAAACTAGATTTTGTACTTTGTGTGTTCAAAACATTAAAAAACAGAAAGCGTTTTAAGGACAAACGGTTCGTTTACTGTGAACAGTATTCAGTAAGTCAGCAAACACTGTTATATCTTCTGTAATATATGGTTATTTTTACATTTAAGTTAAATAAAGAGGAATGCGTTTGTACTACCGTTACCGACATAAATTGTTTGTTTTGTTTGTACGGGAAACCTTTACGACGGCGTTGTGATTGAACTGGCACTTGCACATAGAGTACCTTTCAACATATTTGAGTTGAATTATAAATATTGAATGATTCTGTCAAGTTGTACCTAAGCGAAATTTTGTTGTGAAAGCCTTTGCACGTAAATTAATAAAGGGTTGTGGTACATGACGATAACATTCAGATGACGTAGGTAGCTACCTACCGAATTTCCGCATTGATGACTTGCCATTTGTTTTTTTTATGATTATTTGCAATAATTCTGATTTTGAAAATTATGTTTTATTTATAACTTGAAAAGTAATATAATGATGCCAGAAGTTTGAAGAAATTTCTAAAACTTTGTTACAAAACAGGTTGATCAACCTCCCTGTTTAATCTTAGATTCACTGGATTGGTTTTGTAACTTAGTGAAATTATATTTTATTTCCAAACATTGCAAACGTATGAAAGAAATGTTTCCGAAAAGTTCTTAATTTGAAATTTGTAACAGGTACTGACCTGTTACAGTAAGTAGGTCGGTATAGTAAGTATAGTATAGGTAAGTAGGTATAGATCTCAATGACATTCTGGTTTCTTGAAAAAGTTTCAAAAACTCAATTTATCTTTAATAAGTGGGAAAGAATAAAAAATAAGATATATTTCCTCAAAATCGTTTTTGTACATTAATTACATTTTTAGTCACGGCTAACTGAGGGTTCATTCGTAATTTATATATTGATCCAAGTTATAAGTAAGGAAATAAAATAATAATTGTGACTAATTCTATAAATTTGATTTTCATTCAAAAACATGTTTTAGAAAAAACATTGATCTTTTTAGGCCGTTTATGACATCATATTGTACTATTGGCATTATGCATGCGAATAAATACTGAGGTCAGCAAGAAATTCGCTTTATTTTTCATCGCGTATTTCATAATCTATTGATGTCAGGTCATTAACTAAGTTTTGACAAAGGTTAAATCTTATTCATGCACACTCTAGACCTGTATAGTTATATCACTCCAAGTTTAAAAATATAGCTGTCCAACGATTTGCGAGGATGGTATATCAATTTATTTGTTGAATTGAGTGACAAAATATGTCGAAAGACAAATTTGGGAACTGTATTTACCATAATGAGAGAAGAAACCATCCATTTAAAGAGTTTATTGTTATAGGCTAGTGACGTATAATTTTTATTATAAAAGTGGGTAAAGAACCACGTTATGGCACATCGCCGCCGTGAGGAAGAATTATTAGTGACCGGTTCAGTTTCGTACTTAAACTATATATATATAATTATTATAAAGTCGTTCTTATTCGGACTCTTCCCAATATACGAGTACTAATTCAAACAATATAACAATTATATCACAGGCTCCGTCGACGGCGTAAAGAGCTCTCCCACATACCCAGGGACTAAATGGGGACAACGAGGTCCATACACCCCATAGGGGCCATCTCCCAAGAGATGACCCGGGTGCCAGGGTGTGTACATCTCACCTCCGGCAATCAAAAATTAAAAGAAGGCGTTATGTCCTGGAAGGGATTTCGTGCACATCGAAAAATGCCTCCGAACTGCAACCTAGGATCATTTTTGAGATGATGATGATGATGATTGAAATAGTTTCAGACTCTTTTCTGATAGCAATTTTAATTATGTGCAATACCAACATAAAGAAATTAGCCTTATCATCTTCAGATATCACAATGTGAAAAGGGTCCAGCGAATTTAATGAAGTTTTTGATTAGTATGCGTGTTTGAATATCAATTCACATTCTGTTTTGATCGATGTGTACTCGTATTAGTTATATCAGAAACCATAAATTATTTTATCGTATTCGTACCTTACTGTACTACGAAGTTTATTTATTCTATAAGTGAATAATATTTAAAATGAAATCCTTTTATTGTTGAAATTGACCGAGGGAGCGAATTTTCGTTTCGGTAAGGTGATTTCATTTATCATAATCACTTCATTTTATGTTGAGGTGTCATTTCGTACAGAGGTGCGAAAAATCATTATCAACACTTTCGAGGACATAATAAACCACATCCTTTCATTCGGACTAGTCTCTAGCTCAGGTTTCCTAATGGAATTTGGAAGATTAACCGGTAATGACTCTCGTAAAAGTCAACAACCGTCCATAGGCCACGGTGACCGCTTCCCATCAGGTGGGCCGTGTGCTTGTCTACCACCTAAGTGGTATAGAAAAAAAATGAAATATAATTTAGAGGATTTACGAAGGCTATACAGTGTCTATTTGTCTGTATAAAATACACGCTACTGCTAAATAACTTGCAATAGTATTCTGGTATTTACCTTCAAATCCTATAAGTCATAAAATTATTTTTGAACCAAGAATTAAACTTAAGAAAATCATTTTCAACAAAAATTTAAATACATTACTTCACTTAAGAAACAAACTCACAATACTACATAAATTCGCTTAAGTGTCCAATGACTAATAATTTCACCCCAATCTTTTTAATTAAAAATAATTAGTTATATTTCTGTTTTTTTCTTTTTCCAACATTAGTATACCAAATGAAAGAGAAAGAGGAAAGGAAAACTTTCTACGTAAATTAGAAGAGAAACACATGGAAGTCTAATTGTAATCTCGGCATGAATCTTGAGGGTTTTTAATGAAACTTCAAATTTCGTGATCGTCTACAAGTTAAGTCTACGTGGAATGCAGCACCTGTTGTCTTTTTCTCCAATGTTCACTTTACCAAGTTTTGAGAAACAGCTAATATTTGTGAATATGTAGCGGTGAAAACCATTTAATGTTTTGAGACAGAATAGAGGAAGTTTTAATTAAGAATAGAAATTCCTTGCACAAAGTCTAAATAAATAAATTACGAACATGTAACTGTGGGCTACATTTACTAATAAGCCTTCCCGAAGAGCGAAACCATGCTCGGGCCCTCTCCGTGAGTAGCAGCGCTGCCGTGAAACTAATTACTACACCACGATGGCAACTCAAAAATGCCGTCGATTCGACAGAAGAAGAAGATTTACTAATGAATATAATATAAACTCGATTAAGTCGATCTAAACTGCGTATAACTTAATATGTCCAATGATGTTCATCCAGTAAAATATGAAAACTCAGTTTAGTGAAACGCATTTTCATCTGAGAAAGCTAGCCTTAATTTTTAAACACTATTAATTATTGAAATTGATATTAGATAATTTTTGTAATAAACATTAACACTATCTAATCCTGTATTCAGGTTTAAGAGTCGTTCACAGCGTCTTTTTAATGGCTAAGCGTTCGATTTATTGTGATAGAATTAAATTTAATGTTATCCGCATTCAACGCTTGATTATTTCACAGGTGAATAACCTGCCATAAGTGACAAAGAGGGTATCCACCTATGGTTACTACTATTTAGCATTTTATAATCATTTTGGAAAGTTTTGTTATGATTCCCTTATTTATGATTTTTTTATATTCATACGATGACTTTTGCACATTAACTTGTCATGGTAACCGCAATATCCAGGATGTAGGCCGGTAACCGAATGCCTGAGCCAAGATTTTTATCTAACAGGTAAAACACAGTGGTTTAGGTCATTTTGTCGCATTATAAGTAGCTTTATATGTAGATAGAAGATAAAGTTACTTTTTGTTTAGTTTATGTCCGTGTCAGTTCAGTTAAACTATGTTACCCAACTCATTATATTTTAAGATGATCCTGTTTGCCAATGCATGTAGTCTTTTTAAGGTCAAAGAAATAAGAATAGAGGACATGTATGGGTCACATAGCCACACATACATGTTTTTCACTCTTGTCTTTGAAGACAGGTCTAAATTAATTTACTATCGATCGATAGCTTTTCTACAGTAGTTCATTTTGATGGAAAGTTTAATGGATGGGCGTACTTGTCTCTGAAATGTCTGTCTATAGGGTATCGATGATACATACATAACATATGCATTCCCTCCAGAGTAGGCAGAGGTGTATTAACACCCACATTTCACTTACCATTGTATTCAGTCACACGTAACTAATAGTGGGTGAGCTTAACCGTGGAAATCCTATTTATTCCGAACCTAATATATAAAATTACAATTGTCAGACACCGAACCCTTAAAATTCCGAATCAATAGTAATTCAAAATATCAGAAATACGAACTTCCAATACTAAAATTCCGTAACAAACCCGAAATGCCGAAAGCCACTCTAACCACAACAAAGGAAGCAGGTATGTTGCAAAATAAGAAACAAGTACTTTTGAAGAACAATCTCTATGAACTAGTACATTATTGCCGATAGACGTTCAAAATTGAAAGAAAACATTAGTTAAGAAATTTATTAAACAATACGTTTATTAAAATGCTTGTTGCATGCCTGCTAGCAAGCATGCCGCAAGCATACAGGCAAGCCTTAAGACAAGCATGCTGGTAAGTGTGCAGGCATGCATTCGTTTCCTCTTCTCCAGTGGTACGGGAAGTGCAGTCCTTCCGCCCTTTTGCGGAACGAAGCTCGGGCACCCATACCCGCTTCCGCTGTGGTCGAGGACTGCTCTTAATCTAGTGTAGGGCTAACAAGTATCACGGCGAGTCGGGTTTCAGATTATTTTTTATATTGATCAGCTTAATTTAATGAGCGAGCAGAACGTGCTTTTATAAATAAAAGATATGCTAGACATGGAATATAAATGATTTTACTTTAATCTATTTTGGTCCAAATTGTTTGCAGAATGAATTAACGGAAATTTGAAATTCGATATAAAGTTTTTCGGTTCAATAACACTACAGATGTCTAATTATGTTTTTTTTTATTTTACTAGCCCCTTCGACACGCAGTCACAGCCTGTGCTCTTTATTATTTCTCTTGTTAAATAGACTTCTATTACTTGAAATCCTCTCGCGGTTCAGTATATTCTATTTATATTTCTTAATATTACTATCTTCTTTCATTCTCTCCTCTTTGCTAATCAAGTTCTCGCTGTTATTCTTCTCTCACTTTCACACTATTCCTTTCATACTTTGGGGAAAGGGGGAGGGTAGTTAATTTTGCGTCAGTTTTATTTATTTCTTTTTATACAAGAAAAATATCCTATTAAGCTATACATACATACATTCTTACTTCGAACTTAGTACTAATGAAATTAGAAAGAATAAATATTCATATTTATGACTTTCGGATAAATAAATATCGTGTTTTATATAGTCAGAGTTATTTCTTTGGGAATTATAATATTTAAAATATTGTAACGAATTATTTTGTGCAACGAAATTCGGAAATAGGGTATTCTTCTTCTGGTGTTTCCAGGAGAGTCAACTTCAGGAACGGGATCAGAAGTTTAGCTAGTGGTTTATATGGAGAAGATGTCGAGTAAAAAAAAACAAATAATTAGTACGTAAAACTAACGAAACAAAAATTAAACAATATACCCACCGGTGATAAAAATATTAAGTTCGTGATATAGGTAAAATTACGTAGTAATTTCAAACACGTACTCGTACTTTGAATAAGCACTGAGAAAAATACGAATATAATTAAATTTTCTTTTGACTGTTCATTTAACCCACGATATGTAATCAATACATTCCTTGCCAACAGATTACGTAAACATTAGCAGGAGATTTATTACTACTGCTAAAAATATTTAGTCCATAAATACAAATGCATTTGCGTATTTTATACAAAAACATAAATTCGATAGATGCTGCTAATCTATTGTTGGTGCACGCTACACGTTGACACTGACAGATTTATATCAAAGAAATTACACATTTTTCTGACAACTTATAACTTAATAGTGGTTGTAATATGTACATTTAGCTTATCTTTATAATTTATCATTATAACATTTTACTTTCGATCAATTCGAACAAAGATTTTCTATGACATTCACATAAATATTAACGTAGGTAATCTAAGAAGACAAATGGTGTCTCATTGATTGTGGACAATTATTTGTTTATAATAGTTTAAAGACTTAATTTAATAATAAAGATTTTGAAGTTTTGGGTACGATTTCGGTGTCCTGTAAAGTGTTATTGCGTACAAAAAGATTAATTCTCTTGGTGGTTGATGGCAATAAGCTCCTTCACACAATATTTTGTGTATGAAGGTTTAAGAAGTGCAAATGGCAATAAGCTTATAAAACATGAATATAGCTTACTAATGGTGAAATAATCTTTGGGTTCGGCACAGTTGTTTTTGAGTTTATTCATTAAAAACAAAAATAAAAATAAATAAAACACAAAAATACCAATTTTATCTCTTTTGATTATATTAGTGTAAATGTAGATAAGATTATAAATGACTGCGTGTATAGACAGTTTTTAACTGTACTTTTTATGTATGTATGTATTTTTATCAAATAAAATTATGTAAAACTTTAACTATTAAACATGGCCCCACAAAATCGTTGCCACAGTTTGACATAATATATGAAAGCATTTTATTGATAATGTCTACCTACCTATTATAATTATGATGGTTTAGTAGCTTATTGAAATTTTGATAACATTTTATGAGGTGGTTTGCCCCCGGTATAAAATGCATACCTCACTCCAGGAGGTCTTTGCTTCTATTTATGGCTACTCCACAGGAGTGCAAACCCTTGCGTCCTCTTAACCTTGCTTTTGTACATTACTTACTTTGTTACTTTCTTGTACATTATGTACAATTAAGATTTACAAACTCTGTGAAGAAGAAAAGTAGGTATACGCTTCCTAGTAGCTTAAGCATATAAAATAATGTTACGTAAGTATTTCGTGATCCTTCCCGTTTAGATAGTATCGTGAAATTATTTCTATTCAAGGACTTATAGCAAGTAAATAGAAAAGTCCGGAAACCGCAAACATGTAACTACTCATTTCAAAAAAACAATCTGTTTGTCCATCTGTCAACATCTCTTTTCTCAAAAACGCTGTTAATGTTCAGAACAATAATGTCTTCAGATTGTGGAAAAATCAATCTCCTAATTCTACTCAATCTAAATATACTTAATTGCCGTTTACACAACATAAGTTTACTACTCAATCCAATTTTGTACGGAATCCTCAGTGCAGAACCCAACTCGCTGGAGATCGATTTTTGTAGATAATTGTATGATCTTTAACTCTGTCTTACATATACATTTTGACGATAAACTTGCTTTTAAAGGGTCTTGGTTACCCTAATATAATATGTAAGTACTATATGTAAATTTCAGGGTTAAAGATCTTAGTGGCTCTATACACCCTGTTGGATACTCTTTTGCGCAAGTCTAGTGCATTTAACTCTGACAAATTAAACATCTGAGACAGTACTTGATATTATAGTCGGTTCTTTATAGACAAGTACTGTACCAACTGTCATGTTTTGCTTAAAATTGGCATTCATTTGCACATACGACCAAAGAAAAATGAGATCCATGTTTTTATTTCAGCACATCACTATAGACTAGAAAGTTAATGAATTAATTGACTGGGCTGGATTTTTAAAAAAAAAAATTGGACATTCTTATTGTTAGACCTTCTTATTATTGTACATTGGCTTTGGATATTTTTCCTTTTGGACATAACTCGTGCAAATCAAATATTTTACATTTTTAACTTCGTATAACATTAATAAGTGTGAATGATCGAGAATACGATAAATCTAATATGAATACAGCTTACAAGATTTTAATAGTGTTATAGAATGCTTATTAGGCAATAAATTATATAGATACCCCGAAAATATATGTGGTGGAATATACGAGTACATATGGGTACGAGTTCCAATAAATACAGAAGCATAGAAATTGTAAAAAAATAAAAAGTAAATAAGCCTGATACATTATTATGGAAAAAACCAAAATAATTATTCATGTCAGCAAAATATGGAAATAAAATGAAAAAAATCTTCTACTTCTAGAAAAAAAAAGCTTTTATATGAAAATTGAAAAAAGTCACAAACTTGCTTTGACTAGCGATACATAATGTTTCATTATATCTACCTAATGAATTAAGCAAAGTTACAAGAATCTGGTTCTTTAATCATTCTAGCCCCCAATGGTCATATAGTGGGAGCATCTACTTACACACGGGTGAACTCTAAAGCGCGATTCACACACAGCGCGGGTGCGGGTCGGGCGCGGGTGTTTTTGCCATACAGCGCCGTTTTCTTAGTTAGGTATTTTTTTACTTTATCCTGTAAACGGCGATGGATTGAAAAACGACCCGCGCCCGACCCGCACCCGCGCTGTGTGTGAATCGCGCTTAAATGTGATCACTTTTTAAGCGCGATTCACACACAGCGCGGGTGCGGGTCGGGCGCGGGTGTTTTTGCCATACATCGCCGTTTACAGAAGAAAGTAAAAACATTACCTTATTAAGAAAACGGCAATGGATGACGAAAGCACCCGCGCCCGACCCGCACCCGCGCTGTGTGTGAATCGCGCTTTAACGTCAGTAAATAAACACGAATATGTCAATGAACCCGAAATCGTCTCAAAAACACAATAAAAGTTTGTAGTACATGTACCTAGTTTACTTACCTAAGTCTGTCGTGAATATTAAAATGATTCATTTCATTACAACAACACAGACGATTTTCCACCCATGAAGCAAGTAAAGTACCTAGTAAAATGAATAAACCAATGCGATTGTTGTATCGTTTTCGAGTACATAAATTTAAATTCGAATATTTCCATATTTACGATGTAGAATTCGCAGTAAAGAAACACATAACTTTTCCTTGGCAATCGGGTAAAGAATGAGTGCTTTTGCCAAGCTTGGTTGTTGATAACATCATCAATCTCTACTGTTACCTGCAACGACAGTTTAAATATCGGCACTATTAATAAATTATTTTTAATGTGTGTCCTTATACAAATATATTGTTTTGTTATTGTAATTAATGTAAATTGAAATAAAAAACCACGTCCCACTTTATATCTTTCTAAAATTAATATTAAATATTTTAGACGAGCTAACGGGATCAAGAATTTAGTAACTTTGCTATTGAATTTATGGATTTTAGTAATATTAAGGTTGTTGCCACTGATATTAAGAATACGAAGAGATCTTTCATTTGCATATAAATATGTATGTCCTTTTAAAAATAACGTAAACATTCTTAACGGTTCTTTTCTCACAAATCGATTGGAATTTTGGCAGTGTTCGACAATGACTTTTATTTTAATTGATGGGGCGGATTTAAAAACGATAAATGATTTGAAGGGTACTCCCAAAGCACTCGTTACTTACAGCCCTTTTGAAAATATGACCACATACTTTGAACAGGCACGTATTAAAATCGATGAAGAGCTGTTTCTTTTTATATGAGATAATTTATTATTTGAAATCTTCGGAAGTATCGACCGATTTTCGTACAACAATTCCATTTTGAAAGTGAAAACTTCTTTTATGCAATTTTCATAGACAATTTTGAATGAGGCAAATATTCCGAATTCGCATTATTACTCACGTCACGCTCCGATCATTGGATATCACACGACATGTATAAATTGTGATAATTCAAATGTCTCTTTATAGGGAAATATTTTTGTAACCTCGTTTTTATAAGTTTTTGGTGAAATAAAGACTTTTTCCACGGTTTGTTCCAAATAAAAAAGTTGGAGTTTTGGAAGATGTACTGCTACTCTCTATTTGTATTTTTTTCCTGTACGTGGTCTTTATTGGTCTTTAAGGGTCTATTAGTTTATTTATAAATTCTAATTAAATCTAGCTATAACCAGTTTTTATATATTTAATTGTTTTTCATGGTACAAAATGGAAGCGCAACGCTTCCGTGTCATCAATATTGTTGTACTATTAAATCGGAAACCTTCAAGTCTCGATAGGAAACAATGTTAATAGTTGAAGTCAATAATACAGCAACGGATTCAGGGTTGCGAGAAAATTAATCACGACAGAAGCAGGTATATCTACAGGAGGGGAATTTAGATCTCTAATTACACATCGGGGTCATAATGTTGACGGTCAGAACCGCTTAGGGTCTCATAAATATCCTTCCTAGGTACACTAGATTCACAAGCCACAGAATAATGTGGTGCAACACTGGTTGGAGTCTGATATGATATACCCATCTCATCATTAGCTTTGGTGAGGTGAAGCCCGTAAGTTAGACTCATAAAATTGTTTAATCGAAAGCTCTCTCCCTTTTAGTTAAACAATTTTATGAGTTTATCTTAATTACAAAACTTTCAGTAACAACTCGAAGTAAGAAAATGTACCCATTTGTTGACTACAGGTTCGTTTTATCCACAATAGCTGAAGAGGTAAGCAGAAGTGTACTGACACCGGCATTTTGCCAATCACAAGAGGCGAGTGGATCGAATCCTTGCCAACTTTAGTCTTATCCACATCCCACTTACTTAAAACCCATTTGCCGTTGGAAGAATTTTGGGACATGCTTTCTATAAAAATACATAACAATATTATTTAAAAAATATGTATGAAGTATTGCGATGATTTATGAATGTTGTTCCGATCAATCAACTATGTAATGATTAGTAGTACGAGTATGATGAAAACCATATTATAAATCTAGTGAATACATTATTTTTAAATCGATCAATCACAATTATTGTTCTGTTCCCACTCTGGTACAAAAGATAAATTGTTCTATTGTTACTAACCAGGCTAGTCTAGGATGGGTGACCATTCTTAACATTTTGAGAGACGTCTCTCGGTGAGCCCACAAACGCACGAGTCTGATTGCTATTGTATAGTATTACTGAAGCTAATAAAAGCGTGTTAAATACGTTAAAACTATTTTGTTTATTTTGTTTTTCTTGCGGAAATCCCCAGGCGATGCTACTAAATGGAGCTAAAGATAGGTATGTTCATATCCGTGCGCAACTATGTCAACTATGTCAGCATGGATGTCAATTATCGGACGACCAAATATAACCTATATCCTTGTCTAAGCTCTGGTCTATCTGTGTATGAAATTTGATCAAAATCGGTTCAGTCATTTAGGCGGTAAAACCTAACAGATGGAATGTTACTCACGCGTTAGTAATGTTAGTATGAATCACTGGATACCCTGAAATTTTTTTTTTCTGGTTTTTCCCGCCTCGGTTCGTGAAAACACGGGTGAAAATACATATATATTCAAGTCCTAAAACTGTTTTCATCCATATTATCGTTGTATTTTTCATCTCATTAAAGAATTATGACCAAAAATGTGAACTAACACAGTAGCGTTAATATAATAACTTTATGTTTGAAGCGTTGGTTTTGAACAATTATCACGTAGCATAACAGGAAACATTATCTTGTGACATACTAATATAAAGTATATGGTATGTAGCCTACTATGAGTTCCAATTAACCAAGTTACATATAAAACGGAACTACTATTATGTAACTCTTATTTACATTAAACTGTAGCCTTGGTTGTAAATGTTGTGGAGATTTGCAATTATCGTGTATAGAGGAATTTTTAGAATCGTATGATTTTAGAATCTGTTTACTTGAAGGAATGAGTGTGCCGGACCTTGTTTGAGAATTCATTAATTTTAAGAATAATGGAATTATTGTAATATAAATTGTGAGACATTTGCTAACTTTTTAAAATCGATTTGAAATGGGAAACAGTAAATGTCTAGACAGGAACTTGAACCTGCGACCCGTCTCTTACGTGGAGAATGCTCTAACCACTTGAGCTACTAGACCACGTCTAGAGCGTTCAGGATTCTCCTTTATGTCTTAGGGAGTGACGTTGGAGCCATCTACCGACAATTTTACGAACGATTGGGAACAGTGAACGGATCTTTAAAATAAATTATACATATTGTTTTCTTTGTGTTTACAGTAAATAGTACTGAACGCGACTGCTTCGCAGGAGGCGCGGGTTCGATCTCCGCTCATATTTGCTGCAAATATTTGTATGCATAAATATGGCTATTCGCATTTGTTTGGTTGTGCCTCGGAGAGTACATTAAACCGTCGTTAAACATCTATGGAAGTCGTTACGGGTCGTCGGAGCTCTAAAAAGTCTAACAACTAGTCTAGCTTCAATCATCTCTGCATCTGCATCGCTTATACTTGTATAGATATGGATCGCTTATACCTATAGTGGAGGCTAGATGGTAATCGTTTCACGGAAAATATTAATGTTTAGCCGCAACGCAGTTAGATTACAAAAAAAGCGGTCCAAGTACTCTGAAGTGACAACTTATGATACGACCGGTATTAACACACAGCTGATGATGAGTAATACTGAATATTATTACGTGTATTTACTTACACGTAGGTAATGGGTCTTTACGTAATAAATTGTTGAAATTATCTTAAAGATTCAAGAGTTTGTTATTCCTGTAATTTAATAGATATTTCCATTTTGTTTGAAAGTTCATTTCAGGATTTTACGAGTATGTATTAAATTTTGTTTTTATTGGCCGCTTGATAAATTAAATTCGATCTTCAAAAACAGTACTTCCTAAACGATGATTTTTTTTCAATTTAACGAACGTTTCTGTTTGCTTAATGTTGTCTCATTTATACACAGAAAAATCATAAAAATTGGATTTGTCATTTCTAAACAAATGCAAAAATGTTAGTACTAAAAATTGGGCTTCCCCAATTTCTTCAAACAAAATGACAATTTTATATGTTACGACCTAGTACTCGTCTTTTACCAAAAATAGAAAATAATCTATGTTCCTTTTACTGTTGTTGAGTATGTAACAATCATTGATAATAATTTATCTCGCTTAAATAGCAAGGCACAGATGAGTCTTCACAACTAAGTATTATTTTAGTATGCTTGCTATCTGGCTACACACTCAAAGCTTTAGATTACTATGAAATATCTTACGCTACTTGTGAGAATAATCTGTCAATTTCAGTCTCCAGATTCTGGCATTATCATGACTTTGATCATATATATATCATACCTTAAAACATCCTATACGGAGCTTAATAAGTTTAGTAATCTAATTTAATTTATAGAAATGAAAATGTCATATCAAACATTGTAAAATAAATGTATTTTCAGCTAAAGCAGTATTAAATAAGGATTAGTTTTGCCCGTAACTTAACACTTAGGTTCAAGGATTCGCACAAACTTGGGTAAGTATTATGTATGGTAAGTTAGTTAAGACGATAAGTAGCGATGAGTCTAATATATATTGCTGCAACTTTATTACTTATTTAAATAACGAACCTACTTCAAATGGAGTCATTCATAATGAGTTAATCGATTTCAACTATCTTCATTTGCCACCCAACGTGTAGTTACAGGTACTTTAGTCAACATAGTTTCTGACGTTTATCCAAGTATCGTGTAGAGCATGGCATTATGCTGATGCAATAATGTTTGGTATAAATAAAATATCTGAAACAATTTAGTTGCGGGTTTTAAAAATGTTGAATTATTTTGTATTTTATTTTATTGTATTGTACTCGTATTTATTATTGTATTGTATTGTTATTATTGTATTGTACTTTTATTATTATTGTAATGTACTCGTATTATTGTATTGTATTGTATTACTATACCGCGGCTTTGTGTTGTGTTTCCGGCGATGAGTAAGGTAGCCAGAGCTCATTGGAGAGGTTTTATTTTGTCAATGGGAAGACCAAGAAACCCTTCTTTGTATTTTGCACTGACAGCACAGAGGCTTTCTTAATCTTCTCCCCTCTCCCTCTTCCCTGTATGGTCGACGGCACGAATGTAACGCCCCTGGTGTTGCAAACCTCCATAGGTCACGGTGACCACTTTCCATCAGGTGTGCTGCGTGCTTGTCTGCCGCTTATGTGGTATATGGATCACTCGTCGTGCAATGTTTTTCACTTTGTACTTGGAATTGATATTTTATTAAATTAGCACATACTCTCTGAACGGTAGGTACCGGATTTCTGTACGGTTTAATATGTCCAATTGTACACGATAGGTAACACTACATGCGTATAGGCACCACAAATTTTTTCACGAATTTTTCTGCAAAATCTGGGACAGTTCACTGTTAAAAACATAAATAATAGCAATGATACGCCGTGCGCTAGGTATAGAACCATCTATTTTGTAGTTTAATATTTTTTTGCTTCATATCGCGTAGTTATCACAGTAGCTTTTATGGCTTTTTTTGCTATTTTATTATAACCTCCTCATTTAAATACATATTCACATTCGATATCATAAAACTACCTATTGATACCCTATGGCGTTACACGATGTAGCAATATGTATGTAGCAATATATATATTGCTACATACATATTTTATGTGTATCCAGTGTAACGCCATATATTATGTGAATATTACTGTCCACACACAGGTGCGTTAAAAGTGGCTGCTTTATTTTGAAGCGATCCTTAAACGATCGTTTTACCCATTGATATACGGAATTCTGAAAATAACTTACAGAGATAATTTTAATGTGACATTAGTCTGCTTAATATAACTACTTATTATAATTTGAAACAACTTATGTTAACATAAAAGTCAAATTGATGATCAAGTCAGCGAATGTTTTTTTTTTCAATTTTAAACTTGTACCACACACATCGATTTGGTCTGATACGATCAAATACCTACATCGCGTCGGCTGCCGAATAACTTGAGAACATTGAGTTTCCTGCCAAGAACTATTCGAATATACTCAGTATAGGATGGATGTCAGTCAATGATAACTATACAGGAACAGGTCCTGTTGTAATAGCGGGCAGGTATTTTCACGCTAGACAAGACGTTTATACAAACATAAATCATCTAAAACTATTCACATTAAAACACCTAATAAATTAAAGGTCAAACAAACAAATAGAAGTGTTTTTGATCGAAATTATCAAGTTAAGTTTTGTTCCCTCGATCGCCATCTAAAACTATATAGTAAATTGTATAGTTTCATTATGACTTATGTTCTCTATGTTATACTGGTTTAGTGTCAAGAAGTGCTAATTTTTTCATAGCGGCTTATAAGAATAGAATGGAATTCTATATGAACTCAGGTAACCCCTATAATTTACTATCTGCATAATCTATTAGAAAAGCTGTTAAATGAATAGTAATTGTTAGCACATTGGGTAAGTAAATATGTACTTTTTATTGGACTCAGATTGCAAGAATGTTATAATTAACAAGTCATAAATTTTATTATAATATTTTCACGGATACAGTTTTAATTAATTCATGGCTCTATTGCGGGAATGAACAACTGTTACTAATCATCGAACATTTTCTTCCCGGTTTATGCCCATTGGCATGTAAATTAGGTCTTAATTTGCGGTATAATTTATGAGGCACAAGTACCTTTTATTTATTCAGTCGACAGTTATTTTGTGAAATACGGATAGTCCAGAAATTTGTCATAATATTGGAGGTTGTGAAATTCACACATAGTTTCAAGAGATTGGAAAATTAATCTGCTAAATCAACATTTCACTGCTTCGCCCAATTTTTCCATTGTTTGACCTTGACCCAGCGTGAGTAGGAGCGTCCAGATCTGAGAGATGAACAGTGGACCGGACAGCGTGGCATCAAGGGAACTTGTGGTACATGGACACACAAACTAGAGTTTGTACTGACACGGCCACCAGGCGATCAATGGTTTCATTTAAGCTCAGCTAACGCAGCTGACAGACACGGTCAATGTAAAATGTTACGTTAATGTAGACGCGGCATAATATAACCTCCTTATATTACCAACAGTTTTCATATATACCGTTTTACTCACCATGTAAATAGCTACTAACTACACTTCGCGCAAACAACCGAATTGTTTGTACACCTGAGTGTGACCTAAGTTTTGACATTTCAAACAACACACTATTTCAACATCACCAATCTACAAGTTGACCAGTCTGTAAATGAATTGAATATGGTTAACATGAAATCTTTTCGAATTCCTGTTTCTATTTCAATCCTATGCATTTACGACTGTTACCTCATCGGCGATTGCACCACCATCTTTATTGTCTTGCGCCTTCAATTTAATTCTCATTTAATTGTCGTGTCTAAACGACCATACAATGAATTTGTGTTGTATTAGATCTCAAAAGAATTTCCTGGGGTTTCTAGTGTATGTGTTATGTGCGTAGTTGCGTGCGTATATTTCAGCGATTCTTTTTATTTATTCAGTCCATAAATTCCGCAAACCGCAAACTTTACTGGGTAGATGAAACGAATCCAAATGGTACCTATATAAACTTACATACGACATTAACATAATTGGCGAAGTGTGGGTGTTGATATATGTCTGCATAACGCTTCGGGGAGATACGAGTAGAGATATTTATCATGCGCTGCATGATTCATCATGTTTGGTTGTTAGTCCCGCGAAAGTCTTCAGATATACATGAGTTACCCATATGGGTTTGAACATATTGCGAATGCATCTCCACACAAAAGGGGTTTATTTTATTCCACTTTGGTGGGAGAAAATCACACGGCCCACCTGCTGGAAATGATTACCGGGGCCCATAAACGTATAAAACCTCTCTGTGAGCTCTGGCTAAACTAATAACCGCCGGAAACGAAAGACAAGGTTTTTATTGGCTGATGTATTCTGTAGCGTGGAGGTAGATACTTCCCCTGTCGGACTGCTCATTGGGACGGGAGGATACTTACTTACAATAGACGGAGTAACACACGGCTCAGGGTCCAAAAAATGGAAAGAACAAGTAGGAAAATTACCAGGGATAAGGCGATACCAGCTTGGCCAGACTCTGCCACAGGAGTCTGGTGGGTTTGAGCTACCGTAGGCGGACTTCGAACTTCGAGGTGAAGGCTCCGGACGTGATCAGGATTGACGCAAAGATGATGTTGATGATGATGACTGTGTGCTAGTAGTTAATAACTTCAACCAACGAATGAAGGTTCTTCATTGTCAAACTATAATATACCATCTTCCTTCAACGAGACAAAGATGCAGCTATAGTTATAACCACTATCACGATCATGAACTGTTTGATCGTGATCGTGGTCAGATTATCACTGTTGTACCATTGTTGGTTTCCTCCTACCATTTAAGTCTCACATCATGATCGCTGAAATGCAAGTGCACATTTAATAAAGTTATGTAAAACTCTCATTACTTTTTACTTTTTAAGTAAATTATACAAGAAATTACGTGTTGTAGTCTGTCAGTTTGAGATTTCAGCAATTCCTATATTATACTCAGTCGTCGGTTACATAATAGCGAGAGTATGTCCAAGTATTGGTTGAAATTTTGAAATGGTTCATTAGTTTGTGATAATTTGAAACTTAAGCTGACGTATACATATTGAAAGTTTTGTTATTGATATTTGTAGTTGTAACTTAAAATTCATAAAACATTCGTTGTCTTTTGAAAGAATATTTATATTCTTATCTTAATTTATTGTAGACGTTATATATTCAATACCTTGTTATTTTATATGACTTCATTATTTGACAACAATAACACAAGAATTTTTTTTCACTTTCATTCCCTTATCTCAAATTTCATTCATTACAGCTATGTTACCCGGTTATAATGGTTGGCTTCATTTTCATACAAAAAATCTCATTATAATGATATCACAATTTATTTACGAAATTTCTTTGTTATGAAAGTTATATTTACGAACAAAAGGAGATGTAGGTACTATTTCTACAATTATTTTATTGCTAACAGGTTCAACTGAGTTTTGTTGCTGTATCTTTTAAATAGTGGTGCATATTGTGCAAATGCTATTATTTCTGTGAACTATAGTTGTCACACGCCATGATGGATGTTTTGATACGACTTTCGTCTACGTTTAGTACGTTTTCTCTTTTTTTGGTGTGTGTGAATTTTTTTTTCTTCTGTGCCAGTCTCGCCATATTTTTCTTTAGTTATTCATCTAACAGTTCGTTGTCACAAAAAAAAGCGCTATTATGATTAATAAGAATTTGTTTGCACTGGTCTGGACGTGCCTCGGAGAGCACGTTATGCTGTAGGTCCCGGTTGCCATACAAACATCTATGGCAGTCGTTACGGGTCCTAAGCCCTCAAAAATCTAACCAGTCTAACTTGGAACTTCGATATCGTCATTGTTCATTGGACCATTGGTTGTGGAGATCAGATGGCAGTCGCAAAATATCTTATATTAGACTGGAAGGCCGACCCCAACTGAGTTGGGAAAAAGGTTCAGAGAATTAGAATGATATGATTAATAAGAATAGGATTTTTAATTAGGTATGTAGTTAGTTCTCCTGGTTTCTACGTTCCAAAGGTTAATAGAATCCATATGACGGAAGTTAAACGTTTTTATGCTTTATTAGGTCATCATTATGACTGTAATTAATATATTATCATAAAAAACTGAACACCTTTATTTACAAACTGTGTAAAATACATATTAGTGTGAATTGACATTACGATATAGGTTATCGTTTCAAGAGTTATGTTTATGTTTATATTATGAGGATAATATTTCTTAAGATAATCCTTCTATATTATCGTGCGCAAAATCCCCACAGAGCCTGCTGAGGAAGCTATGTCGGACTCGAACAGACTAAAACGCACGCCGTTTACAAGTCCTTAGTTGCTGGAGGTGAGATAGTTACCAACATATTCATCGCACCCCGGCAGACCCGAGGATATCTATTTCGAAATTACCCTCTTCGGGTGTACAGACTAGGGTATGGGGAGGCGCACTTTGCGCTCCACCCTCCTCCCGCAGGCCCGCGTTCATGGAAAACGGAGGTAGTCTATATGCCTGTCTACAATACCAAACAAATCAAAAACACTCCTTCACGGATTAATTTTATTGGTGGGCCTATAGTCTACTAGCAAAAGCCCAAACAACAACTATGTACGGCTACAGGTACTCCGTAGGCGTACCTCACGCAGATTTTCATTTGAGAAAGTTCAATGAATGCTAAATGAATAGCGCTGATGGATCATAGAGAAATAAAACATTCAATACAGTAGCCGCAACAAGTCCATCCATCTTATGATTTTTTACTTAAGTTGTTTCATAAAAATTATACCCATCAATTTAAATATGCAAAAGGAATGATCGTATGTGTACTAAAATAGGCACACAAAGCCGCACGGAAGACTGATGATTCAAGTTTAGAATACCGATAAAGAAATGAAGTAGGTAATTTTAACAAGATTAATTAAATCAGCGCCATCAATAATATAATTATTTGCATTCAATGTATTCATGTGACGAGATATTTTGAGTATCCCAGCGTCGATGTTTGGTGCGTTTTATGGACAGGAGAGTTGTGCCTCTAGGCTTTACACCACTTTTTGCATACTTAATGCGTGGTAGTGAAATACCAAGCACTCACTCATTGAACCATGGCTTATAGCGAGAGTTTACTATACTGATGGTTATTTTGAGCTGCTCAAGACAATACTGAGTCATGTCTCCACAACAGTTGCAACAGTACCTTCACAAACACTAGCAGAAGTAAATTTCAGCTTTCCGCTCCGTTACTTCCCGAAGCAGCAAGATCATGTCATTCCTTAGGAGTAGCTGCCATGACGCTCTATAACCAAATCTGTATTTATGCCATTTAGGTGGTAGACAAGTACACGGCCCACCTGATGGAAAGTGGTTACCGTGGCCATTTGTAATAGGTACTAGGGCCGTCACACTCATGCTGTTGACCCTGTTGAGGTGAGAGGGAAGAGAAGGGGTAAAGTTTAAACAAAGCAGAGTTCCATAACATCACAAAGCCCTCTGTCTTCCCACTGGCAACGCAAAACCTGTCTAGTGAGATCTAACTGTCAACCTGTAAATATTATTATGAAGTTAGGTACGGATTGTAAGTGGTCAGGCCCCTTATTCTGAGTGACAAACCGTTTCGTAACTACGCACGTTCGTAAAAAACCGAAACATTTAAGTTAGTCTAGTTTTACGCCAGTTCTCTCTTCTATGTTAACTAATTGTAATCCACCGTCTTCCCACGTTACGGCAGCGTTTGAAACTCGATGTCTCTCAGAATAATGCCCGGAGCGGTTATATAACATACCGATTTGCAAGCACAAAAATTTGAATGATTGTACCGTGACTGGATCACAATTTTTTTTCATAGTAAGCGATTTTGGTCTAGAATGGCACCAAAATTTTAATTCAGCCTGGTTCTTGTTAATCAAGTATACCTACATGCGTGAAGGCGCAAACAAATATTAAATATATTATATATAATTTAATTATTTGAATAAATGATCCAGATTCAAGAAGTGACAACTTTGTCATATTAATTAATTTATATAGGCTTTATAAACATAGTTTATAAGTCCAAACATTTGCCAACTTCACCTTGACATTCTGAACAATTTAAAAATAAAAAACGATAAATGTCATCAATAATTTAGTATAGTTCCGTTTAGGCTATGGGAGACTATTCTGGCTGAATTACTCGACCTTGATGACCGCCATTAAAGCATTTGAAAAAAATACCGGCCATGTGTGAGTCAGACAGGCCGGAAGAAGGATCCCGCTGAACTTTAGCCCCTATTAATTATTTATTTTCTTTTCTAACTTTCAACCATTCAGGGGAGGGGTTTGAGGAGGTGGGGGGTACAGTTAATTGACAAACTAAATAAAAAATACTTGACTAGCGTATAATATGGTTTGAATCATCCAAATATAACTTAATTTATTGCAATTATATTTTTTTTATGTTATTTATACACATTTATTTTGATGTTTTAGAGTCAATTCGCATATCGTTAAAATTTGAATATGGACAAAGGACTTTTATAATAATAATCACTACTTAAAAAGGTATCTAAAGATAAATTTAGGACGTGTTTGAGAGTGTTTTCAAATACTGGATTTATTCTACACTGAAAAATGTCTACGCTTTCACCTTTGGCATAAAATTGTCTTGCATATAGAGTACATAACATACACATCATTATAGTATAGAAGGTTGCGAGCTTGCAGGCTGTATCCTGTCTGCCTTGCCTTATCAGATTAGTACTCGAGGCACGTTTGTCAACATCTCGATACTTTATTGTGATTTTCTTCATATGAAAGATGATGTCTCTCAAGCAAGTCATATCAGTTTCTGAATGAGAGCTGAATCATAAACGCAAGCAAAGCTATGCTCTTGGCATTCTATGTTCTGAATATAAACTGCATATTACTAAGAAATTTACTTTTGTTGCTACAATTTTTTTGCCATATCCATCACCTGTTTACTTTTAAAAACTAATCAGTACCTAGCCCTCAGCAAATCAGTAATTAGCAGTTTTTTCAGGCTTACACACACAAATTTGTTAATCTATATTATTTATTATTAGTTAGTCTATATTTATTGTGTTTGCAGCCACAGCACAGTTGGTAGCTACACTTCGAAACAGAAATTACGTTTGCAGTGGGCGCGGTACATTTTCTGCCTGTATGCAAGTCTGTCCTTTTGCGAATCTGGGATTTTGCTATTCTGGGATTTTGCGTATCTGTCCTTCTGCTACTAACCCAGTGGGTTGACATGTCGTGCCCCATTCATCCGCATATTGCGCAGTACAGGGAAGCACCAATGCTACGTATCATCAAATAAATTATGCAGCTGATTGTCATAACAAAATATTAGAACACATTATAGATAGGAGAAGTTGCATTAGCTTCACGAAAAATACCGAATTTCAGCAGCGTCATAGTAAGACTGGAAAAAACGAACCGTTGACTTCGACGTGAAAGTATAGGATCACATCCTATACCTACACAAGTGTCCGACAATAACGATAATAATAGATATTTGTAAATATCTCAACATAAATTAGCCACGGATCAGTTAATTGAATTTCATTCATTCCGGTTACTTTTCATGTATACACGCATTCATCGTGTAAATATAATTTACATGTGTTGTATAATTGACATCTCAAATGGCAAATAAGAATTTACTTAAGGTGACAAGGGTGTGTAAATCTTGTTAGCAATTTGTAAGACAGTTTATTTGGACTGATTTCCATGTCTGTGCATGAATTTTACACGTATGTAAATATTATGACATCAGATTAAACAGGAACTTTAAACAACGGTAAGATATCATCATAAGTTATCATCATAATACTATGTATTATTGTCAAGGTATCTCGTAAAATAATATGATGGAATTAATGCAAAAATATATATTGCAAAAGGCTCTTTAGTAGACAAACAGTCGATTAGCAATCGTGAAGACAAGAATTTTAATTTCATTCAGTAGATTATCGACTTACAAAGGACTTATAAGATTAAGAGGAATATTAGTAATGTGCTATCGACAAAGCAGAATAAAGATAATACGAAATTAAACGTTATTTAGGTACTAGCTTGTTTAAAAAAAAGATAAACAAAAATAATTAGTTAACAATTTGTTGTATTATCAGTATGACTGCCATGTTTATGTTTGCAACTTTCAAATATATGGACTTCAGATACTGTTTTCTCTTCTATCAATCCCCGTTACCAAACTCTCTTTGATAATACTGGTGGTGCCGTGGGGCAAGGGGGGAAAGGAAAATTCTCCTAGACGTTGTGTCAAGAGCGCTTCTTCTTCATGACACCACCAGTAATGGCATGGGGCAGTCATCGGCTGCGACTGCAGGTTAATTAGGTGCATAGGTACAAGTAAAATTAATTCGGGTCAATATCACTTTTAAATGGCTTAAAATATTGTTTAAGGTGTTCAACAGGCTGAGGTCCACTTATTTTTTGAGAAACTCTATGATTTGAAACAAGTTATAATTTCTAAATTGTTGTTATTATTTTTAAACGATATTTACTGTAAAAAAACTGAATTGCTAACGATAAATTATAATCTTTATTGTTTTATTACTTAATAATTTTAACGCTAAATTGACAGAAATCCGGTGTTTTAGTATTATGTTAATATATAGATGTTTACATATTGATTCTTTTTCTTCGATTTTATTGTGGAGCTGGTCTCACAGAGAAGGTGTAATACCATACTCAGACTAAAAGAAAAACATAATGTTACAACAACATCGGAGCCGGTACAATACACGCTCTCAAATGGGATACTAAAACTTTTATAGAAGTACTTATATACCAAATTAATAGAAAAGAAACGTTTAAATTGGACAGATTTTATCTAACAGCGGATATATTTGTCTATGGTAAATAGTTCATTATACATACATTAAGAGTTAGATTACAAGATACTATTTATTTTCTAACTTGAGGCAAATGAGAAAAAGAAATAGCAATTCCTAGGTTCCTCGATTTGTGTAATAGAATATTCAATTCAATTCAATTCTTGATGAATCGCTCTAGAATGTTCTATGTATGGGATTGACACATATTTTGGTGACATACACGTTAAGGACTGTCATAAACGTCATAACCGTCAAATTACGTGTAGTCAATCGTATACATTGCTATTAAATTTTACAAAACGTTCACTTGTCTAGGGGAACTGTACCGGTTTCTCTATACAACGTAATTAGAACGGAGGTAGGACACGACGGTATCTCCCGTCCGAAATGAGCTGTCCAACTGGGGAAGTACCGCCGCCCTACAGAAGACCGCGGTCATAATAACCATCGTGTTGTGTTCCCGCCGGTAAGTAGGGTAGCCAGAGCTCACTATACTCCTGACGTAGTATAAAAAAAAAATTACACACTTCGCACGATAGGTATAGAATAGTGTTTAAATATTTTGCTCTACAGTAATGCAGCTTCCACAGATCGTAAAGTATTCTATTAAAGCTACAAAATATATAGGTACGTAATATATTATAGTTTTCTATTTATTTTAATTTCGAAGTTAGGACAGCGACCTCTGCTAATATGAGGTTAATGGCCATATTCGTGTAAAGCCCCAAGCATTCCTCTAAACGCTGTCGCGATGAGATATATATAATTTAGTTGCATATGTTAACTATGTCTAGTCACAATATACTATATGCACTACGTAAAGAATGCATTTCAAACCCCGAAAGAAAAGGGACCTAAATATTTTATTCAGTTTAGGATTATTTTTTTATTGCAGCGCTATATAAATCCTCTTCTAATCTTATAATACCATTGAGAGATCAATTTAATTGAACTATAAATAGTGTACGTGCGAATAAAGTGTAACTACCTATCTATATACGAGTAAGTACAGTCAGTGAGAAAAATTAATATTATAATGCTTAGTATTTCCTCTATCAAATATTAGATAACATTTAACGATTTTTAATAAAGTGGCCAAGACAAAGTTTGTCTGTAGTCATATCTCTCTCTACAAACGTCAATGAACTCAGTAATGATATCAAAAATCAAAAAAATGTAGAGTTAAAATCGTCGTCCACATTGAATACAAGGCACACCATCTAGTCCCTTCTTTGAAGCTGGAAACTGATCTCTGATATTTCCTAGCAATATCGTAGGACAATCTACACCACGTCACCTAGAGCGGTCCATGGTAAGTATAGGGTAACTTTATTTAACTTGCTTAACTTTATTTCACTTAAATTTTATTTTGTTTTGTTTATTTTCTTTTATATGTGTAATCGGTCTACAATAAAAACAATGTTCTTTCTTTCTTTCTTTATCCTGCACGACGCCAAGTCTTGCACTTCTTGGGTCTACCTCTAATACCGGGGCTCGGCGAAGGTGGCATTGGCCAGACATTTGTAACCCACGTAGTCAGGTGGTCACCAACAATACACAAATGTTCTTATATCGTGGCAAGTTAAATAGTCAGTTCTTGGGACCGAGTAATACTACTGTATATAAATTGTATGTATTACGGGGATGGATGGAGCAAAATATAAAGTACACAGTCCTTGTTACTGACAAGGACTGTCAATCAATTCCTTTGAGAACCAAACGATTTCAGTAAGTCTTTTCTTTGCCGCACCATTAAATCCTGAATGCCACGTGTTTCTTTTCTTCTTCAGCCCTGGGTCTTTGAAGCGGGGCTAAAAATAATACCTATCTGTCGAGGTTGGAACCGTCATTCTAGGGAAAACATATAGGGTCGGGTAAATAGGGTAGCCAGTGCTCGCTGGAGAGGTTTTGTGTTGTCAGTGGGAAGACCTAGGAACCCTTCTTTGTCTTTTGCTGACTGACAGCACTGAGACTCCCCCCCCCCCTTCTTCTTCCCCCCCATTCCAATTCCACCCTCTTCTCTATATGGTCAGCAGTACGAATGTGCAAACGTCCATAGGCCACGGTAATCACTTTCCATCAAGAGAGCCGCGTGCTTGTCTGCCATCTAAATGGTATAAAATAAAAAAAAAGTTATTGGCAAATTCTTCTGATGACCTAACCATGACTGTTATAAGTAACCGTAATGTCGGGACCAGTGCGAAAAAAAACTTTCCTTCATTTTGAGAACTTTATAATAGAGATTTCGTGAAAGTATGTATTTTCGATGGATAACTCGAAATGTTTAGTTTAATATAGAATAGCACGTACAATGATGGAGTACCCACAATATTTATTATTCTTCGGACTGTGACCGTTGTAATGACCTATGTGTATACTTGTGTTGGACAAAATCATCCGTGTTTGGGATTGTCACAGATTTTTATCGCGAATTGCGTCATGAATATTAAAATCTAAGGTAGGTAACATCATACGCCTTCATGCGAAGGATAACGGTACATTCGAGTTTAGTCACAAGTTATAAACATTTATTACGGTTAGCTATGTTAGAGTGTCAGATGTTGTCTAACAAGTTTTAACATAATGTATGGTTTAATTTAATGGTTAAATAAGTAAAGGTTAATGTCATACTTAGTGTTTTTTAATCAAAACATGAAAACAGAAGTTATTGTACCTGTAGCACAAAAAAACTATCGAATTCGTAATGAAAAGGTATAAATGTTCCCACATAATTACATTGCAAAAGCTCTGCTTTCTCGCTATGTTTATATCACAAATTCGATAGAGGAAAGATTTGTTTTTTGGTTGTTTGTTTGTAATAAAGACGCTCCGAAACTACTGGACAAATCGAAAAGCTACAATATCTAGGAGTAACATAGGCTATATATCATATACCATCATCTAAGGGTGTGGAGCAAAAATCATAAATATCAATAAATCTGGCAGATTTCTATACATTGGCTCTAATATCGCTGACTATTTCCGTTGTATGACAGTAAAGAGCCTCCAGCAGTATAGAGAGGCAAGCAGAGAATCAAGTAGAGTCGTACGACACGATAATGGACATCCACGCGGGTGGAGCCGCGAGGGACAGCTAGTTATATATATAAATATATAATTTAAACAAGACCCGTTATGATTAGTACAGTCAAATAAAAAAAATCATTACATGGCTCTTAATCTCTCGTTCATTAAAAAAGTTACTTCATTAATGACCCCAAAATTCTCTGTAAATTTCTCAATGCAATTTAGAGTTAGGTAATCTATGCGCAAAGTTGAGGCTTCCAGGTTTAGAAGTGACATAAACGCTTCTAACTTTTCAGCCAAGTTGACGTCTCGTACATCCTGAAATGCTGCGCTCACGTGCAATAAATTAGAAGATATACTCTTGGTGCGACTGGTAAGGTCTAAATTTACAAAATACACATTATTTATATGACTAGTTAGCTGTTAGTATAAGTTGGTTAGTAAATAAATAAACACAATCGTGTTATTAGAAATGTGAAACGTCTAACAATCCTTTGTTTCGGAAAGATTCAAAGTTATAAAAGTTTGAAAGAACGAAGTGCTGTTATAAAAGTAATAAAAAACCATCTTTTTAGCAAGTAAAGTATTAGCACACGTTTTTATAGTCTTTTAAAAATTAATTCACGTGTCTGATATAATCTTAGGACATACCATAAAGAGGACAATGGCTTGTAAGAGGAAACCAAACTTGGTTTTAATTATTTCCCTAAGAGGAAATCCGTCTGGAGATCATTTCTTATATATCACAGCATGGTAAATGACCTACATGTATTATTGGGTGCGTTGAGATTGTGTAATATTTAGAAATAAATATTGTTATTGTGTGATTGTAAATGCAGTTATAGTATTACACACTATGTATAAGGTGTAGTACATGTGCTATCATAATTATAATACTATCATTATCAAGTGTAATTTTATACTAAGGCATGGGATCTTATCACGTGTCAATAGGTATATCTGCCGAGCAAAAGACGATATTTTGAGGTATGCTTTCCCTTTCCTTTCTTATGGGTACGCCCCATTATGATGAGTCCTCCGGGCGACTAGAGAGACCACCTGGTCTCGTATCGCCTAACGCAGGAGATCAACGGACACGGCTGCTTCGGAAATTACTCGCATCAGATCCATATACCTGGGGACATCGCGGTCCCCCACACCCAACGGGTTCCATCTCTAGTGACGGCCCTAGGTCTGCCGGCGTGCGAAGAATATATTAGCTACTATCCTATAATCCCTTTGCCATCTACCAGGTAAAATATTTTAGTGTAAGTTCAAGCAATAAGAAATCTCAAAATCGAATGAACGGTGCGACAACATACAAAATAGTTATTTATTAGTTTTTTTAATTAGGTACTTATTTTGCTATTTTGCAAAAAATCTTTCTCAAGCTCCACTATAGTATACTCAAGTAAGTATTGTAGGTACACATTACTTGTAAAAATGTCATCACATTTGTTTGTAAATTTAAATGGAAAATGGCAATAAATATTTTGGTATGAAAGATGTTAGCTCAAGTTCATGAATAAGAAACAGTATTCCACTACGCCTAATACTCGTAAATAACTAAGGCTAGACAGTTTTTATTATAATGTATACGTGCAAAAAAGTTTAAATAGAAATAAGACTCACTGTTTATGTATAAAAATTTATGAAAAAAATAAAATAAAATATAAAAAATATAAATGCTGATCACTTTTTTGAATAGTCTTAGAACTTATGAATTTCATAGTCAGATTTGATACTGTCTGTATCATCTTCTACGTGGATAATCTTTTCAACATTTTCATTGAAAGTCACTACGGATTTTCTTCTTGTTCCTATCCTCTCTCCAAATTCATCATCGTCATCTTTATCCTCTGAATCTTTTAATTTATCTATTGATTGTATTACTATTGGACTAATTGTTTCTGGTGGTAGTAAATCTATTTTAGACTCTATAGGCATCTCCTTCGATGTGCTCGGTTCATTGGAAACCGTTGCGATAGGTGCGTTCAACATATCTTGTAATCGCTTTTCGCTCCTTTTCAGCTCTTCAATATTAAGTCTTGGTTTAGAAGCTTCTAGATTTTGATCTATGGAAACACTCGTCATGTCGTTATCAGATATCTGGCTCTTGTTGTCAGAAAATTTTTCATAGTTGCCCTTCCTTCGCCTAGACATAAAATTAGGGTTAGGTAGGGTTTAGAGATAAGCTTATTGTATGCATAACTACGAGTATCTACTTACCGTTTTAGGAAGTACCAAACAGTTGTTATTACAATCATTAAGAAGAGTAGAACGCTGAGGACTATCGTGGCTGCTAACAAGCCAGTATTATTTCCTCCAGTCTCATTTATTGATAGGTGATCTTCTAACGATATAGTGCTTTCTACATTAGCTACTACCGCTTGATTATTTATATCTCTGCAAATATCATGTTTATGTTTAATTTCAGTCACTTGAAAGATAAAGTAATGTCTGGTAAGTTTAATAGTAAATTATCCTTACTCAATGAGGCGATCAACACGAACAGGTTGTCTGTCTATTATTCCATACACATAGAGTAGTAATGATGCTCCTAATATGTTTGTCTCACGTACGTTTCTTGACATTGCTCTATGTTCCTCATCAGATACAACAACTGACCTCAACACTTTTAGTTCATAACCAACAGCTTCACTTAGTTTAGCCAAAACTGATTGTTCGTCATCTAGGAATGCATTATTTATTGTTATTATGGCTATATCGTTTACGTTTAGTAATCTAACCTGAAAATAAATAGAAATACTTATAGAAAATAATATAATAACAGGTTAATGCTCCCGAGATAGAGTGTAGGTAATAATCATAATAGACTGGGTATATAAATCACAGACAACGGAAATGGATACTCATTAATTTATTTTTAGAATGAAGTTTGGTATTTTTATACCACTAGGGTAGAAAACAAGTACATGTACTACCTAATGTTTACTAATCAAGTGGTCATTATGGAAGTATCACTTGTGCGTTTCAAACCCTGAAACATTAATTTATCGTGATTTACAAATATTAATACGAAATATTATTACAATTTATGTATTTTTAAAGTTCAGACCACTTTACTTGCATCAGAACAAATAGAATGAAATTGATATGCCATCTGGTAAGTGATATTGTCATAGAGGTTTTTGGTCATCGCTTGCAACGACGACGATACTTTACTCGTGTAGATTTATGACACAATAAATTTAAACAAAATGCGATTAGGTATAGTTGCCTTTCTTTTATTCTCTCGGTTAATAATGTACAAGATATAAATTGAGACATCAAATTGTGACATCAAATTGTGACATCATTTTAGTTAGATGACGTAAAAATAAATCAAAAGGATGCAGACTAGGAAACAATGTAGAATAAATAGTTTGGTAAATTAAACAAAGTCTATTTGCATGTCATGTTAAGGAACTTCAAGGACAACATTTTTATTAGTAATATACCAATAATAACATCTCATTTATAACTAGAATAATGTCAGGCAAGTATTTTTATTTCATAACGGAGCGAGAAATGTGCAAAAGAATTCGATAAAATGATGAGGTCATAATATGTAAAGTATTTGAAGATTAATTTCGGTGTTATTTGTAATAACTTTGTACCGCTTTTTGTGTGAAACCTTGAAATTCTGACGACAGTGAGTCATATAATAATTCAAATGCTTTTCTCATTATCGATGATACCTATACCAGAATTTATTGGGAAAATGATTTATACGACTTCTGTTAGATGTTAACTAGTTGTAGCTTAGTAAGTAGGTATCTACCGGTGGATATTTTAGACAATCAGAAGTTGCCAGATAAAGTGGATGAGAAACTACATTAACAGTTATGAATTTAGACCTTATTTCAACTATAACGTTTCGAAGTAGGGTTTTCAATATTAGGTTCGTAGTTGCATTTAAATTATTATCATTATCCTAGCGTTAATCTCCGTATGCATTAGAAGCTGTAACCTTGGAGTCCGGGGTCGGTTTTTACAGGTTAACGTTGCAACTGACCTTGGATATTTTCCGTGAAACGACTCTTCACAACCTAACTGGTCTCCACAACCTATAGGTATAGACGATATCTATGTACCTACTGCAGTTGTTGGGCTTTTTAGGGCTCCAGCTACCCGTGATGACTGCCATAGATATTAGTATGACGGCTGACGGCTTAACGTGCTCTCCGAGGCACGACGACGACGTATACTAAAGTTCGCACTGAGCGAGGATCGAACCACTGCTTCCTTTCACTACCTCCACTCCACAGAGACTATATCATAGAATCTGAACTTAGTGGAATGGAATGGAATGGAATGTGAAAATAGTCAAATCATTCGGAATTGTTCATGGAATTTTAGAGTGGTAAGATTAGTCACAATTTGGTATGAATTGAATAAGTGTAGTTATTAAATTTTTCTTAGTAATATTATCTGAAAATCAATAAATGAGTATCGCGGAGTTTATTAAAACAAAAAATTATTACCACAAGCTGTATGGCACCAGTCAGTCCTTGGCCGTTCTGGTCAGTTGCCTGCACTGTAAGATGCTGATTGTCATATACTGTAGCTCCATTCCTTACATGAACAAAGCCTGTTCTTGGTGAGACTGTAACTGTGTCTTCATTGGTCCAGTATACTAAAGCTGCATTGTCTCCAATATCCGCATCAGTCGCCTATAATTAATCAAAAAATTAAAACAAAATGTAATACACTTCTGGTACGGGGTAAAAGTCATCTTTTCTTTTTCTGATGGATTAGTTTATATTGGCTTATATGACCTTTTTGTAATAGGCAATCTAATCTACACTAGAGTCCTTTAATCAGTACGAGTATCACCGATTTGCAGGTGAGATTGTTCTAGTCCTGGGTAACTTGTGTGCTCCACACAAACAGCTACAGAACGTTGAGTCAGTTGTAACATTTTTGTCGATGAATAGTTTTTGTTTTTTTAATAATATTTTTTAAAGTTGTTATATTACTATTCATAAAGTTTCGGAAAAAGAAATAATCTATGAATTCATCAATTAACTCATTCTCTGGTACATTTGTACGTTTTATACAAATATAGGTCTACTATCTTCAAAAATATGTGACACAAAAATACTAAGTACCTAAGTACATCCTACTAATTAAATTCTTTTAACTTGGTCCTTACATCGACTTAGTTAAATTTCACGTCAATAGCGAACCTTAATTAACCATGAAATTTACATAATAAACTTAAGACCATTAAAAAGAATCAATATAAAGCGTCTTTGTCGTTAATTACCTTCGATTTGGTGGCAATGAGTCAGTCGGGAAGGACAGTTGGTTTTATTTCAAAAGATAAAATACTTCTCTAATGTGAATCATGTTTAACGTGGGAACTTGAAATTTACATACAAGAAGTAAAGTTTACGACTTTAGTCCTTTATGTTGGCAATATATAAGATATTTTTTTTATAACTGAGCTTACCTTTAGCTCTGCCAAGGACCGGGGTAATATTCTTTCCGCAAGTTCTATAACAGGATATCCCACGGCGATGGGCTCATGTTCTTTTCCAACAAATATTGGGTTATTATCATTAATATCATTCACTATAAGATTAACTAAACTTTTTCTTGAATCGTATGGGATTGGTTGTGTGAGGATCCATTCGTTTAAACCGTAGTCATAAGGGCCTAACCAATCAGTCCTTTGAGAGCGTTTGGTACGAGGAGCAGTATCACTTTCACAATGCAGCGTAAGTTCTACTTGGATTTGAGAGAGAGCCATGAAAGCTATAGATTCATCTTCTCTATCTATTGCTGTTGTGTGTAGACCGTCCTTGTCGACATATAACCATGATTGGTCAAGCGGCCATCTATTCATAATAGTGAAATGGCAACCCTCTAGCTGTGGCGTGTTTAATACTACTAAGTTCTTGTGCTCTTCTTCCTCATCCTTATTTATTATTATTAGGGGTGGCAATACTATCTCGTTATCCCCAATAATCATTGTGTGCACAGTTAAATGTACCTGTAAAAGAAATAAGGTAAAGTAGTAGTGTAGTAGTCTCTTTGTAAAATGTAATATGTTATTTGTAAAATGAAAACTGTATTGTAAAATAAGATGCGTACGTGGCGTCAGCGTTACCTAGCGGCTTCATGCGAATACCAGCACTGCACATATTGAATAGTGTGTGTAGCATTCAATGGTTCGCACAATGTGAAAGTGTCCCAAATGACAATTGTAATTATATTTATGTCATACACATTCTGAGAATCATAAATCAAATATTTTTCTTTCTGTCTTTCTTTCTAGTAGAATTAAAATTGGAGAAGTGAATGTCCAGACGAGTCCTTTCCAGGAAAAATACTGACCACCTTCTGACCAAATTTTCCTTTACGTCTTTCTTAGAGGATATGCTTTTTCAATGTAATTATTTCTCAATGTAAAATTTAATTAAATTTGAAAAAAAAATGGCAACCTTCAAAATTTCATTAAAATAAAGTAGGTCAGTTTACATTAGCAGTCTGTCAAAGTAAACCTTTGCCAATGCCGCAAGGCGAAATCAGTTTTGTTCGATAATAAATATCGTTGAGATGTACAATGGGGTTATCAATATGTGTAACAATAAGTTGATCCAATGTTATCAAACAATATCATTGAAAAAATAATTCTAAACCTAAATAGTGTACAATCGACGCCGACGTTCATGTTCATGATATAAGGAATTTAGCTGAACTAGAGTTGTTTATGAAAATACTAGTAACTTTAAGTATAACATATTCTTCGATAAAAAAAATATTTCCGCGATTTATTGCATATTAATATACATTTCACTGTGTAGAAAGGAAATTTAAAACAAACCAATAGTTGCAACGTAACACAGCGATAGATCACAATCATGACAGAGAATCTCTCTCGAGACTCTATTCAAAGAACACAAATCAAATTTCTTCAAAATGTTATATGAGAAGAAAAAGAATTTTGAATAGAATATATTTATTTATGTACGTAGAGTTACAATACATGTAGACTAATAATTTATTCTGTGTATTTATTTTTCTGACTTCACCTTGTTATAGTTTAGTAATAGGATGGGCGACTAATCTATAACTTTGAGGTAATATTTGGATGCTTAAGTAAAATTGGCTCAAAAAGTTGAAAGTTTATTTTTTATTAACTATTGTTGTGTATAGGTACAGACAAGAGTCGTTGACCCATAATGTGCTCAAAATCCGCAGTCGTTTCTAGACTGTCTTTTGAAGATAACACAGTGTGCAACGGTGGTGGACGAGTTTAAGGCTTAGTTGCACGAACTATCTGTCATGGTCATGGTCAAAAACAACGGTCACCGTCAAATTTAACAGTTTGAAATTAATGGTTTGGTTAACTCTATGGTTAGTACACAGAACAGAAAAACTAGTAGAAGTGCGACGCGATAGCTGCAGTAGCGGAACCGATGTCGTAAAACTCACACACATAACCGTTAATAATACCGTGCTCTACTAGTAAATAATTGTTTTTTTGGCCTACCCTTTCCGGGATATAGGCGTGCGTTTATGTTATGTTATAATACATTAAAATATTAAATAATTTAAATAAAAAACATGGTTGTTATGCAGTAAAACTTACTTGTTTGAGCTGCCGTAGTGAAAAAAGTATTTATGGCATTTCATACTTTGAATTGAAAAGCTTGAATATTTACGAAAAAGTTTAGACGTATTCTTATCAAAAACGTTCATATTATCGAATTTATCCTTCGTAGCATAAATACGCCAACCAATGACACGCGTGTACCGACTACATGCCGCTTCCACTTATTTTTGTTTTCCATGATTTTGTAGCTCTGTTTTTGACAGAATTTGACGTTTGAGCGTGGCTGGTCATAGTTACAACCAAGGCTATGACGTTTTATACCTGACCGTACCGGTCAACCAGCTTTGTCACGGTCAAAGTAAGATCGTGCAACTAAGGCTAAATCTAGCAGTCATATATTATATTAACGGAATTCACGGGCGCTATAGTCTTGTTTTTCGCGCTATAGCTTCGTGCCGATAGGTATATGTAATTAAGTTAAGCTGTGTTGCGCGATTCACATGTAGCGGGGGCGCGGGTCGGGCACGGGTCTTGTTAGCTATCCATTGCCGTTTACAATGTAAAATAAGAAATTTGCTATAATAAAAAAACGGCGATGGATGCCCGTGCTTCAATTTCTATCAAGTAAAGTAATATAATCATTTTTACCTCTGCTGTGCCCCTTGCTCTTGTAATAGCTGTAGTAGCAATAACCTGGAAAGTATACACTCCGCTGTTGACTGGAGCCGATAACAATAGAGCACCATCATTATTTACGGAGACACGTGTTAAAAGATGTTCTGCAACAAAACCAAAATTTCAATTACATTTTTGCAAATGAACTATTTTTTTAATGGCATGGTGTTTAGAATGCAAAACTTTGATTGTATTTTGAATGCCGAACGTGACGCAAAGTATCATTGTTTTTTTTCAAATCTATTATATTATATTTTATGGTAATGATAATGGTAATTATAACAATGAAGATCACTATATTTACCTATGTTCTTGTGAAATGAAATATACCTTTATATACCTACATACGCGCCTGCAAAAAAACACGAAACATAATAAAGGGAAATTGCTTCGTAAAAACTTCAGGCGCGCTGTACGCATCGTAAGGGAACAAGAAGTTGCAAATTGTTTTCTGTAAAATATCTTTTACCAATATTTTGCATCAATAAATCTGGAGACTTAAACTTTCTTAGACATAAAATATTTAATTAAATTGTGCCATAAAATTTCAATCGGCATATTAATCAGCGTTGACCTTACAAATTTAATTAAAATCATGAATCTAATTAATTGTTAGTGTAGATCATATTTAAGCACTTCTAGTAATATACAATAATTGTTTTGACCTTAATTTTAAACTTTTATTAGCTTGACAAGTTTTGCTAGATTTATAAATTAAATTCTAGCTTCAGTAAGGAACGCGATATCGTAATTTTCAATAATAACACGATACTGACTTCGACTGGCCATTGACCTGCTTATAACTGTATTTGTGTAACTTCAGAAGTAATATAATTATTTACTTCTTAAAGATTTAAAAAGCTCGGAAGCTCGTTCTGAATAATAAAGTGAAATATTATTTTTACGCGTTCGAACAGAAGGTTTATTCAAATGTAAAACAGATTGAAACGTTGATCCTACTTATTCCTTGATCCTACAACTTTTAAAATATAAACAACATTATGAACACTCTTTTTGTTGTTTGTAATTTGGCAAGACAATTCTATCAATAAAAAAACCTACGGGAATTGTCGCCGCTCGGGTAACATCGGGTAGCTATCAAATCGGTGGTTCTAAATAGTATATTTTAGTTAATTTTTCAGTATTTATATATTTTATACACAAACACACTATACTCACCATTGTCTATAGTTAGGGAGTATGTAAGTTCTTCCTCGTTGTCTGCAGTAGCTTGCACCTGACCAACAACGCCTGTCTGTGTAACATCCACATTGAGCACATAGGAAGGCGAACTAAATGTTACCGATGGTACTTCAGGAGTACCTGTAAAAAATAATATATAAAAATTATTCCACGATACTTAGACTCCAACTAAATAAAGCTTGTCATATGGGTCTTAACCTTGAATAAATATATTTACATCATTTATTAGTGATACTAAGAACAATGCGGTACAATACATATTTGTATTGCGTGGAAATCGATCCCGTGACCTCTGACTTACCAGTCGAACGCTCTACCCCTACGCCACAATAGAGGAATTTTATTATTAGGTATTATTTACCGGGTACCCATAGATACAAACAATTCGTTTTTTTATCAGAATATTATGCTCTATTTTAAAGACTATTCAATTATAATAATTAATGTCCCTCAAAGCTACGGAATATGTAAACTGTAAGTGAAGAGGAATTATTGTTATGTCAGTTAGTAGTTACCAATCATTAAATTTCCTGAATGGCATCGTTATCCCTTCCATAGGGACAGATATCACATTACAGAGAGCGAGGGTAGAATAAACGTCATTAAAGAGAAGCTGTCTCTGTATCTAATCCTATTTCCACTACCTATAGACAGTTATTCCAGAGAAAAGTATCATAATACTTGTAGCCCTTGTAGGTATATGTTATTCCAGACTATTATCTATCTATAGTCCAAATTGTAGTCAAATCCGTACAACCACATAAGACGAAAATCTTTTGTCTTGATTTAAGGGTGAAGTTTAGCATTCATTTCTATGAGAATTAGTTACTTTTGGTATCGTTAAAATTGTTAAACCGTGGGTGAGTGGCGGGTTCCCCTCACTCCCCTATTAATATTTTATTATATTGAATTTCTGCCATGTTAAGTCTACGATGATGATGATACTATTTATGATATTATTTAGTATGATGATACTATTTAGTAAATATTCAATTCAAAAATGTCAAAAAAAATTCTATGGAAATCTTTTTCCGAATTCGAAAATCGATTTGAAAAAGTTTTCAAATTTTCATTAAGATAATGGGGTTGGCAACTGTCAAAATGGCGCTAGCGTAGCTTGTACCTTTGAACTATTTTTTTGTATCGAGAAAAAGTGTTTATAATTAATTTTGAAATGCTTAAGAAGTGTGAGGTGCCTTTTTGTAAAGAAATTGGTGCTCGTTTATTTCCCAAAGACGATGTTATACGAAAGTTATGGCTTATGGTAAAAATTTAAGCCTGACAATAATTCTAGCTTCTAGTTTCCGTCGTAATCATTTCTTGGAAAGTAACTACCAAAAAACAAGTCTTTACACAGGTAATTACACTAAATACTGTTTGTTGAGCTACAAAACGTAAATAATTGCCCTGTTTTACTGATTTTATTCATCAAACATTTGTTTTTAGGTACTGAATATCAGCACCATTATTTGAAAAAAATGCTGTCCCATCAGTGTTTCCATGAAACACAAAAGATATTAAACCGCAAGCTCAACAAAGTCAAAATCATTTGAGAGCTTGAAATATGATAAAGTCTCTGTTTGAGTCTTCAGGGCAACCTTTAACTTCTGTGTCAACTTTGCAAACATTCAGTGATTCAACCAAACTTAGTAAAGTCTTCACCTCAGAAATATTAAATATCGGTAGTGAGCTGTGCATAAAAGGAACACATAGCTTTTGGAACAAATTTAATTTTTATTACAGCAGTAAAAAGGCCACATTCAAGCTATGCGGGCGCCCTCTGCAAATAACTTTTGGGGGCCAACTCCATTAGGCTTAGTAATCACATAATAATATGTTACTGTATTAAAAAATCGAACCGATAATTCGTAGGATTGTCGGATAATTTCGAATGCTCTAGACGCGGTCGAGTAGCTCGAATAAAAAAAAAGCACATTGAGTTTCTTGCCGGAGTCTTCTCAGGCCGGGACCGCGTTTCGAGCCGATGCGCTGTGGTCTATTTGCTCACTAATTTATAAAATGTTGTTGATATTGACGTTTTGTAAGTGGCGTTTAATGGTCTATACAGAATAAATGATTTTTTTAGTTTTGAATTTTGAAGTGAGCAAAGATTTTGCTAGTGAGAAACTAGTCACAGGTTCAAGTCGTTTACTACGTCGTCAAAAGTTTACTAAATATGCGTTTAATTGAGTACATAATGCCTTGACAGGGCATGGACACGCCCACTGCCCGTGACAGGGTCGTGTAAGTGAATAGTTACAAATACCGAAACCAGGGCTTGAAACCGGTTTAGAAAATACCGGTTAATAAAGGTTAAACCTGTTTTTAGTAAAGGTTTCATTCAGAGCGAAACCAGAATGGGAACCATACTAAAACCTTAATAAACCGGTTTAATCCAGAGCGACACGTACCTACCTGCGCCGGTATCGCTTGAACTAAGCACGTCACAACTTGTTTGTAATTGTTCAGAGAGTGATGCATTTATTTGAACGATTGCTAACTTCAAGTGGGCTAAGTTATTGGTAATTTCGCAGCTTTGCTCCTACTTATTTTAGGTTTTTCAAGTAAAGAATGGGTCATAAGAGAAAGAACCAATTATATAGTTATTTATTTTGATTACGAGAACGAAAGAAATGTCTAATCGAAGGATGCGGCGTAAAATACGTTATAACTACTGGTGGTAGAAATTTGATGGAATAAATTTGTCATAAATTTTGACCGGGTGGGTAGCAACCTCGGTTGGATTGCGTTCAGGGGTCAGCAAGTACATAGCCGGGCAGAGGTGGTGGTAGTCGCAGCATTAGTGGGACCAGTGGGTCTTGGCGTTGTCTGGTAGGGATGGTGCGGGGTGACCCGCCGAGCAGGGAGACCCGTAGAAACTGGTGTCGCGGGCCGCTCGCGGCATAGTAGGTACAGGGGCTAACCACCCTGGGAGACTGCCTCACCAGGCCGCGCATAATCCTAATATGGTTCGTCGTGCAGGTTGGTGACCGGATGTGGGAACCCGCCGACCATATATTCAGGGGGGGAGGCACCTTCCGTTCGGCGCGTCGGCTCTCGCCATGCCTCACAACCACAGATAAAACCAATCTCCTGCGCTTTGTCACGCGGTGCTGCCACGACAATCACCTTTTTTTCACGCCTTCTCTTACCCCCTACCATGGCAGTACATATCAGAGATTATGGCAACACAGCGGCTCTTTATTCTCCCACTAGCTCGCTTTTTAAGGTGGAGTCTACTAACATCTGTGGGCTCCATGCAAACTTCAACGCCGTCCACCAACAACTAGAGACGGCGAAACCAGCCACACTCTTTCTGACGGAGACACAAATATGCCGCATGACGACACGACCTGCCTGCTCTACCCCGGCCATGTTCCAAAGGAAAATTTTCGTGCCAAAGCCGGGGAGTGCGTGTTTGTTAGGGCGGATGTTTGTTGTCGTCGTTTGCGCTGCCTTGAGGACCCATTCTTTTCTGTCCCGTGGGTACACGTAGACCATAGATGTACGAGACAAATCTATGTGTGCCGTTACCGTTGCCATACCGGAGATGCCGAGACCCCACGATTCTTTGAATGTCTGAGTCAGGCGGCAGATGAGGCGAAGAAGCGGTTTCCGAACGCTGAGTTGGTATTTTTGGGGGTTCCAAGGGGCTTTTAATAGCACCCCCACGACCAGTGCAGGGGAATCGGCGTCTCTGGCACTACTCGTCAGCGGACTGGGATGGACTACGTGACTATTTTGCGTCTATCCCTTGGGTTGAGCGCTGCTTTGTAGGTAAAGACCCATTGGATAGTGCAACTGCTGTCGTCTGTGAGATCAATTTGGGTAGGGAGTACTATATCCCATACACATGATGTCACCGGTGCCCGCGAAGTGCGCCCTTGATTCGGGCGTGAGCAGAGGCTGTTTATCATAAACAGTCTGCGTTTCGCGCTTGGGTAAGGTAAGGCGCAACGATTTCAACATAGGGTACTTAAAGCAGCGTACAACAAAGCAAAGGGTCTGCAAAATACCCAGCGCATAGCACAGGTCGGTCAAGAACTAGTGGCGCATCCCACGTGCAGCCGTGGCTACTGGCCAGAGCCGTGCAAGCTAAATTCTGCCAGCCCCGAAGCCCAGCTGCAGCTGCCCCCCCCCCCCACGCAACCCTGATGGATCCCTGGCCCATGAGCCGCAAGAGAAAACAAATTTTCTGGTTAATCTATTTACGGCCAACTCACGAATCGACGACTGTGGTATGCAGCCACCGACCACCCAACAGTGACCACGCAATGCCTGTATCAGGCAACGCGACGTCCGTGCAGTACTGCAGTCACTCGATGTCCGGAAAACCAGTGGTCCACCAATCAGTTCTTCAAAAATGTGCAGCGGAGTTCTCTACAATGCTTACGCGGCTATACCGACTCTCCCACATTTCGGGTACAGTAGTGCCGACGGCGTGGAAAGAGGCGAATGTACAGCCGCTCAGACCCAGTCAACTATCGACCCATAGCCGTCACCTAAGTGCTGTGTAAAGTTTTTGAGCACCTCATCAACACACAGCTCATGCGTCACCTAGAGAATCACTCCCTAATTAATGACCGGCAATAAGGTTTCAGGCCGAAACGGTCAACGGGTGATCTTCTGCGGTATATAACCTATCTTTGGGGTGAGGCTATGGACAAGCATGGTGAGTCACTGGCTATTAGCCTGGACATCGCTAAAGCTTTCCATAGAGTCTGGCACAAATCGCTTCTTAGCCAACTACCAACCTTCGGTCTGCCTCCAAGACTGTGCAATTGGGTTGCTAGCTTCTTGCAGGGGCGCCGCATTCGCGTTCTTTGTGATGGATGAGCTTCGGAGTTCCTGCAGGTAAATGCTGGCTCTCTACTTTCCTTCCTCATCGCACTCTTCAGAGCACGCCACTGCCATTTCAGGATAACCTCAATATACTCGGTATGGATGTTCGCTGCAAACTGAAGAACAAGAACTATATCGAGAGCATCATCAAAACAGCTTCTCGTAAACTCGGAGTCCTGAACAGAGAGAGACGTTTTTTCACGCCGAAGCAGCGGTGTCTTCTTTACAAGACACAAATTTGCTCCTGCGTGGAATACTGCTCGTATCTCTGGGATGGCTCCGCAAAGTACTTATTAGATGCTCTCGACAAGTTGCAGCGACGTGCGATCTGCATTATTGGGAGTCTTATTTTTATTTCATAATTAAGACACAGAAGTTGTGATTTAGTTTTGTTCATTATAAAATATGCAATATGATAATTAAATAACTATGTGGGCTAATGATAATAATAATAATAATTGATTGAGTTTAAAAAAACATGTTAGTCAAAAATGAGTAGGTAATTGTCAAAAAATAAACCAACAGCAGGCAACAGCTAGTATTATATATAATTAAAATTATAGGCAGTTAATACATGCCATTATCAATAGAATTTTTATCAATATCATTTTTATCAATAGAATATTTGATTAGAAAAACTGTTCTTATAATATTTTGATAATTAAAATAAATAAATTTTATTAAAAAAATTAAAATAAATAAATTTTAATAAAAAAATGTATTAAATTGAAAATGGACTGCGCATACAATCCACGCGACCGACGACGCTCGCACTACACTTTAGTGACCTTCACCACTCCTTTAAAAGTATCTGGAAGCACATTAGTCCTACGCTTGAAAATTGAAATTTTGTACTAGTGGATAACACATGTAGTCCGCGCGAATTGAATGTGAATGGTGGCGTCGATGTTGTCGGTAAGAGCGAAATCAAAACCGGTAAATTAAGTTCAAACCAAAATGGTTTTTAAAGGTTAAGGTAGAGTCAAACCTAAATGAAACGCTCCTATGTACTTCCACTGAAACCGGTTTGATACATTAACCGGTAAACAAGCCCTGACCGAAACTAGAGAGTGAGTTGGGTCTGTTAGATGTAGGAACAATTTAATATCACAGATGTCTGTAAGTGACACTAGGTTTGTTGAATTGTATATTATACCAGTTTCAGATCCTCACAAATATGTAAAGGTCCAAAACAAAGGAGAAATAACATTATGTTCATGTGTAGCTAGGTAGCTCTATATAAAATGATATTCACAGCATGATAAAAAAATAAAAGGGGGTAGGTATATCACCTCCTATCATATCCGTCCTTATAAACTATATTGCTAATACCTTCTAGTACCAACAAATACAAGTGTAAAAGTGCAGTATAAAAAATGTGGTCACAGGTCTCAAGACCCGATAATCTACATATATAGTCTTGAGACTTGTAAATAATAAATAAATAGTAATACAATCATAAATATAAGGTGGCTTTCACGGCTAAACTACTGGATCGATTTTGACGCAATTTAGTACAGAAATAGATTAGACATAAGCTATATTGGTTACGACAACCAACAACTACGCAGGCACAGCCGTGGGCACCAGCTGCTAACAATAAATGGCATGAAATTACAAAATGATATCCTTAGAATTCAAACACTTGGTCATCCTCCATCCATGCTAAATAACTTAAACAATATCCACCTGTACACTTCATACTCTCAGCACATATTTTTTGAATCCCCCAATGATTTCTTTTCTAAGATCCAAATTAAATTAACTTAGAAGATAAATGTTATTGTAAAAATGGTTTGGATATTTACCTGATTCTAGTACATTGAGTAAAAGGACTGCTCTAGCATCTGCTGCATGTAGTTCCAAAACCACATGGGTTACGTCATCAGGTAGAATAAGTGTACGAGATGATGTCACTGTTACTACTCCTTCGTCAGTAGCACTCGCCACGAACAAGTTTGAATACGCTGAAAAGATAATATTGAAAATACAAAATGGAATTTCAGCGGGTCGACTTAAATAATCTGTTTAGTTAGCTCGTTAGTAACACTTGAAGCTAATAAACGAGTTAAAAAAGTTTGTTACACAAAGGTTTGTTTAGTTTGGAGATAGAAATACGGGATTGAATATAGTATTATCAAATTTAGGGTACCTATAGGGTAGTTAGTTTAGGGTAATTGCCTCATATATGTAGTGAATTATACAATTTTTTTTATAATATCACGCCTATATTCCCGAAGGGGTAGGCAGAGGTGCTAGCACCCACATTTCGCCAGTTTATATTTGGGTCCCAATGTAATAGGTGGCGAGCTTATTGCCATTAACCGAGCACTTATAAACCTGCGATAAACACATATAACTTCGAAAAGCATCGCAGTCATTTGGTGTGTGCCATGGTAAACCTGGGATCGAACCCGAGACCTCGTCACTAGGACTAGCACTACCGCGGATTATTATGATGGGTCTAAATAAAACTAAAGCTAGTGAGTCAAAATACTAAGTAACTACATTATCAGTAGATAACTATGTATAACTATGTATCTATGAATGTACCTATAACATTTAATACTAGTGGACCGTGATGAAAGTTTAATCGTAAGTATTTAAGCTTATCGCAAATGCATAATGTTCTGTTTAATTCCGTCTGTCAGGAGTTAATATTTAATACCACTGATAAGGTAATAAACTAATTGCAATATACGAACTCAAAGATCTGATAATCACGTAAAATTCACAACATATCACATCAATACACAATATTGACATTAAATCAGTCACTGTTTCTATGTCTGTTCATTTCGTGGACGGTTTTATACTAGTTATTCGATTTGTACTCTCTATAATTCTTATAATAGACTGACTGTTTAATTGAGGCATCACAAGCGAGGCGCACGGTAAGTGGGGTAGTATAAGGACGGGGACTGCATGAGGTGTGCGCAGCGGGCGATGGACGAGAACGGAGGCAAGCTACGAGTGCTCATCTGCCGCTCATGAGGTACGCGGTCTCGTCCTACCTGACCGCCTGTGCATCACACATGCGATGCTTCTTTTTCCATGCGCACAATCTCCACGGATACCGTCCCCACCAAAGTCAGCGGAAGTAAATATTATCTCGAACCAACTAAAACGCACGCTATTAATTACGTCTATTGGGTCTTTGATTGCCGGAGGTGAGATTATACAAGACATATCTCTCGTACCCCGGCAACTCGGGGACATTTCTTTAAGATGGCACCCTTTTCCCCTAATGTGAGAACCATGGTGTCATCTATCCACTAGATATGGGGAGGCGCATTTTGCGTCGCCGTCGCGTCGTGGCCAGCTTCTGCTAGGGTGGCAGATGGTTCCACCCGTCACCCCTGAACGCAGGCGATGCCTGAAGTAAATGTTCAGCTTAAAGGGGTGTATAAACATATAATTATATTAGCGACTGATAGCCATAAATGTCAGGCAGGTATGTTAGGTACAAGTAATTCCAAATCATCTTATTTGGGGCAAGTATTTAGATGAACAAAATAACTGTCACTTTAAATGTATACAAGTACGAGTTTAATGCTCTGTAAAGTTCTTAATTGTGGAGGAATTTTGCGAGACAATGTAATCTAGGATTTAAAAAAGTTAAAAATTAGATGAGTAGTAGTAAAATACAAAATTTGTTACGGGTTTTTCACATTTTAATATGAAATTATAAAGTTATATATTAGTTAGTGATTGGTTATTTACAGCAAATGCACAGCATATTTAATTGTAAAGTTGTGTAGGTATTAGTGCTTGTAAACAAAGAAAATAAAGACGTATTATAAAGTAGTATATGACAGTAAACCATTTCTTGCAAACGAATTTCTATTGAATCGCACATACTCGTACAATCGCCTAATCTATGTCAGTATGCTGTTGATTTTCCTTATAAACAAACAACAAACAAATAACAAAAAGCTTTTTATTACTCACTATATACCTACCGACTTTGTGCAATTAACATAAGAGTTAGAAGCATAGTATATTGAAGTACCTACCTACATATATAGCATAATAAATACCAGCTTATTGTCCATCGACATAAACTGTTTCACTGTTTTCACTTAAAATGCTTTGTCAAAGCCTCGTTGGGCTGGAATGCATAACCTAATCTACGTGAACCTGTGTTTACGTGAAGTCCACCTATCGTAATGCTCTGAACTCTCGATACCTTTATGTTACGTAATCCATAGTTTCCGTGCTAGGGAAACAGGCCTATCTTTTAGGTATGTTTGTTATAAAAATAACAGGGCGATAAAAACGTGTTTCCCTTCGATCCTACTGTATATGAACTAGAAACAGTAAAGCTACTTCGTTATAAAAGGACATATTAAAGTTCACTTTTAACACAATAGGGATATTTATGAATGAATTGAATGAGTAGTCATTTGACTAAAGAAAATATTTGTTCGTAAAATTTAACAGAGACAAATATACTATTCGGGTACATGAAAGTTATATCTTGTCTTTTCATAACATTAGTTTGAGAGCTCCGAAAACAGAAACCGCGCTTCTGCTTAGCAGTTGTTACAGAATTCTCAATGTTTTACACAGTCCCCTTTCTGACTGCTTGGAAAATTAACTCTCACAAAATATCTGAAAGTACCGATTTATCGCAGGCTTATAAGTGCCCGGTTAATGGCAATAGGCTTGCCACCTACTACATTGGGACCTACATGTAAACTGGCGAAATGTGGGTGCTAGCACCTCTGCCTACCCCGTCGGGGATATAAGCGTGAGTTTATGTTAATTTTATTATTTATTGTCTAAACATATCTTCAAGTTACTTACGACCATGTACTTCCACATTGACTCCATTGTATTCGGAAATTAAAATAGTTTCATGTTGTATGGAATCCAATCGAATTATTCCATTGTAAACTAGTTTATCGAACGACACACCATCTTCAGTCTGCGAATCTATATACAAACAAACAAAAAACAATAAATATTAGAAAAATATATTAAAGATTTTTTTGATAGTCTTACATGCTAAAGTAAACTAAGATACAACGACGAAAACCACAGTCATTTCATTAATTCTGTAAAGAAACGCTGAAAAATAAATTATTTAATGTTTTAACTCCACAAGGACCTGACTCGCAATGTAAATAACTGGCAGTACCTAATCTAGAACTGACGCATAAAATAAGAAGTTATCTAATCAGAGGTGAATAAAAGTAGATTATTAAATAAATTTTTATTTATTCCATTTATTTAAGACTTACACAAATAAAAGAAGATACGACACAAAATCACACCGTTGTATAGGATAAGTATTAATAAATATAAAAGTAACTCTTCAACGCAAAAACAGCAGTGGGCATCGGCTAATATTAAATATCCTTTAAGTTTGATACCCTATTATTTTGCCTAAAATACGTATATCAATAGCGAGTAGCAAGTACGAGGATAATATTGATCTACCCAAAAAACTTGAAAGTTAGAACTTCTAAGTGTTTTTTCATGGAAAACGTTTTAATGTAGATACTTTTATCATGAATAAAAAGCTGCGGGTAAAAGTGCCTCGCAACTAATCATACACCTATGTATATGAACTTAGAAATGGTTTGAATTTCGAAGGTATATTTTTCTTTCGTTGTTTTTGTGGAACGTTGACATTTTGAAATAAGCTATGTATTAAATTCTATATTATTATTATGGTAAACGATCTACAGCCGTTTCGCAACTGCTAAAGACGAAATATATTGATTTTGGATCCCTTATATGTAACTTGCGGGCACGTAGGAGAGTAAAAATTTAGGTATATAGATAATTTCATACGAATGAAAAATGCATAAGCTTATTTTTAATAAAATAACAGTCACAGCTTCCTAACTATTTGAAATGTTCACAGCTAATGGATAAAAAGAGATACAAAAGAATAGTAAGGCCGTTTTTACTTAACATATGTTGATAAATTAATAGGTATCAATATGTTAATCTCACTGATCTATACTTAGTGTTAGCTTGTATCGAGTTAGTAAGCCTCAATGTAAGGATTGCTACACGAGGCCACATGAATACATACTCTTTAATAATATTATTTATTACAGCTGTTGTCTTTGGTGTATTTTAAAGACTTAAAACAAAACACGAGTTTTGTTCAAGTCAAATTGAGCGCCACCATTGTAACATTCTATGTGTTTATAATGGTGAACCTTTATCTTGAGACTTTGCCCTCAGCTTACCCTCAGAATGAATAAAGTCGAATTGACGTGCCTTAATAAAAAAATAACTTTGAATCGAATAGCTTCTTCATATTTTCTTTAGTAGATGAATTAGCAAAAGAAAAGCAATAAATACATTCGTTGTGTTATAATGCAAAGGATTCTTATTAATTAAATACTGTCCCGAGTTGTGTCTATATTACATATATAGACTATACTATAATATAACCTACAGGCAAGTCAAATAATTCATGTCAGTAATACTCTCAAGGAAGCATATTATTAATTAAATTTACCCGCAGGCGGATTCTACCTGGCACACGTTACTAACGTGCCACTAGTATCATCAAAAAGCATAACATCATTTACCTGTAGGCGGAGGCAGGGTGATGACTATAGCTGTGTTCGCCCCCACAGTTCTTGGCTTAGTGGCTTGTAGATTTAGGAGAATGCGTTGTTGGATGAACATTGTAGGCGGAATACTGTCGATTATGGCCAATCTCACTACGGGTCCCTCAGGCTTTATTTCGAAGAGAGTTTTATAATCTGTAGAGGTTTGTAATTTAAGTAGCTATTTAAAAAACATGCTTGAAGACTATTGACATTTCTTTTCATACGAGGTTAGATAAACTGACTAAGAAATGCAAGTATTGAAGTTGTTTAACAATCTAGTGAAATTTTGTAACTGAGAGCATTAAAGATTTTTTTCAGCTCAGGATAATAACACGGTGAATGTTATTTTTAAAATCATCAACTTGCAAGCAACATTTCATTAACACCTTTTGTTCGCTTTTTACAATCTTATCACTAAATATGCCGGATAAAATAGCTTACACTATTCAAAAATAAGGGAGCTCAGTGAGTATATTATTGAGCATTTATGTTATGCTCGTCTTTGGATATTATGCTAATACACCACAAATGTAATAAAACGAATTGTATCATAAAGCAAATTACCTCCATTCAAAGAGAATCGAACCGTTTCATCATAGCCTTGTTCTATTAGAATCGGTTCAAGAGTTAGCCCAGTTTCAGTCAAGTACGATCCTGTATAAATAGGTTGGTTGAACACAGGAGTCACATCGTCGTCCTTTATTATTTCAAGGGTGACGGCAGTTCTCGCACTACTAAATCCAGAAGAAGCCATCACTTGAAAAGATATAATATTGTTTGCGGCTATTACGCTATTGGGTAGATCTCTCATTGATAATGTGATAGCGTTTCCTTCAACAATCGGCTCGAAGTAAGTGGCATATTCTGAAAAAAAAAATGAAACGAAAGCTCGTCACATACTTTTCTCGAGTGCTCAAGTCACAGACCACATTTTACAGTAGATATGAATGATACATCATGACATATTGAACGAAATTCATACCTCCAATCGCTACGACATTCACTACTTCTTCGTAGCCTTGCGTTAATATCAATTTCGGAGCCCGTAGAACGTTCTCCTCGATTGTTCCAGTATAGTGCGCCTTTTCAAATTCAACAGACTCCAAATCTGGAAAATGAAATTCGTCACAGCTGTCATTGACTTGTTCTGATACATCACGTTACTCTTTTATAAGTTGAATCGAATTGCGAGTGGTGCTGCAAAAATACCAGCAGGTATTTTCATTCCTACCTGGTACACGTTCGTTGTTACTAATATGTTGGAATTTCATATCATTTCATGACACTTGTAGCATCAAACAAGCATATTAAGTAATATTATTTACCTGTAGGCGGAGGCAGGGTGATGACTATAGCTGTGTTCGCCCCCACAGTTCTTGGCTTAGTGGCTTGTAGATTTAGGAGAATGCGTTGTTGGATGAACATTGTAGGCGGAATACTGTCGATTATGGCCAATCTCACTACGGGTCCCTCAGGCTTTATTTCGAAGAGAGTTTTATATTCTGTAGAAGTAGGTAATTGAACTAGCTATTAAAACAACGTGCTAGGAGACTATTGACATTTCTTTTCATTCGAGGTTAGATAATTGATTAGAAAATGCAAGTATTGAAGTTGTTTAACAATCTAGTAAAATTTTGTAACTGAGAGTATTAAAGATTTTTTTCAGCTCAGATTAATAACACGATGAATGTTATTTTTAAAATCGCATTCACAAACAACATTTATGAAATGCACATACGTCACAAATACAATACAACTAACTGTATCATAAAGCAAATTACCTCCATTCAAAGAGAATCGAACCGTTTCATCATAGCCTTGTTCTATTAGAATCGGTTCAAGAGTTAGCCCAGTTTCAGTCAAGTACGATCCTGTATAAATAGGTTGGTTGAACACAGGAGTCACATCGTCGTCCTTTATTATTTCAAGGGTGACGGCAGTTCTCGCACTACTAAATCCAGAAGAAGCCATTACTTGAAGAGATATAATATTGTTTGCTGCTATTACGCTATTGGGTAGATCTCTCATTGATAATGTGATAGCGTTTCCTTCAACAATCGGCTCGAAGTAAGTGGCATATTCTGAAAAAAAAAATGAAACGAAAGCTCGTCACATACTTTTCTCGAGTGCTCAAGTCACAGACCACATTTTACAGTAGATATGAATAATACATCATGTCATGTTGAACGAAATTCATACCTCCAATCGCTACGACATTCACTACTTCTTCGTAGCCTTGCGTTAATATTAATTTCGGAGCCCGTAGTACGTTCTCCTCGATTGTTCCAGTATAGTGCGCCTTTTCAAATTCAACAGACTCCAAATCTGGAAAATGAAATTCGTCACAGCTGTCATTAACTTGTTCTGATACATCACGTTACTCTTTCATAAGAAAAATCGAATTGCGAGTGGTGCTGCAAAAATACCAGCAGGTATTTTCATTCCTACCTGGTACACGTTCGTTGTTACTAATATGTTGGAATTTCATATAGTTTAATGGCACTTGTATCATCAAAAAAGCACATTAAGTAATATTATTTACCTGTAGGCGGAGGCAGGGTGATGACTATAGCTGTGTTCGCTCCCACAGTTCTTGGCTTAGTGGCTTGTAGATTTAGGAGAATGCGTTGTTGGATGAACATTGTAGGCGGAATACTGTCGATTATGGCCAATCTCACTACGGGTCCCTCGGGCTTTATTTCGAAGAGAGTTTTATATTCTGTAGAAGTAGGTAATTGAACTAGCTATTAAAACAACGTGCTAGAAGACTTTTGACATTTATTTTCATTCGAGATTAGATAAATTGACTAGAAAATGCAAGTATTGAAGTTGTTTAACAATCTAGTAAAATTTTGTAACTGAGAGTATTAAAGATTTTTTTCAGCTCAGATTAATAACACGATGAATGTTATTTTTAAAATCGCATTCACAAACAACATTTATGAAATGCACATACATCACAAATACAATACAACTAATTGTATCATAAAGCAAATTACCTCCATTCAAAGAGAATCGAACCGTTTCATCATAGCCTTGTTCTATTAGAATCGGTTCAAGAGTTAGCCCAGTTTCAGTCAAGTACGATCCTGTATAAATAGGTTGGTTGAACACAGGAGTCACATCGTCGTCCTTTATTATTTCAAGGGTGACGGCAGTTCTCGCACTACTAAATCCAGAAGAAGCCATTACTTGAAGAGATATAATATTGTTTGCTGCTATTACGCTATTGGGTAGATCTCTCATTGATAATGTGATAGCGTTTCCTTCAATTATCGGCTCGAAGTAAGTGGCATATTCTGAAAGAAGAAAATAAAAGAAAGCCTGTTACATACCTTTCTCGAGTGCTCAAGTCACAAACTACATTTTAAAGTAGATATGAATAATACATCAAGACATATTGAACGAAATTCATACCTCCAATCGCTACGACATTCACTACTTCTTCGTAGCCTTGCGTTAATATCAATTTCGGAGCCCGTAGAACGTTCTCCTCGATTGTTCCAGTATAGTGCGCCTTTTCAAATTCAACAGACTCCAAATCTGGAAAAAGAAATTCGTCACAGCTGTCATTGACTTGTTCTGATACATCAAGTTACTCTTTTATAAGTTGAATCGAATTGCGAGTGGTGCTGCAAAAATACCAGCAGGTATTTTCATTCCTACCTGGTACACGTTCGTTGTTACTAATATGTTGGAATTTCATATCATTTCATGACACTTGTAGCATCAAACAAGCATATTAAGTAATATTATTTACCTGTAGGCGGAGGCAGGGTGATGACTATAGCTGTGTTCGCCCCCACAGTTCTTGGCTTAGTGGCTTGTAGATTTAGGAGAATGCGTTGTTGGATGAACATTGTAGGCGGAATACTGTCGATTATGGCCAATCTCACTACGGGTCCCTCAGGCTTTATTTCGAAGAGAGTTTTATATTCTGTAGAAGTAGGTAATTGAACTAGCTATTAAAACAACGTGCTAGGAGACTATTGACATTTCTTTTCATTCGAGGTTAGATAATTGATTAGAAAATGCAAGTATTGAAGTTGTTTAACAATCTAGTAAAATTTTGTAACTGAGAGTATTAAAGATTTTTTTCAGCTCAGATTAATAACACGATGAATGTTATTTTTAAAATCGCATTCACAAACAACATTTATGAAATGCACATACGTCACAAATACAATACAACTAACTGTATCATAAAGCAAATTACCTCCATTCAAAGAGAATCGAACCGTTTCATCATAGCCTTGTTCTATTAGAATCGGTTCAAGAGTTAGCCCAGTTTCAGTCAAGTACGATCCTGTATAAATAGGTTGGTTGAACACAGGAGTCACATCGTCGTCCTTTATTATTTCAAGGGTGACGGCAGTTCTCGCACTACTAAATCCAGAAGAAGCCATTACTTGAAGAGATATAATATTGTTTGCTGCTATTACGCTATTGGGTAGATCTCTCATTGATAATGTGATAGCGTTTCCTTCAATTATCGGCTCGAAGTAAGTGGCATATTCTGAAAGAAGAAAATAAAAGAAAGCCTGTTACATACCTTTCTCGAGTGCTCAAGTCACAAACTACATTTTAAAGTAGATATGAATAATACATCAAGACATATTGAACGAAATTCATACCTCCAATCGCTACGACATTCACTACTTCTTCGTAGCCTTGCGTTAATATCAATTTCGGAGCCCGTAGAACGTTCTCCTCGATTGTTCCAGTATAGTGCGCCTTTTCAAATTCAACAGACTCCAAATCTGGAAAAAGAAATTCGTCACAGCTGTCATTGACTTGTTCTGATACATCAAGTTACTCTTTTATAAGTTGAATCGAATTGCGAGTGGTGCTGCAAAAATACCAGCAGGTATTTTCATTCCTACCTGGTACACGTTCGTTGTTACTAATATGTTGGAATTTCATATCATTTCATGACACTTGTAGCATCAAACAAGCATATTAAGTAATATTATTTACCTGTAGGCGGAGGCAGGGTGATGACTATAGCTGTGTTCGCCCCCACAGTTCTTGGCTTAGTGGCTTGTAGATTTAGGAGAATGCGTTGTTGGATGAACATTGTAGGCGGAATACTGTCGATTATGGCCAATCTCACTACGGGTCCCTCAGGCTTTATTTCGAAGAGAGTTTTATATTCTGTAGAAGTAGGTTATTGAATTAGCTATTAAAACAACGTGCTAGGAGACTATTGACATTTCTTTTCATTCGAGGTTAGATAATTGATTAGAAAATGCAAGTATTGAAGTTGTTTAACAATCTAGTAAAATTTTGTAACTGAGAGTATTAAAGATTTTTTTCAGCTCAGATTAATAACACGATGAATGTTATTTTTAAAATCGCATTCACAAACAACATTTATGAAATGCACATACATCACAAATACAATACAACTAATTGTATCATAAAGCAAATTACCTCCATTCAAAGAGAATCGAACCGTTTCATCATAGCCTTGTTCTATTAGAATCGGTTCAAGAGTTAGCCCAGTTTCAGTCAAGTACGATCCTGTATAAATAGGTTGGTTGAACACAGGAGTCACATCGTCGTCCTTTATTATTTCAAGGGTGACGGCAGTTCTCGCACTACTAAATCCAGAAGAAGCCATTACTTGAAGAGATATAATATTGTTTGCTGCTATTACGCTATTGGGTAGATCTCTCATTGATAATGTGATAGCGTTTCCTTCAATTATCGGCTCGAAGTAAGTGGCATATTCTGAAAGAAGAAAATAAAAGAAAGCCTGTTACATACCTTTCTCGAGTGCTCAAGTCACAAACTACATTTTAAAGTAGATATGAATAATACATCAAGACATATTGAACGAAATTCATACCTCCAATCGCTACGACATTCACTACTTCTTCGTAGCCTTGCGTTAATATCAATTTCGGAGCCCGTAGAACGTTCTCCTCGATTGTTCCAGTATAGTGCGCCTTTTCAAATTCAACAGACTCCAAATCTGGAAAAAGAAATTCGTCACAGCTGTCATTGACTTGTTCTGATACATCAAGTTACTCTTTTATAAGTTGAATCGAATTGCGAGTGGTGCTGCAAAAATACCAGCAGGTATTTTCATTCCTACCTGGTACACGTTCGTTGTTACTAATATGTTGGAATTTCATATCATTTCATGACACTTGTAGCATCAAACAAGCATATTAAGTAATATTATTTACCTGTAGGCGGAGGCAGGGTGATGACTATAGCTGTGTTCGCCCCCACAGTTCTTGGCTTAGTGGCTTGTAGATTTAGGAGAATGCGTTGTTGGATGAACATTGTAGGCGGAATACTGTCGATTATGGCCAATCTCACTACGGGTCCCTCAGGCTTTATTTCGAAGAGAGTTTTATATTCTGTAGAAGTAGGTAATTGAACTAGCTATTAAAACAACGTGCTAGGAGACTATTGACATTTCTTTTCATTCGAGGTTAGATAATTGATTAGAAAATGCAAGTATTGAAGTTGTTTAACAATCTAGTAAAATTTTGTAACTGAGAGTATTAAAGATTTTTTTCAGCTCAGATTAATAACACGATGAATGTTATTTTTAAAATCGCATTCACAAACAACATTTATGAAATGCACATACGTCACAAATACAATACAACTAACTGTATCATAAAGCAAATTACCTCCATTCAAAGAGAATCGAACCGTTTCATCATAGCCTTGTTCTATTAGAATCGGTTCAAGAGTTAGCCCAGTTTCAGTCAAGTACGATCCTGTATAAATAGGTTGGTTGAACACAGGAGTCACATCGTCGTCCTTTATTATTTCAAGGGTGACGGCAGTTCTCGCACTACTAAATCCAGAAGAAGCCATTACTTGAAGAGATATAATATTGTTTGCTGCTATTACGCTATTGGGTAGATCTCTCATTGATAATGTGATAGCGTTTCCTTCAATTATCGGCTCGAAGTAAGTGGCATATTCTGAAAGAAGAAAATAAAAGAAAGCCTGTTACATACCTTTCTCGAGTGCTCAAGTCACAAACTACATTTTAAAGTAGATATGAATAATACATCAAGACATATTGAACGAAATTCATACCTCCAATCGCTACGACATTCACTACTTCTTCGTAGCCTTGCGTTAATATCAATTTCGGAGCCCGTAGTACGTTCTCCTCGATTGTTCCAGTATAGTGCGCCTTTTCAAATTCAACAGACTCCAAATCTGGAAAATGAAATTCGTCACAGCTGTCATTAACTTGTTCTGATACATCACGTTACTCTTTCATAAGAAAAATCGAATTGCGAGTGGTGCTGCAAAAATACCAGCAGGTATTTTCATTCCTACCTGGTACACGTTCGTTGTTACTAATATGTTGGAATTTCATATAGTTTAATGGCACTCGTATCATCAAAAAAGCACATTAAGTAATATTATTTACCTGTAGGCGGAGGCAGGGTGATGACTATAGCTGTGTTCGCTCCCACAGTTCTTGGCTTAGTGGCTTGTAGATTTAGGAGAATGCGTTGTTGGATGAACATTGTAGGCGGAATACTGTCGATTATGGCCAATCTCACTACGGGTCCCTCGGGCTTTATTTCGAAGAGAGTTTTATATTCTGTAGAAGTAGGTAATTGAACTAGCTATTAAAACAACGTGCTAGAAGACTTTTGACATTTATTTTCATTCGAGATTAGATAAATTGACTAGAAAATGCAAGTATTGAAGTTGTTTAACAATCTAGTAAAATTTTGTAACTGAGAGTATTAAAGATTTTTTTCAGCTCAGATTAATAACACGATGAATGTTATTTTTAAAATCGCATTCACAAACAACATTTATGAAATGCACATACGTCACAAATACAATACAACTAACTGTATCATAAAGCAAATTACCTCCATTCAAAGAGAATCGAACCGTTTCATCATAGCCTTGTTCTATTAGAATCGGTTCAAGAGTTAGCCCAGTTTCAGTCAAGTACGATCCTGTATAAATAGGTTGGTTGAACACAGGAGTCACATCGTCGTCCTTTATTATTTCAAGGGTGACGGCAGTTCTCGCACTACTAAATCCAGAAGAAGCCATTACTTGAAGAGATATAATATTGTTTGCTGCTATTACGCTATTGGGTAGATCTCTCATTGATAATGTGATAGCGTTTCCTTCAATTATCGGCTCGAAGTAAGTGGCATATTCTGAAAGAAGAAAATAAAAGAAAGCCTGTTACATACCTTTCTCGAGTGCTCAAGTCACAAACTACATTTTAAAGTAGATATGAATAATACATCAAGACATATTGAACGAAATTCATACCTCCAATCGCTACGACATTCACTACTTCTTCGTAGCCTTGCGTTAATATCAATTTCGGAGCCCGTAGTACGTTCTCCTCGATTGTTCCAGTATAGTGCGCCTTTTCAAATTCAACAGACTCCAAATCTGGAAAATGAAATTCGTCACAGCTGTCATTAACTTGTTCTGATACATCACGTTACTCTTTCATAAGAAAAATCGAATTGCGAGTGGTGCTGCAAAAATACCAGCAGGTATTTTCATTCCTACCTGGTACACGTTCGTTGTTACTAATATGTTGGAATTTCATATAGTTTAATGGCACTCGTATCATCAAAAAAGCACATTAAGTAATATTATTTACCTGTAGGCGGAGGCAGGGTGATGACTATAGCTGTGTTCGCTCCCACAGTTCTTGGCTTAGTGGCTTGTAGATTTAGGAGAATGCGTTGTTGGATGAACATTGTAGGCGGAATACTGTCGATTATGGCCAATCTCACTACGGGTCCCTCGGGCTTTATTTCGAAGAGAGTTTTATATTCTGTAGAAGTAGGTAATTGAACTAGCTATTAAAACAACGTGCTAGAAGACTTTTGACATTTATTTTCATTCGAGATTAGATAAATTGACTAGAAAATGCAAGTATTGAAGTTGTTTAACAATCTAGTAAAATTTTGTAACTGAGAGTATTAAAGATTTTTTTCAGCTCAGATTAATAACACGATGAATGTTATTTTTAAAATCGCATTCACAAACAACATTTATGAAATGCACATACATCACAAATACAATACAACTAATTGTATCATAAAGCAAATTACCTCCATTCAAAGAGAATCGAACCGTTTCATCATAGCCTTGTTCTATTAGAATCGGTTCAAGAGTTAGCCCAGTTTCAGTCAAGTACGATCCTGTATAAATAGGTTGGTTGAACACAGGAGTCACATCGTCGTCCTTTATTATTTCAAGGGTGACGGCAGTTCTCGCACTACTAAATCCAGAAGAAGCCATTACTTGAAGAGATATAATATTGTTTGCTGCTATTACGCTATTGGGTAGATCTCTCATTGATAATGTGATAGCGTTTCCTTCAATTATCGGCTCGAAGTAAGTGGCATATTCTGAAAGAAGAAAATAAAAGAAAGCCTGTTACATACCTTTCTCGAGTGCTCAAGTCACAAACTACATTTTAAAGTAGATATGAATAATACATCAAGACATATTGAACGAAATTCATACCTCCAATCGCTACGACATTCACTACTTCTTCGTAGCCTTGCGTTAATATCAATTTCGGAGCCCGTAGAACGTTCTCCTCGATTGTTCCAGTATAGTGCGCCTTTTCAAATTCAACAGACTCCAAATCTGGAAAAAGAAATTCGTCACAGCTGTCATTGACTTGTTCTGATACATCAAGTTACTCTTTTATAAGTTGAATCGAATTGCGAGTGGTGCTGCAAAAATACCAGCAGGTATTTTCATTCCTACCTGGTACACGTTCGTTGTTACTAATATGTTGGAATTTCATATCATTTCATGACACTTGTAGCATCAAACAAGCATATTAAGTAATATTATTTACCTGTAGGCGGAGGCAGGGTGATGACTATAGCTGTGTTCGCCCCCACAGTTCTTGGCTTAGTGGCTTGTAGATTTAGGAGAATGCGTTGTTGGATGAACATTGTAGGCGGAATACTGTCGATTATGGCCAATCTCACTACGGGTCCCTCAGGCTTTATTTCGAAGAGAGTTTTATATTCTGTAGAAGTAGGTTATTGAATTAGCTATTAAAACAACGTGCTAGGAGACTATTGACATTTCTTTTCATTCGAGGTTAGATAATTGATTAGAAAATGCAAGTATTGAAGTTGTTTAACAATCTAGTAAAATTTTGTAACTGAGAGTATTAAAGATTTTTTTCAGCTCAGATTAATAACACGATGAATGTTATTTTTAAAATCGCATTCACAAACAACATTTATGAAATGCACATACGTCACAAATACAATACAACTAACTGTATCATAAAGCAAATTACCTCCATTCAAAGAGAATCGAACCGTTTCATCATAGCCTTGTTCTATGAGAATCGGTTCAAGAGTTAGCCCAGTTTCAGTCAAGTACGATCCTGTATAAATAGGTTGGTTGAACACAGGAGTCACATCGTCGTCCTTTATTATTTCAAGGGTGACGGCAGTTCTCGCACTACTAAATCCAGAAGAAGCCATTACTTGAAGAGATATAATATTGTTTGCTGCTATTACGCTATTGGGTAGATCTCTCATTGATAATGTGATAGCGTTTCCTTCAACAATCGGCTCGAAGTAAGTGGCATATTCTGAAAAAAAAATGAAACGAAAGCTCGTCACATACTTTTCTCGAGTGCTCAAGTCACAGACCACATTTTACAGTAGATATGAATAATACATCATGTCATATTGAACGAAATTCATACCTCCAATCGCTACGACATTCACTACTTCTTCGTAGCCTTGCGTTAATATCAATTTCGGAGCCCGTAGTACGTTCTCCTCGATTGTTCCAGTATAGTGCGCCTTTTCAAATTCAACAGACTCCAAATCTGGAAAATGAAATTCGTCACAGCTGTCATTAACTTGTTCTGATACATCACGTTACTCTTTCATAAGAAAAATCGAATTGCGAGTGGTGCTGCAAAAATACCAGCAGGTATTTTCATTCCTACCTGGTACACGTTCGTTGTTACTAATATGTTGGAATTTCATATAGTTTAATGGCACTCGTATCATCAAAAAAGCACATTAAGTAATATTATTTACCTGTAGGCGGAGGCAGGGTGATGACTATAGCTGTGTTCGCTCCCACAGTTCTTGGCTTAGTGGCTTGTAGATTTAGGAGAATGCGTTGTTGGATGAACATTGTAGGCGGAATACTGTCGATTATGGCCAATCTCACTACGGGTCCCTCGGGCTTTATTTCGAAGAGAGTTTTATATTCTGTAGAAGTAGGTAATTGAACTAGCTATTAAAACAACGTGCTAGAAGACTTTTGACATTTATTTTCATTCGAGATTAGATAAATTGACTAGAAAATGCAAGTATTGAAGTTGTTTAACAATCTAGTAAAATTTTGTAACTGAGAGTATTAAAGATTTTTTTCAGCTCAGATTAATAACACGATGAATGTTATTTTTAAAATCGCATTCACAAACAACATTTATGAAATGCACATACATCACAAATACAATACAACTAATTGTATCATAAAGCAAATTACCTCCATTCAAAGAGAATCGAACCGTTTCATCATAGCCTTGTTCTATTAGAATCGGTTCAAGAGTTAGCCCAGTTTCAGTCAAGTACGATCCTGTATAAATAGGTTGGTTGAACACAGGAGTCACATCGTCGTCCTTTATTATTTCAAGGGTGACGGCAGTTCTCGCACTACTAAATCCAGAAGAAGCCATTACTTGAAGAGATATAATATTGTTTGCTGCTATTACGCTATTGGGTAGATCTCTCATTGATAATGTGATAGCGTTTCCTTCAATTATCGGCTCGAAGTAAGTGGCATATTCTGAAAGAAGAAAATAAAAGAAAGCCTGTTACATACCTTTCTCGAGTGCTCAAGTCACAAACTACATTTTAAAGTAGATATGAATAATACATCAAGACATATTGAACGAAATTCATACCTCCAATCGCTACGACATTCACTACTTCTTCGTAGCCTTGCGTTAATATCAATTTCGGAGCCCGTAGAACGTTCTCCTCGATTGTTCCAGTATAGTGCGCCTTTTCAAATTCAACAGACTCCAAATCTGGAAAAAGAAATTCGTCACAGCTGTCATTGACTTGTTCTGATACATCAAGTTACTCTTTTATAAGTTGAATCGAATTGCGAGTGGTGCTGCAAAAATACCAGCAGGTATTTTCATTCCTACCTGGTACACGTTCGTTGTTACTAATATGTTGGAATTTCATATCATTTCATGACACTTGTAGCATCAAACAAGCATATTAAGTAATATTATTTACCTGTAGGCGGAGGCAGGGTGATGACTATAGCTGTGTTCGCCCCCACAGTTCTTGGCTTAGTGGCTTGTAGATTTAGGAGAATGCGTTGTTGGATGAACATTGTAGGCGGAATACTGTCGATTATGGCCAATCTCACTACGGGTCCCTCAGGCTTTATTTCGAAGAGAGTTTTATATTCTGTAGAAGTAGGTAATTGAACTAGCTATTAAAACAACGTGCTAGGAGACTATTGACATTTCTTTTCATTCGAGGTTAGATAATTGATTAGAAAATGCAAGTATTGAAGTTGTTTAACAATCTAGTAAAATTTTGTAACTGAGAGTATTAAAGATTTTTTTCAGCTCAGATTAATAACACGATGAATGTTATTTTTAAAATCGCATTCACAAACAACATTTATGAAATGCACATACGTCACAAATACAATACAACTAACTGTATCATAAAGCAAATTACCTCCATTCAAAGAGAATCGAACCGTTTCATCATAGCCTTGTTCTATTAGAATCGGTTCAAGAGTTAGCCCAGTTTCAGTCAAGTACGATCCTGTATAAATAGGTTGGTTGAACACAGGAGTCACATCGTCGTCCTTTATTATTTCAAGGGTGACGGCAGTTCTCGCACTACTAAATCCAGAAGAAGCCATTACTAGAAGAGATATAATATTGTTTGCTGCTATTACGCTATTGGGTAGATCTCTCATTGATAATGTGATAGCGTTTCCTTCAATTATCGGCTCGAAGTAAGTGGCATATTCTGAAAAAAGAAAATAAAAGAAAGCCTGTTACATACCTTTCTCGAGTGCTCAAGTCACAAACTACATTTTAAAGTAGATATGAATAATACATCATGTCATATTGAACGAAATTCATACCTCCAATCGCTACGACATTCACTACTTCTTCGTAGCCTTGCGTTAATATCAATTTCGGAGCCCGTAGTACGTTCTCCTCGATTGTTCCAGTATAGTGCGCCTTTTCAAATTCAACAGACTCCAAATCTGGAAAATGAAATTCGTCACAGCTGTCATTAACTTGTTCTGATACATCACGTTACTCTTTCATAAGAAAAATCGAATTGCGAGTGGTGCTGCAAAAATACCAGCAGGTATTTTCATTCCTACCTGGTACACGTTCGATGTTACTAATATGTTGGAATTTCATATAGTTTAATGGCACTCGTATCATCAAAAAAGCACATTAAGTAATATTATTTACCTGTAGGCGGAGGCAGGGTGATGACTATAGCTGTGTTCGCTCCCACAGTTCTTGGCTTAGTGGCTTGTAGATTTAGGAGAATGCGTTGTTGGATGAACATTGTAGGCGGAATACTGTCGATTATGGCCAATCTCACTACGGGTCCCTCGGGCTTTATTTCGAAGAGAGTTTTATATTCTGTAGAAGTAGGTAATTGAACTAGCTATTAAAACAACGTGCTAGAAGACTTTTGACATTTATTTTCATTCGAGATTAGATAAATTGACTAGAAAATGCAAGTATTGAAGTTGTTTAACAATCTAGTAAAATTTTGTAACTGAGAGTATTAAAGATTTTTTTCAGCTCAGATTAATAACACGATGAATGTTATTTTTAAAATCGCATTCACAAACAACATTTATGAAATGCACATACATCACAAATACAATACAACTAATTGTATCATAAAGCAAATTACCTCCATTCAAAGAGAATCGAACCGTTTCATCATAGCCTTGTTCTATTAGAATCGGTTCAAGAGTTAGCCCAGTTTCAGTCAAGTACGATCCTGTATAAATAGGTTGGTTGAACACAGGAGTCACATCGTCGTCCTTTATTATTTCAAGGGTGACGGCAGTTCTCGCACTACTAAATCCAGAAGAAGCCATTACTTGAAGAGATATAATATTGTTTGCTGCTATTACGCTATTGGGTAGATCTCTCATTGATAATGTGATAGCGTTTCCTTCAATTATCGGCTCGAAGTAAGTGGCATATTCTGAAAGAAGAAAATAAAAGAAAGCCTGTTACATACCTTTCTCGAGTGCTCAAGTCACAAACTACATTTTAAAGTAGATATGAATAATACATCAAGACATATTGAACGAAATTCATACCTCCAATCGCTACGACATTCACTACTTCTTCGTAGCCTTGCGTTAATATCAATTTCGGAGCCCGTAGAACGTTCTCCTCGATTGTTCCAGTATAGTGCGCCTTTTCAAATTCAACAGACTCCAAATCTGGAAAAAGAAATTCGTCACAGCTGTCATTGACTTGTTCTGATACATCAAGTTACTCTTTTATAAGTTGAATCGAATTGCGAGTGGTGCTGCAAAAATACCAGCAGGTATTTTCATTCCTACCTGGTACACGTTCGTTGTTACTAATATGTTGGAATTTCATATCATTTCATGACACTTGTAGCATCAAACAAGCATATTAAGTAATATTATTTACCTGTAGGCGGAGGCAGGGTGATGACTATAGCTGTGTTCGCCCCCACAGTTCTTGGCTTAGTGGCTTGTAGATTTAGGAGAATGCGTTGTTGGATGAACATTGTAGGCGGAATACTGTCGATTATGGCCAATCTCACTACGGGTCCCTCAGGCTTTATTTCGAAGAGAGTTTTATATTCTGTAGAAGTAGGTAATTGAACTAGCTATTAAAACAACGTGCTAGGAGACTATTGACATTTCTTTTCATTCGAGGTTAGATAATTGATTAGAAAATGCAAGTATTGAAGTTGTTTAACAATCTAGTAAAATTTTGTAACTGAGAGTATTAAAGATTTTTTTCAGCTCAGATTAATAACACGATGAATGTTATTTTTAAAATCGCATTCACAAACAACATTTATGAAATGCACATACGTCACAAATACAATACAACTAACTGTATCATAAAGCAAATTACCTCCATTCAAAGAGAATCGAACCGTTTCATCATAGCCTTGTTCTATTAGAATCGGTTCAAGAGTTAGCCCAGTTTCAGTCAAGTACGATCCTGTATAAATAGGTTGGTTGAACACAGGAGTCACATCGTCGTCCTTTATTATTTCAAGGGTGACGGCAGTTCTCGCACTACTAAATCCAGAAGAAGCCATTACTTGAAGAGATATAATATTGTTTGCTGCTATTACGCTATTGGGTAGATCTCTCATTGATAATGTGATAGCGTTTCCTTCAATTATCGGCTCGAAGTAAGTGGCATATTCTGAAAGAAGAAAATAAAAGAAAGCCTGTTACATACCTTTCTCGAGTGCTCAAGTCACAAACTACATTTTAAAGTAGATATGAATAATACATCAAGACATATTGAACGAAATTCATACCTCCAATCGCTACGACATTCACTACTTCTTCGTAGCCTTGCGTTAATATCAATTTCGGAGCCCGTAGAACGTTCTCCTCGATTGTTCCAGTATAGTGCGCCTTTTCAAATTCAACAGACTCCAAATCTGGAAAAAGAAATTCGTCACAGCTGTCATTGACTTGTTCTGATACATCAAGTTACTCTTTTATAAGTTGAATCGAATTGCGAGTGGTGCTGCAAAAATACCAGCAGGTATTTTCATTCCTACCTGGTACACGTTCGTTGTTACTAATATGTTGGAATTTCATATCATTTCATGACACTTGTAGCATCAAACAAGCATATTAAGTAATATTATTTACCTGTAGGCGGAGGCAGGGTGATGACTATAGCTGTGTTCGCCCCCACAGTTCTTGGCTTAGTGGCTTGTAGATTTAGGAGAATGCGTTGTTGGATGAACATTGTAGGCGGAATATTGTCGATTATGGCCAATCTCACTACGGGTCCCTCAGGCTTTATTTCGAAGAGAGTTTTATATTCTGTAGAAGTAGGTAATTGAACTAGCTATTAAAACAACGTGCTAGGAGACTATTGACATTTCTTTTCATTCGAGGTTAGATAATTGATTAGAAAATGCAAGTATTGAAGTTGTTTAACAATCTAGTAAAATTTTGTAACTGAGAGTATTAAAGATTTTTTTCAGCTCAGATTAATAACACGATGAATGTTATTTTTAAAATCGCATTCACAAACAACATTTATGAAATGCACATACGTCACAAATACAATACAACTAACTGTATCATAAAGCAAATTACCTCCATTCAAAGAGAATCGAACCGTTTCATCATAGCCTTGTTCTATTAGAATCGGTTCAAGAGTTAGCCCAGTTTCAGTCAAGTACGATCCTGTATAAATAGGTTGGTTGAACACAGGAGTCACATCGTCGTCCTTTATTATTTCAAGGGTGACGGCAGTTCTCGCACTACTAAATCCAGAAGAAGCCATTACTTGAAGAGATATAATATTGTTTGCGGCTATTACGCTATTGGGTAGATCTCTCATTGATAATGTGATAGCGTTTCCTTCAACAATCGGCTCGAAGTAAGTGGCATATTCTGAAAAAAAAATGAAACGAAAGCTCGTCACATACTTTTCTCGAGTGCTCAAGTCACAGACCACATTTTACAGTAGATATGAATAATACATCATGTCATATTGAACGAAATTCATACCTCCAATCGCTACGACATTCACTACTTCTTCGTAGCCTTGCGTTAATATCAATTTCGGAGCCCGTAGTACGTTCTCCTCGATTGTTCCAGTATAGTGCGCCTTTTCAAATTCAACAGACTCCAAATCTGGAAAATGAAATTCGTCACAGCTATCGTTGACTTGTTCTGATACATCAAGTTACTCTTTTATAGGGTAAATCGAATTGCGAGTGTTGCTGCAAAAATACCAGCAGATATTTTCATTCCTACCTACCTGGCACACGTTCGTTGTTACCAATATGTTGGAATTTCATATAGTTTAATGGCACTAGTATCATCAAAAAAGCATATTAAGTAATATCATTTACCTGTAAGTGGAGGCAGGGTGATGACTATAGCTGTGTTCGCTCCCACAGTTCTTGGCTTAGTGGCTTGTAGAGTTAGAAGAATACGTTGTTGGATGAACATTGTAGGCGGAATACTGTCTATTATGGCCAATCTCACTACTGGTCCCTCAGGCTTCATTTCGAAGAGAGTCTTGTAATCTATAGAGGTTTGTAATTTAATTAGTTGAGTATTTAAACAATCTGCTTTATCCTCTTTATATATGTGACATTATTTTTTATTCTAGGTTAGATAATTTAACAATCTAGTGAAATTTTGTAATTGAGATTATAACAAACTAACTGTATCAGAAAGCAAATTACCTCCATTCAAAGAGAACTGGACCGTTTCATCATAGCCTTGTTCTATTACAATCGGTTCAAGAGTTAGTCCACTTTCAGTCAAATACGATCCTGTATAAATAGGTTGGTTGAACACAGGAGTCACATCATCGTCCTTTATTATTTCAAGGGTGACGGCAGTTCTCGCACTACTAAACCCAGAAGAAGCCGTTACTTGAAGAGATATAATATTGTTTGCGGTTATTACACTATTAGGCAGTTCGCCCATTGTTAATGTGATAGCATTTCCTTCAATTATCGGCTCGAAGTAAGTTGCATATTCTGAAAGAAGAAAATTAAGTGGTGGTAGTATTATATATTATTATATATTGGTAGCATTTGCTAGGGCCGTTCTATAATAATAAATTGCTTATGTTTTACATATTATGATCTTTATTAGGAAGACGTTTTTAGTAACAATTTATGTCAATATTTGTGAGAGTAACGATTACTATCAATCACCAGTACAGGCTCAACAGAGATTTAGAGTGCCTGCAGGAGTGATTGATATGTAGAGAATCGAGTCTACTGCCCACATCTTTTTATTATATTTTTTTCATCTCTTTCAATTAACAGCCTTAAATTTTATAAATAATTAATGTACGCACCTCCAAGCACTTGAACATTCATATTTTCTGCATCGTAACCTTTCGTTAATAATAATGTTGAGACTCGTAAGGTATTCTCTTCAATTGCTCCATGATAATGTGCCTTTTCAAATTCAATTGACTCCTCTAGAAAATTAAAATAAAGTTTTTTAAAATTTACGTCATTTAGATTAAAGATTTCACCTTAATATTCAATAATATATTCATGTTGATATCCATAACACACTTGTACTTCTCTACTTTATTAATGTACCTAACCGGTTTCGCCTTGCGGCATTTTCAAAGATGTACATAGACTGTTATGAAAATAAATACAGTAGAGAAGTACAAGTGTGTCATCAATATCAATCATGTTATAGAAGTTCCACCAAGTGCCAATAATCAACAGTATAAATAATCTTTCAATAAAATAAATAATCAACCAATAAATGCACCAGGAATGATTCGGTGTCACCAGTTGCATCTTTTTTAAGTATTGGTAATATTTCGTTTCAGTATATTCGTCTTAATTAAACTAGTATTTTATGTAATATCAAATTGAACTGCTAAAAAAATTGTATTGGAGTCTAATATTTTTGTTTAGTATAAATAAAGTTCATACCTGTAACTGTTGAAGAAAAACATGGTATAAATTACAGAATTCTATACTTACCTGGATTTGGCTCGTGTATGGGTCACACGTTTCGGTAACTTGATAAATGTACTGTGGTTTTCGTTGTTTTTCTTACCATAACTTTTTTTTATAAGGAATAAATTCTGTAGGAAAAGCTTCAAAATAACAGGTATTGTTTCCGGCTTGTAACGTATGATATTTGTTTTCAAGGAAAATAAAATAATTATAATATTACTCTACAAAAATTATCCGTGTATTAGATATAATTTACCTGTAGGCAGGTTGATGACAATAGCTGCATTCGCTCCCACAGTTCTTGGCTTAGTGGCTTGTAGAGTTAGTAGAATGCGCTGTTCCCTGAATAGAGCTGGCGGAATCCTGTCTCTTGTAGTCAGCCTCACTATAGGTCCCTCTGGCTTTATTTCAAATAGATTTTTGTGTTCTAAAGAGGATTATAAGCAAAATAATGAATAATATACAATGTACGTAACAAATAACAAGCTTAATATTTTTTTAAGTATAGTGTAGTATTGTTGTATTTATTGCAGTACATTAAATTCTTTTTAAATTTTAGTCAAGAACGAATTTATCGCTGAAATAAAAATAATTGTACTATATGAATCAAATTACCTCCATCCAAAAACAATTCGACGGTGTTATCGTAGCCTTGATCCATAACCATCGGTTCAAGAGTTAACCCAGTTTCAGTCAAATACGATCCTGTGTAAATAGGTTTGTTGAACACTGGGGTCACGTTGTCGTCTTTTATTACTTCAAGAGTGACGATGGTTCTCGCGCTACTAAATTCGGTAGTAGCCACTACTTCTAAAGATATAACGTTGTTTTCGTTTATAACACTTTCAGGTATTTGGTTCACCGTCAAAGTGATAGTATTTCCTTGGGTATTTGGAACGAAGTATTGCGCGTGTACTGAAAAATAACATATTTGTATGTAGGTATGTATTGTATTATTGAATTAGATATTAGATAAAAAAATTGGCGTTTTGTAAGAGAGGAACATGAAATAGATGTTTTTCAAATAAATTGTATCAATGTAACATTGCTATCTAAGCAATTTTACCCTCTCAAAGTTAGTTCATTAATCCTTTCACCATTCCGATGGGATTCAGTAAAATATTTGATGACAGGAAAACAAGAAAAACATTATTTATTACGGTTTTTGAAACCCAGATACATGGGTAAAGCTGTCGAAATTTGAAATTGAAATTCCTAACCAACAATGAGATATTTGAGATCAAAGTGACCAGCACGTATTACATTCACAGTCAGATTTAATAATAATTTAAAGGAAAAAAATGTTTTGGTATGGGGTAAAACCGGATGATAACATAATGAGTACCCATAAGCTAAAATAGTTTACTTACTGATGCAATACATAGGAACTGTAAACATTAATATCAGTACATGTATTTACGAATGTGTCTTTGACATACCTCCTAGAATATCGACGTTAACTTCTTCGCCTTCGTAGCCTTGTGTCAAAATCAGTTGCGACACTTGTAGGCGATTAATCTCAATTGTTCCTTCGTAATTACCCATTTGGAACTGAAGTGGCACATCTGTAAAAATATTGTATGACTTTTCTAATATCTAATAACATATTCTAGGACGTGAGCACGCTACAAATCGTTGTCCAGACCCACGATAAACATGACTTAAGTTTGCATGCTAGCACGTATAAAATAGCTGTATTATAAGTTGTAGAATGACGAAGGTAGGACACGATGGTAACTCAGATGCTTTTTACGTCTCGCTTAAAAGTCCCGGAACTGTAGGAAGAAGGAAACACATGATCTGGTAAGGAATTCCAAGGTTTAATGGCGCGACAAAGAAAAGATGCACAGAACCCCTTGTTTCTTGATGAAATATTCTGCACGTTATGCGGGTAATATCTAAGCTCTGCACGCGTTGACCTGTGTAGGATGAAGAGACGAGACTAATTGGAAGAGCTCATCATTTGAATAATTCTAACAGAGGTTAGAGTCAAATATGCCAAATTTAATCAAATTTAATATCTTTTGTCAATATAAATAAATGACTTGACTAGAGATGAGACGAATTCAATAATTACCAAAATTATTTTAATTCAATACATAGACTGTGGTTTTCTCGTTGTTTTTATGTACTAAAATTATTTTGTGCTTTCTAGAAGGATCAACTAGGTACTGCAGCTTCAAAATAATGGTTAATTTATCAGCCTACATACTAAAGAAAAAATCCATTTTCTTAATTACCTAATTACGGCATGTGCCTTAAAATTTTCAAATTACTGAACTTTTGTACTTATTCATAATAATAAATTGTGTTTGGTTGAGTTACTTTCCATTTAGATACAAAGTCAACTAGCAGCGATGCACGTTAATGATAGTTCATACACAATAATTATATTAGTTTGTATGTAGTAATACTGCGATCATATTTATGATTCTGAATTTTAGCTTTGAAATATGTTCATACAATGGTTGCTCTTACGTGTGTAGCTACAGAACCTATTACATGTATATAATTGATTGTAGTTGTAGGTATCGACGTACATACAGTGGCAAAGGTGAATAAAATGGTTAGTGAAGTGTGGATGCATTTCATCAACCATTGTATTCGGCCCCGGCCCACTGTTTTGTTGACTCGAGCATGCAACTAGGCTGAATTACACATAATGTTATTAGATCAATCTTAAGTTATTATACCTTACCTTTTGTCATCTTGAAAAATCGTCACGGAAACCACCACCGTCGGAGCTAAAGAGAGAGGGGTTATATCTTACTCGAACCGACTAAAACGCACTTTGGCTTCAAGTCTTTAGTAGCCGGAGGTGAGATAACACAAGCCATATCTAAAGTTATCATAACTTACCTTCGGGCAGGGTGATTTCTATAACTGCATTTGCTCCCACAGTTCTTGGCTTTGTGGCTTGTAGAGTTAGTTGAATGCGTTGTTCCCTGAATAGAGCTGGCGGAATCCTGTCTCTTGTGGTCAACGTCACTATGGGTCCCTCTGGCTTTATTTCGAATAGAGTTTTGTGTTCTAAAGAAGATTATAAACAACTGAACTAGCATAATATACAATGTACGTAACAAATAACAAGCGTAATATAATCTTTTTTGGAAGTCTGATGTACATGTAGTATTATATTCTTATTACAGTACATTAAATTCTTTTTGAATTCTAGCCATGAAGGAATTTATTGCTAAAATAAGAATAATTGTTCTTTATGATTCAAATTACCTCCATCCAAAAACAATTCGACGGTGTTATCGTAGCCTTGATCTATAACCATCGGTTCAAGAGTTAACCCAGTTTCAGTCAAATACGATCCTGTATAGATGGGTTTGTTGAACACTGGAGTCACGTTGTCGTCTTTTATTACTTCAAGAGTGACAATGGTTCTCGCGCTACTAAATTCGGTAGTAGCCACTACTTCTAAAGATATAACGTTGTTTTCGTTTATAACACTTTCAGGTATTTGGTTCACTGTCAAAGTGATAGTATTTCCTTGGGTATTTGGAACGAAGTATTGCGCGTGTACTGAAAAGAATAACATATTTGTATGCAGGATTGGCGTTTTGTAACATGAAGTAATTTTTTTCAATAGAATATATTTATTGTATCAAAGTATTATTGCTATTTATGGAATTTTGCCATCTCATAGAAAAGTAGTTCATTGATCTCTTTACCATTCGGATGGGAGTCAGTAAAATTTTCGATGGCGGGAAAACATGAATAAAATTGATAATTAATTACGGGTTTTGAAACACAGATGTATGAGTATTAGCTGTCTAAATTTGAAATTGAAATCCCTAACCAACAAGGAGTTATGTGAGTTTAAAATGGCCAGTACGTATTACATTCACAGTCAAATTCAATAATAATTTAGAGGAAAAAAATGTTTTGGTATGGGGTAAAACCGGATGATAACATAATGAGTACCCATAAGCTAAAATAGTTTACTTACTGATACAATACATAGGAACTATAAACAATAATATCAGTACATGTATTTACGAATGTGTCTTTGACATACCTCCTAGAATATCGACGTTAACATCTTCGCCTTCGTAGCCTTGTGTCAAAATCAGTGGCGACACTTGTAGCCGATTAATCTCAATTGTTCCTTTGTAATTACCCATTTGGAACTGAAGTGGCACATCTGTAAAAATATTGTATGGCTTTTCTAATATCTTATCAAATATTATAGGACGTGAGCACGCTCCAAATCGTTGTCCAGACCCACAATAAACATGACTTAAGTTTGTATTCTAGCACCAATAAAATAGCTGTATTATAAGTTGTAGAATGACGAAGGTAGGACACGATGGTAACTCAGATGCTTTTTACGTCTCGCTTAAAAGTCCCGAAACTATAGGAAGAAGGAAACACATGATCTGGTAAGGAATTCCAAGGTTTAATGGCGCGACAAAGAAAAGATGCACAGAACCGCTTGTTTCTTGATGATATATTCTGCACGTTATGCGGGTAATATCTAAGCTCTGCACGTGTTGTCCTGTGTTGGAAGAGAGAGAGAGAGACTAATTGGAAGAGCTTATAATTTGAATAATTCTAGCACTTTCTAAACAACTGTGATGCTGCAAACTTAAAGGTTAGAGTCTAATATGCTATATTTAATCAAATTTAATATCTTTTGTCAATATAAATAAATGACTTAGCTAAAGATGAGACGTATTCAATACTTCCCAAAATTATTTTAATTCAATACATTGACTGTGGTTTTCTCGTTGTTTTTCTTATGTTCTTAAACTATTTTATGTTTTCTAAAAGGACCAACTAAGTACTGCAGCTTCAAAATAATGGATAATTTATCAGCCTTATAACGCTATAAAAATTTATATCTACATAAAAAAATCAATATCCTTAATTATCCAATTACGTTAGGTGCTTTAAAGTTTTCAAAATACTGAACTTTTGTAGATATTCTTAATAATAAATTGTGTTAGGTTGATTTAATTTCCATTTACAAAGTCAACTGGCAGCGATGCACGTTGATCATACTACGACTATATACACAATGGATACTTTAGTTTGCATGTAGATACTACATACATGTAAACTAAAGTACGCCACTATACTTATATAGTGGCAGAGGTGAATAAAATGGTTGGTGCAATGTGGGTGCATTTCATCAACTATTGTATTCGGCTCCGGGTGGTTGGTATTTCGGGTAATATTGTTGACTCGAGCTATGCATCTGAAACTGAGTTTGGACTGACTTAGACATAATGTTATCGGACAAATCTTAGGTTATTATACCTTACCGTTTGTTATCGTGCGCAAAATCCCCACGGATACTACCACCGCCGGAGCAGGAGAGAGTGGTAGTGTCCGACTCGAACTGATTATAACGAACGGCGTCTTCAAGTCTTTAGTAGCCGGAGGTGAGATAACACAAGCCATATCTAAAGTTATTATAACTTACCTTCGGGCAGGGTGATTTCTATAACTGCATTTGCTCCCACAGTTCTTGGCTTTGTGGCTTGTAGAGTTAGTTGAATGCGTTGTTCCCTGAATAGAGCTGGCGGAATCCTGTCTCTTGTGGTCAACCTCACTATGGGTCCCTCTGGCTTTATTTCGAATAGAGTTTTGTGTTCTAAAGAAGATTATAAGCAACTGAACTAGCATAATATACAATGTACGTAACAAATAACAAGCGTATTATAATCTTTTTTGAAAGTCTGATGTACATGTAGTATTATATACTTATTACAGTACATTAAATTCTTTTTGAATTCTAGTCATGACAGAATTTATCGCTAAAATAAGAATAATTTGTAGTTTATGATTCAAATTACCTCCATCCAAAAAAAATTCGACCGTGTTATCATAGCCTTGATCTATAACCATCGGTTCAAGAGTTAACCCAGTTTCAGTCAAATATGATCCTGTATAGATGGGTTTGTTGAACACTGGGGTCACGTTGTCGTCTTTTATTACTTCAAGAGTGACGATGGTTCTCGCGCTACTAAAGTCGGTAGTAGCCACTACTTCTAAAGATATAACATTGTTTTCGTTTATAACACTTTCAGGTATTAGGTTCACTGTCAAAGTGATAGTATTTCCTTGGGTATTTGGAACGAAGTATTGCGCGTGTACTGAAAAGAAAAACATATTGGTATCTAGGTATTTTTTCGTATTAGGTATTACACATGAAACTAGCGTTTTGTAAGGGAGGAACATTAAGTAAATTTTCTCAACAGAATATAATTTATTGTATCAATGAACCATTGCTATCTATGGAATTTTGCCATCTGGTAGGTAGGTTGTTCATTGATCCCTTTACCATTCGGATGGGAGTCAGTAAAATCCTTGAGGACGCGAAAACAAGAAAAAATAAATCAATTACGGTTTTAGAAAGACGAATGAATGAGTACACAGCTGTATAAATTTGACATTGCAATTCCTGTCCATAGAGGAACCTCCGTCCAGAGTTCACTGGAGAGATTTTGTGATGTCAGTGGGGAGACCAAGAAACCCTTCTGCATTGACAGCATGGACACTCTCTTAGCCTTCTCCCCTCCCCCTTTTCCCTTCCCTGCTCTTCTCTATACGGTTGGCAACACGAATGTGACGCCCCCGGTATTGCAAACGTCCATAGACTACGGTAACCACTTTCCATCAGGTAGGCCACGTGCTTGTCTGCCATTTAAGTGGTATAAAAAAGGAGGAGATATTTGAAATGTAAGTGGTCAGTACATAATTATGTGTATACAGTCAGATTCAATGGATAATTTAAAGATAAAAAGTATTTTGATATGATGTAAAACCGGACGATAACATAAATAGTTTATTTACTGAGACAATACATAGGAATTATAAACATTATACTTTGTAAAATATAGCTTGGGTCCTATGACAGATGTCAAAATGAGGTTCATAGAGATGTCCGAAATTCGATGAAAATATCGATACTACCAGCTATTATTAATGCATGTTACATATAATTAGGTTTAATTTAATTATATGTATGTATTTAATTGTAATGAGAACGGAATATACGTAGTATACAAGGCATAGGCACTCGTACTGATGAGAATGAGTGTAGTGGATCAGTAGAAGTTCATATCAAAAAAGATGTTGGCGCGTGTATCTTATGCCTATATCATGGCCCAAGAGCCAAACGCGGCGTGTCTTCTTACAAAATCCAAAAACAGGTTCAGGGCGTTGATGGATTGAATGTAGGATTTTATTTACTCAATATTATTTACGATCAAGTATATTGAAATAAAATATTATTATGTTATTTAAATACCTAAGCAGTAAGATTAAATTCTAATTAGTTTTTTCTTATATTAATTTCAATTTTAAATTAAGCTTTATTCAAAATATGGATAGTTTATAGTATGTGGTCACGATGATTCATCGCCCATCACTAACTAGCTCGGTATGCCCATAAAGTATGACATTGACAGCTACTACATTCATTATTAGAAAATTCAAGACTTCATGTGCGGGATTTCACTGACAGCTGTCATAGGACCCAAGCTACATTTTACAAAGTATAAGCACCATTACAAAGGTTTGCTGGTAGAGAACTTATTGTGAGTAAAGCTCGTCTTCATACATGATTCTTGCAATTATTTATGTATTATCTGTGTTTGGTGTCTGCAATAAATAAATTTATATCAGTGTATGTATTAACGAATGTGTCTTTGAAATACTTACCTCCGAGAATATCGACGTTAACATCTTCGCCTTCGTAGCCTTGTGTCAAAATCAGTGGCGACACTTGTAGGCGATTAATCTCAATTGTTCCTTTGTAATTACCCATTTGGAACTGAAGTGGCACATCTGTAAAAATATTGTATGGCTTTTCTAATATGCAATAAAATGTTCTAAGATATGAGCACGCTACATATCGTTGTCTAGACCCACAATAAACATGACATTTATTTATGACATTTTTGTAATCTATATACAAACTATATGATGATTTGTAAAATGACGGAGATAGGACGTGACGGTAACCCTAATGTCTTAAAAGAACTAAAATATAAAATTAAAAAATGAATGGTGTTTCTCAATAAAGGAAGACATACAATGCTTTATAAAAAATAACATTCACCTTCTGGTAGCTGTACGATAACAGTCGTTGTGTCACCGCTTGTTCTTTCCCTATTGGCCCTCACTACCAAAACTATCTGGTTCTTTCTTAAAACATCTGCTGGTAGTGGGTTTTTGGTTTGAATTATAACTTTGTTCTCGTTACTTGGTACCAATTCGAAATATTGTGAGAACTCTGTGAACAAAAATAGTAAAAAATAATACCAGAGTAAATTTGTATAATGTCAGTGTGTATCGCTGGCAATCTATAACCTCGATCTGAAATGTACATGTAGTTTATATATTTTAAATATCTACTAAAGCTATAAAATAAATTATGTGTATATTTCTATACTAGAAACATATAAAGCATAACACTCGCTGGTTTTGTTTAAAGTCATAAGAGTTATGCTTTCAAAAACTTGCTTTCGAAATAAGAACGTCATTGCAATGAATGCATTCGTAATAAATGTGTCAAGAGTTGGAACGTTGTTCTGAAATATTTACTGTTACATTTTAATTACACAGGGGAAACAATTCAGTTTCGTATTTTTTTTCTGTTGCGTAACAATAAATAGAAATATGTTAGAATTTTCGGTTGAACCTATGTGGAGATAAACATTATGTGATAAATGGATCAGAGGGTGTAAATATTCCGTGCCAGTTCTGAAGAAATTCTCGAAATTGAAGTTCAGTCACCATAAGATCCTTCATGGACACACAATTTATTTTGTTATTTTAAATTAATGTTCCCGTTACCGAGAGTACAACAATCAGATAGTGTAACGGTTTATAAGTGAGGTTGGCTCGGTCTCCGAGTATCTCGGCGGAACCTAATATTTACTCTAATGTTTTTGTATAAAGTTCTCACCTCCTTCCAAACTGAAACGCACTTGTTCGTCAAACCCACTTCGTAGATAAATTAGCTCATCAAGATTAAATTCGTGATCTACGGTATAGGTGGCTAAATAAAACGCTTCAGCGAATACTGGTTGCTCGGGTAGCTCAGATGCCGTATCACTTTTAATTGTAACCGTAGCATATGCGGTTAGACGAGGATCACCCGTTGGATCATCGTCCTGTAAATATTAAATTGCAATTTATACTTATATAAGTACACTTTAATATTTATCAGTATTTTATATATTACAGTTGTTTTAGTTTTATGTCCTTAAATATTAGGGACCTAAATATAATTGTTTAATGCTATAACTGTTGCGGAATAAAAGAATCACTACATATCGGATCTCGGTATATTGTGGTATGCTTACTATCCAAGGACTGACACATAGTCATTTTTGAGCCTATTCCCAACACAGTTAGTGTCGGCTTTCTAGTCTAAAAAAGATGGGGCTGAACTTCGATATTTTCCACAACCAAATTTGCGATATCAAAATTCTGTATTTTTTTGGGGGCTCCAATCTACCGTAACGACTGCCATAGACCCGTTCATGCATATAAATATTTGCACTGAGTGGGAATCGAACCCGCGCCTCCTGTGTACTAGTTGCGTTTACTATCGCCACGCCACAGAGACTGTTGGCTGTGAGGCTGCCCTGCACGCGTTACGGGCGTTCGTGATCACATGATTCCTTATAATACGGATCGCAAGTCGCTGCAATCTGTCGAGAGCATCTACTAGGTACTTTGTGGAGTGATCCCAGAGATGCGACCAGTGGAATACTGCGCCAAAAAGCCGAACGGAAGGGCTCCCGGAAATGGTCGTTATTTTTCACATTTTGATTCAATATGAATAAATTCAATATATTATATTAAAAATATAGACAGAAAAGCCGACCCCAACTGAGTTGGGAAAAGGCTCAGAGAATCATGATGATGATATTATGTTAAGAAATGAAATTTACCGTTGCAGTAATCTGTAAAGTAATTGGTTCTGGTAGATTTGTTATAAAGGTCGTGGTCTTCAATATTCCAATAAACTCTTTAGGCGAAGTTGGAAGATTAGTGTTATTAACGATTTCGAAGTACGGATTTTCTTCTATGGTGAAGGCAATTCCTGTAGTTGTGAGATCTATGTCTCTTACAGTCAGACCCTCAAAGCATCCTGTAACTTTAAATCCTCGAGGTAATGGCGTCGGGATAGTATAGGTAAATTCGTTAGATGGCAAAAACTGTGGTGGGTTGTTATTGGTGTCTATCACTCGTAATACGAAGATCTGAGAACAATAACCAGGGTTATAGATATAAAAAATAAAGATGAAATATGTACAGTTCGATAATACACATAATTAATCAATAGGATTTCCCATTGTCTACTAGAAAATAACGTAACTTTAAAAATTAATGAAGCATTTTTTTTTTGTTTTCATTATAGTACGGCACATTTTTCCTCTGATCTGTAGTTGTTACATTATAACCTTAAGATTTTAGAGTTAATATGACTCATAATATATTCTTTTATTATTATATTTTTAAATAAATCATTCAATTTCGAAATAAATAATTTATCAATCAATGAATGCCTATAGCAGTTCACTGCTGGACCGCTAGTGCGGCTTTAGCCTACTTTTTTGTTTTTTTTTTCGTGCGAATAATCCCCACGGATACCCCCGTTCTCCGCCGAGGGCGGTTGGAGAGGTTATGTCGGACTCGAACCGACCAAAACGCACGCCATCTTTGGGTCTTTAGTTGCCGGAGGTGAGATAGTAGTCAACATATCCCTCGCCGGCAGATCCGGGGCCGTCTCTTTCAAGATGACCCCCGTTGGGTGTAGGACCACGGTGTCCCCGTCCAGTCCCTGGGTATGGGACTGGACGGGGACCGTACCATCGCCGTGATCAATGCAGCGAGCGAGAGAATCCGCACTCCTAGGGCCGCCACTAGGACCCACCTCGGCGTCTCCCACGCCGGACGCCCGGTCAGCGTGTGCAGCCCCGAGTCCTCGCTCGCATCACAGTGATGGCACTCGGACGTTGGCTCCTTCTGAATCCGAAGCCCTCCTTTCGGTACCGATAAAGCACCGAAAGGGCTCTCGCATCCAGGATCCATGGTATCGATTCAGCTAGGAGACTCGCCGCGACGAAAGATATCGTGCGGTACCCCCTGATGACCCTGATGGCCATCGTGCGCTGCGGAGCGTGCAGCTTCTGCACATGTCTGGCCTTCAGGGTCTCCGCCCATATTGGGCACCCATATAGGGCCATGAACCGCACGATTCCCGCGTAGAGTCTCCTGCAGGAGTCATCCGGCCCCCTCATGTTTGGGCAGCAGCCGCGCCAGAGCTTTAGCTGTACCCTTCAATTTGGGGGCCAAACTTCAGAGATGCTCCCCGAAGTCCCACCGGCCGTCGAGTACGAGCCCCAGATACTTCATCTGAGGCTTGATGCCGATGGTGATGTCTCCCATTGTGAGACTGGATCCCTCTGGTGGCGCGCGCCGGGGGCCATGAAAGTACATGGCCTCGGTTTTATGCAAAGCCACCTCGAGACCCAGCCGCCGGATCCGTTCCACGAATTGGGCAACCGCGGCCGTGGCCTTCAGGTTCGCCTCGCGGTGTGTAACGCCGCACGCCGTCACAAATGTGTCATCCGCGTAACACGTGACGGCGGCACCACCCTCAAGTTCACCGCGAAGCGCCCAGTCGTATCCGATGTTCCACAGGAGTGGCCCCAGGACCGAACCCTGCGGAACACCGCACGACATCTCTCGCCGACCGAGGCCGGTCGCAGTTGGGTAGATGACAGCTCTGCGGCTTTAGCCTACTGCACTGAAAGCTACTTCACTCCTTATTCATTCTCACCTAAATTAAAGTGAGCTTATTGCGCACCATCCGAGTGCTTCGTGCTGTTAAAAATATTTCAACAGTGGTGTAATAAAAATATTATCATAGGCAAAGACTTACTATTGTGTTTTGTGTACCTCCCGTACATCTGAAGGTAACGGCGATAGTAGACTGCTCTAGGGTTTCATACTCTTCATAGTTCTCAAATGCATTGTTTGTCGCAATCACAAAACGAGAATTCTCGCTATCGTGAGTGACACTAAAATATGGTCCTCTATTTAATCCACCCTGAAAACTAGGTGCGACAATATCTGCAATGAAAGTAAGAAATAGCATAAATATAAAACATGATGATATTGAGTTTGGGCACCCATTCAGGGCGAAAGTCTGTTTTTGTCACGATTAACTTCAAGCTACTGTTCTCTAGCAGCAGGTCTTAATTTGAACTTAAAGATTGTTCATTTAGACTCTCTGGGTAAATCCTTACTTTGCTGTTGTTGTTTCTCTTAGAGAGTAGGGAAATTCTCTTACTCACGTAGGTGATATGACATAAATATTTGAGCTTCTTTTTTAATTAAATGTGCACGATGGGAATATCAGTATTTGCACATATTCTGAGAATGTTCTCAACTTCTGAGTTGTGGCCACCCAATATCACTCTGGATATACTCGAAGTCTTTTTTCGCAGGCGGCCTTATCGCAGCAAGCGATCTCTTCCAGACAACCACCGGATGGACAGAACAGACAGTAAGAAGTAGTAGTAGAAGTGAGAGAAGTAGCAGTAGAAGAAGTAAGAAGAAGAAGATAAATTGTTATTTGTATTTTTAGATCATACACATATGCCCAAGGGGCAGGTACAGACTGTTTATATACATTATATACATTTGCGAAGAATTATTATAATCACATTATCCATTTAGAATACACTTACTTTCTATGCCGAATGTTTGTCTATCGAATATAATGCCCCTGTCTGTGTCGAGAAATCGGATCAATTCTGGAAATGCACCAACATCCTCCACAGTACATCCTGAAAAGTAATTGTAAGACTAGATGCATTGTAAAAATATTGTCAAATTGATTTCGAATAGGCAACTGCAATTTATATCTTAGAAATATAGATACCAAAAAGTAAATTACTAACAAAAAATAAAGCATTGACACTGTATTTCTAACATCCTAATTATTATCATCTATGTGTTAATCCTGGTCACCGCATCGGGGGTGTTTTTGAAATCCGGAGTTCGCTAAGGGTCTATTTAGACCTGGCGGATATATAGGTGTTCAAATTCGAGCAGCGGCGCATGTGTTCGAGCATGCTCGCATGATATCTATTTATTTCTATATCAATCAGCCCATCCCAGTCAACTGCTGGACATAGGCCTCTCGCAATGTTGGAAGGCTTGGGGGCCAGTGCTATTACTGTTTCCACGCTGGCCCGATAGATTGCTACAGGGTTTTAATTATTCGAGTTTTGGTTCCCTCGCAGTGATATTATCTGCGTATTTTTCCATGTGTTGCCTCTTACGGCTAGCTTGGGGTGAGGTGGGGTGGTATTTTTTCTGCAACCACGGATTATTATACGTGTAAGCTACAAAACGGGTAATATAATTATATATTCGTTATTATAACGTAATATTACTTACCATTGCAGTTGCTAAAGTAGATTGCAAATATAAATAACAAAGGAGAGATTCCTTTTCTCCTATTGTTCTTCATCATGAATGTCTTGCACTATTAAAAGCTGGCATTACCTTCAAAATTACAATCAATAAGTATGAGCTAGATTTATAAAATATTATTTGAACACAAAAAAATAATACACTTAATCTTACTATTGCATTTGAACTAAATATTTAAGAAAATTGAAAGATCGCCAAACTTAGTTGAATAACTTAATGAAAATAAAACCTTCTGTCTTTTAACAATATCATAAAGGTAAACGTCACACTCCAAAAATATGAACACCGAACTAAATATTATGTTGATAAATATCAATAAATAGATGACGATTACAATATCTGTGGATTGATATCTGCGGAAATAACCTGATAACAATATCATTAAATCCAGTTTAGGTATGTATTACGTTTGGTCAAATATATTTCGTGATAAAACGCTTTGTTTGTAAGTGAAGTATAACGAAGTCGAAAAAGGGCCTTGAACGATTCACACCGTGGTCCGAACAACGTGGTGTGGTGTGAAATGACGAAGTACCCGAAATATTTCAGGTGCGGATCTAACTGCAGATATTGACATAACATCTGAAGCTTTACCTTGTAGATTATTACAAGTTATTTAATCCTAATAAAGAATTACATTATGCTCTTTTAGATTTATGATCACCCTAATATGATGACCATCCTATCACATCCGAAAGGTGTCGTAAGAGGAGACTAACGGAAAACACAAACGAAATAAAACTGTACCAACCCGTCTTACCAGCGTCGTAACAGTTCGTCAAAGCCTTGGTGGACTGTGATAGTCTATAATACGAGTATAGTACCACAGATGTTACCCTATTCCCGTACAAACATGGACTCGTGATTGATACAGAATTAATAAGATAACTTAAACATATCTAAAGTCTCTTTTTTTCATAATTCATTAAAATCAGCATGTTGTACTTTATTTTTTATTTTTTTGTCAAAATGAGTAGGTTTACTTGTCGTGTGGATAAATCTACTAGTTAGTAAAGTTAACGATGCTGCAAACAGTTTTACTCACTATGGGCGATGGCGAGCTCTGCCCCCTCCCCCCTCCCCTTGACAAGAGTCACCACTTACAATCGCCTCTCGTCAAACAAATTATATGTTTATTTAAAATTTTGAGAATATTAAAAAAGAATCAAAACCAAACACGTCAACATCGATTTTATGTTATTTTAAGTAATCATTCCAGTGAATATCTAAGTTTAATAAAGTAAAGGAAGGATTCAAGATTCCTCTCCACTCCACTAGCGTAAAATCGCAAAAAGTGATTTTTATATCTTCCTTAGATATTTGTCAGTTAAAACATCCACAGATTACTGTAAAAACTTCTGATAAGACAATGATATACTTAAATCTTAGCCTCATCTTAAAGATTTTTGTATCATTGCCTCATCTAAAGTTCTGTATAACCTGAAGTGGAACAAAGTATTCTATTGTTAAAGCGTTGGGCAACAAATATTTCTTACAGGTAGCATCCGCTTTCAGAAGTGTGACTAGCGACGCATAAATCTTTTTCTTTATAAGAATATCAAGGAATGACCAAAAACAGGTGCGCAGGGTCATATCTAGACGAAAATATATTCGATTGTTAGAAATTAAGCACTTATCGTTTTATCAGTGCGACCGCTTGAAACTGTCATAGCGGTACGGTAGGCGCATCAGTGCGTCATACATCGGCCATAACTTATTATTTATCTTTTATCTTATCTTTTTGTAAAGAATTTTCAACTGAATCGAAATTATAATTAGAAACAATATAGTAAGTAATACTTGGACTGGACAAGAATCAAATCAGCTAAAGTGTAGTGCATTCCGCTTAGATACTTATTCAAAACCAGTTAATGAGACTAGATTTTCTTAATACAAACGCTCAAATTCTCCCTTTTTTATTATTACCAGCATTGAAGTGAAGATTGCAGACATTGTGCAATAATAATGGTTTGATGAACTTTTGTTATGGCTGTCTTGCAATATCTTAAATTATTCAATTGATTTTAATTTAATTAATTTCTAGATGCATATTTCATCAAGTTCTAAAAGAAAATCTATCTCACTGCACAATGTTTGTAATACTTATACTTCAGACATGTTACATTTCCTATATCGTTCATTTGATCACGATAAAATTTTGGTGAGTAATAATTAATGTGACAAATAATAATGTATCGTGTTTGCAACATATGTTCAAAAACTCGCCACAGTATAGCATTAGCAGTATTCATGGTAATAAGCCAGTTAGTTTAGAATCTTTGTCTTTCATCGACATACGTATTTGCAATGGTGACCCATTTTTCTAAAACTTTGCCTACAGCGTAACATCGGGCTAGGTGAAGTCTAACTGACGTGCCAATAAAAGGCGTAACATTGGTGCAGTCGATATTAAATTAAATTATAGAACCCCAAAATTGGAACAGTAACGGTCGTAGTAAAGGAAGAGTAACCGGGTGTAATATGGGTACCTTACCAAAATCTTGAGGTGGAAGATCTTTAAGTATGGACAAATTCTCGAGCCGGCTTACCTCTGGAGATTGAAGAGTCAGACGATAGTTGCTGCCCCGAAAAGTATAAATCAATCTATAACTAATGAAGTAGTTAGTCGAAAAATGGACCTCAGGCTCCAAAATGTGAGCTTATGCATTCAAAATTGGCACTCAGATAATAAACAAAAAAATGTAACTTATTGAGCTAAATGTTGAATAAATGGGGTTATAAATAAAAACAACATCATTGATATTCCTGTAAACTCATTTATTAAAAAAAATACCCATGTTTATTGAGTCGTTTCAAAACTAATTTATTTACCTATGTATTTATCAACATTACTCTGGAGCGATAATCACGGGCAACTACCAGCTTTACTTCTTTCTGACGTAATGATAATAAGTGTCTAATCTCTGATATTATAATTATGTTGATATAGTTATTAAGGAAAATAACTATGTGCAGTCTAATAGGATACACTTTCATCATTATCATCACCCTTGAGTTAATCCTGGTCCCTTCCGAATGAAGTCTAACTGCTTTGTGGCTGAATTTTGATAGTTTCTATGAAGTGACTGCTATATGACCTTCTCAACCGATAGGCGATATCGAAGTTCTGCAGTTCAAATAGTTATTGAACTTTTTTGGGACACATTTTATTTCGGTATGATTTAGAATAACAAAGAGAATAAAATAAACAGAATTTTTAACTGTAACAATAACCGACTTGATAGAAAATGTTACAGAATAAAGCGATATGATATAACGATTTTACAATGCCATCAATGCCATGCATCAATAGTAGTAACTTCATGGTTTTGCTCCATGCTGTCTTGAGGTTTCCTATTTACTGAAACATTAAGGGCTAAGAGGTGTTGTATAGGTAGCCGGGGTGAAAGGTTCACCATACTGGCCCATTGACCAGAACAAAGTTCGGGAAACTTCAGTTTCTTGAGAAAATGACCTTCTAGATACCAAGGCGACACGCAGGTCGGTGAGTAGTCCCATATCTTCATTTCGTTTAACCGTACCCATCTGTAATAGAAATCTAATCAATGAATTTATAGTAACTTGAGAGTCTAATTTATTATAGAAAGAAAATGTGGACCGAAGTTACGGACATATAGTAGAATGAAATTAGTTCACTGCGTTCTGTCTAAGCCTTACTGAAAGAAATTTGATGTAACTTGGTGGTACAGAAATGCTAAGTCTTTCGTCCATATTCCATTTGTGACGGAAGTTTCGGAATTAAGTTTCATGGTAGCCCCTCAAATTAAATATTCGAATATCTCATTAATTAAATATTAACTTCACTGAGCGCAAAAAGATTCCTATACACTGCATTAGACTAGACTGATAATTCAAAAAAATAATAGATATGTAAATCTAAAAAATAATTGTATTGGAATGATACTACCATAAAAATAATATAAACTACTGATATCACTTCAGCTCATCCCATGTTGGTAATATTTATGGTTTCGTACTTTGACTGTTGTTATCTAATCTAGATCGATTAATGATAAAGTAAATAGATACATATTATAATTTATCTAACACGTTTTTTTTCTAGGAAATACATTCATACAATGTAATGTTTACACGAAATGGAACGACACATCTTATATTATATTTACGTATAGATGACACCGCAACCGCGACGTGTCGTTGCCGTGTCGCTACCATACCACTATCGGACCACCACCGTCACCAACATACAGTCGAACTCATTAGTAAAGAATTTCGACAAATTACTCTTGACGACTTGTTTGATAAATGTTCCGACTTATATCCAGAATATATCTTAAAACTTGGCAACGTATACGAAGAGCTAAAGATTTAGGCAACTAGTTACTTATGTAAAAACTCCTTGCGCTACATTTTCTCGTATCTTACCCTTATATTTCATCTTACTCCATTTAACATCAAACTACATATTTCCTGGTTATAATATTTAAATGGTTTCCGTCTGAGACATAAATGGAAGTGCATGTGCAAAGTTAGCGTTATGTTTGACAGTTTCACTTCGAAAATGGTCCTATAACTGGAGATAATGTCAGTTGCATTTAACATGTTAGATACTTACGCTGAAATGTACAATGCATGGCAGTCACAGTGCCACGGGTTACCGGATAGTTTGACAATCGCAAGTTTAGGTGTGTAATCCAATGTTCTAGAAGGCAGTGAAGGAAACATGTTGTTATCCAAGTGTCTGAAAAGCATGTGTATTTAGTTATTAATAGAAAAAGATAATTTAGTTTCTATCTATCTCTTATTCTATCTAATAACAATCAATAAACAACCATTTAGTTTCTTTAAAGATAACATAGTGAATAGCAACTCTGTATACTGTGCATTTTCTAATTGATATTCCAATAATCATTTGAAATATTTGAAAATATAGTTTGTACTAGTTCCACTGCACTTGAGGAGTAGAAAAAACTCACAAATTGTATCGGTTATCAATCCTATAGCACATAGATCAGCAATATCTGAATATGACTCATGTTGCTAGTTTATCAATGTATTATGTAAAACCAATGTTATTAATTTATTACCCATCTTATGCAGTATCTTTATTTTTGTTAATATGATTGGGGATAGGTAGATATAAAAAGTAGTAAGAATTTAAACACGTTCATGACTTAACAGAAACTTAAATTACCCCATGTAATAACTAGTGTCTATTGAACTAAAGACCTTAGATTGGTTGTAAAATCCTATATTTCATACTTTCTGAAATTTATGCGAATGTTACACAAAGAAAAGAAATTACTTTTAAAGGATTCTGCTACCTGCATTGCAGTTTTTTTACTAATTTTGTAAACGTTATGTATAAGTAGTCTCCACAGGCAGTATAAAGTTTTAAATACTTACAAAGTAGTTAGATTCTTTAGCGTGGCAAATGTTTTGAAGTGAACTTCAAACAGTTTATTCTCAGATAATAAGAGCGAAGTAAGATTGACTAAACCAGTAAAAGAGGAGATATTTAAAAACCGCAACTTGTTTTTAGATAAGTCAAGCTTTTCCAAGTTGTTGCAATTTGAAAAGGAGTTATTTGGCAACTCTGTGAGGACGTTATCTTTTAAATCCAAGGTACGTAACGCATGAAGCTTTTCAAATTCAATGCCAGTTAACTGAAATATGGAAAGAATAAGTAACTTAGTAAATAATATTAATGATATAATCATATGCATAAGACTAACAAAATTATACTCACACTCATCAAATTGTTACTAGATAAATTTAGGAGGGTTAAACAATTCAATTTGCGAAAAAGACGGGTTGGTATTCTTCGTAACTTATTCCGCTCCATCAGCAAAGTTTCTAGTGCTTGTAGACTTTCGAAGGCATTTTCGCTTATGTTGCATATCTTGTTGTCAGACAGTTTCAAAATCTGGAGAGTCGTCAGTGAAAAGGTTCCGTTTTCTATACGTGGAATTTTATTATTTGACAAATCTAATATTTGTAATGATTCAAGTCCCACAAAGCTGTCTGAGGGTATGTACGTAATATGATTGTTCGAAATATCAATAGTCTCCAAGAGTGAATTGTTAGCGAACAATTTTTCTGGTAATGAATACAGAAAATTATTTGATAAATCTACGTGAAAAAGTTTTTTGGTAGATCTAAAAGCATCGCCATCAATTTCTTCCAGATAATTTCGCTGAAGACGCCTGCAAAAAGTTTATTATAACATTGACCCAGTAAAAAGAAGTTTTTTAAGAATCTCTACAGTACTAATTACATTCTGCTATGTGTTTATGTCCATACTGTAAATTTTTGTCTTGTTATGTACAATAAAAGTTATCTATCTATCTTCATAAAAAGTAAGTTGAAATACCAGCATAAACCAAGATCAAGTATTAGCGGCATCTGTTTTATTACTGCCAATATATTATGTTATAGGATTATGTACCTAGATACAGATATTTATTTCATTTTCACTGGCTAGATTTTCCTAGAATAATAATTTACATGTTTATACTTACAGTATTCTCAAGTTGACTAGTGATTCGAATATGCCAGCGGGTAGATATTCTACGTGATTGTCGAACATATCAAGTTCGGTAAGTGAACGCATACCTTTGAATGTCGTCTTGTGTAACGTCCGCAGTTTGTTAGTGCCCAAGTCACTGGAAATGATTAACGTGACATTCTAAAGACTGGGTTACGATATATGAGGGCATTAATTGAATTTAGACGATACGAGGAATACATATTATTACTCTATAAATTCAAATTTATAGAATTTAATAATTAATGATAGTACTACAAAAATTCAAGTGGAGATTCCAGATAAGCATACCATAGTAATGGCCTTTTCCTAATAAATGACTTAACAGAAATTTTAAAATTATTTTATTACAGAGGACAAAGGTAACGTCATGATATCCTTAGAAATGTTGTTGTAGAAACGCACGCCAATACTCACAAAAGAGTTATTATCTGTATATAGATTGAAAAGGAATAAAAATATGAGATTAATTAATTATGATTAATGAGAAAGAAAAAGAAGTCAGGGATCCACAGGTGGATTATTGAGGAAGAAAAAGTAGTCAAAGATCCACTAGTGGATTAATGAGGAAGAAAAAGTATTCATTGAATCCACTGGTGGATTCAAGTGGAAAAACAAGTATCCCAGATCCACATGTGAATCGAGATTGTGGATTCAAGAGGAACGAGGGGTTTTATAGCTTTCTGACTTTTAAGAACTTTTGTGGACACAATTTTGATCTTTATTTAAAAATTTCGTATAAAAGAAAAATAAAAGTATTAATTTGAAACCTTCTTAAGTCATAACTGTTAAATTAAGATTTTAAAAGTAATAAAGAGGTAAAACATCGTTGAAAATAATAAATTGAAACTTGCTCTTGGAAAACTCAGTTAGTCAACACCTTAAGTAAACGTAATCCAACTGCTGTGAATTAAAAAAAAACGAAACTGACAGCTTTATGGTATGGCGGTAGGGAGCGCGGTTTCGACTCCCGTTCAGTGTAAATATTTGTATGTATGAATATGAATTGGTCTGAGTATTTCTATTTTTTTATAGCACTTAGATAGCAGACAAGTAAACGTCCCACCTGATGGAAAGTGATTACCGTGGCCTATGGACGTTTGAGACACCTATGTATAATAATGTAGATATGGATGTTCAAAAAAATCTAAGTATTTTAGCCACATTTAGCATTTTGAGCACACACAAGCCAGTTAAGTTAAGCTTACTTTGGATGTATACATAGCGCTGTTTAGCATGTTCAATAACATTTATCTTTATAAATTAATATGAATCGCAGAATATTATGTCGCTAAGCGCAGAGCTCGAACACGACGAGATCAATTCGAGTATTTTTATTTATTCCTTGAACTCTAGGTAAGGTTTTTTCTGGAGCAGCGGGAAGGGTCAGAAGCCCACGCGCGCTGAGCCGCGGGCTACAACTAGTTTATTATTAAAAGAGCTGTAAGTTAAACATTTGTTATTACAACTAATTTATCAGACCTTGTTTTAAAAAGTACAAAATAATAATATAAGTAATCACGAAACCCTCAAACGGCTACTCGCTATGAAAAGGACGGGGGGGGGGGGGGGGTGTTCCACTGTGGTTACGGACTTAGGACAGGTCATAGAATTGGCGCCGCATCATTAGAACCTAACCACCTAATATCGGGTCTAATAACCAGTAGGTATGTGAAAATCCGGAAGCGGTAAAAGGCTGTTCGTGAGCTTTATTCGCACCCCTGTCGCTTGCAGAGGCCGGCTTTCAGCTGGTCTGATTTCAAAACCACCTTAGCCGACGGGGGTGATTTCCGAGGGAAATTAAATTAAGACGAATAAAGTTAAAACCTATTGAAATGCATTATAGTTTTATCTATATAATTATGTACATACTATAAATAATGTTTTATTAAGGAGGAGAAGTGTCTGGTTTCCTTATAGATTGTGTTTTTATTTCTGTTTTATTATATGATATAATCTACTGATAATAAAGATACAACTGAAAATGTACCCATAAAACGTTAACAACATCATACATTATTTTACTTAACCTTATTTTTTTCGTGTCATCAAACTATTATCAGACGTGCGATATTTAGTATACACCAGATTAGTGCTGCACATGGCCTGATTTAACTGAAATAAGGGTAAAATAGATGTGTTGTAATGTAATTGAAGTTATTACCAAACGTTAGTGAATTTATATTTATATCATCAATTAGTTTAGAAAGTCTTTTAATGTGGTTTTTTGATTTGTTCCCCGTTCGCCTCACAAAGTTTTGCCCCACATGAAAAATTCCGTATTTGCCTTCATTTTATTCCTTTTTCGCCCCAAACGTAATATTTATTTTGAATTTAATATTTTATTCCTGTTTCGTCCTATTTTCCTTTCCTTATTCGCCTTGAAATTTATTGACTTCACCGCGACGATAGTAAGCTGAAGGCAAAGTCTCAGGAAAGAGGGTCACCATTGCAAACATTGTATAATGTTACAGTGTTGGAGCTCAGCACGAAGGCCTCGGGACTGTAGGAAGTAGGAAACACGTGCACTGGTAAGGAATTCCAAGACTTAATCGTGCGGTAGAGGAAAGACTCATCGAACCGCTTGATTCTTGATGGTATATCCTACACCGTATGCGGGTGACATCTAAGCCCTGCACATATTGTTCTGTTTAGGAAAGGGAGGGTATTAATATGCTGCCCGCAATAATATGTTGATTTTTAGGGGGAAAGGGAACTAAACAGTATTCCATGGAGCATATTTTTTAATTCAACATAGAACACTTTTATCTAAAATGAATTGGATCCTTTGAGAGAATATTTTAATAGCTGGGTTTGCCACAAGGAGCTCTTTACCTATTTCTTCTACTTACATAAATATTTTATTAATATAGTACAGGAACATTTTTTTATATTCAGGTCGTCATATTGACTGTACCCGGTGAGCTGCGGTACAGTCCAAAGAATACAATGACATAATATTAATGACACAAGACATAATAAAAATATGGAACTGAGAAGGAACGCAGCTCCCTAAAAGCCAATCACACGTCCTGATCGACTACCTGATCTCGTGGTGGGCGGACACGAAATTTGCTGGCGCGGCGAACGTGGCTCTGTTAGACTTTATTAAAAACTTGACATTGGCATCTCGCATTGATTTTTGTATTACGTTTACCACATTTATTAGAAACTAGCCTATGCCCGCGGCTCCGTCCTTGTGGCTGTCGATTATCATAACCTAAGCGCCATCTGTGCAACCTAAATTCTATATTACTCATCATAACTCTGGTTCTACTTAACTGATTGGAATCAAACAAACGTAAGATTTTAAGTTGGACCAAACCCCTGCAAACAAAAAAACCGCATCGAAATCCGTTCAGTAGTTTTTGCGTCCATTGCGGACAAATATAAACTTTTTACAAAAAAAAATATAATAGTATAGATGGATTGTAAAAGTTGCGAGGATTCTGTTGCAGAAAAACGCACAACTAGAAAAGTAACTCTACAATGAATTACTTTTCAATAAAAAGTATTTCATTGTAGTTGACTATATACCTTCAGATCTGCACTGTACTAAGTCAAGGATATTGAACTTCGATGGAAATCATCATCATTGGGTTAGATATACAAAAGAGTATATTCAGTCTAAGTGCTATGAAGGCTGTGAATTTCCATAGGGATGGTTTCACATGCTAACGCCTGGTACATATTAATAGCACTCAGCGAGCTATGGATTACTTATGTTTGTTAGGCGTCTTAATACAGATTGCACTAACATTATCTATAATAAATCATACATAGACATCAACGTATAAAGAAACAAAAACATACCAAGACATTACATTACTTCTGACCCTGAGTGACATACAATTGAAAGCCTTAGCCAGTTCGTACTGAAATCTAAAATTTTCTAAAGTTTTCTATGAAAGTGTTTATGAATATATGCCTAAAGACCATACAAATGTTCAGCGTTTTTAAAACGCAACGCTTTTATTGAGCAGTTTGCATTTTGAGCCGTGCTGGGCGCAAGGCCTAAGCTTCAATAAACTAACGTTTTAACGCGACGTATTTAACGTCACTGTGAATAAAATCTTACTGCACATGGGACCTATGAATTCGAAATAAACGAACGCAATGGGCACGCGGTTATAAATGGGCACACGATAAATGCGTGTCTTTGGTTGTCTGCCGTGCTTGATAACATCGGCACACATCGTGGAAATACGCCTTTATAGGGAACGATGTTGCTCGTGGTATATAAGCCTTTAACACCTCTAATTTAGAGGAGTCTGGGGAATACACAGCTCTCAAGTCTCGGTATTGCTTTTACTGAGATGGCGGACAAATTTACGGAACGTCCTATCATGCTTACCGAGATCGTCTGTAGACTACCTATTAGGTATACAATTAGCACAGAAATTTCACTATGCTTAGGAATGCTCATTTTTATAAGTGCTCCTTGTGAGTTCGATTGTATATCTACGGCCTATAGGTACCTACGGCCTGAAGTCCAATGCTCTCACCTTAATATTTTAGGTAGTTTTTCGTGACTATAAATTTAATTACAAAAAACAGTGCTTATTTCTTGTACTAGACATATTTCTTTTCAAGTTATTATCCATCGTATTTATGACTAGTCATTTTATGATAAAAATCTTGAATTGTGTTATAATTTACCCGTTACGTGTACCACAGTAGTTTAATAGAAACAGATAAAAACATACAAGATACGCGTAAAAATCTAAACGCTTCCATGGCAGAGCGGGTAAATACTCGTATATCTTGCACAAATTATTTGCCTGGGTATTCATATTTTCTGGCTCGACGTTGTTAAAGTTTAATGTTCATGAAACACGACAACAATTTGGCACAATAGCACAAGTTAATGTATCCTCCGCCTCGGTGCCATGAAGGCATTGTCAGGTTAGTTTCGTCTAAGCTTGTATTTGTGTTCAACATTATATCGCTAGTCAGATATAATTGGCAGTTGTTCGCTTTCGATTATATCTGATTACCAAATTAAGATTGCCAAGAAACAGTAGAAATTATACTAACATATTAACTAAGTCTGCAGGGACAATCAGGTCCGAAGTAAGTGCAGTGAGTCCAGATCGCCAACAATTAAGTGAACGTCGAGCCGAATCGCATCGACAAGCGCTTTTAGCACATTGTCTCCAACGAGATTGGCTGAAGCTTATTGTCCATGCTGTAAGGAAAATTTTGTAAACTCAAATAGAGCTCAATGTCAAACATTGAATTATGTTATTACAGTAATCTCAAGTGTATAATCAGCTCAGGCTGTTAAGCATTATGCATTATGCAATATTAAGCAAGGGTATACAATTATGATAGGTATACCGGGCCCTAACAAAGCCTTTGTGGCCCAAGCAGTAAGTACATCTGCTATATAATGCAGTAAGTAAGTAAGTTCAAGCAGAGACTTTTGCTCTGATAGTTTCTATAAAAACTGTCGCCTATCAATAAAAACAATACCTAAGCGGACCCGCTATGTGAACTTACCAGGTTGCTCAATAGCTCGTAGCCTACGGTCCAGTTGTCTCCAATGAAGATCTGCATTACAGCCATTCGGAGTTGGAGGCAAAGTGCGACTTCTTCGTGTAAACATTTCAAACACGTCACACGCGTTCAAGTCACATGGCGCTTCAGCTGCCTGGAACGCTGGTAATAAAATAAATGAGTGCTATTATCCTGGGCAAGGTACGCTGGCTTTATGGTTAACTTGTGCGAAGCTAACACTGGTTTGAGTACAAATAAAATGCTTGAACATTTTATTTTCTTGTACAGTGAACCTGTTATTTTTACTGGAAATATCTTATGTAATAAAATACTTGGACAGTGAAATATGTCGGTACGAGTTTGACTTGTAGCTCAAAAGCTTACACGCTTCGTGAAGGTGCCCACTTGTCGGTCTGGTTGGTAGACTGTAAGTCTTTCGTATGAATTTTAGTTTCTAAGTTAAACTTTTCATTTACAAAGTTAAAACGTAATGCAAATAGATGCGGTACTAGATAGTTTTCGACACGAAACGGTCTCGTTACTCAAGCCAAGCGTAATGACGTGTTATCGAACTTTCGTATACGACTTAACTTTACACTTTTCGTACTTTATACAACACAACTCACAACGTAGATTTATTATCATCATATACCGTTCCATATCTTTTTTGTAATAGAACGCTAAACGATAGCTACCATTTGGCAATTTAGAAAAATCTTATATTGTTTCGTTTACGTGTAGTAGCTACTGATTTTTAACATTTTATTTTTAGTAGGGGTAGTCTTATAGATCTTAAATGTTGCAGAAGACTATTGCTTTTGTAACTCGATAAATTTTTAGCAGTACTTACGAGTACATATTTCACGTTTGTCTAATTTTGTACGTTTAATTATTACATTTCGGTAAATGTGTTATATCAACATTTGCTTAATTTGGTCTTCAAAAACTGTTCACTATTATTATAATTTATATTTATGCCATGAGTTGAGTCTAAGGATAACGTAGAAATATTAGTATTTACTGTGTAAACAAGAATAATACCGAATAAAATTATGAGAACATAGGTATTATTTTGCCAATATGCTATTGTTTGAATATCTGTAAAGGTTTCGATTTGTTCTAGGAAAATACAACGCTAGAATCAGAACTATTTATTCAGAAGCAGATTACGTTTATATAATGTTGATTCTAAGTATTGGATTGGTTAAGTATTCTGTGGTAAGGGCCAATTTGTCCTTTTGGCCCTTTTCATGTAACTTTCTATTACGTTCAGTGCCTGAACAGCCTAAGCAAATCTTCAAAGCAATCTTAAGCTTTGAATTTCTTATAACGTTATTATATATGAATTATATATTGAGAGATTTGAAAATGAAAAACATTTCCTATAAATAATATACATAGTAATCTAGTAAGTAAACAAAAGGATCTAATGTTTATTACATTAGATCCTTTTCACTATCACGATGACGGATTTACTCAAATTCAAAAGTCTTCAAGTAAATACCGCCAATACTACTCCCAGTGTTAAAATTATTATCTTATGTGCTAATTCAGGTTATAAATAAATAATCTATCTCTGTACCAAATTTCATACAATTAAATTCAGCTATTTTTGCCTGAAACAGTATCAAACATCCATACATCTTCACAAATTTTCACATTATGAAATAATAATTGGAATGTGTTACCTTTTATCTCCACTAGAACTAGTACAAGAAGTATATACAGTAACGTATTCGTCATTTTTTTCAATATGAACTAAAGTAGAGTCTCCTACTTCAATGGAAGGACTACATTGCTTTTGTTTCACATATTGACTAGTAGTAGTGATTTTATGCAATATTGCATCATTATTTTAAAGTTTATCATACTGCAAGGCTGCCACTGGTATGTACCGGTAATTGCTAAGGTGATACACATATTAAGAATGAAACTAATAAGGTTCTTCATAATGAATTTGAAATTGATAAACTTAAGTTACTTGTTGAGAAATATACTTTTATTCTCACATTTCATTTCATGATTTCAGTCTCATATAGTAAAACTATTACCGCCAACCGATTATTTTCTACTAAATCTGATGTGTATAAATGCCTTCCAAAAGTATATAGATATGTTTTACGTATGTTATTATCACAATGTACCCACACAAATACAAAAGAAGAAATCAATTTTATTTTAAAAAGTTGGTGTCGCTACGAAAATATATCAGGCTTAGTGGTGACAAATAGTCGTGCCAGTAATGATATATTATATGGATCCTAATATAAGAGTAATGTTACGTAACTGAGTACTTTCAAGAAATGAGTAGGGTGCATACTTGTGTAAATAAACTTAGAATTAGTGTCCACGCACAATTATTATCGGTATCTTTATTTAGTTTACTTGTACTATGAAAAAAGAGACAAATATACCTGTAGTACAGTAAAAAGTCATATATTAAAGTCATACTATTATTATTGTGTCGTCGCACTGTCGTTTTTTCTATTCCACTATACAGTTTATTCTCTTGTTTCTCTTTAAATTTTTGAACCATCTGTACCTACACTTAATTCATAATAGTTTTAGAAATACAACTGTCATTTTTTCTATGTACACAAATATTATACAATTACATATAAACCCAGTACAACTTTCATAAAAATATTATTTAACTTTTAAATTATTTTCCATTTCAAAGATTTTTTACGTTTATGACTTCGTAAAGCCTAAGTCTTGCAATAATAAAGTAAAGTATTTAATATTGTTGAAAAACATCCACAGCTATATGAAGTCTGCTAGAATATTCAAAGTTCCATTTTATTACAATTCAGGCAGTTACCTCGTTTATGAGGTAAAATTATCATTTTACATTTTCATAAACGAACATTGTGTGGAATTTTTCAGGAATTTTCGAAAATGCATGTTCCAAGACTTCAAAAAAGCAAGGACACAAAATTGGACTATAACTTCCAAAGTACCGATAATTATACATTAAATTAGTCGTGGTTTCGGATTTTAGAACTATTACTGGGAAAGACATATATAAATTATATATCTCTAACGCCAATGAAAATCCATCAATCACATCCATTTTGCGGTGACAAACATAGATGACGGTTTATATTACGATAGAATGATGATGCTCTAAAAGAAATTGAGAGAAAGAATTACTACTTCCGCGCCTTCAGAGACTCTTCGATCTAACCGAGTGCAAAGGGATTTACCGTTTAAGGCTACCATAAACATTCTTCTTACGTGATAATGTAATCAGAGTACTGTTTCATTTACTATCTTTTTATTCCCTTTTGAATAAAACCATCCATTATTTTATTACTGATAGTCAATTAATCTGTTAACAGAATTGATTACGTCCGCTCTCCAAATGTACTATGGCTGTATGAGCTCAAAATATGTCAGAGACATACCTATACATTGAATAAAATATCTAAAAATACTTTGAAAAACGATTTCCAAAGCGGAACCATTTTATTGAATGAAATTGATGAAGCCGAGTAAATTCCAATAAGCAAAATAAAAGCATTTGGGCTGTTACTTGAAGCACACTTTGAATATTCTAAATTAACTTGATTAGAACTTACCATTTTGTTATTTAATTTTATAATTTCTTCATACAAAAAGAATACAAACAAAATATTGAATATAAGTATGGATGTTCGCTAAAAACTAAACAACATTAACATCGAGAGCGTTATAAAAGTAGGGCGAAGTCAGATTCAAATAAACAAAAAGGAACGTTTATGATCATTATTTATTTAATTTCAACCTCATTCATCAAGTGCAATATATTACTATACATACATATGGAAGTGTACGTATATAATAATGAAATATTATGATCAGCAGAATAAACAACGCAGCTCAGCAATTAAACCGAGTTATAGGCTGCAAACAATACAATATATTCTTACTTGCCAATGAGTAGACGCCATCAATAGGTAACATAAACTCACCCGGAACACCATTACTCTTTGATATGTAAGCATTTTCATCGCCTATATGAGGATGGAATATTTAATCGAAGTTTCATATACATTATAGTAGTATTTACTACTTATTATTTTATGCACAGTGATGCCTGGATGCATTTAAATATCACTATTAAGGCATCAGCATAAATATAATTACAAACCCTTTTCAAACATTGGCGTGAGTGAGTACTCAGTTGGAGATTTTATCATCTTAAGCCATAGCAAGTGAATTTCCCCAAGGATCTCTGATTGTTCCTTTGCTACTCACAATTAATACATTGTAATACCTTTGTAACAAGACAGACGGCACAAACCTGTGGCGTATGCCTTGTCTTGCGTTTATTGTTCTGTATATTATGTGAAAATCGTCTCGAGTCACCTTTGGGTCATTTGATGCCATTGTCGTGTAAGTGCAACTGAAGTGTATTGTTTTTTATGTTAACTTAAACGATAATGGTGTTGGAAACTAGGTTCGCAGGTTATATTTGTGATTTAGTGCTATTTGGGGTGACTGGCCGGGTTTGATATAACATCAAACTTCCAAAAACCGCTTTAACCATAGTTAATGTTTTATCAAGACTATTGTTATTGGTGATCACAATTGGTAACCACATGTCCTAGATCTCACTACACAGCATATAATAACTAAAGTTATAATAGTGATACTATGAAGCTCTAATTGTAAAAAATAAGATCATGTACGCGGCGTAACTAATGGTGTTATAGGAGATACCTTATCAAGTAGCAAGAGCTTACTTGAAAAAGAAAAGGGTTTGCATATTGCAATATTTTGTTAAGCTATTTAATTTATTTATCACTGTATTTTACTGTAATACTCTTACCTAAACTTCACTGCTTTTAACAATTTCTAAAAGAGTATACAACTTGATTCGTGATTACGAAATGTAAATTTAATCAACTGGAATTGCTTAATCCTATTTCAGCCTATATTGTTTATTCAATCTATTGTCCTCTATCTCCTATTGCTGTAACAGTGAGTATTGAGTCAATTAATGTAACCAGATACATTAGTATATCAAGTTACTAAGGGGATGTACGCTTTGAAGAATGGCATTCGCTTCGATCGATCACTTATGATACGCGTTGATAGTGCTGAAAGCGTGTTTACAGAACTCTGTTGTATAAATTGCCCATCCCTATTTATAGTCAAGACTATAATTAGCTAGGGAGAGATCATGTCTACGCCTACGCTAAGCGTGGGGTGTGATGCTCGTCCTTTATACCTAAGATATGTAGGTACTGATCAGACTACACTGCGGATGCAGATTTCTACAGAAACTAATACTCTTTTTGTTATATTATTATTCCATTAAATTCTTCGATATCGCCATTGGTCATTAGACCATTGGTTGTGGAGGTCAGATGGCAGTCGCTTCACGGAAAATATCGAAGTTCAGCCGCATCACAGTTAGACTGGAAAGCCGACCCCAACTGAGTTGGGAAAAAGGTTCAGGGAATGATTATTCCATTAAAAATCCCTGTACCAATCTATTTAGCCAATGTGGAAACAGTAGGCCAAAGCCTCTCAGTAATCGGAGAGGCCTTTGTTCAGCCATGGACTGCGATAGGCTAAATGATTGATCATTCCATTATGAATGTGTATAGTATAGACAAAACTTCCAAAATTATAGTTACATTTTCATTAATGGAAATCTAGTGGATCGTGACAAATATTGTTTTACCACAGAATAATATTATTCATAGATCTCATAATATTATAACAGCGGCACTATTATTGAGATTTTTTTTTTTTTTTTTTATACTACGCAGGTGGCAGTCAAGCACACGGCCCACCTGATGGAAAGCGGCCACCGTGACCTATGAACGTGTGCAACACTAAGGGTGTCACACACGCGCTGCCCACCCTGAAGGGAAAGGGGGAGAGCTGGGAAGGGGTGGGGAGACTAGGAAGGGGAGGGGAAGGAGGGGTATAGTGAGCTCTGGCTACCCTACTTACCGGCGGGAACACAACACGATGGTTATTATGACCGCGGTCTTCTGTAGGGCGGAGGTACTTCCCCAGTTGGACAGCTCATTTCGGACGGGAGATATCGTCGTGTCCTACCTATCATTTCAGTTTAATACATATGAATATGAATCTTCTTGTTATTACAACTTACATACATACAAACATATACTCACGCCCTTAATCCTCGAAGGGGTAGGCAGAGGTGTATTTTGGAGGACAGATGGCAGTCGCTTCACGGAAAATTTGGAAGTTCAGCCGCATTGGACCTAGTTATACCGGAAAAGAATTACGCCGGACACCGAAGCAACAATGCCGTACCTATTAACTCGGTATAAATTGAAAAAACTGAATGATCAGATGATAGGGAACAATTAGTTTTAGATTATTACGTACGGATAGACAATAAAGGTTCATTCCACAATATTTCATCTGCACCTCAATCTGATGCTGAAGTGTCTTTATGAGATGTGTAGAAATATTTGGTAAAATAGTTGTAGTCTGGTGAAATAGATTAGGTTGTAAATAATGACTTAATTTTGTTACAATAGGATTGATTTGTCTTACGACAAAAGTAGTATATAAAGATTAAAAAAAAGAATGTGGTAAAATAGTTGTAGTCTGGTGAAATAGATTAGGTTGTAAATAATGACTGAATTTTGTTACAATAGGACTGAATTGTCTTACGACAAAAGTCCTATAAATAAATAAATATAAAAAAAATGTCCAGATGGAACTTGAACACGCGACCAGCTCCTCTCCGAGTGAGCGCTCTCTTTAACTGAGCTACCAAGCCACGTTTAAAACAACTGTTAATCTCCTGAAACTGACCAGGATGGAGATATCTGATACAGTAATAAATTTTTGACTTTGAAGAAGATAGACGAGCAAAATTTAATGCTGCGCGCGATATTCAACAGCCATAATATTATGGTTATTAATCATAATCGTGATTATTTATATAACATGCTTTAAGCTATGGTGTTCAAAACATTGTGCGGTTCCACCACATTTGATGTACATATTACAATTTATGAGTCCGTATAAATGTTAGAAAAAACTTGTCCCGTCACTCCCAGACCTGCGCTCATGGAGGTCGGAGGTCATTCCGCGACCTCGGACGTCCGAGTCGCCTCCGCTCGCTCGCGGGCTTTGGAATCTTCTGCCGACCCGTTCTGCCGCTTTCTTCTCGAGCATTACTTGCTCGCAGAAGGAGGTGACGGTTGCCCAAGCGCACGCTCATCGTACCATCGCCGTGACCAAGTCGGCGAGCGAAGTAACTCCCACTCCTTGGGCCGCCACTAGGACTTGCCTGAGTGTCTCCCACGCCGTGCACAGTGTGTGCAGTCCCGAGTCCTCGCTCGCATCACAGTGATGGCACTCGGACGTTGGCTCCTTCTGGATCCGACGCAGGCAATCCCTGAAACACCCGTGCTTTGGCGTACCAAAGCACGGGTGTTTCAGGGATTGAGGCTATGAGGCTAGAGAGGCCACACGGTAGCCTATAGTAATAGGCTACCGTGTGGCCTCTCTAGCCTCTCTCTAGGAGTCTTTCTTAACGCCGCTACTACGACGTGCCCTGCGCGTGGTTTCCCAAGCCGTCGTCGTCGGGCCAACTCCATGGTTTGCTGGAAGAGAACTCTTGAGTTAAGCTCGCCTTTTGTACATAGCTTCTCATAATTATTATATGAATGTGATTTATGTGAGTAATAAAGAATTGAATAAATAAAATTTTCAGAACAATTTATGCCACTAAGTCAGTTTTAAGGTATGTTTTATAAATTTATTTATATAAATATAAAAAAGGAATAACATCTAAGTCAAAGAATATGGTTGGCCGAAGCACAGACGCTCTCATGGATTCAATGGTAAGCCTCTATTGACCTATTTACTTTTTAACGCGATAAACTCAATTGAAGACAGAAAGAAACGCGAGCTTACGAGCCTTGGTAACCTACTTTCCTGTTTTAAATGACTTTGGTGATATTTCAAATATTGTTTGTCTTTCTGTCTTTTTATTTGACTAATTTCAGTTTTTACTACAATGGAACGACGTGGTGACCGATAAAGATTACTCACCGCTACATCTGATCCGAAGGGTATAATCGTAAAAGGCGACTAACGGGAAACGCAGACGATATGACTGCGAGCCCTCGAAATAAAACCAACCTGTCTGGTCAGCGTAAAAACAGTAGGCTAGAAGCTCCTAACATTGGGATGCCATATCACCAGAAAAGCAGCAACTCAGTTCAAAAATTTCCGTCAATCACCGATATATGCAACTGTATTTTTTTATTGTACACCAAATAAAAACAAATTAATTTATCTAAGGCAAAGGGAGAAAAGCTTAGGTGCTATAGTTTCATTTATGACTTGAAAGACTGCAATCTACGTCACTATAACATACAAATGTAAGCATTAAGATCGTTACGAGATATAGTATAGCTTAATAATGGCTTGTTTATTTTCTTATTTACGGTTAGATGTAACAGAAATTTATAGGTTAGCCTTCTCAGCACTAATGAACCGGTTTGTCTGGGTGACTATAATTTGCTAACTTAAGATTTACTTGTGATATTTTCATATCCAGTCACATCACCACACAGACGACCTTTGTGGAGTCACGATAGTGATGACTGCTAAGCAGTAGGCGCGGGTTCGATTCCCACTCAATGTAAATAAATATGAATATTTGCATTGGTCTGGATGTTTCTATGTATAATATGTATGTATTTACAAAAAATATCTTAGTATATTTATCCGCAATCTAGAACCCATAGCACAAGCTAGTTAATCTATGCTTATCTTGGATCTATGTGGCATTGTGTAGATTATCTTATAATATTTCTTTTCACTAAATATCTTGATTGCGGCTCAAAATCTAAACAGAATAAATACAATTAAGGATATCAATCAACATCACGCTGTACCTAAGAATAAGACCACAGGTATTCAGAATTCTTTTCACACAGGTAGGTAACAGAATTCTATGCGATCCTAGACACAGGTGGAAAGGAAGCTGATTTTATTATCACAAGGTTTCGTTCCGATTCAGTCATAGACTGGGGTGGAATTTCACCTATTATTTATGAAAATAGAATTGCATATTTCTCGCCCTCATCACGCATATTTGTAATACCTCACTCTGGAGAGGTGCATTAGCAAACGCTTTTGAAGAAGCATTTGAAATTTCTATGCCAATAATTCACTGGATGCCAATATGCCGCCATTTACAACATAAATAAACCACTCCTCTATCTCTGTAAATTGTATATATTTAATCAAATAAAATAACAATTTAATGCAAATGAACCATTTACTACGTATCATACATATTGGAACATAAACCATTAGTAGGTAACTCGAGCGAGCGATTTAGTGATACGTTCATTAAACGTACAGTCAAAGAGTGGAAAGTCCTGCACAAATCTGTGTTTTGAGTTTCGGGAAATCTATATCTTAGAAATCTTCAAGACTAGAGTGAATAAGTTACTTATAGGCAAGCGTGCACCACCGTCGACCAAATCACCACTTACCAACAACACTTTTCTAAAAAAATATGCATTATATAATAATATATTGCTTTACTAAACTGAAACTATGATTTTTCATTATTTTTAGCACCAAAATAGGATAAAAAGCAATAGATATACATTGTTAGATTCCTTAATATATTAATAATAATTAAACGTGTAGTCGCAACGTAGACTGAGATAAATGCAATATTCGCCTGCATTCCGTAACGTCACGATTAGGTACGATTATGTATGAAGCATTTCTTGGTGGCTCGGGAAATTGAATTTTCCGAATCGAATATCTTCAAAACTATTCGTCACAAAAGTATTTCACTTAAGCAGTACGTTATTTTTTATGGAATCTGAATTTCGCTATACTAAAAATGGTCTCAGATTGTCCTCACGTCTATTTATCATCTTCTTTTTAATATTTGATTACAAGCACTACGACAGACATTTATCGCGGTTCTAAAGTCCCAGTAGAGCTCAAAATATTAATCCAGTTTGATGAGATCATAAATTTATTAGACATTAAGTATTAGGGATGGGATCATTTCAACCTATATAATATAAAAACTTCATAAACATCTGCTGGACAACATATTTAGAAGTTTTAAGAGTGTGTATTTTAGGTAGGTACTCAATCATATTGCCGTGTTCAATATTATTTCAAAATAGGTAATGGCAATTTTTTTTCTGTAAGCCTTTAGAACTAAATGCTAGTGTAAACAATAGGTTTAACACGTTCGAACATTTCATTTTCCGTTAATATCATGGGGTGGAATAAAACCCTCTTCTAAACTGGGGTACACGCAATACTTAATGTGTGTATAAGACATTAAGGATTTCTCTACGCGTACCCCACGGATGAAGGAAGCCTGCGATAAGTCGCTAATATTAGCGTAAATAGTTTGACGGCATGATTACGACGTGATGTGATTGTTGTGATATGGTTAACCGGTAGTGGAGATTAAACATTGACAATAATAGATTAGATAACAAATTTAAATAGGCCTTGCATGGCAGAAATCCATTATAAAATAATTATGACTTGTCAGTTAATTCAAATTATTGTAAAAGATCGCGTATCAGAGGTTGTATTAGTGGCGGCTCTTGGAGTGCGAGTTCTTTCACTCACCCTCTTACTTACACAGCGCGCGAGCGTTTAGGCAGCCGCCTCCTCCTTCAGCGAGCAAGTAATGTTCGAGAAGGAGACGGCGGAACGGGTTCGGAGAAGACTCCGGATCCGCACAGTCACGTCTGAGCGGAGGCGGCTCAGACGTTGGACATCGCAGAATGACCTCCGTTTTCCATGAGCGCAGACCTGGGGGTGACGGGTGAAAACGCTTGTCACGCTAGCAGAAGCACGCCGTGGCGGCGGCGCAAATTGGGCCTCCCCATACTCGAGGGCTACACGGGGTCACCGTGGTCCCTGCACTCGAAGGGGGTCATCTCGAGGGATATGTAGGCTACTATTTCACCTCCGACAACTAAAGACACAAAGACGACGTGCGTTTTAATCGGTTCCAGTCCCTCATAACCTCCCCCATCGGCTTCGGCGGGGGAGGTATCCGTGGGGATTTTTCACATGAGAAAAAATATCTTACAAACATAGCTGTTATAACTCAAGTAAAATAGGAAAAGGAAAATGTCTCGATATTTTCGATTCTCGAAAAATATCGCCACAAAAATATAGCACCTGTAACAGGCGAGGTGCAGCCAAAATGACGACATATGTCAAATTGATTGCACTTATGATAAGCAGGTGTGCAGTCCAAAGCAAGGTGGCCACCGTTACAGATGATGTTCCTGGAACGGCGGTACCCGGTTCACAGTTCGACAGTTTTTATTTTCACGCCTGTTGACATCTATCTGTTGTCCTGTGTAGAAAAGAATAGGGTGAGTAAAATGAACTCACAAGAAGTCATGATTCAGAACCATCATAAAGGTATAGCTAGCCGCTAGAAAACCTTCAATGAGACAATATCTTTATGTAGCTGCAGGGGCTTGAGACTTTTGGGACTCGTAGACTTTTGGGTGATTCGCATCGTACGCCGCTGCAGTCTATCGAGAGCCTCTAACAAGTATTATGTGGGACCATTCCACATGTGAGAACAATATTCCACAGGAACCTGTGTTTTGGAAAGTAAATATCGCTGAAAAATCGTCTCACCCTATAATTTCAGAATGCCTCGTGTGCTACCAGGACTTTACAGATTACGTTTTTTTTTTTCATAAAAATATAGTAATGTACTCATGTTATTCTAAAAACTGCAAGGCATTAGTAGTACCTACAATTACGTAATAAGTCTATCGATATCTGAAATTATTATTGTCGCAACATAATAATATGGCATATTTCAGGGGATGTACTTATCTAGTTGCCCCACAGAAATAAAATAATGTTAGACTGAACCTATTCAGATTAGCTAGCATCCATATCAGGTAAATGAATCATAATGTTTATCCCAAAATTATTATCCCTTGAATTCTTTAATTTATAGGTAAGGTTCCATTTCTAATTCTTGTTATGTCAGTACTTGCCGTGTCACACGCGATGATTTGTGAAATAAAGACTACATCTTGTTTAAAAAATAATCAGAAATAACATTAACATAAGTAGCATTAGGTGAAATAAACGATATTGAATTATTAGTGCAGCGAATATTATAATTTTGCCAATAACTCGGATATTCCTTCTATTATATTAAACATGTCTAATATGTTGCAAGACGCATTAAGTGGATAAACAAACCAGTAGTTCATTGTTGATGCTATCTTCGTGTACACGAGCTAATTAATAAGTCAACACGGCCAAGTTGACAAATAACATTTTCACGAGCCGTGTTGCTCAGGGGTAAGTATATTGTAAAATGCGCCGGCCGGACGCCCACTGTATCGTGCCCCATTCGGCTCTGACTACGCGACGCGACGCACGGCTTCCGCTGATTCATGCTGAAACTTTCCCTCGCGACTGCACTGAAACTATAAACCAAATATACGTTCGTAATATAATTATTCAGATTGCCATGTTAAATATTATTACGATAACAGTATTTATCGTCTCTTTAAATTTAACATAAACTACTAAGTAAACTTAGAAGTCGCTAATATAATAATTTTAGTGAAAATTAAGGACTCGCTGCTGAAAAAATTAGTGTGTGAAAATATACATATGTAATTGTGTTTATACGAAGAAATACATCATTTAGAATGAAACGATACTAGAGATATTAAGTGGAGTTGGCAGAAGTAATTTCTATGTGAAGGCTAAAAAATTAGAAGTGCGCAATGTCAACTTTGGGAGCTGGAACAAGTGTGCTAATCGTTCTGCAAACAAGCTGTAAAGCGGTGTCGAGCTGTGCACTCCTTTGTGTTGTGTGTGTTAGCACAGTGAACTAAGGTTTTATTGTAAAAGAACAAAGGATATTATCTTTATAACCGCCATCATCCCGCTAAACTTTGTAACTTTGTCACTTCTCGCAATGGATGCCAGGTAAGTTAAATAAAACAAACCCTTTTAGATAAAGTAAGGAAATAAAACAAGATAATTTCAACTTCTTGGCTACTTTTATGAAGAGAAAAAATGTAAGATTTGAAAATAAATGAAAGGCGAACACGAAAGTTGTTGAATTTTTTATGAAAAATGATGAAAGAAAATAAACTTGTTAACTACAATATTCTCGTTTTATACGTAATCATTTCTGATGAAGATTTCTTAACAGATATCTATGTTGAAAATTCGTACGCATTTGTGTTCATTCAATTCGTTACCGATTTTACGGGTTACTAATCACCCTTTATTTTCTTTGGGATGGTGTTGAAAAGCGTTAACTAATTGCTAATTAATTTCTCTTAAATCACTACAGCAAAATTTTCAATGGAATATTATTTGTTTTATCAGTTCACTGTTCTAAATATACCTAATTACTTTTTGAACGCGTCCTTATTATTCAGGAATTCCTTCAATATAATTATTATGGTTGCGATACGGTAATATTAGCTTTTTATTTTAATTATAGTCGGCATATTGATCTATGATATATTTTTCTATGCCCTACTTATCTCTAATTTATCATTAATTTTATTACCATTATTAAAAAATAATTATTGTGCAACCCAGGCTGTGGTAAATCCCCCAGGGGGGTCATCTCCAGAGAGAAGGTCTGAAGGGTCTGCCGGGGTGCGAGGGATATTTTTTCTGCTATCTCACCTCCGGCAACTACAAACCCAAAGACGGCGAGCGTTTTGGTCATTTCGAGCCCGACATAACCTACCCAACCGGCTCCGGTGGGGGAGATATCCGTGGGGATTTATTGCACGATAAAAAAGCTCTGGTAAAACTTCTATACCTATATGTATCATGGGTTTAGATCTTGTGTTTTATTATGTTCTGTGACAACAGACAACAGACAGAGATAGATGTCTCTGAACCATCTACTTTCACACCAATCCAGCCTGCCTATTATTTTGACGGCGTTTTACTCTAAGTAGCAAAGAGGAAACTCTGGGAAACGCAAGTCCTTTTTACCACCCACATTTAAAGTACATAGGAAACTGTATTCGAAGCTCAGGCTCCTGATTGTTGTTACCATAAATAATCATCATTGCAGTTAGGTTCGGGTAGACATCTTCTAATTAAAATAAATAAAAAGAAAATGAAAGTAAGGGTCTGTAATTAGCTGTCTATTATGTTTGCGGTTCCGATTACGTATAAAAATTCTTTGGGCTCAATGGTTACTTTTATAAAATCCTTCCTTCTTTTTAAATTTAGGATGCGTCAATTTGACTTCACCCCGCCTGATGGTAAGCTAAAGGCAAAGTCTCAAGAAAGACGGTCACCTTTAAAAATACGTAAAGTATTACAATGGTGACACTCAGCTTGACGGCCTAATCAGATGCTTTTTGCCCTGCTTAAAGAACCCGGGACTGTGGGAAGAAGGAAACACGTCAGCTGGTAAAGAATTGCAAGACTTAATGGTGCGTCAGAGGAAAGATTCACGGAACTGCTTGGTTCTTTTTTTCTCGTAATTATGCTATCAGAAAAATATTGGATATGTCAGATAGCTGGTATATATTATATTCGGCCTAAGTTTTTTCCTTAATCACCTGTCATTAACACTCTCGAATCGAATGGGGATTGAATCTAATAATTGAAAAATAAAAGTATTGAGAGATCCTATTTCGTCAAACATGATACGTATTTTAATTTTTGTGTTGATTTTGAGTTAGTGTTAATAGTTAGTCAGTTATAATAACATGAAAAGTAGTTTCCGGTAGACTCAATTTTTATTTATTTATTTATTTACACATACATATAAATATATTCACACATCGTCTGTAAGAGCTATAAAGTCTGAATATAAGTCTGAAAAGTAATAAGGTGGCTAAGCCGAGGTATTCGACACACAACTACTTGATCAATCAGGACATTCAACTTGTATATCACAACACGACTGAATGCACATAGAAACCCAATTATATAGGTACCTATAGTCAAAACTCAAAGTGTAATAGATCTTAGTTAGTTCAAAATATTTAACGCTTTTATGAACTTAAATTCGGCAAGAACTTTAATAACAAACCTAGCAGCGTAATATTTCTCGTCAGAATTTGTTCCCTGACTTCTGGAACTTGAGGCCATTCATTTAAATATTTTCGGAAATATCCGGAGAGATGGTTGAAATGTTATGATTTATTTATCGATGCCTAGTCGTGCAAAATTAAAATCATTCGATTCGGCCACAGATCACTTCTGTGATAGTGGCAAATCGAATCTCACAAACACAAATCACTACACAAACACAAATCACACAGTTTGGGAAGCTATTAAGATATTTCTTAATCAATCACGCTCAAAATTCTGAACGGAATGATGATTATAGCCAAGAAAAATATATAAATCATTTTAATTTAGTTTTCCCGGTTTTTATAAAAAGGAACGCTTCCTAACGAGAACGTTTGAAACGTAGATTCAAGTCCTTTTAGGTGAAAACTAAATACTACATACTACACACGTTATTGTAATGATAGTATAATATACTAGGTATCTATTTGTATATTGTAATAAACTTTATGAATGTGTAATACGTTGTATCATGGATAAAGATAATATTGTTATAAGAGCATTGTTTTTTATTAGGTACGTACTTAGCAGTGGCGCAATATGCGCCTTCCTCCCACACCCGGGGGCTAGACGGGGACACCGTGGTCTCTACACCCGAAGAAGGCCATCTCGAAAGAGATGGTCTCGGGTCTACCGGGGTATGAGGGATAGGCATGCTAGCTACCATCTCACTCCCGCGGCGGCGGCACAAAGTGCGCCTCCCCATACCCGGGGACTAGACGGGGACACCGTGATCCCTACACCCGATGGGGATCATCTCGAAAGAGAAAGCCCCGGGTCTGCCGGGATAGCAATATCTTCTTTTGGCTACTATCTCACCTCCGGCAACTAAAGACTCAAAGACGGCGTGCGTATTAGTCCGTTCGAGTCTGACATAACCACCACAACTGGTTTTATTAGGCATATTACTAATAGAATCCTTCTAATATTATAAACGTGAAATTTTATAAGTATGATCATAGGTAGATGGATGGATGAATATTTGTTACACTTACACGTAAAAACTACTAAATGGATTTCAATGAAACTTTACAATAATATAGCTATAATATAGCTTTAACCTCTCGTATGTGGAGGATCCCACTATGGGACTTCTTTAAAAGTTGTTTGTCTGTGGCGCGTCCTGTGGTGGGACTCGCCACTTGACCTACCAGATGTTCATTACGCGCCTTCTTTAACAAGCAAAGACAATTCTTACTCTTTCGCACGTGTTAAAAATCGTATAAGAATGAACGACATTTCACTCTGATATGCAACGTTACACGTCTGTAGTACAAATAAATTGAATTTTTTTAGTTTTATCTGTGACCTGCTCAGTCATAGATTGCCGCGCATTACTTGCCAGTTCGTGCTATATTTTCTAAGTTTTGTGTGTGTTTCTGCATTAAAGACGATGGAACAGTAAGTAATATTTCAGGTTATTTACTAATATGGGCCTATTAATTACATTTTAAGTCAAAAACAAGCTTTGAAGCGATGGGTAAGTCATTTTACAAATTGGTAGATGGATTTTGCTTGGTCATATTAAGATTGAAACATTATCAAAACTGACACGAATATGTGTAATCAGATCACTAATATAATAAACTGCAATGTGATTATTACAAAATACGTATATTTACGTGATAAATGCATAAATTCCAACCTTAAAAATAATATAACAACAAAGTCCTGTTCTGGGACTCGCCATATATAGGTTTTAATTCACAAAATGGCTGCCAGTTCATAAAATATGGATAAGGCTTTAGAATTTCATATAAAAAATGAAATGATTTAGTTGTATTGATTGTTATCGATTTTATAGCTATTTATTAGTGACGTTGGTTTTATTTACATTATAATAAAATTTTGATGCGAAATTATAGTTTTAGTTCTATACACTGTGATTTTACAGTCGTTTCGTATCCATACTATTTAGCCTTCATGGAGCAAACATGTTAAATTTTCACTATGTTTAAGATCATGGTTTTTTATATTTTTCTTCCAAACATGTAGTTTTTTTCAATGGAATAAACGCCTAGTTTCATGTAAATCTTGAATAATTAATTATTATACCACTTTTATGCACATATTCTGCAAAATCTTAGTATAAATGAGACATTGTTTTTTGTACCAGTTATGAGTCTCATATTTGATACATTATTGTTCAAGTTCTATAAAATGTAACAACATACCATTGTTTAAACTAGTTAGGCGATAAGCTTAAATTATTGTTAACAAAACACTCCTTATCCCTGATGCCAATAATATACTGTAAACTAAAGTTTTAAGAGACCCACTTAGTGACATTTTAAGAGGATTTTTTTTTCATCAAACTTTAAAAAAGGTGTGGTATACAAGAAATGTATTGGAACATAGTGACATTTGGTTTTTATTTTATTAAGTATGTAAGATTGTATATAAAGTATATAATATTATACCCAGCAAGCGTTTTATTTTATATTAATCAGAAAATAAAAGTTAAGTTTTGGGTAACCCATATTATTTCTCTTATAACGGTTACAAGGCAATTCTAAGTCAAGTGTAGTGTAAGGAATAAGAAAAAGAAATTTATTAAAATGATAATTCCAATAGGAATTACTCTAAATTCCAATTACAATAAGAGAAAATAATGTTTTTCTACTCCCATGTTTGCAAAAAATGTGCTAAAACCCCTGTCTGTTGAAAGTCCTGTAATGGGATCCACGGGTGGGACTAAATGACATTTTGACACTCCACGGACGAAAGGATAATACATAAAAATAACACATAGGCTACAATTTATGAAGGGTTTACTAATGTTTGCCATAATTTTAAATGCCATAATTTTATATGCCATACTGGTAGTTGCCATAATTTCATTAGAAATAACGTTTCAGTTGCCATAATCGTGGAATGACATAAAATCACTTTCACTAATTTCATTGGTCATAATCGATCAAGTGTCATAATAATTAAAATCCATAAATGTATTTGCCATAACTTTCGTTTTCAATAATGTCAATTATACGACACACTCCGCTTCGCTTCGCTCCCGCCTTAGTCTTCTAACCTAACCTATCCGAGTCGGATTGCACTGAGTAGGGGTGTTAACGATAATTAATTTTGACCTAACATCATCATTCCCTGAACCTTTTTCCCAACTCAGTTGGGGTCGGCTTTCCAGTCTAACTGTGATGCGGCTGAACTTCGATATTTTCCGTGAAGCGACTGCCATCTGACCTCCACAACCAATGGTCTAATGACCAATGGCGATATCGAAGTTCCAAGTTAGGCTGGTTGGACTTTTTTGAGGGCTCCAACTACCCGTAACGACTGCCATAGATGTTTGTATGGCAACCGGGACCGACGGCTTAACGTGCTCTCCGAGGCACTTATAAACCTGCGATAAATACACACATAACTTCGAAAAGCATCGAAAAGTCATTGGCGTGTGCCATGGTAAACCTGGGATCGAACTCGAGACCTCGTCTCAGCAGTCCATTACCCATACCATTAGGCTACCGCGGCATTCGGAAAAAATTTTGACCTAACAATATCATGTATTTTTTTCATAATAAGAGTCGATTATGAGATGTGTTACTTATGGAAACTAATTATTATGATATATGTTGTTATAAAAAGTGATTTTATGGCAAATAAACGTTATGACTGTTGAGTTGTTATGTCAAAGGTTATTAGTATAAATGATAATAGTGCAAGTAAATATTATGACCGGGGATGATTATGGCAAACGAAATTAGTGCAAATTTATTTATGGAAAACGAAAGAATACCTTTATGAAGATATTGTGTTAATTATCTAAAATATGACATCCACACGGGCGAAGCCGCGGCTACAGCTAGTACTGATTAATTACATTATTATTGCATAGGACAGTACCTAACTCTCATGGGATCAGATATTTTTTTCACGTTTCTGTGAAGAGCTGAATTATTACAGCCACACTTGCCAAAAAATGTTCATATTTTAAGATAGTTTTGAATAGAATAAGATATTCGTGAAACGGATAGGAAGCAAATTTTAAGTAACAGTGCAAATTCAACTCATTCTCTGTTCCCTCTCCAACTCTCAAACAAAGTTATTATAGTAAACTTATCGTATATTCATTAACTATGCTTTGGCGGCATATGAAACCAGCTTCATCATATCAATGGCTGTAGTCAAAGTGTCGAGCCATCGATCATAATGCACGTCGCTATAGACAAGCATTTTAGACACAAAGAAGATTGAAGTAATTTTTATATCAGGAATGTGTACTGCTATATGAAAATGAACTTAAATCTTAAATATTTTTTATGTATACATACATAAAAACGTCTATACATAATATATATTATATTTATTATAGCTTATGTTATTACTGAAAAAATGAATTCTCTTAGTGCTCTTTTTTCTACATAATTCTGAAGGAGGTGTCATGAAAACTTCAACATTTTACTACTCGATAGCAATATCTTCTTCAAGAGATAGGTGAAAACTTCATAAAACTAGCGTCAACATTAATTTGAAAAGATTTATCTTGCCCAACGAATTTCATTTATTATAATACTTCTTAAATTCCAACTTTCAATTTCAAATACTAAATTCGTAAACCTAGAACTGAAATACTTAAAGCTTCAATCGTTTTGTTAAATTTTTAGAGTTAAAGGTTCCGTCTGCATCAAAGAAAGTTTAAACTATTTGCAAATGAAATACTCATAATTTTAGTTTAAAGTGAATTCATAATAATTCATATGTATGATACTTACGTAGGTGTCTGTAACTGAAATTTCGTAAATGAAAAAGATATTTCCTCGATGGGTGATACCATATTGGTTTAATGTAAAAGCATAATAGGGATTTCAGAAATCACGACCGGATGATAATTAAAAAAACTTTATAAAGCTTATGAAGTAAAAAAATTACTAAAAATGTTAAATTGTAATTTTATAAAAATAACATGCTAAACAGGACTAACCCGGAAAATCGATAAACCTTATTTTTGGTTATGTTGTAGGATTTACGTAACGGAATGCTCTCCAAATGTTATGATGCATTGTAAATGAATTGCACATTGTTATTTCTCATCGTCAAAATGGCAATTACTTACTCAGATATACAGACATTGCTAAAACATTTAAATTACATACACGTCGCAGCAAAAGCAATCAATAGAAATTGCTTCACAACGGTCAAATTCAAGGCTATATTTTAGGTTAAATGTTTGTAATCGGAACAAGGAAAAAACAAAACAGAACAACACTGATGAAGAGATTTCCTGACAACGTTTGGGTAGAAGTAGTAATTGTTGTAGGATCACTAACAAGGGGTACTCACGCAATTCTATTTATAGCTTTCATTACGGCCAGTTCAAGACTCGTGACGATAAATCTGATTCATGATGTAGAACTGTAAACTGCTTTTTATGTGTGTGAATTCGTTACTGTAACATTGGGATACAAGGACATTAGTCTATTCTGTGACAATGAGAACTCCCAAAAACACTACCAACATCGTATGTAGCTCGCCGAAAGTTCTTAGTTTTAAACACCTGACCTCTAAAAGGGTTTCGGTACCAAAAGGTGACGTGGAAAAAATACCCCCTAAAATCTACACCCAGTGCACTGAGAGCCCACCACTCGACCATGAACTGAAGTGAACCACCTGGAAATTCCATAATTGATGGAGGTCTTAGGAGGGCTACTGATGCACGGGATGGTGACAGTCACAGCCATGATGAACCACCACCTTGGTAATAATGTAGTCCATCACTGGTGATGTCATTTTGAACTTGTACATTACAATGCAGTATTTGATAAATCTAAATAGTATTTTCAGTAGAAAGAGGTCACACAACAAATAGAGAACCCTCGGGAAGAAATTTAATTCAAACTGGGTAGTACGTGTCTGTTCTAGTTTCAGTGTTAGGACATATTCTCATGCCTGTGAAGAGCGGTAATAGAAATAAAAGGTGGTAGCAGGTATCTTTTAAAGGAAATAAAACTTCAGAATCTAAAAATTACCACAAATGTTTTAATAAACCACATACTAAAATACCAACTCTTATCGTCGAACGTCAAACGTCGAATTTATTGTTGCTGAATGGCGTTTTTAGCCAAAGTATTCGTAGCCCGATCTGTAATGCCCAAGCTAAGAGACAGCTAATTAAAACTTGGTTAATCTTTGTATTATGCGAGACCAGCTACATAATGTCAAACTCTTGAAGTAGATTTTTAGGAACGCTATTTATTTCTTATTTTAATATTGTTGCTAAAATTATACAACTTAAAGTGGATGCTCTATAAAAAAAATAAAATTGGACACAACAGAGCAAACAAAAACTATAAAGAATACTATATTATGAAAACTTTTGTCTGTTACTTTAATATATTTTTACGTTTTGAAAATTTCTTCGGCTATAACAGAAGTATATGATGAACTTGCTAGAAACATTTTCATTTTAAAATTCAACGATAAAGTCATTTTCTAACATGGTTGATAAATTTGACTCGAGCCTCTATTCTGAAATTCGTGGATTCATTTTCTTATATTTATTGACATTCTTTACCTTGTTCAGTTACGTACCTATTATATCATTTATTAGTAACTACTGTGTTGGTTCCAGGTGAAGTAGAATAGAGCCGCCCATGTCTTCCCGTGGGTAATACCCGACTAATCTATCTGTTGTCTATCCGGCAATAAACATACCGACCGCCTCGACCGATGGGCTCACCTGAAACTGATATACATGATGTGAATCGCTCAATAATCCTTTTGGACTGTGGCGATTCGTCGCCCGAAATGACGGAACTATACATTTTCGACGCAGATTACAATTGGATAGTGTACCAGCTGGTTCGTTTTCTATGTTTTTTGTTTATTCTTTCAAAACACAACTTACAGCTATAGTAGAAGTATAGTAGAGAAACAAGTTCATTATAAAATGACCAATTACAAGTTTACGCATTTATTAAAATTTAGTACAATTCACAAGACAAGGAGCAAGAGGTGCAAACTAGATAATAAGATATAACTAAAGGAAGGCGAAAAAATAAACACATCAATTAGGAAACTAAATTACTCTGTCTCATTATTAAACCTTACTTAATTTTACTTTAACTTGAGTAGTGAAGAATAAATCTAAAACGTACGCATGGCAGGGAATTGTACACTGGTTGATATTCATGTCATGTAATCGACTATTCAATGTTTCGTCATTTTATTTCTCACCATTTTTATAATAAGTAGATGTCACGTTTCCAAAAATCATTTTTGATAAATAAGGAGGAATGTACTTCAAAAACTGTCAGATGAGATTATTGAACGGTACTCAGCTTAGGAGACAGAAATCATGCTATGCCGAATTTCCAGTTTATATCATAATATTTATAGACCTTGCCATATAACGTGTTATGTTTAATGACATATATTTTATGGTTTGGATTAAATTCTTGGGTAAAGTGTTATATATGGGTAACTCTTTGAATTCTTTATAACAAAGTTCGCCAAAAGTGCTGGCAGGTAATAGATTAGTTCCTACAACATAGCGCAAAGACCATAACTTTCGAAGTGTCGTGTGTTTCGAAAGTTATTTTTATTACACATACATACACAGTACCTACATTTTTTTTAAGAATATTAGCAACCGAATTAGCTAATGTTCCATGTAACTGTTCCATGACTTGTGGTAGGAGTGGGTTTACGTCGGCGTAATGTAAGGCCGACTCTTTAACTACAAAGCCACCGACATTATATTTATGAATAAAATTTGGCACACACATAGATCATAGACGGGAAAAAAGTTATTAAAAATTCCTGAAGATTTTGATTTCTAAAATATATAGGAATAAATGTTTGATGAAAAACGGTTATAAGAACGGTATAAATTAGAAGAATGTCTTAATGATAAACATGTAAGGACATCCCAATCTATTGCTCCACAGTTTTTTTATTAATAAACTTTTTTCTAAGAAAAAGTAAGGATAATGGTAAATCTACCTGAGTTTCTTGTTGGTTTTTTCTCTGTAGGTCCAACTACCGAAACAACGAAAGAATCATTTTCAAATTACTTATTTACTTTATTTTAATATTTTTGAAAAATACATATATAATTGTAAAACCTTAGATGAATTAAAAAGTGTAATTCATCTAAGTGTAAAACTGACATTTATATTGCTCCTTATGTGCCTAAACTGAATAATAATTCTTTAAAAACATAATTAGGTACACTATTTTCATGTTGAGAATAGCCCTGTAGGTCGCAAGAACAGGACGAGTATTTCATATTGAGAGAGTATTAGGCATCAATTTTCATACAAAACAGGGGTTCTCCTGGAGTGTCAATAGAAGCGAGACCACGGATCAATAAAATAAATACAAATACAAGAGGTGTTGCCCCAGCACGTGGTGTTTTTTAAACCATTTAAAAGGCAAACAAGCAGATAATCTACTTAATGGATGTTTGCAACACCAGAGGCGTATTGACCCTAAACGGAGTAGAGAGTAACGTGTCGCTTAACCACGGTTTAACGGTGTACCAGTGTAGCCAGTGTCAGTAACGACGTTGAGAATTTAATGGTTTGCCCCCATCACAATAGAAGTTATCTTTTATTTTGAAGTGTCAGTTATAGAACCGCAGATAAAATTCGGTAAAAAAGTTATAAGCCTCCGGTAGTAGAGTAAGTTCTCCTTCTTCCAAATCGAGGGCACTTTTGAGTTGCCTCCATGGTGTAGTAATTCGTTTCACGGCAGCGTCGCTACTCCCGTAGAGGGCCCGACCATAGATTTCGCTCTTCGGGAAGGCTTACTACGTCCCCTCCAGTAGGGTAAGTGAATAATCATACGTATACACCTCACCGCTATTCTAACGCACATTTGTGTCATGTAAACTGACTTCGCCACTAGTGGTTAAGTTTGTGAATTAAACTTGTCGGTACATCCGGCCACAGACGAGAGTGATGCGGTTACAATAAAGCTGTACGGTATAATTCAGTTGTATTACGTAGTTAGTGATTATGAACAGTACAAACTTTTCAGCTATTTAGCATGCCGAATTTTACATTCTATGCAATTTCTTTTCTTTATGTATTCGAGAGAAAAAAACGGAGTACTGCTTTCACCCTTTTGCCGGAGTGCCATGAGAGGTGAGGATCATCGAAATTCCCATACCCACAGATGATGTGGAAGCTCTCAGTTTCAGAAGCGATTTTGCCTTGTTGTGTGTATTTTACCGCCTATACAATAGTTTGTGTTCAGAGGAACAGTTCGACACGATGCCCACAACTTCATTCTATCATCGTACCTCTCGCCATAGTCAGGGAATTTATACTCACATATTGCGGCCGGAAACGGCATGGACGAAACTTTATCCCACGTTCGCACAGGCTGTGGAATAAACTCCCAGTTGTAGTTTTTCCAAACGCTTATAATATGGAATTCTTCAAGAAGGGCATTAGAAGGTTCCAACAGGGTTGCCAGCGTTAATATGACGCTCCGCATAGGGCCAGTAGCCACGAAATTCCTATGTAGGCCGTGTGCTTGTTTGTGGCCTAAGTGGTATAAAAAATGGATAAAATCCAATGTCGTTTGATTATTACGTTGATTGTATCCCTTTAGGACGCTATTATTTGGTCATCTTGAACACAAGATTTTTGATACTTCCAATGTAATCTAACTGGACTTAATCCCGAGGGTAGTGGCATCGACTTTTTATACAGCGATTGCCGTCTTCGTAATCCAAAGGGAAAACGATTCTTGATTAAGCTGCTTTGTCAGTATATTTTCGGATACTGATATATGAGTATTATATTATTTCTTTCCCAGTTCATTACATAAGCTTCTATTTATAATGTTACAATATTGGTGGTTCTGTAAACTAGATCTAAGTTACTGAATAATAAAGTCATTATTATTATATAAATAAAAATGAATCGCGAAATATGTTGCTAAGCACGAATCTCGAAGACAGCTAAACCACATCGAGTAATTCTTGAATTCGAGTAGTTCTTTGAACTTTACGAAAAGTTTTATGGAGCAGCTGGAACGGGTTCAGAAGTCCACGAGGGTGGAGTCGTGGGTAACAACTAGTACATAATACAATTACGCCTATGACAGAGGTGTATTAACACCCACATTTCACCAATCACTGAAACCATTTCGTAGTACCTCGTAATATGGGGTGTGTTTATTACCGTATTCTCGGTACTATTGTTGGTATCTTCATTTATAACAAGGTGAAGTGTTGTACTTCGTTTTCCAACATGTACATTGCTATAGTTTGTGATAAGAAGTTGTTCAAACTGTAGATATTAAATAATTTTATACGCTTTTTGGATTGAAAAACATATCAGTACCTATCGCTAAATGGTGACGTAGAATGTTAGATTCACAACATTGTAAACGCCAGGGACGTAAATGTTATCCTTGTCAATACAATATTTTTATTTGTACCTACTGTTCACTGATTGATATATATTCAGTCAGAATATTCTGTAAAAAAATATAGCAACAAAGTTTCAAGACATTAACTAAATAAATAAAAATATACTAATTACTAGTTTTATTACTAGTTACAAATCTTGAGAACTTCTCAGCCAATTTGGATGATTTATTTTTGTTGTGTAGGTACGCAAATGTTAGCAAGGATTATGTGAAAGGAAAATTTGGTAAATTTCATGATAAATGTCGGCACCTATGAGACTTTGGGCACGAATAGATAGCTACAATTTCGGTATCGCCTGTGTTATGCTAATATTTGTTTCTGAAACTATGTTCATTAAATATTATAAAGCGGTTAAAGCTTGTTGTCAAATATAGACAGAAATATTCATGTGCCCGCTTTATTCCATCCAGCGCAATGACCACAAATGTCGAACTGCTAATAAGTCGCACCTCAATGTTCACACGCTAAGGCTGCTCAGTGCTCAAGGCAATATTATTTACGACTACTTGAATAGATAACAGTGTTTTTTGATATATCTACTCTCAGTGATGAGTATTTTGAACTCAACTTTGATTATTTATTGTAAAGTTCATTGACTATACAGTATCAAGATAAAATTGATGTCCTTTTTTTCGAGCGTGATATACCCACTGATACTAATCCCACCAGAGCCGGGGAGAGAGGTTATGTTGGGCTCGAACCGACTAAAACGCACGCTGTCTTTGGATCTTTAGTTGCCGGAGGTGAGATAGTAGTGAACATATCCCTCGCACCTCGGAAGACCCGAGAAAGTTCATGTCCTGAACTTAACGACTTATAACGTTGACATAGTACTTTGCAACCCCAGGCCAGGCTGGACCCCAAAAGTACCAAATATTTGTATCCCAATAGTACCAAATAATTCTATTTACAATATCAACAAGAAATGTATACAGGGAAGCACTGTAAGTAAATGATATTGATAAATATTGTGTTAGGCACTAGCGGAAGCATATATATACAAACAATACGAATAAAGTAGTCCGTTCCTGTTCCTAGTCAAAAATACATTGTAACATTAATATTTTGACGTAAATACATAGTAACATATGACAAAGAAGAGGGTGACTGAGTAAACGATATCTGATAGGAATGTATGGAGGAGAATGACACGTTGCGCCGACCCCGAATTATTGAGCCAAAAGCAAGGAGATGATGATTACGTTTATTCACTGAAATGTACCTACTTGATGGTACATAAAACAAAAGACATTTTTTCAATCACCTTAATACATTGTCTTTTATTTTATAAGTATTTTAGTGCCACTCTGTGATGGTTTATGTATGTAGGTCTAATCATCACAGTACATATTATGTACAAACTAGGATAATGTAAATTGAAATAGCACACTAACGGATTCATGAATCTTATTATGTATTGTATATGTACAATATAAATAAAATCTTGTTTCATACACAATAATTGATTTCAATACATACGTAACCATATATAGTTTCACTACAATACTATGGATTTTGTTTTCCGTGCGCATAATTTCACGGATCCACCAATGTCACCGGAGTCGGTGAGAGAGGTTATGTAGGTATCAAACGGACTAAATGCAAGCGGTCTGAGGGTCTTCGGTTGCCGAAGGTGAGGTAGTAAGCATTATAAATCCCTCGCACCCTGACCGATTCAGGGTCATCTCTTTTGAGATGGACCCCTTCGGATGTGGGGACCACGGTGTCGTCTTCTAACCCGAAAACGAGGTATGAAAGCTGGAAGGCGGACCATGGGTTTTGAGTACCCGGCCGGTACTAACACAAAGATGATGATAAATTTAACAAATGGCCCCAAACTCGATAGGTTCATCCCTGTTATCGTTTTCAGGAGCGCTCCCCTAGGATCCTATATATTGCAAGTTAAAGAAAATATTAAACAAAAGTTACATAAATATTTACCCATGTATCGATATCTGAGGCATTTGATGTTTATGACTATTCCATTCAAAAACGGCTCACCGAACCTAGATGCATTTTAGTATAGATATAGGTTATTGTTTGAGAAAGCATTATACTACTTTTGTTCCTAGAATAGTTAGATAAAGTGATCACATTTGCAAATGTTAAATGAGATCAACTCCATATCTCTATCAAAAGACCCTTTAGTTTCTAGGGCTATTATTATTAATCTTAAAACTTATCTCAAACGCTAATACGTTGTTATCAGGGTCTATCCCAGATATGTGATGACGTAGATATTGTTTACACCACAGAGGAAACAGTTACAGAGATTATTCCATCTGTATATTCAAACATTGTGAATATAATATAATGACTATAAGCAACAATATATACAAATATTTATACCATCGTCAAGTGGGCCACGCACGGTGGAAATTATTTTTATAGAATCATCAATTTTTGCAGTAATATTTTATGTAGTTTGTACAAAAGTAAAAAATAACCCTAAAAGATCATCATTACTCTCTGAGCCTTTTCCCGACCTTACTTGTCTTGTGTACTAGTGTGACTAGATGCAGAACTTCGACATTTTCCGTGAAGCGACTACAGTTAAACTAGTTGTACTTTTTAAGGGAATCACCTAGTAACGCCTATTATATTGAAGTTAAATAAAAAAATCATATTAAGTAGTACAAATCTAAAATTGTAATTTTCTTCATACCGAGGTACTAGTCAAAATGAACTGTTCAGTATATTTACATTGCGTTTTCATCACGCCCCGGTATTTGTGATAAGGTCGAAAACGTCAAAAGAATTACGTACCTTTAACAACGGAATGGCGCGGAGACAGGTTCATCAGATATATTTGCTATTGAAAACCACTGGTAATAAAGTGGGGCGAAGAGGCCCGGTTCCTAAAATTCGTCCCTCACAATACACACACTATTATAGTCTAATATTAAATGGGATCTTGCTGAGCGAATGAAACGATGTAATGTACTTTTATTAATTTAATTGTGAACTTTAAGGTTATGAACATAGAGCTGAAAATTTAATGACAGTATTTGTAATCTCGGTGGTATGGGAATGGTCAACAATTATTAGAATCAGTCTTAATGAGCTTTTCCAATGGTCCCAATCGCTTCTTTTCTGTACGGGACAACACGCGCAGGGCTTAAATATCACCCCCATAAGGTACAAGCAATTCTATCAAGAACCAAGTGGTTTGGTGACTCCTCCTGTTGTTGTACCATTAAGACCTGGAATGCTTTACCATCACACGTGTTTCCTTCTTCCAAGCGGCGCGTGTAGAAACGACTGTCGTCAAGTTAGGAACCGCCGTTCCACCGGGGACGCCGTTCCGGCAACAACGGTTACTATGTTTGGACGACCTAAATTAAAAAAAAACGTATATGCGTATTCGTCTCCTGGTAGGATATCAGTTAAAATTGATTGCACTTACTTTCTTTTTGCAGTGAATTTTTTTTTGAAAATTTGGAATGAAAATTAAAAAAATGAAAAAGAAAATTGCTGGTTCTTCATTTAATGCCAATATGTTGTGTACCAAGAGCTTTGGGAGTGTTCCCTTTACACGTATATAAAAATTCAGTTAAAAAGTGATTTTATTTCAATTATTTCACCATTAAGATGTCATATATGAGTAAGTTTAACTGATCCTGGAATAAATAGTCACTGGTCAAATTCTGCCTATATTTTTAAATAATTATTTGCCAACGCAGCGAAGGGTTAACCGCTCACAATAGAAAATGGTTTGTGTGATTTTTTGATAATTGTGAACTTGAGTGTACTTTGTGTCGGTTAATTATAAATAACTGCCTCGTTCTCAGTAATGTAATGTTTACTTATAAATCTTTCATATAATATTATCCATTAATCTACATACCAAAATGAAAGTAATCATAAAAAATGTATAAAACACGATCGTAAAGACTTTGTTTGCTTTTATAACATAGGAACTTGGGTTTATACGTTATGTTTGCGGTTATGTGTTTGAATAAAAACTAAAAATAAATATTGAACAGTCTTCGCTAAGCAAAGTTGTTACCTTCTGTTTCTTCCGTTGTGTGAACTTACAGAACGGGGTGTGTCTTTATTGTTCAGAAATATAGGGCACACTAAGGAGAGTTTAATGCTTTTAAGCCAGAAATAGAATTTTATTGATCAGTTTTTTTCACGTGGCTAATACTGCAATTTCTGCTGCATATTTGTATAGTAATTAGTTCTCGTAATTTCTCTACTTTTTTCAATTCTCAATGCTGTAGAATTATTATATTTTTAAATTGGGTTTGTCAATAAACTATTCGCTGCTTGGTGTTAAGCTGAGGTAATATCCAAAGCGTAATTTAATTTTGAAAATTTTAACGCCTAATAATCTAAAAAGTCTTCTCCTTCCTCATTTTTGCTTAAATATTCTCATGAGCTCTTCCAACTAATCCCACCCTCCCCTTTCCTACACAGGACAACGCGTGCAGGGCTTAGGTGTCACTCGCATACGGTACAGAACATTCCATCAAGAACCAAGCGGTTCGGTGAGTCTTTTCTCTGCCGTACCATTAAGTCCTGGAATTCCTTGCCGGCGCACGTGTTTCCTTCTTCCTACAGTCCCGGGTCCTTTAAGCGGGGCGTGAAAAAGCATCTGATGAGGCCGTCAAGCTGAGCGCCACCATTGTAGCACTGAACGTGTTTGCAATGGTGACCCTCTTTCATGGGACTTTGCCTTCAGCTTAACATCAGGCGAGGTGAAGTCAAATTGACGTGCCATAGATAAAAAAAAAAAAAAAATTATAAAAAAGTACATTATCAAGAAACTCGTTTAATCAACTGACACAAACGGATAATAATGATGTTAGTTAATAGTTAATAAAAATAATAATCCTGCAGCGGCAGCTTGTGGCGAGTTGTTGGTGAGTGACAACACCTGAACGTACTTTTACTCTTCCGAGACTGCCTCACCCTTACTTCTTACTTCTTGTGCTTGCCTTGATTGGTAGACCATAAGTAAAGTCGCAAGAGCGGAATCTATGCTCTAGGTTGAAAGTGTAAAATGTCATAAGGCTGGGGAGATGTCGACCGGCATACCGTGATCTTAAGGCCCGCAGACTCAGCTCTCGACAACCTAAGCCGATCTAGAGATGTTGCCCTAGGGCAGCATAAGCTCTGTAGGTGGGTACTAATAACATTCACAAATTACGCTAGTCCATTATATGGAGTCATTATCACACAATTGCGTGTAAAAGTTGCGTAAGGGTAATTTCACCGACCGCATTTTTAGAGTTTCTTCGCATGAAATCAGTATGTAAAACGTTTATCTATGACCACTCTATTTTTTTTCATGTAATACGAACACTAGCTTATATGAAGTCACTACTGAAAATACATTTCTCTTAAACATAAAATTTAAAAAAAATTAAAATATGCTAGATTCCAATAACGGTGGCGTGTCCGCGATGCACCTTTAAGCGCATTTACCTCTTTAAATCCGCTATGATTGCAAATTTAGTACTTAAATTAAGATTATTGTGTTAATTAATATATGAAGCAACCATATTTACTGCTTTCATTACTTCTATTATAACGCAGACATCGTGACAATGTCGATAAGGAACGTCCGCGCCTAAAGTGCAATTTCGGTGTGTTTTTTTTAAACCCTTATACAACGTATACACGTCAATTTAAACGATCTATCTTCTTACGCACGCGGAGTTCCAGTCATGCTCTTGCGTTTACGCAGTAATGGCATGTCCGATTCTGCCCAGTTTTCCCGCTAATACGTAAGTACCTTCTTATTTCTAAGAGGGAGTACGAAATTTTACAATCACGGTGGGTTACTGTATGAATGAATATTTGGTTTTAACATTACGATTTGCGAGTATGTTGTGTGTTGTTAGGTACCCTCAGCAATCATACATTTCACGTGACGAATGCATCACTGAGTTTTGTTTAATTTCATTTTTTCTTGATGTTTCTAACTTCGGTGGTGCAATATCGGTGGTTTCGGTGGTAGAATTATTGCCACCTATATTGCATCAATACTAAAATGGCTATGAGTTTCCATATCTTTGGTAAGATATTTACTCACAAGGTAATAAATAATAAAATTACTCATTTTTTTGTTATAATTAACGTATTTACTATTACTACTGAGAGTGGGGCAATATGGGTATGGGAGGCGTAACCGAAGGGGTTGGAGGCTGGCCGACTTTCTTGAAAAAGAGCGACTCTTTATGATGAACTCTTTCTTCAAAAACCGCCCCACAGGAAATGGACCTGGATGGGCCCCGGTGGTCGTACCAAAAATGAGATTGACTTCATCATGACGATGCATAGACGGATATTCAATGATGTCTCAGTGATCCATGGGGTGAAAACCGGAAGTGATCACCTAATGGTTAGAGACACATTGAATATAAATGTTAAACTGGAGAGATCCCGTCTGATGAGGTCTACGCTCCGACCTAGAGCTTCCCATATACAGTACCCCGAGAGCTTTCAACTCGAACTTTCGAATCGCTTCTCTTGCCTAGAAGAATGCAGTACAGTGGACGAGATAAATAACAGGTTGGTTGAAGCTGTCCATTCAGTGGGCTCCAAATTTTTCAGGCCCCGTCGAAGAGATAGACCACAGAAGCTCACCGATCACACCCTCAAACTCATGGCCGAACGACGCTCTATGAGGCTGCAGTCTACCAATGACGCTGAAGCACATCGGCAGCTCAATAGACGACAGCAGTCTTTGCGACACGACATCCGTGCCTTTAATACTCAATGTATTAAAGAAACGATTGAGCGAAATAAAGGCTCCAAAGTGTTCGCAAGAGACTTGTCTATTGGGCAAAGCCAGTTGACAAAACTGAAGAGGAAGGACGGCAGTGTCGTGTCGACTAAGGGAGATGTTTTGAGGGGGATCGAGGGGTTTTATGGTCAGCTTTGTACCTCAGTCACTAAGCCTGCTACTGATACGGTTAAAGATCCAAGAGCCAAGCTAAGCCGACACTACACCGAGGATATCCCGGACATCAGCCTGTACGAGATTAGGGTGGCCCTCAAGCAGCTTAAAAATAACAAGGTACCAGGAGAAGACGGAATCACTTCGGAACTTCTGAAAGCGGGTGGAACACCGATACTTAAAGTCCTTCAGAAGCTCTTCAATTCCGTCTTATTCGAAGGTACTACGCCGGAAGCATGGAACAGAAGCGTATAAGTCTTGTTCTTCAAGAAAGGTGACAAAGCCTCTCTTAAGAACTACAGACCCATCTCGCTTCTGAGCCATGTTTATAAGCTGTTTTCGAGGGTTATCACAAATCGCTCGAACGCAGGTTTGATGACTTCCAGCCGCCCGAACAAGCCGGTTTCCGAAAAGGTTATAGTACCGTAGACCACATTCATACGCTGCGGCAAGTCATACAGAAGACTCAGGAGTATAACTTGCCACTATGTCTAGCGTTTGTGGACTACGAGAAAGCCTTTGATTCGATCGAGACATGGGCAGTGCTACAATCTCTCCAGCGGTGTCATATAGACTACCGGTACATCGAAGTGCTGAAGTGTTTGTTTAAAAACGCCACTATATCAGTCCGAGTACAAGATCAGAGCACAGCGGCGATACTGTTGCAGAGGGGAGTGAGATAAGGAGATGTAATATCCCCGAAGCTCTTCACCAATGCAATGGAGGATGCCTTTAAGCTACTGGAATGGAAAGGTCTTTCCCAAATGGATCGTCGGCAAAACGAAGGTGAGTGATGTATTCGCCATTAACATTAATGCGTGTTGCCCGTGATGACCTATGGCGCCGAGACGTGGACCCTCACTATGGGCCTCATAAGAAAGCTCAAGCTCGTACAGCGAGCTATGGAAAGGGCTATAATCTAGGCTAGGCTCGGAATCTCTCTGCTGGATCGAATCAGAAATGAGGAGATCCGCAGACGAACGAAAGTGGTCGACATAGCCTACAGGGTTAGTAAGCTGAAGTGGCAGTGGGCGGGGCACGTAGCAAGAAGAACAGATGGCCATTGGAGCCGAAAGGTTCTTGAATGGAGACCGCGTACCGGTAGACGAAGCGTGGGACGGCCTCCTGCGAGATGGACGGACGACAAAAGCAAAATTGCCTTTGGCAGCATGATGTAGCATCTGCATCATGCATCCAAGCCGTTAGTACATATTGTTTAGATAAATATATCACAATTTATAATTTCGGTGTGATCTTGCAATTTCGGTGGGTTGACAATTTCGGTGGTTGTTCTATTTTTATAACAAATGCAGTTATTTGTTTCCTTCTAAATATCTAGAATACTAATGTGTTCTAAAAGAACACCATTAAATTTTTTCATCGGTAAACCTATGATTGAAAAATACCACCGAAATTAGCAAAAAATGAGGCATGCGTGAAATTACCCGTAAGTCCTTTGTACTACAGAGGTCAGGTACCGTTTGTTTTATGTAACCCGATTATTTGTGGCTTGATGCTCAATAGAGCAGAATTCGATTTGGTATTGGCTAACTACAGAATCGTTTAAGCTGACTACGATCTTTATGTCTTACTTCATTATTTCTTACTTACATGCTAATTCACATAAATTGCAATAGAATCTGTTAAGAATAATTTTATTTAAAATATTCATATTCGCGTAAACGCTCGAGTCACCTCCGCAAGGTGATGGCATTCCAACAACTTTTATGCTATAAGAAAAAAGATGATATGGGCAGTTCTTTGCATTAGTGAAGGTAAGGTAATTTGAGAAGCAATTTCCATGCACCGACAAATGTGCCAGTTGGTACCATTCCCATACGTATTCAATTAGGTGCTTCATTTCATCTCATGCATGTTAATGCATATTTTTAAAACCCACTCCGCCAGCTTTGTTAGAAATAGCGGATTCTGGACTTCAAGGCGACAGACTTGGATGCGACCGGGACTGACGCGAATATGACCTACCCTACCATAGGTACTTTGCTGGTATAATAAACTAATTAAGCCGCAATTTGACGGGCTTACTAGCAAACTTTGAAGACTTCCTCTAACAATATGGTATGAAATTAATGTTCAGTACATAAAATTTTAAATCGATAAATTAATTGGAAATTGGTTACGTTAGACTTCCAAGATTTATAACATACCTACATAGTGTTTAGTGAGTGAAATACAACACTATTAACATGACTTGTAACACACATGTGAAACCAATAAAAGCATAAAGACCTTGATTCGTAGATGCTTTTGATGTAGGTATGTGTGTGTAAGAATCTTCTTTGATAAAGGCAGTTGAACCAGCTGGCAACGGGTACCTAGTGTTTTTCAAGGTAAAATGCAGGATTATTCTGTACCAGCGTTGTAATTAGGACATGTCTTCAATGTCACGGTTTAATAACAATTAATTTATTTACTAACAGTCAAAAAGTCATAAATAAGTAATATAAATGATAAGAAAAGTAGGTGAAAAGGTCGTATTTTATGAAGGAAATAAACAATAAGAAGTGTGATAATAATTTGTGCCAATTTATTTTCTTTGTATAACACTTATTCATAATAATGACAAAAGAAATAAAAGTCCTATTCTTCCCAACATCCAGACTTTCTATAAATTAGATAAATTTGACAATGACAAATGATTAAGTGAAAAGAATTTGGTCGAAAATAATTATCTTGACAGCTATTATTATTAATTTTCTGGTTTCTCTTAATAGCCTTATAAAGTTAACGACTGACAGTTCATTCTCATTGTTTTTTAGACTTCTTTATTATCATAAGAGTCACTTACTTGTTTGACTCTTTAATATGTCAAGTACCTACCAGCAGCTACCCCTGATTTTGTTTCAATATAATTTTCATTGTTAACATTAACATTAATCAAAGGAAGAACTTAATTTAACCGATTTCCATTATACGGATTGAAATTCATTGAAGAGTTGTATGGGTAGTAATATCCACGATTAAACGAACTTTTACTCCGGCTGAGTTACAAGATTCTACCCCCGAAAAGTTTTATCCTTTTGTGGGTATATTCTTGTAATTGAACATCACCCATCACCCAGTTAGAAGTTAGAACTCGGTGCACGTATGCTAGTAAGACGAATAATTTAAAATTATACCGGCTGATTTTATAGTCGTTTCGGAAAAAGAGATTTTGGCCACAATTTCGATAGTAAAATCGTAAGGAAGTCCTAATTTGGTGAAAAAAATATTTTTTTCTACTTGTCTCATACCTACATTTTTCTGTTCACCACACACATACTTACATAAAGTAATTTTTTTTTTCAAAATTAAAACTTTCAGAGGATTTTGCTATCGAAACTGTGTGTGAAAAAAATATTCTTTTTTCCGAAACAACTATAAAATCACCGTGTATAATAATAACCGATGGTGTACTGCAGAACCCATTGAGAAGAAGACCCGCTGGTGTAGTAAACAGCCTTGCAGCATCTTCAAATCGCCTGGATTGTGTTAGAAACATAATTTCCCTGCAGAACAAAACAAGTTTATAGAGGCGATATTAAGAATATACCTACGGAATATACCTAGATAAACTTACTACAAGAACACTATGCTTAGTTTCGTAAGCCTGTATCTGGGAACATTCAAAGTAGTGTGTCCCGACTGTCACGTATCAGTAACCATAAATGAATATTCTGATAAACTAGCCTAGCTATTGAATTTTGTTATATCTCTGGGGTGCGGAGCTATATATATCGATTGAGTTTAGAATCTAGATAGAATATGGAAGATGAAGACGAAGCAAAACATTGAACCTAATTCAGTTGTGGTAGGTTATTATTAAATTATGATTAAATATGATTAGTACATGATCAAACTGTAAAGTTATTAATTACTAAGAGGGACTAACTGTTCGAGTGACATACAATCTTTATATAAAACTAAGATGCGCGAAAGTGATAGAGTCTTTATAAACCTACCAATTTGGTTATAAAGTTCATATTTAGATTCATTTAACATTTTTAAATTCAGTCACGCGATAATGAGGAGACTGATGCTCTTTTTACACTAGTAGTTATAACTTTATGGGTTCTCTAAATGTTATCTAAATTTGTTTAATCATGTTAACGTAACTCATGATCAGACTTTACAAGATTTATTTATTTTAACATGACACAACATTACATAAACTCACGCCTATATCCCCGAAGAGCTCGTCTCAGCAGTCCATTACCCACACCACTAGGTTACCGCGGTCCTATTATTTATTTTAAGCACAGAATAATTATTAATCAACCAAAACTCATCATCATTCAATAAACCAAAATAATAATATAATCCTCAATAATAAGCTCTTATTATATACGAGTACATTTACCAATATCAAGCGCCAGTGGGTGGAGGACCTTCAATTTCTCCGGCCAAACACAAAGGCAACCAATTTAATTAAAAATTGTGGACATAAACAGAATGAAGAACAAAATATAGCTACGTGGAAGTTACAAAAACGCCGGATTTTTCAGATGGTTACAGTTCACGAATTGTTTGTGTTTACGTAATCTCTAAACTCTTATTTACCACCATCACAGAAATATATCAATGTAATTCGGGACTGGCAACGTATCATTTTTTTACCTTTTTTATTTAACTTCAACTCGCCTCATGGTAAGCTGAAGGCAAAGTTTCAGGAAAGATGATCACCATTATAAACACGTACAGTGTTGAAACGGTGGCGACCTGCTCAGATGATGACTTCATCAGATGTAGTTTCACGCCCTGGATGAAGGAAACACGAATGGTGTGGCACGGGAAAGACTCACCGAACCGCTGCGGGCATTAACACTGTATGCGGGTGACATCTAAGCCCTGCACGTGTTGTCCTGTGTAGGAAAGGAGAGGGTGGAACTAATTGGAAGAGCTCATCAAAACATTCAGCATATATATTCAGCATAAATATATTGTTGCTTATCAGGTACTTTTTCTCACTAAGGCTCAACATTTTAATTTACACTAGCGACCCGCCTCGGCTTAGCACGGGTGCAATGCTGATACTAAATACACTACAAACTGTGAACGTTGTTATAAATTATTTACGACATCACATTAGAAACCTCAAAAATAACAGTATTTCTCCATTATTTAATGAGTTTATATGTATAATATCCATAACTTAATGAATATTATACATATAAACTATCCTCTTGAACCAATCTAACTATTAAAAAAACCGCATCACAATCCGTTGCGTAAGTTTTAAAGATTTAAAGTTTTAAAGATTTACAAAGGGACATAGGGACAGAGATCGCGACTTTGTTTTATACTATATGTAGTGATAACACAGAACCAGACAACTATATACAAAGACGAACGTAAGTTTTCGTACATTACAAAAACTTTCAGTTACTTTTGAAAAGAAGCCTCAAATCAACAATGTATATTACATTTGACAAACTAACAATCACGGCTGAAGCTTTTCTTGTGCTGGCGGGTGAGTTTCCGGTTGTTCTCGGGCTACAAATATGCTCGAGGAAACAAAGAGAGAGGAGAGAATTTCTTCCTTTCAAACTGTCTAATTTACTTTTAACTTCTGGCTGAATTCGTTGCAAACTCAAAGTCAATTTACATGGCAAGTTCGGGAATATAATCCTTATTTCTATGTAATGTTATAGTGGTTAGTTGTTGTCCGCGGCTCCGCCCGCAAGCAAAACATTTGATAGCGATATTAGCGCCTATACCTCTATGAGAATCTACCGGATCTATTGAGATTTATGATTATTGCTCCGCTCCCTTGGACGGTAGCGTGATTACATATATAAGTTATTTTGATGTTTATGATATATTATTGCAAAGTTTCATTAAAATTCATTCAGTGGTTTTGCGTAAAAGAGCAACAAACATCTATTCATCCATTCATCTATCCACACTTAAAAAACTTTTTTATAATATTAGTAGGATTGTTAAATACAAAGTTAAGACCGTCCAGTCGAACCATAAAATCAAATTTGGGGCACAAAGATTGTACCCATATGTATAAGTTTTGGTATATTAATAAATAAATAAATAAATAAAAAATAATAAATAAAATAAAAGAAAACATAAAAAAATACATCAATATGCGATGTTGCCCGCGGTTCTATCCGTTACTGATCGCATTTTTGGCTAGTGTTGTTGAACTTTGCACTGACTTTGGTTACCACTGAATCCCTCGTGTTTTAGCTGTCCAGTTACTCGCGTGAAGGAATAATACGAAGTAATGCTAATAATAATAACTAATAACGCTAGTAATAATAACATTATGGTACTTACATACTATAACCAATCGTGTCGTGATTAGTGATATTGTGTATGAATTTTCCGACCCTAGTTTCCATAATAACGAAGTTTTATGACTATTTTTGATATTTCATTCAGTAGCTGAAAAACATATTAGGTATTTTTGATAACTACTACTGAGGAAAATGCCGTCTAACGGGCACTATGTTATGAGTTGTATGTTTACTATTAGATGAAGAATATCTCTTAGTCATATTTTACGACACCTACTTACGGTAAGAGATGGGGCGTCTATACCGCCTCACCGACTTACGAACCAACTTATGAAGCGAATTGAATATTTTCTTCAAAAAGCATTATGTCACGAACTCAGGAATCTACGTCAAGAAAGCATGAGATAAAATATTTACGTAGCATTTTATTTACCCCTAGTCGTGTAAGTAACGGCATCAATGGTAAAGGAATGATAATAATATGTGCGTACCACAATTTTATTGGCATTTATCTCACAACATCGACAGCCGCACGATCGAGTCAACTTTGTATAAAATGGTTATCTCCAGGAAAGGTTTGACGTCAATTGCACACATTTCAATGATAATAATGTTTCAAACATAGTACCTACCAAGCTATATGTGTATGAAACTTTTAGCCGTACGTCGTGTTTACTGTTTCTTTCACTATTTACAAGTAACCATAAAATTATTAATATAGACATGTTTTTTTTTGTTTTTGTGGGGCCATGTTTAATATTAAGTTTTTTATATAATTTTGTTTAATAAAGATATATACATACATACATACTGAACATATGACTATTTCATCTCATCCGTAGGGTGTCTTAAAAATACGCGGACGATATCACTGTGAGAGTTGAATGCCAAGAAGACGCAGGCACGCGCGTTTACAGCATCAGCAAAGACATCTCCTTTCCTTCCTCCTCCCACTCTTCAGAGCACACCAATGCCATTACAGGATAACCTCAATATACTCGGTATGGACGTGCGCTACAAACTGAACAACAAGAACTATATCGAGAGCATCATCAAAACAGCTTCGCGTAAACTCGGAGTTCTGAACAGGGTGAGACGTTTTTTCACGCCAGAGCAGCCAGCGGTGTCTTCTTTATAAGACACAAATTCGCTCCTGCGTGGAATACTGCTCGCATCTCTGGGATGGCTCCGCAAAGTACTTATTAGATGCTCTCGACAGGTTGCAGCGACGTGCGGTCCGCATTATTGGGAGTCCTGAGGTCACAAATACCCTCGAGCCTTTGCAGATGCTTAGAGATGTTGCGTCCCTGGCAGTATTTTACCGTCTCTACTATGGTGAATGTTCTGATGAGCTCTTCTAATTAATACCACCCTTCCTTTTCCTACACTGGACAACACGTGCAGGGCTTAGATGTCACTCGCATACGGTACAGAATATTCCATCAAGAACCAAGCGTTTCGATGAGTCTTTTCTCTGCCGCTACATTAAGTCCTGGAATTCCTTGCCGGCGCACGTGTTTCCTTCTTCCTACAGTCCCGGGTCCTTTAAGCGGGGTGTGAAAAAGCATCTGATGAGGCCGTCAAGTTGAGCGCCACTATTGTAGCACTGAACGTGTTTGCAATGGTGACCCTCTTTCATGAGACTTTGCCTTCAGCTTAACATCAGGCGAGGTGAAGTCAAATTGACGTGCCTTAAATAAAACAAGAAAAAAAGAAGCAATACTAGAAATCAAGTCAAGTACCAACCAGTCTAGCCTACGGAGACAGTAAGCGAAAGTGTCTCAACATAGGGAGGGCCAATGTCCAACAGTGGACTGCGATGGCTAATTGACATTGAACAGTATCTTAATATTCTTATACATTATTGATAACACACTTGTACTTCTCCATTGTATTTAAGTAGACGGACTCTCCACTGTATTTAAATACAGTGAAGAAATACAAGTGCGTTATCAATAATTTATAAGAATAAGTTCCACCAAGTACCATCAATCAACATTATAAAATATAATCTTAACATTCTCCCTTTCAATTACTCTCAATGTTCTCATGTATTTCTTAAAAGGTTTTTATACGTACATATTTTCTACGAATGAAAGAGCGCAATGAATACATCGACCTGAAAATACTATCGTGAATATTTGAACATTTTTTCCGTTCGTCCGTTCCTTAAATGCACGTGAATATAAATTACAATTATACTACGAAAATTAACGTGATCAAAGTACAAGTTAATACGAACATAAGCACATGAAACATAAAAGTATGCTAGTGAGTACGATATCCACTGCTATGCAGACGATAGCACTGTACACGGGAGCTACCACGGACATTCAGCGGCCAAGCAGTCCGATATAGCGGAAAAGAGGCGACTTCTTGTCACTGGGCTTGACCGGACCCTCAATCACGTTTCCCAATGGGGATCTGAGAACCTGGTCGAGTTCAATGCCAAGAAGACGCAGGCATGCGCGTTTTCAGCAAAGACATCTCCTTTCCTTCCTCCTCCCACTCTTCAGAGCACACCACTGCCATTACAGGATAACCTCAATATACTCGGTATGGACGTGCGCTGCAAACTGAACAACAAGAACTATATCGAGAGCATCATCAAAACAGCTTCGCGTAAACTCGGAGTCCTGAACAGAGTGAGACGTTTTTTCACGCCGGAGCAGCGGTGTCTTCTTTATAAGACACGCTCCTGCGTGGAATACTGCTCGCATCTCTGGGATGGCTCCGCAAAGTACTTATTAGATGCTCTCGACAGGTTGCAGCGACGTGCGGTCCGCATTATTGGGAGTCCTGAGGTCACAGAGTCCCTCGAGCCTTTGCAGATGCGTAGAGATGTTGCGTCCTTGGCAGTATTTTACCGTCTCTACCATGGTGAATGTTCTGATGAGCTCTTCCAACTAATCCCACCCTCCCCTTTCCTACACAGGACAACGCGTGCAGGGCTTAGGTGTCACTCGCATACGGTACAGAACATTCCATCAAGAACCAAGCGGTTCGGTGAGTCTTTTCTCTGCCGTACCATTAAGTCCTGGAATTCCTTGCCGGCGCACGTGTTTCCTTCTTCCTACAGTCCCGGGTCCTTTAAGCGGGGCGTGAAAAAGCATCTGATGAGGCCGTCAAGCTGAGCGCCACCATTGTAGCACTGAACGTGTTTGCAATGGTGACCCTCTTTCATGGGACTTTGCCTTCAGCTTAACATCAGGCGAGGTGAAGTCAAATTGACGTGCCATAGATAAAAAAAAAAAAAAAAAAGATATGTTTGCACATGTTTCTGTTGAGATACGAGCGTCTACTTGAAGTCACAATCATATACCCTGTCCACGTAGTGCTTCTAACTACTATATTCAGGAGCGCTTGACAGACCATAATAGGAAGGATAGAAATGTGATTTGAGTTATAGACGCAAGGCAACTGTGTACCTGGTAAACCTTTATAAAACCAATAGCGCTTCGCCTTCGCCCGCATGATATTTTGATTCATTCCTGCAGTAACTGGGTCAAAATTTCATACCAAAAAAAGGTTCCTATGGATTGTAACCCTTTTCACGGGAAGCCCATGTGTTATTGAAGGTCATAATCTATCTCTGTGCTACAATACAGCCAGATTCATTCAGTCGTTTTGCGTGTGCACATGCAAGCAGAGGGAACGAAGCGGTGACATGCATTTTGGATAGAAACTCGAACGATAACCTTTCCACACATTGTGCTCTTATTATTAGGTTTTTATATTTTCATTTTATACACACATGTAGATTTTAGATCAATGTGCTAATCGTATCTGAAGGTATGAAACATTACCTACCTTTACTGGAGTAATTAGACATCTATATGTATTGATAACTATAATATTGCATACACAGAGCTATTATCACCTCGTCAAATCACATGCAAGTAGAAATACCTACAAATGTATAATATATTTACACACGTTTTCATAGTATCATACGATTTTATGGTTAAATCAATATAACTTGGCAATAGAATACTGTAATTGGGTAATGAATAATTCGGGGATCTAATTTAATAGTAGGTTACAAAATGATGTTTGACTATCTGCACAGATTAAGCAATGTCAGTTATTATTACTCACTAAAATAATCATTAAACTCTTCTGAAATAAATAAGACAATTGCTCAATAAGATGATAAATATATACTTACACGTCTTTTATTTCACAGTCATTGTTATTTGCGTAAAAATCTATATTTATTTATAATAAAAAATTTACACCTACATAATACTTTTATTGCAGAGGAACAAACAAATCCAACATCTTTATCTGGATAAGTAAAGGGGTACGGAATAGTAAATTTAAATATTTGTATAATGAATTCCCATAAAAATTTATAAAAAAATTTGCTTCACCTAAACCTTCCTTAAACATTATAAAATGTATGAGATCCAATCATGGAGAATTGAAGTAAGCGGAGTTGTTGCAAAGGCAATTGAGTCTTAGGAATTCAATCGAGACGAACGGGCGCGGTAATGTTAGAAAGGGACGAAGTTTAGGCTCTGACGTCACTCATCAGTTCTCGTGTCACGGCATTGGGTACGGATGTCATTTTTCTTAAAAAAAATGCAGAATAAAATAGTTTTCATCGTGTTCCGTCATGAAGTGTGTGGTGTCAGGGTGTAAAAATTGTACAGGAAAACTGTCTAAACATACTGATGGTGTAGCATTTCATCTGTAAGTCCCCTGGATTTATATTTTAATTTTTATAAAAAAAATACCCTAATAGAACCATCTAGTGGAGAATAGATGTAAGTAATCTTGTCTTTCATGTATCGTAGTTGTAATAATACTCAATGCATACTGTGAAATTTTCACCACAGTCATTTTGTCTTAGTTCAATAATGATTTCAAAAATGTCGTTTTATTTATAAATAGTTAATTTAACTGAAATTTTAAATTTTAAATAAAGTTAACTAGGCCATCTACCGGGCTATGACTAAACCATGTAGAGAAACTAAATGGTTTGCCCTTATACCAACAGATGTTCCAATTTTCAAAAACAATACCCCTATTTAAAATAAGTGTTGTTTATTATTATAGCTTCTATATTTACTTCTAAATGCAATATTTATTCTTCAAAAATGGGCTGAGCGAGTTATTTATAATTTGGGCCCAAGAATCTTCCTCCGAGATAAGTTTAAGGAAATAAACATTCATAACATAGATAGTTCTAGAATGCTTTGTAGCGCTTAGTGGCCAGTAGTCAAACTACAATGAAAATTGCATGTCACGTTTGTTTCCAGTTTCGCTATGTTCTGGTAGATGGATTTCTTGGAAGTAGGAGGGGTTTAAACAGAGGGGTACAAACACGCGGGTGGAGGGGTGTGATTACATGTCGCGCGTCTCCCTTCACACCCGCAACTGGCCACGCATTTTTGTATAGAGAAATCTAACTGTTACATCTCCGTCATCTATATAGTTCGGTCCTCCGTGGATCCAATTGATAGATTTGTAGGTGAGCGTACCACGGGCCCCAACACGCAAGCTTTGGATGCAATCGGTATTGACATCCGAAAGAATAAGAAAATGGCTCGGAAACCCATTAGGACAAAAGAAAAAGATTATATTGCCTAAATCCAATTACGTACTTACCAGATTAACTTTAACCGAACCTTTAAAATAAATATTAGTTCAAAATTAAATTCTTTGAGTCTAATAGAAAAATCTCTATGGAACGATAAGGTGCCATTTTTATAGATATTACTGGCAATTCACAAAATTGTGTAGGTAAGACTTTCAGGAAATCTTAAATCGTTTGCCAAAGAGATGAGGACCAAGAATATATTGTTATTTTATATTAAAGTGATAGATATTGCGTTCAGGAAATGTACATTCAATGACAAAAGTTCACTAACACTAAAATTGTTAAAGAAATTACATAGAAACACGTGTACAATAAATTATATTTTGTTTAAGTTTGTTTAATAATCCCCAGAGAACAAGTTTAGTATTTTATTAAATATCTGTATAAATAAAAATGAATCGCGAAATATGTTGTTAAGCGCAAAACTCGAAGACAGCTAGACCAATTCGAGTAATACTTTTTTATTTATTCCTTGAACTCTAAGAAAAGTTTTTATGGAGCAGCGGTAACCGGATCAGAAATCCACGCGGGTGGTGCCACGGGTTCAGTTAGTTTAAAATATAAATACATTATATTATAGTACATTTTATTTTCTGTTTATTATTTTAGAAAACATTTAAGAGCTAAGGTGTTTAATAAATTAGAAGTGTCGTAAAGTTACTTTGTAATTGATGTCAAATCCAAATTCAGACCGGTACGAAACAAGAATTAACTAACTATAGACATTTAACACGGCGCGCGTCGATAGCATTTACGTACCTCCTAAGAATACTTTTGCTGTCTTTTGGTAGAGTTTATGCTGGAAGAAATATCACATGCCGTCTTCGAACCCGATTACGGGCTAAATGCCCAATTCTCAGTTCAGTTGCACAATTCACCCGATACGACACATTTCAATGTGACTTAACACACTTTAAATCACCTTGTCTATATGTATTGTCCCATCTTGATTATTCTGTTTCCAATCTAAACCTATTTGAATAGTTAGCATACTAATTGCTTCCCGAAATATATTACTTTGTCCTCTGAGGATTAGAAAACTATTTATTCACCATTTATTGAATAATTTTATTCCAAAGTAAGTAAGGTTTTTATATAAGTATTTTGTCGTCGACTGTACGTTTCATGGTACAGAAGGATTTCAGATTAGGTACTGTGGTTTTTTATGTAGATTGATGGTTGGTGGTTGAGGTCATGGATTAATAGTAAGTAGGTACTTTTACAATCAAGTTCGTTTCTTTTCGTTTACATTTTCATTTTACTATATTTATGTAACCGCCTAACTTTTAAATCGATACTGTCATCAGATACGACCTCTAAAGATTTTTAAATCAGATAAGGGTAATCGAAAAGTCGTACCGTCTGTACCTACGTAACTGACCTTTCAGTTATGTAAGTAAGCGATAAGTATTTATGAAATGAAAATAATGTTATTTACATTACTCCACCGAAATTTAAATGACTTATAGGTTCCATGAAATAAAGTTTAGCTATGCTCATGTGAAAAAAGTAGTGGCACGCCGTCACACAATACCGCGGTCATAATAAACATCGTGTTGTGTTCCCGCCAGTAAGTAGGGTAGCCAGAGCTCACTATACCCCTCCTTCCCCTCCCCTTCCAAGCCTCCCCACCCCTTCCCAGCTTACCCCTTTCCCTTCAGGGTGGGCAGCGCGTGTGTGACACCCAATGTTGCACACGTTCATAGGCCACGGTGGCCGCTTTCCATCAGGTGGGCAGTGTGCTTGTCTGCCACCTACGTAGTATAAAAAAAAAAACACAACCTCAACCCCTCAACCTCAGAATTGAAATTATGAAAAAAGCTTGAGGTTATGAAATGTTAAGTAGTATCTAGATAAAACGAATTCTTCTATATATATTATCTGTTGCCCGCGGTTCTTCCTTTGTTCAGAAAGGAAGAAAGTTTCAACTTCGAATCCCTTTCCACACCCCATGACCATCTGGGATATAATGTCATCCATTTGTATTGTTATTATAGATAATATATCGCTATACCCGATCCGTTCAGCCATTTGAGCGAGGTTTAGTAGCAAACATACAAGCAACTTTATACCTATCGGCACGGATATTGGGCCTATATCGCGACAGAAACTCCTGAAGAGCCCCAGAAAGAAGGTTCTGGCGATTGAAGGTGAAAGATTGATTTGATATAATCTATGATTGGCAGATTTGAGCATGTCCACCACTTTTACACTCCGTGCTATCCTCAAATGTGCTTATACCCATACTAAGTTTTACGTTTATAATATTAGTAAGGTAGACAGCAATAAGCTGGTTCCTAGTACAAGGAATTTCAAATAATTGCAAGTGAAAAGCTTTTGTTAGTGCGAAGTTCAAATGATTTTCAAGAAACATAATTATGATCATCATATTGTTGTTGACATGTTGGTTCTAGTTGCGTCCAATTGTTACAGTCCCAGCACTCTGTCTTTATTTTTGTAGTGGTTAAAGTGAAAAAAACTGGCTAATATCCATCACAACGATTGAATGTGAAGGATGTTAGCTAGTTTTTTCCAATTTAATCACTACAAACGGCTACAACTACACTACGAAACTACAAACCACGATTGATATACATACTGAGAAGGAAGATATTTAACTGTCTGTGAAGTAATAGTGTCAAATAACAGTCTACATGTTATTAATATCAGTATTTCACATAGATACAAAAGTGTCAGCTTTGTTCTGTTAGGCTTGAAATAGAATCAATTGTTATATGGAAGGGCAAAAGATTTGAAGTATTTTTTGGGTCTTGTTACAAAGCTTTGTCCTAATATAGACACGCAAACAGAATATTGTAGGATACATTTTTGGACACGCATTTCATCTGCCATGTTTAGATTTCTCATCATTCTTGTTCATAATAGGCTTATTGTGGAGTATTTCTTTAGTTAAAATTAAAAGGAAAGCGTGTCAATGTCAAACTATTTATCATTATAAATACAAATATATAGATACGCCTAAATATGACTCATGTGGTTATTTAAATTTTTTTAGAAAAAAACATCGTAGCCGAAATAATTGTTATTCCCCCTCTAACCGCACTAGCCGCTCAGAGTTCACGTCACGTGTCACAAAACAATGACGAACCCGGGACGTCTCAATCGTAAGGTCGCCTTCTGAACCACTAAGCTAAGCTATATTAATATCATGTTTTGCTTCTTAATAAGTATGTTTGATATTCTCGTACTTCACTCATATGGTTGGGTTATTTGATATTTTTGACTTTGATTACAAACATAATATCTGTTAAGGTTATCCCTATAGGGATAACTAGGTAACTTCGTGTTTTTAGTAAAGTTGTTTATTTTCGGCTTTAATAAATAATAAATCAGACTTAAATCTTAATTCATTGTGATTTTAATTGAAATTGCGTTTTATTTTAATCATTTAAATATATTATATTTGGGTTATATAAATTAAGGATTAACAATTCGAAAATAGTTTAACTAACTCTAACAGAGGAGAATAGTTCATCTTCTCTGTTAGCGATGGAACTACTACTAACCTAACCTAACCGATTTTGAATCGTTTTTTTGTTAGAAAAGTTTTGATCAAACTTGAAAAACTAGTTCAGTATAATCGGAAATTATATCAGCTTAATCGGAAATATGAATGTCATTCACACGCGCGAAATCCGCAAGTAGGTACTTGTCATGTAAAATCTACAAAGTACAAAAACTATACTAAGTAAAAATAATAATTTATGAATAGTTACTGACAGTCTAGCCGTTGCGCCTACATCGCCTCTAATTTGCTAATCTTCTGATAAATGTACGTACATTTCTCTTAAATTTTAAGCCAGACGGCAGCTAAAACTGCTTGTAATTTACTAATGTCACTTTGCCTCTGAGATAAGATTAGTAAAGCGCTCTGGCTTCAAAATTCTGTACGGAGGCGGAGGTAGGACCTGAGGGTATGTCCTAGTTGAACAGTCCGACTCACATACCTAATACCGCGGCCAATAATAACCTTGTGTTGTGTTTCCTGCAGTGAGTAGGGTAGCCCGATCTCACTGAAGAGGTTTTGTGTTGTTAGTGGGAAGAGCGAGGGCTTGAATTGACACCGATATGTGATGGTATGAAACCTTGCTTTGTTTTCTACACTGATTGCATAGAAATTCTCTTTACCTTCTCTTAAAAGTATATTTATAATAAGTACGGCTGAATATTTTCTGAAGTTTACGCGAATGTCACACATAGAAATGAAACCACTTTTTAAAGATGTTATCGTGATTTATTTAATAGCTTTCACATATCGCGCGGGTGCATGTCAATCGTTGGTCGGCTTGCCATCTATCGCCGTTAATCGAATAAGGTATAGAAATACTATATTAAGAAAACGGCGATGACTGGTAAACTGACCCGTACTCGCGGTGCGTGAATCACGTTTAAATAGAAATATATTCACATCATCTGTGTAACAATAATAATAGTGAAAAGTTCAATTGTTTCATGAATTGGATAGTCAATGTAATTGGTTAAAAGAGATGATGGGGCTTATTAATTGGTGTTTAGGCAAGCTATGCAGTATCTATATTGTAACCATTTACAAAAGGCTTAATATTAATTACAATAGCAAACATCTTTTACAAAATATTTTTATATTTATTTTATTTTAAGTATTGGGCAACTACACCTGAGGTAAACGTGGAAAACGAGATCGCGAGTATCTACCATGAAATAGACTGTAAAGCGCGATTCACACACAGCGCGGGTGCGGGTCGGGCGCGGGTGTTATTGCCATACATCGCCGTTTTCTTAGTAAGGTACTTTTTTACTTTATCCTGTAAACGGCGATGGATTGAAAAACGACCCGCGCCCGACCCGCACCCGCGCTGTGTGTGAATCGCGCTTAAATCTGGGCGTCGACGGTACTAATATGGGTGTTACGGGATGGAAAAATACGAACACCATGCATTTTTCAGCTCGTAGGTAGCAGATCTACTGCCTGAAAAACTATTAATCTCACTCTGTAAGACAACCCTGAATCTCATGCATGACAGTGGATTATTTTAGGTATAACAATCTTAATTTTGTTCACAGTACAACAAATTCTACCCAAGATGATGACACGGATTGGACAACGACTACTGGCATTGACAAAATTGAGTACATACATAATGGGACTAATGATACTTTTGGTGAGTAGTTTAATACTATATTATTCATCATCATCATCAATGTTGCTCTAATAAAGTTTAGAACACTTTGGCCAAATCATTGGAAAAATTAACCACACTCATCTAAGTTTCTATATTTTTAGCAGACCAAAAAACACAATAACATGTCATACCATATTACACATAGCTATCACCCTAGCAGGAGTAGGGCACGAAGGGGCATGCGTTTTTCCCTATACAGTGACAGATGTGGATACCGTAGTCTCACACCCGAGGCCTTCGATGGCCTTGGGTCAGTCAGGGCGAGACGAATATCCCTGAGGCTGCCTCTCTAACCCTTGTAATAGATACTCTATTCACTCACCATTGAATTTTAATAATATATATCATATTATAAATTTAGGATTTCAGGGCAGGTTCAACTGATGTCTTATGGGTCAAGAAGAAAGACCTTATACATCATGACCCCTTTAAAATTGTAAACTCCTATTTTGCTATACTTACTTACCTATAATGTATAGGGTTCACAAGCAGAATACCGATACCAAACATCTTGTAACCTCCGTGAAACGACAGCGACATCTGATCGGGCAAAACTTATCTAACCAAAGGATAGCTATTATTATTATACTTCAATATCCACAGCATGTACTAGCTAATTGGAAACAAATTCCAAGTAACAAACCGTAGCAAACCGGTTGTATAATTACAAGCCGTTCTGGACTTACGGAACACTCGCGGTGACATATCAGAGCTTTCAATTCAGAATATCATAGAATGCTCTGCCATCGAATTGTTAGAACATAAAATTATAATTTTGTGTATCTATAGGCCACCCGACTATTCTGTAAGTTCGTTGTGTAGTTTCTTCACAGTGCTAAATAAAATATTAAATAAAATATGTTTAAATGGCAAGAAGATTATTTTATGTGGAGACTTCAACATTGACGTTTTAAAGCAAACCAGACTCTCTGTGAAATTTATAGAATTTTTATTGACATATAATTTAAAATTACAATTTAAGCAAATAACACGATTCACCAGTAAGACTTGTTTAGATAACATAGCCCACAATGTCAAATCATGTAAAGGCATGATTAAAGAGCTATCGCTATCAGATCACAATGCGCAAATTATTGAGGTTCCAGTCAAAAAAACTTTTAGTTTGAAATATTGGTACATAGAAAAACGGAATTACTCCAAAGGTAATAGAATGATCTTCATTAAATATTTACAGCAGCTTACCAATAGTGATGTTTACAGATGTATGGATGCAAATATCGCCTATAACCAATTTCATGAAAACTTTGTTATGCTATACCAATTATGCTTTCCTTCAGTCAAAATTCGGATTTATAATGAATCACGGCCAAAGTGGATCTCACGTGGTATAAAAACATGTAGCAAGCGCAAGTCACATCTCTTATGGCAATACAGAAATAATAAAAGTCAAACTAACAGAAAAATATTTAAAAATTACGCAAAAAGGTACAAATCTATAATAAGATTAACAAAAAAATCTCAAAACGATTACTACATTAAGACTGCACCTAATAAAAGCAAAGCTACTTGGAAAGTGATAAACGAGACGAAATATAAACATCCGACCGAAAGCATAAGTCAAGTAATGAGTAATGACATAACTGTTAATAACCCTATAGACATATCTAAATCATTCAATAAATTTTTTCTTGACATAAATAATCATAGTGTACACACTAATTCACCTAATAGTTCTTCAAATAAAATAGCGTTTCTTTCTAATTCAATTTTTATGGCACCGACTATCGCAGATGACATATATAAAATAATAATAACTTTGAATAACACGAACAGTACCGGCTTTGATGGCATTTTGACAAACATCATTAAAGATGCAGCCCATATTATATCTGAACCCTTAAGTCATATTATTAATCTTTGCATAGAACAAGGCACTTTTCCAGATAAATTAAAAATATCAGTTATAAAGCCAATATTTAAAAAAGGTGACAGAACGAATATGAGCAACTATAGACCTATAGCGTTAATACCTATCTTCGCTAAAGTATTCGAAAAGGTTATACACAAAGGGATATATACCTTTTTTGAAAAACGGAACATTTTCACACCTTGCCAGTATGGGTTCAGAAATTGTAAATCAATAAATGTAGCAATATATAACTTTTTAAGTAAAGTAATGACCAATTTAGACAAGGGATTACCAGCTGTGGCATTATATATGGATATGTCAAAGGCTTTTGACCGTGTTGACCATAATGTTCTGTTGAGTAAAATGTACGCATATGGTGTTAGAGGCAATGTGTACAATCTAGTAAAATCGTACCTTTCTTGCAGACAACAATTTACAGAAGTAAAATGGATTAATCCCATAACAAAAACTGAAGAAGTCTGCACTTCTGATACTGGTACTGCTAAATTTGGTGTTCCGCAAGGGAGCATCTTGGGACCTCTACTCTTCCTTATATATATTAATGACATGCCTGCGGCAACACAACATGACATCACACTATTCGCTGATGATAGCACAGTACTCTTTACTAATGATGACACAAAAAATTTAGAATCAGACATTAATCAATCTTTGGTACGAATTATGGACTGGCTTAAAATAAATAATTTAACAATTAACCTTGAAAAAACTAAAATAATGAATTTTAAAATACGAGTTAATCGAACAGCTGCTCTAAAAATTCGTTATATGAACAGCGATATCGAAGAAGTAGAGGCTACTAAATTTCTAGGGTTAAATATTGACAACCAAATCAACTGGAAACTACATGTTGAATGTGTATGCAAACGACTTGCCCAGTTCTCATATGCACTACAGAAATTAAGGAAGGTAGCAAACACATCCACTTTAATAACAGCTTACCACGGCTACGTCAGTTCTGCTCTCAGATACGGTGTGATATTCTGGGGCAACAGTATAGACCAGGAACGTGTGTTTATTGGTCAAAAGCGTTGTATCAGAGCCATGTTTAATTTTTATGCACCTGAATCGTGCGCACCATATTTTAAAGAAAATAATTTATTGACATTTCCTTGTATCTTCATACTTGAGGCTGCACTGTTTGTTAGGAAAAATTCTGATTTATTTAACTATCGTACACGTGCACGACATCAGACCAAATTACATTTAGTAGCTAGTAAGACACAACTGATGCACGAGAGTATTTTTTGTATGGCGCCGCGGATTTTCAATAATGTTCCAGAATCCATCAGAACCATACCAGAAACGAATGAATTTAAAAAACTACTCCGTAATTTGTTAGTCAATAAATGCTACTATTCGCTAAAGGATTTCTTGTCTGATAACTCATTACGATTGTACAAAACGCCTTAGCTGTGATGTGTTCAGTATACATTTGGTAGAAACGGTGATGGAATTTTTTTGACATTTACCTACTATTATAATATATGACTAAATTCTATATTGACATTACAAATTTATAATACAATTGTAATATTACATCATGACATTGTTAATTTTAATTATTAAGTAGCCAAAGGTACCATGACATTTTAATTTGTATTCTGGAATGTATAAATATAAATAATTTGACAGTAAGGAAAATTTCTAGAAGTAACATATCAGACTATTGTTTAATATTTTGTTCCTAATTTACCTACTAAATTGCATGCCTGCTATGGTGGAATATGGCGAAACTATATGGTATAAATGTAACATCTTATGTAACCCATATTTGCAATGAATTAATAAATAAATAAATAAAATAAATTCAGCTATGAGATTCTGCCAGCCACAGTAACATTGAAATCTTGGAGAGATTCCAGAATAAAACTACCACTCGCTAAACGTATCCTCTTCTAAAAGCAATGCGTGTATAAATGTACCTACCTAAATATCAGACTGAAGTCAGTGAAACAGGAAATTGAATACTATCACGGAAAAATATCAAACAAGTTTATATACCCATCTACGAAAACAACCTTGCTGCTCAGCTGTACAGCATTTGCAGCCTCAGATACTCTAACTATCACGGAATAACGAACGCGATGAAATACCCAGTATTTATCTTATAATTGAGGGATGGATCACTGGACACAATATCTTTTCAATTAACTCATAACCGAGATAATACCGGATATTGAGTTGGATTATTGCTTTTGCAAACAGATTGCTACGAAGCAGGATAGGGAAAAAATTCAGTCATGGTAGTTACAAAACGGCTATATATGAGTATGGTCACAAATTACCTAATAGTTAGAATAAATGAATTGTGAGTGAGACGCGCCTGGCAGTGTGAGGCATATTACACAACGCTTTATTCAACAAGTGTTATTCAGATTCAATCTAATGTGAAGAGATAAAGTCTGTGAGTAGCGGGATCTATAGGCATATCATACAGTTTAGCACATTTGTATTAACTGAATATTCGTATATTGAAATCGCATGATCATAAGGAGTTAAATTTTGAGTTCCTTTGCCGGTGTAAAATCTTGCAACTAAATTGAGAGGTAAATCAGTTCAGTTCGCTTTAATGAAATTCACAATTCGCATTCAAGTAAATCCGTAGACGGACAGCTGTCGCGTTTATTGTGGTACATGAATGATTTATGAAGCTATAGAATATGAAAAGCTATAACTAATATAATACTATAAATTAAGGTACATAATAAAGAAAAAGAAATTCTAGTGAGAATCATCATCATGACTATTAAGTACGAGAATTTTTATAAAAAATAAAAATCCACATATACCTATATAGGTACATAATTTCTATATTGCAAATAAAACCCACATTTCACTACCTTTCCCATGTTATAAGGAACCGTGGCAATAAGGAAACCTTTTGCCGTGAACCGAAAGCTTTTTACGAAGTTCGTGCTTACTGAAAACTTTCTAGCAGATAACTTAATATCACTTCACCCAACGCATTTGGGACTTGTACAGTAGTAGCAATACTTGTTTTCAAGGATCTAAAAGTGATTCGAATGTCAATCCAATAATGTAATGTCATCGAGTTAATCTGATGGTAAATCTGGGACGGGCTTTTAAATTTGGACTAATTTAGCTCAATTCCACGAGTCTGCATTTGGTAAAAGTAAATGGTAGATGGTCAGTATAATTCTATTTTGAGTTTCGCTAGAATTTAGGTGTATGCAGTTTGTATGGTACTAATTTTAAAAAGTTCTGAGCAATTTATTTTTATAAAATGTTCATGCAAATACGGGTACGATTTCATAATGATAAACCCAAACCATTGCTCGCAAGAAAAAATACAAAACAAGCTGGTAAAGTCGCTCGTCGGTATGAGTTACCCATAGTTGGCCAAATGCCAAAATAGTTGCAATTAGAATAGTGAAAAAATATTGAGTTGTTTTTCATATCATCAATACAAAAAAATAATGTTTAATAAAATAGATTTTGTACACAACAACGTAATTCTGTTCAAAATTATGACTAGTTTAAGTAAGAGAAATTGAACTGAATCTTGAGCTTGAGCGACTTTCGTTATCTTCTCTCATTTTTCTCCAAACAAAAGATAGGGATAATGACTATTACTTTTTTGAATGCAAACTAGTTTATTCTTACAACATATTGTTTTAAAGTTATTTGATTTCGTAAATTCTAATTCGCGAGCCGCCCGTAAACGCTCTATACAAAATCGTTAGACAAGTGCTTTGAATAAAAGTCATTCGAAATTTAATATGGAATTTAAAAAAAAAATTGGACTCAATTTTAACTACTTACCATTACTAAAATAATGAAAAGTTGTAGTTTCATTTTCTTTGGGCAATATTTTATTTTACTACGCATATTTTTACAGTAAAAACTAAGATATTAAGCAGTATTTGGTACAATCTGACGACATCGTCTTCATCGTTATTACACGCCTAGTCATGATTTGGGCTTATGTTATGCTGCTTTGATATTCTGTTTCATTCAAAATATCAAATGATTGAATAAATATTAGCGAAGCTAGTACAGTGAGCTGCATATTAACAGGGTAGGTACATCTAATCTATCAAAGGAAGACTGGATGTAATACCTACACATGTTGCCAAAACTATGTAGTATAAGTTTGTGATAACATCAGTGTAATCCTAACAGAACTAACATTCAACATATGCTCATGATATAGTCTGCGGCTGTAACCTAAATGTTATGCCATCTGCAAGTAATTTACTAAGTTGGTATTTGCAGAATAAACAAGCTGAATTTGGTGTACAAATTAATATTATCAATATTATATTTGAACAAAACTGTTCATAAACAGCTTATTTAGTGTGGCCTGCGTGGATCAAATTAATATGTAATTGAAATGTCCCTAAAGACTGACTTATCTGATAATTGGTTCATAACTTCAATCGATAAAACAGTTTAACTTATTATTGAAGGCCCAAAAACATATACCAATACCAATACAGCAGTTATGTTAATTTTTTTATGAAAATTTTGACATTATCACCTTATATACCTTTTTTACGTGCGCAAATTCCCCACGTATACCGCCCCCACTAAAGTCAGTGGAGGTGATTATGCCGGACTCAAACTGACTAAAACGCCGAAGGAGAAGATATATATCTCGCACCTTCCCCTAATGTAGGAACCATGGTATCCCCATCTAGTCCCGGGATAAGGGAAGGCCCGTCGCGGCCTGCTTCTGCTAGGGTGACAGACGGCTCCACCCGTCACCCCCAGGCTCGCGCTTATGGGGGACGGAGGTCAATCTGCGAACTCCGACGAACACCTAATATACCTGTTCTATTCTTTTATTAGTGATTGCCTTAATATTTAATTATCACTACTCTTGTTGTACCAAATATAATTCATTACGATTTCCATAATAGGTACATTATGTAACATGCATTAACCTTTAATATATTTGCAATTTTGATTTCTGAATTTAGAATTTAGAATTTTGAACACTAGCTAAACCTATTTCAAACACAAAGTTTTCAGTTTATTTTTGAATTGGATTCACTTTGATTTTAAAGTACTACCTTCATACAAAAACTGTAAAAATCTGAAGGCCGGCGCTAAGCCGTAAAATACTGTTTACTTTGTTTATCAGTTCAATAGTGAGAAACCATACTGGTAACAATAAAATACCGTAAATCAATTTAAGTCTTCATTAAAAAATCACAAAGTTATTAGAAGAACAATACCTATTCCTTTTCTGTCTGCAACAGTATTTGTCGAGCCTCCAAATTGAAAAGTTTCAACAGGCTATGTCGTTAACCGTCAAAACGAATTAGAAGAAAATGATTTCTTACTTTATTTTTTTCCGTTTTTGTTTCAGAAACGCTGTATGATGTTCCTACAGGCATGATAGTGTTATTATCCTTCCTGTATGGATCCATATCAGTACTAGCCGTCGTTGGAAATTTCCTAGTGATGTGGGTTGTGGCCACGTCGAGACGAATGCAGAGCGTCACTAATTGCTATATCGCTAATTTAGCATTAGCTGATATAGTCATAGGATTATTTGCTGTACCGTTTCAAGTAAGTGCTGACTAATAAATTATGCTAATTTCTGTGTGTGTCATACTTAGTGTATACATGATAATTTTAACAGTCAATATATGACGACAACTAGGAACTGTTATTATTTGCAAGTGAAAGAAAAGCTTTAAAAGATATTTTATGTGAACAATAATATGTAGATATTTTTTTAAAGTAACCGTTATTAACGAATAATTTGAATTACCATTGATAATATGATGGTGTTAGGTATATTTCAAAATCCCCCGAATCCATGTAAGGATTTGTTAAGGCGATTAGAACGTTAACTGTTTAAAAACTAGGTATTTTAGAGCGGAAAAACGTGAAATCGCACCAAGCTTGTTGTACAGGAGTATCCGAAAGCTCAAGTCGTGGCTCCGTGGTTCACTGGTTAAAGTATTTCCCCTGTATGGGAATCGTGGATTCGAGTCTTGTATAAGCATTCCTTTTTCTGATCTAAAGTACACATATTTAATTTTCTGGAAAAGAACATACTCAGGACCACCAACTGATTACCACCAACTGATTCTACTTTATACTTCTGATTTAACAGTGTCACATCGATAATAGGATACTAAATAAAGCACAAACAGATTCATTATTTATTACCTAACCGTAAACCATGAAGCTATAAACGCGTAACGATTGGTTGCGGAACGGGAGTAACAAAACATGAAATGGTTTCAATTTAGAGCTCAGACACTGCATCGAACTAGCGAAAAGCAATTCGATTGCGGGAATTAGCTTTATATGTAGAAATATTTGTTAGAAAATGCGCATCATTGCGTTCTGAGTTCTGATTCCGGCGGTGAGTACCCCACAGAGCTCACTGAGAGGGAGGAGAGGGGGAGAGGGGAAAAGCACTAAATTGACACTACTGTGTGGTAGTTTGAAACCCTGCTTTGTCGCCTGCGTTGACGGCACAAAAACTCTAATCACTGTTCCCGTTCAGTAGTCCGATTAAATAGTTCGATGATCGAACTACTGACACTTTTCGGCTCCGTAGTCCGATGATGCAGATGATTCTAAATCATCGGACTACTGAGAGTTTTAGTCCAATGTGACATTCCGAAATAAGAAATGAATGGAGTAGTATTAACATTTGTTTTGCATCATGTTCCCACATTTAGGTATATTTATTTTTTCCAACATGCTAAATAAAAGCAATTTTATACAAAAAAAATATACTTACAAAAGCAATTTTTTTGTATAAAATTAGTGGATTGTGTCTGCTTTTGGAGATTTTTTTCAAAGATTTCTTGATCTGCTTTTAAATTACAGTAATTTTGCAACTCTTCAAAAACCTAAATTGAAATACCGATAAATTTTAAACTGTCTTTCGTTGAAAATTAGGACAAAACAATAGCGAACTTTCCAATAGAAAATAACTTCGTTTAAAATTTGTTGAGTATGACTTTACAGAACTTTTTATTGTTGATTTTTACTTAAGGTGAAGAGATTTTCGGTTAAGCCTAGAGTCGATTAGTAATTTACCTTTATCTACTCAAAGGTCGTCTTCACAAAATTGTTTCAAGAAAATTTTAGTCTAAAATATAGATCATAATATATTCTGATGTAGAATTGAGGATTAGAGTCGTTTACTCTACTCCTCAATTCTAAGGTATTGGTACATAAAAGATATCTCAACGACATAAATAATGTTGCAATTTGCAATATAATTGAAACTAAGACACAACTAAAAACGTGAATAATAAGTAAAATATGACAACGATTTCAATTCATTCAGTCATTTTATAGGCTCATTTAGGCTCATCGTGTGATATTCAGATCTAACAGCATTTGATAGCAACATTTGAATAAATTATCCGTCGATAAACACACAATGCGCGATGTGTTACAAATCGATTTTACTTTTGATGCCGCATAAAACCAACGGATATTTGACTTTTTGCCAAAACGTGTGTACTTGTGCGTATGTGTGTGTGTGTGTGTGTGTGCGCGTGCGTGCGTGCGTGCGAGCGTGCGTGCGTGCGTGCGTGCGTGCGTGCGTGCGTGCGTGCGTGCGTGCGTGCGTGTGTGTGTGTGTGTTGTTCTTATTGATTAAAAAGTCAAGATCTAAAAAACGTGCGCAAATAGTTGAAAGACATTGGAAATGGGTATCCGAAAGGCTTAGAGGTGTAAGCCTTCAAGATCGTTGTCTGGCTTTTGCCTAGCTTAACGTAGTAGTCTGAATAGATCCACTCTGATAAACAGCACAATATATACGTCCGTATAAACTTGTTAGAGTTTATATAAGTTTTGAAATTACGGCATCGTGGAATTTTAACCGACTGTATTCAGATGTCAACTAAGGTATCTAAATAAATGGTCTATGTTTTACTATAAAATGACCACAAATTATCACAAGTATAGACATTAATATTTTATTGCAATAGTAGGGTTTCAAAAACGTGAACTCCACGAATTCTTCTTTTCTTATTTTGTCGTAGTTTATTGAAAGGAAATTAACGTTTTGAAGTTTTTCACCTCTGTTAAAACAATTAACGAACGACCGTTTTGGTACAATATGGTCTATTAATTTCACATGAATCTTGTTGTATCTGGAAGAATATCGCTCCCAGGCGATATTTACCGCACATGTTGGGACGATTTACGCTTAGAAACCTTAATACCTGTTATAAGGTCCGGTGGCTTTTTATGGATATTAAATTCTTATCTTTGCAACGCAGGCTTATGATGATAATTTTTGACATAGGTAGACATCCAAGCAAAGTTGATGTCATAATGATTTATGAGAAATACTTAGTACCTAGCATCTTCTATATATTATACATATTTGTTATAGGAGTTACAAGTCATTACATTAGTAAGCCATAATTTACATATTGGGTATTGTGATTTCTATGTACACATTACTATTGTTAATTATTTCTATCTTCTTGTTACTATTTCCTGTATATAAGTATTATATCTCTTTAATAGTTATTATTGCAACAAACTTAATGTAAGACTATATCATAGGAAATTACAATCACTCAATTAGCCTACTGCATTCCACTGTTGAGAAAAGAGTTCTCCCTATGTGCACGATTACTCCCGACAGTCCCAACTCACCGTCTTCCCATTCAGTCACTAGTATTTTTAAACGAAAAACTCAAATAAAATGTCACGTTTTCAACCTCTTAGCGTCTAATAAGGTTTCATGAGTTAAAATATTATAAATTTCAGATTTAAGTATAATAAATTAAAAACTTAAACTGTAAAGTAAACAATAAATAGGAATTTCTTAAATTTTAATTTTGATTTTGAAAGTTCAAATTGTAAACGTGTTTAAAGGTATTCATAATAAACTTTTACCTGTTAGTAATACGTATTTTGTGCTCAAAGTCACGAACGGTTGATATTCGTGACAAACATAATAATAGCAGATTAAGTAATTGCGTGACACTGATCACAGCAAACTTTATGAAACTTCAGAAATTAATTTATGTTTAGTTCATAGATTAATAAAGTTTAACGTATTATATGGAACATGAATATATCGCTTTTGTCAAATTTCATGTTTCAATATATACTTCTATTTCTTATTGTCTTGTCCCGACAATATGTGTGTATTGTTGGGACAAGACAAAGAGAAATATGTTAGCTTTCCTATAACGAACAGTGAAGTTCTAGTTAAAACCTAGACTCCGATTCTACTAATTGTCAACCAAGGTGAAGACACTGAGATTGCTAAAAATGCCATTGAAATATAGACTTCGCTGTTTTGCCGTTAGGTAAAGTTAAAATCGAATGGCATCTTATAGATTGAATGAAACAATGTTATGAACTCTTTTTTATTTCATTTTAGACTTTATGCCCATACAACAAACGTCGAATTTTCAATAACCTACTTAGTATCGGGGTCCTGGTTCGGCACCAGAACTCCGCCCTCGCTGAAATCGTCACTTACCAACAAGTGAGATAGTGGAAAACGCCAGCGTATATAATATTATAAGTGTTTAAATGAATAAAATTATGCTTGGTGAGTGTTTTTATCTAGGACACGTCAATTTGACTTCACTTCGCCTGATGGCAAGCTTAAGGCAAAGTACTATGTAATTAGAGAATATAGGAATATATAACCTACCTGTTTGTATAAATAATACAGTAAATAGTAGGTATGTGTTTAAGTATTTAGTCACAGTTAGGTTGGCACAATGAAAGAATTATTATTAAAGTACCAAGATATTCCACTGGTCATTATTTTTCTCTAGTCCATTACGGTATATGAGTATGATACATGGGTGCACTTGTGATTAGGCACTAGGTAATTGCAATCAGATGGCAGTCGCTTCACGAAAAATATCGAAATTCAGCCGCGATGCAGTTAAACTAGAAAAAGGGGAGCCCGGACTGCAATGTAACAACTTCGGATGCGACCGGAACTAACATAAGGATGATGATCATGAATGATTAAACGATTATTATTACCTATTTTTGACATTAGGTATGTGTGATAAGTACCTTTAAGCATAGATTTGAAACTCTGGCGATATGGTGACTCAGATTTTAAAATGGCAGCAGGCAGCCCTCTCTCTTATATGTTTGTTCAAATTATTCATAGCAACTTGCACTGCAACATGAATCTAATTTACTTGCAAACTACATTCATTTACGAGTATAACCTACTTAGTAAAAACTTGCATCTTCAAGACTGTCTAACGAGATGTTGATACCAGCAGGACGTTTCACTAACACACGATAATGTAGTTCACAAGATTTCTTTTCAAATAGTACGAATTGCCATTTTATTTTATCGTAGTTTATTCTTGATTGATGTTTTTTTTATAAGTTAAGTGGTTAACAAGCTGTGGTAGAATGGTGAATTTACTTTCTAAATCTGTGGACAGGGTCAGGGTAGTAGTCCCGCCAAAATGAGATAACGGAATTGCGGAGTACCACATACATTTATTCGATTTATTTCTGCAATGCAAAGTCAAATTGTTATTTAAATTAGTATGATATTAATTAACAGGATAGCATGTTTATTATTTATTATTATATTGTTGATATTCCGACTCAGTTACAAGCGCCATGATCATGTATAATAAATAAACATAGATACATATATGCCGTATTTGTTATACATTGTCTTAATATGCAATAAAATATTATGTACAAAATATTTGTAGCACCCTTGTGTTCTAATGTATGACTTACATTTTTGTTATCAGTTCCAAGCTGCGTTGTTGCAGAGGTGGCTTCTCCCACACTTCATGTGTCCCTTCTGCCCGTTCGTGCAGGCATTGAGTGTCAACGTCAGTGTGTTTACACTCACAGCCATCGCAGTCGACAGACATCGAGCTATAATCACTCCGCTCAGGTAAAAGAATTGCTTTGAACATTTCAAATCACTAAATGGTAAACTAGCTAAGTTTATGTCGAATTCGGCTGACCTAGTTGAGTTAGTAATATATCACTAACTCCACGTTCATTTCACTTATTTGAATCAATGTTATATATTGCTTGTGCAGATAAACGCGATATATATCAACGGACAAAATTATTTATTAGTGACTTAAAAATATGAGGAAATTTTTTGAGGTACGAACTATCGGAAATTATGAACGATTTTTCAATTATTTATAAATTGAAAATTCGTTCATTGGAAACGCCGTAAAGGGAAATTTCGAATATTTTAGACGTTGCGCCGTAGCTCAGTGTTCAAAGCATTCTCCCTTGTAAGTAAGAGCGGAGAGGGACACGTTGGTTCTAAAAAATCCATTTTGTAAATATTCTAGGATCGAGGATTAAAGTGGACATAAAAGTGTAAAAAGATCCATCAATGGATTTTTGTGATGGATCTTAGTGGACATGGTGTCAAGTTGTGTCTATAAAATGTCTAGACTACAGTCACTTTTTCTAAATTTAAACTATGTGAAACTTTGATAAAATATAATCTTGTATTTTCCTCTCATAATAACGACAAATAGTTCGTCAGTTTACGTTTTAACAACGTATTTATTGAAGTGGCAAATTGCGATATAGTGACTCTTGTACATGTATCTATGACAAATGCATATGATGCGTAGATGCGTAGTAGCAGAGAAGAAACTATTTTCATACCACTTATTTTCGTACCAGTAAGTGATATGAAAATACGTGATATGAAAATATTTTCTTTTTTATTTACATAAATATTATTTATATATTCTGTTCATAACCTAAACTGAAAGTACATCACAGTGTCGGTTTTTCAAAAGATTATTTTACTTTAACCTTCTTTTCGTTTTTTTTTTTAATCCTGATATAATCACTAGGTACTATTACCAGAAACAGAGCACGAAATCTACCCAAACTTGCACGCGACACGCATAGTATAGAAACTTGGCGTAAGCAACATTTAATAACGTCATAGATTGCTCTTTACATTAGTACACTCTAACCTCGCAATATATCAGCCAAACGTAAGATAAATACGACCTCAATTTTCCAATAACTACTATGTCCCTGTTTATGAATTATGACAACACATGAAGTGCTAAAACCGATACATTACAAACGAACAAATACTGCTATTTTGGGAGGTTAGCTTTCGATGCGATCACCGTCTCTCTCAAACCAAAAATCCTGTAATTAATTTGTGACGAATTCTATATACCAAAATCTCTTATTTGTGGGTTCGACCATTTCAAACCAATTCGCTTCTATATGTTTTTATGTATTTTTATCTGTGATCTACACACGATACATGTACAATGTGTTATTAACCTTTACAAAATCACATAATTATTTTGTACACTAGTCATTTTGTTAATTCTAATCTCCGTTCTAAGCTCCGGTGGCGGAGATCCGTGGGGATTTCTGAACGTGAAAAAGATGCTACTTTCTAATATTCATAGAGTAAATAAATAATTGAATAAACAAATGAGCCGAGGACGACAATTGTTTGATTCAAATAAAAAATATACAATGTATCTAATGAATGAGTCAACGAATTCAGCGTCCTAACGCGTCTGCTGTCTAACATAAGGGAGCCGGAAGACTGTTGCAGGAGACTTTATGTGGGGATAATGCCGTCCATGGCCCTATAAAGGGGCTATATAAAATCCAGATAAAAGCCAAAACGGGTGGATGCTACAAATTTCGCAGCGAATGAGTTTCAGAATAGAGACAGAAACCCCAGAATCGAAGCTGCACTAGGATATTATAGTGGTGCGGAATGAACGGGTCTTCGAATGAACGAAGTGCTAGCTTCGAAGCAAGTCAGTAGGATTGAAGGCTCAGATGAGGAAGAAGACAACTTCCATTGCAAAACATAACTACCTATTACGTTTTATTACCTGAATATTTTTTCAGTCTTATTGCATTCCGAACCAGAAATGAAAATGTAAATTCTGACCTTTTTAAGTACGTATCTGTGACCCGTATAATGAAATGATTTGACTTTGAGTTTACGAGGCCGTATTGACGTCATTACTGTAACATAATTACATGATCGTTAACTACCAAAAAAAGCACGGGAGAGGAAATTTTAAGAATTCAATAGAAAATTAACATTAGAACCTACATAAATGTAGGTACGTTAGTCTATCTGCTGTTGTATAAGCCCCTAGTGCACCATTCCCAGTTATTGGGCCAAATTCCAATGCTCTAGCATAGGCTTTCCGTGACGGTTGGGAGTCAGAAGGTAGCCGTTACAACAAAATCCGCAATGTTAAATAAGGAGGTGAAAGAATAAACGGAACTTAGTCTCAGAGATGAGAGTCTTGAATGCAATCGGTAACTACACTGTCTTTGGGTCCTTAGTTGCCGAAGGTGATATAGTAACCAACATATCCCTCGCACCCCGACGGACCCAGACCCATCGCTTTCGAGATAACCCCCTTCAGGTGTAGGGGCCACGGTGTCCCAGTCTAACCCTCGGGTGTGCAATTTGCGCCCAAAATAAGACTAATGATACAATATGAAAATTCTCGTTCGAATCGTTTTATGTTTTTCATTCATTACTACTGAGCTTTATTATGTAGTAATGAACACCTCTTTTATCATACACTTATCTAGTATTACCGCCTATAAACTTTACTAGTAAAAATAAAGTAATAACGTTTTATAGTGTCTGTAATAATACCGAGGGCTGGGTTGTCCCAGTCGTTTTAACCTGAAAAAGGTTTTAGTCAGACACATATCTACATGAAAATGTCAACATAATCTAGCTTCTTTACTACGAGTATTAGTTAATACATACGTTAGGGCTTGGTATTTGTGGATTATGTTTGGACCATTTTATTCTACATTTATAGATACACGCTGAAGGCTGTATGAACTTTTTGTGTGAAATGTTCATATCTCATTTCTTACTTATCTGCTCGCATGATAAGATAAATGAAGCACTTTTAATCCATATAACAACATTATAAATAATGTAGCTCGTGAATATATAATCTTTAAGCAAAGTTTCGACTCTGTGAGCAAATATTTTCGTATCTCTTTATTTCATTTCGACTTATTTCAGATCCTCTCTTGATAGTTTTATAGCAATAACAAATAGAAATGTAGGTATTTCATTACGCCAAAATGTCAATCATACTTATAGACATGGACTTTCTCAAACGGTTTCACTTTCTTGTTATATGCTCATTAAAGAAAAGTAAGTAAATATTACGTAAACAAAGTATGTTTCTGTCAAGGCAATAAGTAAAATAAAGAGAAATGTTTCTGGGACACGTTTTCCTCACAAAATTTTCAGTCAATATTTATTACGGTCCAGTCGAGCGATTGATTATTGTGGAACTAGTTGTTGTCCGCAGCTTCACTCGCGTGGAGTTTTCGAGATTTGATCTCATTCCCACTACCCATGGGAGACTATTCCCGGGACAAAAAGTAGCTTTATTGTTATGTCAGACCATATATTTAATCCTTAGAGTATCAGAGTGTGCGTGTGACATCTTTACATAAAGCCTAGGTATGAGAAAATGATAGATTATATGAATCGTGTGCGATTTTTTTTATAAACCATTATCAACTTTGACAGAAATAGTTAATGCAGATGTCAATGACTCTACGTTAGAATTGACAAGTCACTGCCACTGACAGTTTACAATAAGTAAAGCGGTAATGAGAAGATTGTATGTCTATTTACGCAAGTATGTTATAATAATTTTATGTTTCAGACTGTAATTTATTCCCTTATCAAATTTTCATGACAACGTTTTAAACAGTGAACGCTACTTACGAATATATACGTTGTGAACGACCCATCTTCAGAAAAAACACTTGACCTTTAGTTCCACAAACTGGCTTACAATTTATGTATAAGTAAATGGACCATTATTCTATTGGTTTTTCAATAATGTTGAACATGAAAACAATAAGCCCTATATTTAGGCCAAAGAGATCGATTTATAAGAGGCAGTACAGTTAATGACTGTCTATAATATTATATTGTTGATTTTAGTAAAACTACATTTTTTGTTAACAATAGTGCTCATAACATAAAGTTATTATTACTATCGTAAATATAGCAACAGTCTAATCATTACCGCGTTAATTACCGCGGCATTAAAATTTCGATTTAATGCAACAGCATGCTACTAAAAATACATTTCACGGTTTATTATAATCTGTCACTTTCTTACACTTAGGTTTCGTGTATATATATGTGTGTCACTCGCACACTTTATTCCTCTAAGCATGACTAATAACTTTATGAAAATAAAAATAATATGCTTTTAGAAGTTACTTAGTTTCAATAAGTAATTAACATGACCATTTTTTTCTTGTTTGTTTTGGGTTCGTAAGTATCAATTAGCAACCCGCTGATTTCAGCAGCACGTACTCAAGTGAATGTTCTGATGAGCTATTCCAACTAATCCCACCCTCCCCTTTCCTACACAGGACAACGCGTGCAGGGCTTAGGTGTCACTCGCATACGGTACAGAACATTCCATCAAGAACCAAGCGGTTCGGTGAGTCTTTTCTCTGCCGTACCATTAAGTCCTGGAATTCCTTGCCGGCGCACGTGTTTCCTTCTTCCTACAGTCCCGGGTCGTTTAAGCGGGGCGTGAAAAAGCATCTGATGAGGCCGTCAAGCTGAGCGCCACCATTGTAGCACTGAACGTGTTTGCAATGGTGACCCTCTTTCATGGGACTTTGCCTTCAGCTTAACATCAGGCGAGGTGAAGTCAAATTGACGTGCCACAGATAAAAAAAAAAAAAAAAAAAAAGTATCAACAAAAAACCTCCGTTGTGCGTGTTTGTCATACACTTAAATGGTTTGCTACATTTCGATTCTTGTACCTTATAAATCATTCGAAAAATAATGGGTGCGCTTACTGGTTACTACTGCACAAAATATACTGAGCACGATTGGTATTAATGAACGACGCAAAATGAAAACACTGCAAGGAGGACGATGAAACGAGGAAATATACAACTGTGCGAGTGTCACGCTCTAGGAAGATAACAAATGGATCTTCTCGGGAAGGACCACCCCAAACCAGAGTGCATGTAATTGCTTTGATATTCATAAGTGCTCTTTTTATGTGCCTAAATTGAATAAACGAAATTGATTCTTTGATTCTTTGATTTTTTTGCTAAGTATTTCTCTTAATTATAGGTGCATGTAATAACATACACCTACAATTAAGAGAAATAGCCACTATAATTGAGTAGGTTATCCCTCTTCAAACGTAGGTAGGGGTTAACACAAAGGATCCAATAGGGTTGAAGAACCCGCTATATAAGATAAGATAAAACCTAATAATTAAAAATGTATATTATTTTATGAACAAACTATTTCATGGCTCCAGAAGTGTCTATGCAGCCATGAGTGCAAAGATTACCTACTGTTCTATATTTATGTACCTACTTACAAAATTATCTACCCACACGCACTTTACACTAATGCCATTTAATGTTTTATTCTGAACTAATATTTAATGGATGTTTCAGCGCCCACACTTCTAAGCGAATTGCCAAAGTTATTATTGTAGTTATATGGCTGTTAGCACTGTCACTGGCTGCTCCTATGGCTATGTCTTGGGAGGTCATCATGGAAGACGCATTTGACCCAGGTCTGTACATATTCTTGCTTTAAAAATTTTGTTTTAATCTTATACAAGAAATTGAAAGTATCTTACTAATAGTATATCCTTGCTGAATGATATTATTATGATATTATATGGGTGTATGGGACTCCGCGAAGATCTTCAGGTGTGAGTCAACCTCGGACGGAAGAGGCTCTGCCACAGATTTTCCGAGGTCAAAAGATTACGCAGTAGTCGCTTCCATGGAAGTAGTGTAACTGCGTGTAAGTGGAACCAAAACGAGGATACGAAGTAAATATATCCGGTCTTTCAGGCGAATGCCGTTGATGCAGGAGCAAGAACAATGTCAATAGAACGATAGCTTAATTGAAATAAAAAAGTTTACGAAACGTTGGATGAGAAAATAATATCAAATAACTTACTACAAAATCAATTAAACATAATATTATTTCAATGTATGAATATCCACAATCTTTTGATAATATCATTGAGAAATAATTTACCTTCGAATGAAGTAAATACCTGTAGCCAAGCTGATAAATGTTTCGAAGTAAAATAGTACTATCAGTTACTACAATGAGATGTAGTAAACAAAAGTGGAACCATTGAAGTGACAAAGAACATGAATTACTTGAAACAATTGTTATCGTCTGTACCTATCCATAAAATACGTAAAAGACTTAAATAATCCTTTCGAAGAAACAAAATAAATAAAGCAAAGAAGGGTTGTAGTAAACAAGAAGTAAACAGATTTTATTTGTTCACAGTTACAAAAATCTTTTACAAAAAGCCGTTTTGTGCGCCAAGTGAATTCGGCTTACACTCACTATCTATTTACAGACTACTATTATATATATTTCAGGTGAGCTATTTTCAATATTATTATTTATTTTATTGCTAATATGTACATATTTTGTACTCTATTTCTATGTACTTTGTAAAAAAGCGAATTAGATAACATAGGACGCGGACGTAGTAAGTACTAATATTATCTATCTCTGAAAAGTCTCAATGTGTTATAAAATCTAATTCAAAACATTTTTATAGAATATTAAATTGATGTATTGGAAAATAAAATGATAATAGAATCAGGATAGAATACAGAAACACATTTATAGTAAGAAATAATCAAACTGAATTAATAAGGTATAATTATTACACATTTTCAAAACGCGGCTTTACTGAATCACCTCTGCACAGTGTACCTGAGTGGTATATCTAAAGATATCAGTTATCCAATGTTTTATATGCAAATTATATACGTGAGGTAATATTTGTTATGTCAAATAACTCACTTCAATAATACTTCTCGTAGTAGAAGAAATTTGAATAATGGTAGAATATTAACATTAGTGTTTTACTTCCTACCAAAATATGTAGATATTTAATATGTATCTCACAGGATATTTTGATACGTAACATAACTTTGTTTTCGTGTTATATTATCAATGTAGATATTTACATACATTTATTTACTCACGCTTATATAATATATATAACCAAACCTATAGATATAGAAGTATTGTAAGTAAATACATATTAGTTTGCTAAATATTTTCTGAAGGTGTTAGTAGAGATCTTCTTTTTGTTGGGGTGCCATCTACTTAATGAGGGTCGGCAATCATTAAGATTTGGAGCTTTGACACAGCAACTCTGAACAAATACCAGTGCTCTTGTTGTGTCTTAGTGGAAATATTACCTAATAGTCTCAGTTACTAGATTCTTTCACAGAAAAGATGACAAAATTAGAACTGTGTTGTTCATTTATATAAACCATGCGTATAATATATGCATGTAGATGTAACATCTGTTAATTTCTTTTTAGTACGTGATCCCGCTTTTTGTGATCACGTTTGCCTACGCTCACATGGCAATGAAATTATGGGGAGCCCGGGCGCCTGGTAATGCGCAAGAAACACGCGACGCTAATCACATGAAGAATAAAAAAAAGGTAAAATATTTACTATTTAACACAAAATTTCTGTTCGTTTATGTCATCAAGACTTTATCCATATTATTATAGTTTCTGTATTTAAATAGCAAATGCATGTAACTTATATTTCTAAGCTACGAAACCTGTCACGACACCATAACTTGTGGTATATCTGTATAGCTTTGTTAATATTTTAATAATGAGATGATATAAAATAATATTTGTACAATGTTCATCAATCATCGGTACGTTAATGAAGCCCGCTGAGCAGCAAGTTTCTCGTTGAAAGGAATCTTTGCACAGAAACACCATTCTATTTTAGTTTAACAGATGGTTCCTTATTATAAATCCATCTGGTGCAAATTGAATTCATTGTAGTTTATTTCCTGTTAATAAACACTTTCAAAGAGCGTTCTGTATTTCATGAATATCTTGCTTTTGAAATTGCGCTTGCACTTTTTGATCGAGCTATTTTCAATTAGTAACAACATCATGATATTTTGTAGTTTGACAAAAGGAATAATAAATAGATTTCGTCAAAATTCGTTTGACCATTTTGGATATACTTTTTTATACCTATTTTATTACGGACGCAAACAAACGGTGACACCTTCCCTTAAAATATTAAAATATTATCTATTATCTACTTTTTACTAAGATAATAGTAAAAAGAGTGGTAACTAAATATCACAAGACACCAGACGTCGGTTCCTTCGGCAAATTAAAATGATATCATAAACTGCACCATTATGTCGTTAAATTGTCGCTCTATTCTGTATAAATTGAAGCTTCTTACTTAATAAAATTCTTTTTACTAGTTGAGCAGAATTTTACCAGCATTGCAAGATAGCCATAAAGTTTGACAGTAACTTCCAGTACATTACAAGTTCTGAGACAGTGACAGTTCTTTTAGAAATAAAATTTAAATGGATCGTTTTAGGGTAAAACATGTTGTGTCAAACTTTTCACTTCTTCGTTGCTCCAGTCTTCAATAAAATCCTCCACTTTGTGGTCCTAAAATATCCCTAAAATTCCCCTTTTACCAACAGGCTTCTATCTAGTTTTTTTTCAACACAATTTGAATCACAAACTCAGCACTTTCCCCAACGAGATTTCTTATTTTGGCTCTTAAATACAATCCATAACTACGTGTTCAAATAGACGAGATTCGGGTTGTTAGTTTTCTTTCGTTTTCTATCGAAACGTGACATAGAAATACTACGTTCCAAAACCTGTTATTCGGATAGAGTTGTGAGTTTGCTGATCTCAGCGAAGGGACCTTTGGACCAACGAGATTATCGTAATGTACGCCAAAATTCCCATAGCTCATATCCATGACTTAGTATCCATGAAATTCACTCGTTTATCCCTAGTTTTATCCAGCCAATCATTAAACAGGCCGAAAAATCCTTTTATGGAAAGACACCCGAATCGGAAAATGGTTGCGTAACGTTGTATTAGAACCCGGTAGGTATAAATATATTTCCCTAATACACATAACAAAAGTATATCATTCAATCGATGTCTTTGATTTATACTCTGTTAACGAACAGAAAAGGATTGTTTACGTTCAGGAAAAAACAACCTAATGGTAACTTTGTTCTTTGTCTTATCTCATGAACGCATTGATATATTCTATCTTTCAAAGAATTTTTATACGAGTACCATTGTCAATGTTTACATTTGGGCAACATAAAGACATAATAGGAAGAATGCACTTGGTGACAGAAATGCGGTCATTGGGTAGTTTCAAAATTCTCGAATAGCTATATAGGTTCTGATATTATTGCAATAATTGGTAGGTAATTTAATTTTCCATTTTGTATTTCATAAAAATAATGAATAAACTTTAAAAATAAATTTATTGTAACGTTAGAAGTGAAAACACAAGTACCTTTCAACACATGTTACACTTTATTGTAACGTGTGTGGCTACCATTAAGTACATAACAGAAAATGTATTTTATAATAAAACTGTTTAAACTTACAGAGCGCCATAAAAGATATTGTCACTCACCTTGCTTGGCATGCGCTTATCGTAATCTGATATTACCGTGTGCGCTGCCGTCCTTTTGAATGGCATAATTAGTTTACTTTTTATATATCTGCTTAATAATGAACTCAAACGAACATATTTCTGAATGCAGGAGTAAATTGACATTTAGATATATTTCGACAACTATATTTTTTCGGCCCCATGAGAATATAGGGTGAGTTTATTCAGAAAAAGTCCCAACTTTTTCATAAGTTTTATGCTTACTTTCGGAAGGAGCCTTATTCGTTATAAATGTACAACACACATGAGATGGTGGGGTGATATTTTATGAGATCATCTTCATTTTATTTTCGTGATTGGAAGCAAAATAATGATTTCTATGGAATAAAAGAAGGAAATAGACTGTAATACCGTTGCTTGATTATGTGTATAGAATAACGCATCTACAATAATATAAAGAATTCTAGTAAGCTGTTTTCACAAAAGAATAACCAACAAATTTGGTCAGAAAAATTCGGAACAAAGAACTAAACATTGGCGCCTATATATAGACCGTACGATGACACAAATTCCCAGGTCATTTGTTACAGGATGACGATTATATAGGAGCTTAATACTGGCATGGCATTTGGTTTGAGGCAAGTATATGATACACTGTGACCGTTATCATACTTGCCATTCTTCTAGTAGGGGGAAAAGGTGGTACCGTAGTTGAAAAAAATTTTTACCCTTTATCTGTATATCCAAAACTTATTGATTTATAATAACATATTGAAACTAAGCGGTTTCTCAAACAAATCCTTCCTTTACAGGTGATCAAAATGCTCGTTCTAGTCGTGGCACTGTTTGCGCTATGCTGGTTACCTCTACAGAGCTATATGCTATTGCAGTCGTTCTATCCGTCAATAAATGAGTAAGTACCTACCTTTTTTTCTTTCTACCAATTTATTGTTATTTTGTTTGTGTTTGTCATAAATATTGCACCTAAATTCAGCATAGGTAACTAATAAACATTATAAAATTAACGTCAATATAAAATAAGGGACATAATTAATTCAATGGTAATAATTAAAATACGAAATAATGGTAATATTAGAAGAAAGTTGCACAATAATGGTTAACGTTTGATAAATATTAGAGATGTAATATTAATAATTTGTTTTAATGTAAGTTTACAAAATATACTAATTGTATTGTAACAAGACCTGCAGGTATAATTGAACACATTCAAAGTAGGTGCTATTTTGCACAAATTTTTCATCTAGTGCTATTTTTTCGTTTTGAAATACGGGCATGTAAAATATTATGCAAAGACTCGTAATATGTGGAAAATTATTCAATTAATATTTTGTCTTACAAGTTTTATTGTTTGAATACTATTTCTAGATGCTAAGTAAGATTATTTTGCTTCGGGTCGATGATTAGTGCTTGCAAAATTATTCAGTATTCTATAGTGTTTATATTTAGTGATGTCTAAAAAAGAAAACATTTAGGATATAAGTACGAAAATATTATATAGGTATAAAAATCGCGGCGTAACAGACAAAGATTGTCTGTTACGCCGCGACGCAAAAACTACCCAACGAAATAAGATGCTGTTTTTCGTAAAAAAAAAATTCATGTTTTGTTTTAACGCCATCAATTGAACAAACCGGGCAGTGTAGAAGCCAGGAAGATACACAAATTCGTATGCGATTCTCTCGGCTAGGAAGGTGTCTCTTACTCTCATAGATTAATATTGAATTTGTATGAGTTACGATGGGGCTGACATAGTTAATATGAACTAAAAGCCTCTAAAAAAATAAAGATTAAAAAAAAAATGTGAACAAATTCGAAGTTGTACACAATAATAATAATCACAAGTAGAATGAAAATGCGACGTATGCTACCCAATGTACAACCAAGTAAGTAGTAACTTACCAAGATACTAAATTCACAAGGCAAAAGGTTGTTGGAATATGGCAATATCGTTGAAATATAGGGTTGTTTGTTTGTTTGAAGATTGTGGTGTAACTTGCAAACAAGACAAAGAGTGTTCACAGAGCCAATGTGAACTAAAGTAATGAAACAAACTTGGATATAATAGAAGTGAAATTTGTACTATGTCAACACTAAGATACTTAGCGATATAATTTTCCAGTGAAACGAAGATTTTCGTAGGAGTTCCTTGTTTTTGTCATTGTTTACATGACAAAAATAGGCAGATAAATTACCAGTTATTATTTATCGATTTTATAAATAAATAAATATATCGTTGATTCCAGTATGGTGAAACTATAATATTATTTTAACTATTATATTTACATGATGTATATGTGTAGGTATATTATATTAGTACCTATATATAATAAATAATACATCATCATTCTTTGAGCCTATTCCATACTCAGTACGGATCTAGTCAAACTAAAATGCAGCTGAACTTTGAAATTTTTCGTGAAGTGACTGCCATCGGACCTCCACAACCAAATTGGCTATATCGAAGTTCTGTAGTTAGGACTTTTGAGGGATCCAACTACCCGTAACGACTGTAATACATTTTCATATGGCAACCAGTACCGACGGCCAGTCGCGTTTTGGTTGTAAATGAAATATTACGAATTATATAATTTTGTCATTTGTTATAATCATGCTTGTACAATATTCTTCCTCAGTTTATTGTAGGTAAATAAATTTTACAGATACGTTTTTGTGTGTGTTGCAGATATAAGTACATAAATGTGCTTTTCTTCTGCTTCGACTGGTTGGCAATGAGCAACTCCTGCTATAATCCTTTCATCTATGCTATTTACAACGTAAGTGAAATGTATTTCACTAAATACACGCAGCAGTTCTCTTATTTACTTTAAAATAAATATTCAAAGTAAAATGTAAACTAGTTCAGTAAAGGAATAACCGAGTTTACTGCATAAGAGTAAAATAGCCTAATGTTCTGATAAAGTCATAATACAGACCCTTTCAGTTTTGTTCCAAAAGATTTCCCTAAAGAGACCTTTGTTACGGAGCGCACGTAATGTCACTAAATCTGGGTACTATACAACAGGTACTGAGGGTTTAAGTGAACCTTAGTTTAGCTTTAAAAAGCATAAATTTTCTAATTATTATTGACGCTGTTACGAAGGAAATGTTTAATATGAATAATGTAATATGCAGTAAAGTAATGTTACAACATATTTTGCAGGAGAAGTTCAAGAAAGAATTTAAGCAACGTTTCACTTTCGGCAAAAAGCGAAGCACATACGTTAACGATAGCTACGAGGTATAAATCATGTATTGTGTTATAAATGATACTATTTATCAATGACAAATTTTCATCGCATTAACGCAAAGTAATTAATTGCAGGACGGCCAGTCTTATCGAACGCGGATTTTATCATTCCGTTCCACAAACGATAGGAGTGGTTATTCTACTAGAAAATCTGTAAATTTGCCACCTGGAGATACTTTCAAAGGTCCTTCTCGTAATTCATGCCACTGCATGGGAGGTCAAAACAGAGAAAACGGATTCAATTTTATGAAGACTGAGCATTTAGAAGGTCAAGGGAGTAGTAGAAGGTACATGAACTTAAGGATGAGCAGTACAGATATTGGTAAAAGAAGATTAGCAAAGAAACTTTCAAACAGAGATGATACGCCGATAGGCGATGAAAGAGTTAGTGAACTGTATATATTTCCAAATAGTAATATTGTAGAATTCACAGACATATCATACGATGATAAAGTGTAAATACGTTGGGCTTTACATTATAATTACCTAGTATTTATTAAATCAAAGATGTAATAAAATTTATAATATTAACCGTGACTGTATTTTAAAATATAGGTAATATATTCTTCAAGCACAAGTCCATTGTTTTTTTTTCTTAGTAACCTAGCTAACGGGTCTTATCACAAATGTTCAAGATTATGGAAAGTATCTAATTTAAGTGGAAAATATCTGTTAATATTGATATTATTGTCACCTAAAATCATGTTTACAACACTTCAACTGTAACAAGCGGCAAAAGGAGGTACTGTTAATATTGATAAACCACCATCTCTGTGTGGTCCTCTGTGGCCGGACCACAGTTTAGTACTCAGATGCTATAGTTCGAAATAATACCTACCTAAAGTCTACTTTCATCGGAATATATGTATATATTTAGTACCTCAAGCGATTTCTTTTTAATTAACAATTTATGTGGTCCGGCTGCAAGGCAGCACTCTCTGGCCGCGCCACCGCAAATTAAATAGAATATAATGAACTATTAACCCTTAATTCGACAAAAAAATAAAGTGATAATTTATGATTTTCTTTTCCGGAATATTAATGTCATTATATTAGAATGTCCACGAAAAAAAATAAAAAAAATCTAAGTACTCATGTTTTTTTTATATCGATAGTATACTATACTATACATTTCCGGGAGTTAGGTGATTAACGGCAAAATAGATATGTATAGCCGGCTATACAATATTGATAAAAATCCTATCGTATTTCCTACTAATACAATAAATGCAAGGATGGTTATTACACTTTTATCCAAAAACTACTGTATAGATTTTGAAACAATTTGCCAGTAATGTAGCCTAAACATTACAATAACACATAGGCTACAATTCAAATTTTGGTAAAGCTAGTAGGTGGAAGCTAGTGTATAAATAAAACCAAGTAGGAATATTATTTTCTTATATTTATTAATAAAAACACAGTTTCATGTTTTTCTCATCATAATTATCATACTGTTATTACAGTTTTCATATTAATCTTGAAGTTTATCATGAAAACTGTAAAAACAGTTCAGTTTATTGGGAATGAAGCAAAGCCTCATTTGGCATTTCATACAGAAAACATTTGTTTCGCCTTTCTTGCAAAATTTACTGCAGCTGTAGGTTGTCTTCCTCATCAGATGGCAGTAAATGCACATTGCATTAATCCCGGTTCCAATGACGGCGCGTCTGAAGACCCATCTGACAGAGGTTCTCGTTCATATGCATCTTCACCATCTCTACCGTCCTCAGAAAATTCCTCACTTTCATCCTATTGCCCGCCATCCCGTGAGATGAGAGTGAGGATTTCGAGCGTCCACTGCTGAACATAGGCCTTTGATAAATAAATAATAAATTTATATTCTACGACATTCTACACAACGCAGTCTAGATCCATACTAAGCATTTTATAGCTTGTGTTACAGATTCCAGAATGCTGATAAATATACTTAGATGCTTTTTTTGTAAATACATGTTATACATAGAAACACCCAGACCCATGCAAAGATAAATAAGAAAGTATAAGCGTATATCTCCCTGTTATGGTTTTCCCAAGGGTCTACAATATGGGGTTCTTTATGAAGGGTATAAGGGTCAAGCGAAACTTTGGACTAGTTCATTGTAATAACAAAATCATTAAATATCTGATAATAGGCTTATTTTGAATTTAGTAAAAGAAATTATTTAATTTATTTAATTGACCATTTTATTCCTATTCACCCCTGCATCCCTGTTGACCCCGTTTTACTGTAGGTATATAAGGAGAATTAAATTTACAGTCAAAATATCATCATAATACGCAATCTGACTATTTCGTAAGATTACATGAGTATATTCTACGTTTTTGTAAAACAACCATAATATATATATACCAACCATATATACTATATGTTACACATGATTATTATTCCTTTTTTGTAATGCAACCAGAAACGTATAGCCCGTTATACATTAAAAAAAATGGCGCCTTTTTCAATGTAACGGAAACGTATAGTCCGCTATACAATACTTTCAAAACAAAAACTAACTAGTAATAATACATATTTATGTATTTATTTTTATTGTATACGAAACTTAAAACGTTTATTATCTTATTTCAATAAATTTTACGTTAGTTTTACATGCAAAAAATAAAAATAACTTGTTACTTACGGACACAAACCGCCGGGTCTAGTTCATAATATCGAAAGTCACTACATCGATGGTCGCTACATCGAAGACGTTCCATCGACGGGTCAATGTATCGATAGTACTTCAAATCGATGGTACGCTACATCGACAGCACCCCAAATCGATGGTACACTACATCGTCAGTACACTAAAACGACGGTACGCTACATCGACCGTACAGCAAATCGATAGTATGCTACGTCGACTAATAAAACACAGAATTTTTATAAGGTTTTAATCACAATTTGTTAAATCTGTAAATTGCTTGATTTTGATGTAACCTGTCCAAGATGACATTCAAGTACCAGATGATTTGAAGATGTTTGATGACGAAACATTTTTAGTTTCAAATACAAAATTTAATAAAGACGGTTGTGTGCTAATTTTTATACCTAACAATACCTAACAATCAAAGAGCTTAAAAAAGAACAGATCGCAGTGAATGTGCAAATTGAGCAAGCAGAAGCTGGAATACAAGGTCCTTCCCCAAAAAAAAAATTAGAGACAGTCAGAATGCTATTTCGCATTTTATTGCACAAAGGAGCAGTATAACTGTTTTGAAATTCCTCAAAGGGATTGCTAGCAATACCTATTTATAATTTAGTATTGTTTATTAGTAGTATAGTAGTAATAGTTTAGTAATACCTATTTATAATAGACGAGTGGTGCCATCTATCGTTGGACAGGTTACATCAAAATCAAGCAATTTACAGATTTAACAAATTGTGATTAAAACCTTATAAAAATTCTGTGTTTTATTAGTCGACGTAGCATACTATCGATTTGCTGTACGGTCGATGTAGCGTACCGTCGTTTTAGTGTACTGACGATGTAGTGTACCATCGATTTGGGGTGCTGTCGATGTAGCGTACCATCGATTTGAAGTACTATCGATACATTGACCCGTCGATGGAACGTCTTCGATGTAGCGACCATCGATGTAGTGACTTTCGATATTATGAACTAGACCCAGAAACGCCAGTGCTCCATTTTTCCAGTGCAGACCCACCATACCATTAGCCCTACCCCTGGTGGTAGGGCGGGTCCCAAACCATACCACCATCATACCATCAATTGATAGTGTTGTGGCACAATGTTAAATCAAAAGTTTAGTCAAATATAATTTACAGGAAATAAACTAAAATGGACACATTGCTACACATTAAAAATTAAATTGGAACAGAATATGTTTTTGTTCTATGAGAAAAAAAATTATGTACGCAACTTGTCTAATGCGTGACCAATGGTAATTTGTTTAGTGATGCATTTGTACATCAATTATAAATTCGTCGTTAATAATTTGGTTTATTCGTCGTTTTTTAGGTACCATCTTTGCTTCATGAATCTTATGTAATACATTCAGTAAACGCATTAATGTCACAGTATTCTTATTAATTAATTTATTTATTTTGGAATGAAATGATTCCAAAATTTTGGTAGTTCGATGGCGCTCACCGCAAACGCTAAATACTACAGGGGAATGTATTTTAAACCAAAACGTTTCGATGTAGTTTATAAACTTTTCCATTCGTACGATAACATTTCTTTTTCATTATACGAGTACTTAGTCACATCATTATGATGGTATGGTTTGGGACCCGCCCTACCACCAGGGGTAGGGCTAGTGGTATGGTGGGTCTGCACCGCATTTTTCTAGACACTTTACTGTCAAACTGACATTGATTGTTTAAATAATGACATTATTATTTTTTTACGTTGAAAGGAAATGTGCTACCATAAATATAATTTAAAAAAAACTACGAAATATTTAGTAGCGCGTCGGTTACAATTTTGTAAATGTAACGTATAATATGCTATACAACGTCGAATTAAGGGTTAATAAATCAATATTCCGAAAAAAAACTACCTAAATAGTACCTTGCATACGACAAATATGGTCCAATAAACCCCTTTAGTTAAGAAGTTATTGGTCGTAGGGTGTGGTCCGGCTGGAAGGTACACTCTGCAGCAAGTCAATTTTACAATATTTAATATTAACTATCCATAAATCAATTTATATAATAGTACCTTTTCTCTACTCTTCGTTGATACTGTTTTCTTTCGAGGAACTATTCATTTTGATTACATTAATCTTCAATGAATGTGGCGCGGCTAGGGAGGATTACTTTCAACAAATATAACGAAATATGTTCTATTTCTTTATGCCAACGAGAACTGTATAAAAAGTACTTTATAAAAAGACCTGGACTTCATCTATAAACTTTTATTTTTATTACCAACAATGATTTTGAAAAAAGGTGCACTTTTTGGTTTTTGTTTACCTATCTATTTAAGAATAGAAGAATTTGACGAAGTACATACCTACTGAAAATTTTGGTTTAATATAAACAATAAGTATACGAAAACAAGTTATATATTGATACTATATATTGAAACTTGGGAAACATGTGATGATTTAATTACTAAAGTTACACGGAAAAAACGTGTCCGTCAGAATGGCTGGTTGCCTAACGCATTTAGCATCGAGACAGTGATTAAAAATTGCTACCTAGTTGCTACTATTTGCTACCAAAAATTAAATGCAATGCAAAAAAAGAAAAAAAATTATATTAATAATTTAAAATAAAAGTTTATAGATGAAGTCCAGGTCTTTTTATAAAGTACTTTTTATACAGTTCTCGTTGGCATAAAGAAATAGAACATATTTCGTTATATTTGTTGAAAGTAATCCTCCCTAGCCGCGCTACATTCATTGAATATTAATGTAATCAAAATGAATAGTTCCTCGAAAGAAAACAGTATCAACGAAGAGTAGAGAAAAGGTACTATTATATAAATTGATTTATGGATAGTTAATATTAAATATTGTAAAATTGACTTGCTGCAGAGTGTACCTTCCAGCCGGACCACACCCTACGACCAATAACTTCTTAACTAAAGGGGTTTATTGGACCATATTTGTCGTATGCAAGGTACTATTTAGGTAGTTTTTTTGGGTTATTGTTCATAGTACACCTCGTCCGTTCACCTGGGTGGACCACGAACATAATTTTTTGTTAGTGGATCACCTTAGTCCACCTGGGTGAACCACAAACACAATTTTGTGTTCGTGGTCCACTTCATTGTGTATGTGACCTCTTTCCTTAATGAATTGCATACGTATTATGATCTCTGTAGTGTACTTATTTATGATTAAATTATTATGTTGTCAATTATATGTCAAACTTAATAATATTAATTGTTGTACATACAATACAAATTGTTAATTGTATGATATTAATTGTTGTTTAACTAAAATGGAGGAGTTAAATTACATATCTCGTAAAAGAGGCAAAGTTTTATTACACGGTAGTTATCAATACTACAAAGTGAAAAATTTCAAGAATGGCAGTTTATTATGGCGATGTAATGCGTACAAAAAACTCAAATGCCGTGGAAATGTGATTATTAAGGTATATTTTTTTAAATTATTTTTATAAAGTGATATAATACTTAGTTCAAATTATAATATCTTTTAAATTCTTAATTTTCCGTACATCTGGTAAAAGTTTAACTCTCTTTCCTACGATTTATTTATAATTTTTTGTACTTCAGGACAATTGTGTCATAAAAAGTAGAGATCATCTGTGCACTCCGAATTCGGCTAAAAACTTGGTCACAAAAGAGTTAACGGAGTTAAGAGAGACAGTAAAAAACAGCTATGATCCTGTGCCAACTCTATATAATAAAACAAAAGCAAAACTTCAGGACATGGGCTTAGATTTAATCACAGAAGTACCACCACTAATGAATATACAACAGAACTTGTATAAAATACGTAACCAACACTTTGGACTACATAAAATGGTATATACAAATTTCGAGGAAGTAAGTGTGCCAACTAGATATACAGATTTTGTTCTGGCAGATTATTATAACAACTGTTTACGTATTATTATTTTTTGTTCACATGTAAACTGAACAAAAATTGAAGAAAATAAGATCACAGAATTTTTTGCCGATGCAACATTTGATGCGTGTCCCCCACCATTTTATCAGTTGTATATAATTCATGGCGATGATGAAAGCACAGCTACTACAACAAAAACAACGCCGTTAATATACGTTTTAATGCCAGATAAAAGACAGGAGACATATCATACCGTTTTCCAGTTGATCGTGTGTCAACTGCCAGGATTCAGACCTGTAAAATTTCATTCTGATTTCGAAATAGGGGCAATTAATGCTGTACAAGAAACATTCCCAGATGCCGAACTGCGTGGCTGTTTTTACCATTGGAAACGAGCTGTATGGAAAAAATCCAAAAAGTTGTGTCTTAAAAGCAAAACAGAACAGAGATTAGTTGGATTGACAGCAGCGCTTCCACTTTTACCCAGAGAATACATTCAGTATGGTTTGCAATATATAAAAGATGAAAGTAATGAGAAGAAGAAGTTTATTGCCTTTTTTAAATACGTTGATAATTATTGGATGACGAAAAACTTCCCTAATATGCTAAGCGTATTCGGCGAAAAGCACAGAACAAACAATGTTGCTGAGTCACATTATCATGCTAAATTAAAGAAAATAGTAAACAAAAAAAATACTAATATACTACGCTTATGTATGGCTTTAAAAGATATAGAAAAAAAAACATTCTGTCATAAAAGACAAAATATTTACATAGCCAACGATGACGATATACGTCATATACAGCTACAATTAATTACTAATGATATTTCCGTCGGTTTGGAGTTAGAAAAATTGCGTTGACCTATAGTTACATATTTGATTGTACAGTCTGTTGTCAATATTATCTGACCTACTTTAAAAAGAAACAAATATGGACCATTTGCTAGTAAAAAAATAAAAAAAGTTGAGTTTTGAAAGCGAAACAAATCTTTGTCGCAGGATTAGATCTGGCTACTTTTTCGTCTCAGTCCCATACATACGCCACGAGACCAGAACTACATGAAATAGTTTATTGAAATAATGTATGTATACTACGTAGCAATGACACTAATTATCACAAATAGTTATAACATCCTAATCGTAAAGTATTAGAGATCAAATTTGCGTGTTTATTATTCTATTTCTTAAACAAGCATAATTTGTCTGATAAGCTCATATAAGTTGAAGAAACCTTAAAATTAGTTGAAGACGGTCCAAATTCGTTTGTTTTTAGGGTGGGTCAGATAATGTTGACAACAGATTGTACTGTGCACTTTTAAGTTTAGGTACTATGCACTTGTTTATTAAGTTAGCCGGTTTTACATTACTTTTTTATTTACTGAAGTTTAAGTTTTAAGTTGGAAAAAAATAAAGATATTGTGCATTTAAAAACATCTCTTTATGGGTAACCATAGTGACACGTAGATAGACCAACCTTATTAAATTAATCAATTACAATTAAAAATAAAAGACCTATTGTAATTTAGACTAGATGGCGCTGTGTGATATGTTGAAAAATATTTATTTATTTATTACCAGAATTTTCGCAGGTGAACCACGAACCATATTATTTGAGATTTTTTTTTTTGAAAAAGTTAGTTGGTCCACTAACAAAAAATTATGTTCGTGGTCCACCCAGGTGAACTGACGAGGTGAACTATGAACAATAGCCGGTTTTTTTTCGGAATATTTATTTATTAATAGTTCATTATATTCTATTTAAATTGAGGTGGCGCGGCCAGAGAGTGCTGCCTTGCAGCCGGACCACATAAATTGTTAATTAAAAAGAAATCTCTTGAGGTACTAAATATATACATATATTCCGATGAAAGTAGACTTTAGGTAGGTATTATTTCAAACTATAGCATTTGAGTACTAAACTGTGGTCCGGCCACAGAGGACCACACACCATCTCTTCCAAACCTCAGTAAGTTCCAGAAGAAAGTGTCGGAAGCATCCGGGAACAATGCTGAATGATATTAGATCTTAAAATACTAAATAAGACATTATTTCTGTCTATCCCACTAGTTCCATTGAGTTGTCCCACCATGGGACAACTGAGACGATTACGTCCCAGTAGTTCCATGGGACAAGTGAAACTAATATTTTATCATATTGTTGTCCCAGTAGTTCCATTGCAGTTATCCCATGATGGACAACTCTTTCATATGTACGGTGATGACGACAATGGAACTACTGGGACAACAATATGATAAAATATTAGTTCCACTTGTCCCATGGAACTACTGGGACGTAATCGTCTCAGTTGTCCCATGGTGGGACAACTCAATGGAACTAGTGGGATAGACAGCATTATTTTCACTGGACTGGGACTGGATTTCACAGAACAGTATTAAACCAGACTCTGTGGGAGACAAGAACTTCTCCCACGTTCGTCTGCATGAACGGTATTACGTAAGTACTATCATTTTAAGAACATTTTCTACCTCATCAATTATTCATCGACAAAGTATGATTGTCGGTTAGGTATAGGAGAATATCGAATGATTTAGACGAAGCTTTGTGGTTTAGCGGTCAGAGCTTTTCCCTGTAAGGGAACGATCGCAGGTTCAAATCCCGTCGCAGTATTCAGTTTTTACTATCTAAATTTGATTTGAACAGTCGGCATACTAATTGCTTCTCAAAATTTTCAGTACATTTTCTACCTCGTAAATAGAATCGTTAATACTTATTTAAAGTTCTGTCGGTAAATATAGTTTACTTATGCCAGATGCAAATTATGCCAGATTCCAAAGTATTCAATACGACAGTCTAACGATTTGGCAGGAACAAAGGTTATTTTGTGCCAATCATTGAAGAACTTATGATGGCGAGAGGGGCCACGAGTCCGAAGCCCTCACATTTTCCTTTTAATTAATTTCAGTGCTTCCACGTAGTCAAACTATTTTGTCAAACTGGTTTGACCACGAGGAATTACGTTTCCTCGTGGTCAAACTAGTTCATCGACCCACCCTGTATCAATCTTAAGTTAAAAATGTGTACATTTATGCAAGTAAGTGTTACCAATAATACCATTAGATTTAACTTAAATCCTGTAGTGTATTTATAACATAACATAAAAAGAAAATTATCATACATGACAAAGAAAAAAATAATTTAAAAACCCGATACGAAAACGAATAAAGTACCAGGAGAACATAAAATAACAGCAGTCATCTAAGGTTAGGTTTGAGCTGTGGGCAATAAAATGAGCAAAACAAATGAACGTCGAAAAACAAAAGACAATCGTAAAGTGATCTGACAACGATTGTGATTTTAAAAAATGGAAAAAAATAAAATAGTTAAATGCTATTGCATTTAACTATGACTTCATCCTAAGTAACAAAATAGAATATATTGAATTAATGAAGCGGAATATAGAATAATTGGAGCTGAAGAGAGAAGAGAAGATTCTCCATATATAATACTGGAGGTAATAATTTGGTATGGTACCTTCAGAGTAACCGATCCCCGACACTTTTCCTTTCTTCGCTGGCTGCAAGCCCAGAAAACGTTCTCATTTTTATATGTACGCCATTTATAGTATTGCCGGCCTTCCAGTAGAAGAACTGTTCCACCTTTACGTTTCACATATTTTAAATTCATCTTAACTACTACTAATAATAATAATATTACTAATAATACTACTAATAATAGTAAGGTACTAATATGATAAGGAAAACAATTTCACAAACGTCGCGTCGCTGTACCTGACATTAGACATCAACTTATTACTTATATTATTATCTATGACTGTATAATGAATACATAAACTGCATGCACGTTTTGAAAAGAGGCCGCAATGTGAATGAAGTTTGACCACGAGGAAACATAATTCCTCGTAGTCAAATCAATTGGATAAAATAGTTTGACTACGACTGTACACACCAATTAAACATTAACACAGGGTGAATAATTCGATTAGTTTGACCACGAGGAATCATAATTCCTCGTGGTCAAACCAGTTTGACAAAATAGTTTGACTACGTGGAAGCACTGATTAATTTAACAGACAGATGTCAATATGATGACGAAAATTGGCGAGTTCAACTGAAGCTATATAAATGATTTATTCAAAACGCCTTTCATGAAATCAAAGCATTTGATAAAATACAGATTCGTGGGTGGAGTATAATTTGAAGTTTATTCTTGTACTTTTAATGATCAGCTAGTAAGCAGTTTCTTGATATATTTTTAAATAACGGCACACGTTTTGATATCTCAGAATTGTTTAGAGGAAAGTAACAAACATTCCATTCTCTTTGCGCAGACACACCAACTCAAGTACCTACTCTAAATAAACATGTGGATGTAGATAAACAAATAGTGGAAACCATCGTTTTAATTCACATATACATTTTGCATTCTCACATATAATACACAATTTACTACCTGAGATACTGAACAATCGTACAATAACTTCATTCGTCGAATATACATGTTCTAAGCATAATTGATATGACTCTATAGGGATCCGCATTAGCAGCTGGACGGCGATCTTCAAGGTAACCTTTCTTATCCTCTGACACTTGGCGAGGTATTCTCACACAGCAGCTTCGGTTTGCGACACCTGTATAGATAAAAAAAATGTAATAATTTTGATGTGGCAGACAGAAGATCAAAACTCGTAAGTATTCAGCCATATATCATAATATTCAATTCGTTTATTTAGATTCAGCAATCAACACAAAAGTGTTAGAGTAGGTATATTTCTGGTGGATGATGAAGATTTACTAAAGTATGTGTCAAAGTATTCAATACGACAGTCTAACGATTTGGCAGGAACAAAGGTTATTTTGTGCCAATCATTGAAGAACTTATGATGGCGAGAGGGGCCACGAGTCCGAAGCCCTCACATTTTCCTTTTAATTAATTTCAGTGCTTCCACGTAGTCAAACTATTTTGTCAAACTGGTTTGACCACGAGGAATTACGTTTCCTCGTGGTCAAACTAGTTCATCGACCCACCCTGTATCAATCTTAAGTTAAAAATGTGTACATTTATGCAAGTAAGTGTTACCAATAATACCATTAGATTTAACTTAAATCCTGTAGTGTATTTATAACATAACATAAAAAGAAAATTATCATACATGACAAAGAAAAAAATAATTTAAAAACCCGATACGAAAACGAATAAAGTACCAGGAGAACATAAAATAACAGCAGTCATCTAAGGTTAGGTTTGAGCTGTGGGCAATAAAATGAGCAAAACAAATGAACGTCGAAAAACAAAAGACAATCGTAAAGTGATCTGACAACGATTGTGATTTTAAAAAATGGAAAAAAATAAAATAGTTAAATGCTATTGCATTTAACTATGACTTCATCCTAAGTAACAAAATAGAATATATTGAATTAATGAAGCGGAATATAGAATAATTGGAGCTGAAGAGAGAAGAGAAGATTCTCCATATATAATACTGGAGGTAATAATTTGGTATGGTACCTTCAGAGTAACCGATCCCCGACACTTTTCCTTTCTTCGCTGGCTGCAAGCCCAGAAAACGTTCTCATTTTTATATGTACGCCATTTATAGTATTGCCGGCCTTCCAGTAGAAGAACTGTTCCACCTTTACGTTTCACATATTTTAAATTCATCTTAACTACTACTAATAATAATAATATTACTAATAATACTACTAATAATAGTAAGGTACTAATATGATAAGGAAAACAATTTCACAAACGTCGCGTCGCTGTACCTGACATTAGACATCAACTTATTACTTATATTATTATCTATGACTGTATAATGAATACATAAACTGCATGCACGTTTTGAAAAGAGGCCGCAATGTGAATGAAGTTTGACCACGAGGAAACATAATTCCTCGTAGTCAAATCAATTGGATAAAATAGTTTGACTACGACTGTACACACCAATTAAACATTAACACAGGGTGAATAATTCGATTAGTTTGACCACGAGGAATCATAATTCCTCGTGGTCAAACCAGTTTGACAAAATAGTTTGACTACGTGGAAGCACTGATTAATTTAACAGACAGATGTCAATATGATGACGAAAATTGGCGAGTTCAACTGAAGCTATATAAATGATTTATTCAAAACGCCTTTCATGAAATCAAAGCATTTGATAAAATACAGATTCGTGGGTGGAGTATAATTTGAAGTTTATTCTTGTACTTTTAATGATCAGCTAGTAAGCAGTTTCTTGATATATTTTTAAATAACGGCACACGTTTTGATATCTCAGAATTGTTTAGAGGAAAGTAACAAACATTCCATTCTCTTTGCGCAGACACACCAACTCAAGTACCTACTCTAAATAAACATGTGGATGTAGATAAACAAATAGTGGAAACCATCGTTTTAATTCACATATACATTTTGCATTCTCACATATAATACACAATTTACTACCTGAGATACTGAACAATCGTACAATAACTTCATTCGTCGAATATACATGTTCTAAGCATAATTGATATGACTCTATAGGGATCCGCATTAGCAGCTGGACGGCGATCTTCAAGGTAACCTTTCTTATCCTCTGACACTTGGCGAGGTATTCTCACACAGCAGCTTCGGTTTGCGACACCTGTATAGATAAAAAAAATGTAATAATTTTGATGTGGCAGACAGAAGATCAAAACTCGTAAGTATTCAGCCATATATCATAATATTCAATTCGTTTATTTAGATTCAGCAATCAACACAAAAGTGTTAGAGTAGGTATATTTCTGGTGGATGATGAAGATTTACTAAAGTATGTGTCATTTTATTTAATTTGTATTGTTTTTTATATTATATTGAATTATTTATTTATTTGTGAAAGTTTTTATATTACGATAAATGTATAGCCGCTTCTAGCACTTTACTACCAGCTCTTACAAGTTATATTATTTCGATTTTACTTTAATTTTGTTGTGTTATTTGAAAAATATTGAAAATATCGTGTAGTGCTCCTGAACTATTGAATAAATTAAATAATAACATACCTAACGAATGTTAATCATGCCGGAAAGCATGCTACAGATTAATTATACTTGCTGATTAACAGAATCTAATATCTCGATTTCTATCTAATTATCTTTATGGGTGGGTAATGGGAGCGCATGAGGCCCCTTGGCTGCATTTTTTAATATTAAAGTTGTCAAATTGACTGTACGAATGATCAATGATATGAGCTCCATTGATGTCCTTAACAGTATGAGCTACCTGGATACCCGGAATCCATACGCCTACTTTCATACCACTTTCCGTTCTCAGAATAATTGACAAATGAATACAGCAAATTAAAGTAAACACAACATCGTTGATTCAACGACGAAGCTTATCGGGGCAGCAAGTTGAATGCAGATAATATTACTTGTGAATGACATATTTTGCGAAAAGATTCCTGTTATAATTTAAACAAGTATTACGATTATTTATTATATTACAGCTCGTGAGGGAATAAAAAAGGCTTCAAAGTTCATGAATATCTACTGATATTAGGAACTTGCAATTTTGCACAAAGGTACGTGTTAGTGACATAGATGTAGATCACTGCTATCAATTCATGGCTGATAAATTATTCATCATCAGTTCATGCCTGAAACATGATAGACCTTATACGTTATAGAACGTGCTAAACTCGTCTCTTAGGGCACCTTTGGGAAATGACTAGGCCTGCCAAATTATTCACTGACCGTGGAACCTCTTCATAATTATAGTGTACTTGATAACATAGACATCATTTGCATATTTTGATTGCTAAAACTCGGATCAAAAGATCCAAAGTACTTTCAAATTATGTTGGCTATCCATCCGGCTTGTGCGCTGAATCCATACTTCGTTAATAGAACAATCAAAATGGGGAATAATAAAATAATAATAGAATAATCATAATTAATTCCTTCAGTCAACAATTCAATGTAATGAATTCTATTTTCAAATAATTGTGTTTCTTTACATTTAAAATAGGCACATGTACTAGCTTTGTTATCATTATTATTGATATTAATGCCATGATAAGCATGTATGTGAATCTTGATTTATATGAGGACAGATTGTATAGACAATTCGCCAAAATGTCAATCTGTCTATACATTTTTTTCTCAGATAATTTGAGATTCAGAACAGAGTATCGTTTTGGAATGCGGGTCTTAGTGAGTATAAAACACATTCATGTATCAATTAGCTTCGCAAAATAAACAGAAAAGTAGAAGGTCACTGGGTAATCAACTCCAATTAATTATACAATATTCTTCGAAGCTCCCCTTGTAATCTAAAATATAAAAGGGTTGAAGCAATATGAGCATGAGAAAGCTGCATTTCACGTCCCTGATTCCTTATTTTATCAAGTATTGTCCCAAGTCGGGATTCTTGTGACACAATATCAACAAGAATTTTGTCTTTGCATTTTATCGCCGTTTTTGTTTAGTCGCTTACTCCAACTTCAGTCATTGGCTCTTTATTCTATCAGCACGTATGTCCCAATATTACTCCTGTCTACCAGGAAACATGATCGACGCAATTCAATCGAAATGGCTACCTTTTTTCACGGATACGGTCTCCACCAAAGTCGGTGGAAGTGATTATGTCGGACTCAAACCGACTAAAACGCACGCCGTCCATGGGTCTTTGATTGCTGGAGGTGAGATTATAGGAGACATATCTCTCGTACCCCGTTAGACCCGGGAACATCTCTTTGAGATGACCTCCCCCCCCTAATGTGGTAACCATGGTGCAAATAATTGCGAGAATTGCTAGGCGCGTTAGTGAATATTTCTTCTTTCCCAGATCCTTTCTAAGAAAGCTTGGAGGATAGTGAGCAAAGCCGGACCTGACCCATGTAAGTCTTTACACATATCACAAATATAGTCCATAAAATGATGCATACCTAGTGCATGCACCGGGAAAAAGGAAAACATTGATATATATACCCCCCTTTGCCTATGCATTTTATATGTTTATTTTTTTTAATTTTAGTGACTATAGGACCAAAAATGAAAGACTGTTATTGGTGTAAGGTTTAGGAATTGGAATATTCATAACTGTCAATGTAAACCTTTGAGAATATAGTGGTTAAGTGCAAGTTTAGTGTGTTATGAATCGTGTATACCAAAACTACTACTTTTATTTCATACTAATATCTTAAGAACAGCTAGTAGTTCATAACTTATTACCAAACTGACAGTTACTATAATTATACTTTTAATTTAACTACGTCTTTTGAGATTTACTCTGACATCTAATGTAACCGCTAAACATTTTCATTATTCACGTAATAAAAAGTTTTATAGCATTCTTTGAAGCAGCAAGCGTATATACATAATACTGAGTAAAGAATGAGTCGTATATATATTTCGTTGCCTGCTATATACATACTTTGTTAGAACGAGTGTGTAAATATTCACTTTACTAGGTGTTGACTCCAAAATAAACAGATTTTGAGGGTTCATTCTCAGGAATGATATATTATCCAACTGTTCTCCTGTTGTTGCCAAAATGAAAAAGAAAGGTAACTATTTCAAACTTTTGTAAGGTATTCTGTAGAAAGTAGGCAAAACTAATAGTTTTGTGTAGGTTAAAAGTACAACAAATGCTTATTTAAGATAGTTATTATTTCTTTTCACATTTTTATGAATACAGTCGTTACTCTGAGTTGGTGAGTATGAATAAAGTGCTAAATAAGTCTGTCTGTGGCTCCGACTGTTGAGAATGGCAGTTGTGGCAAAATACAGACTCGTTAAAGAAGATTACTTATATTTATTCTTTTTTTTACTGTTCAATCATAAATTTTCCAAATACCTCTTACGTGATTTTCACTCTTATGACTCTCATTGACTTAAAATGCTTTAAATGAATATTATCAATGAATATAATCCCTATGTATTGAACTTACCAACACACATACGTAATGACTACCATAGTCTATTAGTCTAGGTAGTTAAATAAACATAAACAATCTTAGTGTGCCTTTTTAATATGTTTTGTTGAAAAACTCAGTATAAAAATACTTTTCTGCTTATTAACGCATTTTGAAGACCAAACAACCCTGTATCGAACCACTAGTTAGTCATCAGTCATTTGTTTATCATGTGTTTTTATAAAAAGTTGCCACAAGTAGCCACAAGTACCTAAACAAATGGACCATAGATAATATTTTATACGCATAAACAACACACTACATAATGAACAACGATGTCCGACTGTTGCACATTTGTTACCAACCTCGTAACGATCATTAAATATTAGTCGCTGAGTTCGATACGGTAACAAATAGCAAGTAATTTGTATTGACACGAGAAAGGTGAACATAACATGATGCCGCCAGCATTTTCAAGTGCGAAATGAATATTTTATATGTAGAAAGCATTTTCTTTTTGTGTTTTATACAAAAATTTGAAATACGCACAAGTACTTACACACTGTTTACTAATCACAAAGATAAAGCTTATACATTTTAACATATACATTGCTCGTTTGATGTTTAATACGATTTAACACACCCGTCGGATTACGTTCTCGTTATACTAATGAGACATCGTTATTTTTATCGAAGTACACTTTAAAGTTTTTGTTTTTATGGACATATAACTTACATAACTGAATAAATAGAAAGTCCTTCATTTAATTTCGTTATAAATCGTCATCATCTCAGCATTAAGTCAGTCCCAGTTGCATTGAAGTTTTCATCCTACAGCCCAGGGCTCCGACTTTTCCATTTACACTTCGCACGATTTTTTGTTGTGAGCCTAAACTTTTCCAAATTGTTCAATGTTAAGTTAAAATAAAGTTACCTATGAACTGCTCTACCAGATGAGATTAGAAAACATACATAAAGTATATTTTCAAGAACAGCAAATGTAGTACGTGACTTTAATTTAAGAGAAAAGGGAATATATTTTATGAGATAGAGTAGTTATTTATTTATTGAACGTCGGATTGACAAATAAAATTGAAGAAAAATTTAAAAAATAACAGATATTCTACATTTTTTCATAATATAAATAAAATATTAATAGAATACGTCATCAGTATACAAATAAGTTCATTTTAATAAAAATCTAAAGGTGTTACAAGTTTACGGTATTATCAGATACGTTTATTAATAGTTAAACACCTTGGAAATATTAAAAAAGCAGTATTATAAAATGTCTTTTTGATGTTGTAATGATCAAACAACGGCCAATGTGGAAGAAGTTTTCACTTGAAAAATGGAAACTTGTCATTAAACCGCCACAAAGTTTTACTGATCACTCCCTCTAATTACTTAGGTAAGGTTCATCAAATCGTAAATTATAATCTGACCACGACTGCTATGCCGCTCCCAGGGAACGTGCGATGTGTTGGGCACGTGGGAAAGAAAGAGAAAGAGAGAGCTTGAATCGAGAGTAAGCCAATATGGTCGATACTCCGGAGGACTAGAGATATGTCTTGGCGTCGGTTGCTAAGTGGTTAAGGAGTCGGCCTTATGATCGAGAGGTCCCGGGTTCGAATCCTGGTCAGTACACTACCGACGTGGACCCACCGCTAACACAAGCCATTGAGCTTAGTTGGAGAGGTTAGAGGGAATATTAGTAATTTGGGTTGTTAATAATAGAGACCATAGACGCCGTGCGTTTTGGTCGGTTCGAGGCCGACATAATCACCTCCACCAATATTGGTAGAGGTGGTATCCGTGGGGATTTCGCGCACGATAAAAAAATAAAGTACGGTCGATACTCCCCTCCAAACAATTCAAATAAATGAATACTCACACGGGAGCGATACAACGATCGCGATCAACGTAATCATAACATCAAATAACCCACTCTATTAGCCAGATTTGTCCAATTAGTGTTACAATCCTCTGAACGAGCATAGCAACAATTCCATTCAATTTGTATTTATGTTACGGATTTATCTCCCCTAGAGATACGATACTTATCAAAGGTTTTATCCAACTCAAAACACATGCAAACAACTACCGTTAAGTATCACATCGATCATAGTACCGGTATGTTATTTTAGCATTCGATACTGAATCAATACTAACACAAATCATAATAACGAACAACCGGGAATAGTTGTTGAAATAATATTCAGTCTGATTCTGTTTATTTACAAATATTGAGCACAGAGGTTCAGTATTAAATTACTGTAGAATTTATAGGTAATTTATAGATTTTGGAAAGAAAATTTTGGAACATTTATTTTCGGTTGCATGATATAAACCTATTTCTGTCAATCAATATTTCTCTATGGTTATGGTGTGATGTATAAACATTGAAAACACGCTATCATAATTAGGAGTTATTATATTGTACAAAACCTATCCAATTATAATTATATAGCGTCTTCTATATATTCATTTGCCTCGTAAGCTATGCGTGTATGTATGTTCGTATTTTCCTTCACTCAGCTGAAGTAGACGCACGTATGTCGTAGCTTGTTCTAATTGCTACAAGATTCGCCAAAGATGTACGTATAAATACGAAATAATATAACAAATCTTACAATCGATGCTTACTTTATATTTCGTTACCCAGTTGTTGTTCTTAATTCGAGGTGTTTAAGAAAATTGTGAAATGATATTAAGACTAGGTTGTCTTCCCAATAACTATAACAGTATTATAGCTAAACCGCATAACTTAGTCCTCATCTGCAAGGTCTACGAGTGGGGAGCTGAGATCGGCTGAAGTGAGAGCAGCAGGTAAGCTACGAGCGTCCGCCGCCCGCACCTCACGCGGTCCCCGTTTTCGTCTTACCTCACCGCCCCTGCACCCCGCATGTCAGGACTCAGTTAAGCGATCAGCCTATTCTCTCTTTTTGAGCCATTGTGCGTTCAGCCTTTAATTACCTACATCATGAGTATGCCTAGATCATACTTTACCTGCAGTGAAATCTCTAATATGTGGCAATCCATTCTTGCCAGTGAGTCTGCGCACGTTATCCGCACCATTATTAGCATCATACTCATTCATGTGTGCTCCATGCCGTCGGCTAAGCTTGTCTATGGCCCTCTCGATAACCCTGGAACATACTTTTATTTTTAAAACATGTACTGTCTAGAGACACATAAGAAGCCAAAATCACCATCATCAACTAGATACTCCTGAAGGGTTAGCTATCCAGCAGACGAAGTTGATTTCGGCCCGAGGCAAATAAATGAGATTCCAGTCAGACGGCTGTCGCTAAAAGTGGTTATTGGGCTCCAATGTGGGAAATTACGATGGGTGCGCGGCAATTGGTAACTCGCTGAAAGAACAATGCCGATGATGATACTTTTATCTTAAAATATATAGTACAATCTAAAATAATTATTTCGCTATTAGAACCTTATCATATTCGCGCTTTCTTATCATATTGCGAGCAGTTGCAAGAAGCAAGGGTGCGCAGGTCAATTTGCAACGTATTGCTCACAAGTTTGTAGTAATTGTATGACATAAAATACATTCAAAACGATATGAGTTCCGACGAGCAAACACCGCTGTTGACTTTGTAATAACAAAGCATTAGCGAAGATGCCGAAGCCGAAAACGAAAGCAATGACAATTTGGGAAGCTCCGTGTATTAATTCCGCTTCAATTACACTCTCAATTTGCTAGTATGATAAAGCCCTTAGAGTCTGCAATATAAATTTCTATCAAAAGGTAGGTACAGGGTATTATCTTCTTAAAGGCAAATAGGGAAATAAAAAAACACGCTATTTGGCAAAAAATAATGTTGAGATTACAACACATACAAAATTATTAGATCTACAAAAATGAAGTACCGTATTACCCCACGTTCTTCATTCTTAAAACATCGTGAAATTATTTTCACATAAAAAGTTAAAATGCTGAGAAGCGATGCGCATCTATTAGAAGTGCCAAAATTGATTATATACTCATTTCTTTTTGGAATAACTTGATTCTTCTCAACGTGGATTAGAATCATAAAATACGCCCTGAGATTGAAACTGATATATTATCTACTTCATATATATCTCATATATACATTTCTCTCATATTTTGGATATACCAGTTTTATAAAAGAGATGGTGCCATATTTACTGAGGTCTACTATTTTTTTAACAATACATAATATTTACATTTCACAAGTGAAGTATCTCCCTCGTAGTTACATACCTACTTAATATTATAAAAAGTTATAGTATGTTAGGTACGTAACAAATATATCGGACGGTTTAGATAATGATTCTTATCTATATCATATTTTCTGTTATTGCCTCCCGCGTGTATTGTAAGTATTCATAGGACATAGTAACCGGTTTTCAGAAAGATGCCCAAGTTTGGATACAATATAATTATACGCTTTATGCTTTGCTTAAAAATCAACTGTTCACTCATCTTGCTGCTTATGCAAATTATTGTATTTAGACTAAGAAAATATTTGTAAACAGCCCAAATAAAGAAAAGTCCGCTGAGTTTCTTGAAGAAGTCTTCTTAGGCCGGGGCCGCGTTTCGAATCGGTGTGGAGCATTAGCTAAACTAACCTATATTTTATTATTTGACGTTTTATAAGTTTCGCTTAATAGTATTTACAGAATAAATGAATGGGCAACCCCATCCCTTCCCATACAGGGTAGTAACTACAAGGCAAGTAGTATTTGGCTCGAGTTAACAATAGTGTGCCGAATACGGCAATACGTTCACCCCCTCTTACTTGGGATCAAATACAATGATTGGTGTGACATGTAAGGGTTTAAATCACCTCTGCTTACCTTGGAGGGAAAGGTAATTAAAGGTATTTGTAAAAAAAAGGTATTTGTATTTGATATTAGTATATCAAATACAAATAAATAATTACTCACAAAATTCCATCTGGCTCTCTCATGTCTTTTGAGGAGAAGTAGCAGAAAGTGCCATTGCCAGGCCAGTCTGGTATAGGCTGTGGTTCGAAAGTGGCTACAGTACCGTACTCTTCAGCAAGACGGGCGAGTATATATCTAGCCATCCATAAATCATCTGCCGACTTAATACCAGGACTTGGCCCCACCTGAAAATATTATCTCTGGATAAACAATAATAATGGAAAATTACATTTGACTTTCATTTGCGATTTGAGTTTATTTTCATTGGATATGATTAATCTTTCATTTGATATTTGTAACTTATAATAAGATTATTTCCTTGACATTGTGACCTTATTACGGTATTTGTACATATTATAATGTATTAATAATTCTATAATAAAACTATTTAAGATAAATTAGTCACAATTTCCCCAAATCTGGGTAAACAGTTTGTGCTGGTATATTTAATTTTAGTACCCACATATGAAAAATTGTTAAGTTGTTTGTTTGTTTATAAATTGTAATGTTTAGGAATTCGCATTGTTCATAACTGTCATTGTAAACCTATGAAAATGTCGCAAGGTGAAACTGGTTAGGTACAATATAGTGAAGAAGTAAAAGAAAACTTAACATATAAAGGAGACAGAAATGATTTCATACAATCTTGGGCCCAGGGTGTAAGAAGATGAAAGTGGTGTCAATTAATAGCTTATATATATTATCAACCTTTTACTGAATATTCTGCGGATTTTGTCAGTCTGAGAACAGAGATATAAGAGATTATGTAAAAGTGACATTATGTTACAATCTTTAACCAACAGCTGATTCCTGAAGTGCAAAATGTGTTCTTTTGCACTCATAATTATTATATTTACTAGAAAATGTTTGAAAAATCATATGAACTTCAAGCTATAGGTAGGTAACAGGTGAAAAGATAGGGAAAGGATGTCTAAAATAAAATAAAAAATCATTTAATATAGTGTTTTATTCGCCTTATATTATAATTAAAATCTCGTCTAGAATATGAGCCCAGCAGCCTATAGGTCGTTTCCCTACAATACAATTCAGTACCAGTAACGCATTACTATAGCCTCCCTTCTTCTACGAGAGCCGTCGACTAAAATATTAATAAAATAAGTTTTATTAATCTTCAGCTACATTAAACAATACATAATTAACTGTTCCGTATTAGGGTAATAAAACATTGTTTGATAAATAAATAATTCTTTGCCATAACTGTAAACAATCTCCATAGGCCTTCTAAATATATATGTATGTATTTTACACCTGCCAGGATGGTAGCTGGTTAGATGAGGTTATATTTACTCACAGACTGAGGTGCAAGCCATTGCCGGATCACTGACAGAATTGTTTCATCGTGTAAGGGTGGTCTACCCAGTGTATTGCAATGAGCAGTGGATATCCCACAATTCACACAGAAATTCATAGTTTCAATAATATCCAATTCACAAGCCGGCGGTAAAATCCAAAATAACAATCAAAATTAAATCAAGTCAAACGTGTGAGCGATCTTCGATGTCCAACGTAGTATAAGGTAGGCAGGGTCAGAATCCGTAAAATACAAAGCAGTGGTCGTAAAAAAATTACAAATAATAGGGAAAGCAATCAAAACGCATTGGAAAATACGAAACTAGAGATGAAGTGAATATATTAATATTAGTTAAAAGATTACTTTCAAGATTCAGGTATTAGTAATCCGACCGACTATGATATGGTATATTGCTGATATCAGTAATATTTCAGATCTTGTTTACTATCTGACATGGTCGTGTAATATCATTCTGTTTTCGATTGGTGAATATTAGTCTATGGAATGGATTAGTGTGTGATGTATTCGCTCGGATCGTATTAACTTCGTTGCTGATTGGTTGCTGACTGAGAATAAATATTCATTACTTGGTACCATTTTTATAAACAATAATTTGAAACTTGCCATCGCAAACCATGTTGGTTAGACTATTCTTATACACAGACATAACTTGTATTCTAAGTATCAAGCAAGTCTTATATTGGAAGCCGAGGGCAACAGCTACTAGAAACTAATTTACTTACTTACAAAAAGAAACACAACTGGTCCTAACCTACCTATATCTGTATTTAAAATATAAGAAAAATGTGCCACCGACTTCAAGTAGGTACTGTAACTATGTTTGTTATTATTATTATTCCAGTCCTCAATCACGATGTGTTAAAGTATGCTGTACCTACTATCATACATAAATCAAAATCATTATTAAAAATATATCAATCTTTCATATCTTCAGCGATAATAATAGGTACCTACCTAATCAGTCTATTCAGCGCAAGAAGATTGACCTATATTTATTAGTGCAATAATATGTCAATATTAATACGATCATAGATCACCGCGGTATTTGACGATTGGTTGTCGGTAAAATATTACTAATATTCAAATATTAGTTAAGATATTATAATATCATGAAACTAATATATTAAGATTAGCTAATACCAACGAATATCGGTACTAACCCATCTCTACACGAAACGAATGAGCAAACAAAACGGCAACTGTCAGTGTCAATGCTATTATTATATTTTTATTTTTTTACTGTCATGCCAGTGACAGCCTAAAAATATAAGAGAGATTTGAATCGATATTAAATCGATAATCTTTAATACTTATTGGTTTTTCAGTAATTAATTGATATTTGGTTTAATAATATGACTGTAATTATATGCACTATATTGCATGTAAGTATATTATAGTGCATTTAATTACTTTGAGTTAATTATTTACTGCAAATGTGTAATCGATTACTTAATCGATAATCTACCGAAAACTATTTTCTCATATTTCTCCGCTTCCAGATTGAGAATTGAGGTGATTTTTCATATTCTAAGACACAAAAATATGACTGATTTTTTAGATCATATCTCAACTTATTCCATTTTGGGCCCACCGATTTCCGTCTCCTTTAGTAGCTATATGTTTTCTTTCCATTATCTGAAGTAGAACATAATAAAATTCATATCCGCTTACTTGTGCACGAGGTGTTTAAATCACTGGCTATGCACTCAAACGCGAGTAATCTTATAATACAATTTTGAAACGAACTTTGAGGCAAAGGATATATTTCTACTGGATTGCAAAGACTTACAGGTTTTTGAACTTCTAAATTAGTACTACTTTTCTTATCAAAATGAAGTGGAAATATTGTGTTTTCTCCAAAATTCAAAAGGTAAAATCCCTGTACATTGAAATAAATATAATATACCTAATTACGTTTTCAATCATACTGCGTATGTATACTTATATATTAATATGAATACAAATACATCATTGATGAGTTCTCCTCTGTAAAATAATGTTCAGCTAAGCATGCTCAGATTTACCTGGAAATTCCACTGCGATGGTGTAGTCCCTGGATTTATACCGTTCAAACTTATGCCAGCATATAGACAGCATCTACCATTAAAATGTGTATATTAGTTTAAGTAATCGCACCTTCCGGACCAAACGACACTATAACGATACAATTTAAAAGTCATGTTTTCTTATAATGGATTTCCGCCATGTAACGCCTACTTCAATACGTTATCTAAAATAATAACTTTACCTACTAAACTCTGTCGAGATATCAAAGTGAATTCACTACATACTCGTACCTGTAAAATGCCTCCATGAGATCTCTTGCGACGATATTATTCGCTCCGGTGGCACAGTAGTAAGGGCCAGGTGGTGCAGGGAAGCCACCTGGGGGCCAGCCTAGTGGGCGATCATCGGTAGTCGTCAAGAAAAACTCTTGGTTAAATCCAAACCAAGGTTCTTCAACTTCACCTTTCTCACACAAAACTACGCAGGCTTTGCGATAATTTGTTGCTGTGGAAAATAATGTAGACCGTATTTATAAGGTTTAAAAAGTCGAATTCTTGATCCAATGTGTTTGAAGGTGGTAAAAAGTTGAAGCTAAAAAGACATTTAAAGTGAAAAAAAGGAAATTAAACCATCTAAAATCTTAACCCGGCTTAAAACATGCACTGAAATAGCCGCCCTAGTTGAAGTACGAGAGCCTCTAGATCCAGGATCCATGCTTAGTCTAGATCCATGCTTTACGTTCAGAGACCTCACAGTTTATCGTCAGGGGCCGGAACGTATAAGCGGTTTTGGGTAAGAACAGTAGGATCCTTGCTTGCTTTGAAGTTAACATGTCTCTATGTCCGACGCTCTGTATAGAAACACATAGTATCTACTGAATATGATTCTAATGGCAGCCACAGACGTTACAATATACTTGCGCAAATTTAGGCTCGTACAAAATATATTGTATTGGAAGATATAGAGGGTGTATTTTTGAAACAGAGCAGTAAGGGCCTTAAGACTTTAACCAGTGTAGTTACAGCAAAACGTTCTTAGGAGACCTTCTCTAACTTTTTAAATATTTTGAACTGCATTCACAGATTTTGCAAAAATCTTACAGTTAGCAAAAAATGCAAAAGTTCAAAAAATTTTTTGTGCTAATCGATTATATTTCATGTGGATATCAAGTTAGGGACGATTTCCTAAGAACGTTTTGATGTAACTACCATGGTTAAGGTACGAGTACTTGCCCTTACTGTACGTAAAAATTCACACCCTGTATATACTTGTGCAAATTTCATCTAGGATTAAACGTGTTTGGCTACCATTAAAAATTAACGTTTCACTTTATCAAAAACACTACACTACACGACACCTTAAGGCTTAAAGTAAGAAACAGAGTAAATAAGTCAAAAATGTTTTACTCGAATTCTGGAAATGTTTGTGTACTAAAAGGAAAGTTCCAGAAACCTTGAAACTTTGTCAACTGAACCTACAACAGGGTACATTTTAAATACGTAGGTAATGTACGTTGGTAATGGTTTTAATTTTTGTGCAAACATTTAGTATAAATTGTTATATACATTATAATGTTTGTCAAATGCTTGTCTGTACTATTTTGCACTATCCGTGTAGTGACGAAGAAGGAATACACCACTCCATCTCAATTGAACGGCGTCGTAAGAGGCGACTAACGGAAAAATGCGCAGATGATATTACTAACAGAGAAGAAATGTACCAATCCGTTTGAAACAGTAGGCCCAAAAGCCTCCCAACATTAGGAGAGCCCTGAGTCCAGCAGAGAACTGTAATAGGTTAATTGATTGAATTGATTGTAAAGTCTTCTCAATTAGTTACCACCTAAGTAAAAAACCATTTGCCTCAAGATAGCATTGCCTACTTATCTGAAATTATAAATAATTAATAAAATTTTATATTAACTCACGTGTTGGTTGATAATTGTGGCTGTAGGTGTCCGTCAAAACAAGTATGTTGCTACCACGTCTGAATGGACAATGGTAGATAGCTACTGGGAAAATAAAAGTATCCGAATTGGCGGTAGCCGCTTGGTTTGTACCGAAACCGTCAAAGTACCAAATGGGCAGATCTGTACAACAAACATAATGGAGAAGTTTTAATTAACAAATGTCAATCTAGTGCAAAATCTTTTAATTCAAAATTAATCTTATAGTTATACAGTGCCGACACGTGGACACTGATGGTGGAGTTAATTTACAAAATGAAATCGCGCAGCGGAGCTATGCTTTAAGTTTCTTTGAAGGATAAATTATACAACCGACAAAGAATTAAAGTCACTGACAGCTCACAGAATAAGTAAGCTGAAGTGGCATTGGGCTGGCCACATCTGTCGAACTGGACTGGCGACCTGAGGACAGTGTGGACTGGATACGGAAACCTGAGAATTGGAAGCAATGGCGAATATTGGGATAGGTTTATGTCCAGCACTAATTATTGGTAATTAATTTAGTCCCGGTCATGGTTAATTTCAATAACTATCAATTTAGATTGGAAAAAGTGAATGCTTGAGACGGGAGTCGAACCCGCGACCAGTCCCTTACGCTCTGACCAACTGCTATCCACTTAAGTCACGTCTCGAACATTCAAAATTCTGAACATTCAAAAGACAATGAAGCCAACTACCGAAACTCTCTCGATATTGACGGATAGACCTATTTTAGCAATTTTGGTTGGACTTAATCAATACTAATTTGAAACCTCCCTAAAGCATCAACAAAAACTGCGATTGCGTGAAATTGGCAAGTTAAAAATAGAGAAACCTTTAAATGTTTTCGGAACAAAGTCGAAAGTTCTGTCCTTAGAGCGCAAGTTAATTCCGGTACCATCAATCCACACATAACTGGCTAGAATGGCATCGCATCGTATTTCTAAGTCTTCATACTTGCGCATTGCCGCCTTATTTAAAGGCGTTGGTACCGCATTCATTGTTATACCTGAAAACAAAAATGATTCATCAGTCGATTAACTATGTCACCTAAATTGACTACATATTGAGAGAAATTGTGTAACAATATCGCATCAAATTACATAATAATTAAATATTTAATTTAATGGTTCGATGAGACTGTGTGTGCGTTATGCAAACTGTATCGTAAAAAACCAGCTAGAAATTTATGTGTCATCGAATGTTCGTACATGTCAACTTGTGCTAAAATAGTCACGTTGTAGTAGCCATCACTGCGTCATTAGAGTTTATAAATAGTCTAAAATTCCGTATATATATTTCTTTATTTTAAATATTTATATATCAAAATCGTGATTTGACAAAAAAGGATATGGTAGATTTTTCAACATACTTTAATTTTCTACACAGTATGGAACTAGCTTACTTATTTCAAGTCAGACTGATAGTTTGGATTTCGCAACACTATTTAAAATTGATCCACAAAACTATTGACTTTCAAACTATACGGTCAACACCGAATATTTAATACACATTTCCATCCTTCTGTTAGGTTTGGGTTTTGAACTCTGTAAAATCCGCAAGCGAAGCTAAACTTGTGGGACATTAGCATAAAGTGCGGTTGTTTCTGTGATTTCTGTAATCAATTCTTTGATGCTGTTAGGACAAAGCTATGTCTAGCAAAACAGTAATATATAATTGTGGATGATAACGTATAAAGAAAGAATTTATTATAGGTGCACACCGGTGACTACAGAATGGTAATATCTTCATTCAAATCACAATAATAAATCAATCACTTACTCATTAATTAAACAACTTTATGTAATGACCACAAATCCCAATGAATTTATTCTATCATCAAAGACATACTAGCGATGCAGGACACAAGGTACAAAATGAGTTTTAGAACAATAACTTATTTTATTTGAAAACTTTTTACCAAGGTGGACTAAAGTACTTCACAATTATTTAGTAAAATAAATAATAACAACCTTTATGAAGAATTTCCTCTCAGAAGAATAAGACGGGATTAATTGTTAAAATTTTATCTCCAGCGACGCACGATAATGACTTCTGATTTAAATTTTTATTGTACTCTGAAAAGGTGCAAAATAAAACATGTAATTCTCATTCACACTGATCAGTCGAAACCATTATTGTGAGAGATTTTTGTTACAATTCGATTGAATACTAAAGAAAATTGGTTCTTTTAGATTCCTATGGGTTCAGGTACAAAACGGTTTCTAACTCAAAAGGGGCTATTTGGCCTTACTCCACACAAGAACTGTGTATCATGGCCCCGGCTCTAATTCGTGAGTAGCAAGCAAAAAAAATGTATAACTTCTGTCCTTCTGTCATACAAAGTGGTAGAATTGACAGTATTATGATAATATTAACATCGAAAAGATGTGTGTGAAATACTTTGATTATAAATTGGAGCTTTCTACTATAAACTTAAACAATACTCACCTACTTCATTGGTGCTAAATCACGAGAATATCTAACATTTTAATTTTGACCGCGTTACATAAAATTTACATCATAACTCCAAAAAATATTTGTTCAGTCAACAATCTACGTCAATAAGAAAATAGTGTCAAATTCTTAAAAAAAATCTATTCGTATTTTAAAAAAGTGTACAGATCTTATATTTTCATTAGAAAGGTTGTATAATCAGATCGCATAAAAAGTTTTGTTTACATTTAGGTGGTTTAGGTACTGTAAACTGACCGTAACCGCTGTACTATGTTTTACATCATGCTGTAAATGTGTGCGGCGAAACTAGGAGAGTTTCGACAACTCAGACTCACGATATCTTGTTCGCTTTCGATTCATGCTCACGCCGAGACCGTATCGATCGTACCTACCCAAGGCGCGGTACAGCGGTCACGGTCAGACTTTTTATGGATTTACTCGGCATCCCATGCTATTGGGGATCGGATGCCAAGTAAATACATCAAAATTCTGAGAGCCAGTGTCCATAAAGTATCATAAAATACTCCGCTTTTGCGTTACGATATTGAAATGTACATCTATAAATTTCTTAACGTGAAAATGTATTTTTTTTCTTTTATAAACTTTTGATAATTACCCACCGCCTCTACGCAATTTAAGGGCATAAAAGGTTTAATTAGGTATTAAGTCAGACTAAAAATTATTAATAATTATTTATTAATATTGGTCCAATAAGTCTATTCGGAACTATTATATTCTTAAAGGATATACTTAAAATGGAAATAATCGTTTATATTTTAGGTGTTCTTATTTTAGATCAATGATTATAGCACAAGCTTGTGTCGTAAATGTTACGATCACGTTCATTCAGAAGAATAGACGTGACAGACGTCTAGGGATGCTACATATATTATGTCAGAAGTCATGATCATTTCAGTAAATCAGTTTTGTGCTAAATAAAATCTTTCTACATTTTTGTCCATATTATACGATGCTATTGTCAATAAAGTATCAAGAAAAGTAAATTATCTGCATTAAACAATTTCCTGCAAAAAAATTCGAAGTGTGCTAGTTCAGTATAGGTTACATACAAGAAATAATGTGTGTACCAATACAGCCTCACAAATATTTGTTCATTTTACTTATAATAGATCAACAAGTAATTGTAAATTCTGTGGAGCGCACTCTGTCTTATGAAAACAAAGATGTATTCAAACTTAAACTGGATTCCACGCACCATCAACTTTCAGATTTTTTTGATTTAGGCCACAAATTGGGACTTAAAACAGCAACAAGTAAGAAGGATCGTGCCCTTAATAATTCCATTACAAAATTACCTAATTATAAAAAGTGGCAAGTGGGTAGAGTCAGCCGCAAACAGTATGAAATCATAAATATGCTTTGGAGGAAAACAAATGAATTTAGTGATATAGAAATGACTACTATTAATTACTATCCTAGTGAACCTGTATTTAAAGGACCACCCCGATTAAAATCGATTTCATCAACTCCCAGTTTTATAGAGTTTTATTATTTAAATGAAGATAATAATCAAAAAGAAAACTTATTTAAAGATAAAAGGTCACAACAACATGGAAATATCGATAAAATGAACAAAGAAACTGCTGATTTTCCAAACTTTGCCTTCCGTATTAATAATCCTAAGTACGTACGTTCAGCTGTATCTACTAAGCAAGCTCATACAAATGACATACTAACGCAACAAACTCAAACATTAAGTTCGCCTATAAACGCTCTTCCTCATTATGTGCCGGTACAGAAACTAAGCAATGAATTTTTCTATACAAGCATATTAGCAAATAAAAAGAAAAATGACATTTTAAGTTATTTTAAATCTAATGGCGTATCTGCAATTGAAAGTTTTATTGATAATGAGACTTGTCCAGTAACAGAAACATTAGTAGCATCTGGTGATAAAATAACAAATTCAAATACGATGAAACAATCCAAGCAAACAACCTTATATGATAGAATAAAATTTTTCGAGATATATGATAAGAATACTCCATTATCTTCTTATGAAGAAGAGGATAAACCAATAGATTTAGATGATGTTGAGAAATCTATAGATGGTAAAAAACTCAATTATGACCTTAAAATTATATCAGATCATATAAATGAAAACAATCTGAACGAAAATAATGGAACATACATAGTTGAACATGCTAAGAAGCATATAATTGAAAATAATGAAGAAATTTCTTTAAGCACCAAAGGTTACAAAATGTTTTCCAATTGTTTAAACAATTCCACTAATAGAAAGAAAAATATTAGCTGTCGGTCATTAAAAGAATATCCTTCAACTCCAAATTTGACTGAATCTACTGTAAATACCATAAGTACGGTGGCAACTTGGTCTGATTATTCTTTTATGGCTGTTTATGTTTATGAGCCTGCGCAAGTAAGTAATTCAGTTTAGTCCATTTCACGTAATCAGTATTATTTTATACAATCTCTTTTGCTTGTGTTTAATTTATGACTTGATTTTTATTTTTACGAATGATATTACTTTGCTCATATAGGTTCATTGTGACGCTGCTGGCATAAGTCCTCACTGGCTTGTGACGTCTGGATCATGTTTATCAAGACGTCACAATAACCCTAGATCCGGAGGTCGTTCTGCATTTGTCGCGTATTGCGGAAGTTCGTGGTGGAGTCCCGACCGAGTTGCATATGTAAAATACAGCGTTGTACATCCCCGGTACCATCAAGGAGAAAAACATAGAAAATATTTGTACAATATTGGTAATATTTATCACATAAAATTTAAATAGAGTTCCTTAAAACTTTTTAACTACTCTACTAGTCAGAGTAATACGTGGAAAGCCTCTACGCGAAATACAAAATCACTTCCGGCTCAACCGAATTGACCATAGGCAACATCTGCCCTACGAGAGAGAGTCCTTGGCGTCTCCGTTATCTAGGGTTGAACAACGTGGAGGTCCCAACCCCACAACGCCCCTTTTCTCCAAAAATTCCTAGTAATATAATATTTAATGAACACCTCACAACTTTGCAATAATGTTTTTATTTTCCTAGGTTTAATAGAAGTCGTAATTTCAATGGTTACTTGTCCTAGTTGGGCTCCGGTGCCTATGATGTCTCACCAGTTTCCAGGTTACCCGGAGGGATCTAATGCTTACGCAGTAGGATGGGGTTTAGACAGGTACGGCACTTTTAAGCAGAGATTCAAATTTATTTGTTTTAATGTAGCACGTAATTGAATAATCATTTCCTAACTAGTTTATTCGTTAACAGATATGATACCAGTTACACCGCTTCCGAGTTACCAAAATATCCACTCATGGCATATGAAAGTAGAGTGTTTTCAAATTCATGTCCAGGAACTACGTAAGTTCTTTTACAACATCTATTAGTATGGCACGCTGACGTTTTGCTCGACGATCACTAAGCGATTTTTTTATTATTTACTTATATACCAGGTCCTTAAACTGGTTAAGCTCAGTGTTTCAATTTACATTCTTCCATTTTTTCTATACTTTTGTAATTAAAAAGGTTCATCATAGTTTTACTTGACTTCATTTAAGAGTTCGTTGTTATCATGCTTACAGTCTATTTAAGTTTCCGAATGACGACGAAGGTTTGAAAAATCTGTATTGCCTGCTTTTACCGCCTTATGCTGGGGAAGAAACAGACCCAATACACGGCAGTATGCTCCTCATCGAAGGGAAGTTGTGCGCTATATATTTACAGGTAAATTACTTTCAAAAATTTTAGTATTTTCAAACCCATTTGTTAAGATAACCACCATTCTGCTCACATGTATATCGGTTATCGCGTTTTTTATCTCCAAATTTCATGAAAATAGATTCAGTGGTTTGAGCGTGAAAGTGTAACAAACAGACAAAGTTACTTTCGCTTATAACAATAGTATGGATGAGAACATAAATAGAAGCATTGCGTGACCCTTCGAATTTTATTTTATTGCATCATTGGCCGTTATTAGAATATTTGGAAATCATTGCCGATTAAGGAAACTTTTCGCCTGAAAACTTGTAAAAGTGAAAATGTTTACCCACTGTACGTTTTCAAAATATTGGCAAACACGAGCTATGACGCACGTGATAACTAACGGTTTCTTAATAAACATCATACTTTTGCGGTAGGGAAAAATGTCCTAAATTTTCCAAGAAAGTACCCATTTAACAGCTTTTACTAATTATTTAGCCAATTGTGAAAGAATTAAAGTTATACTCAGAACTTGAGACATGGTTAGATTTAAACATTTATGAGAAGAAGAAAGAATGAAATCTAATAACTTTTTTTAACAATTTTGTCACCATAATTACTACTATTACATCTATTCCATCCCAATTTATCCCTGAACAGAATTGTAGTAACTTTCAATGGGAAATTTGCTGAAAACGACTTTTCACACTGACAAAAGTTAGGCTATAGTTTCCCAATTACTGAAAACATATGACTATTGTTACCGCTATTTTCAAGAACACGGATACACACATTTTACTGTTAGAAGTATCTTTATTTTTGTGTATATCTGTTGAGCTTCCTATGCTATTTTACGAGGATTATTGTTGTACAACGTTGTTTTATTATGAAACTGTTGGTCATTTAATTAAAACATCGACTTTTTACTAAGAAATTAAGATTTTCCGGTCCATTACATGTTTTCGAAATTAGATTATGAGAAAGCTCCTATAAGAATATTTGTAGGTCAAGCTTGTAGGACGATGCCCTAGGTATAAATATATCGCAGTCAGAAAAATTAAATTTGTAACATCGGTTTAAACAAGATGTTAAAATATGACGCTCACAAAAAGACTGTGTCAGACCTGCCCATTTTACCGTGGAGTGATATTATAAACTGTAACTACATAGTTTAAGTGCAATACATAGCGACTTTTGTAATGATGCACTTAATTAATGAAATAGAACTACTTTCTGAAATACAAACAATAATTTATGAAGAATCTACATGGAATCCAGGTTAAGAAATGTGCTTTTATGCACGAACAAGAATAAGGAACAACAACAGAATGGAGACGCGTCGACTAAATAGGGGAAACCTTTAGTATTGTATGTGACTGTACAACGGCAAAACGAGCACACCGAAAACGTGCGGGTGGATGAAACATTTCTAAAGTTATATGCCTACATAGCTATAAGTACGTACATATAGTCATACGATCATACTAATGCCTCGAAAACATTACAAAAGTTGTTGCAAGCTTAACCCATTTTCAACTTCTGTCCCCATATCATATGAGGTAATTTCTGTATTTACTTACATTTTTTACTTATCTAGGCTACCTTCGATTTATTCATTCATTCTTTTTCATTGTATATTTGCAATGCTCTGAATGTTGCTGTGTGAAAAATAATCGTATTTTACAAAAAAAAATGTTTATCGATATTCTAGAACATAATTTTATAAACTATTGAGTCGTATGTTGAGTCTGGATAACACTGTATAGAATGTTCTAAAATTAAGTATATATTTATATTTATTTGGCTAGCTTTATGTGCACTACCTATCTATGATTTTCTTGAAGAACTAATAATATTGATATATTATTAATATGTTAATGTGTTCTTTCTAAAATCGATGGATGTGGATTAGTGTTATTTGGCCGTAGTGGCAGAAGGTCATCTTTCGTTTTGGGAAATATGCAATGGTTGTTTACCACGATCAAAAGTAGGTGTTGTCTCCCTTAGTTTATTCCGAAATTCTTCAATTTTTAGAGGGTTGCTATTTTAGTTCATCATTTTCACCAGCTTTTCCAACATGCTCTGTTTCAATGGTAGAGTTGTGAGAATGCTCATAAATTGATAAAGCATTGAAAGAAAACTCTGTAAAATGGTATTCATAATAAATGTAAATGATTTATCTTGAAAAAATGTGACTGACTACATATATATTTTTACGGTTCATCTATAAATTATCGTTGACGTGGAAAATGATCTAATTTTGTAAACAAAAATGATAATAATAGGTATATGATACATAAAATATACTTTGTACTGGTCGTTGCACGTGGCTCTTAATCGTAGGAGATCTTTAACCATTAAACAAGATCACCGACGCTTTGATATTTAATAAATATGTTGTTACTTTTTTCACTTTGGTAGCCCTAAATGTCATGCGCTACTTATTTTAATGATTTATCAAACATAAGTTTATTATATTTGACCATTACGTTGAAAGCTCTCATCGGTCTGACTTATACTGGCATCCAATTTAATAAATACGAAAGTAATAACGTCATATTTGTTATCGCAGCAAAATCCGAATGCCGCTCGCGAGCGTGCAATAATATCGCGAAGGTTTCTGCCAGAACAGACACAAATTACATACTTGGCTATGGCAATCAATATTTTCAAAGAAATACTTGTCACTTCAGTATAGTTGGCGTATTATTACATACTCAGTGTAGTGTAAGGTCATATACAACTACCTAAATCGTCTAAGGCCTACAAAATATTTTGTTTTCGCCCAATGAAATCCTCTTAAACTAGCCCTAAAGAGAGATAGCATAAAAGCAAACAAGCTCGATATGTGTACTGTTATAACAACAAGATAACGAAAGCAGTACAATATTTATTCAAATGTAACGCCATAGCGCCGAAAATGTAGGCTTTTTATTAAAGCTCATAAGCATCAAAAATATTTTAGGGCAAAGGTGAAGGCTACATCGCACTGAGTCCAGTAAAGCCAGTATTGAGCTTTTGATTCATAGGGATTGATGCTATTCGATATATTAAAATATTTAATAACAAAGGAAAAGGTAGTATAAGTATAGGCGTTTCCTTCTCCACGATCGATCTTTCTACCTTTGCGATACGCAGTTCTTATGTGTCACTGCAATAACGGCCACACTTTGCAGCCGTGCACTAGGACAAATCTAATACTGGCTTTATAGAACTGACCTTTTTCACCTAGCTGTCAATTTTAGACTCACTTGATTATGCAATCGATCTTCTGATATGGCGAAAATACAGGTTCTGACTACTTAACTTGGTCCATGATCTCCGCCAAGTTATCGCCTATGTGATCAGATTGTGGAATTTGTCGAGTTCAATGCCATGTACTTAGTTTCCATCACATTACATTGCAGACTCCCGCCAAGCGCCTCCTTCCATATCTTCACATGTCGCATCAATCTTCCCTTGTCCGCATCCACCAGCGTGATATTATCAGCAACATGAATATCTTATTATTAAATATAGCTTGGAAAAATATTTTGCGATCGCAATAGCATTCAATAAAATCCATCGACATTTTTCGCAAAAGTTATCATGAAATAAATAGTGGCTATATTATTAAAATAAGTTCCTATATAGGTGAAATAGTACAACCGTTTTCAGGAAGAGCGTCGCACAACAGGCAACCAATCTGCGCAGTACACAGGCATTTGGCGTTTAGGCCCGTGGGTGAGCGATATGGCCCGCGAACCCGAAGATGCCGAGACCTTCAGTTTTGGCAAGTGACCATTTTGTAATCCATATTGTTTTGAAATGTTTTTGTTAATGAGTTTTGTTTATGTGTTTTACTTTTGTTTCTTTTTGTTTTGTAGTTATTTTGTTTGTGACCAAAATACATTGTTTTAGTATAGAGTACGCCATTTATTTTTATGAGTTTTTGATATGGTCAAGAACCTCTGATGACAACCATGTCCTAGCAGCCTATGAGAATAATTTAACAACGGAATTAAAGATTATATTATATATATATACTTACTTTATTTCGGTCAACTGTAAATTTTTACAATTCTAACAGAAACGCTCAATTCAGCTTTTCAGTTAGAATCGTGAAAATTTGGATAGCTGGGTAGATCCATCATGCATCCTATAAGCCTCTATCCTGGTATATATTAATAGACGAGGGAACCTGCCCATCATTCATAGGAAAAGGTAGTTGAAAATAGCGATTTATTTGTTTTTTTTCTCAAATACATAAGTGGTTCAATCCTAGGAATCGAGAGAAAGAAAACGGTTTTTCGTAATCAAAAAGTAAACTTGTATTCGTACCTACGTTAAAATTCACAACGAAAAATGCGTCAACCTTATTACAGGTAACATTTTAGTTCACGAAACTTTGTTTTGTATAATATGAATTGAGTATTGTGTATTCTATATATATATTTTATGTAAATTATCAAGGAAAGAAGATTGAAACTTAGCTACGTATGTATATTATTAAGGTAAAATATTGGTTACCGAAGCATTAAAATCAAACGACGCAATACAAACTTAGAGAGACTTTATTTATGTCTATAATTTAAAAGAAGACGATTAAAATAACAGCTTGTTCAAGTTATTAAGAAATTTAAACATTTTACATGATTTTAAAACCTTGTGTTTACAAAAATACGAACTGACTAAAATACAGTGCTTGTACAAAGTTATCTTAACATTTAATTTTAAATTTTGCATAACATAACAAAATTGAGTTACTCATAATGCTCATTGTATTTCTAGAAACACTATATCCACAATTATCTGAGACATTTTATCAAAATAAACATTTATCTTCTCGGAGTAATAATAATGATGTTCTACAGAATTCTTAAGATTCACAAACATATTATCCTCATTCATCGATCTTTTAATGAAAGGGACAAGAGACGTCGGCTATTGATCCGGCAATAAATTTTAATTGACTTGGAATTTCATTAATCTTCTTCCATTCATCCTGGTATTAGTCCCGGTCGCATCCGAAGCTTTCCCTTTGAAGTCCCGGGTTCGCTTTTTTAACCGCGCTTAGGCTGGAAAAAGCAAACCGCTTTGGCTGAATTTTGATATTATCTGTGAAGCGACTGCCACATGACCTCCATAACCGATATCGAAGTATTGCAGTAAGATCAGTTGTTGGATTTTAAAGTTTTTTTAGAGACTTTACCACACATTGGTAAATAGTCACATTCATGCATACAAATATTTGCAATAAGCGGAAAAATAACCCGCGCCTCCTACGTAGCATTCGTGTGTACTACCACCTTGCCACAGATGCTGTCAGCTGGCCGGTATTAAATTCATACATTCAGCATTATAACCTTTCATATTATACAATGATCTGCACTTTAAATACCACGAGTGAGAAACAACACATAAACATACGAGAACAAACAGTTTATTTTTACTCTTTTTTGAAAGTGAGCTTAATGGTGCATGCACTAACGGCAGTAAAAAGTACGTAAGATCTTAATGGCTTCCTTTTAATAAGCCACTAGCACATGGTGCCTCGCAAACTATGGAAGTTACGCGGGAAGTTATTTTATTCTATTCTTTTGCTGTTATTTTTTTATATGAATATAAGAAGAAAAACAATATTCTACATTGTAAATACCTATATATCATCATCACCATTGGTCGGCTTTCCAGTATAACTGTGATGCGGCTGATCTTCGATATTTTCCGTGAAGCGACTGCCATCTGACCTCCACAACCAATGGTCCTATGACCAATAGCGATATCGAAGTTAGGCTAATCGGACTTTTGAGGGCTCCAACTTCCCCTAACGACCATAGTTAATATGGCAACCGGGACCGACGACGGCTTAACGTGCTCTCCGAGGCACGACCAGACCAGTGCAAATAGCCATATTCATGCATACAAATATATTTGCACTGAGCGGGGATCTAACCTGCGCCTTCTGCGTAACAGTCGCATCACTACCGCCACGCCGCAGAGGCGGTCCTTAGATAAACAAGTACTAAAAATATATATCCATATAGGAAAGAAATAGCAGCAAGTTATGTCAAAAATATTCTAACAATATTACGTCACACAAACTTCCCATAAATCATTTCTATAATGCTGTCTTTTCCTCCCTGTTGGCATATCATAAAACAGAAACCGACAAAAAGCTACCGAAACAAAATAAATATCACGATGTTTATGTTAAAATTAGTTCTATATCAAGGAGTAGGAAATGTTCACGAAAACTTTTTAACAATATCACGAAGCACTGGCGCAAGTTTATGAATAGACCTCGTATTCATAAACTTACATCAGTATTTCGTGATATAGTTTGTATTTATCTTAACTAATCTCACATGATTTTTTAGCTTATAAAAACAATGGGCTCCTAAAGTTCCTGAACAATTTGATACTAAAATTGTATGAAGTGACACCACTACAAAACTACTAGTCTCAGAAGCTACTGGATAATAGATCTGGTTATTAATGGAATTAAGTTCAGCACAGTATATAATTGCATGATTTTACTTATTTTCCTATAAAGAAACAAGTTATCGATCTAGTTTATTTCATTAACACTATCTATGTTACTATTGGTTAAATTATACTAAGGCTGTCAAAGGATTATAAATCTTAAGGTGTCCAGGAACTTTTCAGGCCCGCGTACCTACAAAGATTAATATGAAAGTTTGATTACAAAAATTGCAACTCTTCAATCTATAGAATTCACCCGCTTCTTCTATTTCGCAAAAGCTTCATCTTCACATGTTGCCATCCTACACAACGTTATAGAGTTTCAATCAAAGTACTTGTTGTTCATGACGTCATGCATCCACGTGACGTATCCCGCAGTACGCGTGTAGATCCCGTACTTGCCACGTTTTCCACAACCGTCGCCGAAACTCGTGATACCCTGTAAATAGAATATTTTTGTATCATTGTATAATCTGTACTAGACATTTGATTTCTTGGAAAGTTTATTGTAAAACTAAATCAGATATACATTTGTTTTCTCAATTAGGTAATAGGGTTTACCGTAGTAGGTATGGAATATGTACCTACCATGCTATCTATTTGTTACAGCGCTGGGTGTAGTTCCGCTGTCATGTCAATAATGATTTATACTGAAATAGCGTTTTACCTTTTTTATGGCTTGCGCAATAGCAGAAGGCATGAGCAATAACTTTTTTCAATAGGACGAAAAAAAACCGTTTTAAAGATCTACAAAAACTAATACCTAACAGTATCAATAATACACTATGTCTGTATAATGTGAGTATACGCGATGTTAGGGAAACGCTCCCGAAGCCGAAGACATATGGTAGTAGGTACTCCGGGTACCTACACATCATATTGGCATAAAACAAATTAAGATTATGCAGTCACGCCTCACTTAAAGGACCCGCGACTGTATGGCTGTCGGAAGGGGTGAAAATGCGAGTTGATGTGTTTTAATGAAATTTTTCTTTCATTTCGCTTTCCTAACACTATGGAGAGTAAATAACGCTCGTTAAACGATATAAAGAAAAGAAGGTAAAATCAATCACAAATCATATTTTTTATGCCAATATGTGTACCAGGAGCACTACCAAGGCTTTTCGACTTCGGCAGCGTTTTCCTAACACTGTATAATACACACAGGCAAACAGTCAGGCCTCTTTCGCAAGGTGATAGGCAACGATCACTAGTTTCCACTTGCTACGATCCTGGCATACATCTTCTGCTTCTACTTCTGCTACCATATTCTCCGTATATGTGTATTGATATATCAAATAGGCTCTAATGGTGTCTCCATATATTTTATGACGTGGTATATTTCTTACATATTTATTACGTTCCACAATCTTTATTCCAATATTAAAACCTTTGTTATAGCAAACCGTATTGAATTTTTACTCAACTATTTTTAGATCACACATACTTATTAGAACTATTATTCTGTTTCAACACATTTCAATATATTTTCTTTCTGATTTTGGCTGAGAAGTCGCATAAAGGAATTCTTGTGAAGCCGTTTGAGAAAGGTTTTTGGACTGATAATATTATGCTCGTAAAAGTGGAATTTTTATTTTTTCATTCCTTCTATTCGAAAAGTGTCGCTTTATTCCTCTGTGAACGGTAGCAAAATAGCTCTTTTTATACCACTTAGGTGGCAGATAAGCACGCGGCCAACCTCATGGAAAGTGGCTACCGTGGTCTATACACGCAAAATTCTGGGTTGTCACATTCGAGTTATTTTGCTTCCTAGAGATAGAGGAACAAAGCGACACTTTTCAAATAGAAGGGATGAAAATAATGTTTCCTTCGGGCGGTGAACTTTGAATCCCTCGCAGCGCTCAGGATTCTGCTCGCTATACTCGGGATTCTATTCTGTAATTATTCGCTTGGCTCGGGATTCGAGGTAGTGCCCTCGCCGTAAAAATACTATATTGCTCCTTTGTTAAACAATCTAAAATTTCATTCCTTGTATTCGAAAAGTGACCTTATTTAAATCCCTTAAACTAAAACTTTATTACCAATTATGTAAATTAAATCTCGGAGGCTCTCATGCAGGGTGATTTAGGGTGCTAGATAACCGGGGCTCTGACGTCAGCTTTCACTTCGGGATTGGAATGACAGACGGCAATCGCATCCACAGTAGTGTACAGATAATAATGAAAAAGCCTCCTGAATTATATCAATACTTTTAAAATTATAAAATAAAATTGTATTTACGATGTGCAAAGATTTCTCTCTGTTATACTATTCTATCCTTGGTGTACAATAAAGATATGTTATTATTATTAATATTATAAAAAAGTAACATACAAGCCATAAAAATGTACGAGTATTACTCCTACACTTAGTATTGATTGGTTGAATTTCCAAACAGTGTCGTACAAGGCGAATAAGGGATAGGCCTGTTAAACAACAGACAGATATGTACAGCCCAGATTCAACCACAGATGCCCGGAATACGGCAATAGGCTCACCCTCCATTGCACGGGACTGAATACTATGGTGAGTGAAATATGGGTGTTAATTTATCCAAAGTGAGGAGTGAGGAGAGACTCCAGAGGGAAATAGACGTGACCATATATATGTACGTAATGTATATATTAAATAACATAAAGCTTAGTGACAATCTGGAAGGTATCAGAAGTTCGTTGTCCTGCTAATTGAGCGAAAAAAGTTCAATGTATAAGTGTAATGTGAAGCTGCTTATCGGTTCACACCACACAGGACATAAGCTTTGGTGGAGATGAACTATTAATATCGAGGGCGACCGTGTATCATGTTCGACTATTGGGGATTCGTGGGGCTTACTTTATAGACAAGTAGAATGAACAGTAAATTTTTAAAACATACGTACATCCAATAAAAAAGGGCTTTTACGTTCAATCTCTTTTATTTTTCACTGGCTTTAATCCAATTTGCCAATAAATTATTGGTTGTTGTGGCTGGCCTGAAGCGATTAGAGGGCAAACACTGCGCCCTAATTCCTTGAATTCATTTAGTTCTTTCACTTCGCTTGTGTTTATCATAGTAATCTTGAAAGATAGAATATCAATCAATATTTATTCTAGTTCATAGCCTCAACATAGAGAATTGCATTAATTGAAATAAAAAAATATTTTTTTATCTAGGACATGTCAATTTGACTTCACCTCGTCTGGTGGTAAGCTGAAGGCAAAGTCTGAGGAGAAGTCTCCATTACAAACACGTATAGTGTTACAATGGTGGCGCTCAGCATGATGGCCTTATCATATGCTTTCTCACGCCCCGCTTAAAGGACCTGGGACTGTAGGAAGAAAGCAGCACGTGATTTGGTGAGGAGTTTCAAAACTTAATAAAGCTTTCATCTGTAATGTAACGTTTCATTTATAAATAGTAATATTGTTGCAACGTTACATGTGACACACGGCCCTGCTGATGGAATGTGATGACCGTGGCCTATGGATGTTTACAACCCTAAGGACGTCACACTCGTGCTGCTGACCAAATAGAGGGGAATAGGGGTGGAGGTTAGCAGAATTTCTGTGCTATCAGCCCAGAAGACGAAGCAAGGTTTCGAACCACCATACAACAGTTTCACCTTAAGCTCTCGGTCTTCTCATTGACAATACAAACCTCTTTCTAGGCTCTCTGAGATCTGGCTACTCACCACCGGAAACAACACAAGGTTATTGATAGCCGCGGTTCTTTGTAGGACCGAGCTACTTTCTCAGACAAACTGCTCAATTGAGACGGGAGATACCGTACGGACGGAATTGCTTCTAGTGAAGGAATACCTTTAACCGAAGGGGCATTTACCTGACCGATAAAAGTAAAGACGTAATGCCCTTGAGAATAGCTCGCGTGATCAGTTAGTCTGTAGATTTATTGGGTTTACTGATAATATGTATTACCCCAATGTAAAATTCATGTTAAAATATTACCTAACGTGTTGTTAAATCGTTAAAATTATTGATTTCATTAATGAGTTACCGTACCGGACTTTAAATTTGTCTCGTCACCGCTGCCGGAAAAAGAATGAGGATATAAAATATGCTTATGATGAATAGGGAATTACACAATTAAAAATAAATAAATAAATATTCTACGAAAATCTACACAACGCCACCTAGATCCATGCTAAGCATAGTTAACTAGCTTGTGTTATGGGTTCAAGAATGCGGATAGTATACTTAGATACTTTTTTTTGTAAGTACATAATATTATACATAGAAACACCCAGACCAATACACATATTTATATTCATGCACACAAATATTTGCACTGAGCGGGAATCGATCCCACGCCTCCTGCGTAGCAGTCGCATTCACGACCGCCACACCACGAATTTCAAATTTACCAAATTGAACTTATAATTAAATGACAATGTGTAATGATACCTGTAAGAAATATCTCGATGTGCGATCTTTGCAGAGTAATGGTCCACCAGAATCGCCAGCACACGAGTCCCTGCGCCCTCGTCCCGCACATACCATGTTATCAGTGATGGCGTACTGCCAATAAGAACGGCGGCAGACGCCCTGTTGTATTGTTGATACCTGAAAAGAAACGTAAACGGTTGATATCCCAATATAAACATTAACACCATCCCAACAAAAACTCAAATATTTTTTGAAGAATCTCATTCTTTGCCGCACCATTAGGTCTTGGAATGCTCAACCAGCTCACATGTTTCCTTCTTCCAACAGTACCGGGCCCTTTAAGTGTCAAAAAGTATCTGATGAGGTTTTCAAGCTAAGCGCCACCAACACTGCACGTGTTTGTAATGGTGACTCTCTTTCCTAAGTCTTTGCCTTCAGCCAGGCGAGGTGCAGTTGAATTGACGTGTTGCGTTGGTTCAATTTTCTTTCTTATCTGGGATAGAAGAAAATATCTCTCGATGTGCAATAAAAACCATTTAGCGGTTACTTCACGACTCTAGATACGGAAACATCCAGGTTCTAGACTAATGCAAATAGACATATTCATGCATACAAATATTTGCACTGAGCTACTTATAAATCGAACCTACATTTTCTGCGCAATAGCTGAATATTATTCATATTAAAGATATGATATATTATCAAAAAGTGCAACCTCATCTGCAAATTGGCCTGCAATTGTTTGCAGTCTCTGCAGGCCTACCATAAACTCTTAAAACCGGTCAAAAACTGATTGACTCTCTTTCAACCAACTGCATAACTAACTTTGTAACTTCATATAAATATATTTTATTACAAAGTTACATTTACAGTTGAGGGTATGACAGCCGTTCAATTATTGACCTGTTTTAAGAGTTCAAAGTGCGGGCCCTGTTGCTCAACGGACCAGGTTCCTCTCGAGAGTAACTTCAGATGGCAATTCGGTGAAAGGTAAAAATATAAGTGGTACTCACAAATACCTATTATTGTTAGAATTCTTACAATAGGTACTATATGGCAAAAACATGAAGCTATACGATACAATGAATATATCAACTGGAAATATAACAAAAAAATAATTAACCTGAACCCTGAACAGATAATAAAAAAAACGATCGAAGATAAATAAAATTGCCGTAGGTAACGTGCTACTAACCATCTACTAACTAAGGAGTTTTCCTAAAGTCAATCAGTTGACTTTGGGACAAATATCTCCCAACTGATGTTGTTGCTGTTTTTTTATGAGAAGTTAGTCAAAACCAGAGTTGATTGAGTAGAACCGGAGATAATAAGACCAAAAATTACTGTATAGTAGACATCCTCATGAGTAGATCCGCGAACATCAGCTAGTTTATAAAATAACAAAATGCAATCAATAGAATTGTGTTTTTATTTTCGGTGCAAAAGATTCTTTCATCTTAAAAAATATAATACCAATAACTACTTAGTTTGATAGAACTTACTGAACATGGGTGTTCGCACATTTCTGAACATAATCCTCATTGATATATATCTATGTATGAACGTATATATCTAGGTATTACCTATGTGATAAAATAGAAATTTTGTTTAAATGAGGACTCATTTCAAAGGTAAAAATATATATAAAGAGGATCATAAGCGTAAAAATAGAAAAAAAACCTACCGTTTCAAAGGAAGCTTATATAAAAATAACAGAGTTGTTTGTAGCGAGATTTCGTTAGAACTCGCGAGCTTAATAGCAGTAATTCCAAAAACTGAACTGACGAAACTATTCTGAAATTATTCAACCCGTAATTCTTCGTATTCAGACCAAGATTAATAAGTAACTTTGTTCGATTACCTGCTCACTTCATTATAAAAATCTACAAACAATAATAAGAAACTCTCTTTGACATACCTTTTGGTATGAAATCAAATGAAATAAGGTTCTTTTTTTAATTATATAAGTTAGGTATGTACTTACTTGATCAAAAACATTTATAACTTCGATTCAATAATAAAAAGAGCAGCATTAATTTAAGCCCACGAAAGGTACCATATTACAAAGTTATAGAGAGTTATTTTTGTTAATTGAGCAAACTTTTAATCAAAATATGATTTCAATCAACATCAATGTTTCTGAAGCTCGTCTTTATATATATATCTATTCTTTCAATAAAAGTTAGACAATTCATAGTACGACAAAAATAGGTACTTATTTCCGTTGAAAAGTGCTATAACTAGCTTTCATAAAAAAATACGACTATACCCATATTTTCTCAGTAAACTCCAAAAAATAACTACTTATACGGACTATTCTCACCTTATTGATCCAGTTTCCAAGAAACGAATATGAAACTGGACTGTACTAACGTCTCTAAAATAAATAACATTTGTAATTTCTTACTCGTATATTCTACAATTTTTGAGTGTCGTGCTGTTAGTAATTCGTGCTGTTGATAGCATAAAGCCATTCTTAGAGTGAAAAGGGTGCGAGTGACATACCTAACCTTCATATCTTTACATAAAACTTAGGCGTGACAGACTATAACCGTGAAACCATTATCAACTTTCACTGAAACTGATATTACAGTGATGTCAATGTACATACATACATACATAATATGGTCACGCCTATTTAACCCCTTTTTTCTATTTACGCCAGTAAATATAACTTAATGGTTGATAGTAAATTTAAATTAATACAATTAATAAAGTATTAGTTTACCTACAAACACATATAGACGTATCGTATGAACACACCCACTTACATCAGAAACTTGTTAGTGTAGAAATAGGGAGTAGGTGCCTAAATTTATTACTTAAGCTGATGAGTTCGAAGATTGTTTGAGCTTTAGCACAGACTTTCGGACCGATAAACTAATTCAGTTACAAGTTCCTCATTCCTTTGACAACCTCTGTGGCGCGGCGGTAGTGAACACGACTGCTACGCAGGAGGCGCGGATTCGATTCCCGCTCAGTGCAAATATTTGTGTGCATGGAATATGAATATCTGCTTTGGTCTGGGTGTTTCTATGTATAATATGTATGTATTTACAAAAAAAAATGTACTTAAGTATGTTTATCCGCATTCTAGAACCCGTAACACAAGCTAGTTAAGCTATGCTTACCATGGGTCTAGGTGACGTTGTGTAGATTGTCCTAGAATATTTTATACTAACTTATACACTGGATCTATTCCTGCGACCTGGAGGAACCTATCCTATATAATAAGTAGATAATATACAATTCCAGAATGTTTATACATAAATGAATTGCTATTCGTTGGTCTCGCTAAAACTTGACAACGGCTGGACCGATTTGGCTAATTTTGGTCTTGAATTATTTGTAGAAGTCCATATAGACCCTGGCGAAAAGTTTTGCTTTTGGGGTTGCTAGATCAGACGACAGTCGCTCCCATAAAAACTGTATTTATCAAACCAAAGGAAAAAGAAGGGTTAAGCAGAACCCTGGCTTCAAGGTAAAAAAATCGTATGTATGTACCTAACCGGTGATTCCCACCGGGAATTAAAGGGCTTCGCTGTGTTCTTCGTCCATTACCAAAAGACACCGGGGCGCGTAATGTCATAATCTGCGGGCCATAGTCGATGTATTTGACGGTAGATCTATTATATTTGGCGGCACTTTTACCATTTTAAGTACCAATATTATAATAATATAAAAAAAATACAAACTATACTGATATAAAATATATTTCTCAAAGAAAAATACCCAGTAATCATCAGTATCAGAGCATTTAAGCTGTATAAGAGTATAAATGAAATTTGTAAATTTAAATTGAAAATGGAGATTTAGGATGAAAGTGGAAACCACAATAGTTCCGATTCATGGAATTATCTGCTCAACTGAGCTACCCATGTAAAATCTTATTTCGTCCATCGATTTTTATACGTTTTAGGAGACTTCAGGAATTCTAATAAATAACGGAACAATCAAACTGTCCAAATGTGAAGATTTGTGACAATCGACGATCTAGCTATTTGGGTAGAGCGCTACAAATTCTACGACAGAGTGCGAAGTACTCACATTTATTATAAATGTGATGAAGTTTAAACCGTTGAAGAGATTTTGACGAAAATTTACACATAGACAATTCGTAGAGGGATCGAACTTCCCACACCCGAGAGGATAGTACCAATGAGGCACGGGTGGAGCTGCAGGCGTCATCAACTAGGCAAAACTTCATCATAATACCTAAATAGATTGTGTGTGATATGTATAGTATCATGTAATGTGTATGTATGTATGTAATAAAGTAGCTAATATATAGTTTGTTACACGAGTGAACGTACAGCGTCAATAAAGGCAGGCCTAGCTATTGGCTAGGCAATAAATTTTAGTATTAACGGCTATGGGCATTTCCGCCCACTCGAGAAGTAGGTACTTTGACATGTTTGATTTCATTTTGATACGCACGTCTTAATGATGTTTCTCTAGAACTATATCACAGTAATTTCTTCATTACTTGGAAACATCTATAAATAGTGCTTAAGTAGATGTACTACCAGAGCTTTTCCTACGTATTGGTAATAACTAAGCACGTTCTCTTTTAGTATAGATACAACGTACTTATAAAGATGTCTAATTAGTACCTACTGGTTCGATTTTATCCAAGCTGAATAATTTTCACCTTTAAATCTATTCATTGGGGCCGAGATACTTTGCTGGGTATGGAATATCTCAGGCTGGATACTGTTTGTACCCATGTTTGATGTATTAATAGATTAGTAGGGTGTAAGAGCTAACACGTGCCCTCAAATATATCCCTGTTGTCGTGACGGTTCATTCAATAATTCAATAGTAATAATAAATGAGTAGGAATTAGTTGTATGGTTTTAAATTGACATGATCATTTACATATTCACTGTTAAATATTTCGGGAAATATTCCAAAAAATATAACAGTGAATGAGTAGGAATTCAAATAAACTTTTATTAAACGTCAGAATATTCGTACTTTAAAACTTTTACAATTCTTCTTCTGAATAGAATTATCTCGGTTCAACAGAACCTTTGTAAGTAATGAAAATGGGAGGCACATTTCTATAACGACATTTACTGCTACCGACAGAAGACCACAGAAAATTTATAGCACTTGTACGCTACTACTCTTGTTCTCTAGTTTTCGCTGGCTTTGCTCTATACTACTACATGCGCTATACGCTATACTATATACAGTTCTATTTAAAACTACAAATTGAAATAATATTCTATACAAACATTTGGATACTGCGATCTAAAAAAACAGAAATTTCTTGGTCTTAGGCTGAGATTATGTTTGTTTGCCGAGATTTGGCATTTTATTTGTAATAATAACCCGGAGAGATATTTTGACAGCCTCCGTGGCGTGGCGGTAGGGAACGCGACTGCTACGCAGGAGCCACGGGTTCGATCCCCGGTTAGTGCAAATATTATATGTGAATATGTATGCATGAATATGGTAATATGCACTGGTCTGGTCATGCCTCGGAAAGCAAGTTAAGCCGACGGGTCCGGTTGTCATACAAACAATGTCAGCCCTAAAAAGTTCAACAACGAGTCTAGCTGCAATTCTTCGATATTGCCTATATCTATAGGTCATGAAGGTGCAGCCGCGATGCAGTTAGACTGAAAAAAATCGAACCCCGTACTCCGAGGTGACAGCTTCATTTGCGACCGGGATTAACACGGATCATGATGATGAACCTCGAGAGTCTAGAAAACTAGTCTAATCTAGAATACTAAAATGTCTCCTTTATCCATGCAAACATCTCGCTTAGATTCTCCCAAGTACTTAGTTTTATAGCTACCTACTATGTTATTCCATTAGTTATTATTACGTAAGACAACCCTTTTACGATATGCCCGTTTCTACATTATCGTAGTAATAAACTACAAAAGTAAAAACCGGAAATTTCAACTATAAATTTAAGCTCTGGAAGTTTACGACCTCAAAATATACATACACAAACTGAGTAAGCAACATGAACAGACTATATATAGTATCAATAGGGGATCGGACAAATTTTCCTGAAGTGTCTTAAATTAATCTTCATACATATTTATGCCCACGAAAAATAAAACTTTATGTATTTATAGTCTTTTAGGTACCTACTAAAAATCATGTTTTAATAATGTTCGTATACAAAAAGTCACGTTATGTCATCGAGCGCGAGACGTCTACTGTGTTCAGCCGCATCTCTTGCGTGCATTTTCAACCATAGTGGTGCAATCAATGATTGCTCACTTATTACGTCACAAACTGATTCGTGTTTTAGTACAGATTAAAAATATTATTACCCCTTCGGGGATAAAGGCGTGAGTTTATGTTATGTTTATGTTGTTATGTTTTAAAAATATGATAAATAACAAAATACGATTTCATAACTTTAAATGGTGTGCTTTTCACGTGATCACGTCGCTTCTTCATTCCTTGTCGCTCTTCTTCATACATTTGTGCGATAGTCGAAATTCATATAAATACAAGTATAACAATATTATTATAATGAAGTGCTATTTGATATTAACATGAATATATTTTTACGAAAGTCATTTTCTAACTCGCTTTATATAGGGGACTTTTTATGACATACCTATTAAGGGTCACAGTAGAGAGCTTCGACCTTGCTACGTTTTTATTCGAGAATAAACAATGTGTGGCAAAATACTAACCTGCGCTTCATGCAGTATTCTAGTTCCATGAATATCAGTAGGTCTTTTTTTCCCCCAGCCTAATATCACGCAAGATGTGTGTGGGGGTAATGTCTGTAGAGGTGAAGGAAGACATGCCACACCATGTCCCAAATCCGGTCGTGCTGGTATTGGTAACCTGTCAATACCAGTAAATAACAATGAGTACAGAAATATAATAACAATAAAATGAGTATAGAAACATTTATCCGAGAAAAATAATTGCGTGTAAAGCTATATATATAAAAATGAATTGCTGTTCGTTAGTCTGGCTAAAACTCGAGAACGGCTGGACCGATTTGGCTAACTGTGGTCTCAAATTATTTCTGGAAGTCTAAACAAGGTTTAGAAGGTGAACAAATATGAAAATGCTTGGAATGGAGCAGCGGGAACGGGATCAGAAACCACGCGGGCGGAGTCGCGGGCAACAGCTAGTATATAACTAAAAAAATTGTGCGTGTATGTAAGAAAAGATTTTCCTCTATTTCGTTTGAAATTCATAAGAATTAAGAAAGATTTTAGGTTTTTTATTTTTCTAAATATCACACTTACTTTTCTTTGTCTCCGGATTTCAATATTATCAAAGTGTTAATTCTATGCTAAAATAGAAATTCATTCTACGTAATATGTACCATACAACATGCAACGGTGTAAATTGAACCCAAAAAATAATTCAAACAAAGTGCATATGGCGCTAGAATTGTAAATTAGAATCAATATGACAATAGTGCAATTTTTTCTCACTAAGGTGGTAATTTTTTTGCATTTTTACAAAAAATATTCATTAAGCGGCGTGCAAAACGAACTTCCTACTGGTGCCGGCTTGCTTGGAATCAATCCTAAATAATTAAAAAAAGCGTGAAGAATTGTTATAAACGTAAAAGAGCTGCCTCTAAGGAGGAACGAAAATAATAATGAATACGGAAGCTGTATGCCGAGGATCTTGCTCAATTAACGGATCGGAAGCATGAGTGTTATCAGCATCTCCTGTCAGGAAGATATCAGCAGCTCAGAACCAAGATAATGCACCTGATTGCCAATAGTTAGCTGCAAAATATGTCAAACTATAATATACAGAATGTATTTTTGAGAGCGTAGTTGGTGCAGGTACCTTAAACTTCTTAGGAGACTATCCATAACTTTATTAACTTTTAACTTTTAACTTGGAACAAAATTATGACCAGAAAGATTTTTTTTAGTGTGAATCAATCCTATTTCATGTGGAGATCACTTATAAGTGGATAACTGCTCGATCGATTTTAATATTTATTTTGCTGGATACGAATTTGCCTGGGTTAAAAATCATTAATTTACATGATAGTATTACTAAGTGAGCGACTGACTGCGAGTGACGAGAAATCAACAGAACAGCAAGTTACAAACATTAATTTGAGTTACTTACAATACAAAGTGAGAAAAAATTACCACGAAGGCTAATGTGGGAGCGGAGCTACCGCATTAGCCTTCTAACCTAACCTATCCAAGTCGGGGCGCGCAATATTCGACTAGGTACCGTTAAATTGATAAATCCAACATTGCCAGACTAATTGCTTAAATTGAACTAATTATTCCAATTCGGACTAGAATATCTGACATGCCAAATAAAAATCGAAAAAGTTGTCCTCTCTGTATTTCCAGTCGCTCACTTAGTAATGTAGTCGCACAGATAGAATATTAATGTCTGAAATCGATTAATCACAACCATTTTTGTAAGCTCTTTCTGATTTTTTTATTAATCAATATTTGTCGTTTGTTTATTAAGTTTTTCGCTTACTCAAATTCATACCGTTTTTTTTATTTTATTTAAACTTTTTGCACAAATACAAAATAATTGTACAAAGGCGGTTCAAGTTATTAAAATTGTATGTCATCATCAGTCGCTAATTTCTTTTTATTCGAGCGCTTTATAATTCCCCATAAGTTAATACATTTTATATCAGAGGCGAAGGTTCCAGATAGCATGGTTCCGGATGGTCGGATTTCCTTTTGAGATTAATAAATAATCGCTTAAATCGTTACCGTTATCTTAATTAATTTATGATTAATTAACGTTAGGTAAGTCTTGTGTGAGAAGATTATTTTCAAAGAAATTCTTTATCAACATTGAAATTATAATGAGAAAACAGATCAAAGGGAAGATATTAGTTGAAATCTGCCCATAACATGATTGTCTTTCATCATTTTTTTCTGTCTTTTAGAATAATTAGCAAAGTCAGGAATACCAACAATGATCAATGTTAAATCTCCTGTAAATGCTTAGTGTTTTGAGACCGAAAACACAATTTTCTTCTAATTATGTACATAAGTAGGTATTTGTAGGACATGTATTGTGAAAAGGATCACAAAAAATGTAATAAGAGCAACTCACACAGCGAGTGACAGAAATAATTACTTGGCTGATAATAACGTGTCGATTTAGTCATTCACACTCATTTCACCATATAACCGTATCTACTTAGTATATAAAAGCGAGATTAACGAGAAAAAGAGGATATATTCTCGTTAAAAGAAGGTGTTAGCAAGGAAGACAAAAGAAGCTTAGGTGGTTTGAATACGTAGAGAGGCTAAACAAAACAAATTGAAATGACGGGGGTCAATGAGCAGGCCAAATGGGAAATAAGCAGAGATGTACAAAATACTTTTCGAAAAGTATTTAAATACAAAATCCAAATACTTTTTTTAATATAGTATTTCAAATGCAAGATACAAAATACTTTTGCCTTTTGTATTTAAATACTAAATACAAAATATGTATTTTCTAAATACTTTATTGAAATAAAATACTTTATGGTAAAATTACTGGTTTTCTTTATTTATTAAAGATTTTAAAATCACAAGCTTTTCAAAAAGAGCATCTGACATGTTGCGTCTGTGTGGACGCATAATCATACCGGTTTTTTATAAATATATTTTTCTATTTCTGTATTTTTATTTGTCATTTATACATTCATACTCACTTAAATATGAATCGTTAAAATATCTAAAAATACAGAAATAAATAGTCTTATTGCCTACACGGCATATTGTTTAAATACAGTTTGAGCGAACAACACAGAAGTAATGAAATAGCTGCCAACACTGCAAAACGTAACAGTGACTTAGAGGATTGTCAAGAGGGTTCCCTCATATATTATTGGTCAGGTTTTATATGCATTTTGTTTCATCTGTCATTTTGCGCATAGACTTTCAAAGCTGCTTCGCCACTAGCGGCCATTTTTGTTTTTACTGAATCGCGGAATGCTTTAGAAAAATTATAAAAAAAGTATTTTGTATTTTACAAACCATTTTACAAATACAAAATACGTCTCTTTTCAAAAAAATTACTTAAGTACAAAATCCAAAATACGTATTTTGTATTTTGTATTTGTATTTCAAATATGTCACAACTCTGGAAATAAGCAATGGCGAGGGCTTTTTATTACTCAATTCTTGCCGACTTCCCAATGAATTGCATGGTGGATGGAAAGGGTACCGTATTTTTTTCTTTAAAAATTTAGACACATTTGCAAATAAATTTAGCCATAGAAACAGGTGTGATTCTACTATGCGTATAATTATAATATTTTAAACAGTTTTCCTTTTATTATAGGTACTATGTCAACGCTCCAGCACCTATTTGTTTTAGTAATAAGCAACACGTACTTGTCAATCGTTTGATCCTCAGTTTACAGTTATTTGAAGTCTAATTAACAAGATTCCAGTACAATGACGGTTACGTAATACGCTTGTAATAAAACAACTTCCTATTACCGTAACATGGCAACGTCGTTGACGACTGTGTCAGGGTCATAGCGGGGATGTATGACGGCTTCAGTAACCTTCATCTCCAACTCGCCATGGTTCCGTAGGAACAGGTCATGTTCACCCAAGCGGACGAATAGTCGCTTCCGCACGCAATGCGCCGCAGTCACTACCCACCGCAATGACACTAGGGTGCCACCACAGAAAGCTTCCTGTAACATATCAAATCATATTATAGCTAAACTGAACAGACAGCAATGACGGTATGTGGTTAAAAACATATGACTACCGTCCTTGATGCAATCGTTTTAAGTTTGGTGCTGTTCCAAAAAGTAGCACTCCATATATGGCAGACGTCCAAATATCACACAGCAGTAGCCGCTAAATGTGAGCGGAACGTATACTTCTTTATCATCTTTTAATAAAAATATTTAATTAAAATGAAGACTGAATATTTTTTTATATTTGAATGTTTTTTTTTAATCATGCTTCTTGAATAGTAGACCATGTAATACGAACGGAATTTTAAACATATAGATAGGAAACCATAATATTCTCGTTTGGTTTCCAAATTAAATAGATACCTACTTGATACTCGCACTCATATTGATTTGATTGAATACTATACTAAGATTACCGATCTGTGTACCGTACCGCCTTGATTAATAAGGAAAGCTAATCGACCAATGCCCTTTGTCCTCAGAATTATTAATTTCAATGAATACTTTATACATTTCTTGTTGTTTTTTCTGGATTTAAGATGGAAATATATAAATTCAATTGTTAAATAACATTTATAATAATGTGGACCTTACCGAATGCTATTATATCGTAAACTATTTACGAAAAATACATAATTATTTTGTTGTAAGATTTTTATATTTCTTATTGTGTTGTATAAAATAAAGAATATTGAATTAATTAAGTATACAAGAATGACTATTCTCTAGGACTCAACCATCGTAAACTTGGATATAAAAATGAAAACTGTTATTGAACAAAAAATTTAGGATTTTATTTCAGTAGTAATATATTCAGATTTTTTTTTATTTCATTTCATTAAAAGAAGACTGGTACGTTTTATTCAAAACAAAGCTGTTAGTTCTCGACTAGAGCCACATTATACTTAATAGACTGTCGGACTCGGCGAGGGAATAATTCCTTCTATACAATTTATTCGCGCCGCCACAAATTTTGGTTTTTACAAAATAACACCTAGCAATTGCCACGCCACGCCACTGACATTCCATTATACAGATTATAACCCTAAATTGTTTACTTAACAAGGGACTGAGACTTAGAGTATAATATGTTGTGTTATTATAATATATATTACAGGCGACACGGCTAATAACATAATTCATTAAGTACGAAACCATGTACACGTTAAACTAAGTACCTATCTACTTGGGCGTATTTTTTAAGGGTCGACACGTTTTAAATTACTTTAGGAGGTGAATTAATAAAAAGTCATATTATTGTACTATAACTTTAATTTGATGGGTGTACAGAACCTTACTAACATCTTTAAGACCCAAGCGAAACCCACATGACAGTAGTCCACTTAAGAGGTTAAGTGAGTCTCTGTGCTGTCAGTGCAGAAGACAAAGAAGAGTTTATCGGTCTTCTGGCAATGTAAAACCTTTCCAATGAGTTCTGGCTATATTACTCACTGCCGGAAACCCTTTTTCCACTCCGGCCAACTAAAACTAATCAACTATTTTTATTCCTAACGAATCAACTATTCAGTTGATTCGTTAGGAAATAAACGGGTCAACTCTTTTTTATCCTAACGGCACAACTTATAGTTGATCCGTTAGTAACAAAAAACACTACATAAGATTATTATTAGCCGCGCTATTCTGTAGAGCGGAGGTACTTCCCCAGTCGTACTGCAGGCCTAACACGGGCGCGGGACAAATATCTCTCTCCACCGCTTATGTCAAATTGACGGGGACAAACGCGTTTGTCCCTAATTGCTAGCATGGCGTCGAAGGAGATAACTTATGTCCCTCGCTGTGACGTAGACAAGGGACTTTTTCTCCACTTGCTTAGCACGGCGGCCGTAAAGTGGACAAGATATGTCTCTTTTTGACAGATTATAGAGAGATATTAGTCTCCGAACTATTGAGGTGGGGACAAAAATCGTAAGCGAAAAATAAATACATTGAATTTGATTAATTAATTAATGAATTAAAATTTTAATATATATATAACATGTATATGTATATATATGGGGAAGGGGGATTTAAATATTTTTCTCAAATAATTCTGACCTTCAATATTTCAAATCCAGTAATAAAGTATTAAATTTGGTATGTATGTATATGTATATATATATATATATATATATATATATATATATATATGTATGTATACATATACATATACATATACATATACATATATATATATGTCCCACTATGACCATATATATATATATATATATAAATATGGTCATAGTGGGACCACCCCCCTTACAGCGGTCAGCAGTACGAGTGTGACACCCTAGGCATTACAAACATCGATAGGCCATAGTAACCATTTTCCAACAGGTGGGCCGTGTGCTCGTCTGCCACCTAAGTTGTATAAAAAATCCAAACATATAATCCTATATTATTACGACACATTACGTATAACTTGGTTCATTAAAGAAAGGTTTTATAAATGGCGGACGTTATCACTTCCTCTCGCTCGCACACTAGCACTGTCTATACTCACTCACGCGCGTACCGTCAACACAAAAAAAATATTGATCTTTATTTTCTTCCACGCTCTGTGCTTTTGATGCGATGCATAAAAGAAAGGATTCTTAAATGTCGGCTTGTACTTGCGTTGACAGATAGTACACCTAGCATACAAAATTTCATTTTTTTTTTCAGTTTAAAAAAAATATAAACAAGACTGTTGTTCATAATAATGTTAGTTCTTTATTTTAACCAACATCATGATCTTGCATGATCCTCCTTATAGAATGTGATATACGTTCCTTTTTCAGGATGAAAGGACTCAATGTGCGTTTAAAAGGACTCTATGTGTAAAAGTAGATACTGTTTCCGATGAAAACAAAAATAGATGCCGTCACGTGTCGCGGGCGAAGCCGCCGGCCGCAGCTAGTTGGAAATTATTACGACCCGGTCTTGTTTTTTATTATTTGTCATATGAAAAAAAAAATATTTGAAATTTTATATGCTAGCTTTACTTTCCGTCAACGCAAGTACAAGCCGCCATTTATAAAACCTTTCTTTAATGCACCAGCTTATAACACAATACATCCCATTACAAGGTAATAATACCTACTTACTAACTTAGCTATATCTACATTATATGAAATTAAAATAACATCGACAATTTAAAAACTCAATGTTGCACTTATAAAATATGCACGTTGCTAGGTTTTATCAATTTGGTCGAATAATACTTTTTCGTATATTGAGTGGACAAACGTTCTCCCCGGTGACAAACTAGTCTCTCCTCGACGCCATGCTAGCTAAAGGGAGAGAGAAGGAGGGAAAGACAAATTTTTCTCCACTCCCCGGGGACTTTTGTCTTCGCGCCATGCTAGCCCTACTGCTCAATTAGGGCGGGAGATACCTCCGTGAGTTTAGTGTCAGGTATTTTTCAGTCTAACAGCGTCGCGGCTGAACTTTAATATGTTCCGTGAAGTGACTGCCATCTGACTTCCACAACTCATTAGTGACATACAAGCATTTTTACACTGAGCAGGAACGAACGCGTTCAAACCACGCCACGGAAGCTGTCAAGCTGTCGAGGTAACGGTCTACACTCGACGTCACTAAATCAGTCAGGACAAGTAAAATATATAATTTATATCATAAAAAATATTTTGCATAGATATGAAATAAATGTCATACGAGTATTAATATATTTTGTTCATGTCATACGGAATAAGTTTTACAGTACGTGGATACTTGAGTGTTTTATGTTTATAAAATATGACTGTTGGAATACCAAAAGCGTCATTGGGTAGCGTCACGCAGCAGTCGAGAAATATTTCACATTTATTAAGTCATCTTAAAGTTATCGATTTGATAAAAAAAGCATGTAGAATACATCATAAAAAGAAACTTTTTTTTTATACTACGTAGGTGGCAGACAAGCACACGGCCCACCTGATGGAAAGCGGCCATCGTGGCCTATGAACGTGTGCAACACTAAGGGTGTCACACACGCACTGCCCACCCTGAAGGGAAAGGGGGAGAGCTGGGAAGGGGTGGGGAGGCTAGGAAGGGGAGGGGAAGGAGGGGTATAGTGAGCTCTGGCTACCCTACTTACCGGCGGGAACACAACACGATGGTTATTATGACCGCGGTCTTCTGTAGGGCGGAAGTACTTCCCCAGTTGGACAGCTCATTTCGGACGGGAGATACCGTCGTGTCCTACCTCCGTTGAATGAAACTGGCCTACTTTTTCTCTATCCACTCTTTTCGTACTGTGTAGGTATTGTTAAGGCCGATTTACAATAAGTACATCTTGTCGCGTCTCGGGCGTGCCTAGTAAGAACCGGCCTTAATCGCAACTTGACCTATGTACTATCATCATCTTGGTTTTAAGTACGAAGGTCCCCGGGGCCGTCTCCTTTTAATTTGATTTATACGGTTTTAAGTAAGTGACTGTCATTTGTCAATCAGCGGGTCTTAATGAAATCCTATACACCCTCACTTCTCGAGAAAAAAGAAATATTCAAAAGAAAAGAGAAAATCACAGTTTTTGTATTATCACTTCTTTTTCATACCATCCACTGACATGAACTTCTACGTTATAACAATGCCAATGGAACGGAAACAAATAAGTTTGAAATGAATTTCATTTTCAAACTGCGATATTAAAATTGGCAAAGAACGTTCACCGGTAACGTTAAGTGAAATACAGTTATGTGAATATTGAACATTTCAGGTCAAAATTTCAATTTTCTACTCGAGCTTAAATTGAGGAAATTGTCTGAATTGGCAGTGTGCGAGACAAGTATTGAAATAATTTATTAGCATAATATTGGAGCGTTTTTCAGCATTTTTCAATACAGGTAAATTAACTGTACAATGAAAATGACGTGGACGAATTTCATCCCACGTCGAAGATATCGATCCAAGGAAATCTGCTACGAATTTATAAAGCTAAATATTTCAAGGGTAATTCAATTAATACTGTTAATACGATCCATTAAAAAGGTTCAACTAATTGTTGAATAGAGTAATTTTACGTCCCAAAAGTAAGTCGCGTTCCAATTTAAAAATCTAAATAATTCTTGCATGATGGGTTCTATTAAAATCATTATATATAATATTATATTTTTATATATTTAGAGTTTTATTACGTAACTGTCTGCCTGGAACAGACTGCTTCCAGCGATAAAGCTGCCCATTGTACATACAATTGTTAACGTGTACTTATTACTATGTCCAACTATATACTCTAATTTCTTTTTTGGTGTACAACAAAATAAAGAGCTGTATATCTTCTATATGTACTCATCTTCTTTTTCCGTCAAAGCCTGGAATATTTTTTGGCCTCTCAACAAGTTATGTAACCGTACCTTTATCTTTTTTTTTCTAATTACGTACCGTATACAGTACTTTATTTATTTTACGATCTAGCCTTTTGTTGACTTACAAGAAAATACATTACACCTAAATTACTGCGTATATATTAAACACTAAATAAAATCTGCCAACCGCATGTAATATTACAACGTATCTTTATAGTTCTACACCAGACAACTAGATATAACTTCTACGTACGCAACATAGTTTAAAACAACTTTTCCAATATCACTTTCAATGTTGAATAATTTAGAACAAATCCTGATTTCCTGACATCCTGAATTGGGCTGTTATCCACAAAGGGGCATATACTAAATAACATTCTAAGGACAAAAGTATTCAGTATAACGACCCATTATAGTAAGCTTAATAGGATAACATATCATCAAGGCCTTACCTTTTGTTAAACACCGTCTATGCGGTAGTAATAATGCTATTAATACCAACTTTATATTCAAAATGTCATCTTATAGTCGGTTAGTACGTGAAATAGGAATTTATTTTCCATCTCACTGTTAATTGAAATGGGAAAAAAACAAATTTTGGTACTCACTAAAATAAGCACATAAATACAAAACCCTTAATTGGCAGTTGTGTAAAATACATATGTATTCTTTCTAATTTTTCGTTACATTTACTCGATAGACGGACATGTTCCTCATAAAGATTTCGATGTTGACCATAAGATCTACTTTCAAGGGCGTCATTGGTATTCCAACATTTGACGGCTCTTCATAAAACGTTCCGACTCTCTTCTTTCTTAGTAAACTGATCGCAAATGTCCTGTACAAAAAGGAACCAGAAAATTGTACGGCTGGCAAATGTCGGTTTCTGTATAAATGAGATACAAAAACCGCTTTTCTGATATAAAAACTGCCTCATAATTTGCTCAGTAGCAAGAATTCCTTCATCAAACAGACAAGAATTTCGATATATTAAAATCTCCAATGAAAACACCTAATTAAATATTTCACAATAGTATATCGAAATAGTATATAGATAAAAGATATTTAGACAAGAGTATGTATATGCTGATACCTACTAGTCATCTAGAGCTAGACTCTTAACTACAAAAGTCGAACAAAATAAACTAGACCAAGAGCTTGTAATTAATATTTAGAATCTAATAAATACATAGTTTCTTGGAACACATTTTGAAATTGAGAATATGATTACCTAGTATCTACTCTCCTACCATATGAATACCACTTAGTAGGTAAATAATATTTTGTAATATATTCCCAATGTGTGTATATCTATCCAAACAACCAATATATAATGATATGATTTGGTAAATATTTGTAGGAACCTCAGCCAGCAAAACAAACAAGGTTTCGGAACAAAATATTGTTCACAGCTATAACTGAATATATTCTGATGAATATTATAAATTCACCATAACAATATTACCTATTTCTTTTATTTCAATAGTTATCACATGATATTGCGTTACGTTATCCAATGTAAAAATATTATGATGCCATCAAACGCTCAAAATCAACTGCTTAATACGATCCCCTTTTTATCCCCATAATAAAGCTACTTCAGGCGTCCCGCATTCTTTGCAAGAGACAGGAAGGTAACAGTTGACCGAGTCATTAAGACTATCGGCAGAGGAATCATTGAACTCTGTCGGGGTGCGAGGGATATGTTGGCAGAAGACCCAAAGGCGACGTGCGTTTAAGTCGGTTCGGGCGATCTGGCAGGGGGAATCCGTGGGCATTTTATGACTATAAAAAAACGGTAAAACATAATAGTTTACCTTATAACGATTAAGTACAGCAACCTGCCAAGGCCATTTCCCAGGTGGAGCAGGGCGCCCGCCGATAATACGGACCATGTCACGCATACGGTGCCGCATCCGTGCAGACGTAGATCCTCGATAGCGACCAAGTTTACCACATAGCGGAGAAGGTGGTGAGGCTTTTGAATCCTCGCGGTGAATTGCCAGAGCAGGTGGTGGCATTGAACTTGAATCTACTATTGTGTATCCTATGGAAAAATAATAGTAGTAATAGAAAATAATCGATTGGTCTTTAAATTGCGTGTACAAATTACAATGACAATATCAAATCAAGTCAGGATACTAACACATGTAATATACCAGCATATACAGAGTGTTAGGCAAACTTTTTCTTTCATTCTTTTTAACACCATTGAATTAACATTATTGACCTGAGAGTAGGTCAATAATGTTAATTGCTTTGCATTGCTTCTACTAACAGAAACGATAATTTCAAAAAAAAAGTCACTACAAAAAACAAATGGTGGCATAATGCAAGTTGATGTTTGAGTAAATACATTAGTTAAATAGTAGGTATAAAACTTAAAAAGAAGATTAAATATATTGAACCCAGTCACGTTACAAAATGTACTCTTTATACACAGTACCTACGCGTTTTTGGGTGTCATTTGAAGAAAGCATGAGGTGCTACAGCGGTGAAGGAGTAGAGCTCCTTCACCTTCACCTTCCTCCACAAATCAGAAGTATGAATCTTTGGTCAAAGAACTTATCTAAACTAAGATTGTAACTATGGGTGAATTATCGGCTCAAATAGTTACGTGGTCAAAATTTATTAAAACAACAAATTTATTTTTAAACATAAATTTGTGTTCTCTAGTAGACCTGCAACTGTTTATAGTTGCATAACTCAAACGCCAAACACATTTGAATGGACAGTGAATGATTCCTGAAAACTAGCTGTGATAAGTTTTGTCTTCCAGTACAAAAAGCAGATCATCATTAATAAAACCCACATCAGCAGGTACATCAGTAAAGTGATGCCGAGATAATTATACCAATTTTGTTACATAAACTAACCAACGAGAGTGGTAGCATTTATATCTGTTTCTTTCTCCGTCTTACATTTAATAAAAAAAGAGATAGGAATACAGTTTGATAGGTAATTCGTCTCAGTATTTTAATGTCTTCGTCAGACCTCTCCTTCTGCTTACGAAAACCCACACAGAAAGGAGACAGCCAGTAATTTTGCATTACACATTATTTATTAATAGATTTGTTAATACAACTATATAAAATTTGTAAAATGTGTAAATTACTTCTTGAAGTTCTACTCACTTCGTCACGAGTGGGATGATAAGTAATATACAAATAATATAAAGTAGTCGAATTTACGAGTTTCTCTAAGAATACATTACATACATTTGCTCACACCTATTCCCTTTCGGGGTAGGTAGAGGTGAATTAACACCCACATTTTTTCATGTAATAGGAAATGAGCCTACTCGTCTGGGCTATATATATATATTAGTCACTTGTACAACACCGCATGGGAAGAGATAGGATGGTTCAAATTCTACTCTACCGAGAACGACTCTATCACTATAGGTACCTATACTCTACTATCACGATCTTTACTTTATCTGAAGGTCACTTCTAGAGTTCTAGCGTTCGAGCATGCATCGAAATCGTAAATAAATAGTGCAAATGATAAAATATATAGGTGTAAGCATAACTACTTTTTTAAATTAGATATCAGTATAAGCCCACGAAGGCTTCAGGCAAACTGAAGGTATTTGGTTTTTTTTTTTCTAATAAATATAAAAAAGAACAATGCATGCATACCCATCCAGACCCGATTAAAGAGAAAATAATTATTATACATCGCTGATTTTTACAATTCTTTAGATATCTACTTTTATTTAGAGACATTCATTTTTGCGAAGTTGATCTAAAGAAGTTTGTAATAAGCCCACCAGTCAGGTGTTATTTATAATATTTAATCAATTTAATAAAATACAGAAACTATAATAAATGATTGTTAATAGAATAAATACTGTTAGCGTAGTACCTATGTGCTAGTTCACCTGGGTCCTTGCGCCGCTGCATTTTGCTACGTATCCATTGGTGGCAGTAGCTACCTTCCATGTAGCAGTAGGCTGATTGCCTCACTATTTTACGACCACATATAGCTCGTTTTAAACAGTGCCTGTGGAAAAACAAAAACATGTTATTGTGATTTCAAATTTCGAATTTTTTATTTTTATTTATTTATTTAGCACACACAACCTATAATATTTACCAAATTTTGTATCTAAAATACAAAATAGTGCTTCCATATTGCTATTGGCAATTCTTATCCTGGAATATTCTGGGAAGATACACCACTGATATATTTATCGAGTATACTTATTTTGCTAAACTAAATTCAGATTAGATTTCAGCAGAAAAAGAATCCTTCTGCTAAACTTATTTCTCACAATTTATTCAATGAAATTAGTCGAGGAAAAGGTAAACATGATAACGCTACCTAATTGTATTAAATCTGTGTGCTTATGATTGATGAATCTGTTCTTTAAATGAGGTTAATTAAATGTTATTAGTCTCTTTGAGCACCTCCAGCCACGCAAATCTTAAAGCTTATTGAAATTCTGAATGAGTTGAAATGTTTTATGTATATTGTTATATGGAGAATCACATCTCAATGTCGGAACAATGAATCAAAATTACATCTACTAAGTAGGGAAACTGGGGACACTTGATCCCTATGGGAGACAAGGTACACCAATATTTTTTATAAGTGTATTAGAGTATTTTTTAGTGTGGCAACACTATATAAAACATTATTACTCTTAGTGTTACCACATCAAAAATAGTCTAATACACTTAGTAATTCCAAAAATAATGGTGTACCTTGTCGCCCATAGGGATCAAGTGTCCCCAGTTTCCCTTATTTCATATTTCAGGTTTATTTATTCTTTCTGATTCAGCTCTGAATATGCTAGGGTATTCCACGTTATCGCAATTCACGTCATACGTCTAAATCTATATATTCACATTTTTTCACGTACATTACTTGTTAAACCTCAATATTTACCCAACATTGACAAGTCGCAATGAATTACTAAGACAATCTACAAAACGTCACCTAGATCAATGGCAAGCATAGTTTAATTAGATTGTGATAAGACTTCTAGAATGCGGATAAACATACCAAGATACTTTTTTTGTAAATACATAATTAATGTATAATATGTATACATAGAATTAAAACAATATTATCACTTGCCTATCTAAATCACGGTAAGCTATAATACTGTTTCGGTCTGCGGTCGGCTATGTAATCATACCTTAAGTGTAATATTTGTAAAATGAGCAAACCTAACATTTATGTCAATTATTGGAATTGTTTGCAATATTGCTGATATTATTGTCACTCGTGACAACACGTTCAACGAACGCTGTGGAAACAATTTCGTATCTCTTATAAAGTGTAATATTATTTTGTTGTAGGTTTTCCTCAAGGGTTAGGAAGTTAGTTATGATAAATGAAGTGCACGCGCACTTGAGACGCTATATAAAGTAAGGCGCCGCTGCTGAATTCAATAGACTACATTCGTAAAACACCATACTATTGTTCATCAGATTTAAGTCTACACTGAAAAGCACTTTTGACATAGACATTAATATTACCTACTAGCGTAAATTGAACTACAAACTTCTTCCTTACCGCGAATTTGAAATGTGAGTGGCAGTGACTTTATTATGGAAACATTGACATCACTGCAATATTTTTTTTTTTTTTTATACTATCACGCCTATATCCCCGAAGGGGTAGGCAGAGGTGCTAGCACCCACATTTCGCCAGTGTATATTTAGGTCCCAATGTAATAGGGGGCGAGCCTATTGCCATCAACCGGGCACTTATAAACCTGCGATAAATACACACATAACTTCGAAAAGCATCATAGTCATTGGTGTGTGCCATGGTAAACCTGGGATCGAACCCGAGACCTCGTCTCAGCAGTCCACCACCCATACCACTAGGCTACCGCGGTTTATTTATTTCTGTCAAAGTTTACAAAGATTTTCAAAAAATGTGTCCCGGTTCATATACTCTGTCACTTTCTCAGGCCTAGGTTTTATGTTAATATATCACTTATATGTCACTCGCACACTTATTCCTCTAAGGATAACTCAAAGAATCAAAGAATCAATTTCGTTTATTCAGTTTAGGCACAAAAAGATCACATATGAATGTCAAAGGAATAAATAAATAAATATAAACAAATAAACTTTATGCTCATTTGGTTGTTTAAGAAACTAAAATCAAAAGGCAATTGGAAAAATTTAATTTCAGAAAAGTGTTCCTTAAATCTGTTAACTAATCGGTGTATAATAACTAATTTTGTTAGTTACATCAAAATAGTATGTTGATGGCACGACGATGGATATCTACCTACATTATTAATCTTTCTTGTGAAACGTATCAAATACTATGTAATTATATTGGAATATCGTTAATGAAAATGATTTATTATGGTCCTTGGGCTGTTTAATAATTAAGACAGTCGTAAAGAGATCAAAGTTATAATAAGACTGCATTATCGTATTTCTATGAAAATATTGTTGTTGGATTTTTATTACTATCTGATTAGCAAGAGCGCGAAGAACGGTTATAAAAAATATATTAGCTAATACATTAGGTGTCCACGCGATAGCACCAAATCTCATTAGTTATATGCTTTGGTACATTACGTCACAGTGGTGATCATAAATGACATAAACTTCTCACATTTTATATAAAGCAATAAACTGGCCATTAGCTTTTAGAAAAGGTTTGTTATGACACGATCAATTAGCCTAACCACCGTACACACTGTAGGTATGGCTAATTAAAGTGAGTATACCATAATTGGTAGTAATTTTTTACATGTATATTGCTAACAGTAAAATTTCAGCGAGATAGTTTAAGTATAATACCTCGAATTCCATCATTCATTAGGTATCATTTATTTGTTCATTCGAGTACATTCCCTATGTGGAGGTTAAGCATCCCCTGCTCTTTAGAAAGTTTTACTCCATTGGATTTGGGCGTATTTGTTTCAACTCATAGTAGAATGGAAAGAATCTCATACCCCAACCAAAATGACTACATTGAAAAACTGAATAGGATTTAACTGATTGCTTTTAAAGAAAAAATAGAGGATACTGTCGGAAGTTTACGGGACTTACACTCAAATAAATCCAATTAAAGGAGGGATATATGAGATTTTCCTACAAAATACATTCCACAATATAATGACATTATAAAACACTTAGTATGGTAACTGTTTGAATCAATTTAGATTGGCAAAGTTAATACTTTGACCACCGAGTTACTGAGTCATGTTGTACGTTGGAAATTCTCCTATACAACCATCTTAATGTATGTAATAAAATATGAGAAATGTAATAAACTTGTTGCAATATTCACTACCGTATGCAATTAAAAAATGTTATTTCGAAAATTATTATTTATATTAATTCACATCAATCAGCGCTTCATCATCAGTTGTCGTACATAGACATTTTCCAAAATTGGGAGGCTTTGGTTCACTGTTTTCACGTTGGCCAGACGGAATGGTATAGTCTTATTCCGAGTTTCCCTTTTCTCGCAGTGGTATCGTCTGCGTATTTTTCCGTTGCGACTTGCGACGTCCTTCGAATGAGACGCGGTGTGATATTTGTTTTAATTCACCACGCGTATGTCCAGAAATATAGACATACCGATTCGTATAAATCGTATCGGAATGTATACAATTGGGAGAATTAAAATAAATTTATAACAATAGTTAGCATACTAATTGTTTCAACATTTATTTTAGTACTAAATAGTCTACAATGGGCATATAAAGATGTACATACCTTCGTCTTACTGTAATACATCGTCTCGAACAAGAGGTCCATGTGCTCCATTGTGAAAATCCCCGGAATCTTTTCTGAATGTCCTCGGAATCCAGCTGGCGTAGTTGCGGCTGCCAATATTTAATACAATGTTCATCATAATGCATTATCTACATCTTCTGTTCCTCTGTGCAGGTAATAGATTGTTGTTACTAGCATCTGATGAAAACCAATATTCAGTAGCTACTACTACTCTACTACAGCTAGCCAGTACTCATTGCTGCCGAAAATCGTTCCACACGTGTACTGTTTATTATACACATCAGCGTAACATAAACAAATAACATTCACGTCTGTTAAACAAATGAAAACTTAATCTATTGCTAATATTATTTCAATAACGTCAAGAATTTTTGAATCAGAAATAGTAATTTTATTAAGACTACAATATGTTTCACCTTTATACTTACTATAACAAAGTTTGTTTCTGTTTTGTCTGCATGTGGTTTGTTGAGTTTCTGTGTCTTGTATACGTCCTTGCAACTGTGAAAAATGTACTATTAAATTCAACAACCGGTACATATAATAATAAACTGATTTATGTCGCTGTCTGGCCGCTATATCCATATACACTCTGTTGTACACTTGGCTCTGCCTACAAACTTTATTTTATCTTATTCCAATCTAAGGTAAGTTGTTAATTTTGAGTTAAGCTCGCCTTTTTACTTGTGTAAATATCTTTTTGTATATATGTCTCAAAAGTTATAACTTTATAAGTCTGTTTAATTAAAACTATTTATATTTTCTAAGAATCCCAATTAGTACTTTTGCTAATAGTACACTTATTCATTGAAGTGATAGGTAGGTTCATAAAGTGTGACTATCATCTGAACAAATCAATTCCAATTCAGAGATTTTTTACTTTGACTTTTTATCGCTATTCCTAAAATAATATTTTATACTATGTTATATTTCTCTTATTAATTAATTAATATTTCTTCAATCGCTTCCAGTCACATGAACATTTCATATTTCTTTGAATACTATTTTAACGGTTTCAATGAATCTAAAACCAATTCTAAATCAATTGGCTTGTGTTATGGATTCTAGAATAACATAATTAGATATTATAAATAGAAATACTCAGATCAATCCAAATATTTAATTCATGGACACGAATATTTACACTTAGCGGGAATCGGACCCGCGACGCTTGACTTACCAATTGGTTGCATGATGCATTAGAAACTAAATAGATGATTTAAGTGCTCTTTTTCCACCGGCTTTTCTTTTGAAAATGTATGTGTAAATAACCTATGAACGCTACATACTGCCCCATACCAATTTCCCAGCTGTGATTAAAATTTGCATTTTGGTAACTGAGGCCCGCTTATTATTCTTGGTTGGTGTGTCGGCTTTGCCAGTTTTCTAAATATATTTTTTCACGTGTGGAAATTAATGCGGATACTAAACTAAACTATTTATGTACCAAATTTTAGCCTGACGCGTCCAAAAATTTAACTACCATTCACACAACAGTAACAGTCTTCACAATGAAGCTTTAAACGTTGGTAGTTTAATGGTTAGGGAGTCGTCATTACTATCGAGAGGTACCAGGTGCGAATCCTGGCCACTACACTACCGACGTGAACCCACTCCTAATACAAGCTATTGAGCTTAGCAGGAGGGGTTGGCGGAAATATTAGTGATTTCGGTTGAATAATAATATCTGTAACAAAAAATATCTTCGAATAACATTTCATACGATCAAATAAGATACCTACCTGTTCCCTAATTGTAAATAGTAGCTTGTAGTACCTGCTGTTAACCATTATTATTCAATGTATTCGATACATTAACGCGGTTACGTATCAAAATCCTGAAGTTCAAAATTCCGTATGTACGAAATATCGATATTGGATATACCTTCTGAAGTTCAAAATCCTGGAGGTGAGACAACACTGGTGAACTCTGGATGGTAGCTACTCACCGTCGGAAACTCAACACAAGGTTATTATTAGCCGCGGCATTCTGTAGTGCGGAGGTACTTATTTCCCCAGTCGGACTGCTCAATTAGGACGGGCGATAAATTCATGTCCTGCCTCCATTAAATGTTTCGTACTCTTGGTATTTTATCTATTCGATATTTTGAACATTCTTTCAAATGAACATTTGAAATTTTGAACATCTTTCGTACATTGGTCTAATGAAAAACGATATTATGAACTTCGGGATTCTGATACATAACCGTTTACTCAAATGTTGAATATTATACTTATAAAGTATTAATATGGTACTTGTACCTTGCAATTTCTATGCGGAGGGAGTCGCCACATATTTGTCGAAGCAAACAGTGCCGCCGCCTGGTTTTGCTCCCGCCTTCACATTCGCTCCATCGACCCCAAGTCGAGTATAAGTTCTGCTTCAAACGTGACTCTGCGATCAAACAATTTAATGAACGATAGTTAAACAATTTATACAAAATATATTGAGTGAATTCAGAGGTAAGAATTTTGTGAAGTCAATGAAGTCAATAGAAGCCTGATCGCATAGCTAAGGGCCCGATTATGTACATCGCGTTTTTCCTAACGCATTTTAATTCGTTTAGAAAAAGAACTTAATTAGTTATACGTGTGAATTTAATTTTCAAAACTTTTCATAGTTGATTCATCTTAAATTTGATGTTATAAGTTTTCGAAAGTAATGAAATCAAACATTTTCAAATCGTAATTTCACTGAATCTCCGAGTACGTCGTGCCCAGTTGCTAGACAAGAGTAATGGATGCCTTAACCAACCGATCCGATCCCAGCCTCCCTTTCTATTCTTATTCATAGGCCACGTTAACCGTTTTCCGCGAAAAGGATCAAGAGCATAATATTTTCAATGCGGACATTTTAATATAAATATCACAATAAGGATCTCCTTATTACGATATTTATATTAGTTGCCCGATCTGGCATTTTGTACATATATTATATGTATGTTTATCGTACGAAATATGCCGGCTCGGGCAACTAATGAATTTTTACAGTAGATTTCACTTTCCTTACGAATACAAAATATTTGATTAATGTAAAAGCTTTTTTAATTGGAGTCGCTAACCTCTCAGCTTCTACTAATTGCCACTAACTACGAGTATATTATACAATTATATCAAATCAGTTGTACCTATAGGAAGAAATTAAGATTGAAATTAATACCCTGATAGACGGCAACCAGTCTCTAATCAGTCCAGTCGCACTTCATGCCATGCCATGATAATTTAACCTTGATTGTTAAGGGAGCTTATTACCACGTCTTAAAAGTAATATTATTTCAATCTTATTTAGATCGGAAAAACTGAATGCTTTGACGGGATTCGAATCCGCGAAGTTTTCCCTTATAGGACTCTAACACCTGAGCCACAAAGCCACGTCTGAAGAATTCGAAATTCTGCTATAAAACGATTTTGGGGCAATTAAGAGTTTTAAGAGTCTGGTATACCTCCTGTAGAATATTTTAGGATAATGTTTAATAAGAATAAAGAATATATTTATGTAATGTATATTTATCCATCTAAACATATATTACAAAAATACATTATGTGAATGTTTCATTACTCAATAACGTCTTGAATGAAGACTAGTCATACAGGTGAATGATAGATTATTTTATTTCATAATACGGAATATCTGTTTATTCCGGGAATAACTTCCTGTAAATTTATGGAATACGCCGTGTGGGCTGAAAAGTGGAAACCAGCAACAATCAGGGCTGACTATCAACCAGACTATCAACCGTTTGATTTATTGAGTAACAAATATTCAAATATCTGCATAAACTTTGACATTCATATTATCAGTAAAATTTAAGACTTTTTTTATCGTGCGCAAAATCCCCACGGATACCACTACCACCTCCACCAAAACCGATGGAGGTGATTATGTCAGCCTCGAACCGACTAAAACGCACGCCGTCCATGGGTCCTTGATTTCCGGAGGTGATATTATACAAGACATATCTCTCGCACCCCGGCAGACCTGGGGACATCTCTGTTGAGATGACCCTCTTCCCCCAATGTGGGGACCATGTTGTCCCCATCTAGCCCCTGGGTAAAATTCAAGACCTAGCAAACCAGATAGATCAAATGAAGAGTTAATGACACACTAACTCATACTATTATCCCATACATATTCCCACGCTTGCAACCTTGTACCTCCCAGACCTCGTGCAATTCCTCTACAATACCAACCTTTTCTATTTTTAACAACTTGTTCCAAGTAGTTCACTCACCGTTCTTGTTGATCATTTGTACGTTTTCATGCTGTTTTGTCACCTCGTTTTCAATCTGTAACATTCATATATTATACTCTCATACAATATATCTATTGATACCGCAACAACACAATGGAACGATAACAATCTATTCCATATGGATAACTAGGTCAATCCTTTTCAATTCCACGATTTCTACAGAATAAATGCAATCAAACAGACATATTAAAAATTTGGTCAAATGCCAGACATTTTCTGTAAAATGTAATTGCATTGTTGCAATACTAGTGCTAGACCTCGGAACCTTTTGATATATTATAGACATTCTGCAGTTTCCGTAGCATAAATGAAATTTGGAAGAATTGTTTGTTAAAACGGAAATTAATTTATACAAAGCTTTGAAAATATCCTTATATAATTGACATTGCTATCAATCAACCATTTCTATGTGGATATAACTAAACTTCCTGTCAATCTATCAATTAGCCTATCGCAGTCTACTGGCGGATATAGGCAAATTCATTAAAACTTGCTGTACAAACGAACATTTTGATATCGCGAAAGAGCACTACTTGATATTGATAAGCAGCAACATAGAATATTCTGAAACTGTCTTATAATTTACATAATAGGCTTACATGAAAGGCGCTCTAGGCATATCAGGAACCTAGATACAACCTTTGTTATAAACAGTAGTTATCAAGTACGCTACGTCGATTAGACTATATTAGTAATTCAATAGCCTAGTGGAATACCGCGGTAGCCTAGTGGTATGGGTAATCAATGACTTTTCGATGCTTTTCGAAGTTATGTGTGGATTTATCGCAGATATATAAGTGCCCGGTTAATGGCAATAGGCTCGCCACCTATTACATTGATACCTAAACATAAACTGCCGAAATGTGGGTGCTAGCACCTCTGCTTACCCCTTCGGGGAAATAGGCGTGAGTTTATGTTATGTTATGTAGTAAACATAAACGACATAGCTACATTATACATTATTTATGGAATACGTAGCATCAATTAGGTACGGAGTTAATCCTTAATACCTAATCGAGTAAAGTAGTTATTGGATATTACTTACTTGTTCCCCCAGAATAACTTCAATAGCTATGATATTACAAATGATTACAGGACACAGCCACTTCATATTCTTCAGTCCTGACCTCTAGAACTTCCATCAGCATACGGCATCTATAAAAGAATAAATTACATAAACAGTAACAAAAAAGGTTTGTATTGGTTTTATGGAATAAAAACTATCAGTTTTATAACAAATTGAAACGATTACTGTACAATTATTTCCATCGTTCATTATTTTGTGTGCTTTAACAGGCCTAAACCTTAAATAAACAAAATAAATAGAACTACATATTTCAAATATTTCTACTTCAAATATCTGTTCGAGTACTTATAGCGAATATAACACATTTACGTTTAAAATATGGAATAAGATTTATTTTATCTTGCGAACTTCAAGCTTAATTTATTTATATCGGACCTTTACTCTCCTAATGGCGTATCGGCTTATATTTAAATAAATTTGCTCTAATATTAATAATTTCGTGCATCAAGTTACTGATCAAAACGTTATCTACGTACTATTAAATAATAAAATAGCTTTTGTCTATTTTGTATGGTACACAATTAATACTATGGAACCGGTTTCGAGGTGTCCCTGCAATCTGATTTCCACCTGCTTGTCTTAGTCCCGCCTTTATGCAAAATAAAGTAAAAAATACATGTAAACATTGACCTACTATATCATCATTCTTTAAACCTTTTTCCAACTCAGTTGGAGTCGGCTTTTCAGTCTAACTGTGATGCGGCTGAACTTCGATATTTTAGGCTAAGCGACTGCCATCTGGCCTCCTCACCATTGGTTGAGTCACCTCTCCAATGACCAATGACGATATCAAAGTTCCAAGTTAGACAGATAATTATTATGTTACTATATCAATGGTGATAATTATTACGTGTATAGAGACGCGGAAGAAGCAGAAAAGCAAAAGCAGAAGCATCAATAGCTAGGTAATAGTTACAAACCAATAGATCGCATGGTGCGTGACAATCTAGATCGAAGCAGGTAATTTTATTTCTAGGGATTCCATTTAGTAAATTTGAATCCTTCGCTACTATTACGAACCGAGTGCAGCCTAATCGCGACCCACCACACAGAAACGATACTGTGTCGCTGTTGCGAAATCTGAATACCTAGTTATATCCTAAAGCACCTTCCTGAGAGAAAGTTCAATGAAAGCAATAGAAAGTATATCCCCAGGTACCACAACAATATATCACTAACTTATCCAATCTCTCCAACATGTAGCAAATTTAACACAATACATTTATCCTTATCCTTCTATAGTTCTTAGAAACGCACACATATGTGGCCTAAGTCCAAACTGAATCCGGAAGTATATTTATAAAAAATGCTATTACTCTATTACAGCGCCATCTACCGAAGCGAAAACTACATTAAGCCGCGTTGTATACATAACCATTAATATTACTAGCGTAAGTGTCTACTAGTTTGGGGGTCTCGCAAACTCCTTCATTGCCACGTAACCGAATTGCAAATGCCAGTGGTAGTGACTTGTGATGTTGAGTGCAGAAACATTAACGTCACTGCAATGTGCACACGCGGTAGCGTGTCAAGCCAAGTTCAAGCAAAGGAACTGGCCAGCCAGGGCCAAGTGTAATAGGTATTACACGAACCACTTGGAGCCACTTTTGGCCTTTCTATAACTCAAAACCTCTTTAACGTAAACGTAACGTAAGATTTAGCATAGAACTTGGCACTCATTTAGATCTCCATTCTTTTTGCGGCGAAGTCCACAGCTAAACATAATTTTTGTATTGAACTTGACTCTCGTTTTTTATAACTCTTTATATTTTGATGAGATATCGATTTATGTCAAAGTTGATTATAATTTATACAAAACTTTTCATGGTTCGTATCACGTTTTCATATCTAGGTTTTATGTAAAGATACGTATGTCACTCGCACACTTTGTTCCTATAATTTCTTTGCTCAATCGAAGTAGAACTTTGAAATTTTTGAATCTTCATATAAGAAAAGTCAAAGTTATAAACCTAACAACTTAACATTTTAACGACTACTTCAGCATAAGGTGTGTGTATTATTGGGTATATCTTCACACGAATATTACCTGTAAGAAAAAAATGCAATGAAAAACCAAACACTCGTTTCTCCTTCGCCCTGTGTATATTCTGCGTTTTAATTGGCTGACCTAGTAAGGTTTGAGAGTGACCTATTTGGCCGCAGCCCTATATCGCTAAGGCACATTTGCACTTGAAGACAGTAGGTATAGCTATATCGCTAGTCACTCATCGTAGCCCGTTTCCAATACGTTAAATTCTCCTCTAGACAACAAATTTGCCTTGGACTAAATGGTCTAACCACAATACTTCCATTTCGCCAATTCCATTCTGCCATTCTGCCTTGTCATAGTAGCTAGAGCTCACTGAAGAGGTTTTGTGTTGTCAGTGGAAAGACCGAGAAACCCTTCTTCGTCTTCTGCACTGACAGCACAGAGACTCTCAGACTCTCATAACCTTCTCCCCTCCACCTTTCCCTTCTCCCCTCTTTTCTATTCGGTCGGCAGCACGAATGTGACGCCCCTTGTGTTGCACGGTAACCACTTATCATAAGGTGAGCCGCGTGCTTGTCTGCTACCTATGTGGATTAAAAAAATACTGGAAGAAGCGGGGATCACGATAAAAATGTGGCGGTCGAATCGCGATAATTATGCTTATTAGTTACTGACCTAAATGATCTGGGAGATTAATATACCAATCTTAGTATTTTGACATATTTAGTTTTTACGGAACTAGTCCATACCAAAGCTGAAAACTTGACGTCAGGCAGGCTATGTACTAAAGCGCCAGCGCGACAGTTCGCAGAATGACCTCCGTCCCCCATAAGCGTGGGCCTGGGGGTGACAGGTGGAGCCGGCATCCCCCTAACAGAAACATGCCGCGACGGCGGCGCAAAGTGTCGATACCCGGGGGCTAGAAGGGGTATATGTTGGCTACCACCGCCGGCAACTAAAGACCCAAAGACGGGGTGCTTTTTAGTCAGTTCTAGTCTGTCATAACCTGTTCCACCGGTTTCTGTGAGATTGGTATCCGTGAAAAGTTTGCACACGGAAAAAAAGGCAAACTAGGTAAGTTTTTATGTTGAAAGTAACCCAAAATATAAAGGTTAATCATCTGAACCATATTGTTTTTCAACCGACTGCACGTCATATTGTGGGGGTGAGAAAAGAGCGATACATCATCATCATCAGACGCAGCGGCTCATATTTTATCATAATAAAGCAGGCATAACTTACATGCCCAAATCTATTGTACAGAGTTTATTTATGGCCTACATAATTCAGTTAACTCGTGAATAGTAGAGTGTCGTATAAATATATTCTGTATGCATTGGTATCACACAGTCCGAACATTAAACCCGTCAATTGCGATCCAGATTAATTATGGTAAGTACTTAATTCTAGCATTGGCTTCGTAAAGTTATATTTTGGTTTATTGCTGTACCTTACGAAATATAAAATATGTGTTTGTATAATAGTGATCAAAGCTGGTAAGGAATTTCAGCAAGCTGGCAAAGTCTCATGAAAGAGGATCACCATTGCAAACACGTTCAGTGCTACAATCGTGGCGCTCAGCTTGACGGCCTCATCAGATGCTTTTTCACGCCCCGTTTAAGGCCAGGTTGCAGTAATTTTTAAAATTTTTAAACGTCTGGATATCAAGTAATATAGCAAATTGCGTTAAATAAAAAGCATATTCATAAAATAGACTATACCTTCTAGGGTCCTGTGAAAACAGAAACACGATTCATGATAATTGCCTCGATAGAAATTAGCGTCAAACATGGGTCTAAAACGCTCCAAATCGATATTTCAAACACGTTTTACACTAAGACGCCATCATCAAATAATGCCGAGATTGATATCATTATAAAGAGCATAAAAATATCTAGCGACTGGTAAAATTATATTTTATCAAGCAATTATTATTTTTTTCAAAAATTTATAAAACCTCAAAATCTTTGCATTTGAGCGCTCGCAGCGGTCAGTCAGTTGAGTCAGTACCCGCCGAGGCGCGTTCAAGGTAGGACGTGTGCTGTTTGTTTCTGCGAGCTTCACCCCCGCACGTTATTACGTAAATTCGGTTTCGCTAAAAAAATGGGTATAACTCGGTTCATTAAAGGAAGAATTCTAAAATGGCGGAGCTTATCACTTTCTCTCGCTCGCACAATTGTGCTGTCAATTTAATTTATGTTTATTTATTTTTTTTCTTTTGTGCCACTGTACAAAAAATGTAAAGTAGGTATATAAAAATTTGAATTTGGTGTACAATAACTAGTCTATATCTATGGCTCTAAAAATTTTGGTAGGCTTTTATTGATGACTCTAGACTATAGTCTTCTTAGCCCCTAACTCTTAGCTAAATTACAAATGGGTTCACGTCAGTAGTTGGTCGGAGTTATTATTTTTTATTGAATAGATTGCCTTAGTCACTAGGCTACCGCAGCTGAGTATAATTATACATATTTTATGTTACAGTGCTGCAATGAGAAGAGGAAAAGCCGCTGGTGTTGAACAGCCCGTAGACGTTTCTCATTCTAGTTTGCAAATTGCCACGTAACTATTAGTACTTTTACTAAAATCTGTGACATATTTGAATATTATATAACTTGTAAAAAAAAATATCTCATAAACCTGATGAAACAGCAGACAGGAATCGTATTGAACGATCAACGATTTTACAAAGAGATTCAAGTAAATGGCTCGAACTAAGAAAAAAAATAACAACAGCTTCAAACTTCGGTCCCATTTGTAAACGAAAAGTTACAATAGATAGTGCACCATTAGTAAAAAATAATCCTATATAAAAAATCTAAACCAAGTGGTTTCAGTAGCTCACGGCATCGAAAACGAGAAACATTCCATACAGCAAATGGAACAACAGGAAAACATAAAAATAGATCAGTGTGAACTTTTTATTGACCGCAAATACCCTTTTATAGGAGCCACTCCAGATGGTCTTATTGGAAATGACAAAATTGTCGAAGTCAAGTGCTCTTTGATTGCGTCAAAAAATGGTTCAGAAAAGTCTCTAAAAAATAATAAAATCCAATTTAACAATTTACCATAAATAAATATAGTAATTGGTTTTACCAAATTCAAGGTCAGTTGCATGTGACGGGGCGCAAAATGTGTATTTTTGGTTTATGGGTGTCTCAAACAGAACCAGTGTATATAAAATATATAGAGAGAGATGACCAGTTTTGGACCGATAAAATGGAACAACGAATAATTCAGTTTTATATGAAGAGTCTGTTGCCGGAGTTAGTTGATCCAAGGCATATCCGTGGTATGCCTATTAGAAGCATCGTCTTGAACGAAGAGAAAGAAAATAAAGAAAACCATGTTCCTTCGATCACTTCACATCAGCATCAATCCAATCTAGTTGAGGCTGGCTCTAGTGCTACAAACAGAGAGTATAATATCATATTTGAAAATTTTTGAATTGTGCGTTTTCATCATCACCATCCTCATAGAGACTTATTTTCCTGACTGCATCCAAGGCCAAGGTGAACTCGCTTAGGGTCCGCCTTCCGGCTCTTCCTCTTCCACTTCACACAATCTTGGGCGTCTCCCTAAACCTAAACCCTAAAATGCCAGTCAAGTTGAAAGAAACTTGACTTGATTTTAGGATTGCATGTGACGGCGTGCATATTCTACTAACTATCTATCTACTAACAGATCAGTAGGCAGCACAAAATGTCTTTTTTACCCGACTGCGCGACGCAAAGAAGTTGTAATGTGTTTATTTGTTTCACTTTTCAATAGGTTTTGTTTTTTGAAGACGCTTTTATTTTTTCTGTATGTTCATGTGTTCCAATGAAATGAAAATACAAAAATATGTATGTTAAATTTAAGTGATTTTTTTTCATGTAAGTGAAAAAGGTACACATAGCCTATAGTGAGTATTCCGATGAATTCTTACAATCAATCCCACCCTCCCTTTATCCAGAACAACATTTTTTTCATATCACTTATGTGGCAGACAAGCATACGGCCCACCTGATGCGAAGAGGATCACGGTGGCCTATGACCTATATGTTCAGGTCTTAGGTGTCACCCTTTGTCAGCTTTTGGACTCCATCAAAGTTTCTTAGTTTTTGTAACAAACGCGAGTCTCAACTTTTCGCGTACCGGGTTACACTATACGACGGCGCGCGCCTGCGCGCCGCCCGCGCTGCCCGCTCGTTGCGTCGATTACACTCGATTCGGCTGCGGGGGCTGAGGTACTGAGGCGACGTAAAATACCTACTTGTCTCACTGCAACCTCGCCTTAAGGGACCCGGGACTGTAGGAAGAAGGAAACACGTGCGCCGGCAAGGAATTCCAGGAATTAATGATGCGGCAGAGAAAAGACTCACCGAACCGCTTGGATCTTGATGGAATATTTTGCACTGTACCTATGTGGGTGACATCTAAACCATGCACGTGCTGTGATGTGTGGAAAAGGAGAGGGTGGTACTAATTGGAAGAGCTCATCAGAACATTCACCATGGTAGACACTATAAAATACTGCCAAGGACGCAACATCTTTACCTTTTTTTTATAACTGCTTAATACGTAGACGGTATCACTGTTAGAAAAGAAAATTTGAAATGTGGACGGAGTAGGCCAAAGCCTGCCACCAACATAGGTTGAGGCCTACGTCCAGCAGTGACCTAAAATAGGCTAATTGATTAATTGATAATTGATTGTCATACGCTAGTACTATAATTTGTTTCTTTCTTCGCACTTACGATTATTGCTCATACAACATCATACTTATCTCCTCTCGTAAGAAGTGCTTTTAATTGCTTCGACGAGTGCGGTTTGGCATTCCTTTCTATGACAATTAGTGATATTTAGCTATTGCTATTGCTATCGTTGGGATTGTCAAACCGAGTGCTGGGTTCCCCTCCCTCCCAAATATATTTACTTACTATTATTATTTTCTGAAATATACCGTAAGAATTGAGGTTTTTTTACATCCTGAATAAATTCATCGCAAGAATGTTCATTTAAATTATCTAATGCCAGGGTCTTCAATTGTATTCAACAATTTAGACACCTCCTTGATCATAATAGCTTTTTAACTTTTATGAGCTGTATGCATATTAGATATAGTAAGTACCTACATTTACATCACCATCATTTTAATCAATATGACAACTAACTGAGGACTTTTCTCACATATCTTCACAGACTGCCTTCTGCTATTGTCCTTCAGTTCATCTTAGAAATAATCTTAATCGTCAACCCTTCTCCTGCCTTCTTCTCCCTTCTACAGGGTCAGTAGCACGAATGTGACGGCCCTGGTATTGTAAATGTCCATAGGTCATGGTAACCACTTTTCATCAGGTGGTGCCTGTCTGCCACTGCCTGATCTTTCAACTTTGATTTCCCGATCATTCCTTTCCACCCGATCACACGCGATCTATTATACAATTTAATATACTATTGCACTAATAAACTTCTATAAGCACATTATATGATATAACCTAAACGGTCAATACTTACAAACCTTACATACATGCTCTTAACGACTGCCAAACTTTAGACTTGAACTAGAAAATTAAGTTTACGAGACAAAATTGCATTTTGCAGTAACATATTTGCATATAAGGACGTCCCATTTCTATATTAATTCAAGAACAATGCAGTTAGAATTTAGGTGTGAATGACTCAAAATAACAGCGCCATCAGCGTATGCATATTTTGAAACGACCACGGCCTGTAATTTGCGACTTGTTGTCATTGTTTTTGAAATGTATCTGGGGTACCTATGAAACTAAAATGGTCATAGGTCAAGAATACAGTTCACACTTTAATCAACCAGAACAATAAGGCTAAAAATGAATTCATATGGGCTTGACAGATATTATGATATGTTTTCTTATGTCGAAGTGTAAATGTTATGACACTTTGGCTTTCACGGGTCTCAATTAAGGAGATACGGCGCATTGCGTTAAATATAGGTAAATCACAATTCAGGTCAAGTGTTTCTCTATTCAAGAAGATGCGGGCACTTGAAGTATGGTGATTAGGTGATTATTTTGATACGCACCATTGGTCGCAGCATCACATTTGACACATAATACGTTAACGTTGTTCTCGGTTTCATAGGAGGCTTTCACTTCGGAGCCCGAAGTATGGCTTTTACGTATTGCATTGTATTTGTAATGAAAAATTTCTAAAACAATTTGAATACTAACTGCTACAGACGTGGCTTCATTTCCCCTGTAAATGAAAGATTCACTTAAAAAAAATCCGGTCTAAATTTGATTTATACACATTGTATTCGTTGTGAAGTTCGTCGAACTGCTGCAGTTCCATTTTCATCATTCTCGTCTTTTTAGGGTTTCGCCCCTAGGACCTGCCTGGACGTCTACCACACCGAGCACTCGGTTAGCGTGTGCAATTCTGAATTCTTTATACAATTTTAGTTTCGAGTTGTCCAGGCACTTTTGGAGCCCACTGTATATAGATACAAGTACATATACCACCTATACCAGTTTATATTTTTACTATTACCACTTTAAACATCAAACGATTGTGTAAGCTCGCTACGTAAATGGTTCGTATATAATTCTGAGAGAAAAAGACTACAGAAACTTTTGTTGACGGATGTACTCATGTAAAAACTCTGAGTAATAACAATGTGATTTATAAAATGGATGCTTTATAAACGAAAAATAAGTAGTCTGAAGGTAAGTGCTGTGCCTCTAGCTACACGATCGATATGTTAATGTAGACACACACACATCTCAATGTAGTTACTATTGTACTATGGAGTGAAAGTGAAAGGTTTAATAATATTTTTTGAATATAAGATACCTCAATTATACACCTCAACTGATATAAACTAAACACAATTGCGGACACCAACTATATTGCAATGGACGCTCTCAACAAAGCAAAGATTAAATATAAAAACACCTAAGAGTTGGTATTGGACCAGGAACATGCGGTCATTGAGTACTAAACACGACAAAGAAGACATTGACCATATGCAATCATTATATAACTATTTCTTTTACGTGGTCGTCGAGTCTAATTAGTCATTTTGTGAGATAATTGGTCCTCATTCATACGTACAATGTAAAACACCCACGTCCATAATTTTTTTTATTTTTTTTATAGTGTGTCTAAACGTTAAATGTTATACCTTTATTTGTTGGGGCCCCTTATGTCTCGTCTTTTCTTTTTTTGGAATAATTTGACTGATTCCATTGACCCCTAACGTACTACTTTTTTTTATTTTGTATGGCAATTAAATATCCTTATATGGGTGACACCGACCAGACGAGTAAGGAGAGCCACACACTATACTCACACACTTGCCTTCGATTATTGCAAAATTACCAAATAAATGCTTCTTGACAAAGTATTTGCTGCGTAAATGTAGGTAAATTTGCTGCTTTAGTGCATTTGGTGCTTTGGTGTTTGGCCTTACAGAAATGGAACTGCCCGACAACAGAGGTCGTGACCTACAAGGTAGGTACGCATGAAACAAACAATTATCAAAACAAAAACGATCACTGGTTAGTTTCGTTTATTCAACCATCTACACCAAGCCCTTAACCCAACTCAAGACAAAGCAGAAGTCTAGACAAAGTGTTATTATACTTACGATAACGTTACTGCAAACGTTGAGTTTAATAGTGTTTGAGATTGATACAATAATTACATTTATTAAACCTATAATGGAATACGTAAAATCATTTATATTAGGACATATTAAAAATACCGAAGTATCACATGATTCATTAATACGCTATACACAAGTGTTTCTCTACACAAATTGTTTTTCTACACAAATGTAAGTTTGTTCAGAAATAAAATAAATGTCTTATGTCTCAGTAATCCCCTAATAGAATATAGCTTTGTATACAGGCGCTGGCCTCCAGGCATAGGCATTAACAATGAGCACCGAATACAGACTTCACATGTCAACAACCTTATGAGCTAAGTCTAGTGCTTCTAAATTATTATTATAATTATTAATTTGAATCGCATATTGTTTATACCAGCTATAAACCACTCATCCACATCATGTTTACGTGAGCAGATGAGGAAGTCGATATTATAGTCAAAACAGTTACACGTGCAATATTAGAGGCAAAATAACTTCAGTACTCCATACTGTACAGTATGGAGTACTGAAGTTACTTTCAGTATTCAGTACAGTATTCAGTACCGTATATATAAAATAAATTGATAATCAATGCTGTCTTTATTATAGGGTCACTCGGGGCACGTGCCCAGGGCCCACCGCGACAGAGAGGCCTGTCGAAAGAACGACAATTTCTTGCACGTCAACGATAGAAAAATCTAAAACTTTAAACTTTCCAAAAGGGTCTCTAAGTCTTGTGTGCCCAGGGCCAGCATAGGTAGTGACGGTTCTGTTGATAATGGACCAAAAACTTGTAAATATTTTCTTTTTATGCCATTTAGTTGGCAGACAAGCACAGGCCTGTTGGTAAGTGGTTACGGTGGCCTATGGTCTTTTGCATGGCCTTCTACTGTTCTTGAAAAACCCCGTATTGTAGTCGCAGTAAGTTTATTCTACAGCTTGAGCGTGTGCGGGTTGAAGTTCTTTTTATACCGCACTGTGCGCACCGTTTCAACGCTTCCAATGCTACTAAATTTGTTACAATCGTACAACATTTTGAAACCTTCATGTTGCCAGAATGATGCGTTAAATATGTATTCATATCGTTGCCGCGCGCATAACTATTAATCATATATACGATTATAAGTTATTTATAGCATCAATAACTATTTTGAGTAGATCCTTAACAATAAAATATACTTTTCATAACTAAGTAGTTAACATTTTTCCAGCCAACCCCTAAGAGAAAAGAGCATGATAGGATGACATAGATATTAATTTACTTACAACTTGCATTTGTAAGTCGCACAAGACAGTCCAAGAATATTGTTATGATACGAGAATATAATATGAATTCGTAACACGTACGTAACATAGCATTTGATTACAACAAGACAAGCAATCCTACGGCTATTAGGATAGTTATAGCTTTTCTAGCCAATTTGGTATGTCGTAAAGTTCTGACAGTTTTACGGCCATCATATATATATATCTACGTTTGCAAAAATATTGTATGAGAGATATTCTTTTGCTTACAGAGCACTCGTAAGAATCGAGTAAGATAAGACGTCATCAGTCTTATTATTGAAATATATTTATGTTCAAACACTACTGCTGCCTTTCTATTCCACCTTCTTCTTGGCATTAATTATCGTGGCAAGTGCTGCACAAACAGTGTTTATATACTAAGGAAATACTTTTAAAAATGTCAGTACAAAATCAGACTGATCAGATTCTAAAAGAAACAGTGTAGCGAATCGGTATACTTAGTTATTAGGCAAATCAACCCGATCAGGGTAGTGACCCACTACCGTGCTGATCTACGATTAGTGAACCGTATAGTACCAAGATTTGTCAAAAGAGTTCTTCGTATCTAAATCTAATCTCAATTAATTTACGCGGTGAACATACGTGAAAATATATATTGATTTTGAAGACTCGAAGACGGTCCGCAGTTCAGCTACTGAAGACTCGAAGACCTCGAGACTAATCTAATTTTGTAGTGACTCAATATAAAGCTGATGACCACATACTGGTATTTTAGAGGATAGTGTTAAAATAAAATAACATTTTATTTTAAAATGCCGATAATGGTTACATTCAATAATATTTATATACATAAGAGTGGATTCACATCGCTAGTTTATACTAGCGAAGTAAATCCACTCTCTTGTTGAAAGTGTTGTAAAATAGTCCTAACAGATTTCTTTTTACAATTTTTTTTGGCTCGTTTCCTATTACATTGGGACTTAAACATAAACTGACAAAATGTGGGTGCTCGCACCTCTGCCTGCCCCTTCGGGGATATAGGCGTGAGTTTATGTTATGTTATGAAGTTTTTTTTATCTTGACCACATTTCGACTTTGATTGTTAGTTCGTGTTCAATATTCGATTTTTGAAGAGCACTCTTCTAAACTACACGCTACAGCACACTGCTTTTTTTAGAAATGATTAGGTAGGTATATGTATTGTATGTTCAAAACTCTCTAAGCACCACCAACCAGTAACGCTTGGTTGCACAATAAAAATCATAGCACGCAGCCTGGATAGTACATTATTTGTCTAATAAAGATACAATGAAATATTATAGTTACTTATAGGCTTCATTTGATCCAACCTTACTTATCCGAATCTCCGTCTTCCATCATTTCACTTCCCAGATTGTATTTTGTTCCGATGAAAAATATCAGCACTCATGTGTCCAAATTGTTATTGAAAAGAGAGGCATTTCATAATATTCCGATATATCTAAAATACAGATATGAAACTACTATTTGATATCACTCAATAGAGTATCTATTATGACAGTGCGTGTGATACTTATAATATAATACGATGGAAATATTAGATATAGAGCTATTTCTGATTAAAATAAGTACATTTACTTTTGCTATTTCAGTATCAATCACATCATAAGGATGTGCTATTATATTCATAAAATATATTTAAAAATACCTATGAGTAGATAATTTATAAAATTAAAATTAACGATAGCAAAAATAAATAAAGCAAAAGTAGAAAAAGTCAATAAAGTAAAAATAAACAGAAGTACATTTCACTCGAAACCAGTTGATTTAATTGATTGAACATCTGTGTGGTAACGGAGACAGAATATCACTACCCCATCTCAACCAAAGGGTGTCGTGACAGACGGCAAATGGAACAATACGCAAATGATATCACTGCGAGAGAAGGAAAACTCGAAATAACACCCTGTACTAACCCGTATGGCCTGTGTGGATAATAAAAACCGTCATCTTCCCAACATTGGGCGAGACCTATGTCCAGCAGACGACTGCGATAAGCTAATTAATTCATTGACAAGTTAGCAAAAATAATTTACTCGTCATTAGCAACTAGGTCCGCAGTTCAGCTACGTGGGTGCTATAAGTAGGCTTACAATAACTTTAATTGTATTTTCTTAGAATACGTAAATATCACTACAATTTTTAAGTCTATAAATAGCTGTATAATAATATCATATAGAAGATTCGTTTCACTGTAGATGACAGCACTTAGATCAGACTCAAGTCATTCAACCGCGTTATTATTGATAATTTAAATAAACTCCCACTAATAAGTACTGGAGATCATTATGGCGAAAAATGTGAGTTCACATAAAGGTCATTGATACGAAGCCATAAAAACTACGTTGGCAAAGCAATGGCTTCAGTCGTCTATCTCGTTGTCATCCCACACTAGATTGATGACTATTTTTATATAATTAATATTATATAATTAACCTTCGATCATTACCTTCCAATAATTCAAACTGTATCTCTTTATGGCTTTCTATTTCATAAATCAAGATAGCAGATACCACTAAGTTGAAGTTAGTAGTTGTCTAATAAAAATATAATATGTAATAATACAATGCTTTTGGCTTTGAAAATCAATGCCTAACATTGCTTTTCAAAGCTAAAAGTATTTTCTTTTGAAGAAACAATAACATAATATTTAAATATATTAATATTTTGAATATATGATATGGTATATTGCATTAATATTTTGAATCTATCTATCTTAATAGTGAAATTATTAGAAGTTTTCGATTTGGACCATTTAGCAGTTAAATTACGGCCCTGTGGCATTCATTGTCAACATTGTAATCTATGGTTTCCTTTTCAAACAATGCAGGCTTAACAAACCATGAAAATGAAAAATGAGAATACAAAAAAATATTTATAAATGCCAATTACGTATCATCAATACTATGTAAAATTAACTTTGATAACGATAACTTTAAGAACTGTTTGATATAAATCTTTATATTATTTTCTCATTTTGCATGAATTGTTTCAATTTGTATACTATAATAAAAAGGGAATAAATTTTATTTCATTCCCGGTGAATTGGATTTATCTCTACTTAATATGGAAAAGCGTAGGTAGGTATTAAAAAATCTAGTAGTTCAACCACGGTTTATCGCAGACCCAAACACTTGAACGTTCATAATATGGAAGAGTGGTTTATCGGCTTGATATACTGGTATTACGGGTACGAAAGAGTGAGATGATATATAGGGTACATAGTTCCGTTCCACATAACATTGACCGCAAGACTGGGGTTACTCTGATTCACCAAAATGAAACTTTCTACTTTCAAATTATATGTGTAGAAAATGAAAACTGAATGTTATATTCAGTTTTCTCTAATCTATATATTTTTTGAGAGTGACGCATACGACGAAACCATTGACCTTCCTTTTATACTAACACTTTTTATGAATGACAAAGAGAATTCCTTTCCGTTGTCTTTTGTTTTAGGAAATATTTATAAAAGGCACAAATCGCAAACGCGGGACTGTGAGAAGAGAATTTCAATAATTCCCTACTGTCTATAGTCAATAATTCAGCTGTCTTTCAGATATAGGAAACTGAAGTGTTGCCGTGCTAAAAGTATTTTAAATCTTGAACGATTTTGCTTTTACAATTTGTCAATACAAATGACAATTTTTTTAATATACGTCTACTAAGCTTTCTAAGTAATGTTTTATTTAGAATTTGACTACCTACCATATGAATTTATAAACGTTTTTATGAGCGTTATTACTAAAGTTATAACTCTGTTCTTCACCTCCAGTGTGAAGTGCGGTAACATAATATTTTTTTAGACGGGAGGGTGCTCTATGTGTTGAAAATGCCAAATGAAGAATCCATCTTACTATTAGAAATATATTCATACTTGAGATAGATAGGGTGATAAATATCTGACACTTGTCTGAAACATCAGTTAGTATCGATGCCCTACAGACCTACAAACATTTGGATATAGATCGTCGCACACGCACGCTCCAATGCCCCCGGTGACGGAGGACCAAAGATCATCAGTAAATGATTCGTTAAGAATATACACCTACATGTTTTTCAAATATCAACTGACTTTTTAAATTAAATTTCACTTATGGGTTTTAAGATGGCTAGTTAGACAATCGTGAAATGCGTTTCATTTATTAATACATAATGGAATTACTCTATTTTGCATTACTGTAATATTATTTACATCATTGAACTCTAAACTTGACTTATAGTAAATTAAATTTATTATCATCATCTTGATAAATAACTATAAAAAAATATTCTTGGATAACCTACACAACACCACCTAGACCTATGGTAAGCATAATTTAACTAGCTTGTGTTATGGGTACTTACTAGAATGCGGACAAACATACTTAGATAGTTTCTTTTTATAAATACATACATATTATACATAGAAACATCCATACCAATGCAAGTATTCATATTCAAGCACGCTAATATTTGCACTGAGCGAGAATCGAACCCACGCCTTCTACATAGCAGTCGCGTTCACTACCGCCTCGCCACGGAAGTCATCACATCACGGTGGTGAAATATGCCTATAGTCAATTTTATCATTGCATTGACCGCTCTCGGCATTTGGTATGACATTTGTATGCTTGTTGAACATGGACAGTAAATTATTCAAAAGCATATCTTTTAACAATATAACTAGATACTTTATACACATTACTATAGGATACACACAGTATAGTACAGAGGTAATACATATAATTGTATATTTAAACGAAAACTGCGATATTTATAACTTCAATTGTTTACAAAATTGTTACTGTAATTTTAAAGAATAGTTCACAAATAGTTTATTGCTCATAGTCCAACTGCGAACATCAGTTATAAAACCACTATACTTAACAAGAATTTATAAAAATACAATGTTTACATTTATTTAAACAGTATTCCTTGTTTACATAAGATTGAGTTCAACGACCTTAACGATACGCAAGAAAAACTTATATCAAACTACAACTAAAACACTTCATATTTTTATTAAATCTGAAAAGGTTGCCTGGCAGAGATCGCTTAAAGTTATAAGGCCGCCCATTGAATTGCTTCTCTTCTCTTCATCTTACAGATTTTATAATTTGTACTTGTTACTAAAGTTTATAATAAATAAATAAATTAAATAAATCGTAGGTTATGGACATATGCAATGTCTCTCTACAGATAACAAGAAATATGTTTTATATCGACTACCATGTATTAGGTACCTACTAGACTGTATTGCTTCATTGATTACACGTCATCTTCGAAATTAGGCAGGCCTACTGAAACAGGAACCTTGAAACGAAACAATCGCATACCGTCACCTCTTGCATATATTACCCATAAATTAATTGTTTTAGAATGATACAAACTATAACAAGCTAGAATTAATTTATCAGTCGTAAAATCATTGCCAGTTATTAAAAATGTACCTACTCGTAACAATTCATATTGGGAAATACTACTTGATAAGAAGCTAACTCATCAAAACTACCTTTAAGTTTATGTAAATGTGACACAATTGCAAATTATGTATAGTTCTGTAATTGGGTAGTTAGGCGGGGATCCAGTAGTTTTGAAAATAAATAATTTTATAAAGTTTGAAGTGCTCTTTCCAAATTTCGATCTTTCAATCGATAAAATCATCATAAAACTCCCGTAAATCTGTCCAGGTAACTACTTTTCGAACCAAATTACCGGTAGCAGTTTTGAAAATCAGTCATTTTTTAAAATTTTAATTTAAATCGATTTTCAAAATCTCCGAAACACTTTCCACGATCATTCGAACAAAATTACCGGGCTGTTATACTAGGTACTTTTACAAACTTTCACATTATTGATCGAGCGAGCAAAGCGAGCGAGAGTTACCGTTTTGACAAGGTAAACGGCTTCGCTCTCATCCGTATCTATGTATGTTTGTCAGTTCCGGTATGGAGGACGCATTTCTTAACAGATTTTCTCCAAACTTGGCAAAGTAGCTTTTGACACATATCTTTTGTCAAGCGCTATTTTTTGGTAGGGGGTAAAGAAGGGAAGTTTACTGTCGTTTTATATTTGAACGGATCTTAACGATTTTTGGCTAATATTTGCCTCACAGGTTGGTGTGAACGAAAGAAAAGAAAATGATACTCACGAGGTCTACTTTTCACAGAAGTAACTAGTAATATTTGAATATTAGTAGGATTCTTACAAGTACCTATACCAATTTCCAGTTTGTCGTAGTTCGTGGTACCTAAACGAAATACTCTTAAACATAAAAATTAAAATATTTATTTTCAATAACATTATCAATTTATATACAGAATTTAATAACTATATACAAAATATTTACATATCTATATTAATTATAAAAAGGTAGAGAGACTGCAACTTTAGGCATCAAAATATTCCTCCCCATCGATCTCTACCGGAACCGTGCCCAGAAGGCTGGCGGCATTACCACGCTGAATGGCGATGCCAATTCGTTGAGCGAGGTAAAGGCCAGCCCTATGGTCACGGGAAGCGTCGACAAGTCGCTTCGCTATTTCTTTAAATAGCGCGCGCGCACTTGGACCCCACGGACCCAGCGTTTCGACACCAAACGGCTCAAATATATAATTACTATTTAAATTATTATATTTGCGCCGTTTGAGAGTCTCTGCCGATGCAGCAGCAGCGCATACGCAGTCCATCGTGCTTGGAAGATGAGAAGGCGCCAAGGTGTCGACGCAAGTGGCGTCCCACACCAAAGGCCTACCCATCTTCCAAGGCATCAACGACATCCCGTCTGGTCTCTTGCCATCGTCGCGCGCCAAGCCAACAGGTTCAAGAACAGCTGGCACGCCGGCGGTGACAAGAGCCCGACGAATGATGTCGTTAATATGCGCGTGTCGGGACATGCGACCTGCGCTCCTGCTGCAGGATAATCCGTGATGTCCAAGGCTATCGACTACTTCCCCACATAGACATCGATGCGGAGAAACACATGGTGCACCCAAACGTAGGCAAGTTGCAATGCGGAAGGTCGTGTCGTCCAACATTGTACCAATGCTGGGCGAAGGAAGTGCCTGCAGCCAGACACCTGATTCCCATTCCCCCACAGCCAATAGGCGAGCACGCTCAGTATCGTTTGCACTTGTACTGAATAAAAAATTTTTAATGCCAACACAGAGCGGCTCATCCCATTGCCTCTGGGAAGATGGGTTGGCGGGCATAACGGCATTCGGACAAGTCATTTTAATAATAATGTATAAATATGATATACTTGATATTACCCGTGGCTCTACCCGCTACCCCTTTATAAAATTAAGCAAGGCTATAGACATTTTGATAATATTATTATTTTACTACCTTTTATTATTTGACACGTGAGCAGTTGTACGGCTAATACTGACTAGTTTCTATCAATATGTGTTTGTGTGTGTGTCTGCTCGTTTAGATAATTCAATTAGCCAGCTGACCAGTTCTAATTGGTGTGGTATGGACATGTTCCTTTTCACGGCCTCAAACCTTTTCATATTTATTAATAATACGCTTTTTCACAGATTCTATAACAATTTACTTATTAGGTGTTTTCAGTTGCTCTTCAGCATCACAGGAAAATACCATCAAATAAATCACGATATAATTCGTTACAAATCTCTAATTTTATATTTAGATACGTTTTAACTTGTAAATTTATGAGTTAAAGATTTTGTTTTAAAAGTTTTAACTGAATTTTGTAACACTTCAGTTGATATTATAAATATTAGACGATACACACACACTTGCCAGTCGGCCTACTTGTTGCAATGTTTCAGTAAACATAACTGAATAACATAATCATATTAATACTATCAAATTGATTCTAGCACAATATATGAAAATATTGTACTGAATAGCCTTGTAAGTGTTAGCTCTATTTCACCACATGTGTGTGTATAGTCAGGGTTTCATCACTCGCTCGAATTCGCGCGACAAATACGTAAACACGAAATGCACCGTAAATGAATACAAAAAAAAATCTTTTGTTTACCAGGCGAGTATTATCATCAGCGCTACTAATGCGTTGGCTCGTTCAGTTTTCAGTTACGCAGTTCTCAACTCTCAAAACGCTGGTGGAAGTTATATTTCTGCTTGCAGCTACTGATTTGATATTACTACCGCTCTTGCAGGGAATGAGGTATATATGACGAAGTAAGCATTTACCTGTCACCATCTGTGTTATGGTATCTAGTGTAGCGAGAGCGGAACCGACCAAAACCGCACGGCCGTCTTGGTCGAAGGTAGCTGCTGGCATATTCCTCACGCCCCAGCTGAGTCAAAACCAGCGACTCCACTTGTCACCCCCAGGCCTTTGCTCATAGAGGATGGAGGTAATTCTGCGACCTCCGACGCCCTGAGTCTCCTCCGAATCCGCTCCGCTGTCTCCTTCTCGAGCATTACTTGAACTTGAACGAGGCAGTGATCGAGAGAATTCTCACCCATACGGCCACCACGAGAACTCGCTTTGGCGTTTCCCACGCCGCGCCGGGCACTCGATCATAGTATGTAACCCTTAGTCCTCACTCGCACAATAATGTTGTGTTAGGTAGAACTGTTATTTTTTTTATTGTCTGAAAAAAATTGATTCTAGACTATTACTTTATGCTGCTGTTATATTATTATTGCCCTTGAACTATAGTAAACTGCTTGCTACCTATATGATATATTGTGTATTCAGCTGTTTTTATAACAATAAATATTGAATTAATAGAGTTAATTAATTATGTAAGTATTTTAGCTCATTAGGTGTGTTATGACGTGCTTATCAGTAAATTAAACTTCTAAAAGTAGTACCATGGTTGCTATTATATCTACATATTAATTAGTATTATATTTACTTACTATAAAAACTGTAGGTATGTACTTGTAATTATACTATCCTACTCTTATTATCTGAAACTTGTTACAGAGATAGATTATCCTACTAATGTTAAAGATTTTCTTGCAAAGGCTTTGTAGTTCTCATTTTGTGAATGTGAAAGTTTGTGAAGAGGTTTGATACTCAATCACGCTCAAATTGTTTGAACGGATCTGTATGAAATTTTGTACAGGGATAGAATATAGTCTGGAATAACAGACAGGTTTTTATCCCTTGATTAGGTTCCCACATGATTTTTTTAAACTATTTGACACTTCTAAAAACTGTTCAAATATCTTTATATTCGTTATCTTATTATTCTGAATTCCCACTGAAATGTTGTGTCATTGGCAAAATTATGATCGTCTCTACCATGGTGAATGTTCCGATGAGCTCTTCCTGTTAGTCCGTCCCTCTCCTTTCCTATACACAACACGTGCAAGGCTTAGATGTCACCCACATAATATGTTGTAAAATATTCAAGAACTAAGCGGGTCACGACCGGTCGGTGAGTCTTTCCGTTGCCACGCCATTAAGTCTTTGATTTTCTTACTAGCTCCCGTGTTTCCTTCTTCCTACAGTGTCGTGTCTTTTAAGCAGGACATGATGAAGCATCTGATGAGGCCGTCAAGCTGAGTACCATTATTGTAACATCGTAGGTGTCTGTAATGATAAACCTCCTTCCTGAGACTTTGCTCTCAGCTAAAAAAGCAATCTTCATTATTATTAAACCAAGTTATGAAAGCATTGGTGTCTTTGACAGTTTGTCGGATCTGTCACAGTAATATTTTAGTTATCTCGAATAACGAATGTAAACTTCTTGCGATACGTAATCAAATTTGTATAAGGCTATGTATTTTTTGCAATATTTTGCTGATGTATTTTTAAAATCATTATTCCATCTCAAATGGAGAGTGGAAGACTATAAAAAGACGCCATATGTAATTAACTTGAGGTTCTTAGCAAATTGTGTACATTTATTCAAGAGCTATTATCTCAGCCCGACCGAGCACAATTTCTCTTATCGCGGTCTGTATATAGTTTAGTCAGGGGGCTACCATGAAACCTACGAATCGTCGAGCCTGGGCTACACATGAGCGCAAGACGTAGTACTTAGCCATGTGGATACTGTGAAAGTTTCGTTTTCGTTTGGTAGGGTTTAAGCTGAACCAAAGTGATACGAACCCAATTCAGGATATAAGTGTTCCAAGAAGACAATTGCCGAAAACTTCGATTCCTGATTGCTGATGTATCATGGTAGACCTTACAGTACTTTTATGTAATACGTAGTTTTGACAGCCACAGACATCTTGTGTTTGCAGCTCGTCGCACATAACTAGTGCGTCTGCCAAAACTACACACATAATTTATTGTATAAACGTTGATGTTTGTTTAACTATGTAATAACCGTCATAAGCGTTGTAACGATTGTAGATTACATGTAGTATTTATAATTCCATTGTTGCGAAGTGTAGTCAATGATCACAATAGTTTTGAAGTTCAATCGCATTATTAAAGAGTAAAGTAATTTTTTTTTGTCTAAATTAGGTACTTTAACATTTTTATTCCGTGCACTTTAATGAGTTTTCTGTATAATATGGCGCAAATACGTACCTACTTGTCTTTTAATAGACTTGAAAAAAAGGCGATTATCAATTCAACAAGTTTATAGAAAGGTATTAGATTAGATTAGATTTTTTTTTTTAGATTAGATTCATTTATTTGTCAGAATATTGTATAAAAGTTGTTATAAAATAGTTACATGTCCATAATATTCTGCTGTCTCCAGCGTACAAATATTGAGATAGAGGATATTAAATTATGTCAGTATATAAATTAATAAGATAAAAAAACAATTAAAAATGTCAAATTGCAAATTATACATGTCAAGATTCAAATTAAATAAAATTATAATATTTGTAGTAGGCATGTCAATCATCAATCATCATAAATTCATCAATTCAACCAAATTAAATCATTATTCATTCAAATCATCATTCAGGTATTCTGTTACATTATAATACGCTTTTTGAACTAACATATTTTTAAGTACTGCTTTGAATTTGTTACAGTTCAACTCCCTCCAATCTCTAGGCAATTTATTGTATATTATAGGCGCCATACAAATTATACTTTTGCGCACAAGAGCCGTTGTCGCCCTGTGTAAACGTAGCCTGGTGTTATCCCGCCTGTTTCGCGGAACTGTTGCCTCTAAGGTCGGAAATAAATGAGGATTATTTTTTACAAATATTGCAACTTCGAAAATATATATACATGGTAATGTTAAAATTTTGTAGTCCTGGAAGTATGTTTTGCAGCTATCTGTAGTTTTTAATTTAAACATTGACCTAATGCATCTCTTTTGAGCCTTAAACACAACTTCCTTATCTGTTGAGTTACCCCAGAAAATAACTCCGTATCGTAACAGTGGAGCAGCTAAACCGTGATAAGCAGTTATGAGAGTATCTCCATTAACAATGTTGGACAGCGTATGTAACGCATAAGCAGAACTGGAAATTCTTTTACAGAGCTGCTCTATATGTGCTTTCCAGTTAATCCGTTCATCAATTGTTAACCCAAGAAATTTTGCCGTACTAACATTTTCAATTACGCTATTCTGATACTTTACGTCTATTCCATTTGATGTTACCCGTTGGTTAAAATGCATGATTTTAGATTTTTTTAAATTAATTTTTAAATTATTAATGTCCAGCCATTTAATTATAGATGTCAATGCATTGTGTATGTCAGTTTTATATTCAGTCAAGTCATTATTGTCATTACAAATTGTCAATGTACTATCATCTGCAAATAACGTCATATTATGTCGGGTAGATTTCGGTAAGTCATTTATATAAATTGTAAAGAGTAATGGTCCAAGTACACTGCCTTGAGGAACGCCGTAAATAACATTTCTCTGTTCTGACTGATGCATTTCCTCGTTTTTAGTCACTGTATTTATTCGGGCAATTTCCGTATATTGCTTTCTATTATTAAGATATGATTTCATGATATCCAGCACATTACCCCTTACCCCGTACGCTTCAAGTTTCTCTAGAAGGATGTCGTGTTTAACGTAGTCAAACGCTTGCGTCATATCACAGTAGATCGCGCATACAGGTGTTCTTTATTGTATTTATTTGTATATGTGTTGAAATTGCACATATGTTAAGTATAAAACAATCTCTTAGTGCTTCCAAGCAAATATAAGTGCATTGTTTGAATGATAAAACTAATATACTACAGTAATATGGTACGGTACTACATTAACTGTAAATGCTGTATACTAATACTATGTATATTTGAGAGAAATTATATGAATATTATCGCTAAAATACTTACATAATAACACAAATATTATTACAGAATTTATATTTTATTTTTTTACAGACAAAACAAATCGAAAATAAGAAAACAAACATGAAAATGAAATTCTGTAAAAGGTTTCTACTTTCATATAAATCCTTTTTGAAGAAAGCCGACCAAATGAAATCTTAGCTAAAGATCGACTTAACGTTGAGCCAAAGGAAAATCTCAGTGCGGTTAAATTTTCCGCTATAAGTTGAATTATGCGCAAATTAGAATATTCAATGACAAAATCTTGTTGTATTTTGTTCCTAAGAACATAGAAAAACACCCTCAAATATACTGATTTGGAATGGCTTCAAATATACTGATTTGGATGGAACACTTTTCATAGACTAAAAAAATTTATGACTGTGCGCCATTTGTGAACCCCACACCTGCATCTGTGGTGTAAGGGTGGAAGCAACCGGCCTGCACGGCCTTAGCTGCACCCGAAGTGCTGAGCAAAGGCCCCGACACCATGCAATAAATGACATCTTGCGGAGGGCGCTTATTTCCGCGGGTATCCCCTGCGTTCTGGAGCCGAGACAGCAGCCCAGATCAAACACAACAAGTACGCTGCCCTAGAAGCCGCAGGGTACGACTTTGTCCCGTTCGCGGTGGAGACAGCGGGCCCATGAGGCATGGAGGCCAGGAGGTTTGTGGCTGACTTGGGGGTCCGACTGCGGAGAGAGGGTCGGGATTCGCGCTCGGGTCAATATTTAAAGCAAAATATTTCTCTGGCCGTGCAGAGGGGAAATGCTGCCAGCCTAATGGGCACATTTGGATGAGGGGCGCAAAATTGATTAAAATTTGTAGCAAAAAAAAATTGTATTTAATTTAATGTAATTTAAGAATAAAATGTATTATAATTAATTATTATTATAATAACCAAATGGAAATAAATATTAAATATTTGTCTTAAAAAAATGCTTTATTTACATAATTTATTACATTATGTACAATGAACTGTATAATATGACTATGTATGATACCTACTCGAAATTATTAATTTAAATAAAAAGAATTTTAGCAACCAAAATTACTAATTATTCCTTCTAACCCCTCCAGCTAAATGGCTTGTGATAGGAGTGGCTTCACGTCGAGTATGAACCTGGAACCTCTCGATCGTAAGGTTGCCTCCCCAACCAAGAAGCCGCTGACACTTCCCATTACATGCATTATATGTATTATAATTTATGTAGGTACTTTTAAAGCCTTTATAATAAAGTAGGTACAATATCAAGACGTATTTGTTTTTCTATATAATACTAGCTGTTTCCCGCAGCTCCACTCAAGTGGACTTCTGATTCCGTTTCCACTGCTACATAATACCATCACTAGAGTTCAAGGAATGTAAAAAAAAATCTCAAATTGATCCAGTCGTCTTCGAGTTATGCGCATAGCAACATACTTCGCGGTTCAGGGTAATTCCACTTGGCTCATAAATAAAATAAAAATATTTGGAATATACTTCTCGTAGTACAATACATATATCTCGAACTGGTATTCAATGAAAAGTAAATGATGTGTAGCGTTATTGGTGTATTGGAATCCAGTGTAGTGGTCCTATTTCTCATATATTGTCAAATTGAAATGAATTTCATAGCTACATCATTGTAATTTTCTCCTTTTATTGAACTACTTGATACTTGAGTTTTTTGTTATGTATTTAATAATTTGGTTAGTTTCTTTTGATTTTTTAGAAGTAATACTAGCCTAAGCCAGCGGCTCCACCCGCGAGGCTGTCGGTTATCGCGACATAAGCGCCATCTGTGCAACTTAAATTCTATATTAGTAATCATAACTCTGGTTCTACTTACCCGAATGCAATCAAACTACCGTAAGAATGCCCATGGCATTAAGTCCGCCTTTGTACAATTATTTTGTATTTGTGCATAAAGTTTAAATAAATAAATAAATAGAAATAAATTTTAAGTTGGACCAAACCCCTTCAACCAAAAAAACCGCATCGAAATTCCTTCAGTGGTTTTTGCATCCATCGTGGACAAATAAAAACTTTTTACAATTATAATAATAGTATAGATAGATAAGCCTACAACTTATCTTCTTCCGTAGTTCAGTAGGTGCACAGACTGTGACGTTGATTTGGGCCCTAAAAGTATCGGTAGAGTTCAGCACACTTAATCATAAAATCATGATATCCATAAACACAATTACTAAATTCTGACAAGGAATCTAAATACAATTGCTTTCAATTAGGGCCAGATTTATTTAGACACAATTGAAATAGATTAAGTATCGCAGGTTGAGTATTTTGAAATGGTTTTCTTTAAACGAACCGTCCAGATATTGGAGAACAAAGGATAAAGAGAGAACAATAACGAAAGCAGAGAAGCAATTATCATCATGAATTTCTCGAACAATTCATGACCTTCCGGGGCTTTCAAAAAACAATTTTTGCCTTTAATATTAGTGTACTTTAAAATTCCGGCTGTTCCTGAAACTTTGACCGCCAAAAATTTTCCGCCCCACAATTTGTACCGAGCCTAAAGCAAGCTGTGAATTTCATAATATGTAATGTATATTTTTAAATGTTTTCATTCAGCGTATAAAACTTGGTGGTTGGAAGCCAATGCTTTTGTAATATTATGTTCATTATTTATTGAAAGTATAAAAATTTACGAAATATCCAATTAAACAATCACATTTTTATGGACGATTGTACTACGTCAATTCTAATACTGATTGAATTTTCGCCTCATAAAATTATAATCATTGTTTTAATTGGCTTTCCAAAATGTATTCATGATATCTATACTGAGAGTCTATATGATCTAAAAATAAGAATAACTTCTAGATTATCTCGCTCAAATACAATATCAATAAAATATTCATATATACGCAAACAAATTTACAAAAACAAATATCTATTGAGATTGGGTGGAGACCTCATTACCTAGACATTGGATATGATTCTGTATTTCTGTTCATGTTAATATAGGACTGTATACCAACTTATTCTAAGAAGAATATATAAAGTAAATTACAAGAAAAGCAAAATCGTAAGTAATTAATTACTTCTTGATTTAAAATCATATCTTTTTTCACGTCAATAGAAAACGCGTTAAGAAAATTAAATACTCCTCGGGTTGATTACTAAAGAAATTACTTTTACGGAGACTCAGCTTTTAGTTTACTAAAATTGAATTGAATAAAGCTTATTTGAAACTTCTGATATTGTTTCCTTTATTTATATGTAGGTATTTTGCATCGGGTTCTCAACAGTGTGATACGTCTATTATCGTACGCGGTCGTCTAGGCATAATATAATATATAAATCGGAACTAATCTACATATGAAGTATTTATACCTAAGGACTAGTGATTTTGAAAAAAGTTTTGATTCAAAAGAGTAGGAGCTTCTTTCGATGCGTATTTCTCATATTCAAATTCTTTGAGACCAAATCTTAAGGCTTAGTTTTAATTACTTTTTTAATTTATATACACGTATCTCAGAAGATGTCTCATTTCCTTACAAATTCAATAAAATTTGAATCAAAGTATTTTTATAGGTCCATATTTGCCGTCGAAATATAAATTAAATAACTTGTGTCTCTTCTTAATTTTGTGCCAAAAATTTTAATATTACTGACTTTATGAAAGTCTACGTACCTGATATTAAAACTAAAAACCATTAGATACTAAGGCGCTGCGCAAACGTAGACACTTTTGTTTCTTGTGTCAGATACAAGCTACCAATGAATATTTGAATTCTATAGAACAAGTATGAAATCATTCAACTCCCTGCGCACACGTGAGTCCAGTTGCTTTCACTTAACACTATATTCAGGACGATCAAAAAGTGTTCGGTGTCGGTAACAGGAAACTAAAAGTCGTCAGTTGAAGACACAAGCAACATTCACAAATTTCCTACAATAGTACTGAGCTGCGTAAACGAAGGAGGTGCATTCGGCATTCGGCTGGCAACTACAGCTACAGTTTATTGTGGTGTGCCGTGTCGGTGACAGGGAACCGGCAACTGTGTCCGATTGTCGATACGGGACACAGCCACTACGGTTTCCTGTGGCGGTGTGCCGTGTCGGCAACAAAAGTGTCTACGTTTGCGCAGCGCCTAATAAAAAAACACTATATTTTTTTAAATATATATACTGTACATGTTTTCAAATATTCATCCATGAGCTGCTTTAGTAAGCATTTTCTCTGTGCGATTGTTTAAATTGCGGGCTGTCCTGTTGGTTTATCAATTTGTTTTTTGTATTGAATGTCCGAAGTTTAAGCGAATGTTATTTTATTATCTACATTAAAAACTTTAGTCTCCACATGACCATCACTGCTGAAAGGCAAGTGACTGAAGACTACACCAATTAAGTCGCTATAGAATGAGTTAAAGATACTTTTATTACAAAGTTCTTCTAGATTAGGATCGTAACTGTCATTGATTTGAAGGAAATCAAAGGAAACTATCCTTAATTGAACTTGGATAATATAATGGTCAAGGAATTTCTTTCCCTTCTCATAGACTTGTTGAGTTTTTAAGAAGAGCTATTCTCTCAGAGTTACAACAAATACTTTGATGGTATTAACTTCACCTGAAAACCTGTACTTCGAAACGAATGTTTCCCTTACTACAATTTGTACATATAATACTTATTGTGCATATTACTTTTTGTGCGTACCAGCCCCATAAGTACAAATGCAATATTATATTTGCACTCATGAGGCTTCTTCTATCATTCATTACTTTGTCCGTGTTATTACTTCTTTCACATTTTCAGAAATGTAATAAATTATATCATTAATAATTCGTAGCGTTATTAACAGCAATACAATATACTACTAATATAATACATTATTAGTATTACTGTACTAATAGATATAAATCCAGACTTACCTCAGACTATACGCCGCTTTAGAGATGTACACAACATCGATACAGTGATAATAATTACGGTAACACTAGCAGTTATAGATCGTGCCACGAGCGTGAATAAAGGAGCACTGGCTATGCGCACACGCTTCGCTGTCTGCCAACACTCGACTGATCTATATACCACAGTCAGTTTAACATCGCTCGCTAGAGAGTTCAATGTTACGCTAGTGGCCATTATATTTAATTAACCGGCACACGTTGATAAGTATAATTTTCTTATAAACATTATGATGTGCTACTTATACTTGTTAATATACGTATATTGTATATCTTCGCAGTGTGTTTATTTTTATAATTGTATCAAGGCATTTATAAACATTTTAGAATAATCCTATAGAGCCCTAACCTGTAAGTCTATATAGTTTATGTAATCTATGTAATCAAAATGTAGAAAAATTAATTAGATATAATAAATAAAAAGTAAGAACAGCTTGTATTATAGTTTCTATAACCTCGAAAAACATACAACTTTACTAGGTAGGTACTTAGATGTACAAACTTATACAATAACATGTTTCTTATACACATAGACGCAACCAGAATCAATGTAAATGTTGTAATTAGGTTAATTATGTATTATAATTAGGTACTCTTGCAAATTTTTGCATATATGGAAATTGAACCCGCAACTAATGATTTAGCAACGAATGTATTGTATATACTTATATCGAATATATATACGTAGTAGGCATCACCACAGTATATTATACTAATTTTATTGGTATTTAATTATATATTGGTCGTTTCGGGTTGAGAAAGGTTGTAGCCTATAGGATTATCAAGGTCTCTAATTGACACAACCCTGACCAGGGGTTAGGTTTATACCTAGCGCAGAGAATTCTTATTGCCATTCATCGTGGCAATTCCTTCAGCCATCTTGATACTCATCCAATTGACGTCATGGGGAGGAATATCTTCATGCCTAAAATTATATTTTTATATCATATATCGAAATATATTATAACAATAAAAAAGTAGGATCTTCAATATTTGTATAGTGAAAATTACTCTAATAAATTTACAACAGCATCTACACAAATAGTCAACCCAGAAATATGGTCTTAGTTTTTTTTGTAAGTAAAAAGGTAGTAGATTACTTACAGGAATCGTTGTAAATGGTCCTGTAAATATATATTATATACTATAGTATCTAAAATTTATTCTAATCGGATAACCATAGTTAGTGAAATGATATACAATCACCAACAAAACTCACCGAATCAAAGACATTTACAAAGTACGCCTATACAAAACTGGATTCAAAGCACGTTTTAGTTTTGCTATCGAGAAACTAGTTTGTATTTGTAATTATTGCCTAACTTGCCAATCAGAAACATCTCATATAGTTAATATTGAATTATCTATTTAGTGTTCAGGTGTATGTGTGCTCGCTATCCCGTTTCCGTGATCCATAGGTAGGTTTATATATATCCATAGTATCAGCGCAATATAATATTACAATAGGTATATACCTCTAACTCACTACAATACATACCACTTACTCCTACATCCATTTAACATCACGATTATATACCTATCATTCTGATTATTTTAATACATGTGATATTGGTAGAATATTAGTTAGCACTTTTGTTGTTGATATTACAACCGAATCAATCAAACTGTTGTATAAAAATAAATTAAACGTATATGGTTCAGAAAAAAAGTTTTTGCCAGTTTATTTACTGAGGACGATCGACTCATTGGTAGGTATTTGATCAAATTGCTGTAGCATCAATTACATCATTTGTGGTTTATCAAATCAAAGTAATTACGTAATTGATCTATGCGATCATAGAATAAACGTTGCTGGACAATTACAGCCCAATGAACTTCAGTTTATCACTAGGAACAGGTTAGGATAAACAAACCGATACAAGACTGAGAAAAAGATAATCGTTAATTGAAAAAAGTATAGTAGTTCTTGTACTCGCAGATTATTTGAATAACTATGGGAAGTGATAACGGCGAGGGCTTTGACCGCGTAATCAAATATTTAAACAGCTTCCATGAGATGTAAGAGACGCGATAGTTTTTAGTTTCTTTTGTAACATGTATTTTTGATTGGTGTAAAATCAGTTTGGTATTTCATGCTCTGCTGAAACCACGGCTGAACATAAGCCTCCCCCGTTGAACTCCAATCCAACCGGTTGGAGGCGGTCTGCATCCAACGGGAACCTGCGACTTTCATTATGTCGTATTACATGTACCTAAACTATAGTGTTATATGAATGCACAGTATTATTAAATTCACCTTTGTGGCGGTAGTGAACGTGACTGCTACGCAGAAATGTTGACTCGGAACTCTGTAACTCTTGAAACTTGTCAGTATACATGCACGTCAAGATAAATGAAGATTTTCTATTATATTCTTGTTCTTCTTCTGTCGAATCGACGGCATTTTTTAATGCCATCGTTGTGTAGTAATTTGTATCACGGCAGCGCCACTACTCACGGAGAGGGCCCGAGCATAGGTTGCGGTCTTTGGTAAGGCTTACTACGTCCCCTCCATATTCTAGTCATGAAATTCTGTGATAAAATTCTAATCCTATGAAATCCATAGATCGGTAAAAAAATTGAGTTACCTAAAAACGATCTACTTCTTTTGTCGTTATTTATCTCGATAAAATTTCATGTGGACCCTCTATGATGACCGTAATTTACATTCACAATGCCCCATATATTTGATCCCTCCGTTACTCACATGTAACCTCGAATACCGTAACTCGTATGAAGATTGCACTCTTGGGGTCGATAAATTTCCTAAGGCCTACGATGACCTTAATCAGTAACAAAATGGCGACTAAGAAAATGCCTTTTTCTCGAACGAAACGGTTCAGAATATAAATAATAGGTTGCGGTGATTAATATCTCCTTACTAACAGGATAGATAGATACCTCTATAATGTACCGAAAACTCAACTGTACGGGCAATACGCAATTTGGATTAGGATATTTCCTTTTTTTTATCGTGCGCGAAATATCCATGAATGGGGTGGTCCCCTAGCAGAGCCGGTAGAGGTGTGTCAGACTCAAAGCGAATAGAATGCACGCCATCTTTTGGTCTTTGATTGCCAGTAGTGAGATAGTGCCAGACGTATTTCTCGCACCCTAGCACCATCTTCTTGGAGATGGCCTTTTTCTGGTGCGGGGACTACGGTATCCCCATCTAGCCCCCAGGTACTGGGTGACGTGCTTTGTGATGTCGCCGCGGCCTGTTTCTGCTCGGACGACAGGTTAGCTGACGTCTCCTTATATATGCATTTGTGTTTTGACTTAGTAAGACCTTGCCAGTCCGTTAGTCTAGAACAGATTCTATTCAAGATATTTCTTCATAACTACCAATTTTCTTTATCAATAAACTAGCTGTTGCCCGCGGCTCCTCCCGCGTGGACTTCTGATCCCGTTGCCGCTGCTCCAGTCCGAGCTTTTTTATATTTGTTCACCTTTTAAACCTTGTCTGGACTTCCACGAATAATTCAAGACCAAAATTAGCCAAATCGGTCCAGCCGTTCTCGAGTTTTAGCGAGTCACATTGTCATATTCACACATCATTCATAATATTTTGTTATCAGAATATTACAATATCACAGAAAAACAACAAAATTTCTTAAGAAATCGTTCATTAGACGTGTCTTATAAAACTGTCGCAAGATTTGACCCAATAATGACAAAGAAGGGCAAGGGTAAGCTAAATAAAACCACTTAAATATAAACCACGGGACCACATACTAGTAAGATTTACGAACTGATGTTCAACTTTGATCACAAACATCAGCACATATTATCATAGTTCATAATTTATTTCAACTATATTAGGTATTCCGTATGTGATTTGAGTTTCAATTATATTAATTTGTGTGTACGTACCTGTACTAAGTACCTAATTTAGGAACCTGAGATGTATGATTTGATGTAATGTCAATGACTTTTGATGTTACTTCTTATTACGGTACACAACCTATTGATATATAGGTTTAAAATATATCTACCAACCGTGCTTAGGTATCGATCAGTTGGATTAATGCAAGTATTGTAATTGCAATCAAATAAGATAAAAAGAATAATCGTTTTCAATCTAATGAATTTAATCGAATAAAATGTTACAATCCAGTTCGATCCGGAGAAATAAGTTATCTTAATTGATTGTAGTGAAGTCCACCCTTAGCTATTGCCGCACCGGTTCAATAAAATACGAGTAATTATACAAAAACTGTGTAGCACTTCTGATTCTAATATCAAATTTGATATTTACCGTCAATAAACTGAAATATTAAATTTACATATTCGCATAATGATTCCATTCAATTTCAAGTTCATTAGAAAATAAATAATTATTAATAACGCGTGAACCGATATGATGTATATAACGACACAGTCGATTGGCGCTTTAAATCCAGTTACGTGAATGTAGACCGGCGGCGGCGCGCAAATGCGGTTCGGCGCATGTTAATGGAAACTTATTGGACCTGTGTAGATTAAATTTTGCATGCAAGATTTATTATTATTTGCCGCGCCTACGTTTAAGCATGAAATTATTTTCTTATGTATTTTGATCGTAAAGTTATCCTTAGATGATAAAAGTGTGCGAGTGACATACATTTATCTTTACACAAAACCTACGTGTGAGATTGAAATAATATGCGAACATTTTTTATAAACCATTATCAACTTAGACGGAAATAAATAATGCAGTGACTTCAATGTTTCTATATACATACATAGCCACAAATCCCTGCCATTGGCATTTTAAATTTGGTAACGCGGTAATTAGGAGTTTGTATCTCTATTTATGCCAGTAATAATAACTTTGATTTTGAGCTTGATGCTACTGCTTGAGATTAATATTTTCTTGCTGTGTATATAAGAATCTGTTGGTTATTTACAAAAAAAAATGCGTCAAAATAACTTAAAAGATGGTCTTTAAGATTTCATTGAAGATTCTTTACAAGATTTAGTTCAAAGTCAAAGTCAAAGTCAAAGTATTTGCAACTTCTAAAGCACTATTAAAGTACTGATAAATCTTAGCAAACTTCTCATGACTGTCTTTGAGAGATTTGTTTAAGATGGCGAGCGATTCTAGGACTGGAAAGTGAGCGAGTTAACTCTTGGAAACTTTGAGAATCTAGACGAAGAATAACGACAACAAGTTCCAGACTAGACTGTCTATCTCATTAGCATCAGCAGCTCTAGATCTGTAAACAGTACGAGAAGCAAAACTTGTTGGCACATGTAAGCTGCAATCTACACTTAGACTTTATAGTATCGAGCTGTAAAACGGATCTAAGATATAGTTTTGGTACATCCATATGTCCAGCCTAGCTTCGAGATAAAAGTTTACTTCTACTTACAGATATAATGTTCCTAAGAACATTAAGAAAATTTGAAAACTTCAGGCAATAACCAATATATCTCCTTGTCATTATCACTCTCTGAGCCTTTTCTCAACTCGGTTTCTAGTCTACCTAAGATGCGGCTGAACTTTGATATTTCCCGTGAAGCAACTGCCATTTTTATAACCAATTGGCAATTTCGAAGTTCTATAGTTACACTAGTCGGACTTTTCAAGGCATCAACTACCTTACGACTACCATACGTTTCGTATGGCACCGGGTCCAACGACTTAACGTGATCTCCGAGGCACGACTAGATACAAATAGCCATTTTCATCCAAACAAATATTTGCACTGAGCGGTAATCGAACCAGTACCTACCCTCTGCGGAAGGAATTTATTTTCAAAAGTATTAAAACAAAACTGGTAGAAAGGTTCAGAAAAGCTTTAGCTTATATGTAAACAAAGTATTCGGCACATCAATCTGAACGAACCCAATCCATTAAAAGCGAGTGTTATCAGGATATACAATAATATTATGGTAAAGTTTTTCCCTCTGAATATGGACAAATACCTTTTTATAAGAGTATTAGAGATAGTCGAAATCATGGATAATAAGGTTTTCACTTAGCTGTAAATAAAAAAGGAACAATAATTTTTCTCGTAATAAAAATGTTCTTTAAGACGATTTGACTCCTCCGGAACCGTAGTCCAACTGTGGTGTCCCACCGGTGGGACAAAACATTTCGTCCCACCAAACACACACTTGACCGTTTTATTCCACCGAACTGAAGGTTAACACCGTTTCGTCCTACCGGTGGGACCCCGCAGAGGGACCACGGTTTTTTTTTTATACTACGTAGGTGGCAGACAAGCACACGGCCTACCTGATGGAGAGCGGCCACCGTGGCCTATGAACGTGTGCAACACCTGCTCTGGCTACCCTACTTACCGTGGTTCCGGTACAACGGTACCACGGTTCCGGAGGGGATATGACCACACTGAAATAATGGTGATGCCATCCATCCCTCAGCTAAGATAATTTGAAACGCTTCACTACGACTATACATATAAGAAGGTTGTTTTTACTTTCCTACATTAATCCAAATAACGTCTCAAACAAAATAAATAATTTTTCCATTATTTATAAATATAAATGGTTCTACCCTTAGTAAGAAGTACCTTCTACAAAATAATACAGTTCCAGCACTCTATAATTTCCTTAACTGTCAATTTTTATGTGTTATTTATACTGAATTATTACTGGGTTATCTCTTTCCAGTAATATGAATTTTCCAACATTGAATACGATCAAACATACCCAATGCAATTGGAATCAAAATCGGATTGCATCAGCTCTCTTTCTGAATTTATGATCACCATTTCAACAAAAATTAAAGTTTCCACCGAACATATCAATATTTAACCGTAGAGAAGCCACTCAGAACAAAATTCATGCTCCATTTGGCTTACTCGCATTAGTACTATCCAGTCGTTGTTTATTTCATTAAAGTTTGAGAGTGGTTCAGAGTAGCTAAAGTTCACGCGCTGAAACTAATTAGCCGTTTAACCAAAAGGTTCAAACACATAGAGGTAATGTTGCTTTTATGCTGTTCGCTAGTGACCAACACGATATATTCCACACAGTGTAATAACTGTTTCTTAAGAGATAGCTTCATCAACCGAAGATATAATTATGTAAATATTTATTTATTCCACGTGGAACTGTGCGTTTTGTGTCATTTTGTATTGCCCCAGTATAAATACAGAAACTTAACACTAATTGTGTGTGTGTGCTTGTCACCTACGTAGTATAAAAAAAATTGATAGTTTCATATTATCGAGTTCCAGATTAAAATCTGTGAAGGGAACGATATCTTCAGGTTTCCAAAGAAAACCACATTACATTACTTTAATTAAATTTGTGAGAGGCCTTTCATATCTCAGGTCTCTAAGATAATCCGTTGTAATATTCTATATAGATGAAATTCAATTAGAAAATTAATTACAAAGATACTTGGACAAACGTGGTTACTCTCTTTAAGATATTTGTAAGGAACTTGCGGGCTTTCATGGTTCAATGAGTACATGAATAAGCAGATGGTGGATTGTTGATTCTGCTCATTCACCAAAAAAATGCATCATCATCATTCCCTGAACCTTTTTCCCAACTCAGTTGGGGTCGGCTTTCCAGTCTAACTGTGATGCGGCTGAACTTCGATATTTTCCGTGAAGCGACTGCCATCTGACCTCCACAACCAATGATCTAATGACCAATGGCGATATCGAAGTTCCAAGTTAGGCTGGTTGGACTTTTGAGGGCTCCAACTACCCGTAACGACTGCCATAGATGTTTGTATGGCAACCGGGACCGACGGCTTAACGTGCTCTCCGAGGCACTTATAAACCTGCGATAAATACACACATAACTTCGAAAAGCATCGAAAAGTCATTGGTGTGTGCCATGGTAAACCTGGGATCGAACTCGAGACCTCGTCTCAGCAGTCCATTACCCATTCCCATCACCAAAAAATGCATGAGTATGTATATCACGTACGAGGCTTTCATTAGGCTTTCACTTTAATAAATTTTCAATGAATTTTCCTATCAACTGTTGGACAAAGACCTCTCCCAATGTTAGGAGGTTTTAGCATACTGTCTCCACGCAAACTAAATGAGTGTGCCTCCCGATAAAAAAAATTGTTGTCTGTTGGTTGGTTGTTAAATACATTTTATAAAAAATCTAAATATATTTGAAAACATTAAAAAAATCGTAGCCCACTGTCATAGGGCACAGGGATCGAGCTACCACTGGTTAGGGTTCCAGAGAGAGGAACCTCCTCACAATATGTGCCGTTTCAAAGAGTACTGCCTTCTGCATTAAGCCCTTGATACAACTGCCTAACGCGAGCCTCTTGAGATGTACATCGCGGCTCTTGGTTATTATTATTAAAAGGAATTTCAGAAACCTGTTATCACATTTTAACGAAAATTGTTTTATATCGAAGCTATTTATCGTGAACATTAAGTGAAACCCGATGAAAATTGTGGCCTTTATCATTTAAACCGTATTTAATGTATATCCTTTGTTGTAGATACATTAACGCCGACCATAACTCATTATTACAATCTCGATAAGCTTGTGGATCTACCCTAAGTTTACACATCAACGTAAACGCACGAAATGTATGTCTTCGTTGACTGCTAATTACAGTTTGATACTTAAATAATAATCATTTAACGAACTAGCTGTAACGATGGACAAACAAAATTCTCGAGGAACTACCTTTTTCAAGCTTTTCCAGCTACCCCAGAAAGAAGGAATAAAGAAATTAATGTATATCATTGGGCTTATACGACAACAATAATTACCTCGATAATGTCGGCCGATTATGCGTCTATTACACATGGAAATAAAACGGACTATTACAAATAAGAGTAATCCTAATACTATTGATCAAAAGCACTTGATGGAACTTGCTACACATATTTATGACACATGTACTTATCCACACTATTTTATTTTTTTAACTTCACTGGTTTCACCGCCAAAATGACAGTTTTTTTCAATATCTACTTCGTTTCAAACTTCGTTTCGTGCTGATAGTCGGTCTGATTTCATTGACATTTAAATTGTTACCCTCATTGAAAAAGCCATATCGAGTTATATTACTAATCACCCTTTCAGTAATTTCGGAACATTCTTGGTGTATTCGCTGAAATTCTTTTAGGAACTTTGAAACTACTTTGAAGTCATAACTTGGAAGTATTTCAACCAAAGATTTTTGTTGTGAAATGCGGTGATATTGTGAAACAGTTTTATTTTTAGGGTAAATTTATAGATCAAATACAGGTTAAATACTTAGCTGTACATAAAGAATGCTCGACCCTACTCTTATGTATGGTACTGAATATAGGGAATTGCAATAAGAGCATGAAAGTAAATAACAAAAATAATTTAAAGAAAAACAAAATACCCGACTACGTAAAAACTAATTTTAATAATTACGTGAAAAAAAAAATAAGTAAATAAAACTAAAAAGAAAGATACAAGCCCAGTAGTTTAAAATTCATACGATTCTCACAGTCGGGGCCCCTTGGGAAGATTTGATTGGGCCCCGACTGTGAGTACTGTATGAATTTTTTTTTTCATTTTGACAATATGGCGTCTGGTTGTCGCTGTGGTGAATTTTGATTACTGTCATATCTTTAGTTATACAAGGTTAAGACGAATCGATTGACGTAAGAATTATCAAAATCGGCCTATTCGTTTGGTCTCTAGAACGCCACATAGAAAGAAAGAGTGTGGGCATTTGTGCCGACTTAAACATACATACATACATACATACATACATTATATAGACTGATAAACACAATACCCCCCTATGCGTCGCGCAGTCGTGTAACTAAATGCTGTGGTAATGAGAGGTTTGAGGAGTACAGTTGGATTGACATTGAGAGATCCAGTGAGAAATTGCGTGATAAGGGAACGTTATGGTATGGTTGAAGATGTAGTACCTAAAATAAAGAAAGGAAATATACATTCTGTGTACTAAGTATCGGGAATTTGTCAATAAAACAAAAAATACATATTATTCATCTAAATTTATTTTATCACCTTCAAAGTAGGCTCCATCGCTTGCAATAGAACATCTTCACCGCTTCACCCAGTCTTCCATACATTTTTCATAGGCTATTTGTGGTATGGCCTTTAGCTCATTCAGCGAATTTGCTTTCATGACTCAAATTTGGGTTTCGGCTCGTTTTCGAGACGCCATTCTAAAGACTGTTGGCTTGTTTGAACGTCATACTCATAAACCCATGTCTCGTCGCCAGTTATTATAAGTTTCATAAAGATCGGATCCGCAGAAGCTCGGAAAACCATGTCTTCAGCGACATGCTTTCGCTGCGCTTTTTGAACAAAATTGAGCTCTTTTGGAACTAGTCGAGCGGCGACGCGTTTCATGCCTAAAATATCAATGAGAATGTTGTGGATGGACTTAAAAAGTAAGTTCACCTCACTAGCCAACTTTATCAGACTCATACGTCGATTTTCGAGCACTAGCTTCTTGATTCTGTCGATGTTTTCTTTGGTCGTAGTGGTTGAAGGGATACCAGAACGAGGCAAATCTACTACTACTTCTCGGCCTTCTTTAAAAGCCTTATACCATTCATAAGCCCTTGTTTTCGATATACACGATTCGCCGTAGGCATTTCGCAACATTTTTAGTGATTCACCACATGAAATAACATTCGAAACACAAAATTTAAGGCACACTCTTTGTTCAACAATATTTTCCATTGTAAAAATCGCCGAGGACTCAAAACTATGACCAACAAAAAGTGTAGTTTAAAACAAATTAGATGACAGATCCCGCTCTAATTTTGCGCGCTAAATCAGTACAGTGCTAGCAACATGCAGTAAAAAAATTAGAACGACCTCTTTTACGCGGGTCTTTTTATTGACATATTCCCGATACTTTTTACACAGAGTAGTATATATAGGGAAAATTTACGGGAGAGAATTGAGGAACAGATTTATTAAAAAGGTTTATGATAAGTGTAAATAGACAACCCTAAAAAGTTCAACCAAGGAGTACCTATAGCAATAAGATTAAGGGAATTTTAAAGAAAAACCAGTCCAGAGTACATAAAACTTGAAACAATTGAACATGAAATAATTGAAAACAATCATTATGAAAGTAGAAGAAGCGAGCGACGTTTTCTATTATCAAGCAATATTTTGTCTGAAGTACTTGCATTTAAATGACGAACTTTCCTATTACTCATTTCCTCTCCTAAGAATGTGTAACAGGAAGCGCGTGAACTTTCCAATATAATTTATGGGTATTTGAATGACTACCACTTTCTGCTGTATCATTCTTCAAGAGGTCAAGTGGTACATTCTTTAAAGTCAAGTTATAATAGCGCTCCTTATAGAACTGGGAAATGGTGTCAAAGAAAATCTCATCACTGTAGAACCGTAAGTTATAAAAGTAGATATAGGTAATTATAGATAATTAGAGCGTCCTCAGAGATTGCCGAAAATGGTATCAAGAGGCGATAAACAGTTAATAATAAAAGGTACTATGAACCTACAACTCTTCTACAATTGAAAGGCTAAAGCAGAAAAATAAATCTGGTTCAAGCGACTGAGCCTGGTCGTTATGAACTAGTAGCTGGGTATTCTTTGGTCTGCACAATAGTCCGCTGGCATCAAATGTAAAAATAGTAGGGTAAATTATTGTCTTATCATTGGCACCCGTCCATTTATTGGCACTTATGACTTTGAATAGAAAAAACAACATAACCGTTCTTTGGTAGTCGGATAAAAAACAAAGAAACTACGTATAACGATGTCATATTGTCAATAATAATAACATCGAGCTGTTAACTCTCAAGTATACAATAGACCAAGGATAGAAAAGTTTATCATAATCATATATAGATATATAATTTACAATAGAGTTCTGTTCCTGTGAAATATGATTGCCCTCTTCTCTACATACATATACTTGTAGAGTGGACATGTCTGTACATTGGAGATATTTAAAAAAAGCACTTGGGTTATGTTGTATTAACAATACTGTACATGAAAATACTATATTATTCCTATCCGCTTGTATGACATCAATAGCGCAAAAACTACTGAACGGAATATGAAGCGGATTTTTCGTATAATTTAACACAAGAAAAATAAATTTTCCCAATTCGGATTCCGTGATTCATTCTCGCTGCCTAACAAATTCAGATTGATTGGCATAATCAGTCAAAAACATCACAGGCTCATGTGATTGACCGTACCTACTTTGTAACTAGGATGAAACAGATTCAATTTATACAATCGTATAACGTGACCTTCTTGTCCTAAATTTACTTCGGTTAACGTACTACTAATATTACGGTCGATAAATATTTAATGCAGCAGTATTTACTTAAAATGGGAGGCATTCGATCGGACGAAATTGAAGTGAATTCGGACAGATTGGAACATAAATATCTAGAGATCGTTACGAACATTGGCGTACAACCGTCTGTGTTATATAGTAAGTTTAAAAGCTATTGTGGTATACCTAACACAATAAAGGATCTATATATGGTCTATACAATGTCACTGGACAAATTGCTTTAGACAGATGACGTCATTATCATCTCAGCGGTGAGACCTAGTTGCTTTCAAGGTTTTCACCCCGAAACGTAATCATTGAGTGACAATGCAACGACGCATGTCATCTACAATTTCTTATTTTTTTTTATACAACTTAGGTCGCAGACAAGGACGCGGCCCAACTGATGGTAAGCGGTTACCGTGGCCTATGGGCGAGTGTGACACCAGAGGAACAACACTCGTGCCGCAAGGATAAGCCTTTGGTTTTCCCACTGACAACACAAAATCTAAATTTGTTAAATCTAAATTTTCCTTGAAATACATCAGTTAGAAGATCAAAATTTGATTTCTCTTTAACAAAGTTAGTTTCATAGCTAAGTTTTGCACATATGTAGGTATTACACAATTAAAATTATCAAAATTCTCCTCATTCAGTTGCGTCTTTTGGAGGCACGTAAACCCTATACTAGGGGGCTAGCAAGGAAAAAAACGCACGGGATAGTTGTAGTCTCGACTTCATCAAATAACTTACTAAGTACTATAACTAAGCTACTCATCATATATTACATCCAAAATTATTCACCATCATCGCAGGGGACATTAATTCCCTAAGGCTAAGACAGTTTTCGTAGGTAATTATTTTATATATCGTTATACATTACAGTATACATTACAGTTATACATTACAGGCCTATACGTATAACGATAATGTAACGTATAAAACCGGCCCGATCAAAACACAAAATTCAATTTGTTAAAACTGATATTTACAAAACTACATATATTATAAGTACATAAATACATAATATGCTAACGTCTATTTCCCTCGGGGGAAACATTCACATTTCAACAAACTATTGTATTCGGTCTCACATTCTAGCCCATTACTGTATTCCGTGCACTATTGTTGACTCGAGTCATGCATCTGTGGCTGAGTCGGCCCATTCTACTCTACCGGGAATGATGGAAGTATAAATAATAATAACCAAAACTTCAGTAGGTACTATTATCTATCCTGCACCAAAAGTACAAAATGAGATAACTTCGGAACGTGAACCAATTGACATTGGAATTTAATGCTCAGTATCTGTTTAAGAGTCACTCACCGCACTGTAATATTCATTAGCCTAAGCTAATGCTTCAGAACATAACAATATCAAAAGCATCAGGCGCTGCATATAAGTCGCGAGACTCGCGAGAGACACGAGACCCTGTTGAGCATGGATTGTTTTTATACTATAATATAATCTATGATTGAGGGACTTATTTCATTTATTCATTTATTTATTGATTTTATATCATTCTAACGCAGTAACAGTATGTACTATCCTCAAAAGATACAGCTACATAGCTAATTTTAGGTCCAAGTTATATGCTCCGAGTTATAACTTGGGACAGTTGTAGCTATAACCAGTGTAATAAAACATCTTCAAAATAACTAAGGTAATTACTACGAAACTATTTAAGTTAGTTAGACTTACGTAAATATCTTAGTAGACTGTCTGTTTTCTGTTTTATATACACTGAATCAAAGCGCGGTGTTCGAGCTTTATCTTCATATACTTACCGCTTTTGATCAGTGAGTTGAATTATTACTGGATGCTATATTAGTTATTTAAATGAATGCTTTGAATCTTTTCACTATAATAATATATAGAAAATGTAGATATGCCTATAATTTTAACGCGCCAATATCAACATGAAACCGGATAAGTTCATGGGAGTAGGTATCAGCGCATGACACATTAGGTACCTATTTAGTACGATGTGTGAGGATTGCACACGATGACATAGTGTCCGGCGAGGAAAACCCCAAGGGGTTCCCACCCCGAGGGAAACCCACCCCACCCTAGGGGTGTCAGTTCTCTCGCTCACCGCTGTAATAATCCGGATCCGGAGGAGATTCTGGGCCCGCATATATCGTGACGAGCGGTGCGGCGACTCGGGCGTCGGAGATCGCTGAATGACCTGCGGCCTCCATGAGCTCAGGCATGGGAGAGATTGGGAAAGCTGCCCGTCACCCTAGTAGGAGCAGGCCGCGGCGGCAGCGGCAACTGATGGCCCAAGACGGCCGTTTTGATCCGTTCGAATCCGACATAACCACCCTAGCTAACTTTAGCAACGACAAATAATGTCGACGTCATGTTTCTGGGATTTTCGTTGGTCGAAAAGTTATCTTGATTTTGTAGATGTCTGCCATGCTGAGGTTGCTGGACGTAAAAACTTATCATGCTGATTAAACTCACGAATGAAAAGATGCATCAGTGATAGATCGGCTCACTTTCGGCATTCTGGTGTCATCCGATGATATATTAAAAGAAAATAAAAATAATATTCAATTTTATTTCAACCCGTCTAAGCCACATGAACGAATCACCTGAAAGGAAGTGAAACAGTGAAACATGTGTTACAACATCGGAATACCTACATAAAAAACGATCTCAATGTGTACCTACTAATTAGATCACTTACTATTTATTAAATTATTGAGACAGTATTAATTAAAAACTTGTAATTACCTTAGTATATTAATTAATTAAGTAAGTAGATATTTACTGGCTTCAATATTTCCTTTCATATCAACAAGAGTAAAATTATCTAATTTTGATAAAATTATATTTCTTTTGATGATTTTGACAGCATCTGTCGTGTAATGGTAGTAAATAAGACTCCTAGGCCCGAGGCGCGGATTCTATTCCCACTCAGTGCAAATATTTGTATTCATGAATAGGTTATTTTCATTGGCCCCGTGCCTTGGAGAGCACGATAAGCTGCCGGAGCTGGTTGTCGGACGAACGTCTATGCCAATCGTTGCCATAAGAACGTGGTTACCGTTAGTCGGAGCCCTAAAATTCCGAGTAGTCTAACTACATATTCGATATTATCAGTGGACTATAGAGTTCGGATAACTGTCACTACACGAAAAATATCGAAAGTCACTCGCATGTTAGAAAAAAATCCCCAACCGAGTTGGGAAGAAAGGCTCAGAGAACGATTATTGCTTTTTTTGAAAATTTACTGTCTAACTATAGTACCGATTATGTTTTCAAAATTACTTTTTATAAATACATGTAAGGAAGCATAACCAAAAATAATATAAAAAAACATCGTGTTTTCTGAAATACACCTACGTAATATCGTATTGTAAATGTACTCGTCTTGTGTACCTATCTCCATATCGACGCCCCCGAGGAATAAACCTGTATTGTACTATTACTGGGTTATTACTGTTATTGCATTTTCGATATCTATGGGTCGGCATGCACCTATGTAATTTTTTTCAAATTTTTCTAGCGATAATATCCATCTATTTACCCTATGACACCTTTGTTCTTCGGAAAAAGTGTTAATTTTTATGTACAAGAAGAATATCGTAATAAATTATTACAAATTCATTTGTGTGGCTACATTTCGGTGAAGTAATATTACTGCAAAATATTTTCTATTAATTACTGGTTAAACCGATTACAGGTTTATTCTCGTGATTTATGAGATTGACATTTTCGGTAATACTCAGTTACAGTAATCATTTGGGATCGTGATATAGGTATTGGCGTTAACTGCTTCGCATTTCGAGGAAACATTGCAACCTGAAAGCTCCCCCGTAACTAATAACACTTATTATACCACACTGACCAATAGTTGTCAAAATAAGCAACCTGATATTGGAACTAAATTAAATTGTTGTTAAAATGAGCAACCTGGTGTTAGAACTGAATTAATACAACATTCAATAGAGTTGAACCAAATAATTTGGAGGTACCTTCCACTTCCCTAAATGAAAATGAATACACCAGAAAACGTAAAACTAATGAAGGTCTTTGGTCTAGCAAGAGAAATAAATTACTGAATATCCACAAAAGACTATAGGACCTGTTGGGAATTGTAAATTGAACTGTGGTAGCCAATTTACCTCTTCAGATAGGCAAGATAATTATATTTGATAAATTTTATACACTAGCTGATCGAAAACTGCAATAGATAAACTTTGCTAAACATACTAAAACAGAAAACATAAAACGAATGACTCTGCAACGAAAAAATAATCGCACACAGACTAATAAATATTTATTTTCTTCAAGAGATGTGGATGTTTTGGTTTGTAAGAAGTTTTTTTCTAAATACTTTACAAATTAATGAACAAATGGTATACACAGCAATAGTAAAATTTAAAACAGATGACCGCGTTACAGACTTAAGAGATAAGCACAATAATAGACCTCTTGATTTGGATTCGACGATTGACCTCCACTAATCGGACCATCTGTCCAAGGTAGACGTACTTGTCTACAACTTCGAAGGTCGAGCCTCCAACTGACACTGGGGAGGGCCTTAGAATATGATCATGCACCATAACCTGGGTCTTGTCCATATTCATCTTGAGGCCCACCTGTTGAGAGACTCGATTGAAGTCGTCGAGCATTGTGTTAAGATCCTCCAGCGATCCTGCCATGAGCACGATATCGATATGGTTTAAAGAATTTTATTCTCATAAAGACATGTTTTATATCACTTACATGAGAACATAAAATACACATAACAGAATAAATTCGTTGTCATACTAAAATAGACGTTCAGTACATCGAAATCAAGTGTTTGGCTAATTGTTTCTTAAATACATTCAACGAGTTAATTCTTTTGATGCTCGAGGGTAGCTTGTTAAAAAGACGCGCACCTTCGCATGTTATCGCCGACTGGCCGTAATTAGTTCGAGTCTTAGGCAAAATGATGAAGCTTGCGCGTCGAGTGCAGGTGCGCCCAACCTGGTTTCGCTTAATAAAATTTATGTTGATGTTGACTTTTTTGTTCATTATTTTATGGATTAGAATGCAAATATTGTAAGTATATAGTTGTTTGATTGTCATTAAGTTGGTTTCTCGATAAATTTCAGTAGTTGGTGTTCGAAAATTATAATTAAATAGCATTTTTATAATTTTATTTTGTAGTGTTTGTAATTTTTCTAATCTTGTTTTGGCAGCACTGCCCCAAACTTCAATGAGATATAGTAGGTGTGGTTTTATTAGGGCATTATAAATAGTAAAAAGTAGTTTTCGTGGAATATATCGAATATTTATGCGGAGGGAGGCGTGAAGTGAGATAAATTTTGTTTTTAACTTTTCTATGTGATCTTTCCATGTTAGATAGGTATCCATGAGGAGGCCAAGATATTTTTCTCTAGTTTTTTGTTGTAATTGTTTGTTATTTATTTTGAGAGGTGTGAATTCAGGTATTGGTTTATTCTTAGCATTAAAAATGATATAACTGGTTTTGGAGACGTTTATAGTTAGCAAGTTATACTGGAACCAGTCTTGAAGAATATTGAGGTCATGTTGGGCTTGAGAAATCAAAATCTGAACTGATGAACCGAAGTAAAAAAGGCACGTGTCGTCAGCGTATAAAGTGATGTTACCACTTAGACCTAGTTCATGCATATTGTTTATCGTATCGATCCTTGCGGGACTCCATACCCAATCGGCAGTGGAGGACTTTGTGAATTCTTATCAATTTTAACAACCTGTAGTCTGTTTGTAAGGTAGGATTCGAACATTTCAAGAGCTTTACCAGTTATACCTATGGCTTTTAGTTTTTTTATAAGCAATTTGTGACTTACGGTGTCGAAAGCCTTTTTTAAATCAATGAATACCCCTAGCGCAATGTTTTTTTTATCGATATTCTGTTTCATTGCAGTAATGAGATCAATAGTTGCCGTGAGTGTATTGCTTTTAGGTCGAAACCCGTACTGCCGTTCATAAAGGAAATTAATAGAATCTAGGTAATTTTGTAATCGTTTGTGCAAGACTTTTTCTAGAATTTTAGATAATATTGGCAGTACAGAGATAGGTCGATAGTTTCCGGGCTCAGATCTTGATCCTGATTTATAAATAGGTAAATATATCATATTAATGCCTTTCCATTCCATTCCATTCCAGTAGCTTAAAGGCATCCTCCATTGCATTGGTGAAGAGCTTCGGGGATATTACATCTCCTTGTCTCACTCCCCTCTGCAACAGTATCGCCGCTGTGCTCTGATCTTGTACTTGGACTGACATGGTGGCGTTTTTATACAAACACTTCAGCACTTTGATGAACCGGTAGTCTATATGACACCGCTGGAGAGATTGTAGCACTGTCCATGTCTCGATCGAATCAAAGGCTTTCTCGTAGTACACAAACGCTAAACATAGTGGCTAGTTATACTCCTGAGTCTTCTGTATGACTTGCCGCAGCGTATGAATGTGGTCTGCGGTACTATAACCTTTTCAGAAACCAGCTTGTTCGGGCGACTGAAAGTCATCAAACCTGTGTTCGAGACGATTCGTGATAACCCTCGAAAACAGCTTATAAACATGTCTCAGAAGTGAAATGGGTCTGTAGTTCTTAAGAGAGGCTTTGTCACCGACACTGCCGTCCTTCCTCTTCAGCTTTGTCAACTAGCTCTGCCCAATAGACAAGTCTCTTGCGAACACTTTGGAGCCTTTATTTCGCTCAATCGTTTCCTTAATACACTGAGTATTAAAGGCACGGATGTCGTGTCGCAAAGACTGCTGGATACGTTTATTGAGCTGCCGATGTGCTTCAGCGTCATTGGTAGACTGCAGCCTCACAGAGCGTCGTTCGGCCATGAGTTTAAGGGTGTGATCGGTGAGCTTCTGTGGTCTATCTCTTCGACGGGGCCTGAAGAATTTGGAGCGCACTGAATGCTTCAACCAACCTGTTATTTATCTCGTCCACTTTACTGCATTCTTCTAGGCAAGAGAAGCGATTCGAAAGTTCGAGTTGAAAGCTCTCGGGGTACTGTATATGGGAAGCTTTAGGTCGGAGCGTAGAGAGAACAAGATAATAATGATGATAACAATGAACTTAGTGATTAAGTACTGCGTTTGATGTTTTTATTTTTTTATATTTTTTATATTATAATTGTGATCTCATTATAGAAATTTTGCCCATTTTAGACAATATTTTTTAAATTTTATGAATTTTCTTTAATTTTCCCTTAGAGATACCGATAACAAATTTATTTACGAAATCTGTTTACAACGATTACATTAAAATATAACTACCCGAAAGATCTATAATATTCCAGTTTCTATAATTTACCATTATAAGGTTATTAAAAAGTTTACCGTAATAAGTCGGTAACTGAACATTACATTTATTTACTAATGAACATATACATCGTTGGAGAACTCCGTAAAGAAGTGTTATGTCTATGATTTTTAAGAAAATATTTTTATATTACAAGAATAATTCGGTAAGTACACGTTGCTGGAATATTATTGATAGTTCATAGTGGTAATATATCAATACCCTAAAAACTGTTAGAAATTATTTTCGGTAATTTGAACTTTGGTGAATATCTGATTCTGTGTTTAATTAATAGTTACAAGGCTAACTGTGATATATTTGGGCAAAAATTAGCTTTCCCGGCGTATTAAAATGTTATCCTAATTGTCTTTTATAGAAAAGTTAGAGCCGAAAAACACTAAATCTTTTCTCCTGTAAAATTTGATTTTTGCGATTACCGGTTTATTCCTCGGGGACGTCGATATTGACTATCCTATCATTTTCAAGTTGTCTCAGAAAAGTTTTTATGAGGATTTCCTATATTTCTGTCAACCTTTTCTCAATGATATTTGAACAAGATTCACTAAACAACTATGTTATGTTTACATTACCTCAATATAGGGCTACATTCCGTTTGAACCGCTTGAACAACATTTGGTTTCGTAAACCTCATGAAATTAAATTGTAGAATATATAGATATGATATATATTTGGAGAAATTAAATGCTAACCTACTGGGTGCAGAAGGTGTAGGATCAGGGGAGAAATGTATGTTCAATAGTGGCTACGTTCCATGTTGAATAGGTTATTGACTGAATATGTCGAAAATGTATTGTTTAACTTTCCAAACACAGTGAATTTGTAGTCATGCCATAGTAGGGGAGCCCTAGAAGTTACTCGAGCGCATCAGATAATCGTGAGGGAGAATACCTTAATATTGATAGGGAATTTCAGCTAATATGAGTCTTTATATGTGTGTGAATAAACAAAATAGTTGAACGGATTTCCACGTATGAGTCAAATACAAAAATAATAAAAAAAAGGCAAAGGCAGAAGTAAAGATAAACGTATGATATATGTATGTATGTACTTATGGCCTCTGTGGCGTGGCGGTAGTGAATGCGGTAGGAGGCACGGGTTCGATCCCCGCTCAGTGCAAATATTTGTATGCATGAATATGGCTATTTGCATTGGTCTGGTCGTCGACAAGTTTAGCCGTCGCCGTCGATCCCGGCTGCGCTATGAACATCTAAGGCAGGTGTTACGGGTAGTTGGAGCCCTCAAAAGTCCGACCTCAAGAATATAATGGCAAATACAAAATACATACAATTATATTCATCTGCTAGCTGCTTTATTTCGCAATAATAAATATCAACAAGAACGCAAAACCTAAAAACATTTGCTGTCATTCGTTCGGTTTCCGTGACGTCGACAGTTCAAAGAAAGGTAAATGGGATTGCGAAACTTTGTTCGCAAAAGATATCACTTTTACCATTATGTCGAACTGCGGGTCGTTTTATTCAGGCGTTACTTCAGATTATATGGCTCCAAATAACTTTTCGAATTACACACCAACAGTTTGCTCGATGCTGCAGCGGCAAATCGAATCTTTCTTAACTAGCCAGTCAATCGTCACCATATTCATGTAATAAAAGTATCACCTCTACGATTTCTTAATGCAGTAAATAAAAAGGTTTTGGAAAATCAATGGAGTTCCAACCCAGAAATTATAGCATTAAATATTTATCGTGAATTTGCGTTCTTTTTTCTATATTATACATCATTATGACTTATGACTTATGACCACGCGTGATAACAAGCTCAGAGGGTCACCATTACAGATACAAATAATGTTAAAATGGTGGCCCTCAGTTTGACTGCCCCTTCAGATGGTTTTTGACGACTAGCTTGAAGTGCTCTGGACTGTGCGAAGCAGGTAGCTATATATATAACATATAAAACAATTACAAAATACATAGCATAAAGTAATTACTTAATAGGTACTAACCGTAAATCGTGTTCATTGCTGATTAACGGTTATTGCATCTATTTCTACTGAGCCTGGCTAATCCCTTATAAATAAGCTTTACTTTTATCAAGTTTTACGACCCTCTTGAACTCTTTTCGTTAATTTAATCACTGCTATGAATTAATAGGTAGTTAGGTACTGCAAATTAGATTTCGTGACACCATTAAGTAGGTAAAACTTAAAGTAGTGTAGCGGCAGCTGCTGTCTGTTTACTTTAATGAGTTATAGCTAAGAAGATTTATCACTGAAGCAGTCGTATCTCAATCCGCGCTTAAGCCACAGATTAATGAATTGAAGCTATATATAATATAAATAGGATAATCTATAAAGGCCAAATTTTGATGTGCTCGTGTCTATTATTATTCATTTATTTATATAATTTATTGTACCTACACCAAATAAAAGCATACAGAATTAAAACCTATAAGACGCAGTACAATCGGCGGCCTTATCGCATTAAGCGATTTCTTCCGGGCAATCTATATCTGTCGCAGTCATCTAGTAGAGTCTGCTATTTGATTGAATGACCAGCGGGTTCATTGAATGACTAGACCAAACATTGTACGCAGATCCATTCAGCCTTTAGACTGTGAGTTGAATAACAATCATCCAAACATGTTCCCAAATTTTACATTTATAATAATGATATACTATTGGGAAGTAAGATTGAGTAAGCTATTATGTATATTATATATTAGTAAGGTCAGTGACAGTCAAAAACTAAAAAGTACAGTGGGCTCCAAAATGTTCCTGTACAGTTTAAAACCAAAATTGTATGAAGTGATGCTTCAACACAACTACTAGTCCTAGATGTTACTGAATAATAGATCTACTTAATGTAATTAAGTTTAGGCTACTACTTGCATGGGTTTACTTATTTTCTCGTAAAGAAACAAGACATCGGTCTAGTTAATTTATCAACGCTATCTTTGTTACTTTTGGTTAAATTAGACTTAGGCCGTCAAAGGATTATAGATCTTAAGGTGTCTAGAAACTTTTGAAGCCCATTGTACCTACCTAATCTCATAAAGTTTAGATATAATAGTAAATAGATTCAGAAATTCCGTACTCTGAAAGCGCAGATAATGCAATAATGTACTTAGTTGATATGTAAAACATAACCTGACTAGGGTTAGGACACAGCTGCACCCCCGTTCACATATTCCTTTCCAATGGACCCATAAATCTGTATGAGTAATTAATTACTCCACTCACTAACAACGCTCACGGGAAATACTCCCGTGCACACCATTATGATTTATATTCATTTATAATTCCCGACAAAAGAAGTGGGACGTTACAACTTTATCGTGTTATAAATTCGACATTAGTTGACAACTAGTGTCTTTGATGACATAGTTTCCATACAAATGGATCAGGGTTATGCAAATTTATAATTTTGTTTGTTTTATATGTAAGGATACCCCTTAGAGAAATTTAACGAACTTAGGTACTATAAATAATGTTATCTTCGGAGTTATTTTAATGAGTAACAGGCGCGAGTGAAAATTATTTTCAAAATGGAAGCTTGAAAGTCAATTTAAATCAGAAGCAGCTTTTGTATAGATCTACTTAACTACTGTAACTTGAGATACTTGCTCCTAAGATTAAAGTGTCGTCTTTAGTGTTGAAGTTACTTTTGTTCGGGTAAATAACAATTCAGCTTAAACTTCACAAGGTTACACAGATTTAATATCTATTTTGCGAGGCTGGTAGAAGTAAGGTGGAGATATATTCAGGCACAAAAAAATAGATCAAATGTGATATGTTTTTTTTGTACTTTATTTTATTTTGTTTCTAACTGTGATTAGAAATATTTAAAAAATATACGAACGGACGAACTGCTCGGAATTTGGTGGTAGGTACTGTTTGCACCCTATGTGGATGTCCTATAAAAAAAAATAGAGGGTGGAACCACTGGAAGAGCTACACAGAACACTCGACGTCGTATAAACGTCTGAAGATCATATTTCCACTCTCCGAGGAGGCAATGTTACCCATTAGGTATGCTTGTTAGACCTAATAAATCTGCATGAATGGAAGATGGAAACTAGAACCTAGACACTAGTTGTTATCGGTGACTTATACTAAATTATAGGTACAACATAATATATCACTTTATTCTTATTCGAATAGGTAGGTACATACCATTATTAGAATTTTTTTTACCTCCGATCCCGTCTGAACGGCCCCTTTCCTTTGATATGATAAAGAGAACGATGATTGAGTTTTGACGTTGCAATTGGAGGTTACATTCTACTTGTAGTAAGCTTGTTCAACAGGATCCTGAAAGTCGTCTTGAAAACCAGTTCTGGGTAGGCCGCTGATGACATACATCAGTGAGCTAATGATCGACTGATTCGAAATCCTGAGTTCCAATAATACATGATATTATTTTAATGCAGTGGTTGCTGGCAATGACGCCCCCGCAGGAACCCCTCCAGCCCAAGAAATTCTGACTGTACCTACGTTATGGAGGGTGTAATGCGTGCCAATGATCTCACCACTATGGACTCTCAAGATCACACGAAGTGGAGGAGGAAATTAAGAAGGCGGACCCAAGGTCCAAGTTCACATTCGCCTCGAATACAATCAGGAAAACACGGTTACAATAAGATGATAATGATGATTTTAAAGCAGTGGTTTACCATACTGAATGGCATGCGGAAGGTCGTTGCTCGATAGGTACAGAACTGCAATGTTTAACCCATACCTACGTGGTGTTTTATAGGTAGAAATCCAGGCAAACAAACTTCAAACTGCGGTCTTTCATTTTAGAATATAGACAGCGTCGGAAAAATGGCGAGCTACAGTAAATATAACCATATAAATAGGTATGTGTAGGTACCTACCTCCGCATTTTTCCTGCTACTCAAAAAGATGGTGACTTCTCAGAACAGATATTATATTTTAAAGGGGACTCGATTACATCTCAACTTCCAAACACTTTTCAAATAAATAACGAGGGTCCCGTTGTAAGTTGTTTTTTTTTTATTTTTGATAACGAGGAAAATGAGGAAGTAAAAGTGTCGAATGTTTGCATAATGAGCTCCCTTGTTGTTGTGTACTTAATTATGTGTAATTCCTAAATACTAACTGTATAAACCAAACTTTATTTTACAGTTATTAAGACCATTGACTTAATTTATTTTATTCTAATTTAATTATTTCTTTTTGAAATGAATGTAATTAATATTTCGTAAATGTTTCAAACATCTACCTGTAGCGGTTAATAATATAGTGCATAAAATCACGTTTGTTGTACAGGAACTCTTTAATTAATAAATATTCTGTTATTAATTCTGTTCTGTTTGTGACCGTTATTAATATCGAGCAAAAAAACAGTAAAAATATCACGTTTGTTATACGGGTACCCTCCATAACATTTTTGTTTGTTTTTATTAGCTGCTGTTTTTTTTTTACTTATGGCTTGTCAATTTGACTTCATCACGCCTGATGTTAAGCTGAAGGCAAAGTCTCATGAAAGAGGGTCACCATTGCAAACACGTAGGTACAGTGCTACAACTCATTAGATGCTTATTCACGCCCCGCTTAAAGGACCCAGGACGGTAGGAAGAAGGAAACACGTGCGCTGGTAAGGAATTCCAAAACTTAATGGTGCGGCAGAGGAAAGACTAGCCGAACCGCTTGGTTCTTGATCGAATATCCTGCACCGTATGCGGGTGACATCTAAGCCCTGTAGGTACGTGTAGTCCTGTGTAGGAAAGGAGAAGGTGGGATTAATTGGAAGAACTCATCAGAATATTCACCATGGTAGAGACGCTAATTGTTGGTTGGTTATTATCTGTGCCCAATATAGATAACACCGTTCGTAGGGCTGTACCCTGGTGGTGTACCAGGGCTGTACCTGGTAGCCTGGTGACAGATAAACAGATGGCAATTACAATCACATTTGTTGAATGGCCCCCTTAAATGTTACATTTATTTTTTTTAACCTTTAAAATATATTGTTATAACGGCAATCATCATCGCAAATTACATCATCTGTGTAGATTTCAGCTTAACAGGCTAGAAACTCTTAGTTAGAAACTATCACGGTTCATGTGATACATACAGCCTGGTGACAGAAAGACAGACAAACGGACAGTAATATGGTTCCGTCTTTACCCTTTGGGTCGGAACCCTAAAAATAAAGATTGGGACAAATTGTAGTGACGTTACCTATTAATAGTACTTAAACCGATAGAACTACATTGAAGTTAGTACTAGGGAAAAAATATCCTACAGTAAAATTCAGAACCCGAATACATTAATTTCATATAGAAATGTTGCGAGTTGAAGTTGCCTACAATGAAAACCACTTTCAAAATCACGAGGAGTTCCTTTCACCGTCTGTAGAATCCGTTTACGAAAGTAAATATTACGAGCTCAACCTCAACTATTGGATATTATTAAGTTCATCTACATTGCCCAAAGGGTACAAACTTAACCCCCTGTGGGGCACAAACCTTGACTTGAGGTTTTACAGACATAGGTTGTAGTGGGGCGACCTAGACGGCTAGACCCTTATTTGCAAAGTTAACGTGGCGCATATTCCCAGGTCTTAACTTATCTCGGCACGGAGCGATACCGCAAACGATTATATATAACTTCGCAATTTATATACCTACATAATACATCCTACGCTGAGTTTATGTAATTGTATCATCTAGATCTTCGAGAACATGTTTACATATGCCTCATATTAACCTCGGTGTGTACTTTATAACCACATTCACTAGTCGGTTGGGATGAATAGTAGGTAGTGAAGATGAATTCGTAAGCTTGTAGTTTTAAGCACATCCCATGTTACTTCACAGGGCTGGATTCCGAAAAAAAATCGAAAACAGAATGTTTATTTCGATTGTTAATGGAATGTAATCCTTTAGAAATAGTTAGATAGCGATTGGGGAGACTCGTTGTTTCGGCAACTGTAAACCAGGGGTTCGTGTAGATTTAGAAATAGGCCAAGCCGTCAGCTCGAACCTTTTTGTGAGGATTTATTTCGTATTTACGAGACCCTGGTAAACTATTGAGGGATTCGTTTAATTTCGTTAGGAGATGAATGTATTGTCCTATTGTTATTGTCTGTTTCTATTGTTTCAATTGTTACGTTTTAACCGAAATCAGTTCTACCATGATAAATAAAAGGTACCGAAGTATAACGAATTTCGAGAATTTTGGTAAATATTCCTACCTTACATACATATTATGCTTACGCCCGTAATACCCGAAGGGGTAGACAGAGGTGTATTAAACTAGCACAGTTCGCCAACTATAATTTTCGGGGCCACGTAATAGGAGGCGGGCCCATTGTCGCCAATCGGACACTTTGTATAAAAAATGGGTATGCCGAAAATAAATTCCTAACCGAAAATTCCTATCCTCTGCTATACGCCGATTCCTTGCTATGCGGTTGTAAATCGCAAGGAAATTAGCTTAGCCGCACAAGCACTACCAGTTAACGTCTTGGAGAGTACGTATATTGATTACCTCAATACCAATATCTATATTTTATTCATAACCGCATAGATAAGTATAAGCCACTATAAAAACAGTAGTTATATCTTCAATTCGTTAAAATTTTTACTCATGGACCCTCATCTATTAGGAAAAATAACGATTTAAGAAAGATTTTAAATTGCATAAACCTCAAAGAGCAGAAGTGTAAAACGATTTCGTGGTGACTTTACCAACTAACCCGCCGCAGGCGAGCTGCGTGACCAGTGAGCACCACATCGCTATGCGATGAGCACACTCTCGAATACATTCTCCACAAAGACTGGCGAGAGCACTCCAATGAATTAACCATCCGAATGCTCTCATATTTAATTTATTTTACAGTAGTGAGACGTCAAACAAGCACAAAGGCCGAATGATTTAAATGTTCTTACTATTAAATCAGTTTAGGTGTTCCATAGGGAACACAATCTACACGACAAGTTAGTAAACATCTAGCTTAACAATGTTGGGTTAAAATTAGCATCTTTGGGAACTTAGGTATTGCATATTGTAAGAACAAGTAGACCTACCTTCAGAACATATAATTTAGTTAGGGTCAAGGGTCAGTAACTAAAGTCCAGAGCTAGAGAAACTTACGAGGAATATAACCGAGTTACCTATTTAGTAACAATCGTTTGTGGAGATAGGACTCCCCAATCGAATTGATCTAGATTCAATCTTATTCTTCAAGTTAATACTTCGGGTAATTCTGGTATAAGTAGGTATTGTATTTGATTTAGTTTTTAAATTTTGTCGGTACACAACTTGACTACTGCAATAACGATTACCATTGCTCTACAGAGGTCTTTGGTGGTACAGGTGGAGGAGCAAAGTGAGCAAGAGAGCAATTACGACATGAACTGGGGTTAGGCCGTTCAATTGCAAGTCTCTTGTGACCGCTTGATGTAGCCCCATTTCGCCATGTTTTCCCTGCAGCGGCCAACTTGAATCTGCTGGCAACTTACAAGTTGACCACTACACTAGAGAGCATATCCATCCGGCAGATTTTCGTTAGGTATGATGATAAACCAGCCGGAACTAGATCACTAGATGCTTGTCTGCCCATCTTTGCGCTCATGCTCTTGTGACGGACTATCTAAAGCCAGGGTGATTCTCATGAAGCTACAGCGACTAGGATAGGCTTTCAAGCGGACAGGAGGCATTTCGTTACTGTGCAGTGAATTTTGGGAAACTGTTTCTTGTGTTTACTTCTCCACTGTAGGAGCTATGTCTCGCCAAACATCTGGTCGAGCTACACTTACAAGACAGTTAAGTATGTTTAGTGACGTTGGTTTGGTTTGGCAGGCAACCTGTAATGCTATTCATTTTACGCCACATTCACACTGGGCACGCGTATTCTCCCACGAAAAATGAGCAATAGTCCGTTTCTTCAACGCGGCTGTAAGTGATGCTTCAACGTCTTCAAGGCGAATGAGCAGTAAGCGTAAGATCATCCGCATAAAGAAATCGCTGATTGCCGGGTGATTTTGGCCGTTCGATTTTGTAGAAGTTAAATAAAGCTGGAACTGGTACACTTGCCTGAAGGAGTTCGTTCTTTTTAACGCACCATTTGCTCTTCGAGGAGTTCGTTCAGCCTCATTTGTTTAGAGTTTCCCCTATTAGGTACACGCTAACCTTTATCAATAATTGTGTAATGGTAACAGTATCCTATGCATCTGTGAGATCTGTAACTATATATAACATTTTTTTTTCAAAAGCATCTTCAATATATTAGATGAGGTATATCTACCCAGATTCCTGTTATAGACTGCACATAACTAAAACACGTAGGAACTATTACTATTACGAAACATTATTTATAATGGTGAAATAAAATGTAGATACATATTCGTATACCTAAATGTCCATGTAAGAAATAGGTATCAAAACAACAGATACTTAAGTATATAAAATCAGAATTTCGTATACCTACATCGACGACTCTGTGTTACCCATCATCAGCCTGCGGCAGTCCATTGCTGAACATAGACCTCTCCCATGACACGCCACTTAACCCGGTTTTCGCTTATCCTCCCTCACTTTCCGCCAGCTACTCTACTTATATCGTCGCTCCATCTAGACGCAGGGCGGTCTACATTACGTTTGCCGGTACGCAGACTCCACTCAAGGATTCGTCTACTTCATCGGACGTAGGTCCTACGGTGGATATGACCAGCACACGGCCTTTTTAGCTTGCTATTTCGTTGAGCTATGTCGATAACTTTAATTCTCTGCCGAATTACTCCGTTCTGTATTCGATCCCTCAAAGGTACAGCTACATTCTACTATCGCACCGCTCGTCACAGGTAGGGAATTCACCCTCACACATTGCGACCGGAAACGGTACGCATAGTGCGGTACGAAACTGTGTGTGCTTGTCTGCCACCTAAAAAACTTAAAACAGAGCCTTCTACGATAGGTTGAGGTCCATATGCACACTACCTTGTGAACTAAGCCCTGACTAGGCAAGGAACTAGGCTTTATTTTTATCTTTAACATCGCAATAACAAGCAAATAAGTAAAATAACAAGCAAAGTTCAATAAATTTAGTGTTATAATTCAAAGATTTGTGATATAAAATGTTACTTATTATAAATAATATCTTTGTATATTTTTATTCATTAAACATATATTAGAATGTCATCATTTTACCTAAGTAATTAAAATTGTAACAAATATTCACAACGTGCGTGTTCACAATGTTAAACAATAAAAAAATCACAACTGACTTTGTTTTCTTATGAAACTAAGTTCGTCATAGTTGCTCTTTAAAATATTTTAAAGTCAATGTCATCATTCGAAATCCACCCAAAACGTTTTGGGTATACCGGGTTCCGATAGGCATTTTTTCCAACTATCTGCTGAGGCAGATTGTTCATCTATAGTTGCCTTGCCCAGGTTTTCCTTCTTCGCCATCTTTGTCTTACACCCGAGACTAATATAAATACTGACTTTGCTCAAACTAGCCTTGAAGACCGTCAATTTCACTGTGGAAGATTTGGGATCCCATCTGGCAGATATTGTTGGAGTAAATCTGTCGCTTTTCCAATAGCACTCTGCTTTGTTCGCTTCCAATATGGTGGCTTTCAGGTACAGTGGCGCTGGAAATAGAAAATAATTTCATTTAGTTTTGAGATCAAATATTTTTCAATTGATTATGGAAGTGTAAGTGTTTATTGTACGGTATAGGATAATAATTTACAGTATGGACATAAACAAATAGCAGAATGTACATTGGGCGGCTTTCAGGCACCTTCAGACTGTTCGACCGATATACTCCATATTGTAGTATTATTAACTTTCAAACTTAATGGTGTTTCAGGCTATTATTAATTGTACTTGCTAAGTGGCTGTAACCGAACAATTATTCGATTGAAAGTAATTGAAGATATTGAGAATACGCTGTAGACTGGGAGGACCCGTTCTGAACCTCTGAACCGTGGAGGAATGAAGATAATATATTGTCCTGTGTGCTCTGAGCTTAGCGGTAAGTCAGCGTTATAATAACGGTGGATCTAACGGCCCACTTATTTTAGTCGCAATATAGTTAGTGTACTCATGGTAGGTAATTAATTTATTTTTTCTAAACCAAAAAATGTCATTCATAGTCAGTGACCCATCATGAAGCCACCTAATACTGAGTAAACTGAAGGCTACCATGAAATATCCAAAACTTCGGACCTGCGTTTAACCTAAACTAAAATGTCGCATTTCATCTTCAGATCCGATTTCAGGATCGATACCGTAAAGAACTGATTACTCGATTCGAAACTGCGGTGGTTTCTATCTAAGTATTTACAAAATACGCAACTTCATCTTTACTCGACATCATTCATGCGTTAATGCCGGTCAAATCCGAGGTTTCACACCTCAGATTCCGTGGTCCATTTTTGGATTGTTGTTTTCCACTTCGCACGGTGCGATTGATAGTAAGCCCATGAGCACGCATCCACTACGCCTAACCAGCACTTCTCGGGTCGCTTTGGATTTAACTATACTTCAAATTAGCCGATATGATTATTCAAAATGAATACTATAATGCTTTAATATAATATTAACTTTATATTTTAATTGCATTGTTATGCTTTATAATGCTTTAATAGAATGGAGTACAGTATTTTAAAACTTCTTAATAAGGAGTAATCGAGTTTAAGTTCTACTTAAATTAGTTTTTCTTGTATTTTACTATGTACAGACCGTAAGCGTCAATTAACAATGATTAATTAACATAGTTACTTCCACGTGTGCTTGTACAATTCGCAGACTAGCTATGAGTCAGCGCTAAAATGATAAGAGTGTGCATGCCATTAATTTACATGCTATGAAGAAAAAACTTGTTACATTGAAGATAAGACTAGAACAATGCGGGGAGAAGGTAACTATTGGTAAGTGTCATTATGTAACTCAACTGTTTAGTGACATACGACATTTGTTCCGCTCAGAATACAAAACAGGTTTACATTCTATCACGTATCAAGTACGGTTTTCATTAGCACCATGGCCCCCACTTGCCTAGCAAATGTCTTCAACTGCATATCATTTCGAGTAGATACACAAAGAATCTATCGTAATCTGAGTCACTGTTTGAGAAACAAAAAGCAGAAGTTTACAAGAACAAACTTTTGAATCAAAATTTGTGTATTTGAATTGGTGTAGAATAGAATATTTATTTATTTGCATGGAATGTAGGTATTACATGAGGTGTCACATTTTAACATTAAGGTTCCTGATACATTCAACCATTATATGCCTTTAATATTAAAAACATGTTAATAAAATATACAAAGAATTTAGTCAATACATACGAGTACAGTGTACAATGTAAGTTCAAATTACAGTTAGGTACAATATAATGAAAATGTCAGTTCAGAATTACAATTATTTTTTCACCACAGCAGCTCAAACAAGTGAGTTTTGCTGCGTAAAAACAGTGTGCAAAATGCGATTTTGCTCACTCAGTGAGACAAAGTAGCTTTATAATTATTTTTTTTTAATTTTCAACAAAGAGTGCCAACCATAGATTCAAAAAGAATTGTTCCGCGAATAACTTTCGAACTACATACACTGCACTCTGTCTCTTGGCCGTCCATAAAAAAGTTCGAGTGACAAACACAAGTATTTTGAAGGTTTTTTTTTTTAATTTATGGCACGTCAAAGGTCCTATTTCGAAATTCTAAATTTGAAAGATATTTGTAAAAGAATAACCATGTATTTTATTTACATTATTTAATAATTATGTAATGTTATTGAATACCAAAATAAGTAATGCATAAGTATTTATAATGATTACTATTATCAACATTTGAAAAATGAAATGGCACGTACGCTGTTTCTGAACACACCTTAAAAATAACGGGTATAAAATTTAACTTTTAACTTTCAACTTTAAATTTGCAGAACAGCAATAAGTAATTTAGATTAATTATTAACTTTTAAAATTTTCAGCATTATTTTAATTAATAATAGGTGTTCTGTTCTGTTAATAAGTGTTGCATTATCTTCTAAGTAATATTTCTTATGTGTTCTCGCTGCTGAAGTGAAAAGTAATGTGTGCCACACGAGAGCAAAATTATTTGCATCTCGTGCATTTGAATCCCTCACTACGCTCAGGATTCTACAGTAGAATCACTCGCTACGCTCGTGATTCAATACTAGAATCCCTCGCTTGCTCAGGATTCAAAATCAGCACTCGCAGCAAAAAACAGTTTTGCTCTCTTGTTGCACAAATAACTAATGTGTATTGCAGGGTATGGGTCCTGTCTAGGCAACCAGCCTGTTCACTATAGGCATTCTGTCTATGACCAAGCCCAACATGGTTATAAAAGGTTTGATTCCTATTCTATTAACCAATTTATGAGGCACATGCAACGTCTACCTATCTACCTCTTTAATCAAAATTTTCTAAATTTAATATCAAAATTTGAACTACAGAAAACATCAAGTTTCAGATAAGAGCAAAAACACGGATGGTAAATATAACATTAATATATTGAATATGCTTGAACCCTGGGTAGAAGTGAAGGAGTGTCGTGTACAAAGCCGGATTTTCTCTCATGTTTCGTCATTGGACTCTCGAAAGCAAAGTAAACATTGACGTAGTGAAATGTAACGTACATAATGCGTACAGACGAACGATAGACATAAGATTGAAACCAAATTAAACATTGAAGTGTCATTAGATTTATATTTAACTAGCTGTTGCCCGCGGCTCCGCCCGCATGAACTTCTGATCCCGTTCCCGCTGTCGAGCATTTTCATATTTATTCACCTTGTAAACCTTCTCTGGACTTCCACAAATAAATTCAAGACCATAATTAGCGGAATCGGTCCAGACGTCCTCGAGTTTTAGCGAGACTAACGAACAGCAATTCATTTTTATATTGTATAGATGTTTAGTGCCGTAAGTTCTGAATAGATGGCGGTGTAATCGAACTGTGTAACAAAACTCTTTAAAGATTCTAGAGGACCTCAACTTTAACAACATCCTATTTTTATCGGAACAAAACCCTTATTCAATTCCGTATTAATTTCGGTCGACCCAAAAAATAAAGTTATTTGTGAACAGACTAAAGGAATTCTAAAAATGAATCAATATGTATTTCTTTAGTCCTTTTCTATTTTTATTACATTCCTTCAATGTACAGATACGAGTACATACTTACACCGAATATCTATCTATCCCGACTATCTTTTCCATGTCTTCATCGTACCTACTGTATATGGGTTTTTAAGACGGGGCTGTTGTAAGGGCTTAAGCATGCACAGATAATTTACAGTTAAGAAAAAATTACAAATATCAGTCGACCCTTCTATTTGACGTGGTGATTGAAATACTCGATTTAAAGGACCATTTTAGGTATGAATAGAAAAGACAAATTTTCAAACGAGTACATTTTGTACAGGAAAACAAAAATGAGCGGTAAGAAATAGGATCATTTGATAACAAAAAAATATTTCAGTGCCCTTTTATTTTTAAAAAACTCACAAGATCTAAAACAATATGCAACATTTGGAACGTAAAAATGGCATTAGCATGAAGTAAACATTCAATCTATTTTTATATTCATAACAGGCGCCAGGGCAGCGGTAGCCGAGCCCGCAACTTCATTCATGTTATTATCTATAGAGACGTTCGGGCCGGATGATGGCACGCAATGCTGTTTGCTTATTAAAGAGGAGAGAGTTACGACGAATGCGCCTTGAATCTCAACACAAACTGAAAAGACTACGTTAATATTTGCGGAAGCTACGTACACAGATTCATCGACAATGTTTTACAAGATTTAATACGCTCTGTAACGCGTGCTTGTGATTTGTATTTGTGTACATTTCACTTGTATCCGTACGGTGTTCGGGTCCCACCAAGACCATAGGAGTTATATATATTGCACTTGCGAACGACACCGGCTGAACTAAAGAAAGTCGCCGTCGTAAAACGCACGCTGTGTTTGGGTTTTTGATTGCCGAAGGTGAGATAATTCAAGACATATCTCTCAAATCACGGCAGACCCGTGGCCATCTTTTTTGAGATGACCCCCTTCCTCTAATATGGGAACCACCGAGTCGCCGTGGCCTGCTTCTACTAGGATGACAGGTGGGACCACCCATCACCCCCTTTCTTTTCAGTGCTAGAAGGAGCTCAGACAGGTAGCGCTGAGCGCGTTAGTAAATAACGCAATTCAATATCAGACTTTGTAAACAGTTGACGACAAACCGCTCGCCTTCCTTTAAGTGGAATCAAAAAAAATTGCGAAATATTAAATTTATATAAATCAGTGTAAATAATATACATACTTTTACTTTGCACAGGGACGAATAAAGTAGGTATTCTAGAAAAGTAATCGCTAATATTGCTTGCATACTAATACTAAATTCTGGATCGAAAATTGTGGACTTTACATCACCTTCAGTCACTGATTTAATTAAACCATGATGAGCCGTGTTTGTCCAACAACCAACAAAAAAAGGAAGTAAAATTAGTTCATTTGTTATCTGATAACTGATAAGTAATCGCTTTATAATGTTTAACGACAAAAGATACAAGAATGCACATGAAAGATGGCCACAGGATAATGTATAAGCAACAGATAATGTCGTTTATACGGGATATACTTTAGAACTCACATTTTTATGAACTACAAGAAGCACTGTCCTGAGGTGCGTCTACATTTGTGACATGAACAGCGGACCGGACAGCGTGACATCTAGACAAAACTTTGAGTGTGGACGTAATAACTTGTAGCACATGGGCACACAAACTAGAGTTGCGCTGACACGGCCACCTACGATCGATGGTTTCATTTAAGCTCAGCTATCACACAGCTGAATACGCGACGGACACGCACTTCTGAGACACGGTCACGGCAAAATGTTACGTAAATGTGGACGCGGCACTAGAATAGGCAAAGTTTATCACTATTGATTTTATTCGCAACAAGGGATCATCAATTGAGATTAAAAATAAATCTAATAAGTAAAGAACACTAATGACAGCACGGATTTTATAACTCTCCGAATACGTTGCTATAGCTTGGGTAAAACAGGAAGGAACCTTGACTAAATTACGCTAGTAAACGTTGAGGAAAATGTGTTTGCACATTTTGTCTGTAATATCTAGACCCACCAAAAACATTTTATATATCAAAATCTCAGTAGTTCATGACACTTTTATTTTCTCGTGCTCAAATCTCTTGTTTATATCAACCACCACAGTATAAATCGATCGCGGTATCCTAGTGGTATGGGTGATGGACTGCTGAGACGAGGTCTCGGGTTCGATCCCAGGTTTAACCATGGCACACACCAATGACTTTTCGATGCTTTCTATCGTAGGTTTATAAGTGCCCGGTTAATGGCAATAGGCTGGCCACCTATTACATTGGGACCTAAACATAAACTGGCGAAATGTGGGTGCTAGCACCTCTGCCTACCCATTTGGGGATATAGACGTGAGTTTATGTTTATGTATGTGATGTCTCTTGTAGAATTAAACCCCCGAGTTTACAAATTCTATAATATCGTGGTGAAAGACTCAAAGAGCCTTGGCCCTTTGCCAGACTAATGATGTAAGTAAATCGTGATATGTGCGATGACCGCGAACACGATAAGTACCTTATTTATCTATAGAAATGTTTCATATCTACAGAAGTACAGACTTGCGCTTCCCTCCGTAAGGTATTGAAGGGTGAAGATTAATTATTTTTCCACCCCACTTATCTAACATTATCCTTTAAAACTTAAGTGAAAGCCCTAGAGATTGGGAATGCCATGAGCTTTGAAATTAGTATATAATTATGTATATAATAACAACAAAAAATATAGGCGTATTAGCAGAGTAATGAAATACAGTTTCAGTGTAAGACATAGATTTTTATCCTGAGAAGAGACTAATATTAGACAAGATATAGAATATTAGGCTATGAGATGATGCATGAGGATTCGAAGGTACGATAAAATATACAAACTTCACTAAGTGAATGATCAGATCGACAAATTTTAACTTTAAAAAAGTCACGCCTATATCCCCGAAGGGGTAGGCAGAGGTCCTAGCACCCACATTTTGCCAGTTTATGTTTAGGTTACAATTTAATAGGTGGCGAGCTTATTGCCATTAACCAGGCACTTATAAACCTGGGATAAATACACACATAACTTCGAAAAATGTGTGCCATGGTGAACGCTGGTATCGAAACCGAGACCTCGTCTCACAGTTCATTACCCATATCATTAGACAAATTTATTTTTGTTTCACAAATTTTAGGTAATTTTAAAAATATATGATAGTAAATATATTACAACTTAGCCGTCTTATCCTTAGGTTATATAGCGCTCCATACTATACGTAGGTATACATACCTACGTATGCACTGTAAGCACAAGTATGATCAGTACGGAAGATTCTTGACAAGCTCAATCAGGAGGAAACCAATAGGTAACCTATACCCAATATGCAGCTGTGACCACAAACTATTTACCTTGATTTTCTTATCATTTGTTATTTTTTACTTACTGCCCTACGATAGAAGCAATTTTACTGACGTATTCAAGTATAAAAAATCATAATACTACACTAAATTCATAAGTTCAACTATCGATATTTTGGTAACATATGAAACGTTATTATAGCAGTCTCTGTGGCGTGGCAGTAGTGAATGCGACTGCACTACGCAGGAGACGCGGGTTCGATCCCCGCTCAATGCAAATATTTGTATGCATGAATATGGCAATATGCACTGGTCTGTTCGTACCTCAGACAGCACATTAAGCCGTTGCACCGGTTGCCATGCGATCATCTATGGCAGTCGTTGCAGGTAGTTGGAGCCCTCAAAAATCCGACTAGCCTAACTACAGAACTTCGATATCCTCACTTTGGTTGTGGATGTCCGATGGCAGTCGCTTAACGGAAAATACACGTGTTTGTGGTGGATACAATGGTGACCCTCATTGGTGAGACTTTGCCTTGACCTTACCATCAGGCGGGGTGAAGTCAAATTGACGCGTACTAAATAAAAAAAAAACATTGGAAGTTGAGCCGAATCTTAGTTAGACTAGAAAGCCGAACCAACTGAGTTGGGAATAGGCTCAGAGAATGATGATGCAACGTCACTATACTAACATTGGCACACAGACCAGAGTGATATCCGCACTCTATAAGTATTTGTCTCTCAACCCTGAGAGGAAAGCTTTTTCCGGTCCGCCAGTCTGTGGTGGAGCCCCGGAGGACTAATATACAAAAATCAGCTATTATTGCGACACCATAAACTAAGTGTCAGCTTGTACAAGCAAGCTGACACTCTACTTGTCTGTAACACTGTACAGACAAGCTGAGTGTCAGCTTCTTAGTGTAGCGGCAAGTTTCTTAAAAAAACTGATTGTTAATTTGCTAATAGACGTAATGTACAGCAATAAAAATATATCCCCCGTGTCATAAACATGATGTAAGATGTTAATGTGTTTACGCATTTCCTTATGGCCGGCTCATGTTATAAACAAAACGTATAGTGGGTGGAATACATAATAACATCTATGCCAGGAGCGCACGACAATTTGAAATAGATGCAAAGAACATATTGCATAATTCCCATATAATCTATCATATGACTTTTCGATGACCTCTAATGGCGTGACAGTAGTGAGCGCGACTGCTATGTAGGAGGTGCGGGTGCGATTCCCGCTTGCATTAGTCAGGGGATTTCTATGTAGGTACCTATGTTGTGTTCACAAAAAAAATCTAAGTATGTTTATCCGCCTTCTAAAACCCATAACAGAAGCCAGTTAACATATAGCCATGGGTGTAGATGGCATTGTATATATTGTCTTAAACTATTTATTTTATTTTATTTATTTGTTGGGATTATAAACTAAATTGTAGACGCTAGTCAATCGACTAACTATCAGATATCACAACCAATATGTAAAGTGATGCTGACCGTATGTTTCCTGTATATTTATTACGTAATTACATGGGACTTTATATTCCCTAATGGCTTCAATAAAGAGTAAATAGACTTTGCTCTCTCAAAGGCTCTAAAATATACCTATGGCATCTATCGTAAGAAAATTATTGTTGTGTACAAAAAGCACGTTAAGCATATACCCGTCTTGCATACCACCAATACACTAGCAGTTTAATATGTAATATATTGCCATCTATATATCAGGAATGGCCTTGGTTCCTCATGCTACTACTGGTAGCAACACCGGTAAATGAATTGCCTTTCTTGCTACTGAAGTTGAAAGTTGTTAGAACATCAATAGAAAATTATCGTGTTTCTACCGTGAAATTATTGACTTTTAAACAAAAAAATTGCATAAGATTACACGAAAAAATAAACAAATACGTATTACAGTAATATCTCGAGAGTTGGGCGTGGCCATTGTTTAACTACAATATCACGATTTCTTTGTTTGTAAAATGTTCTCGCCCTCGACAAATTATTACTAATTGACTATTTTTGTTTAAAATTAATTTTTTATGTCCTATTTTTGTAATTTTAATTTCACGGCAGGAACACTGGCAATTTTTATTGACGTAGTAAATTCTTTTGACTTTAGTAGTAAGAAGGGTCAATTAATTACCGGTGTTACTACTAGTAGTAAGATTGGTAGTAACAGAAGCCACACAGGGTTTTTGGGGTAACACCAAAAAAAGGTGGGGTAACCAACGAGACTCCTCTCGAGGAGACGCAACCTGCGTCCTTCCCTTCCAGAGTTATAAGGTAAGAGTCGCATGAGCCGAATCAAGAGGAAGAACAGCAGTGAACTTAGGGTCCGGGGTATGGTCTGATACAACGGGGAACCGCTAAGACGATGATGATGAGATTGTGGTTTATTAATTAGACTCAATTACTTGACTATGACAGCCTCCGTGGCGTGGTGGTAGTGCAGGCGACGGCTACGCAGGGGGGCGTATTCGATCCCCGCTCAGTGGAAAAAGTTGTATGCATGAATATGACTGTATGCACTGGTCTGGCCGTGCCTAACTTGGAACTTCGATATCGCCATTGGTCATTGGACCATTGGTTATGGAGGTCAGATGGCAGTCGCTTCACGTAAAAATATCCGTAAGTGAGTTCAGCAGCATCACAGTTGGACTGGAACTGACTGGAAGGCCCAACTGAGTTGGGGAAAAGGTTCAGAGAATGATGATACATGATTATGAGTAATTTTTTGGTACCTTTATACTGTTCTTGTTCCTGCATAGTCTGCACGCTACATCGTAGCCTGTTGACAGTCAGCTGCACGACATCGTTGAGTCCGTCTTCACTCGCCGTATACAAAAGTGTTACTTCTAACTGGCCCTTCTTGTTCTCTTTCTGTGAACAGAGTTACATAAATGATGTATAAACCATATGTAGAACGTATTTGTTTGGGTACGTTTACGTTTATAGGTCGAAAAAGCACAAATATTTTACGATGAAAATTTCGTATAAAATAGATACGCGCAGCTCGGTAAATCAGATTTTGAGGTCATTCTCATGAATAATATTAATTATTCCGAAAACGTAATAATCTTCCAGTTCGGGACTGGAATATTAAAACTAATAAACAAATTAACGGAAATTGAAAATTCTACGATCATTTTTTTAAATAAAAACATAGAAATTGTCTTTAATTAATTTTACCTCTCAAGCTACTTCATACGAGCTAAGACATATTCCAGGAAATATTTGGAAACCCGAGATTATACATAAAAGAGGACAAATTCATGTTATATAACAGGCACTTTGTAAATAGTTTTGTTAGAAATCGCGGCCAGTTCTTAGAAAGAAATGTTGACGTTTATATTTACTCGACAACATAGTACACTAAATAGGTACCTAAGTACTTTGATTTATGTTTTTACCAAAAGAAGTGACAATGATTATCGCAAAAGTAGATTCCACTAATAATAAAGTAATATATTATAGTAAGTTATTTAGGTTCGATCCCAGGTTTTACTATGGCACACACCAATGACTTTTCGATGCTTTTCGAAGTTATGTGTGTATTTATCGCAGGTTTATAAACGCCCGGTTAATAGCAATAGGCTCGCCACCTTACATTGGGACCTAAACATAAACTGGCGAAATGTGGGTGCTAGCACGTCTGCCTACCCCTTCGGGGATATAGGCGTGAGTTTATATTATATTATTATGTTGAATCATAAGTCACATATAAGTTCCCTTTGCCCGCCAACATTTTAATCAATACTTTTAAACACAATAACATAACGGACATCGGACACTAATCGATTAGAAAATTGCAGTGAATGTAGTTTTGTACTATGAGGCGACGACAAAGCTTAGTGATGCCTAATAAAATGATGCTTATGAACTTGCAGTCTTTTGCAGCACACAAAAAATATAGTATGTTTGCAGGAAATTCAGAATATGCGTGAAAAGTTGGCGCGCCTTGTTGGAAGATAAACTGACTACAATGCTGAGCGTGGTTGATGATTTTTCTTCCTTTGTTGATCTTGTTTGATATTACTTATAGCCTGTCCTAATGCTAAATATTTAATAATAACTAGCGTTTTATATTACAAGAAAAGGAGTCAAACCACCAAGAAAAAGTGACCTAAAAAGTGAACAGCTGGTGGACTCGCATTTGTTGCATACATATAACAAACTTTATCACTCATGATGAGTCATATATTAGTCTATTAATAAGTATAGAATACAACGAACGTGTGAATAAAATCTTAATTCTTACCTACTTGACTAAGAACTACAATAGAATAGGTTTGACCTCGCCGGATCCTAACTCAGCAACTGCTGTATGGTAGGTACCTAGCTACATTTATTGCGATGACGTAAGATGATAACTACGCATCGGCCAACATCTTTTCGTACATAGGTAATTACCGATTTCGCTTAGCCAGTTGTAATTTAGTGTGTATGTACCTATGTATATGTATGTATAGGTACTAATGTTTCTAGGCACAAAGAATTTTGATTATTGGTACATATATACATGCAGTACTTTGTACTATTACCTCGGATAATTAAATATATAATCCCACCACTACTTGCGACTCAGAAATTTTGAATGCGGTGTGTTGTGATCTTTCGTAGACGTTTGATCTCCACATTATAATATCAAAGCTAACGCAAAGAAATAATATAATAATAATAATAGGAAAATGTTTTTATAAATCTTTTACGGTATAATAATATCTCTAATATAGTGGTCCTAACAATTTTATAATTAACAGTAGATCCACTACGTTATGGTAGGACAATAGGGAAAGGATTCCCTACTGTATTATACTCACAGATTGGGGCCATGGGTAATAACTGGTAATCTCATTTTGCACTCTTTACCTAAATTTAAAAATAATGCTTCATGATTACAGATGTGTTATATTAACAGTTTCATCTCCTCAGGCAATGAGTTGCATAGCAATATTTCAAGAATAAACAACTAAGACCGCTTTCCATTTAATGCATTTCATTTTTTTACAGTTGTCTAAATATTATATAAAAGGGGCAATGACCCGCTGGCTCATTAATTTATTAATAATACGCTAACGTCACCAGGCTCTGATATAATCGACAGTGTTGCGTGTACCCAGCAAATAACTATGATATATGTATAATCTTATGAACAAATGCATGCATGCATGATAGTATTCTTAAGTATAATTATGTTCTTTTTACGCGTGTAATACCATAATAATATGCCCGGTGAATCACAAACGAAGTGTGTATAGTCATGCACGCCAATAGTACCAAAATATGTATTTGAAAACTAGTTTTAATTATTTTGATAAAGACGGAGTGAATAATATTGATGGTCTTAAAAACAACCATGATCACAATATCTAAAGGAGCTATGAAGACTTTTCACATTCTATACTGCTACTAAAAATTTCCTTACAGAAAATTGATTCCAAGATCAATTACATTCAGGCACTCAAAGAAAACCCAGCAAATCTATCCTCTAACACATATTAACATTGATTCGTAATTTCAGTTCTTGTGTGATCAAACTAGATCGCGCTTCCGCTTTCTCAAGAGTATTGCATTGCATTTCATTTTCTGCTTAAGGCAATAAAAAAATCAAGATGCAATAACCAGAGACTACTAATTGTAAATTTTGCACAAATAGCCTGTCTTCCGAAAACTTAATAGCGTAAACCAGACGACTGCCTTACTACTGCGAGTACCTTTCATTCTTAGTCATGATTTTAATGAAAAAAAAACCTCTGAAATTATTTAATGATATATATTATACTAAAACTAAATGAATAATTTGTTTAATCACCTTGTGCTTTTTATTTTAAGTAAAGCAACAATATGTTTCGAAAAAGCATATAATTAAGTATTTTTTAAATTTCTATCTAAAGTAATTGTATTAAGCCAAGAATTAATAAATATAATATTTGTTGATAAAGAGTGTTGTGTTGTACCTTAAAAGATATTTTGAGGTACCTAACCCAACCACCTCAATAGGAAGGAACCACATGAAATATAAAACAATTGATATGACAGGCAATTTGGGAATATAATCTCGGCATTAAGCTTATCATCATCTCTCTGCCCTTGACCCAATTACTTGGGGTCGGCGCACATGATATTCTCCTCCATACATCCCTTCTTTGCCATATCTTCATTCACACAATACATCCATCTTTTTTTGGGGCCGATCTCTGTTCCTAGACCCCTCTACATTTATACTTTGGACCTTTTTTACAATATTACTATCATGCCTATAGGTACCACGACCAGATGTTCCCTTCTCTATTTTTCATTTACTCGGCAAGTTGGTTTAAGTATCATGTCGATTCCGATTCATGCGTTACTTAAAATCCAAGGTCGCAAAAACGGGTTCGTCGTCTTTCTATACCCACGTTAAATAATATTTTTGAGGCAGGACGCACTGTGTGTAATTTTTATAATTATAACTTTAGTGCGCTGAATAATAAGCTGTGGTAATTTGTAACCATACCTACTACTTATTGGGATTGACGGTTGACCTTGTATTGCTATGTATGGCTGAGCGCTCTGTACTTTTTGTGCTCTACCACATTAATAATCCTGTAAAAAATGTTCATGCCAAAATGTGTAAAGAAAAATATGCACTAAAAGTTTGAACAACAGACTCGTAAAAAATAGGTTTTAGTGACTTCCATGTAGCTTTACTATGAAGTTACTTAACCTATAAGTAATACTATAAGAAAGCTACTTATTGGATGTGTACTTATGCCTCGGAGAGAGCACGTTAACCTGTCGAACCCTGTTATGGCAGTCGTTGGAGCCCTAAAAAGTTCAAAAATCGATCTAACATCAATACCTCGATATCTCCTATACCTCTACATTGTGGATGACAGATGATAGTCGCTTGACGGAAAATATATATAAGTTCTGCTCTAGTGGACTCTTAAGTCACTACCCAACATTAAATTCGATAAAGTTGTTTGACCGCATACTTCAAAACAACTTAATAATACATTTAGTCCTGTACAGTACATATATTATTTTATTTATGATTCCCAAGTATTGCAAAAATAAAATTCAGAGAATAATTACGCAGGGATAAATATTGGAGAAAGTTGTACTGATTTAAATAATCTCGGGGCTTATACTCATAGTGCGCGCTGGTCTTTATTAGTAAGTGTGACAGTGAAATCTCATCTCTCAAGTGATCAACTTACCTGCAAAGATTGAGCTAATCCACTTGTAATTGCGTTGATCGGCCGCCAAATATCTGGGGTCCCAATCAAACCATTCTTGAGATCGTTTTGAAATAATTTTGAATCAAAGTTCCATGTCGCTGCTCCCACTGTTCTTCGTTTTTCTAAAAGTGATTTCTGTACTGTTGCCTCTGCTTTTGTAGATTTAAAACTACTAAATGTCTTTTCTAAAAACCCTGTTTTCGCTTTGGACTCATTTTGCTCAGCCACTTTATTCTTTAAATGTTCGATTCTTTTACGTTTATCCATTTCTTGTCTAGCGGGCTCTAGTAAAGCGTAAATTGTAAGTGATAAAAAATGGCCAGCAAGTAAACTTTGAAGGTCAGGTTTTTTTGTCGATTCCTTTGGTTTAAGTTGGAATTTAAAATCTTCATTCCATACTGGCCAAGAGCTTTCCTGTAATGTTGTTTCGAACCTACTGTCTCCGGGGAAGACCTTAACCTGAAAAAAAAATTCTGAATGAAATTTTGCTATAAAAAAAGACATACAAAAGCTAATATATGACGCCCTAGTAACAAGCAACAAGCAATTCTGGTAATAAATTGCCTCTTTATATGCCCCGTATAAAGCTATCAACAATGCAATATCTTCTATAGAGACCATTGATTTCGACACAGGCTATTCACAATTCGGAGGTCATTTGATTTGACCCATTGAATTTATTATAAATTGATTGAAAATTAGCTTCAAATGTAAAGAGACATTTGTAGACACAATGGAAACGTCATAGAGAGGGATCGGCTACTTTTTGTCATACAGCGATAACTGAGGCGTTTCTGGAGGAAAGTAAGTATCCACAATCATTATGATGAATGACGGTATCAATCTATTTTGGCAGGTTATTAAAATGTAAGATTATGATAAAATTAAACAAATAGGGTAACGAGAAATCTTGCTTCGTCAACCGTTAATGGGGCAGTAATAAGAAATCACTACATAGTATAAAACAAAGCCGCGTTCTCTGTGCCTATGTCCCTATGATCTTATGTTCTTTTGTACATATGCTTAAATCTTTAAAACGGATTTTGATTGGGTTTTTTTTAATAGATAGAGTGATTGAAGAGGAAGGTTTATATGTATATAACATCATGCTACAACCAACTGGTGCGGAGCAGAAGTGAAAAATATTACAAAAACGGGGTGACGCAGACGAAGGTCCGTTAGTTAAAATATAATTCTCAGTCTTTTTGAAACAATCATACTTCATCTTGGAAATCGCAAGCACAGAGTAAGTACTGCACTAAATTAGTGAACCTAATGAATTAAAATCAGAGTCGGGCCACCAATATGGTTATGGAGTCGGCCTTACAAGATCTCGGGTTTGAATCCTGGTCATCACACTACCGACGTGATCCACTCCTAACACCAGCCAATGATCTTAGCCGGAAGGGTTAGAGGAAATATTATTACTCCGGTTACTAATATTCTTTGTAAAGAAAAGGAAAAATAAAATATAAATATTTCATTGCTAGCTTTCAGAAATTCAAGTCGTTCATGGCAAACTAATTATCTGATATTCGTTACTTTCAATATCAGAAGGCAATTTTTCACAAAAACGACATGTGATCAGTATTTCTATTCCCCATCATGAGGGACATAAGTAATTGAGTAAATTTCATAAAATTGAGGCAATTTGCAAAACGTTTTACCACTTCTCCGTATATTTTATGAACTCATTTCCTCTAAATATTATAGACGACAAAAACGATACAGTAACCTCTGATGAAAATTCTTTCTGAGGTAGAAGAGACCAGACTGCTTTGAAGAGATTTTACGTCGAAAATACAGAATTGTCATAAATGAGCATTGATTATGTCATTCATAGATCTTATCTAATCCGTCAGATTAATTGTAAACTAGCATTTAGATAGGGAAAAGTGAATGCGTAAGACGGGACTTGAACCCGCAACCAGTCCACACTGGTAGACTATGCAAGGCAGAATAGCTTAGACCTAGGATGACCTAGACTGCTTGCGAGTTCGAGATTGTCGACCTTTCTCAAGCCACGTTTTTGTGCTGAGTCAAAAGGGTTGATGCCAAGGCCAAGCAACCCTGCTTATATGCAATCAAACTTGCCGTTCATTTACAGCAGATTAACGTTATAGAGAAGTATTGCTTCGCAGTCACCTAAAAGATGAGATTGTCATCTTCTATGTGACTGCAGAAGCTAACATGAAACATATTCGATCGATGTAATAGATTTAAAATATGACGTTTGGTAGGTAATTTGAGAAATGTAGCGTATAGTGATAAGATAACGATATTCAAAAACCTATTCACATAACAATAATGTCGCTTACATTTTTATCAACTGCGATAAAGTTAAAAACATGAGTAACTTTTCCTATAGTTTCTATTTTACAATCGAGTTAGTTCAAACTTGGTCAAGTTCAGATGTCGTATTTGAATTCGAAATAGAATCAGCTGGAAACGAGTACCAGAAAGTATATGTTCGTCGTCAGTCCGAGTGTCATCTTTGTACAAATTAAACAGATCGATATCTTGAATAACAATTTTTTATTCTGATAGTTTGACAATAATGAAAATTAAGGATAAACTGATAACCTCTGTAGTGTAGTGAACGCGACCACTACCCAGGAGGCGCGTAATCGATCGCCGCACAGTGGAAATAGGTACATATTTGTATTGTATGCATATGAATATGGCTATTCGCATTGGTCCTGTCGTGCCTTGGAGAGCACGTTAAGCTGGTCCCGGCTGTCATACAAATATCTAATGACTGGTGTTACGGTTGGGTAGCGTGTGTGTGAGTGCTAGTGAAGTATGGCATTCGCTGACCTGACCTCCACAACACGACCCATTGGTGATAACCAAGTACTGCAGTTAGACGAATTGTTGGACTTTTTAGGGTTCCAACAATCCCTAACGACTGTCATAAATTTTTTGACAACCGGGACGTGTTCTCCGAGGCACGACCAGACTAATGCAAATAGCGCCATATTCGTGCACACGAATATTGAGAGTAATTGCACTGAGCGGGGATCGAACCCTCGCTTCCTGCGTAGCAGTCGGGTTTACTACCACCACGCCACAGATCCTGTCCAAAGGTTGGGCTATTAGTATTTTATTATTGATTTATTTCTTACATCATCAAAGAATCAAAGAATCAAAGAATCAATTTCATTTATTCAGTTTAGGCACATAAAGAGCACTTATGAATGTCAAAGTTTTACAATAATTATGTACCTACATTTGTCAAAAATATTATAATTCATAATAAATTAGGATACTTAGTAAATAAATCATTAGAAAATGATTCTTTCGCTGGTTCGGTAGTTAAATCTCCTGAGAAGAGACCAGCAAGAAACTCAGGTAGATTATCGTTTCATGTTCATCATGTTTTTGACTGACTTCAGGGTTAAACTGCTTACTCAGTTCTTCTACTAAACTACTCGCTGTTGTCACTCACTTGATGTTATACTCGCTACCATTACGCTTTATATTCTTTCATATTACAATAGAAGTGTAAAACTGATATCTGAATAGGTAAACTGTATTTTGCCGAGTATGAAGTTAAAGCAAAAGGATTACCCCAAAAACACTAGGATTTCGCTATCTATAGCGGTACAGAAAATCACCTATACAATATTTGAAATTCTAAATAGGCCTTACCGCATACGTAAATTCGTTTCGAAAGAATTTGGTGCTAAAAATATCTACACATTACGGAGTTGGTAAACGTTGGTCGGTTAACGTCGTCGTCCCAACTCGACACGACTACCATGGTTTTCTTGCTATTTATTCATATATGAATCTACATCAATATGGACTGCTGAGACGAGGTCTCGAGTTCGATCCCAGGTTTTACCAAACTAATGACTTTTCGATGCTTTTTGAAGTTATGTGTGTATTTATCGCAGGTTTTTCAGTGCCCGGTTAATGGCAATAGGTTCGACACCTATTACATTGGGATCTAAACATAAACTGGCGTAATGTGAGTGTTAGCATCTCTGCCTACCCCTTCTGGATTTATGTTATGTTATGCTATATGCTAATGCAATTTTGGTCTTTTTGTCAGGCGTTTACTCGCATATATACATAGTGAGGCGATAAAGATAAAAGAACGAGTTCGGTAACTACGGTAACGCCTGGTTGGCCTCAATTAGGAAAACAATTAAACGGATGTTAAATAGTAGATGTTGGTACTTGGTAATGTAATGTCAGTGGATCCATATCCATATGACACACTAGAAAGATACGCTGCTAATTGTATTTAACTACCTATGAGAGGTTAAGTAAGTAGTTATGTACTCGTTAACCTATTCTATCTGACCTACCGACCTCAGTTTCAAACCGTTAGGTACCTACTAAAGGTGCAATTACGTTTGGGTCCTTCGAAATTCACCAAAGGGGGAGGAGCAGGGTTACTTTACAACTTGGTCAGTTGTTGTAAGATCGTAACGTAAGTACTCGACTTCGCATGTTAATGAATCTCGCCTAATTGCTAAGGAATAATTCAACGCAGCTAGGTGTACCAATTTATCATTCACTTAACTAAATTAATTCATAACGTAACGAATGCTTAAATCAACTTATCATCATCGCTATTGGTTTACTTCAAATAATTCAATGCCTTGTTATGACTCTCCGAAGTGTTTTAGACGAAACTATATATGTAGGTACGAATCAATAATACTGATAAGGAAAATAATTAATGGGTATTAAATAATCGAGCTATTTTACCGTATTTCCCAGTTAAATTATAGATAAATATAAACCTAAAATGAGCAATATCTACTTCAGTCTGACAATCTAGATAACGATAACGCTCGAGTTATTTCGAAGATGCATGCAGTCATAATACTATTATTGCTATTACGCCTGTGTAGCGAGCAAACTTCGATAGCGTAAACAATAAACGAAGTTACCTTAACAAGGTATCCATGGGCACGGCTTAATCCAAACAAGGACGGAAGGTGCCGGGCGCCGATTACGGTCACATATAAACTCTTGCTGATTGGGTGCAAGGATAACTTAAACCCTATCTCCGGTTCTAAGCTCCCACTACCAGATAACTGGCTATCCTTATTAGTATTTAATATATTTTTCAGTTTGTTGAGTGAAAATGCCATTGTAAACAAGTCTTCTCTCACTAAATTATCACGACACACTCGCACAACCGGTTTCACTTATTAATTAACGCAGTTAGATTTACATAAAACAAAACCAACACCTCATCGTTTTATAATCATCATAACAGTTTAAGCACAACAAACTTTTTGACAGTTATCACAACACTACGTTAAGTTTTCATTGTTGTTCAAAATTACAATAGCACAAACACTATAATTATTTATATGTTGTATTGACAATACTCCCATGAGAAGTCACGGACCGACTGACATGAATGACAATAGTGAATTAATGTCACTCGGTGTACTATACGATACGATCAAATGAATGAAATATTAATAAATTGGAAACTATCGGATCTCTCTTTCATACATAGCCATTCACCCATTAACACTAGCGCCACAAAATGAGGTAACCGCATCATAAATATGCCATCTATTGGGTAGTAGTTTTATTGCTATAGTATCGATAATAGATGGCGCAACTAAACCGATAAATCAATGTGTCGAATTTTTGAGTACCTAAATAAAATAATGTGGAAAGGAACAAGACATGTGGTAGGATTTCGATATCGTCTATTATATAGGGTAGGTTATTGAACGTAGTAGGGGCAGCCACCTTACCCAAAGTTATAGTAAAACGTTCCTAGGATTAATTATATTCATTACTTTTATTTCAATATACAGATATAGACTAAAAAATACGGTCACGTCTATTTCCTTCAGGGGTAAGTAGAGTTGATTTAACACCCACATTTCACCAATCATTGCATTTGGTTCCACTTAATATGGAATATATTGCCATCTGAGGCGAAGTCTAGGCTATATCTGTCTGATTTTAAACAGCTCTGTTTCTTAATTGCCTTATATGACACCGCATGTGAAGAGATGAGCTCTGACGAGAACCACGCGGCGTTTTTTAAGATATACATTTGCTATCGCAGATCTTGGAAAAATCTTACATTCAGCATTCACCCACCTCAAAAATCCACCCTGTACTGGCGTAGCAAACAAGCACACGGTTCAATAAAATAGAAGATAGGTAGGTCAAGTAGGTAGTAGTCTACTGTATCCTGTATCCTATTTTATTCTTATTGGTTATATTTAGGTAATTTATTCTGTAATAAATGATAACAAGGTAACAAACAATAAAAACTACGTTATAAATATAAAATTGTTATTTAATAAAATAGGCAGTTTAAATTACAACATTTTCTGTATATATATAAGGAGTGAAATAATCTCTCACAGGATATAAAACCAATCCACTATTGCGTAATAAAAATAATTCAACGAATATTACTCATGTCACTCACAACAATAGTATTTTTAAGCTTCAACATTTATACAGAGTGTAAGGGTAACACTCCCGAAATACTCACGGTACACAACATATTGGCACTTAAAAAATTAGGCAACGCAATTTTTTTTCAAAATTTCATTTAAATGTTTAATTTGCATTATTTACTCTCCATCGTGTTAGTAAAGCTGAATGAAACAAAAAAAATCATGAAAAAAACATGAACTCGCAAGATGACGCCACTTGTTTTTTTGCAGTGAGGTTTTTTTAATGAAATTTTCGATTCATTTACCTTTACTGATACGATGGAGAGTAAACAATGCAAAAATTTAAATAAAAAATTCAATGCCAATATGTTGTGTACCATGAGTACTACCAGGGGCCTTCGGCTTCGGGAGTGTTCCCCTTACACCCTGTATAGGTAAAAAAGTAAAATATTTAATTTACGACTTTGATAAGACTTTTGTGAACACCTTTACAATTGAGTCGTAATAATGTATGAAGATAGAGACGACCAGAACTAGCATTGCAAAGCAAATGCCTGTGATATACATAAACTGGCTTGTCGCTTGAGGTGTGGCCAATAGTTCTTCACTGCTTGCGTCTCGGTCTAATGCGTCGAATTCCGAGGTATCTACAATAAAAAAGAAGGAATAATAAAGATTATTTTTAGTAATCATTTATTTATTGAGCTTTACACACAAGTTAATGCGGTAAGTCATTCTCAATCAGTCAACCAAAGGTGGTCATCATTGTTTCAGTTATGCTGTGTACTTTTTCTGGATAATATTTTGATAACATTGACACTATAAACCACTATGTAAGTATAGTACTGTCACGGTAATACTATCGTACTGCGTTGCAGTAATATAGTACTATACCCATACTAATTAATATGTATTAATACAAGAATACAACATTACAGCTAAAAGTTGACATTGCTATTACATATCTACAAATTACTGAGTATTTATATGTGTTCTGGCTTGGCATTGTGAAGGTATATATTCAATGTTCTTTATTTCTCAATATAGTATAACACTGTTAGATCTTCATGGTGTCAATTTTACTTAAACTTAGTTTACCACGAGAAAGAAAAAGTTAAATTAGGTATGTACTATAAGTACTTATATTGGATTGCATACATACATACATGCTATTGCCGCCAATCGGGCACTTTGTACAATAAATGGGTATATACCGAAAATATTTTTTTACCGAAAATGTTGCAGCTAAATAAATTAAAAAAAAATATTGAACCGATTTCTTGCTAGGCGGTGTAAATCGCAAGGGAATTAATTACGTCTTAGCCACACAAGCACAATTAACGTCTTGGAGAGTATTAGACTTGGATTGCAAATAGATATACTTACCAGCAGGCGTCTCAAGATCGCAGACGACATCGGATTCGGTGATCTGCAAATCAAGCAGCTCTCTTACCGAGAGCAGTGCTTCCGCTGGAGCTTCACCGGGGAATAGGTAGTCGCATAGGTACAGAGAGCCTACCGGTACGAGGACTCGGCGCGGCGGTTCGTTGAAACAAACTTTCTCTAGAAACGAAAAATATTTATGGTGATAAGTAAAAGTAAATTATCTATTACACTGTGCACACAATTTCTTGCACGTATAGTTAAAAAAATATTTTTTCTGGGAAAAAAGCAATAATTAAATTAGTCATACCTCATAACATCAGTTATCTACCTTAACTTAAGTTACATTATCTAGCCTATAATATCAATGTACTAAAAATAAAAATACTCATCCTACATCAATTAAAATCGGAAACTTTAAAATATTGTTAAGTTTTATTTACATATACGTATTATTAACAAACCCAAAATATTAAACATACCTTCTGGCAATAAATTATCATCAATAAGCGCATCACAGTGCATTGTGAACCGTGAAGCCAACGACCTTATGATATCTTGTTTCACAGCAGCTATAGTTTCACTGACAGTTGCTTTTGGATACATGAACACACTTGAAGAGACAACACCACTGAAATGTATACTGCCATCACACTCCAAGTACTCCACTGTTTCAGGCATGGCATTTTCCTGTAAATAATAATATTGAATTGGAAGAAATCATAATAATTACGAATTTAAATATTGGTACTATCTCAGTTCTTCTATTACAGTGCAAACTCCTATAGCTACATACCAAAACTTCAGGTGGACCCGGAGGACAAAATGCAAACAACCTTTGATGTACATGCATGCTATTGATAATATTACACTGGTTTTCAAAGAGTCAATCTAGTTTACTAACGCCATCTGTGTTACCTTTGGTTTAATTAGACTTAGGCTGTCAAAGGATTACAGATCTTAAGGGGGCCTAGCCAAAATGCAATCGTTCCGAATCTACATTCGCCATTGCTCTGAAAGTGTATGGGAGTGACATTTGTTGTCGGAATCGGATCACATGACATTTCGACTACAAATGTCACTTCCTTACATTTTCTGAGCGATGACAAATGTAGATTCGGAATGAATGCATATTGGCTAGGCCCCAAGGTATGCAGGAACTTTTGAGGCCAACTGTATGCATTATTCAATCTTTTTTTAAAATAAATTAAACTACAATACTCACATAGGGTACAAATAAAGAGACATTCATTGATTTTGGAGGTTCTTGTTGTGTAGCTTTTATATTACTTTTAGGTTTTTTCTTTTTGAAGAGTTGCTCTAATACTTCTGAACCATCTTTAAGTTCACCATCAATGAAAATAATACTTGATTCAATTGTTTTGTGGGCCGTCTCCAAAATTTGCTGGAAAATTAATGTAGTAAGATTTAAAAATATGTTTACATGAACACAGAATATTGTATCAATAAAAAAAGTATCTGAATATATTATAATCAGATAAGATATTAAAGTAAGCGTTACATGGTGGAAATCCATTACAAGAAAATATATTGGGGAAGGGAGGAGAACCCATCACTCGCCCACAGTTTCACAATTTGAAGAACATTTTAGCTTCAATATTCATGAAAATAAAGATTTTGTACACTCCCACTGTATACTTTACAAAGTAATATCTTATATAAAAAACAGTAATAATATATTGATAATGACAACATTACTACATTAATATAAAATATTATACCTGAAATTGCTGCTTGACAGATATACCACTTTTTTTTACTATAACAGGATAGACATCATCAAATTCATAGTAGCAATCAAGTCGTTGCCACTGTTGAGCTTTTGGTAAGAATTTCCATTCAACTGGTTTGATCACCAAGCTTTTGCTTCCTGTGCCCACTTCAATAGTTTTACAAGTAAGAACCTTTGTACTTGTAGACATGTGTAATACCAATCGTTCATTATTATATGGACAATTACCATACATGTACTGATTGGCATTCTGTGCCTTGTATATATGGTTCAATATTGATTTCACTTTACTGAAACAATTAGGATCTTCAAATATGTCTTCATCACTTGTTATAAATATACCTGAAAATGAATTATATACTTGTGTTAAACAACAATATTACATTTCACTCTGTGGTGTGGAGATAGTGCATTCAACCAGTAAAGAGGCAATTTTCCCATTTGGTAGAAATGTGTGCATGGTCTACTTAAGTATATCTATATCTTATCCTTAGAGGAAAAAGGTGTGAGAGTGACATATCCTTACACAAAACTTCAGAGTGAAAAAGTGACAGGGTATATGAACCATGAAACGTTTTTATTATAAACCATTAACAGATATACTAACATATATTAACAGATATAGGTATTGCAGTGACAGTAGTGCAGCTCTATACTTAACGTCACAAGTCACATTGACATTTTAAATTTGGTTTCCGGACAACAATAACTTCTTTCAATTTAAAACAAATTAAATAGTATACAAGACTATAGTTACCTTGAACAAACATGCCTCCGGGAAGCATTCTTGTGACATGTTTGGCATGATCAGCAACCCACACTTCAGATAAATGCAACAGAGTCTTCGATTCTAACTTCTCTGAATCTGGATAGCTACCTTCTGATACGTTGTCGATTTGTTTCTCTTCCGGTGTTCGAGCCAGATGGATAACATTATCTCGTGCATTTGTTGTCTGCAATTACAATAATGATACTGACCTTTATGCATGAATGTTGAATATTAATATACCTATGAAACTTTAAGTTACCTGGCCAAGAATTAATCCAACAACGAAAACCTCTTTTGTAGCATACTGCTCTAGATATTGCAAGCAATATTCAGGGGAATAGACAGTCCGAACCATTTTAAGTTTCCTTTGATTTAAATCATAAGCAATTGCAACACTCCCTGGTATTTAGTTTTAATACCTCAATTTAATTATTATGTGCTGTATACGTTATCGTGTCACATTACATTCAAGACAAGAAGTAAAATCATATTTTGTCTCGTCGTACAATAATTAATCGTTGTCATATTATCTGTCAACAGTGTCATTGTTAAATGTTAAATGTCAATTATGTCAATTGTTCTTAGAGATGCACCCACTGCATTTGCTAATTCGAGTTTGCTAAGTTACATTAAATCGCGTAAGATTATTTTTAACAGTTAACTCTAGTTGAACTGGCTATAATTTACATGAACAAATCAAGAGAAAGAGCGAGTGTGCGTGTTATTACAATTATTTGGTAATTTTCGCAATGCGTCATGCTGTGCTTTATGTTGGATGGAGTGCTACATTTTACAAACGATTTCGTTTTTAAATTAGTACTAGCTCAAAGGTAATATGCAGCAAAACAAAACCTCATACATCAAGAGTACAGAGACAAGACAGTTTCGTTTTACACATAATTATTCAATTAATATTTTAATGTTTCATGTAGGTTCGCTTAAAGTCTCTTCAATCTATACATAATATTATTTTATAGCAACCCCCTGCTAGTCATAAGCACACAGTCCACCTCAAGTCCCTTTTAATATATTAAAATATCTTAATGTACAGTAGAACTCAAAAGTGCAGTAGCAATCCTACGCAACTATAGCGTCAACATTCTAACGCTACTTGTTACCTTTTTCTTTTAAGACAATTCACGCACACATGTAAATTGTTCTTCTGTAGGAATATTATACATTATTTCGCTACAAGCATCTAAGTAGGCCGTGGCCGAATGGTTCTGGCATAAGGTTTACTAAAATGTAAGGTTGTTGGTTCAAATCCTACGATCAATCAAAACACTTTTTGTGTTTTATTTATAAATTAACAACAGGTTGATGAATAAAATATGATTCTAAAGTAGAATTTATTATTAGTTAAACTTTAGCAAAGATCAACATAAAATGTAAAAAGTATGAAGGTAGATTTGAAATAAAATGGAATAATTACTGACTTAGAGAAAATAAAATGACGTTGTTGGTTTTTAGTTGCTTGTTTTGTGCTTGTTATTGTCGTGAATCGATTCAATATTAATTTTAACATGCCTACAAGTTATATAAGAATGGAAGTCAATGCTAATATTGTGACTTTATATATGAATGGATTAAATATAAGTGAAATAGCAAATGAAACTGGCATATCCGTAAGTATAATAATATACCATTTTATTTTTAAATTATACTAGCTGTCTTCCGCGACTACGCTCGCGTGGATATCGATTATCGCGACCAAACATAGCCTATGTGTTATTCTGTGGTATATAAGCTATATTACTGTAAAGTTTCATTAAAATCTATTCTATCTATTTGCTTACATTAATGTAAAAACGTTCTTTTTAGAGAAGTACTGTGAGCCGCTGGGATAAGAGGTTTGAGGACGAGAAGGCCGGAAGGTTTGAAGAAGTAGAAGGCCACCGCTGATTAACCACGACCAGCGGTGCTATATGGTAGCAGAGTATGAAACCAATGGTTTCATACCAACACGACGATTTGCCAATGAGTTTGAAACATCATTGAGGACTGCTCGCCGCGTACTCCATGCCGAAGGCCTGCATCACCGGACGCCAGCAATAAAACAGTTTTTAACGGAACACGGAACAGCAGAAGTTATGTGGACTTTTTAGATAATATAATGTTACAGTGCGTAGTGCTTTTCGTCATAGATCGCGAATGGCTTAGAGAACATGCAGAGGTCAACGTTATTTCTTGGCCAGCACGATCCCATGATTCAAACCCGTTAGAAAATATATGCGGTAATGGTAAAAAGATTTATAAAGTCCTAAATTATTAAAGCAACATTGCATGCAAATATGTGACAATTTACGTAGGACAGATATTTATCAGAATGTTGTGGGGTCCATGCGCCGACGTCTACTCTGCGGTATTAAGAACAATGGAGGTCATACAAAATATTAATAATTATTAGCACAAAAACTATTATTAAGTAATTATTCATATTTTGCCCGCCTACTATCATTCTCTCTAAGCCTATTCCCAACTCAGTTGGGGTCGGCATTCTAGTCTAACTAAGATGCGGCTGAGCTTCAATATTTTCTGTGAAGCGACTGCCATCGGACCTCCACAACCAAATTGGTGATATCGAAATTCTACAATACTAATTATACTTAATTGGATGTTTGTAAAAAAGTACTACTAGTCTTGTTGTTCTAAATATCAAAACTGTAAAAAATAATACTTTGGTTACATAACTTACAAGTAAGTAAACTATACCTACTTAATGATCTTTCTATGTATTACAAAAAATAAATTCAATAACCCAGTTAAGTAAGAAGAAGTAGTTTTTGTGAATTTGGTGAAAAGGGGACGTGCTGGCTATAGGACAAGTCAGTTTAAGATTGTAAGATTGAGGTTAAGTTTCAATCCTCTTTTCCTTGCGAAAACGAATACTTAAGCTATAAACCTCAATAAAATTTACATTGAGTAGGCAGGTAGATAGTAAAGATGAAATATATTTAGTTACTTATCAAACATTTTGTATCATTTATTTTCATAACCCGATAATTTTAATCACATAAATAACAATTAATGCCAACTTCATGCAAAAATAATTTATAATTATTCAAAATTAAATATTTGACATAAATATAAAAAAATATTATCAGTTGGAATCGAACCACTAACATCTCTAATCAGTCCGTTCCGATAGTGTCATGCATTAGCCACTTAGCTATCCGTTGACTCACTATGCTTGCTAAATTACTGTATTAGTATCTAATGACTCACAGCAGGTTTAAAGAATAACACAGTTATGAAAACGGACATAGGTATTATTATGATTAGTCTATCTTCTATCTTTGTCTAGTAGGCATTTTATATATATTGTTGTACTCTTCTTCGCTATAATATGCATTTCGCACACAAGTAAAAACTACGCGCGACGGTCGCACGGTAAACCATTTTGAGCCTTGATGTGCTACTGCACTTCTGAGCTCTGACTGTACCTATGATGAATGACATGAATTGGAAAAACAATATGAATTTATGCAGATGGGTACTTTGATACATTTAGAGAGATGTGCTTATGCCCGTAATCTAATAAGTGGGGACCTTTGCCTTAGAAGAAGCCGGCATGTATTTATTATATTATTACATTTAAGCCGGCTGTATTTTTCGGTAAATTGAATTACACCTGAATTACTTTTCGGCGAGCGTGTTCCATATACGACCATATTATTAGTTTTCACATATAAATAAATGACTGAGTGTATTCTCCATATTGAACAGTTTTTATAGGGGCTAACTCGAGTCATGGTAATTTCGAGTCGTCCCCAGATTTTTCCTACTTAGTACATCTCTAATAATGTCATTGTCATTTTTTTTAACTACTATGGCTACAAGTCTTTTAATCCTTCAAATACATCATTTCTGTAAAAATAATAATTCTTAACAAATCCATTTTCTCAGAATTTCGTGTGGTTATTACGTTGAAATCAAAAGGTATCGTATAAACAATGAATACATACTTAGAAACTGATAATAAACAAACGTTCAAGTAAACGAATCAGCACAGTGGGCGCAAGTTCTATTGCCGCATATCCTTATCTCGGAGTTTAAGCGGTCAGTCCCAGCTGTTTTAAGATACGGGTAGTTGCGGGTCACGGGCGACAGTCGCAAAATATCACATTTCAGACTAGAAGTGACCTTTTCCTTTTTATTATAAAATCCCCTCGGATACTACCTCCGCCAAAATCGTTGGGGGTGACTATGTCGGACTCGAACCGACTAAAATGCACGCCGTCTATAGGTCCTTGATTGCCTTAGGTGAAATTATAAAAGACATCACTCGCACCTCGGAAGATCTGGGGATATCTCTTTTGTGATGATCCCTTTCCCCTAATGTGGGAACCATGGTGTCCCCATCTAGCCCTCGGGTATGGGGAGACACACTTTGCGTTGCCGCCACGGCCTGTTTCTGCTAGGGTGCCAGGCAGCCCCACCCGTCAGTCCCAGACTAGAAGTTGCCTGGCAAAAGCGTAACCAGACGTCGGATGTGACCGTGTTAACGCAAGGATTATGATGAGCGAGTTTGCCGGTGATTGTGAGTGGCTTAACTGGTAACTAGTTTCCATAAAATAAAACAAGATACATTTCTAAAATTATTTTATTCTGTAGAGAAGAAGTGTATGCAAGGTCACGCACAGTGCAAACAAATATGCTTACTTACCGAAATAAAAATAAACCAATAAGTTGCAACATCAATTCCAAATAATGGATCTAAATTAGACAATTACATCTCTTTTATGGTGAGGTAACACTCTACACCCTCTCATGGTTGAGTTATAATATATATAAAAAAATATTTCATGGGTTGCGAAATAAAATCTGCGATGACACTGGTTTTATATTAGACATAATAATGTAAATTTAACTACTAGTTATTAGTTGAATTTGCATTTAGAGAAGTCCATTTCAGGATGTTGTTCCATAAACCTGTAAAAAAAGGGAAAACTATGTAGTTGCAATTTAAAGGAAATCATTTTAATGGCAGAGTATAATGGTGTAAAAATACAGTACATTTAATATAAAGTAGATTCGAATACAATACATTTTATCAGGCTTTCAATAAAACTAAATTTTTCAAAAGGACAATGTTAAAATATAATTGATAGTAAAAAAATCTGTAATAAAATATGAAGATTTGAACTGCATTGAAACACTACTAGCTGATAGCTGATAACGTGTGGCATAAAAAATAGCCTATGTGCTATTTCAGGCTGCAATCCATACCCATACCATTTTTCAAAAGACTATTCAGTTTTTAGAGCGTGATAAAGTAACATACATACAAACTCCCAAACATCTCCAGAAGCTTTCACATTTAGAATATTAGTAGGAGAGTAGAATTTTGTTGCGTTTGTGAACAAAGATTTATTTTCGTCATTAACCATCGTTCTAACGTCATCCCGGTTTCGCAACATTTTTCATTCCTGCTACGCACCTGTTGGTCGTAGCATGATGTTATATACAAATAAACCTTCCTCTTTAACTATTCTATCTATTGAAAAACCGCATCAAAATTCCGTTGCGTAGTTTAAAAGATTTAAGCATACAAAGGGACATAAGGACATGAAAAATAGGGACAGAGAACGCGACTTTGTTTTATACTATGTAGTGATTAATGAAGTAGCTGTAGCCCGCGGCCTCGATCGCGTGGACTTCTGATACCGTTCGCGCTGCTCCATTCCGGGCAATAATTCAAGACCAAAATTAGCTAAATCGCTCCAGCCGTTCTCGAGTTTTAGCGCACTACTGAACAGCAATCAATGATATTGGATTCTCTGACAAATACTTTTGTAATAGAAATAATTTATACAAATTTTGATTCTGTCAAAAAAATACCGCCTAAAAATTAAGTTCATTTGTTTTTGCGTCCATTGCGGTCAAACCGACAAGACAGACAAAACTTCCAAAAAAATACCGTGCCGTACCGTGTGTACATACTGAGCTAACGAATTTGAATAATGGGTTAAAAACGAATACATCACTGTGGGCGGATGACATGACGTTAGTCTAACTCTAACTCATCATATATATATATATATATATATATATATATATATATATATATATATACATCATAGTCTAACTCGTCGATCATTACGACACCGTTGATAGCGTCCGCAGATAAATCCGACTCATATGCGTTCGGTCGTCTTCAGTTGCTTGGTGTGAACTTGGCATTACGAGGAGCAGTGCTCTTGAGGATGGCATAAAATTAAAACTTGTGTTTACTTACTTTTTGAGTACGTCTTGTTTCTTTTGTTCGTCACTAGTGGGTAGGCCCATTTCCTTTTGCCTTTGGTCATACATCATTTTTTCAACTAAGCCACGGGTTTCACCATCCAAATCTGACAGCTTTGATGGTTCTAAAACAAAATTGTTGACAAAAGTTAGGCAGTTTTCTCTACGTTGCAATGAGATACAGATAAGTAATGTTCTTTCAACTCGTGTACTGAGTTTGAAAATATGTAATCTGCTTCTGCACTTCGAAAGTTCTGTCACTTTGTGAAGTTGGTAAAAGTAGTACTGCTTCAAAAGCAAAGACGATGATTCAAATGCTTACCTGGGTTTATCTTCCTTGTGGATATTTCTGGGTCAGTAGTGACTAGCCTACCCCACCAATTCATTTTATTGACCTACAACAGAGTAATAATATAAATTTACATCATTATTTGAGATGCTCATCATTACCTTAAATAAAATTGGTATCCACAATAAAAAAATACTGATTTACACGATGGTACAATGACAAGTTCATTAAAATGTTTAAATAATTGTAATTGTACAAAGCAATTTAGAAGTGTTTCAAGGTTTGTTTACGACATTTTAAATGAAAAAAATAATATATCTTATGCATTTACATTTTCTATGATTTCCGATTACGTATCTGTTAAAGTAAAGCAATTTAAATCACAAAACATTTATCTTTAAACATGTTTCATACATTTTAATGCAAGTTCTTAAGAAGATGAAAGGAATATCGCCTACTACGGACCTTTTCTAAATTGATGAGTAAATTTCGTCCATCCTGGAGTACCCACGTGGAGTCTTCAATCTTGACGTCAGCGTCTAGATCGCCGTCGATGATAAGAGGTTGGCCTTTGATACCTACTTTGAGGTTGCGCTTGCCGATATTCACTGTTATATCACGTGGTCGAAGGGATTGCCGTAGCGGTACGCGAAGCTGCAGACAAATAAAAATATATCATAAATATAAATAAAACATATTCCAAATAATGCATACAAACTTACATGTTATGTCTTATAATATGTTCATATTGAGAATCAATAGATAGATACTAGATATAGATTGATTAACTCTTTAAAATACAGTAGAAGACAACAATTTACAATATGAATATAAACATAGCAAAATGTACAATTGTCTTATCGCCAATTATAAATAGTACACATACATAGTTTTTTAAACAATAAAAAAACTATGGTAGGTACTAATCTGCTGCTGAATGCTGTGAAAAGCTACAGGATAGGATATATAATATTTTGAAATAACAGTACGCTTAATAAGTTTAAGCGTACTGTTATTTCAAAATTGGCAATTAATTGGTTATTTGCGTAAACGGATATAAGTAATAAATAACATTGAATAAATATAATTATATTTAGGGTTTAGCGCTCGGATCTGAAGAGAACCGTCATTTAATATTTTTGTTAAATAAACAAACACAGAGTGTCAAGTCCACTCCGAACTGAAATATCTTTTTAGAAAATTATTTAACGACAAAAGTTGTTGAACACTAGCATAATATATTATATTTTCCAATAGTTTTTACGTAGGAATATTTTAAGTATAGTTTAAAAATATTCAGAAGACTAAATTTATCTATTAATATAAAATTTACTATAATATTTTTGAAAGGTGATCAATAAATAAGAATTAATTGAGAGAAATTGCTAAAATTTGGTATATCTTTGCCCTTCTTAACGGAAGACTGAAATTACTTACATACAAAGGTACCAAGGGAGATTATTCTCTAACGTAAGTAATTAAAGTCAAACATGCAGAACCCCTAACAGAAAACTCATCACGTTATGTTGTGTATAGAGAACGGGTTATTTTGTATAGAGAACAGGTAAGATGTCATAATGGCGCATTTACTGTTTAATAATGATAAAGTACAAGGTTCCAAAACATGACAATTTAAGCTCTTATATTGCGTCACTACACAAATTTTATGTGCATGAGGTAGAACTATAAAATGACTCGATTAGTAACAATCCCTACAGTAGTTATTAAAATACTTTCACTTGTATAAGAATTTGTTTCACCTTGTCGGCAGGACGTAATTTTATACTTATATCTACAGACTTAAGCAACAGCGGAATTTAATGAGGTGTGATACTAAAAGGAAAATACGTTGTAACCTACCTACATTTTTAACCTTAAAAGCCCGACAATTTGGTAACTTATTATGTTACCTTATTATATAATTTTAGTGTTGTGCTTTTGAAATACAAATCAAGAATTGACGTTTATGGTAGTCGAAAGGGATAAAAAAGTACCTAGGGTTTCATTGATTATTTATAAACGATACTTAGGTACATACTTGGAATACATTACGAATTACTAAAATTCATTTACACGTAGATAACTTAACGTACTACTTACTGAAATTTATTTATACGTAGTTAAACCATTCCATCAGGATATACATAAATAAAATACTACAAGATTGGGATGAAACTATGGCATTTAAAATCACAGATTTTGTATCAAGGATATTAAATAGAGTTGAAGTTGTAGTGGGCCAGTGTACCAAGCCTATGTATAAATAAATAAAAAATAGCTATCTGAGGAAATTAACTGATATAATTGGTTGCAAGTGGCATTTAGACCAGTCCCACCACTGCGGCACCGTCTACAAAAGTTCTGATTCCTTTTCTACTCATTATGATATGTAAAACTTGTTCCTTGTTGCCAGGTCGACCCAAGAGCAGGTCTGTGCCACAAAACGTTCACTACCTACTCTACCCTCTGGTATAAAAAAGTATCAAGCAGCTTCACATCTAACGGGTATTAGGTATAGTTTGTAATAGTATAATCGTAACAGTCATCGTTATGGAGATTACACATAGGCATTCATGATAACGCTAACATTAAATCACTATCAAAGTACTGCTTTGAAATTCGGGATATTGCACGTCTCTGAAGAATTGCTACAGTACATTATCGTGTAGATGTATTTTCCTGATTACATCCAAGGTCAAGGTGAACTCAGAGGTAAGATTCCGCGCCGCAGTTTTTTAACGGTCATGGGAGTCCATGGCATGCATGTTACCCCCCACGACGTCAAGCCAGGACTTCTTGGGCCTATCCTCCTATCAGTTCCCGGTAGAAGTGCATTGCCAGGCATTTCTTACCCAGGTAGCCTGGCGGTTTCCGCAAAACGTGACCATTTTCTTCTCCGTGGCACGCAACACCTGCTTATGTCGCTACTGCAGCGACCATGCTTACCAGCCGTATAGAAGGAGAGGTCTAATGATCGTTCTATAGAACTGCACCTTCAGCCTTACTGGCACTTTAGGGTCGCATATCACACCAGTCATTTCCTGCCATTTAACCCATGCGACGGCAATGCGTTCATTGACGTCGTTATCAATGTCACCAGTCATGTGAAAGACAAATCTCAGGTATTTGACCTGATCCGGAATATTGGTTATACTTAGCTTGGAATTTGAAGACTTACTGCAGTCGCCTGAGGTATTTAGTACACTGTGATACTAGTATGTATAGATTATGATTAACTAACCTAGACCTGTACCTTGACCTTCCTTTTTCCACTTTTACGACGATATACTATGGCCCTTCCGCATTGTAAAAAAGCTTGATAGTAGGAAACAGATCAATATGTAACTGTAGTATTTCTGTAGCGGATTCGCTGCTGCTTGCGTTGAATATTGATTTAATGTGATATATCTAGGTGAAAATTTATACTTATGCCCATAGGGCATAATGAATTTATGCTCAAATTTTTTATGTAAATAGGATATTTAAACATTAATAAAAATTAATTTTAAAAGTCGTAATGTGGTTGCCTCAATTTCGTTTTCCATAATAAATAACTAATAAAGATGTAGCTTTGTAGCATGGATTTTTAATTATTTTACCGGTAAAATTCAAATAAAAGTAAATAAGTGGGATATACTAATTCCGCTATTGAACTAAGCAAATTTAAACTTGTCTAAGCCCAGATAAGGCTCCCCAATGTGTGGGGGCATCATTTCAGTTCAGACCAGCTATGCCGTGATGATTTAATACACGACCCGATTATGTAGAAACGTTCACAAGCGTAAGCGAGGTAGTCAGCTGGGCTGAACAGGACAAGTCCGTAACAAGGTTCTGGCCGCCAACTGACATCATAATGACATGCATAGAATACGGAATGAATGAGTTTAAAACAACAATAATTATGTTTCACAAGAGGACCGCCAAGACCGAACGCGTTCTTCGAACGAAGGCGTGATGGCCTCGCATTCCTGGCAAGGACGATGTGCATCTGCGCAACCGGACCAGACCGGACAAAATACTCAAATGTACTTATGTTGTTTTGTGAATCATTAACGTAACCCCATAATAATGAACATCGACTGATAATTGAGATGCCGAAACGACTACCGCCAGCTGTAAAACATGTTTTAATATAGTAACCAGTTTAATATTGACGATATGATCATATTTGCATCAGACAAAATCAGAGCGTAGTAAACATGCAAATACAAGCAGGTAATTATATAAAGGTACATCCTTATTCAATCATACATATAGGTAGGTACACGTAACACTAATTGTTAAAGATTATGTTAGCGATACGTGTCACATAGCATTTATTATATAAAAAAAAATACAATTTTATAACTAACCTTCACCTTGAAAATGATAATAATAAAATCTGCGTTGACATTATGTAATTAGTAAATCCGTCTATTAATATCTTAAAAATAAACAACACAACTTTGTAGTGACCATGCTTATTATTCAGTTATGCATAGCCGATGGTAACAGTATGTTCCAATGAACGATATCACTATGTATTAACCTTATATGGAAATATTCTGTAGAATTTAGTGTCTGCGGGTTATCCCATACAAACAAAATAATTTTTTCCCTAAGAAGTATATCTACTGAATATCTTTATTTGCTTAGTTCCAAGTACCATACGGTTGTTAGTGTATTATTTGCCAGAATACTATACAATAAAAAACAAATAAGCTGAATCGTTTAAATACTGAATTATGCATTGAATTATATTATTATTGACGAGACCGTGACCTTACTACAAACACGAGGATTTGGTTAAGTTACAGTCCGAACGATGGACGCAGACGGGAAGGAGTCATTAAGAAAATAAAAGCTGTTTTGAATTATTAATTTTATATGACAACAAAATTGGTTTATAGCTTATATTTTTTATAGTAAGTATATACAAAAATTATAGACAGTCGGAGGCGTTAGTGAGCCCGAAAAGATAACCAATTTTTAAGGAGTAATATATATTTTCCTAGAATATTTATTTATTTAATAATTTATTTATTTATTGAATTTCATGTAAAATCACCATTAGGGTGCTCTTCTTCGGTCACCGATATTGAGCACGGGATGGAGCCGGTCGTGAGTTTTCAGTTGGAAGATGTGGTACAAACCATTAAATCTATGCCAAGAGGCAAGTCTCCGGGCCATGACGGACTCATCATCGAGCACCTCCAACACACTGGCCGACACGTGTACAAAGTACTTAAAATGTTGTTCGGTTTGTGTATAAGTCACAGTTATGTGCCGCGTGATATGGTAAAAGCAGTAGTTGTTCCGATTGTCAAAAATAAAACAGGAGATCTCGCTGACAGCAGCAACTATAAGCCCATATCGTTGGGAACGGTGATCTCGAAAGTTTTTGACAGTGTGCTTAATACATACCTAACTGGTTGTGTCACTCCATCCATGATAATCAGTTTGGGTGTAGGGCTGGGTTGTCAACCGAAAGTGTGGTGTTGTGTATGAAGCACACTGTCAATTTTATTATACGTAGCCAGGGACATCTGTCTATGCTTGTTTCCTGGACCTGACGCGAACTTATGGCTTGGTTTCGTATGGCATACTTTGTAGTTAGAAAGTATCAGTCTACCATCAGAACCTGTTTAAATCATGGTATGGAAGCCAGGTCAATAATGTGCGATGGTCAGAGGCCTCATCTGAGCCATATGGGTTGAACTGGGGGGTGAGACAGGGGGTGTTAAGTTCACTCACGTTTTACCGTAAGTAAGGCAATAAACCATCCCCGAGCGCTCAATATGATACACCCGGAGATGGTCTCCGCCAGGTGCAGACTATTGCTGTGTAGCGCTACGGCCGCTATCGAAACTAGGTCATGGGCTATGGAGTTGAATATCTACATGAGGTGAGGGAGAATAAGTCCGAGCGCTCGGGAGGATCAGAGTGCCTGCCGTGGTGCTAAAAAGGTAAAGATGCTTTCCTACTCGAAATTAACATAATTTTTTTGTTGCTTTTTAAAATAGTATTCAGATAACTAGTAGAAAATAGGATTAATTAATATTTATTAAACATAGTTTACTGGATGGTGTATATTCGAACATAAAATATGTGACCTTTATTTCATCTAATCCATCCCATTACATGCCCCTTCCGGGTGTAAGCACCGCAATGCCTTCGTCTAGCCCCCGATTAGGGGGAGCACTTTGCGCTGCAGCCGCGGCCATTCTGCGACCATTATTTTCTTTTTTAATTTATGGCACTTCACTTCGCCTGATGTTAAGCTGCAAACACGTACAGTGCTACAATGATAGCGCTCCGCTTGACGGCCTCATCACGATGGTTTTTCACGCCCCGCTTAAAGGACCCGGGACTGTAGGAAGAAGGAAACACGTGCGCCGGTAAGGAATTCCAAGAAGACTTAATGGTACGGCAGAGGAAAGACTCACAGAACAGCTTGGTTCTTGATGGAATATTCTGCACCGTATGCGGGTGACACCTTAGCCCTGCACGTGTTGTCTTGTGTAGAAAAGAAGAGGGTGGGATTAATTGGAAGAGCTCATCAGAACATTCACCATGGTAAAGACGGTACAATTCTACAGTCTAACCCCCGAATGTGGGGAGGTGCATTTTTGCAACCGTCACCCTCAGGCCCGCGCTCATGGAGGACGGAAGTCATTCTGCGACCTTCGACACCCGAGTCGCTTTTGCTCATCGCGGGCCGCACGGGCTCGAAGTCTTCCCCGAGCCCGTTCCGCTGACTCCAGCACGGCTGACAAGGTAGGTACGAATATTATTACATATCTGGAGATTTTGTTATTAGTCGGGATTCTGAACATCACACAAAATGTCGGAAGAATCCAGATGATTCCCAACCATCTGGTAACCTTACATGCCTGTGACTCTGACACTGAACTTGACTATGTTATTTTAAATTGAAGAATGTAATTCAGGACCCGCTCAAGACTAGTGATAAAGTGCTATCTTTTCCTCGATGTCAGCATGAAGACACATTGATTAATAGACTTTTGACAGTTAAAGTTTAGTAACCGATAATTGGGCAATGATAGAGCTAAGGTAATGATATAATTGCATTCCAATTAAGCTGGAGTCGTGCGTGCGACTGAGAAATTAAGCAAGCCTTCAATCCTTTGTTACTTTAACGAATAACTTCTTATAAGAACCTTGTGGTAGCTGCGTTCAATAGCGTGGTGTTATAATACCTTCACACGATTACGCGCCGATTACGGCCCCGTTCTAATGGAAGCTGAAGTTTGGACTATGTACAGTACACATGATAGTGAGATTCAAGCAGGCCGGGCGAGGCGTGGCGCCACTGTGTCGTATGACGAAATATTGGGTTCATTAGACATTGATCGTAGTTAAATTTTACATCTGTTTAATATAAATAGTCTACAAGTGTAAATCTGGTATCGTCCACACATTGGTGTAAATTGCTATTGTATACCTATACCAGTAGGTATGTGAAATATTTCTTGAATTACGCAATTCATTTGATATTTTTCGAACTATAGGAATTATTTTAAGGTGGTGGATTGATAGACTCATCAGGGTATCTGAGGCTTCTATTAATGACAAAAGCAAAAACCAAGCTGTGTCCTGTTTAAAAATAAACTGTGGACGCGACGCTACGATTGCAAATTTCACAAGTCGGTTGCTCCAAGTAAATGTTGTTTCTGATTTCTAAGGTTTATATACTAGTGCAGTTCAGGCAGTTCTATACGCAACACCTTGGGATGCACTTAGACAATAAGCATCAGGTGATAAACAATGATAACCCTCTTACATGGAAGGTAAGGGTTATATACTTTTGTGTGAGTAGACTTACTTGAGTATTCTTTTGACATGTAACCTATATTCGTACTACGACAATATTTCTCAAGCCAGTGATCTAAGACCCGTATCTAGCTATGAATAATTACGACTGTTTTGATTGATTGATTGCAATTATTAAAACAAACCGCAAATTGCTGGTAATTATGTAAATAGATTGTCTCTGTAAAGTAATGACGATATATTAAGTACATAAATTTACACGTATACCCCATATTTATAAACAAAAAAAAAGATATATAGGACACTTAGATAATTGACCGGAAATATATAAATTGGCTTTTAATTCAAATTCACAAAATTAGGGGCTTACAAGATGACGAATAGATTAAATTTTCGTGCCAGAATTTTTTTATTATTATGTAAAATAACGTGATTTCAATATTTGGTTAATAAAGTCTTATTTTATACAATCAAGTGGTTTATTTTGTGGCCTTATCGCACAGTGCAATCTCATACAGGCAATCACACTCCACCAAAGGTATGAGTTACATGACAGATTATTTAGATAAAATTGATACACGTGAAAATTAAATACTAGTTTCCTGGTCTATGGTACAGGTAGGTTCCTAAGAAAAAAACTGTAAAGAATTATCAGTTTATCAGTATGTCTTGTAACAGCTACCAATAACACTATTCATGAGAATTAGTGAAAATTTTATTTCAATTGATTTTGTATTCGAAAACCAAAAATCTACTTAAGAGCACTAGGTAGATAAGATATTTTTTCAACCAACGAACAGTACCTCACTATCATTTATAAAAAATACCAATAGCTCAGTATTACTCAGTAATCGGTACTTACGATTAAGTGAATCCGCATGTAGATTGTGAAGACGGACAAAAAATATTAAGTTTTATTTATAGGTCCGTTTGATATTTCCTATTAATACCTTTTTATGACTATTTTTTGTTCATCTTACACTAAAGCTAATAGAGATGTGATCACGAAATCTCATTAGAGATAATTATGCTATGATAATAAAGATATAATTATTAAAATTTTCACCAACCGCTATTATAAAATAAATAATAAATTTTGATCACTTATCATAACTATTATAAAAAATAATAATATAATGTTAAAACATTGAGCGTGATATCGTTTAAACTTTTAGATGATTACCTATTTAAAATTTAGTTCATTTTTCAGCCTGATTATATTATCCAGTGCTAGTTCAAATTTTTGATACTTCAAATCAGCACTAAAATCCAATGCTTATTTTATCAAAACCATCCGTACAATCTATGTATACTTATTGGCATTATCCTGAGTGTTTCTATGTATAATAAGTAGGGTCTTTACAAAGAAATATAATAATATCTGTATTCCATTTGGTTAGGTAGGTACTTAACTATAAAGAAACCTTTAGTTAACTACCTAATCAAAGGAGTATAAGTACATAATGTTTAGTGGTATTATACTCGTACTCCCCATAATCCTAGCTAGTTGAACTATGTCTATTTGTGTCAATTCTGGAGAGCACTCTGTAGAATGTTGTACTAGATTCAACATTGCTTAATATATTTAATCAATATAGAAATTCATCGAATGATGTAATCATCTAATGTCATTTCTATTTAACCATTCTCCAAATCTGTGTATTCTAGTACGTTTTAACATCAAACATAATGAATAGTTCATATCAATTTCATGTCTGGTATATCATACTTATTACTTCCCAAATTGACATTATAGTCTTTAATAAGAAGAATATAAGTACTAGACAGAAATTGCTAATATTACAGTTAACCACTTCAGGTAATTGAAGTTGCAGTGTTAGGATTAAGAGTTCATTCACGTCGGTCGAGTAATGGCCACCACTAACCAGACCTACCACTAAAAGCTACCGGCGCTATAATATGGTTATGGAAATTAGAAAAAAAAATAGAGAATTGATAGCAGTTGGCAGCAAAGTCTACGAAGCCCAATTTTTACCACCACAATTATAATGCATTACACTTTATCATCATTGTATAAATTAAAAAAATTGCTAATACTCATATTTGATCCTATTTTATACACTCATATCACAATCTACACTATTTTTATAAAGAGGGAAAATTCATATTTTTGTGTGTATTCGTAATGAATAAACTCAAAAACCACTGTGTCGATTTCAAAAATCCTTTCACCATTAGAAAGCTACATTCACCCTGACTACAGGATAAATATGCTTCATATCCCAAGTGAAAAAAAATTCTACACATATTATGGAATCTATGATATATTTAAGCTGTCAGCCAAATGCATGGGAAAACTATAGCTTAATTTTGAGTACTCAGAACGCGATTCAACATTAATGACTCAAAACAATTAATTGGTTGTTTGGCTAAATGATAAAGATCATAGTCATCATCATAGCTTACACAATTTGACAATGAAACGCTCTATGACTCGAATTCTGTAGCAATAAGAACAATATCATTGAACTCTTGATTCCCCGAGTAAATTTATTGCAAATACGTCATGGTCATGGGAGGTCATTACATTACGCATAAACTTAAACTTCATGCACATGCCTACGATGATTTTATTACGATTCACCGTTACGCTTACCTACGTTTCTGTATAATGGGTAAACTATTTCCAATTTTAAAACGATCGGAAATAGTATTTGATAGTTGATGTCTCTTTAAGGGGTTGTGTGGCTGCAAGTAGGTTAACTAAAATATCGGTTCACTAGGAAAATGATTAAACGTTTTCCACTTCAATGATTATGAACTGATTTTAGGGTAAAACCTAACAATTTGCAAAAAATGGCATTACAACAAGCTCTCGGTTATTGAGCTTGACAATATCTCGTTCATCACATATAGGTAGGTACTCTGATTGATTTGAGGAGTTCCTGATAAAGATAGGTATATACGTAAAACCCAATATAAAAATATTTTAAACATATTTCAATATGCAGTCAAACATAATTATAACACCGACCTTTTGGAAGTCGGTTATAAATTTAATGAAATATTGTCCAAAAAACAAGAATTTGTTATTCATTGTACATATTTACATACGTCATTACTGCACCGTAGAGTAGCACGAATCTTGTATACACGAAACAAATAACTCGGAAGAGTTAATACGTTATTTAACAAATTTTGATGGTGTTTAATTTCTCAATCGATTAGACGTTGATTTGAAGGTCTTTTCGTTTAAATGTTTCTTAAATGAATATATGGTTAGCGAAACCCGGGTATCAACGCGATCATATGGTAAATACAATAATTTACCTTTTGATTTGCTTGACGTTTCGGCCAGGTTGCGCTAACGATGGTCACAAGCTGACTGACTTTTAATTTCTCAAATGAAATTGAGAGTTTGATATTTTTTATACTCGGCTGTGTAACCCGCTACTTGATTGATAAATATGTCATATCACCTAACCTTCCAATGCTCGCATACCAATTAATTTGGGGGATATACCAAAAATGCTAATCCCAAACATAAGACAACTCATCAGAGTCCTGTAAATTTATTTCGCAAGCGGCGAAAACGTCCTTGCGACTCGCGAACTCTTGCGCAATCAGTGGCATCGATAAAGGAAAATACGTCATAGGACATAACGCACAACGTGATATAGCCAACGTATTGCTTTTTATCAATTTCCTGTGACCTAAAACTTGATAAATGCATCATACGGTGCTACCGAAATTACCTTTCGGTTATCAAATTAAAGCTATTTATTTAGATTCTGTACTTACACCTTTTTTGGAAATGTTTCAATTTGCTTCGAAGCTAGTTAATGGGTAATTGATTAAATCATTAAACAATCGCCGAAGTAAATCGAGTGAAAGAATTCCATTCTATGTTAATATTCATTAATGAAAGACATTCAAGAATCTTGAGGAAATATGATAGTATCATGATTCTTTTCTAAATAGTCCCTTTACTCTTTCATACCAATCATTATAGCTATTCATTAAAAGTATGTGTCCCCATACACAGGGAAATACACCATGAAAGACATCTAATATAATAATATAGGTTATCTTATGATTAGGTAGGTAGGTAGGGTAGGTAAGGTACGTCTATTGTGAACCTGTAACCCTAATTGGGATTTAAAAATATTTTGCATTAGAATCAATCTGTATACAAAACGACAGTGTGCAACCTCATATATAAACCTTGGCGGTTGTTGCAACACTCTCAGTACGACTCTAGTCGCTTTGCCGCTTGGAGCAGGCGCGTCTTACGACGCCGGCCACACGGAGAGGGCGAGAGAGGTTTAACTCGAAAGAACTAAAGAATCTAACACAATTCTTGAAAGACATGTGGACCGAGTGAATGCAGTGTACAGTGACGTAATATTAGTGAGCAGCTCATTAGAGAACGACAACGATACAGTGGAGGTGGCAATACATAAACAATGGATACCAAAAGCTCGGTAAGCGACGCATGTGATTCTATCAAACAATGAGTGTCTTATTAACCTCTAAAGCCGGCTTACTCTCACTTTTTACTATTGTAAGACTTTTGAATATTTGAGGGTTTAATTAATTTTATTGAAGTACAAAACTAAACACCACTAATGAATACAAATTTTCTATCAAAATTGTGAAAGTCGAGATGAACTCTATCTAATGTAGAAGTAAATTTTGGAATATGATTACCATATCTAAATCTAATGGTTAAAAATAATAAAATGCATGTTTTGCGACAAATTATGCACTCAAAGAAAACCATGTCCCGTACGTGAACCTACTAAAATTCTGTGCATCTCAGCAGGATGACAGCTATTAAAATTTGGTAACACGAAATTTTAATAATATAAGTACATCCCCATAACAGTAAAGAGAAGGTAATTCAGACCTTTCAATAAGGAACTATTGAAGGTAACCAATTCCCTAACCGCTACAAATGTTAAAGTCCGTTCATTATTCTTGCATAATTTCGACTACTCATGATATCTCTAGTGTTCCGTAAATTGCTAAAATAATTAATATCACGTGTTTTATAGCTAAATACTAATAAACTTTATACCTAATTGCACACACCCACCAGGTATAAAGTTTATTAGTATTTAACTGACTTGATAGAGGTCTTTTAACACCCAACAATATGTTCTGAGCCCAAGCCAACCTCATCTGCAAACAGAGACAGTTGGTGATAGAACGACGTAACTTTTAGGTAGGCTTTCCTCTCTCGAGGTTTGGAGGACAAATGCCAGTCGGTCCCACAAAAATCAAAATAAACCGATAATGATTAGGAAAGCAGACTGATAAAATAGAAGTTTTTTCATTATGAAACTAATCTACTCACTAAGTAACATCTATAATTTAGATGAGATATATATTCAGTTCATGGTTAAATGAATGAATTCATTTTCACATTTACAAATCTAGACTTAAGTGAAAAAAAAAAATTCCAAATACTTAATGAAAATCCGATTTCAGAAAAGAACAAAAAAGAAATATAACTTAATTTATAGATTTTCTGATATGGTAGAAATCAGTGCCTAGCCTGACAGACGATACCTTAATTGATTGCATCATAGTAGCTCAGGCACGACGGCATTTGTGAAAATGAAGGCATTTGGTTTTGTGTTATTTATATTTCGCTTTTTAGCGAATTAGAATCGATCGTGATGAGATAGAAGCCGTAATTCACAATGTTCATTGCCTATTTCACCCACTCAGTAGTGAAACATGTTAATTTATTTCCAAAAAGTAGTAGTTTTTGTTATGTATGATCTTTTGTGTTCATACATAACAAAAACTACTACTGTTTATAATATTTTTGACAAATGTAGGTACATAATTATTGTAAAACTTTGACATTCATAAGTGCTCTTTATGTGCCTAAACTGAATAAATGAAATTGATTCTTTGATTCTTTAACATTGAAAATGAAAAACTTCCATGTAATGATTCATTTCTTATTTTGCCGCTTATCATCATTGGCTCAAGTGTCTAACATAAAATCAATATCATAATTATGATTTCCAGTTCAAGCAAACACACATGTTTCCATAAAGGCATCAGAAACTGTTATTTTTGCATATATGTTTTGAGGGTCTCCCTCGATTTTCCCAGGACCCCAACCCCAGATCCTGACTCCCTGAATATGGGATCACTTTCCAATAAAAGGAAAATCAACGAAATCGGTTGGCGTAACATTATTCGACCATTTGTCGCGCACATAGGTAATGCGAATTTAAAACTTATGTGGCTTTCTCTTGGATACCATCGTCACCTAATTCTAATGGAACGACATGAGGAGCATCCAATTTACGTAAATCAGATCGTAAGTCCCAGAGTAATTGGTGTACACACATAAAAAACAAACAAACCGAATTGTGAACGACCTCCCTTTTGAAGTGAGTTAAAATAAAAATGTGTATTGTTGCAAATAGGTTCATAATAATGTGTTGTACATATATGAAGCATTGCATATACTGGTCACAATACATCGCTGATTTCAATATAGGGGAAGTCCAAACAAGAAAAAGTGGAAAGAGTAGGAACGGTGAACTACCCGATTGGAACGCAATCTTTGATTTTAAACCGTAAATCGTAGGTTCAGGTAATAATTATTGTTAAATACTACTTTTCATAAAAAACATACGATATTGGTCAGGCAGAGCATATTATACATAACGATACACTTGTGTACCTACAAGGACAGCAGGTGAGGCGCATTCATACAAAAAAGACGGACAGTCGTAAATATTGAATCAAATTTACGAAACTACTGTTTGCTGTCCAAAATATTCAATGATTTAGATACATCTGTAATAAGACGAGACAGTCTTAATATTCAGGAAATGCTTAACTCCCTGCTGATTAATTTATTTAATGTCATACATACATACATATCAAATAATATCAATTCTAAGGCGAATTAGGGAAATGCGCTTTGTTGATCTTTATTGCATATTACTATACGATAATATTGATAGCATGGGTACTATAATTTTGTGTACACATGCTTACTTAAATATCTTACATATTATAAACATAATTCATTTTTTACGTAAGTAGATCTCTTTAAAAAATAAAAATGCAGCGTAGGGCTCAGATCACATCGTATCAGTATTAAAATTTGTTCCCTCTTTTTAAAGTTTCTGGCCTATATCTTGACCCCATATGGTTTGATTTAAATTATAGTAGGTGCATTTGAACTCCGCGGCCAGGCTAACTTGAAAAGACACCCACAAAACGTGTACTGTCGAAATATGTATTTATATGCCAACTTTCAAGAATAATATCCGCTTGCCCTTGACCCAATTAATTGGAGTCGGTGCAACATTTACTTGTAATGCTATCCTCTTCCACATATCCCTGTTAGAGGTTTTATCTCCTCAGTTATAATTATAATTTTAATATTATGAATAAAACTAATAAGAATTGAACTTTTGTTTAATATAAAATGAATGACATCCTCAAAAGCACGTGCGTACGCAGGAGACAGGTCGTCCTAAAATGTCGAAACCAGTTTAATGTATCCGCCATATAACACAATAATATTAAGGTATTTACACCAGTTTCTATTTGTATTAACACAAAGAAGTCTGTTAAAAGGGATTTATTTATTTATAGGTTAGTACTTACTGATGACGGACGGATGTCTGATCAAAACCTGTTTATGATCACCATTTTTCTGGGTCAAACATGCTCGTTATAAATAAATAAATACGGTATCGTTAATCTAATGTAGTTCTTAGAGTTGAAAAGTAGAATAACTACTTACATATTAATAATTTAAACATTGCCAAAATATTGTACGTAGGTATACCTGATTACCGGTTAGCGGCAATTTTATTGATTAATACAGCATTACAGTGACATTTAACTGTTATTACTAATCACATAACCTTTACAACTGATATAAAAACCATATTTAGATTAAGAATGTGTGCCTAATTACAAATGAATTATCAAAATTTGTTTGTTCGTCTTTCTTTGAACACTTTATACCTATATATCTCACTTCTTCAAGCAATAATATTTTCAATAAAGGAATTTTCAATAGCTCCTAATTTACTTTTCAATATTTAATATTCAATAATTACAACGTTAATCTAAATTGTTGCTTTTTAAACTGACAATAAGTATCTACTTAACCAAACTGTACGTATGATTAGCTTACTTCTTTGTGCATAAAATGCTGGACTTCATTAGGGTCTCACTAGTAATGCTTAATTTGCATGCTGCATTGTATCAATGGCGATTACTCATTAGCTTAGACGGTTTCATATGTAGTAACATTCATAGAATTGATGTGCACGATTACATATTGACGCTTTATATAAAAAGAACCCATTGTAGGAACTCCTAATAGAGATACAGAGATTCTACTTTGATATTGACAAATAATATTACGTAGCATCGACTTACAATGACAACGGAATAATCTAACATTTTAAGTTCTGTTATGACTAAATAATCTGAAGGTTAAAACCCCGGAAGACTAGTCTTCATACATCCCTTCCGCGTGCTTCGGTACCTACAGAATTGAAAACGTGGGATCTGAAAAACATGTGTAAACATAATGCCACAAAACAATTAGATAGTTTAAAATAGCTGACGATAGTATCTAGTCTTTATTTAGTCAGTACTTGCCGACAAGAGCTCTGCAAGCTTTTCGAAAATAATTACAGAGTTTAAGTGACTATGAGAGCTGGGGCTTGTTGTATTAGTCCGAGGTAAATGGCACAGGGACTGACAACTGAAATTGCCCTCGACGGGCGGCCTTCACATTTCACAACACCCGGACTTAGCGTACATCCAGCCGGTCCGAACGGCTGCTGCGCATTCATTTAAGCAAAATTGTTTGAATGATTGAAGGCTGTTAAGATTTTTAAAGAAAAACTCGAGGCTAACACTAGGTTCGCCATATTTAAAGTAGGTAGGATTATAAAGTTTATGTAAACGATCAAGACTAAAGTTCTTTTTTTTTTAAACAACGGCTTCTATAACCAAAGAAAGGTAATTTCTGTACAGCTTATTCACTTTATATTGTATACAGTTTCTTATTTGTGAAAATAACTCTACCAATTCTTAATGTCTTTACACCTCAACTTTAGTAACAACTAGTAAGTTCCAATGGGAAGATAACAGGGTGAATTCCGACATAGTTCCTATTTCCTAATTATGAACTCTGCCATATGAACGAGCTTCGAATCAGATTTTAGTTAATATTTATATTTATTCTACAATGGTTAGATGTCTCCAAAGATCATCAATATGGATAAAGGTTTAAATGCAAAATAGGCGGAAATTTCCGTTATGTTAATTCTAGAGCCTAACAGTGTCACAACGAATTAATGATATCTGAGCAAAAGCGCAGCAGTTCATGGTCAGCTGATTGCGCAACGTATGAATAGAAATGAGTGCCAGCGACAATAACATTTCTTAATTTCATTTTTAACCAATTCTTGAATTCTTCTTGAATTCACTATCAACATGTATGCCACTTAATTATTTTAGGAATATATAGGATATCATATTATTCTTTAATGTAATAAACTCTCGTACGTTCTTATAATAAAAAGTTACTCGAGTAGGTACAAATAAAGTATTGACAGACATCCATTCTTAACACTCTTTGTCAAAAAATGAGATTGGATAAATTAGGTTTACCTACTTTTAGTTTCAAACAGTACATACATAACTCGGTCGCAAATCTGTGTACTGTATTATGTCATAATCATTATTTAAAAGTCATTGGGTCATATTTCATACTCATATCTACAGCAAACAAATTGTAAGAGTAGGACAGGTGAACATGCGAGTTAAGTTCAATCACCCATTATCATGCATGATCGTGATAATATAATAATAAGTAGGCACTTTTTCTATCATTCATTATCCTCAAAGGATACTCGTGTGCGAAGTCAACGACATTTTATTCAAATGAGATCCTAGTCACTCTGAGTATACTTAGGATTTTCCAGATACACACGGATCTACCACAACACGATGATATTATTATGTAGGCAATTAATAACAAGTAGGTATTCACGCGTGGTATTAAAACATTTAATAAGTCCAATTTAAAAAATGTATGTAATATATTTGCATTCATAATTATTATTTTTTCAAGAACCAGGTAGGTATTTATGTTGTGTAATATATGTAATGTTTATATTTTATTATATCTGCAATGAGGTACTTATCGTGTAGTGACGAAATCGAATCTGAGCAGGTTTTTGATTATGAAATAATCGGTGAACAATTCGGGACCACTGGGTATTCTTGAGATTATTAAGGTTATCCGTTTTAGGTGTGGTCATTTCATGATACTTCCTATATTTACCAGGGTTCATAAAATCTCATATAGGTATTATAGTCAATAATCTTACGAAACTGTCTAAGTTAGTGAATGGCTTTGTCATTTTTTAATCATTAAATGGTACGGAACGTTTTTGAGCGTGACTTGTGTACGTCAAAATGAAAACGACAATGATGCAATAAAATCTTAACACACAAATTATGAAATGGTGGATAAATACAAAGCGTACGCTCGGAAATAAACGACAACAGCTTTATTAATGAGATAACTTGACAACATTTTCTATTTCTATGTTATTTAATAATATTTTCAATGTAGTGACCGAGAAAGAATATTCACCACCCCATCTCATACAAAAGGTGTCGTAAGAGGTGACGAACGGAAAACGCAGATATTATGGCTGCGAGAGAAGGAAATTTCAAAATAAACTTCTGTACCATCACGTCTGGTCAGCGTGGAAACAGTAGGCCTAAGCCAGTAGAGAACAGCGAAATAATCGAATAGTTGATAAGGAATGGGATATGATTAATACCGACAATATTAAAAAAAGACCCGCCTCACAAAAATATATATGAATCTACTTAAGTATCTATATTAGAAAGTTTACTAAGCTGAACAGGTAGGTAGGTATCACTTTAAGCGATCACATGGCTAAATAAACTAAGTTAAGGCTAGTGGTAGTAATTTGAAATAGAAACAAAACCTAATCCTAGGCGTGTTATGTTACGTTAGATGTTAGTATTAAATTGCGATTTGATGTTTTAACAATAATTACCCTACGTTCACATGTATGGGAATGTTTTTACAAAAGTGATACCGCACATAACAGATTATGCGTATATATTGTCAAACAATTAACACGATATGCGGGAAGTAGCTGTATGTTATTCTGACTTAAAATTGAGAAGATATGGAATCGATTAGACAGAGACAAATTATATACCTTAAGTATATCATTGAGGGAAACGATTACCGTAGCCTATAGATGTTGTGTATCGAGTGTCACGAGTGAATTGTTCTTACAGGCTTTTTGACATAGTTTATTTGAACTGTAGTGACTTGGTAAAACCGTGGCATAGAAGTTTTCGTCAGTATGAGAATTTGTGAGAATAAATACATGTTTTAACGTAGATTGGTTATGTGACTGTGTTGGTTTTTAGTATGAGGTAGCAGATTGATGTAATGTTTATTGACTCAATGAAAATAATGAGGCTTGTGCCTACAAATTGCGTCAATGTCTTTACAATAACAACTCAAGATCGTCAACTTTCAGTTCCCAACATAAAATTTAATCAAGTAAAAAGTGTTGTCTACTACACTTTGATAAACAATTGAATTATTGTAACATATACAGCTACGTCCCTGATATTTACATGAACTTGAAGTGGATTCCGTAATAGTTCATTCTAATTAAATGTTAATTTTTGTGAAAAGTATATGTAATTTAATTAGTAACCGTTGAAGAAAGAATAGATATTTTGCAAAGAAAATGAAGTATACGTTGAAATAGAAAACGTCGCATTCAATGGGGATCTACCTGACAGACAAAATACTACAATACTAAATGCAAAAATCTATACATTGTCTGAGATGTTCCATACCGATTAGAAAGGTCGTTTAAACTTAAGGAGATTATGTTATCTTAATATAGGTTTAGACAGAATCGATGTAAAACTTATAAGATTACAAGAATTAGACAAGCGCGAATGAAAGTCTTTAGATGCCACCGAACTTTTTAGGGTTAACTTTTTAGGGGTTTCCCTAATGTTTGTTAAAAGGGAGTTAAAATTTACCCAGCTTGTCGTATTTCACGGAAATCAGTTTTCCACTCCTACTGCAAAGGTGTTTCTACTAATTGTAGCTAATGGAAAACTAGTGCGAATTAACAAACCAGATAGAAGGTAAAAGTATATGATGATTTTTAAACCTTCGTAATTTTATTTTCCATACAGATAGCTATTGAAAAGAAATACGTTTAGTACAACTTATTTTCGACTGACCTCTAGGCCTTTCATTCTGCCCACTTTCCGACTACTACTATAAGAGTGCGTTATGTGGGTCACAGTTCAGAGGTGAGTGGCCACTTCAAATTATAAGTGATATTGCTGCACAAGATTCTTATTATACGGACCTAATAAATTTTCAACACACAGTAAAAGAGTGTCAAGACCAATGTTTTTCAAATATAACACGTGCTCTTTTGACTCTTTCTGACGGCAACTGGAACAACGTATTTCACAAGGTACACATCATGTTTGTGGCTTAGTGTTCTTCAATTCTCAAATTCATTTTAATATTCTTTACCGACTGCAGTTGCATGAGTACGCTGCATTAGAGGAAATGTTCATAATGTTACAGCAGAGACGCCGCGACAACACGACGTATGCGTGTCATGTCAGACAGCTTCTGAGCATAACCGAGACAGAGTTTGAGAAAGCCTTTATGCAATAATAGATATTACATTTTACTTTTAGATTTGTGATTAATGTTTTCTCATCTGCCACAAATTGATTACTTGTAATACTTCTTTATATAACTGACTGACTGTAGCATATGTTTTGAAATTGTCATAATAAAATTAGCCTAGCTGCCTTGTTCAATTCGTAAATCTCTCGGTTCGATCGCACTTATCGTTTACCTATTCGTAGTAATGATCTCAGAATAGTTTGCTTCAACGGCCAGGATAAATGTTATGGCTAGATGTAGCCAGCCCATTGCAACTTAAGATTGCTTATTGTGCTAACTATATCGTAAGTTCATTAGACAGTTGACTCACCTAGCTATTAGTGTCACTGTTCCAACATCGTTAGTCAATACAGGTAGAATGCACTGATCGAAGACCTCAATTTGCTTCCTAAATAATGAATATTTTGCTAAAGGAATCAATTAAAAGTCGAAATAGTGCAGTTAGACCAATTGTTAGAGTTTTTAGGGCTTCAACGTAACGACTGCCATAGATGATCGTATCACAACCGGGTTCGTCGGCTTAACGTGCTCTTCGAGACACGACCAAACCAATGCAAATGAATGAATATGGCATTCATGCATACAAATATTTCTAAGCGGAGAGTGAACCCGCGTCACCTACATAGCAGTCGTGTTTTCCAACGCCACGTTACTGAGGTTATCCTCATCCTCATGCTGCAACACTATGGACCCAAAAAACTGAGGGAAAATAACATAAATGCTTGGTACGATAGAGGGTTAACGAGAATAGTAGCTGTATCTAACTCATGTTGAACTAATCCTTTGAACTGAGATTTGTGAAATAAGTTGTAATAAATATTTATTGTATTATAAGTATTATTACAGTATATTATCATCATGTGTTATAACAGCATTGCAAACGTCAGGGAACTATGATGTCATCGTAACGCACAAGAGAAATCCGGCTAAGTAACCCATCCTCAGGGCCATTTTTTTGATAGTGGATCGTCCCACTCGTCGAGTATTTTACATGTTGTAGATAATTACAGGCAATTTTAAATAATGCAATAATTACTCAATAAGTATAGGAAAAACATCTTAATGATTTATTATGTAATCACTGTAAATAGAATGCGGAATGTCTTATTGAAGTCAAAGTTCAATCACCTATTTATAATATTGGAAGATTTTATTTTAAAAAACCATTGCACGAATTGCGATACGGCAGTTAAAATTAAACTCTGTTTTATATGACACATACCTACCTGCCTATAGCAAAACGTTGAATGGTGAATCAAATGGGGGAAAAAAAATGAAATTGATGTAGGCACTATAAATATATTTTGTTTGTTTTGTGACCAATAAAAGAAATGAGGAATGTTGCCGTCATCCGCAGTGTAGATTTTCGCGGAGATCAGGTCGGCATATATCTGGACATCGCTATATTAGCAGGTAGAACCTACTTTACGCTAGTGCTTTGTGGATTATTTAAGAGACACAGTTTCGGTGTTTCGTCGAATTTTGGAGATGCCATACGAAATACGGCAATTGGTAATTTTAATGTGACGGACAGTCGTTACGTTAATGTGGAGACTATACACTCATGTGGCCTCATAAATTCTTATAAGCAATCCGCTCCTCTATCCCTTAATAAAATAATGATGTCCACAAATACACAAATATTGCATTTGCCATTTTGGAACTAAATAGGTAACTATGTACAATTTAAAAGCAGTAAAATGAGCTCGTAACAAAGAACTAGATCATAATTATTATCTAGACAATAATTTAAAAGAGGAGCGAGGAAATATGTAAGTAAATGGCAGTGCATTTGATTTGACTCGTATGATTATCAGCCAGTAATAGTTGTACAGCTTCCATAACGATTTGCATTGACACGATTCCCGTTAGCTACATAAACACAGGCTATTGAGTTCAAGGACGACAATAAGCATCATGTCAATGTTTGTGACCAGCGTGAACAATGAGTTATGTCGCGGTGCGTCCTTATGCAATTGCGTATAAAATATGATAATTGGCTGCTCAATAACAGAACTCGCCTTTGTGAGCCCAAGTCATAACCAAACTTTGTACTTTGGTTTCGTCGAAGGGTTTAGTAATTTATCTGAACTGTTGAAACTAAACATAAATTTACGACCAGCAACTAATAGAAATCAATATTGCAAAAGTCATAGTTCAGTTACTATAAAGCAAGCCGAGAAACGTTCAAATTATCGAAATTGATGACCATAACCCGTTACCCATTGTGATATTTGCAGCACCGAAAGTATTCTAAGAAACCATGTATCAGGAATGAACGCTTTCTCTTCTAAAGGGGAACAGTCTAGTTAGTGTTTAACTGATTATCATAGTAAGTGTAGCAACTATTGTTCCGATTATGAAAGCTGAACGAAGGCGTGACTTTGGCTGCAGACGTTTTGGCGCAAACTATTACTATGATTTTAAAACATGTGAAAACTAATGACTTACTTTTTACGGTTACGTGTCGTTTAAAATAATTACAAATGATGTAACTAGATTACTTAGCATTATATGCAAAGTTACTAGCATTTTAGTTACGAAAAATTATTTCACTATCAGATTCATGACTGTCGTGAGATGTAGTCTTAAGTTGTAAGCTCAAGTTGGGTTATGGCTAATGATTTCCGTGATTACAATGCACCGTTATAAGCACGCAACGCGTGCACGCATTGACTGTTGATTCGTAAAGATTAGTTATTGCATAACTAGACCGTCTCGTACTGAACATGTTTCACAACTATGCACCTGTTGTTATGGTGCGGACTGGTTAGTTACCGTTAATTATTTCGAATTACAGACATGTCTAGTTGTAATGACACGTTGATCACTCACGTAATTTCAAACACAGGCAATCCCAATGTATAAAAACCACTTTAAAGAATGTTTGTTTGTTCAAATATGAATTATTAGTTTCTTTGTTGTTTCAATGATGCATGGCCATTACCGTTATGGAATAATAGGTGTACTAAGATTGAAATGATTAAAATAACGAGATGAGCGCAAATGAAACGTAAGTACATAGTCAGAATTACCTTCAATGACATCAAAGCTTTAACTCACAAAAGATACACATAAATGGGCACGATGCACGAAACAACGTCCGACCTATTATTAAGTTTGACGTCTTCATTAACCTCAGAACTAATGATAGGGTTAAGATGTACGTAGTGTACGTACATAATCGTTAAGACGGACCAGTATGTACAATGATTGTCAAGTGCAAGTCTGGCTATAATAAGTGTTGAGAATGAATTCTATAAAAAATGTTAATTGCTGTCTGACCTCAGTGGCGTGGCGGTAGAGCTTATGACTTTGTAAATATATTAGTACATATTATACAGAGAAACACCCCAAAATGATACAAATATTCAAAATTATGCATAAAAATATTTACCCTGAGGGGCATCAAACTCGTGATCCTCTACGCAACTTTCCCGCCTCACTACTCCACATATGGTGCCTAAAAGCTTTATGATATGATGTCAAGAGCCGTCAAGGATTTAAAAAAGTAATGTTTTAATGTATGAATCATTAAAAGAACAAGTTATTACTTACCAGCCATTAGGTAAAGCAAAAAGTCGTCAGAACAAAACCTTTGATTATAGTTATAAACATATTAGCATAGATATAAAACAGTGATTATTGTTTCTTATTGTGATTTACTAGTTGAGAGCACGTGCTCAGACACACGTGGACGACCAGACGCAGGTATAATTAAAAAATACATGTATAAAGGTCTGTTCTCACGGGGTTCATAACGTGTAAAATGATGCACACTACGTATCACGCGCGGATGTCAATAAAAGCCGACTCACGTGTTCTAGGTATATCCGTAAGCTCACATGTGTTCACCCACACGTTATATGAAAACAGTCTAAAGTAACGAAAACAAATAAATTCGCATATTTTAAAACATACCTATATCAGACGGCATGGAAGGAACTTTTGTCCGCGAATGTTACTTGTACAGTCAATGACAAGAGTAAATATATTGAAAACTAAATATATTGGAATTTTTGACATCTTAGCGCTTGATTTAATATAAAATTACATAGAGAGAGGAAATATAAGTAAATATACTGGCTATCAGCGTATACGAGAGAGGAAGAGCAATAGTTTTTTTACTGCCTGGTTATAAATTTTGTAACAAAACTAGAGAGATCTTCAGATATGTCTCCGGAAGATTCTCCATCGTGGACTTTGTTATGGCTGGAATTCAGAAACTATTTAATGTTCACTTTTTGCATTCCATGAGATCAAATCGTTAACCACGTTCATTATCACCATTATCACCACTGCTTAAGTAGGTAATACCTATTATTTACTTATAAACAATTTTTATTTTATTGACTACTTAAATCACTAGCACCTCTGCCTACCCCTTCGGAGATATAGGCGTGAGTTAATGTTATGTTATACTTAAATCAATAAAGTTTATATTAGATTTGAATGCATTTCAAAACTCATTTAGGTATAGTGAAAATCAAAGAACTTAAAAGAAATGAGATATATTCATTATATTTTCTTATATAATATTTACTGGAATATATGTCACTGTCTTCTACTGAAACTATTGCAGTTCATCTGCGTACTACCTAAGCTATTTTCCGTAACACAAGCTAGTTAAGCTATGCTTACCATGGGTCTAGGTGGCGTTGTGTAGAATATTTATTTATTTATTTATTTATTTTAGTCGGATAGTACGTGTCAGTTTCATTTTGGGTACTTGAGTACCGAAAATCGCATACGGACATAGGGACAAAAGATTATTATGTGTGTCTCGCCTACTCCTATCACAAATGTAATATGGGCGTTCCTCTCTGATGATAACAGTCATTTTAGTTGCCATTTCACAGTGAATATCTTGATGATAAAAATGCGTGGTCATAATAATCTCTTGCTCTTGCACCCAGTTATTATAAATAAACAACTAAATATTAAAAAGAATAACGATAATCTACCTGAGTTTCTTGCTGGTCTCTTCTCAGGAGATTTAACTACCGAACCAGCGAAAGAATCATTTTCTAATGATTTATTTACTAAGTATCCTAATTTATTATGAATTATAATATTTTTGACAAATGTAGGTACATAATTATTGTAAAACTCTGACATTCATAAGTGCTCTTTATGTGCCTAAACTGAATAAATGAAATTGATTCTTTGATTCTTTGATTCTTTGATTTTAGTGCCCACTCCATTACATTATACCTCAACGAGAAAATATAATTTTATTAATTTGTCCCATAGAAGATTTATACATCAAATTATATTGATAGGTACATTTTTTCAATGTGGAAAAAGATCTATAGATACTCAAATAAAAATACATACAACACAAAATAAATATACATATATATATAGTTTTTATGTCACGTGTATGTTTATTTTACTTAACAGTCTATTGAGTTTTAAATTCACAAATTTTAAGTATTAAGAGTAATTATGGTCTGAATATTTTAGTTTTATATTCATATCGGTAACTATACTATAAGCAAGAACTGTGCGATGTAAAAACGTTGAACGAATCGCGTTGGTCGCTATAATACGTGTTAGATGAAGATGAAGAAACTTAGGAGGATGCGAAGTTATTTCAGTGCTGCAGCGAGCACTAATTTAATAAAAATTGCTATAATAATCGTTCACGAAAGTTCTGAGCATATTTAAGTATTAATCGCATTGTCTGACGTTAAATCTAGTAATCCTCGAATTGGCAAATTCCAATTGCATTAATCAGCCAAGTTCTCACTAGTTATATCTTGACACATTGAGCAAAAATCATTCTCACAGAATGAGCGAAAGTATAATTATACTAGCTGCATGTTGTCAAGATATTGCTGTAAGTGCCTACAATGACAGAAGTAGCCTCCGGAACCGGTTCTTTACATTCGGTGAAACAGTTTGCAACATCGCCTACAGCCTCCTGTTTATATTTCATACAAAATATGCATAAGCCCAGTATGAATATCAGAAACGCACTTGAAACAAACCATTGTTCAAAATAGAAACACTAATGAGACGACCTTGCCTATGAACAAAAAATGTTAACTAAATTAATATGACTACCTTAAATGCTTATCCATCATGTTATCAGAGCAACAAAGAGGACCGTGAAGCCGAAAGCAAAACCAAGATTTATTGCAACAGAGGCCGACGAAACGAGACCGCAAATAAAGAGAACATGGACCTTGAACACCGTATCTGACAAAATCAATCGGACTCTGAACAAAACTTGACCTAAAACGTAATTGATGAAACTGAATGAATTGTTTGTCTGTCCCGTCAGTGGAACAATCACTTGCAGAAATATTTATAAATGTTAATTAGGAAGACCCCAATAAACAATCACGTGTTACATAAAGAAATGTCGAGTTTGAAAGGTAAGATGAAGAATGCTAAGATGAAACTAATCTCCAAAGACGCGACAAGGAAGAGTTCTGCAATGATTTCCGTACGCATTCAGTAACACCTAGACATGGTTACACAACAAAACTACACTATACAATGTGTATATACCTATGTGTATATAGTTACTTTTATGTCGACGCTTTGTTTGATGATCTATAGAAAGAACTCTTTCAACAACGAAATAAAGCATGGAGCAATTTTGCAATATCCAGTATACTAAACTATAAATTAAAACGTAATTTGGTAATTTTACACGGGTAAATAAATTTAAAATCAATTATATTGCATATACTTGTAGCTTTTTATGTAATGGTTGTGTGCAAATAGCACGCTCTTTCTTACTAGTAACAACTAACAAACCAAATAAAAATAACAATATTGTTGGACTTATATCCACTGCACGCGTTTATGTCTTTCGTCTTTAAAAAGCCGATTATCGAATTTTAATACCTTTTATTTTTTGTTCAAAAATTATAGCATTTTAAAAGACATAGAGAAGTAAACACGGTGGGTTATAAATAATATGCTACGTATACTAAGATTCAATTCTGCGAAATCGTGTATAATTAGTATAATGTATGCAGCGAGACTTCGACAATAACACCGGTCAACAAAAATTTTTTTTTTTTTTTGCGCATGGGTTTTACCTAATATATTTTGATTATATAAACAAATCTATATAAAAAATTGCGATTACAGAATGAAAATATTTGCTTTTTAAGAAGTTATAGCATTTTTAATTTTCACGCCTTTAATGTCGGTCTTTGCGCGCTATCGTTGTCGAAGAGAGGTTAGAGGGTGGGGGGCAGTGTTTTTTGCGTCGCTCGTTGTGTACAGTAGTATGTGTTTGCATATTACACAGCAATGGGGAGAAAAATGCCTTGTTTTCTTGGAAACCATAGAGTTGAAAATTATGACGAGCTGATCACTGACATGATTATAACTTGGTTCATTAAAGAAAGGATTCTAAAATGGCGGAGCTTATCACTTCCTCTCGCTCGCACACTAGTACTGTCTATACTCACTCACGCGCGTACCGTCAACACAAAAAAATATTGATCTTTATTTTTTTCCACGCTGTGCTCTTGACGCGATGCATTAAGAAAAGGATTCTTAAATATCGGCTTGTACTTGCGTTGACAGATAGTACAGCTAGCATATAAAATTTCTTTATTCTTTATATTAACCAACATCATGATCTTTCATGATCCTCCTTATAGAATATGATATACGTTGCTTTTTCAGGATGAAAGGACTCAATGTGCGTTTAAAAAGACTCTATGTGTAAAAGTAGGTACTGTTTCTGTCACGTGTCTTTCTAATTTTTAACATTCACGCGGGCGAAGCCGCCGGCCGCAACTAGTTAGAAATTATTACGACCCGGTCTTGTTTTTATTATTTTTCTGAAGGAGCAAGGGGAACGCTTCCATCAAGATATAATGGAATTTGAAAGACGTTACCAAGGCCAGTATACCGAATGGGGGACTATATTTGGGGGTTAATAAGAGAAACTTCTACTGAACATGAAAGGAAAAGTAAAACTGTTCATTTATAAACGTTTGAACTTTATTTTAAAATTTCTATTGTAAGAATGAACCATAAATGGATGTTTGGTATCTTTTAATAAATCATCTCTATGTCTATTTTTTATGTATTTTCATTTATTTGAATTTTCCGTTTTTCACACATAAAAACAAATTCAGAACTATTTTTTGTTATTTTTCTTATTTCTAGGTATAAAAGGAATAAAAATTAGGTATGTTTAACCCGTGCGCAAAAATGTTGTAGACCGGTGTAATTAGTAAATTGTACCTAGATGGAAAGAGAATGTCTGCCTCTCGTCCTTTTACTGTAACATGAACGAGTAAACAAGGACCCGGTATATAACGGAATGTATAGTTACCTATAACGCCCGATGCGTCATTGTCCGTCCACTAAACTAATATGAAACTTTAACACTACCAATTGGCGCTGTGCTATCGTTATGAATATTTTAAAAACAAAATGACCTAGTTACATCAACGTGACCTACATTTTACACTAGTGTATAGACTAAACAATTATTACCATAATATATTGTGATTATCATATTTAACTAAAATTACATGCTTTACATAAATATACAGTTTACTTTCAAGTTAGAAAATGACATCTTAGACACCAATGAGTAGCAGATCAGTATTGCTGTAGAGTTAATTAGAAGTGACAAAAAGAGTAAAAGTAACTTGTAGAAAGACAGCCATTTAATTTAGATGTCTGTTCTAGAAATTACGAGAATGTATGACAAAGGTCAAAAAAGTGGTAGGAGAATGAGTGAATTTATGGCTGATCTAGATATTAGATTAGAACATTATAGGCATTATGCTAATAAGGTTCTTGGAATCTTATAGGTAAATCAAGTAGAGCTACTTTAATTGATGACAGTTCTGGGAATAAAAAGAACGTATGATAACGGGATTCAAAGAAACTTGTATGAAAAAACCAAGATAGCTACTTTAAGGTATGATTCTGTAGCCAACAGCATACGACGACTGCAGACGCAAGCAGCAGATACAGGTTACCGTGAAAATGATAATATTGTTCATTTTAATTCCTTGCAGTTTATCAATGAAGCCGTTTTCCCATATCGATGTTTGACAAGTAATGTATTTGAAAAAGTGTAGATATAGACAAACGAGTTGATTGCGGAACTGACATTCTTTTACCTCTATGGACAATATATGCGCTCGAATGAGATGTCGTGAGTTGCTTGTTAAAGTTCGATACGGATAAACCGCACGATTGAGAAGCAGCAATGAATGAAAACAAACAATATTATTACATTCATATCTCAATCACGGTACGCTGACCTACTGCTGCGCTATGCGGTCGGCTACGGAACCTTTATTATAATAATTTCTAGTGTATTATTCAATTATGACAATAAGGCTCAAAGAAACTGAGAGAAAAATCAAACAGTATTATGAACCAAAAATTTGAAGGACAAATATATAAATAATGCAATGTTTACAGATCTCATCGCAGGAATGGCACATTCCGCGGCCGTCGTTGTCAGGCAGCAGCGGTAACAGCAGCATAGTCGACGCGCGCTCTCGTGGTGGCTCCGCCTCCAGCCAAGGCTCATCAAGTAACCACAGTACCCACGTAAGGCGACCTTCTAAATCGTGCGTCACAATCATTACCACTCAAGTTTCCGCTTCAATTATAGAATCAAGAATCACGCTGTATATCGATGAACCATCTGACATTTATGCATTTACTTATTTTGTTTTTATGATGTGACAATAAATAACATAATAGTACTCAAACTAACGCCATAATGATGATACATGTAAGAAACAATGAAACGTTATTACTTATTTAGAGTAGGTAATCATTTACGTGGTGTTTTTGTGTTAAAAGTAAGTAAGGTAATTTGATAATTTGACAGGGTCAAAAAAACTGGTTTGTATAAATTGCTATGTTCCATACAGGATCTACTCGAGCGTTGGTACATGAAATTCCAAAATATTGCTTAACTGAACTAACAGCTATTGCAAGACTAACGCACGAAAGTGTGTCTATTTGGCACTCGGTGTCATTATAGCGTTCATTGATTTTTGGAAGATATTATTATATTGGATATTGAATTATCGAGAGCACATCCCGGGTCTCAAGGTACAAGCATTGGTCGTAACTAGGATTGTAATAAATTCTATTTATTTACCAAGTTAATATAATTTTGCAACGATTACTTCGCATTTAATATGCGAACTTACTTAAAACAATTCTAATGAGCACGAGGTTTAATTTTATCATATCTTTATATAATATAATAAAATACATTACACATACCAAACAGGATAAGACTGGGAGAATAATCTAGTTCATAGAGATAACACGATAATGCATTGTAGTAGTTAGATTATGCAGCTTTACAATTAAAAAAGAGCAAAAATTTCAACGCATATTCCTATTTTTTTTTCTGGTGTGAGTGTTGGATTTATAGGGACTATTTCCTATAAACCAACATAACAAAAAATAACTAATATCATAGTTCGTACATTGTTCATTTTATGGTTTTTATTTTCGTTGGTTATCATCACAAGAATCCAAAATCAAGTAAGTTGAGGTGTGCGGTGTCATTTTAAGCAGAGAATAATAAATATTTGGCGATAGATTTACCATTTTGAGTATAATCATTCAAATCATTATGATAAACATCTTGAGTAACAAAAAAATATTTCCCTTTTTTTAGTAATACTAGGTACTAGAACGTTATCTCAGTCGGCGGAAATACTTTAACGAAATTTAAAATATATAAGGTTGTAATTTGACGAGATCGTAAAGTCCATAACGACATTAAACTTTGGCGTCATAGTTCTCGGTAATTCCAATGATGAGTGTTGTTTTAAAATTATATAGGAACAGAACTGTATTAAATTAAAATAACATTTGTTCAAATTGTATATTTTAGCATAAACTAACGAAACCGAACATAAAAACGCTCATCTGTTTTATCGAACAACAACAAAGTCATATGTAATTTAAAACTATATGAAACGATTTTTTTAGTGAATAACGACCGCACCTCAACAAATTATAATAAATACCTACTTTAAATAGCTGGGTTGTTCCGTACGTTAATTTTCGTTTCCAAAGCTATAGTTACATTACATATTGACAGATATGTATTTAAAATGATTGTTATCCGTAGCCTTTTAATTTCGTGTGAAGGCTGAATATGATATTTGGTCACGACCTTTGCCTTATTATTCATCACTCCTGACCTTGACTGATAACGAAACCACCTATGACGTCTACATCGGAATGCCATAATCGTTTCTCGTTCTTTGTCAAACAGCTATTAGAATTTTTTAATTACGTACTCGATTTGTATTGGCAATAATAAATCGTGTGAATTAGATTAATTAATTATATTTCAGAATTCTAAAAATGCGTGTGACTTTGAACACTACTAAGATGGTAAAGAAACGCAAGTTACACCAAATAATTGATTACAAGTGTCCTCGCCAATCGCATACCCAAATCACCAATGGGGTGCGAGGTCCGGTTACAGTGCAAGTGGAAACCGTGGGGATTCTGCGCACGAAAAAAAACTTAATCACCAAGAAGAAGAATTCTCAATTCTTGACGACTAGGGTCCGTTGACGAAATGTGGGAACACTATGCACTAGTACTTGTAGTAAAATCCTTCCACCATTCAAAAAACCACCTCGAACAACTCGATTTTGAATTAATCTCGCAATGTTCGTTCCGTTTCAACACACCTGCGAATTAGTTTCAAGAAACATAACTTGTACCTAAAATATCATTGTAACAATATTTATGAGGAAATGAATAGTACAAGACCATGTTTTTAATTACCGTTTAATCTAAGAATACCCTTTACGGTGAGATAACACAGTAATCACTTCCTACGCATCGTTTCATAGCTTATTGAGGGAGTTCAAATCGGTTAAACAACTTAATTACTTTTACTACATACACTTTGCGCATTATGTGCATGGTCTATCATTAATTTAATAATCATCTACTGTATCTACACTAATATTATAGAGAGGTAAAGTTTCTTTGTAAATTCTTATAGGTATGGGGAGTATATTGAAACCACTGTTTTGGTTTCGAAAATTGATTTTTTTTTTCGCCAAATGTTAGTTACAATATCCTCGAGTGCTAGGTATATTTTATCTTTTTAGACTCTCATGGACTAAGTCATTAGAAGAAGTTAGTAAGGTAATAAGGATGTTATTCTTTGAGTTTAACAACCATGTTTCACTTTCAGAGTGTATCATCTGGCTCGCTGCTACTAACTGCAGCACACTTGGCGCGCATGCACGGCCGAACTCAAGAACAAGACGATCTTGGAAGTTACAATACCAAGTTTGGAAGCTATGGGAGCAAGTCAGGCCATGCCGTGGTAGCCATTCCTGAAGAGACCCACGAAGGTCTAGATTCTGTTTGGAACGGCGTTAAACGGAATTCGGGGCCTGGGCAAGACACACAGTCTATTGCCAGCTCGACACATTTTACAGTTGTTAACGGTTACACGAAGCATCGCACAGGCAAGGAGCATAAATCCTGTTGCTGCGATCAATCGCACCAGATAACAGTTCTTGTTATATCAATGACAATCTTGTTCTCTGCTTGCATACTCGCAGCTATCTGTTTTGTTGAAAGTAAGTATTTTGTGTAGGATTTCATAACATAAAATTACGGGCTAACTAGACGAGAAATATTACCTAGTAGGTATAGGTAGCTGAAGAAATTGACAAGACAAGGCTCTGTCGCAAAATGACCACTTCTCAAAATGACTACAGGTAGCAAAATGTCCCTTTCTCAGAATGTCCCTTTCGCAAAATGTCCCTTTCTCAGAATATCCCTTTCGCAAAATGTCCCTTTAGCAAAATGTCCCCTTCCTCAAACAGGCATTAAATTACTTTCATCAGTAAAAAAACTGGTCAATAGCAAGTGTACAACACAGAGGAATACTGTATTAATGTTCAGTCATAGACGAATGGGTAGGTAGGGGTGCTGCCAGCCAGCATTTTCCCTTCTGAATGGCCAGAGAAATATTTTGGGTTAAATATTGTGTAAATTGATCGTTTCATTTCTATAATTTTTATTTTAGTTTATGTGCCTGCCCTACCTACCCATATTTTAATGACTGAACATTAATACAGTATTCCTCTGTGTTGTACACTTGCTATTGGCCTGTTTTTTTACTGATGAAAGTAATTTAATGCCTGTTTGAGGAAGGGGACATTTTGCTAAAGGGACATTTTGCGAAAGGGACATTCTGAGAAAGGAACATTTTGCTACCTGTAGTCATTTTGAGAAGTGGTCATTTTGCGACAGAGCCATTGACAAACATTATATTGATCTTCTTTATATTGATATCATATTGATCTTATTTAATATTGCATATTATAAGAGAGTAGTAGCGGGTTGCTGTTTCGCCATTTGGTACTTTTAATAGCCAACAAATGAATATTGTTCATGTTTTTCAATGATGGTGCCAGATGGTAAGCAAAAGGTAACATCTGTGCAATAAGGCACACGCCCCGTATAAAGGTTATGGGAACTGTAGACGGAAGTAACAAATGTTCTTAATGTAAAATTTAACTACTAACTTTATGACTATTTGTAATTAATATGACCATTATGTTTTTACAGTGCGAATGCGTAAGGAGACGGGCATCTACAAATATTCTTAAAGAAATAGACATCTGCGAACGTGGTGCTGAAAATACATTACTATTGTCTAACTTACTTATTTATATGTATGGTTATGCTAACTTACATAAGTAGGTATGTATGTTATGTATTTGGTGCGTAAGTGTAAGAATAGCAATTGTTTTACCACTTAGTATAATGTTAGAAAAATTGTTTAACGTTCGAAACAAATGGTGAAAAAATAGTGCAATATCTTATATACCCAGTGCTTAACACTAACCTAGAAAAATGTAAGTAAAATTTTATTTATTTTCTGTAAGGTTTATAAGCTGTGATGTTCATTTTAATAACAAATGCGATATGCGTTTCTTTTAAGGCAGTATGTATCCAAACCTTTTCGTAGTATTAGTTTAACTTATAATGTGATTATCTTCACACTACTTAAGTATTATTATTTACTGTAGGTTAAAATTTAGAAAAGTTGCAAATTTTCGTTAATATGACATGAAAATTTGCATCTTTAGTGAAATGTTGCATGAACTTACCATACATTACCGTTGTTATATGGATACTTTGTAACTACGAGGTGTATATAATACCACAATGTGACGGTTTAGTAAGCTAAGGAAACTTTAATACTTAATTCAATTGTTATCGAAGAACTGTGATAATAAAAGAAATTCAAATTTGAACCATTATTATTTCATTTTAAAGTATTATTATTTGTAAACACTTTCAGATTCAGACAACGAAATAGTTTTGGATTTCAGTGACTGAAAAGTAACTTAACACAATATGCCTAATATCCTTGTCCTCTGATAAATTATAAACAAACTTACGCCTATACCCCCGAAGGGGTAGGCAGAGGTGCTAGCACATTTCGCCAGTTAATGTTTAGGTCCATATTGCCGCTAATGGCCATATGCGAGCATATTGCCATTAGCCGGGCACTTATAAACCTGCGATAAATACACACATCACTTCGAAAAGCATCAAAAAGTCATTGGTGTGTGCCATGGAAAACCTGGGATCGAACCCGAGAAATCAGAGATTTCACGTATACTCTTACTCATCAACTCTTCCAGTTGACTGTACTCGAACATATACACATTAAAACAAAACACCATTGCGAGTATTGCACGCTCATAAGCTTAACACTTCAATGAGACCTGAGTATCTACGAGTTCTACATAATGTACTCGAAAGTGTGGTAAGTTTGCCAATAAAACTAGATCAGTAGGTAAATAAATCAGTAGGACACTTGGATACTGAGAGCAGCCATTTTATTGATCTTCATGTAATGGATATTTAATGTCCGCTCTATATGTACGCCAAAACACCCCAAAAGCAAGGCACATCAATAATAGACCAACGATGATATTCATGACATTCTGCGAACGTGACGTTCTGCGTCAAGACCCCCCACTCTAAACGTTCATCAACAGTGGTTAACCAATACTTAGGTCACTCTGTTCACCAACGTGTAGAGAGGGCATTAGACTGTTTACGGAAGGTTGCTATTATATTAGGGACTAAACAATATTTAAATATTCGCACAATTTTGGTGACTAACTTCTTAAAAGGACCATATGGACGCAACGATGTAGGTATAATACCCATAGGTATTTCGGAAATCCGTTATGTAGGTAGTCATCGGTATGACCCACAGCGGACAAGAACTGGGTTTTTTTCGATTGTCTGGGATTTTCGAGATTTTGACCCTCGAAACTTGTCACATGATATTTTCATAAATTACCGATGGTCCATATGGATGCTACGATGTAGGTATAATACCGATAGCAGTTTCGGAAATCCATTATGTAGGTAGTCATCGGTATGACCCGCAGCGAACAAGAACTGGGTTTTTCTCGACTATCTGGGATTTTCGAGATTTTGACGCTCAAAACTTGTCACATGATATTTTCATAAATTACCGATGGTCATTAATTTCGCGCACTACAATATTCATGTGAAATTGGAGTCTTAGGTTAGGTTAGGTACTTTATAAAAATGAACACTTCCACAGATAATGCTGGGGTACCTATGGTGGCCGGTTTGAATATCACGCACTTCTAATTTGCACTACATAAAAAATGCAAAGCAGGCAAATACTACCTAACCAAATTGGCAGCTAAAAAGAATTATACTAATTACAATTATAGGTACAGTCAAAAAAAGATTTATGGTACCACATTTACATACAATGTTGAAAAAGTGGTACCATATCTCTTTTGTCAACTGTACATGTCCTTCCTATTGCTTACCTCAACTTCTTCTAGAGTCTGAGTCCATCTGTAGTGTTCAAGGTCACATCCGTTACCAGAATTAGGCTTTAATTTATTCTTCTCTTTAGGATCCTCATCTTCTTCAGGTGCAGCAGCTTCAGCACTACCGCCATCTCCACTGCCGACTTCTGTTTCTATTGACAAGTTATTTGAAAATTGAATATTATTTTATTTTATAAACAATTAAAAAAATAAAAGTTTATAGTGAAAATAACAAATATCCTACAAAGATCTTCAAGGCTTCAGTCAACAACACGTGCAAGTAAGTATAACTACTGACTGACAGGCTTTGGTATGGAGATCCCTCTCAGAATTTGGGGGTCAGATGGCAGTCTTTTCTTACTGTACTTAGCCCTAAGTGAAATGTGACAATCACAAGCTCATGGTGCCAGCATCTAAATTAAAATTATTTTGACTATACAATATTGATGATAAATTACTACCTCATAGCTATAAAACTCAAGAGGTAGCCAAAGACTGTACTGTACTGTATTTAATACTCATAACCCCCTATGACTCCCTAAGCATGCAATGGAGAAACACTGCAAGCCACAATGCAACCAAGCACCGCAAGCAAGCACTGATGTTCATCTTTTATTGAGGGGATTCACATATCACATGATTCTCTTGATCAAAAATTAACATGTGTAGATAGATACATAGATATTATAGATAACTCTTTATTGTACACCATAAAGTTACATGAAACACAGGTCATACATAACTCTCACTAGAGTTACAGTTGTCCTAATGTACAATAGACAGCTTTATCGCCAGAAGAGATCTCTTCCAGGCAACCTTTGGTGTAGTTCTATGTATATTCACTGTTAAATTTATCAGGATATTTACCATGTTTGTTTATTTTGTTCACAAAACCCAAACAAACGGCAGCCGATACAGTGAGTGTTGTGTGTCGCGATCGATTGCAGTGTGAGAACGCGGACAGTGATAGCGGCGGCGCGCGTAGTAAACGAGTGACAAAGAGGGTAGACATCGGTCTTGGTTGGCCTCAGTAAAGACTAACTCGGCGGTCGTCAGTACACCATGATCATGGTGCTTGTAACAGCATGTTACTCAACAATATAAACTAACATGGTAAATATCCCAATAAATTTAACAGTGAATATGTAAATGACCATGTCAATCAAAAATCATACATAGTTCTATGTATATCAAATATATTTTGTATTGTGTGTATAATTGTATAGCCACTTACTAGTTTTCTTTTCCTTCTCAATATCTTCTTGAATTTTAACAGCTTCTTGTTCAGTAACTTCAGTAACAGAGGCAGGTGTAAAGTCTTGTTCCATTCTTTCTTGTTTTTTCTTTTCTTGTATGTCCTTCAGTCTCTTTTCAGCCTCTTCTTTTTCTTTTTTAATTTTATCTGCCTGTTCTTGTGCTTGCTTTGCGTTAATATAAAAGGTATCCTTCACCACCTAGAATTATTAGATGTTAACTCTTATTACTTATTGTAAAAACATTATTAATTAATGAAATAGGGCTTTTAAAATATTAACCAACTAATCAAGACATAAATCTCTAGAGTAGTGATGAACTGCTGAAATGACACTGCCAGTGTTGAATGTGTCTGGTATGTTAAAATCTCAGCTATAACAATTCAGGGTCATAGAGATACAGTTTCCTATTTTATCAAATTACTAGCTGTTGTCCACCCACATGGATGTCGATGATCACGTTGTAGGACTCTACTTAATACTGCCATAGTTAGCGATTATTAGCACTAATGTACTGAAATCTACCTGATCTATTCAGATTTATTGCTCCGCTCCCTTGAATGGTAGCCTGATAATATATAGCCTATGTTACTCCTAGATATTGTAGCTTTTTATAGATGTAACAATTATTGAATTCATCACAGTAGTTTCAGAGTCTATTCATTACAAACAAACAAGGAAAAAAAACGAATCTATCCTTTTTATAATATTAGTGTAGATATCAATTGTAAAAATTGGTAAGGAGTAATATGTTTTACAAGCTATCTTTATTTTCACATAGCCAACAATCAACCAAAAATGATTTAATAGAGGCAAACATTGATTCATGAACATTAATTCCTTATAGGTATTGCCATCTCATGATTCCATCAATAAATGTTAGGTCAGTTTAATGCTACTTGCAACCTCATATAGATTGTTGTTATAACCAGTTTAAATTGTACTGTACCACGGAGGACCGAACTATATAGATGATGGAGATGTAACAGTTAGATTTCTCTATACAAAAATGCGTGGCCAGTTGCGGGTGTGAAGGGAGACGCGCGGGGACATGTTATCACACCCCTCCACCCGCGTGTTTGTACCCCTCTGTTTAAACCCCTCCTACTTCCAAGAAATCCATCTACCAGAACATAGCGAAACTGGAAACAAACGTGACATGCAATTTTCATTGTAGTTTGACTACTGGCCACTAAGCGCTACAAAGAATTCTAGAACTATCTATGTTATGAATGTTTATTTCCTTAAACTTATCTCGGAGGAAGATTCTTGGGCCTAAATTATAAATTACTCGCTCAGCCCATTTTTGAAGAATAAATATTGCATTTAGAAGTAAATATAGAAGTGGTCTCGCTATAATAATAAACAACACTTATTTTAAATAGGGGTATTGTTTTTGAAAATTGGAACATCTGTTGGTATGAGGGCAAATCATTTAGTTTCTCTACATGGTTTAGTCATAGCCCGGTAGATGGCCTAGTTAACTTTATTTAAAATTGAAAATTTCAGTTAAATTAACTATTTATAAATAAAACGACATTTTTGAAATCATTAATGAACTAAGACAAAATGATTGTGGTGAAAATTTCACAGTATGCATTGAGTATTATTACAACTACGATACATGAAAGACAAGATTACTTACATCTATTCTCCACTAGATGGTTCTATTAGGGTATTTTTTTTATAAAAATTAAAATATAAATCCAGGGGACTTACAGATGAAATGTTACACCATCAGTATGTTTAGACAGTTTTCCTGTACAATTTTTACACCCTGACACCACACACTTCATGACGGAACACGATGAAAACTATTTTATTCTGCAATTTTTTTAAGAAAAATGACATCCGTACCCAATGACGTGACACGAGAACTGATGAGTGACGTCAGAGCCTAAACTTCGTCCCTTTCTAACATTACCCCGCCCGTTCGACTCGACTGAAATCTTAAGACTCAATTGCCTTTGCAACAACTCCGCTTACTTCAATTCTCCATGTACTGTACTTACTTTCTCCCACTCTCCACCTTTGCCACCAGTGAAGAAATCTGTTTTCCTAGCTAGAAAGCTGACTATCGTGTTCAGCAACTGAAATCAATACATAAAATATATATCAAATGTTAATAATGTAAAACAAAGTTTTGCTGTATGGTTCACAATGTTGGAAGCAAACCACAAAATCCACTACATCACATTATCATCTGTGCGCTAATCCCAATTGCACCTAAAGCTGTCATCTCAGAGTCCGAGGTCTGCTTATTTTTTCAGTCTAACACTTTCCATAAAGTGATTGCCATCTGGCCTCCAACAACTATAGGTATAACTGATATTGAAGAATTGCAGATAGATCAGTTGAACTTTTTAGGCTATAAAATATGCCCAATTACTAACTAATGCTTTAATACAAGCATGGATATAAATCTAAACAAGCTTTTAGCACTAAAATTGTTTTTATTCAGAACTGAAAGTTGGTCATCAATAATCACATAGGGGATTTTCTAGCATTCTGAAGTTTTAACATGCGAAAATCAAGAACCATATTGTCTGTTACTTAGCTCGTGCAACAGATTTTTCTCAACCTTAGTTTAGAAGATTCGCACTGTGACAGACAAGCTAAAACTGTTATTTAGGTAGATAAGACTGATGATATTAATTGCCTCAGAATGTAACTCAGTTCGACTGCGTTGTTTAAATTGCGCAGAATTTTGCACCTCATCTTCTGTCTGTTTTCAAAGCGTTTAAGACTTTAAATTAATGGGGTTTTGCTATTAGATTACTGTAGCATAGCATTGACTTATGTATAACCTACATATATCGAAAGGAATTAAGTTCTTGTTTAGACTTTGCGGTAACCTAGCAAGCGATTTCCATGTGATCAATAGTCGCTGGAATACAGAAGAACAATCGAGAAATTTGGTCTCAAAGTTATTGTCGTAATTTACAGAGAATATGATTATTTTTCAAAAAAGTAGTTAAAAGACCTAGTGTAGTCTAGGTCTTTTTCGTGCATTCATATTCATAATAGTCATTGTTTGAATAACTTACATCTTTAACACCACCTTCATGCTGTTGTGCCATAGCCAGCAGCATCGTATCAAATCTTTCGTCATTAGCCATTACTTTACTTTACTTTCAGTTACAGTATTAGATCCTAATAATTGGTATTTGATTTCAGTAACAACAAAGGTATTGTTGACTTTCTACAATCACACGCCGCGTTTTCGAACAAACAAATTTTAAGACAGGTACTCAAGTACTCATAGACAATTAGAGAAATAGATAAAAAATAAAAAACAGAACGGTCATCTATTTCCACAGACACATTAGGAGAATGCTTCTGTTGAGGTGGTGCACTAATAGCCGACACTACCCCATTTAAAAAAAACACATTCGAAAAATCCATCAATGAGAAAAGCAACCATTGGATTTACACAATTATTGACATTTAAGTCATGTTTAAAAATTGGTACGTTGTCGTTTCGAAATTGGTGATAGTTGATAGCAAATAATATGAGTGAATGAATACTTGCGTGTTGTTACTTAAGATTTTTGATAAGGGTAAGGTCAGATTAAGAGCCCCTATATCTAAATAACACCTAAAAGACAAATCAAACTTTACAGAGTCCGCTATTACTATTGTATCAGCGTACGGATATCGACAAATAACACGATTGTAGAAGGTACGGTCCTAATGCTCATACTCTCGCCAGGCTACACGAGGCAACGCGGGTACTAGAGTGTGGATAATGTGCTCGTGTCCATGCACTCGTGCGAGAGCCTCGCGTGACTATGGATCACAGACGTATTAGGTATGCTGTGGATTAAATATTACACATCAGCCTTTTGTCAACAGTCAAATGTTTAATTATGAAAATAAAGTATATAATTGTTCACCTATTTCACATACCATTGATGACGACCTCATCATCATCATTCTTGCATCCTGGTCACTTCTGAAACTGTTACTTAATCATCCGAGGTCCTCTTTTGGATGAAGATACAAAAAGTATCTAGACTAACTGGTTAAACTTAGATAATTTTCGTCAACCAACCGCCATCCAAAATACCCATAACCATGCATTACTTACATTATATTTGCACCGATCAGGCATCAAACTTATGCCATTTGCATATAGACGCGTTCATTATCACCACGCCATAGGCAGTGTGAGAAAATGGAACATAGGTAAACATGTAACTCTTTTAAGTTTTTCCAGCCCGTAGTACGCATAAAAGTCTTTTACTGAAAGAATTTTATCGAGAAACTGCAGTCAGTGGTGTCGTTGGATTATATTCGACAAAAATAATTTGAAGTACTTTTGCGCTTTATAAATATTATATTGTAAGTACTTACTTTATACTTTAAGATAAAGGCACCAATAGTGGACACTAACCCATTATCAAAATGACTTAAAAAATGAATGATGCTTGATGCATGTTCTAAAATTAGCTACATTGTTGTAAGTTATTTAAAGTTATTATTGTAAAGTTATAAGTATTAGTGTAAAGTTTGATTTGTCCTTAAAGTGTTCTGCGTATCTCATTGGTGCTGGTGCTTTTACCTAAAGAAAACTGTGTAATTATCTGTATTAGGTATTCCATAGACCACGTTTTTTCATCTATGTTATGGGATTATACTTTTTAATTTTATAAGAAAGTGAAAGAAAAGACAGTGTCAAGTTAATGGAGGTCATTTAATGGTTTTATACATTTATGAGTGTAATATTGAATTAAAGCCAATGTTTTGTGTTCCTGTAATGAGCTATTTCCTTCAGGTTAGTGAATATTTCATTCGTTTTCATTTTGAACGGTTGCATTTACAATGTCATTTGTCAAAACTTGAAGTCAGCATAAATAATTTTGTTTTGCAGAATATTCAACAGAAGCTGTAGGGATGGCGGATCAATTCTGTTTACGTTGGAATAATTTCCAGTCAAACATAGTGAGTGCCTTAGATTCATTGAAGTGTTCGGAAGATTTGGTCGATGTAACACTCACCTGCGAAGGCAAAAATATCAAGGCCCACAAAGTCATACTGTCAGCGTGCAGCCCGTACTTCAGGAATGTGTTCAAGGTGAATGACTTAGGACATTATTAACCTTCATATTCATACAAAAACATATTACACTCAGTACTCCTAGTACACTTTTCCTTTCTGTTTGACCCTATTTACAAATTTTCAACATATTATTTACAGATTCAACTAAAGTACTATGTTCCTAAACGATTTATTACCATTAATAATAAACAGAATTCAGTTTAATTGTATTGTAAATAATATAATCAATTATATGAATGACTTGCATTTAAATAAATATTATCACTTTTCTGAGAATAAATTATAATTATACTAATATAACATTGAGATTAGGCTATTTTAAGTGTTATTTATATTTTAGGAAAACCCTTGTCAACATCCAGTGATAATATTAAAAGATGTATCAGCTGATGACATTGTCAGTCTGTTATCATACATGTACCAAGGAGAAGTTTTCATTGAAGAGAGTAAACTGTCTTCATTTCTCCACACCGCAGCACTGCTCCAAGTAAAGGGATTAACTGGTGTAACTCAACAGGTAAAATAACTTTGAACTAACTTATTGCAGTACACTGTTTACTTCTGAACTGTCCTGGCTACCTGCCTTGTAATTAATAATATTATTAAATTTAAATGAAATCATTTACATTTGCCTCAGTGCGACAAGGCTGCCAATTGTGGACCACTTAAATTATATACCTCTGATTCATATCTATGTCCTTGGTGAACAATAAAGAATTATTATTATTATTATCAGTGTGATAATTTTATAACCCAGTCTGGCAAAGGCAAATCAAATACTGTTGTTGTGGAGACTTTCGGTTTCTTTTCAGATGTCATTAAGTGTTGTATTATTCAATTATTCAAATGTTCACATAAAAAAAAAATCTGCAGTCTGGCAAAGAGCTCAGTTGCTTTTTGTAAGTTTGTCTCCAGTGGTACTAAAGCAAATTTTAGAGCAATTTATTCTAAATAACATAGTATGGTATATGCTGGTTTCTGCAACTCTATACTGTCTCAACATAGTTGCTGCTTGGGCAGTCGTTGAAGATGCCTAATGAGCCTATTGTCAAGCACAGGTGCTACCCTAGCCTGTCTGCTTGGCTGTCTCTTCTAGGCTTGTCCAGTAACTGATGTGTTGGTTCCTCATTTACTTATTTACTATAGTATAATATGTATTGTTATTGTAATTATACATTATTTTTCAGAGAGAAAATTTCTCATCTCCCAACACATCAAATAAGTTATACACACAATTGACAATATCTTCAAAGCCACTTGTAGGTGGTAACCAAAAAGACTCTAAACTACCAGCGTTGAAAAAGCGAAGAAGTAGTACTTCAGATAAACCTAGTGATGTAACCATTGGTGATGGTCACAAAAAGAGTAAAGTTATAGACACATGTGATATTTATAGTAGAAGTATATTTGCCCAAACAACAAAAGTTGATAACTCAGTCTTCCTATCAGAAAATAATATAGACAAGAAATGTGATGGAAAGAGTGAACCTGGAGATGTAACCACAAATGGCAAGAGTTCAGCAACAAACCAACAGGTAATTAAAGAATTTTATTTCAGGCTTAACTCAAGGTAATAATGAGTACAGTATGTATAGTTATTAATGATAGCTGACAAAGTTGTCTAACATACTGAACCTCATCTGTGAGTCACCAAATGGAGTCCCATTTCCCTCATCAAAATGTAGCCTAAAACATTTTGATTTAGTTTTGAAGAAATATGATGATATATGAATGACGCTTGTAGCATAAAAAAAATATGACGAATAAGAAAGCAAAAGGACCCAGAATATGACCTTGTGGCACACACCTAACAACTAATGTACTAAAAGATCTAACATTACTTACATCTATTGGTGTAGGTATAGGGACAAGTTGTGAACCCAAAATAATGTGCTGTCTTTTGAGGCAACAGTGGTGGATGAGCTCAAATCTACCAGTCATGAATGATATGAAAACAATCCGCGCGCGACAGTGCCTCATTTTTCTCGTGACTTAGGTCTAAGATCCATAAACATCTACTGCTTTGTAGTCTTATAAAACATTTTATTTTAGGTCAATGCTCAAGGAGACAACATTCCGATAATTAAAACAGAAAGAACAGAGGACAATAATTCACCTACATTATCACTAAATGCAATCTCCGAAAATGATGACAGTCTTCCTGATTATGAGAACAGTATGCTTGCCAGGTCCCTACTTTCAGGTTAGATCTTTTCTTTTCAGTATGTGTTATTCCATCCTAATAAAATCCAACATGAAATAAGATTGATTTGCTCTTTCAGGGATCAATCCATCTAAAAACGAAGTCAGTGCCAACAATACAAGTGTAAAGAAAGTGTCAAATATAATGGTGGATGTGCATGCAACTAGGACCTCCAAGGATCATTTGCCAGATACAGTTACATTCACAAATTCTCCATCAAAGAGTCCAGTGAAAACTACAGATGATACTACAGTAAAACCAGAAAAACAGTCTCCAAAATCGGATATAGAATATGAACCTGAAGTTTTATTGTCTGAACATCAAGATGGTACAGATTCAGACAGCACATACTCACAAGAACAATCTCAAGCCCTGCTCTTACTTGCCGGAATGTCCACTGTACCTGTACTGACAGGCGGTGCTTCCACATCTCAAGGTTTAGCTCATCAGTCGAACCATGCTGCTATCTGCGGCGACTGCCCCCACTGTGGTATGAAGTATTCCAACCAGTCAGCTTTAAAGTATCATGTTAGATTAATGCACTCTGACCTCACCAACAGACTTTGTTGCTATCTTTGTCCAAGGTCATTCACTATGCGTGAGACATTCAAAGAGCATATGTGGACAAGTCATGGTCAGAGGAATTAATATCATTAATACTGCTGCAAATATGTGCCTTAGATTATTTGTCAATTGAGATATCAAAATAATGATATAGGAAACGATTGTGCCTTTTGAAGCAGAATTAAATGCTTTGCTGAAATAAAAATTAGGAAAAATTTTAGCAGTGAATGAGACTGATAGCTTTTGCTTGTTCAAAAATTGTATTGAAACTTTAGTAACTTTATTCATTGGAGTGGTATCACCTATTCAATTTAACTAGTGGCCTTGAAATTTTCATTAGATCAGTATTTTGTGTACATTAATCGTAATGCATTTGCTATTAGCAAGTTATTATATACTAGAATTGAATACAATTGCGGCATCAATCATATAATAGAGATGAAAGTGTCCTATTTTTTGGCTCTGAAATACCTAATATAGTATAGAATGCCTTCTGCACATTGATACCAATGGCTGTAAGGAGAACTAAGCACTCTGATCTGGTTAAGGTCATGAACATGATGGAACGGAAACATGTAATATATTACATAATGATATCATGCTTGTTCATGTCTACCACAAATTCGGATTTGAAATATTTCTTTTCATCACTAGCTGACCTGGCAAATATTGTTTGGTCATATAAATTATTATAAAAAAACCGAATGTTAGTACTTACAAAGATGCAGAAGATTGATTGATTTGAAGTGACAGATGTAAACATGAAATATGAACCATTATTTTATAGGTTGTTGACTGTATGATCTATGTCAGCGGATCTTTACCTTATTCAGTTTGTGGACCCCCTTGGAAACAAAAGTATATTATTCCCGGATGCCCCAATGTGGAGATCAGTACAAATATATAAAACTGCGGACCACCTAGGGGTTTGAGGACCGCAGTTTTAGAATCTGAATATAGGAAATTTCTAGGAAAAATAATTACAAATTTGTATGTTTTGACTTATTTATGTGGGTAATATGCGTATACAGAACAGATTGGAAGATATTAAATTATGAGACTAATATATAGAAAGGCAGCAGGTCATGTTCACTATTTTAAATTATGAGTTGAGGTCATTTTGGTCAAGAGATCATGTAGATGATTTATTAAGTAAGTCTTACTCTGTAGACATACCAGGGAGTTTTACCAGTGCATTGTACTTTTTATGATGTGTACACTACAGTATGACAGTGTATCTATATGACTTACAAAAATGGTGCATTGTATTCATTGCCCCTATCCTGGTGCTATGAAGCCGGTTGACATTGTGAAGTAAATTCACCAAGTTGAGTGATATTATGGATTAAAAATTATAATAGTTAGTTATGAATGTTATGATATTATATTGGTTTGCTTTTATTTTTTACTTTAGTGCATATAGTCAATTTATTATTTCCTAGTGAAAGTATTCTCTATACTTTGGCCGCTGAGTGATTGCTTTCTTGACGTGTCATTTGGTAATATCTAGTGATGGGCAATAATTAAAATTGATATATTGTTTTTTCTATCAACTGGTGATTAGCTAAGTATGTATAATAAATTCGCGCCTAACCCAATATCTTTAAAAGAAGGTTTTCGACCAATGCGTGCTGTTATGTTATGACCTACTTTGCCGAACCGTGGACTAATCCAAGATTTGAAAGCATAGCTAAGCTTGGAGTCTCTTTGAAGAATAGAATTCATAACGAGGTCATCCGACAAAGAACTAGAGTGAAGTAGCCGTGGTCTGGCCACATCTGTTAATGGACCAATGGCTGTTGGAGCAGATGAGTCCTAGAGTGGAGACCGCGAGAAGGCAAACGCAAGGCTCTCGCCTGACCTGAAAAGGGTGACTGGGATAGACTGGATGCAAAAGGCGGAAGACTGCGATGATGGCGCTCTTCGCGAGAGGTCTATGTCCAGCAGTAGCAAGTGATTTAATTGATATAATAAATTATCACAATTACATCTTTATTTTAAAGTTACGGTTTCGGGTCGATCACGACCTATCTGAATATAGGTGACCTATCAGATACGCAAAATCTTAGTGGCCAAGAAGAGTATGAATTCTAGATACAATTTAAGAAATTGTCTTTGATAAACTTATTTGATATTCATCCGAAAAACAAAAAGACAATTTTTATTGTTTTCCAAAGTTAAATCTCAAGTTAGTATTAGAGTCAACAGGATATTTACTATGTCTTTTACACAGTTTTTTATACCACTGCAGAGGCTCTAAAGCATATGGTGGTAAGCTGTAACTGTGGTCATCGTGGGTATACGCCTGCTACTAAAGGGCCTTTTTGTCCAGCTAGGGGCTAATATCTTTTATATATCGCTTTTTAGTTACTAAGTAAATCGAGTTTAATTTTGTTCACTATCTGAGCAGTTGTAACCTCGAATAGTTGACATTGGATGAATTAATACTGTTTATAATGTTTTTAGGGGCTGTTGTATAAACGGGTCGTACAGAAAAGGCGGCAATCTTATACTCCAATTTTTAATGACGTACTTTAAACCACGGTGAAATCATTTGAATATTTCTGCAAATAGTAATTTATTGCCTGATCAGACTAAGGCCGTCCGCTGATTTGGGCATGCGCCAGGCTTGTGCTTCGTGAACGAATTTTGTTAAGGGCCACCCGCTTCACGTAGTGTCGCTCTTTGTATTTAAACAAAATAGCAAGCCGCGCGTGTACTCGCGACTGGTGCACGCTCGGCTCAACGGGCGGCATAGTAAAAGGTATCATACACCGATTTGATACTCATAAAGTTAAGGACTAAAATTTGAGTAAAAAAAGAACTAAATCCAAAACAGCTTCACTTAATAAATTAATATTGTGCAAATTTATTGCTACTGTACAATATTTCATTTGAAATGAAAAATTGGCTTTGAGCCTAAAGGTATGATTCCGCAACCGACCGCATACGAGAATTGTACCTAGACACATGTAGCAGATACAGCATACTGTGAAATGATAAGCGTGAATACAATAATGTTTATTGTTTTAATACATTGTGACTTCTCTATGACCTCAATATAGGTATGTGAAAATATGAAAATATGTAGATATAAACAAATGAACTGATTGCGAGACTGGCATTCTTTTGTTTCTATGGACAATATGTGCAGTCGTATGACGTGTTGTGTATTACTTGTTAAACGTTAAAATAGATAAACGGCACCATTGAGAAGCCGCAATGAATTAAAACTAAACAATATTATCACATTCATAACTTATCACAGTACGCTGTACCTGCTGCTGCGGTCTGCTGTTGACTACGGAATCATACCTTAACTAAGTAGTAGGAAGATATAAAGTTGAGTGAACATTGGTTGCAGTAAGATATTATAGAAAATATACTCTGTTAATTCCTAAACGCAAAAGTTGCGTATTTTATAGTACTCGAATATTGAGTATAGAAGAGTATTTTCGACACTAATTGAGAGAGCCGTTGATGGTATTTGGGTGCTCGAAGAGTATACCTACGTATAGCATGATGTTATCATGAAAAGTGAAATTTTAAATTGCACTTGGTTTTGGTAATTGTGCCAAAATGTTATTTAAGTTATTAAATTATTAAGATGTTACATTATTTTCATTAAGTTACCATAATTTTCTTGTTGATACGGTTTTCATATAAAATAACTCGCAATTTGCTGCATTAAGTATAATATGTTTTGAAATAGTTACAGTTGCTTATTCTTATATAAATATCGTTATCACATTTAATATATTGAAAAAATTGTTGATTTTAATCATTCATTACGTTGAAGTCGAATGCCATTAGTGAAAATTGTTAATTATTATTTTTTAGGATATCTTAGACGTTAGGTATACCGAATCTAGGTAGATATAGATATTTACATTAAGATTTATTATTAAATAAAATATAATATGTACGTTATTATAGTATTGTTGGATATTTTATTCAGAATTTTACAAGATTTACATGATTTTAAATTATGTTATAAATAAAAGTATGCTTAATAAGTTTTGTTTTGAATTAATCCTATTCCCATGCAGAAATCCCACGTATACCACCCCGTGGTTATGTTGGTTTGAGACCGACTAAAATCGCACACCGCCTGTCCCGGGTCTTAATTACCGAGGTGTAAGCTTACCTATGGCATTTCTCTCCCACTGCACCTTGGGTCATCTACGGTTATAAGCATCAGACTTCAGACCCTGATGGTATCTTGGGTCTTAAATGGTACCACTAACTAGATGACTCCCTCAGGTGTGGAAAGCATGGTGTCCCTATCGAATTAAACTCAACTGCTTCGCAGAAGGCGCAAGTTCGATTCCCGCTCAGTACAATTATTTGTATGCATTAATGCATTAATATGTATATTTAATACATTGTATACTTGCATTAGTCTGGATATTTCGCTGCCTCGGAAAGCACGATAAACCCTCGGTTTTCAAACGAACATCTATTGCAGTTGGAGCCGTACAAAATCCAATAACTCACCTGTAAGTACAATACTTCTATATCATCAATGGTTTGTGGAGATTAGGTGGTAGTCGTCTCACAGAAAAATATGATGGCAGTTCAGTAGTTGGATTGGAAGTGGTAGACAACTCGAGGGAAGGCGTTAGATACGATTGGGATCGACGCAAGGACGATGACGATGATGACTCAATGAGTGTTTGCATTGAGTTAACGTTTCAAAGTAAATATATTCATCAGTGAAATCCATCCATTAGTGTTTTCTAATAGAGTGGAGACCTTATTTTGGACTATTGTTATTGAGTTATGTATGTATATTGGGATAATCGAAAATTCGTTTATTACAGTGTACGGAAGGATTTTATAAGTAGGTACCTAGTCGTGGCTGTAGATTCCCGAATAGGTTTACCTTTTTACCCGACTGCGCGACGCAAAGGAGGGTATTGTGTTTATCAGTCTATGTATGTATGTAGGTATCTATGTTTGTTTCTATGTGGCGTTCTAGAGACCAAACGCGTAGGCCGATTTTGATCATTCTTACGTCAATCGATTCGTCTTAACCTTGCGAGTGTCACTAAAGACATGACAGTAATCAAAATTCACCACAGCGACAACCAGACGCCATATTGTCAAAATGAAAAAAAAAAGTCGATGAACTATGTCAAGTGGGGTGTCGTTGAATAGGTAATTTTAAATCATATTTAGGTTTCTTTTTACCATTTTTCATTTTCAATAATAGTTTAGGATATATAACGATTTAAAGTTGCTTAACAAAACATTCATTCTTGCTAATTTTCTTACTTATTGATTTAAGTTTATATTTTAAGTAGGTATAAACGATATACAAATAAAAATATTTTTGGTTAAAAAATAACTTTTCAATGAATCGTAACTAAAAAGTATAAAATAAAAAAATAATTTAAAGAAAAACAAAAAACCCGACTGCGTAAACTAAAAAGAATGAAACAAGCCCAGTAGTTTGATATTCATACAATAGGTACTCACAGTCGGGGCCCATTCAAATTTTACCAATTAAATCTTCCAAGGGGCCCCGACTGTGAGTATTGTATGAATATCAAACTACTGGGCTTGTTTCATTCTTTTTAGTTTACGCAGTCGGGTTTTTTGTTTTTCTTTAAATTATTTTTTTTTTATTGGAAAACTATTTACCTTTTTTTTCCAATTCTCGGCAATTAGGTGCACTGCCGTAGAATAGGAATAAAAAAGGTAATAAAGGTAATAAAAAATATATAAACCTATATGTTAAACTAGCTGACCCGCCTCAGCTTTGCAAGTGGTACCTACCTATGTTTAAACCGCTCGACCGATTTTCTACAAACTTCAAATAAACCATCTTCTAAATAGTCCGAACAAAACCTGAACATTTAGTTTGGATAGGTGAGCCCGATCTTGAGTTTATTTTGAGAATAAAGGATAAAATTACCTACAACAAAAAGTGTGATTGATTTTTATCGGTGCCTGTATATATTAGATATGAAATTAAAATATTTCGACGTACCTATGCTCTTACTCATTATCACCACAAAGCAGAAGGATGTCCATAAGGTTTCCAGTACCTATGCCCGGACATGCAAAACCAGAAACAGTACCTACCTACAGCTATTAATAATTTATTTTTAGTACCTACATGAATAAAATAAAAAATAGAACAATGAAGATAAAAACAGAAGGTAAAATATGAATTGGTACCTATGTACTCTACCCATGAATATATACCTATATCTAAGCAAATGCGAACGCAATCGAAGTTGATATTGTGAATCGTTATCTTTATGCACATGCAACCCAAAGGGTAGGTAGGTATCTATTTATTGAGGGAACGTAAAGTATCTTTAAAATTTTCCTAAAAATATTTCTTCATATAATACTTATATGTACCTACCTATATTTATCTAACAAGTAGGGACAGAGAATTTAGCCGGCTAGGCGTCGTCGTTGAGCGGTGCGCAGGGACGACGGTGAATGAACCGTACGGAGACGGTGGCGTGTAGGAGAGGCGTAAGCTCAATGATGAAATTGTGAGGAGCTCCGTTGCAGATCTGTTGCTGATAAGTGAGTATATATGTATGTAGAGGCAATGCACGAGCTGAGTAGGTACAATAATACGCAGCCCACACACCCTCATACGAAATTATAGCATTAAAAATTACCTCATCTAGTGTTTTGGAGCCATCACGAATTTACTTTACGCAAAAACTTCCTGCTTCTTCGATTACTTCAGTTTGTCTCTACGCGTGAAATCATAGCATAGAAACAATGCCGCGAAACGTGAAAACAATATCTCTGACGTATAGAGGTAGTCAGTCAAACAGTCGATTGGATACAAAGTTTATAAAAACGGTACACCTATTGGGAACTAACAAATATACGTCATAAGTATTTACTGATCTACTTTCTTATATTATTTTCTCTTTATATCAACATATGTGTCAAATCAAATATATACATATAGTTTATTTACTTCGAATATAAGTAATAAATGCTTAATACTTATATATCTTAGCCAATTAAATAAGTTTATAATAAATGCTCTCTGTATTGCAAACGTCAATACCAAAAATAATTTAAGTTTCTTCTATTTTTCGGTATTAAATAGGAAGTTATTATAGTGATAGGTAGGTACGTATCATAACCTACTTGGCTACCTTTCTGCAACCACTCTGATGTCACAAGATTAATAAAATTATCTGAAACAACCTGTTTAGGACATCGTAGAATGTTTAAAAATTACGTTACATTTGAAATTGTTTGATCATGTTATGTTTGAGGTACTTATTAAGCGGTCTCATGATAGCAAGTACTTACAAGTTATAATTTCTTTTATATTATCAATGATTAAATATTTTAATTCACATATTTTTCATATTTAACAAAAAAAGTTCGTACTCCATAAAATAATTTAAAACCAAAATAGTTATTTGTCACAATTTGTCTACAAACAGTAGCAATATTGGTTGTATTGTAACATTAAGCTGTGTACGGAGTGTAGGTAGACTGTAGGTAGGTGTAAGGGCGTTTGAGGAAGCCCCTTAATGCGGAGACAGCTCCGCTGGGACGCTATTGATCGTCATCCGCCGTCAGTGGCCGAGGCGCCCCTATTGATTCGCCGCAATCTGCATGATAACCCGCGCCTGGCTTCTCTACTACACAACATACATTAGAACACACTTACCGAGACAGAAATGTACATGTATTTGTAAATGATATGTTATCTATTAGTGAAGCACTTATACTGTCATGAACGTTTTCGGATTCTATAGACGCTACTTGTAGTTAAGGGTTGAAGGGTTATAGTTCGTATAGGTATTCATTCTGCGAATTATCGTATATATATTGTTACTATTATTCACATATTCAAGAAATTATTTTGAATTTAAATGTGTATAGGTATGGATTATTATAAATCTTTTTGTTACACAAGTTAGTTATACTAATAAAAATCTGTAAGGAATATTTCTTATACATAGAAATAATTTATCAAAGTGAAGATTTAACTTAGGTCCTGGTCCGTATTAAAATTAATTTCAAATTTTCGCGCCGCTTCGTTAGTTCACGTCAGCCTATAAACGTCGGTTTCCACCCTTGCGGAGAGCCACAACAAGCGATCTTAAAGCTCATACTATATTAATCAACAAGGCAGGTTGGTGATTGTGGTGATATTTTATAAGCGAAAAGAATAAGATTAGTTTAATTTTGCAGATTAAGTTTTAGTATTGAATTTTTAATTATGTAGGTCGGTGCTAGGTAGGCTCTCTGGCGTGACGGTAGGAAGTTCTACGACAACGTCGCTAGTTCGATTCCCATTTCTATATATAGTTTAGGTTTAGATAACGTTAACTCCCAGATGAATTTCGAATTTTTTGATAAAAAATATTTCAATGAAAGTAAGATCCTTTTATAGATTTAGATTGAAACATTTTTAGAGTACTGTGGCATGAAAGAAAAATAATACCGTTTTTATTAAATTACTGCGAATTTATACGAAAACGTAGGACTTGAACTAAGTTACTTAAATATCAAAGTATTTATTACATAGAATGAATGTTCTGATTTGAACTGGTATTATTTTTAGGCCGGCTAAAAAAAAAAGAATTGGAAGTGATAACTTCATTAGGCGCGTTGTGCCGATTTCATAAAAAATAATGGGCGACGAAAAAAAATTAAAACGAGCTATGACACTAACATTACGTAATGCTCAGTACGGATACCGCACGACGATAAAATATATAGTCATTAAATTCTATATGGCCTGTAGGTAAAACCTATTTAAAGCGATTTTTTTTTAAATCTCATTTAACACTTTTTATAAAGTTAATACGATGTGCTCCTTAGACGGACATTTTTTACTTCAGATGCCGCAGTGTCAAATTTCTTTTTAAAATATTAGATACTTTAAATATTATAGTAACCAAAATTTCTAATATTCTCCCTAAGTTGTTTGTTGTAATATTGAGATTTCTTTTATTTATTTTTTTTATCGTCAATTTGACTTTATCTTGCCTGATGGTAAGCTGAAGGCAAAGTCTCGGGAAAGAGGGTCACCGTTACAAACACGTACAGTATTACAATGGTGGCGCTCACCTTAAAGGACCCGGGATGAAGGAAACACGTACGCTAGTAAGGAATTCCAAGACTTAATGGTACGGCAGAGGAAAGACTCACCGAATCACTTGGTTCTTGATGGAATATTCTGCACCGTATGCGAATGACATCTAAACTCTGCACGTGTTGTCCTATACAGGAAAGGAGAGGGTGAGATTAATTAGAAGAGCTCATCAGAACATTCCCCGTGGTAGAAATGGTAAAATATCTCTACGCATCTGCAAAGGTTCGAGGGTATTTGTGACCTCAGGACTCCCAATAATGCGGATCGCTTGTCGCTGCAACCTATCGAGAGCATCTAGGAAGTACTTTGCGGAGCCATCCTAGAGATGCGAGCAGTATTCCACGAATTTGAACCCGGGACCACTAAGCTATCATCGACCTATATGAAACCACATTTTACTTAAGATATTTCATTGATGAAACCGTCACAAATCGGAAACAAGCAAACTCTCAATATGACATAAAATCAATAAACATATTGCTCTTAATTTGTTTACAATTCAGTCTGTACAGTTGTAAAACTTTTATAATATATTCAAACGGTTCTAGCGAAGAACGGAGGAACGAAAGTTGATTCCATTCACTCCCAGTCGTGAAAAAAGTTGTCTCGCATGGATGCTCAAATTATGCGGAAAGCGGGTAACTCAGCGGATTGAATAGAATTACAGATGTATTAAGTTTTTCATGACTGTTATTCGAAAAGTAGTAATAATTAACATAAAGAATATTTGTTATAACATTTACTATGTTAATATTAATATGATTTATATTAACTTACATATTGTGTTTATATCTTTTGTACTACTTAGGTGGCAGATTAATGCACGACCCACCTGATGGAAAGTGGTTACTGTGGCCTATGGACGTTTGCAACACACTCGTGCTGCTGATCGAGTAGAAATCTTCTAATTTCCTTTTTTAAAAACCCCATATTCGTAGTCACATAGAAGAACCACGCAAGGGAATAAATTTCCAATTGTTTTGTTGTAGGCTCACGAGGTTGGTGGGTTGGCCAGCAGTCGGTCCCATAAAGTCACGCCAAAATGCAAAAAGAGTAGATGACGTAAGCAGATCCCCAACCGTACGGAGTCTATAAAATAAACAACGAACACTGTAAGTCGAGACTTTTCACATTAGATTCAAAAAGTGTTTTTTTTTTACTTTATGCGCAGTACCTGAAAATTTACAAAGGCGGACTTGACGCCAAAGTCATTATCTAACGGTCAACCTTAAAATTATTATAACAGAGATTTAAATAAAGTCGGCATTGCGATAACTTGCTTCGGAATTGATTCTTAATTCGATAATTTGTTTAATAATTCAGTTATTTGTGAGATCTATGAAAACTTTCCACACGCCTTTCCAAAAGAAAAGCCACCTTTCAATAATTTAATAGAAATTCTCATGTTGAATTATACTGTTTGAGAATGAAATGTTTAGTTAGTATTGAATTTGCAAATGAAATATAATTAATGTACAATTGGTTGCAAAAAATTTAAAAAGTTCAAAGTATATCATGTTCACGGTACGCCTGGGGCATAAGCAGAAGTACAAGCTACGGTAGCTACGAAGTACTACGAACGCTACGAACGTTAAATTTCACTTAATTTAGTACGTCAGTAACAAACCATATTATAGAATGTATGTATCATATACTCGTAGTGACATATCATGGCGTATTTTGATTACAATGAAAGTAAAAATTTAGATCTCTATCTTGTGATTTGCTGGCAATTAAATGTCAACGGATATCCTTGTATTTATAAGGTCTCTTTTTTATTGAAAGTTGAGTGTGGTTTAGCCAGCCGAAGGACGCAGGGCGCGGGTGATGCGCCACATGATTGTCGCCGATGTGGGTCACTGCCGCCTACGCGCAATTCGATAAAACTTTGCAAATACCTATCCACCACCTGACTACAAACAACGCGTCTCCTAAACTTAACGCGTCATTTAAAACAAACTAAAACTTTTTCATCGCAGCTTCCGAACTAAATATAAGATATTTTTCAATAAAACAGTGCTAACTGTCGATGACTATCTACCTACATCCTGAAATAATTTCATAAAAGTATGCAGCTACGCCGAAACATGAATAAAGTCAGTAGAAAGTGGGAAAAAGGACTTTGTAGTCTTTTGTCTGCAAGGAATATGTAGTGAAAGTGTGTAGGTACTAATTAATAGTGCAAAGTATCGATCAATCGTTTCACCATGGTTCTAAATATAAAATTCCGTCGGGGAAGACAAAGTTCGCGCGCAATACGGGCGCAGGCAGGTAGTGCGGGCGGGCGCGGGCGGCCGCGGGCGGAGGCGACATATCGATTCCACGGCGCCTTCAGTCGGCGTCCGTCGAGCGCCGCGCTGCGCCGAGCCGCCGGCGAGCGGGCGTCGCCCCTCCTCGCGGTCCGCGCCCCTCTGCCGCCCTCTCCATCGAATATCTCGCCGTCACCGGCAAACTCGAACGACCTCTTTTCACTAGCTAACGTCGCACCCGTGTCCGATTCCCGCCGCGAAACTGCGCTCGATCTCTACGAGATAGTCACCGCGAACTAGAACATTTTTGAATTTTAGAAATTCCTTTTGAAAGAAACTTTACTAATTTTTGAATTGCAGTAGCGTAGTTTTTATGCAATTGGGTTTGGACAGTGGGATTGTGACGAACTTGGCGAGCTTCCTGTGAGATTAGTGGCAGGGTAGAGTAATCGGAAGAGTGCGGTGATGTGGCGTTACGGTGCGCGTCGAGGATGTGCGAGGGTGCAAGGTGCGAGTGCGCCGATGGGCGCGTAGGGCACACCGAGCCATGGACTGCTGCAAGTACGGCGAGTATCGTGCGCACGGGCAGTACGGCGCGGGCGCCGGCTGGGAGGGCTACGGCTCGTACGCGCCGCTGCCCTATGCGCCCTACGCACCCTACGCGCACCACTACCACGCAGCGCACGCGCATGACCCTTACGGGCGCTACTACCGCTATGACTACCCTACGCACCACGTGCACCACGCTGAGCATGCCATGCCTATGGGTCGGTATTCTCTTAGCAACATTTTAAGTTATTAATATATATGTAAAATGTATTTAGTTCATAATAACTAGTCAATGAAATATTTAGGTACATATTTAGAGTTAATATCAACTGATATCATTAAAGACGCTACCAGTCTAGATATACATTTTAAATTTAGGTACTTTATTGCAGTAATCATTCGAGTACTTCAAAAAACTACCTAATTTCTTTTAAAAATTCGAACGAGTTCAGGAAGTGATAAAATTATAAATATACAAACGTTTTGGAATTTAAACTACTTACCTAAATATTTTAGAAGATATTAGTTTCAAAGAACTGAGTATCTACCAAGGAAAATACTGGCATAACGACGAGCATCAGCTATTTTTACATTTGCCAAAATACTTTCTTTTCTGGCATAGATACCCTGCTAAGTATTGATTTTTTCTGAAATTTTCAGTTGAATAACGATGTCACATTTAATATGATGGAAGTCAAACATTATTAATGATGTTTAAATAAAATATTTTATAAATCCATTACCAAGAAAACAATAAAAAGATTTGTCTTTTTTATATACAGAACAGTCTTTCTCTATGTAGAGAAAAGTCAAGTGTGTAAACAAAAAAGTTGTCGCAAAACATTTGAGTGGTCATCATGAGAGTTTAGTGTCACATATTATGACTACGTGTTGCGCCTTGCTTTGTGGAGTATAGGAATTTGACAACTAACGGTCAGTAACCACTGTAGCCCGACAATTCGACCAATGAAATGTGTCGTTTTGTACACGTGACAGATTTTTTTACAATTTTTCAAACCATTGATCCATGAGACGATTAAGAAGAATTTTACAGGAGGCTCTTATGTACATACGAGTTGTAACTATAAGAAGATCTATTTACCATTTTATATAAAGAAACAAATGATATTGTAGCAAGATTCAAGACATTAGTTACTATAGTAAAATTATTAGGTTGTTTTGTTAGTTTAGAATTAGGTTTTCAGTTTTAATAAACCAAAATATTTTTAATTATTATTATTATTTTAATTCTACAGGGGTGTTTAATAGGCAAGATAAGAAATTTTTCAACGTTGAATGTTCGTATACCGTCGAATAAAATCTTTAATTAAGAACATACACAGTATGTTGTAATTACTGGGTGAAAATATGGCAAAGATGAAAACGAATAAATATTCGTTATGGACAGGACATACTTGTACAAATTTTTGTACTAATTCATGATTGACAATTAAAAACAGTTTTAATTATGTTAATAGGTTTATTGAAAGTACAAGTGATACTGATTGTCACTGATTAGTTATAAGTAACCTTGCGTATCTCAATGTTACATTGTTGTATAGAACTAATTCCTTGAACGTAATTGAATTACAAGTAAGGAACCATTTGACATCTATTTTACATTACACTCGAGTTGCGAGCACGATAACATGCCTAGCGACGGACAGTGTGCGTCAGGCTCAATTTGTTTACCAATACGAGAGAGATCGGAATCCGCGCGCGTGGCGCGAAGCGACATTCTGAACAATGAAGAATGAAGTAAGAATTAATGTTTACGTTTGGGCGGATTTCTCGGTGTCTACGTCACGTGTCGATGTCAGAGGACGCGGGGCGCGGGCCGACGGGAGTAGCGCGCTACAGGTGGTCGCTCGCCCCTCCGCCGCTGCCCCCACGCCGCAACGCGATTGATCGCCTGCACAGCACAGCCACTCTACATATTGACCGGGGTACTAACACCCGTGCCGCTATCCACCGCCAACTCCTTACAAATGATACGTACCATACAACGTGTAACGAGTTTCGCATGAAAGACACACGGCTAATATCTATTACAATACGACTTCCACTAAATGCTATTACTTACATTTGTATAATGTGAAACGGTCGAGAACTGTCTTGTTTACAAATTCAAGTTTATACATCCGTCATTAAAACAGATGACAGCGCCAGGTCAGCGATTAATGAATATGTAGATGAAGTTCTCTTTTTACACAATTTAACACAACAGCTAACAATTCGTATTTTAATTTTGAGAAAATAATTAAAATATGCGCATTTCTCAGTTCTAAAGTAATTCAAATTACCATTTAGCGACATTACTGTCACGGAAAACACATTGAAAGGAATAGAAATAGGTAGCTTTGGGCAGAAACTCTATAAGAATACGAATATTGACATCTCACAACCACAATTTCTTATTATGTTCAGCTGTGACCTCGAGCGGTGGTACAGAATTTCGGAGTAATTTCCTTCGACCTCGACAAGCCTTGGCCGCTAATCACTAAATAGACGACCTCATCCGAGTAGTATGAGGCTTTGTCCACCAATAGTGGCGAGCGCGGTACATACATACTTACATGACGCAATGTGCCACTGCCTCGAATATCCACATTCTCCTTGGATGATGGGTGGATACGATAGAATCAGAATAGGAGAACGAATTAAATTAAATTTTGGATTTGAATTTGTATTAGTAGTATAAAATGTTCAACCTTAAAATATAACTACAAATACACAAATGAAGTTACTATATAGTACAATTACGCTAAGGAGATATACGTGACCTAAAACTAGTACGTGCAGGTATTGATTTGTTAGGGATATACGATACCTCTGCCTTCAGGCAAGCCCTTCTGGCCATTCTACTGTATGGGTGTACATCACAAACCAAATTTACTTATACTTTTTAGGCTTCACTGTACTACAAAAATACGTAATAAGTACTTATCAAAACGTACCAAATCATTGCTTATAATAAGTAAAGATATAAAAATAGAAGCAGGAAATCATTAAAAGGAATAACATTTAGGTATATTTTTATCTATAAAGGGTTCTATATGTTTAAATCACGAAGAAAGCATATTGTTCATGACTGCTACATAATGATCTCTACCTTAACATATTAATTATATCGTGCCGTATATGTTTTCTAAAATGCTGCTGCTAGATGATGGTCCTAGAATGGTGATTGTGAATATGGATTCACTAAATAATCTCCTAAAAAAGAGACAGGCAGAAATAGCATTACAAGGCAAACTTCACCTGCTAACGTTATAAACCTCTTATAAGCCTCTGTAGCATAGTGGCTTTGAATGTGACTACAATGCAGAAGGCGTGGGTTCAATTCCGATGCAGTGGAAATATTTGTGTGTATAAATATGACTATTTGCACTGGTCTGGTCGTGCTTCGAAGAGCACATAAAACCATTGGTTCTGATTGTCATACGATCATCTATGGCAGTCGTTACTGGTAGTTGGAGCCCTAAAAAGTCCGACTAGTCTAACTATAGAACTTTGATATCACCAATTGGTTGTGGAGGACAAGAGCCGTCTTACCGAAAATATTGAGATTTTTTATTAAATATCTTTATTTACTGAATTTATGGACAATATTTCAATTCATTTGTCAAGATAATAGTTGCGACATGTTTTAATGTATTAACAGTCCAGTTTTATGATTTTAAGCGTTCGATTAAGATCCATATGTTCACGGAAATATTTCCAGATCCACAGTCTGTGGAAAAACATTTGCATCGTATAAAAAGCTTGCCCTCAAACGTAACCGCACTGGCATAATATTATCTCTAGAATCGTGGCACCACTCATGCATTGTTTATCTATGAATTGCAAAAGATCGTTATGAATACTTTCATTGAGTAATTGTTTATAAATAAATACAAATCTCCAGTGAAGAATGTTCTTATTGAGTAATTATTGAAATACTTTCTTTATAAATATTATGCAGGGGCGACGGAAAATCATAATATATAAATTATTAATTATGTTATATTCTTTGTATAAATCACGGCATAATTATAGATTACGGTGCGTACGCGTCGAAGGAGGCACGCGTGCGACGGACTCTGGCACGGAGGGACCAACGAGCTCACACTCCCGCCCAGAACCTGCCTTTGGCGCCCACGGTAAGTACTCTTGTCAATGTAATGGTTCCCAATATATTATTTAAATATATAGGAAAATTTAGCATATTTTCATTCAAGGTATCTAGTGACTGCTACGGACTTACCTACATCTACACAAATCTAGATTTCGTCGATGGTGACGTCATGGGTTTTAAATTTACTCGTGAATAATAGTGTTTCTTGCCAAAATTAAAATGTACAATACTGTTGTACGCAAATGAATTCACAAGGAATAAACGTAAATAAAATACAATTGTAGTGGCAGTATAAAGAACGAGTCGGTTCTTAACATTTCAATAGACAGATTTAAATATTGCCCTATAGAGTAATTTTCACAATGCGCGCTGAATACGTCTGATAAATGATACATATCTATTACTTTGCTGTAAAATAGAACGCAAATATCCTGTGATAATGGATCTCCAAATTAACATAATCTTCTTTGTTATATTTTTCTTTACCGATCAAGATACTATTTAAGACCGAGAGCAAATGTCAATCCTGAATAATTTTTAAAATCAACAATAGTCTTTTTAAAGAAAAAACCTACCTACTTTAGTTGACTTGAATAAAGACATTACAAGATTATCATACAATGTATTCAAGGTTATCTGTTAGGTTATCCTGACTGTTAGCTACGCCAGAATTTCTGAAGATCACCTGGGATACCCGAAAATATAATGGCGGTGGCTCATGTATTCTCATGACTGTCGCTTTATTTTAATGTCGATTACCTTAGCTTTAAACCATTTATAAAAAAATAAACAACGCGTGAAACGTATCAAACGAGAACGTAATACTATAAAAAATCGAATAATAAATTGTACATGGGTTACCTTGTATAACTTCTAATCAATTAGATATAACACTTGCTGGGATATTTACCATGTTTTTAGTTGTTTTGAGAATGCGAAATTTGGGGACCATTACCACCGGAAAAATGGATTTCAACTGTTGAGTGTCTTTTTTTATAGTGCGAAAAATCCCTACGGATACCCCCCGCCAGAACCGGTTATGTCGGACTCGGACCGGCTAAAATCGGATAAAACCGGGTCGTTGTAGCGTTATAAATATGAAAATATACGACGATATCTTTCTATACTCTTAAGTCAGTTAAATGCCATGCCATATATTATTTATAATTACTTGCATAATGTAATAATAAAGTTTTGTGGGAAGTATTGAATGTGAACTACGGTTATTATTGTCAATTTTTTTTGTATACTAATGAAAGACAATTTAGCACGATTTGACACTATTGAAGATATTATGGCGACCTCACTCAGTTCATATAAATGTTGGTTTTACTGTAACTGTAACTGGTGAGGAAAGATATCACCTTTATTAAATTACCCATAGAATAGCTCACAAAGAGCCTAGTTAAAATTTTGTAGGTCAGTGTCAGAGGACAGTTGACATCCTCATTCGCTACAAGCCATCACACCTTTATACCACGTACATATATTATCAATCGTAAGTATTGTGAATAGAGTTTAAATTCATACAACACGCTATAATATTCTGTGTGGGAAAGTTTGTGGTGTAAATACTGAAATGACTGCTCAATGAAAACAAAAGTTCGTTGTCATTTTCTGTGGCAATAGAATGTTTAATATGCTTTATTACTTACTAGTTGATTCAACTTCATTTAGTAATATATAGAATTAGGCGTTACATTAGCTGATATTCCTTGGGTGTATGGGGTGTCACCAAGATCTTCTAAGCGCAATTAGCTACTTGCAAGCTAGTATAAGCCTAGTAAAAGTTAATATAAAACCATATCAGAAGGAGTAAGCGTAAAGGATGGTGGAATGAGGATATTGATAATAACTGAGGGAAAAAATAATAATTTAGGGGAAAAACCACCACTCGTCTTCAGGTTTTCAGTCCACACGACAGCAATAACAAACCGATCTATCTAACTTTTGTGATTTTTGTTAGAGAGATTTGATGGTTATAATTGACTCTGTCGATAAATAATATATAAATAAGGATGTTTTTTTTGCGAATATAAGTGGGTTTGAGAACCGGGTGTGGCAAACACTTTTCGGTAATCAATGAATGCAGTTATGATTATACTTTAAAATAGACGGTTAAAAACTTCCACTCTCTAAATACTTATATTTTAAGTAATCACTTTTCATTGGGACCATATGAAGAATATTCGGAAAAATCAAAATACATCTCAGGTTCATCATGCACTAAATTTAACTGTGTCTATATTTTTTTTCGTCTCAAACAAAACTTTTGATATGGATACGTATAGGTCAAGTAACAAAGTTTCTACGTTAAACTAATCAAAACATCAACAAAATAATACAAATGAAGACGTTTTGTCATTATTACGTATCGTTTGATTTGGATAGTCAACTAGTGGGAATGTTAACGAATAAACCAATGATAAGTGGTATCATTACGGCGTCATATTACGAGACAAGTGAGCGTCACAAAGGCGCTAATGAGGGCGGGGACAGGGCCGAGGCGCGAGGCAGGGCGGAGCGCGGGCACGAGTCGAGAGGTGGAGGTGGCCTATGAAAGCTGTCAGCGGTTGATTTTTCCGAGTGTCGTGGGCGCCGCGCTGATCGATAAGTCACGTGGTTCGCGCCGCGCGCTCGCCGCTTGCCGCTCGATAGTTAGTTAGCCTCTGCAAATCTCCCGACACTATTCTACTTCCCCCACACATGAACAGGTTTCAGGTCGTTTCAAGTTTTGTATTATGGTTGGAAACGTTTTATTTGTTTGCAGCGATTTTGTATTAACGAATTTTATTATTTGTATGAACTTTGTATGAATATTATATTAGACAATATTAACTTCAGAACAATAATATGAAATACATATATAATAATAATTAAAACATATCGCAGAAACAGGATGCACATTGCAAAAACAAACTGCACGAAATAACAATAACAACAAATCTCGTAGCACTCCGTAGCAACGGCGTAGCGGCGTAGCACCATCAGTACAGTACCACAATAGGTGCCATAGACATACAAAGTGGTATTCTTTACAGAATAGTGATACTTGTTAGTAAAACTACACTTTTGTTTCGTGTTATCTTTTTACAATAGTTGAAACTTTCCTCATTTAAGTTTTTGGAAAGTATATTGATGATATGTGATGATGAATGCAGTTGTTGCAACGCAAAGTTGCACAGGGTGTAACGGACATCGATCGGCGGCGCCGCCACCCACCGCTCCCTCACTTGCTCCGCATCTACCATACTAAACATTATCTCGTGTACAGGTTGTGTTCATATATTCCATTGTAGTGTCATGTAAATATTATTAGGTGGAAAACCAAAATCGTTTAAAAGTTTCTACTTACAAAGGAATTTTCTTAATGTATGTATTTAGATTATCATGGTCACTCCCATGAGTATTGCAGCTATTTTGATATTTACCATGTATTGTCATCTGATACTCTTCAAGACGTTAATTAGTAGTGCTTGTGCGACTAAGCACGTAATAAATTTCCTTGTGATTTCGAAATCGGGTCAAAAATATTTTGTTTCTAAATTTATTTAGCTGCAATAATTTCAGTCAGGAGTTTATTTTCGGCATACCCCATGTTTTTTTAAAAAAGGCCCGATTGGCGGCAATAGGCTGCCCCTATTACGTAGGAACGAAAATCATAGTTGGCGAAATAAGGGCGCTTGACACACTTCTGTCTACCCCTTCGGGGATTATGGGCGTGAGCATTATGTATGCATGTATTGTTTTGGAGTTTCCGATATTTCGATGCTGTTACAAACACCATGAGCACTGAATATCGGAAACTCCAAGCAATACATGGTAAATATTCCGATGCTAATGGCCACACATGTTTGCTTGTATTATACTAGTAGCAAGCTGAGTGGGATTTGAATCTTTAACCTCTTGATTCCAACACCTACGCCTTAGCCATTATGCCATCACCGCATTGTTACAACTTTAATTATAGATTGAATCTCAAGAAAAGAAGTATTTTCTACCTGAGTATTTAACAAACCTGGTTATTCAGTCTTTAATATTTGTTGAGGAGGTTCTTTCAAACTCTTTGAGAAGGCGTTTTGTATTAGTATCGTGCCTACCTAGTACCTAGCCGTCATATATTGCACCGTTAGCAAGTTGTAAACTTGTTCTATATCAATTTTACAACGTAATTGATATTTAAAAATAATAGATGTAAGCATTATTGTGAAGATCTAAGCTAACGAATTTAAAAACAATTGTTGGATTGACATTAGAAAATTCAAATAAAGCTTGATAAAAAAAATAACTGTATACTCATTGCCCATTTTAACAAATAAAATAATTTATTAACTTTTTGTTTACATTTCAGCCACCGCTAGAATGTGGAGGGAACGGTCGAAGTCCTGCGTACTGCGAACCGCAGATGTGGTCCCATTATCAGGTACAGTGGTAGACATGTTTTTGTAATGTAACTATTCGATTATATTTATAATAATCGAATAGTTATATTACAACAGTAAAATTACATTTTGTGGTGAGAAAATACGTAGGCTGGAATGAAAATTTTAACAGAGTGTTGTCATTGTAATTTTCTCAATTATAAGTCGATTAAGAAAGTGAATTGAAATTAAGAGGTGGAGGAGGAACTTACACATGAAACCGTTATCAATATATGGTATAAGCTCTATGCAGGAAAAATTGTATAATATTTAATTTATTTCCAGATGGGCATAATGGGTAGCGGTGGTGGCGGTGGCGGTGGATGGAATGGCGCTAACGCTATCAACGGCGGGTGGGCTTCACGCAGTGCGTGTTCGCGTGATCACATGCGGTATTCTTCAGAATGTAGACCAATGAAGGTTATTATATAATTGCAGTTTAAACATATTTAATCTTTAAACACCAATAACATTATTATATTTACTGTAAAATTACAGACTACTCCTCTGCTCTGTCAAAATCAAACGAGTCAGCAGGAAGGGAGATCTACACCTTACCCTGTTTACGAAGATGCGTCTTTCAATAGAGAAAATGGCGCCAGACAGAGAAATACACCTGAGTTCAAGCCGAGCCTGATGCAGGCTGAAGCTTCGCGCGCTCTCCGTGAACGTTTCGATCGTTGTCCTGTAGAGCGATGTTCTCCTCTCGAGGTGAAACGCCCACCACCCTTAGTTCCACTACCTGCCTTCCAACAAGCTTTTGGCTCCACTGAAATAGGAAAATTTGCTGAGGCGTTCAGTCGCACCGAAGTAGCGGTTGAGGACGTCTCCGCCGATAGTTTTGAGTATGAGTCGTATCCAGACTGGGATAGCTCGATTGAGCCCCAATGGTCGTCACAGCCCGCCTCGCGGGAGATCAAATGCGAAGACAACTTTTAAGTGTAGTCTTCGTTTAGTTCTAATATTAGGCAAATTGCCTTTTAGTTAAATTAGACAATTGTAGTTCCACCACCATGTTGCCAAAATGATAGAAATGAAAATTTGAATGTCATTGAACTATATTATGATGTGATGTCAAAATTACTAAAGTGTACGAAAATTTAATTGACCGGATAAAATTGTGGTGTGACATAATTAATATATTATGTAGGTTTATAAATTAGTTATTCCTTTTGACTAGTTCTAGGCCGATCTTAAGGAAAATCGAGAAATATTGTTAATATGAGGAAGTGGGAATGTTAGGTACCTAATGCATATAGGATAACAAATCATGACTCAATGTGCCTTTATTCGGAGAGCCCGGCCGCTACTCGCGCGGTGTCATTCGCCCCGTTCTACGTTGCTATGTACGACACAAAACTACAATAGCAATTATAGGGACCAACGTTTAGACAAATATACACGACCATGCTACGTGCACGATCGATGCGCAATACGCTCAACCCTTTACAAATTTCAGGGATATTAATAAAAGTTATAATTACAAACACTTAAATAAAGAACAATAAAATACAAATTAGTACTCCGTAATTAACGTTACGGTTATGTACAGAGTTAAAGTAAAATTTTAACCTTGCTAACCTAATCATATATATATTCCCTTCACAGTCAGTCACTTTCCTACTTCATTGATTTATTCTTGTGCTATTACTCTAATGTGGTTATTTTCTTCTCTTTTCTCTAATAAATATAGATTTATTTTTGAAGTGGTATGTAATGGAAAAATAAATTCCATTGAAGGGGCTACAAGACGCCGCGCGGACTTATTATAATCATTCGAAATTTTTCAGGAAGTAATGAAACAAGTCATGTTTGTAGGTATAATTAGGTAGTTAAATTTGATAAAAATTTTAAAGAGATTACTTATGAATAAAATTGCTTTTTATTGAATATTTAGGGGTCCAACAACGTTGAAGTAACCACGTTAATTTACCATTTAAATTCAATTACAACAGGCACGACTAGTGCTCATCGATACCAATTCGTCATGTTACTTAATGTGTTTAATTTTGCGACAAAATTGAATTCTTATTTCAAATGTTCAATAATTTTATTTATACACAAAAATTTGATTTATACACAGAAATGTAATCAACTTGTTTAATTCTTCATTCTTTTATTAGTGCCTGTGATAGTTTGTTTGTGTGTGTGGTTACTATTCAATTATCATTATTTTTACATGGTATCGTCAAATTTAAATCTATTGATTCATTTTACTTTCCTATTTAACTATTATTAAAACTTACATGTTTAAATATAATAAAATCATAAGTGTAGATGAACCTTAATATTCCGAATTATTTTGTATTTTGATCCACAACGAATCTGATGACAGTTATTTACTTTGCCTTGAACTTAATTCTTGAAATATTATCTTATAATATGCGGTGCATGGATAACATAAACTTCCAGTGGTCTTCATTTTTATAGAGGAAACCTGTATGTCAGTATTTTCAATCTCTTTCGATAAAACAAACAGCTAAATTAATGGAGTGCCTTACGTATTTAATATGATATGAAATTAGGGTGGATGAATTTTATTCTAGCATAATTTGATGAAACACCATAATAAAATAGTGTAATGAAATTTCTTTTTATCCAATACGTCATTAATTGTTAGATATTGTAATAAACTTAATAAGAGTTATTAAATATTATCTTTACATGTAAAACAATAAAAATATATATCTTTAAATAATCGTGGTGTGCACTGAATTAAGTTATTGCAAAATATAATATATTTCTTTTGTTTTTTATTCAGTAGTAGGTGGAAACAAAGTTTGATTTAGCATCTAGTGTTTATTATTAAGATTACATTATTAAAATTATTCCAATTGTATTTATTTAGTTATAGGTTATTGAATTTAGATACGAAGTGATCTAAGTAGAGTGTACACCATTCTTCCGATTTTTAGTGTTATTGATATGTGAACATAATATTAAGAGAGATATGATTTAACAATGATGTAATTTCAAGAGTTGAATTACAGAATTACATAAAATTACCAGTATCAAGACATCAGACCGTCTTGGTATAAATGTAGCCAGTGCCACTTAAATTATGTACTATACGATATATACATCTCCCTAGATAGTCCTATTGTTATTTGTTTAAGTACTAGAAAAGGATATAATTTTTACAGTAGAGAGATCAGAACCGTACTCTAAAGTTAGAATTATATAATATAGGTGTTCACAAATAGAGCTTCCTTATTGACTTTCTCACAATATTGTCTACCATCAAAGTTGTTGTGTGTTGTACGTGTTAATGCTTTGGTCTGGGTATTGCGTTGATATTTTTGAAGTAACTTTTGTTATAACAAACCTTGTTATTTAACACTGGATTATTATTTGCCAATTATATTCATTTCAGATGACACATTAATTGATAATCTTTAAATTGTTCAAAGTCTTTTTTCTATTCGAACCCAACTTTTAATTTACCACACACAAGATCGTTATTTTACAAGCCCATTTCACCAGTATTTGGAGTATTAATGGCATGATTGTAATAAATTTAAATCTTTTTCAATATTGTAGATTTTAGGCCTCCATTGGTTTTTACCTATAGTAGAGGTCGGGTATGAGTGAATTGTTCTATAAGTTTCTTTAATATCATTTTACAAAAACATTAGGCCAACAACGTTTAGACTCGTAAGATTTATGTAAATTTGTTGATGCAGTTTTAAAGTTACGGAACAAAAACATAGAATGACAAAATTATTGTGTACCTATCTAGTTATAATTATTATAAACTTTGTAAATACATACTTAATTATATTTTGAATGTTTCACTCATATCAATTTAGAAAATCTGTTTTATTAGCAAATTGTAAGGTTTTGAATCCGAAAACACTGAAAAGTTTGATTTATTGACGTCGATGTACGATTTAATAAACACATTGTACCGATACTTGGTTTTTATTTGTAATATTTATCTAACTAGAACACACAAGCTGGAGCTAGAGTAAATGATTTGGCTTCATCCGTCGCGTTCTCTAAGCTGTATTTTGAGGATAGCTCTAAAGCACCGCTGGGTACTATGGCAGTACCCAAAGTGGCGGTGGAGAGTGGCGGTCAAATCTACCAATCATAGAATATGTCAAAACTATACGCGCGCGACAAGGCCTCGTTTCTCTCGAGACTGAAGGTGGGAACAAATTATCGGACGCGTCCGTAAGCCGCGGCTGATACAAGCTATCTGGGTAGTACAAATAAACGAAACTGTGCAAACTATCGGTCATAAGTCGCGGACGTGACCTTGAGCCGTCCTTGAGCGCACGGACGTCCGAATAGAATCTGGCCGGCTGGATATTAGACATCGTACACATTATTAAGCCGCGTCCGTCAGCCGCGGCTTACGGACGCGTCCGATAATTTGTTCCCACCTTTAGATCCACGAGCCGTATCGACTTTATAGGTATATTTAAATATATACTAATTTTTTTTTAATAAATACTATTTGCATTTGTAATACCGTTGAATTACTTGATGATAGTATACCTAGAGAGTCGATACGGGTTTTAGATCTAAGTCTCAAGAGAAATGAGGCCGAGTGACGTTTACAGCATTTTTTTTCCAGCTTTATAACCATCATCATTGAGGGTCCTACTTCCTTCCGTAGCTTTTGTTACTCCGTTTTGCACATCTTCAGAAACCCTAACAGTGAAACCAATGTGCGAAGGTGGCGCCCCGCCTCTGCATTGTAATAGTAAGATTCATTTCCAAACATGGACATCTTACCACTGGTTATGGATATTTTAAAACATAAACAATATAATTAGACATTGGTAGTTTATTAATCAAGGAGTTGCTTTAGAGGTCTTTCTCTCGAATCCTGTCCATTACAATACCCACGTGAACCCACTCATACACAACCACGTCAACACAAGCAATTTGTTTAACTGGAGGTATTCATTGGAATACTCTTTAAAAAAGGTAAGACAGAAAAATCGAAATATATATATTAATAAAGTTACATTTAAATATCATGATATATTAATTATCATTTGAGTATAATCACAAATAATTCCAACTGTATTTCGTAGTAGTAAAGGTGGTTTTAAAAATGAATTAATGGTGACACAACCTGTATAGTTAAAGCCATCTAACGAATGCAAGCTGAACTACTTCGAATGTAGTGAGTCTTGGACGCTGAAACTTTTCACATAAGTGTTCATAAACTCATCATTATCCTTACGTTAGTTTTGGTAGCATTTGAAGTCTTCATCATTATGAGAAACATCTTCCGTTGCTACTGTTCGTGTAATCCTAGCATGGGATTTTTTCCTATATCAGAGGACATCATAATTATCCTTTGCACAACTTATGTCCAAAAAATTAATGTACAATCGCATAATAATACCCAACTAGAGATATGTGTGTGTGTGTGTGCACCCTCACCTGCAAGTCGATATAGCTTGTCTAAGTCCAAACGCTCGACCACCACTCACAACACACAAGTAGGTAAATTGTATTAATGATCAATTTCATGAAACAATTGAGGTTTTTAATGTTTCTACACAGATGATGTGAACGTGTGAGGGGCGTCATTTTAGTTTAGACCTGCATACATTCTTTGATTGGCGAGCAAGGTGCTGGCGCTTCTTCTCATGGATACGGGACACGGCTGTACGGTAGCTCCCTTTAAAATTAAGACAAACTAATCTACAATAAAAGGAAGAGAAAGACGTGGACTAGACTCCAGAGTGATGGAACCAGAATTGACGCTCGAACGGTTAATGAAGGGTTCAATTTGATTGACAAGGTGGATGGTTTTGCTTTCGCCCGTATCTATGTGTATTTGTCAGTATACCTATCTACTTGTCAGCTCAGATCTGGAGGGAGCATTACTGTTAAGCCCTGCAAAGATTTGAATAAAACTTGGCACACGCATTTTTTGAGTTAAAAAACGACTATTTGTCGGGAGTTTTTTTGGGAGGAGTAAAATTATGGGGAAAAGTGGGTAAGTTTGCTATCGCAATATTTATGATTTTTGGTATGAGATATTGGTGATTTTTGAGTAATGCATCAGAAACATGATCCTGAAAATGCTGTTGTGAAATAAAAAAGGTATATCCGTAATCATGGCACTTCAAACAGCGCCGAAATATCGGATAAACACATACCAAAGTATCCCGTTTATTCTTAAAAATTATATAAAAAAGTTATGTTTCGCGAATATATAGGAAACAACTTAATATGTGTTACACTATATTGCTGTATAATGTCATCTTTCTCATTCTGTCCGTCTAAAGATTTCTAAAAGTTTACTAACGTAGTGTTATTTTTTGAGCAAACAAATGAGGTTTTATAATAAAAGAACTGTTTATATTTTATGTTTATTCATAAGCAATAAAAAGTAATTTCCATACGTGTCACAAAATTTTACATACAAAATATCCAAGTAAACAATAAATACATAAAATTGTTAATGAGACTAGTCGTTTTGGAAGCCACTAAAGGTAACTAGACTCAATATTATTTCTCATTTCGCTTGTATTGACAAACTAGTCCAAAGATTTTTACATATTCACTTATGAAATTTCACTTATACTGAACGTGCACGCTTTGTTTTAAACATGTGAAGGCACTTTTAATTTAGACAATATAACTAAATGATAATCTTGTAAACACGAAATAACTAGAGACATAATTAATAGAATATATATAAATACTATGTCTTCAACTTAATTATATTAATAAATAATAATGAAACTATTAACTAATTCGTAATACTGATATATTCAAAACAAGGAAATTAATCACTACGAGTGCATAAGTGTTTCATAAGTACACCTAGTGTAGGGTTTATGCTGAAATCACTGAAGTAGTTTGACAACCGTTACACGTACACCTAATATGGTTCACGGGAGAATTTTTCATGTTAATGCGCCGATTGACATAACGTGACAGTAAAATAAACATAGTTTGCAAATTATAACGACGACAAATTAAAAAGTTCAATATCTATTATAACATTAGTTACTTTCGTATTTTACTTCAATAAGTCTTTCTAAATATTCATTCATTTCCCTACATTACTTTTCAAATGTCATTGAAGTATGAAATACAATCGCAATTAATGAGCTCATCCTTCATTTCATTTTTCACACATATTTGTTTATTCATTTTATTAATTATAATTTTTCTTAGTATAATAATATCTATAAATTGATTGTATAAGTTCGTAATTATTAAATTCGAATATTTTAACATATGTATATTAATAAACAGGTTTTATTTCGATAAGTCACAAAACAAACACTTAAACCATATAGAAAGTTGAAAATATAACATGTGGTGACAATAATATACATATATTTCACAGTTATTCTGTAAATGACAGAAATACATACATATAGCGTTTAGATATCCAGGTAACTGTAATTACTTAATAAATAGTTCCAAGGTCACAGAAAAACCAGTGTAAGCTGAACGAGTGAGTTCCAGCGCCGTTGATATGTCCCAACATGAGAAACTACCAAAGCGCTACCGGCTTAACGTATTCATTGCGTGGAACTACACGAACATTGACGGCAATATCTCTGTATAATATATTATTGATTGTACTGTTTATCTTTCTTTTAACCGTCAAGTAATTAAACTTATCGGTAATCACTTGACCTTTGGATGATAACAATATATTATATCGAGTTTTTGGTTCAAAGTGTCCAATTCAGTTTACAGTTTTCCGCGACTACAGTCAATCTATTACAATATCTTACAGCAAACAAACAATCAAAATATACATATATATTTATAATATACTCAATTATAAAACGTAAATTGTGGATATATGTCATATCATTCACCTAGCCTATGATAGAACTTTCGAATTTGATCACGAAGAGAAATTATTATCAAAACTACCTAGTGTACGTTTCGATTGGGTGAGTGCATTTTGAACTATAGGTTAGTGAGTATTGCATTGCGAATGTGACGAAAATTAAACGCAAATACATTACAGCTAACTACTCTCACGATATATTTATTATTCAGTAATATCTTCACGATAAGTTTAAGCTTAGGGAGGTGTAGAGAGTACCTAATTTGGCACACAGCAGTCCATACAAACCGAATGTTGTATACAAAATGAGCACGCAAAACCCATTTCAAATGAATGTCCAAACAAAGCCCGAGTAGAAAGTAATCACGAGAACAGACAATCTGTGGAGTCGTGACGTCACTGGACCTACATGTTACAATTAAATATATTACATTTCATGTCATGTGTCATGGGTCTAAGCGAAGGTAAACTCAATAGGGAAAGTCAAATATAAAACAAACATCCGGTATAAATGTTCCTGAAACTATGTATGAAGAGTGACTCGATTATTTCTTCGACTCTATTGATATTGTCATTAATTTGTAGATATAAAACGGTTCTACCTATGTAAATGTTGCGTAGGTAAATTATAAATAAAACTTATTTTCTATTAATATAATGTTAATTTTCTCGTACTGCTTGAAATAATAAATCTGACTCAAAATTTAAGTCAATAATATGATACATCACGGTATTATAGTACATTTGAGTCAAATATTGATTTGATTTGTTGACCACAAAGTATAGCAATGGATGCTCCATTGTTATTTAGCACATCTTATCACAACAAGGATTTCGAATCTAGTATATAACTGTTAGGATTTGTTTCACAAACATCAGTCAGGATGCGGTATTGTTTACAAAACTGGGGATCTCATAAAATGCTGGTATTAAGGGTTAAGGGTATTGTCAAATTATTTTAATGTCATTAGGTACACTATACCTCACACAAGAGCCGCACGCAGTCTTATTCGTTTTCGGCACAGGACTATGCACCTAACATAAAATTATGAGCTTACTCAACACAAAACATACAGAGATTCACATGTTTTAATTTATTCCCGTCCCGATCCGTAAGATTTGAGCTTAAACTGAGAAGGAAATTTAAAGATTCTCGTATTTGTAGAAATGACCTGGGGTTCAAACACTTACTTATTTTAAAACCATCCAATGGTTCAGTAGTGCGGGGTCGGTAAACGATAGACGGACAAAGTCTAGTGGCGGGCAAATTATCTCGAACGTATTTATTTGTTTCTTATTGTTTACATATTTAGGATACAATTGTGGGTATGAATCACAGCAATATCATAACCGTATCATAAATATGTATTTGCGTAAACACTGAAATTTGGAACAAGTAGGCAAAACCCGACTACAATTACGTTATTTGGTTATCCAGTAAATACAGTATTTTGAAATTATTAGAAGTTAACAAAAAAAAATTGTACAAAACATTTTTATCATTGTGTATTTTAAATAATATATGTAAAGAAAAAATATGCGAAGCTTCTTAAATGTTTGAACATTAACAATTTACGGAATCACACCTATTTGTTCCAAGCACTACCTAGTGTACCCCTCCATGACTCGATCATCAACAGCCGGCTATGACAAGTTAAAAACAAACGAAAGGATTGGTAGTCGAGTGGTGTAGAGTGGTGGCGGTGTTAGTGACGGTGGTCGGGCGCGAGCGACTTGCGGCTGGCCGACAGGTGGTGGTGGCGCGGCGCGGGTCGGCCGGAGCGCGGCAGCGTGGTGGCGCCCGCTCCCCCCGCGCCCCCGCCCGCCTCGCTCGACATGTCGCGCGGTTTCCACACCGGCGATCCTACAACACACCAAACACCGAACTCTTTATATCATCTCTCGGCAGAACGACGGAATTTGGACGGGTGGGGCGGACCGATCGCCGGGAGTGCGCGCGCGACCAAAGAGTTGAATGTTTGACGAGTGTTGGCGGGGCCGGGGGCGGGGGCCGAGCGCCACCGCGAGCGGAAACTAGTCATCGAACATTCATGCGGTGCTCGGCACTGCACTGCTCTGCGCTGAGCTTGAAACCCATTCACATCATCGATAACCCTTAAGGTAAGAGTCGTTCTGCAAACAGCAGCAGCCAGCGACGTGTTGTTACCGCGACCCTGATTACTTTGTCTTCCCATGAAATACGGGCTGACAAAATGTCGCTAGCTATGGAAGGTATTTCTTCGAAATACATAGAAAACAGCAGTGTTGCGGCAACTCGTCGCCTGATACTGCAGTCTACAGTCGGCTAAGAATTCGTTCCTTTATTCAAGTATGCCCTGCGCTCAAGGGTTCTGTTATCAGCTGAAATTTGCACAAAAGCGAAACCTGAGTGAGAGCATGTATATTTTCAGCACTGTAATGTAATACAGAGTAAAGCTGTAATGAACAGCTATCATGGGTTAAGTATCAGGAAGCTACGGGGAAAGCGCGGATTGTAAATATGGTATCACAAATCATTTCATAGCCTTAGCATTGACTGATTTTTATGGAATGAATGGTATATTGAATTAAATAAAGTCCTGGCTCTACGACATCATTACAGTGCTTTCAGAATATCTACTTACTTTAGAAGCGGAAGCCAAGATACACACAGTAATATTTATGTTCTACAGTGCACTGATTTATTAGATTTCAATACATTTAATTTACTTTTTATTGGATAGGTACTTATTTACGTGGACACCATGCCCTGCTCGTGTGTGCATCTAATTTGACAGGAAATCAGTGCACAGCTACGAAGATTATTTAATGCTCTACGTGAACAAAAGTGTACTTGTCTATACTGATCGTTCAATATTACAATTGGATATATAGCTAGCCTATTATTTTAATAGTAAATTGTATTGTACAATATTTATTACCTATGTGAATATTGGTTTATAATGCATATAGTTTGACATAATTTATAATTGTTTACTACGGGATTAAAAACGTGAAACACGATTAGTATGTGTACAACCAAGAAAAGAGATGTGGTGTGACATTTAGATACAACACTATATGAAAAACTGGTACCTCTTTTGTTGACTATACATAAATGTGCAAGTATCTCAAGTACGATACTGAACGTATCTCAGGTTTCAAATGGAGATATTCAGGGCCACAGTAAGTTATTATTGTGTAACTACAATAATCGAATACACCGACAGCCTATGCTGCTACATAATATACGCTCGTAATTGAAGCTTGAATATCGGTTACAATAAATTTAGATGCGTAGTGCAAATTTATGTCAAATATTAATCTATCTATAATTTGTGCCTACACATTTTAAAACTGAATGCAAATTTTAAAAATTATGAGGAGAATAACATGCAGTGGTGGATATAATAACAATTATGAAAAATCTGTGGAATATCCTTAATAATTTGATTAATTTATTACTAAATTGAGCAGGTACTGAAGAAATGCGAGATAAATGAATTAATTGTAATTTATAGGTACTTAGAAATGGAAGACTTAAGTAACGATACAAATCCATGGCCATACATAATAATACATTAAATCTATCGGGATGTATAATAACAGTACAAATAAAATTAACAAGAAAGTGATCAAAAGATTAACAATAGTACGATACCACAGCCATTATTATGTAACACTTAACACTTTGATTTAACTAGATTTAGGATTTGATTAACTTCACAGTATGCTATAATATTTATGGTGGTAATAATTATTATTGTGTCTACTTATATATTATAGAGGTACGTTGCTACATTAAGACTCTGAAATCTACCTGTGACATTGAATTTAATTATTCATGTAAACCATTACTTTTACGATAGGTACTAAATCCTGATCAATTCAAAAAATTGCCCATTAGGATTTTATTTTGAGTCATGCGAGATCATAAGTTTTGATAGATTGTCACAAATAAGTGTGACATATTTAATTTGTTGGTAATTAATTTCATTTATTCTTTGTTAATGTTACTAATCATTGCGTTGTTTTAAATATAATTGCATTTGACTATGTTGTCCAATAAATCGAAGCATACATTTAAAACATCTTTTCAAATAGGTATTGTTTTAAACGTGTATTTGATACATGTCGTTTCTGTCGTGGTGTCGTGCAGAATTGCAGTTAGGACGATCTTGAACTGGTGTATCGTCCAAAGTTTCGATACTACTTCGGTCAGACGACGCAAACATCGCTTGAGCTGTCATAGATTTACGACGAGATTTGGGGGACTTGCCCTTCCCCTTATGCTAGGAAGTTTTACTCTGCTTTTTACCAGAAAGGTAACATTGAACACACGTTGGATGTTCGATTGCCTTAGCAATAGATTCAGTCGATTTTGATACAACAATTCCCATTTTGATAGCTTTATCTTCTGCTTTTGCTAGCTGGGAGTAGTGAGACATTCTATCTAACGAATTTGTCCCCAATCTTGCTAGTTTCTCTCCGCTTGATTTAGAAGAACGTCGGCTTAAATTTGGTGATTTACACGGTGACTTGTCAAAACTGGCCTGAGGAGTTCTCATAATTCCTTTTTTTGGAGCAGGTTTCGGCGATCGTGAACGGTCAATACTATTTTCTCGCGACTTCATGATACTACCACGGGGCGAGCGAGATCCGTCGAAACTTTGCTGTGGGGACCGTGATTTATCTATTGACCCGCGAGGAGATCTCGATTGGTCGAAACTTCCCCTAGGTGAACGATGTAGAGTTTTAGTTTGCTTCAAACTTGACTTGTTTGGAGACTTGCAAACGATGACTTTGGTGACGCGATCTCGGTCCGGCGAGGTATGGTTAGAACGATTTGGCGACCGATCTCTGTTGATGCTGCTGCCACTACAGGACCGTATCACCTTAATCCTCTTCTCAGGTGCTGATGAGCTTTTTCTCTCTGGAGAAGATTTAAGAGAGTGCGATTCCTGCTTACCTAGTTCCTTAACCATTGTAGGTTGATACTGCGTCGGTTGATGCGATGACTGAATCAGTCGAGCCTGACTGCCAGTGCTGCCCGCGCTCAGGGTCGAAGTCGTGCTGCGAAATATATACGAACTACTTAAGCGTACTCCATAGCTTGATGCGGGCGTGATATAAGTGTTGCCAGATTTTTCGAATGTTGTGAAAATAAATAAAACTGAGAATAACTGAAGGGTCTCTTAACGCACACATTAAAAGGTTTCATTTTACTCTAGCTGGAATCAATCCACTCGATTAAAATGGATCTGGCAGCACTGGTGAATAAATGGTGACATATGTATGAGTAGAAACAAGCAAACCTACTGTAATTTAAAAGATGGAACAAAACTATCTCGTAGTGTGTGTATTCAACCGTTGCGGGTGTAGGTACGGTGTGTGATTGTCTAATAACCCATACATATGTTTACCTGAGTGTGAGGTGGTTGGGAGTTCTGCCTAACCCTCTCTTGGCAGGAGGCGGCGGCTGTTCGTCCTCGCCCTCGGACTTGGAGCCTAGCTCGACTTTATCCTCCGGAGGGGGCGGTGGTGGTGGGCGCTTGGCACTGCTCTCTGTTAGTGTTACAAGCCAGTGTTAGTCGCTAACATGCACTACTATCTCTACCTAGGTACGTTATATGCATATTAATTCTAAGTGCGTAGAAATACGGACTTACGTAAATATTTTGAGTTTCAAAGCTAACAACATTTGTGACATTTAGTAGAATCGTTTAGCAAAAGCGTGTAAGTTTATATTATCCTACAAATATTAAGTCTAATACTAATATAGATATAGTACTAATATCAAGTAAAATCTATAAAAGGACAACCCGAAATGAAACTCTGAACTAACCCATCTGGCTAACACGGCAATAGTAGGATAAGCTTCCCAACATTGGAAGAGGCCTATGTCTAGCAGTGGACTGCGATAGGCTCAATCAATGAAAATCGAAATTCTAACTACTAACTGATAAATTATATAATCAATACTGAAATGTCAGAATTATTTCAAAGCTAAAACTTGTTTAATAAGTTTCGTAAGTTTGTACTTTATACTATATATATAGTAGAAACTATATACTACTATATATATACGTCTATTAATAAAGACCTTTGAGAACGTGCATTCATTTTAAAAGAAGATTTTAATAGTACCTTCGGTAGTGTACTCTTTAGTTTTCACACAAATAATAGAACTACTAACTAAAAGCAGATTTTAATTTATTGTTAAAAGTGACGCGATATCAGGTACTTTGTTTAAATTAGTCTCGTCTCTCCTTATTAGCTGAGATAATAGAAATTGAAGCAGTAATAAAGTCTCATGGCCCTTAATAAAGGAACTGTAATTAAAATAAAGCATTTCTAAAAGGTTACTATGATAACAGGAATATTTAGATGAACAAGCTTGGAAATTAACTGTTTGCTCTACTATGCTAAGCAAAAAGCGTTGTTATTAGTTTATTAGGTTAACATGTTTATCAATAGATCCTGCAAAACCAGCGAGTTTCTTGTCGGAGACTTCTCAGAGTGTGACCACGTTGCAAGCCGGTGGTCAATATGCTAAACATTAGTTAGTATTTTCATTTGTAATATTTCAGAGCCGAATAGTAAATACAGATTTACCGATTTTTATCTTATCTCTTTGTATCTGTCTTTGTTACTAAGTATTATGCGCATATAACCATATGCAGCCCACACGTAGAGGATTATGGAGGGAAGAAGCTCTAACCGGTAGTGTCTCCAATAGTTTTACTGCGGTGCCTGAAGACTGGCTCATTGTGCATTGGTTCCTGCGGCGGCTCCTCCGCGTCCTGCGAGTTTTCTCGAGATAGTTCTCCAACCTAAAACATAATAAAAATCATATTGAAAAGCAAAAGCAAAATCAATACCTTAGTTTCGTTCCGAGTAGGTACCTATTGATGTACACAGGATGGGATTTTCAAAACGCACTCTGAGGGAAACTACTAGAATAGGGACACTTGGGGAATATTTTTGTATTTGAAACAAAAATCTGCATTCACTTGCCACACTAGGTAATCGAACAAACTAAAATCTGAAAAATAATATGCTGTATTTTTGGCATCAATCTCATCAAAGTATGAGAAGAAGATAAACTTTGTAAGATATGGAGAGATGTATGTGAATAAAGCGATAAATTGAGTACCTCGATGTTTCCAGCTGAGAGTCGCTGTCCCGATGTCTTAGGTTTCTTAGTTTTACCTAGTGTTTGCGATCCTTGCATCACTTGCACCTGCACAGTTAAATCTTTTTACTATTTATACTAGGATAAATGTGCTACTATTGCTACTGGGATGTTAACGTATACTAAATATTTTAAATAAAATATTAAATCAATATGCAATTTCGTCGACTATTTTTTACTTAAAAGGAGGTGAGTCTGTTGGTTTCCAATGGGGACATAATTTCTGAATCAGTTTGCTAGCACTCAGACTAAAGTAATTCGTACCTTAGTTTGAAACTTCAGGAAGTGATTTCAAAAAGTTCTGTTACCTGGTGTTTGGGTCGAGAAATGTCGCGGTCCAACGTATGGGGTGCACGCGGGGGCATCGGCGCAGGGCGTGTGGTGGGCAGTGACATGTTACGCACCGACTCGCGGATTATCTGTCTAATCGTCTTCAGGAACGCATTTCGGAAATCTGCCGTGCTGCGTGAACAAATTCCTTTTGTTAGGCACGTATTTTCACTGTTATAAATATAATATTTAGTAGGTCAGGTTATGCATTTATTATTGGGAATGTCTGTAATTAGTGAATGTTAAGATGCGCCGTTGTTTATCGACAATCACCAATTTCGATGGCGTAAAGTTAAAACTTTTCTTCAATCTTACTTAAATCGGATCAGTTATTGCCCTGAATATAAAAAACGGATTCATGTTTAATCTACCTACCTATTAGAAAGTACGTAAACTTTCTCAGATCGTCGTTGCAATTGACTTCGTAGATGTATGAGCTCCCAAAGGAAATGACTATCCATATCCTTGGCGGATGAGGCGCGGACTTGCACCTCCGTCACCGGAATTAATACTTGATACCGAATGATTTCCACCTCGTTGGAATTGTTCTTTGATGAAACTCCCTAGAATTATAAGTTTGTATATTTTAACGCACTTTCATCAGCTCGTTTTATTTTGAAATCAATTTTTAAAGCTCTTCTATTTTAGAATTAATTTGAAATTTTGCACAATTATCAAGTACAACAAAAAATATTTATAAAAGTCTTTAAATTCGTTTTAAATTCTTACAGAATACTTCTTTTTTTTAACTAAACGTTTGTCTACCAATGTTTCACTTAAAATATCATATTTGACTGGTCAGTTTTAAATAAGTAATACATTTTGCATAGAGCTATAACGTACCATTAATTTCTTCTTCTGTCTCAGTCTCTCTTTACAAAGGAAGACAACGGCTGATTTAAATACAAAGCACATAGCATGCAATTCCAATCCCTTTTTAATTTTTCCTAAAAAGTCAGAAATATTTAACCATTCTACACCTCCGTAGTATAACAAATCACCTGAAAGAGAATTAATGTTTAGTGAAATTAGCGGCGTTCAAAAGATTTATGATGTCATTGACATATTTAGTAAATTACAAACCAGGACTTAAATCTATAGGTTGTTTGCAAGACTTTTGATGTTGTCTAAACAAGTGGTCAAATATAGCACCATATTCTTCATGAATTCGTTGCATTTCATTGATGTGCTCAGCAACTTTCTCCATACCTTTTAGAGCCTCTGTAAAAGACAAAATAATTAGACAATGACAAACAATTGCTGTTTAAGATATCTTTAATGACGGAGGTCCTTACCCACTAAATGAAGATGCTCTTCAGAATTAACATCAGTCAAATTTCTTAATTGTTGCAGTAACAACGGATATTTTAATATCCGCTGAATAGGTTTTATTAAGTACGATTCTAGAGTGGATGAATGTTGTTGTTTTGGATTCCGGGCCGCAAGAAATTCTTGAAGCGCTTGATTACCTTCATCTACAAAATACAATAATAGTTTAATTACATTTGCATGACATTTTAAAGCTTTAAAGCTTTTACTATTCAAACCGACGTTTTCAATATCTCAGTTTTGTAGTTAGATCAGCTTATGGGATTTTTTAGAGTTTTAACTAGGCATAACTATGGCATACACAGATTGGTTCCTCTCAGAGCTTAAAACGTGCTCACCGAGACACAGGGCCATAGATCGTATAGACCTACTTGGATAACATTTAGCCACGAGCCACCAATAATAAATCAATGTTCAAAAAACTTACTTGGATGCAGTACTTTTTGCGCTTTGCTATGACTAGCACAGAACGAACTATATAATTTAAAATGATTAACATAATACAGGAAAGCATTTCCAACTGCGAAGAGGATATTCTGAAACATGAAAACACTATTATAGTATATTCCGCCCTCCAGATATAAAAAGTTACTATAATTCTTTTTCTGACGTCGGCAACAAACATTGTAAATATTCCGTTGACTTTTATAATACTAAGATATTATAAGATTAAAGCTTAATATGCTGTACCTTGAACTGATTAGAAAATTCAAAGTGATGAAAGTTAGGTTCAGCCTCTAGCGCTTCCTCTAAGTTCTGTAAGAATTGTCTTTGGAAAGTTACAATCTCTTGAATGTTTCCGAACAAAGCATTGATCTCCGCGTTTGATAAAAAAGTTTCTTTCTTCAACGGCTCCAGGTAGTTCTCCAGTAAGTTGTTAAGATTCTGTAAGTAATAAAATTCCTTACTATGTTACGAGCACCTGTCCTTATCAAGTGATTTATCCAATTAGGTATACATTTATAATACCAATATACTTAACGCATTCAATAAAATATAATAAAAGATGGAATCATTACATTTGAGGCGAACATCATTATAAAAAAATTAATTGTTAAAATTTCATCGTAATTAACCTATCGACCTTTGAAAACATTTTCCTTATTCATGACCACCTCGAGAACAACATTTATTTATGAGTACCTACTTCAAAAGATAGCTTCAAATTCGAAAATAACTCCATTTTGGTATTTAGATAATGAAAGGTGGGCGATCAGTTTTACAAAGTTTTAAATACATTTTATAAATCAATCAAAACTTTTCATCTTGATGAATATTTATTAAATTAACAGAGACAACTTTCTACCATTACTTTACCTTCAACTGTATTATCTGAATTGCAAGATGGACTGGTGAAAAAGTAATTAGATTTAGAATACATAAAAGTCGTTTATTAAGTTCAGAAGCAAACTACCCGCAGGCCAAGTTATTCCAGTTTGAGTTGAACGTAACTTCGTAGCTGCGAATGTGTTCCCAACTAGTTGCTTAATACATCTATAGATAACTAGTTGTCACTTTGTTACCAAGTTAACTGCTAACTTTGACTTACGAGTATTGTAATGGATGCTTATATCATAGTGTAGCTCGTTTGCGTAATTCATTATACTATTATTTTTTGGCGACACAAACGTCATTCAGTTAGGTGCGCATCATATTAATATAAAAGTACATGAATAAATCGAATTATAGTTGTAGCTTTAACTATTGATATATAATAAGTATTACAGTTTTACTAGCCACCAATATCTATACAGTCTCAACAGAACACTATAAAAAAGCGACTATTGATAGGGTACTTGTTAGTACCATTGCCAAAAGTGCAACAGAAGGTGATTCTCCAACATATCTGGATCAGCTATACACCATTATTATTTTAAAACCTTAACGCAACAAATGTTTAAAAGGACAGCGAAAAGTGATTCAATGACAACTTACCTTAACATAAGCGCGCTCAGTGTCCACTAATTCAAGAAGCACCTTCTTTAGTTTGTCTGCGTCAGAGAGATGTCGCGAGGGAGTACCAGCGGCGGCGCTCGCCACGCTGCCGGTGGGGCTACCGCGCCGCGTCTCCGCCGGCGAACGGCACCAACCGGTCACCTGCTCCGCGCTCTGACACATCACACTTGGCATCAAATAGCGAAATAACTCATTTCATCAGCGGCCCTACCTCCACCTTTTGGAAGTAATTTTATTTCAATCTTACTTTCCTGACATAGTGAGATACGAACTCGAACCGTTGTCGTCAATCGATATTTGTGTACTGTTTCCTGTAAGACGCGTATAAATTCTAACAAATTAAACAAATATAATGTATCCACTACAGTAAGAGTTGTTGTATGACTTATTTTACCCATAAAACATGGCGAATCTCACTATGGAAGTTAAGTGAGATTGAAATAATACTACTCTTAAGAGCTGGTAGTAAGGCCTAAGGTCCTGGAGTACATAAATTTTCTTCAGGGCATTTTCTTATTTATAATATACCTAGGCAGAGATGAGTCATAACCCTACATCTACACTTTTTTGTATTTATTCTTCAAAACGTTAAACCTATATAAACATTGTAACCATATACATGACAATTATGTATAAAAATGATAATTTATAAATAATTTGTCAAACAAGCTCGTGTTAGAAAACACAGCTGTACCCGCTTACCATATTTGCACATAATTATACATAAAACCATTACGTTAATGATATTAACTGTTTACTGAAGGTGGGTTTTGTTATGTTAGTGAAGACGGACCAAATAAACATGATCATCCCTCGTGTGAACGATTTATGTAATTTTATCAACAAATACAACGTTTATTTATAGCTAAATTAATTAATTAAGTCACAATAAATGAACAGTATGTTCGCAGTATATGTTACAAGAATCCAATTAGGAGGTAACTGTATTTGAAGGATTACGTGTATTATACTCGAAAACAGCTACAACAAGATAATCGTTAAATATAGATAATTCCTAAAGGTAGAGTAAAGGATATAATAGGGGACGCTGCGGGGACTGAGTCTCCAGAGACGATTATTATTTTCGAGAGAGACATTACCATGCGGGTACGTTAACGAAATAAAATGGGAATATTCTCGGAGAGATAGATAATTGAATCGGGGATTAAGTCGCGGAGGCGTGCATGTGATGAGCGTGATAATGTATTTTTTATATTATAAAATACCTTGAGCAGATTTTCAATCTCGAAGGAATTAGTTCTAGAGCTGACTTTTGGTGGACCAGAGTTCACCGAGTCACCACCGTGGCCGTCTGCATCAGGACTGTACAACTCCTTACCTGTGATTTCATATAATATAATTCATATAAACCAACGAAGAAAATTCACGTTACCCAAAGCCAATAAAGACAATTCATTTATCTTCAGGTTTTAGATAATCACGTCATGTGTCTTGTAAATTATTATGGCAAATGAAATGATCGCGACAGAAATTTGAACAACGTGGTTTACTTATTATTACAATTAAGAAAATGAATGTTAGCTATAGTACATAAGTATTAATATTACGTAGAAGAAGTGCCTAGCTACTGGGACATATAATACAGCGCTATTTGGACTGATGAAGATTAGTTATTGAAATTGTATACATTTTGTAATCCAATTTATAATTGTTGCTATACAAAACGAATAAATTCTATAGGCGTATTTACGCACAGTCGAGTTTTACTATATTCAAAGGGTCATTTAAATTCCTTAAGAGTTTTTACTAAAAAGGACTCCAATTAAATACATATACCTACCTATACGTATTTATATGTACTCCACCCTTACTTTTTACTTATAACCGTTTGCCATATTACGTTTCCTTAGCTCTTTTGTATTTGAAATTCAAAGCCGCCTGATATTGTCGAACGTAAAAATACTTCGGCACACACTCGCGCATCTTACATATCTGTGAAATACTAACGATCATTTAGCCGTTTCCATTCATCATATCCACAAATCCTTTTTTAATACGTAAAGATTAAGAAATGTGAAATCAAAATGTTCAATATGGCACATTTCAAAAGAGACTTTCAGTTTTCAATAACACGAGAGGAAATTACAATGTTCGCGATGAAAGTTTCATGTAGACGCCGCTTTATGCCAAGAGCCACACAATGAGTTTTTGGGCGCGCTATGTCAACATCGAGCACAAGCAAATAGCCTTAGGCGGGGTCACCGCTTATCTAAAATGCAGTTATTTTTCTTACAGAATTAGCAAAACACTAAAACGAAACCTCCCGGTCAGTACAATTTATATATTTATCGATCATACTCAAACGACTTAAAGAAGACATTATTATAAGTAGAGAAATTTACATTCTGGTTATATTTGATTGGAGCTGTCTCTGCCTACCTCGAAGAGGAAATGGTAAGAGTGTATAAATAATGGCTGTGTATGAATGTATGCTTATTTGATATTAGTCAATTTCGATCTTTAAGTCCGATACATTTGTAAAATATGAAGCAGTATCAAACTGAAGAAATGCTTACAGTAATATATTCTAAATTCTCACTATAACTAAAATTAAAGTATAATAAGTTTGTGTGTTGTGTAATAAATATACCAGCAGCAGTTTCATTAGGAAAGTCGTAATAAATAATCTGTTTGCGGTTGGGGGTGATGTTATTGTTTCCACCTCCCGAGTCGGCGCCGGGCCGCATCAAGCCCCACTCGATACTCCTATAGCTGTCATAAAACAAACAACAACTACACGTCGAGTCAATATGTCGTCATAATTGCCTCTCATCTCGTATAACTGGAACACGAGCGGTGAAATAAATAACTGCAGACCCTTACACAGAGTAACAAATTTCGGATCGGTAGCTTTAAATAATGACCGCTACAAAGCCCTCTCTTGTTAAAAATATATTGTTCAATTTGATTTTTTTAATACAGCAAGCAGGTACCTTCTTTGAATATAATTTACGGAACCTATGACCAGAACAGTTCTTTACATTGATTACTTTACAAAGCTTTGAAAAGGTCGAAGGTTAGGGGTTTTGAATTTAAGTATTTAGGCGCCCTGCAGACAGAGCAACTTTGTTACGCAACTAACTTCAAAAAGTTACCAGTTTTGAAGCAAAAATGATATGAAAAATTATGGCAATTTGTGTACAACTTTAGGCTTTATAATATTATGATATTATAGTGATACATTAAATAATAGTAGCACTACAAGGTAGTTGAAGCACATTTTAACAGGTGGGTCATAGTCTGAGATGAGAGTCTGAATGTGGAATCGTATCGCAGGTTTACATCACCTGAGAAATCCGTAACCAGAATAAACCACTGAGGAGTATAAAGCCTGCTGCTACCGACCCCTTTCGTGCCGCTGTCGGATTACGTGTAAGGGTATAAATAAATAGAATTTGGGCACGGATCAGTTGAAACCAACAAAAAGCGTACTAGTCTGCCGGGTGCTCTCATATATCTTTGTTCTGAGGCGAGTGATATGGTCAGACGAAGAACATACAATATGGTTATTATGGTGTTATCATCCTGTCGAACCAACGTAGCAACAGGCGACAGGTACAATATGATACCTCCATCTTTCTAACAGTGTTGACACTAACAATTGCCTTACAGAATAACTCATTAATACTTTAGTCGACTCGAAAATCGAACTGCATTCCTTATAATCGCACATCACTATGTGCAATCATACAGCCTAACGCAGTCGACTGATGGATCTCCCAATTTTGAGAGGCTAGTCTACTGGTTCGACGCTGGCTAGATTGGCTCGATATCGCCCGGTTCTTTTCCCGTTTAACTTTATTCGTCAGTAACTTTAGTAATAGTAGTCAGTAATTTTATTCATTATATAGAAATCAAGGTCATGGAAAGCACCACCCATTCCATTATACGTTTTACTGAGTTAATAGCACACAATCAAGCCGAACGAAATTAACGTTCATTATGTGAATTCGAATATCTTTCATTTACAAAGGACTGTGAAGGTTTATTTTCTTCAACAACACACCGCCTTACTGATTGTTAGTCCTGTACAGTATACGACTGTATATTAAGGAATATATGTGGTGAAAAAGAATTACTTTCTAGAAGCGAAAGCACCTTCATTTTACTTTATCGCTTCTATAAAACATTACTAATATACCTATGTGTAGTTATGTAATAGATAAATAGTCATACAATATTTATAACATAACATATCTGGGTAAAGTCTATAGGTACAAATGTTAATATTATACACAAAGCATGAACATTCATCATTACTTTCATAACTCCCTCTTAATCTCATTACCACCTCGAATGACTGGGCAGATTATTTTGGAAACGTTTTTAGCTTGTATGTAATACGACCCTATCCTTTCCTGTAGCACATAGCTACGTCATGATGACAATTTTGCTATTTGCGGTATTGAAATATATTAACAAAGGTATATCATGGCTGCATGTTCTTCCGTACTTTTTTATATTTACTAGATCGACATAATTTTTTTTTGTTCACAGTCTTTCACTTAGCAATAAATTCTTGCGTTAGTCCCGGTCGCATCCGAAGCCTTCACCTTGGAGTCCCAGGGTCTGTATTCCCATTTATTTCTTTATAATACTCTCCGAAACGATAATTGGTAGTACTTGTGTGGCTGAGCTCGTAATTAACTTCAATGCAATTTACACCGCATAGAAAGGAATCGGGTCAAAACTTTTTCCAAATTTATTTAGCTGCTACATTTTCATATAGGAATTTATTTTCGGCATACCCATTTTTTACAAGGTACCCGATTGGCGGCAATATCTTCGCCCCCTATTACTTGGACTGAAAATCATAGTTGGTGAAATGTGGGTATTTAATACACCTCTGCCTACCCCTTCGGGGATTACAGGCGTGAGCGTATGTATGTATATATAATATAACAATAACCTAATCGTGCTAAGAGGACGAGACAAAGTGGGACAGCGGACCCCGGAATTGTATAAACTAGATAAACCTAGTACTAGTAATATGACTATTTAAACTTGTCTACACAAAACAAGATATACGTTGATACACATACACTTATTTATTTTCAAATAATAAATCAATTCAAGCGGATATTTGTAGTAGGCACAGATAGCGCTTAACAAGCATGTCATCAATTTTTCCTTTCATGTAATACTTGGCATCGTTTCCAAGCCACACTGGATTCCTATATTTGAATAGTGCCTGTCAGTATACAATATATAATACCTATCTAGTGTTATCGATTCGTATCTATCTATCTATTGTGTATGGATTTTAAGTACAATAGGGATTACGTTTATTCTTGTAACTATAACATACGTATTTCCATAGACGGTTGGTATCAGGTAGAGATGCTTTTAGAACCAGTCACTCGCGTGAAAATTGGTATGTCAGAGGGCTTTCGATCCCCACGGCATTTCAAACTATTTCCGGATAAAAAGCTTTGACGCTAACATAAAGGATAGTTTTATTTACAAAATTCAAATACTTACTTTATACGAAATTTTTAATTAAAATGTGTGGACCTAATCACATACATGTACTTAATCTTCACACTCCCATTACTTTAACTTTTTCTACACCGGGGTCAAAAGTATTAAATAGTATTATATCTTTTTAAATATTTTTTTTAAAGTCTATGAATGGAGTTTAAATATCATAAGAAGTTATAAAGACGTTTTGCTGTAATTATAATGGTTAAAAGTACTTGCCCTCGCTGACTCGTTTGACAAATACACCCATATATTAACCTACATTTGTTGGAAATCAACAAGTTTGATGAAACTAGTCCAGTATTATAAAGTACTTACTCCAAGCGGGTGCTGGCACGATGAGGCCGGATATCATGTCGTCGGAGATGACTGGTGGCTCGCTCGGTGGCGGTGGACACACGAGGGAATCGATTATATCGTCCGTGGCCGCGCGCATCATGCCCGTTAGCTCAGGTGGCTCCGTGCGAGATGACCTGTGTATAATAAGCAACTAAAACAAAATGTCCTACATACGTAATCAACCCATGTAGCGACACCACCTAAATACATGATTTACAGTTCAAACGTTAGATCCGTTTATTCAAGAACGCGTAAGAGCGAGAAAGTCTGGGATAAAACGCTGACGCAAAAACAATATCGCTCTGCAAATCTGTCGTTTCAAGCGTAGACGCGATAATGGAACGGAACGAAAATGCTTTGCTTTTCCTGACAGCCGATGGAAAAACATCAACAACGCAGCTATTAGACTGCTGTTTGTTTTAATTACACAGATTCCCTGTTCGGGTGTTTACTCTAAACTAATTTAGTTTTCATTTTACCAGTGTAGTCGCTCGTTTATATAGGTAAGTGTGTATTGTGAGTTACGTAATGCTTTAATTATTCTCATAAAGTTCGCTAGGTTTAACAAGACTATGGCAGCTACCACTTATAGCCGGATAAGCTTCGTACGGTCGGTGAGGTAGAACTACTCACAACAATAACAATATCGTGTCGCGAGCGCTTGTTTCGAGATGACATTTGTTGGAGAACATTATTCGACGCGCGCGGTAACGTGAAGAGCTCAATTGCGGTCGTTCACAATGGCCGCGTCTCAGAGGCCGTGAGCGCGGCGCTGCAGGGCCAGCGACTATGTAGGTCGCGCCGAGCGCTTCAGTAAACTTGTCGCGCCTAAAGGTCAGGTGTATGAGAACGGGAAATGCCGATGAACAAGCCTTCCACCCTGCCCTGGCACTGCGCGTTTTAACTTCCGTTTTATTAGGTGCTAGGCGCCCGCTTTCCTGTTTATCAGAGGTACTTCAACTCTCACTGAATGATTCTCATTCAGTGAGAGCCCGACATTTAAATCAAGAAATGTTGTTCGCTAACACAGTGTATAATAGTGCTGAGGACTGATTTACGTTATGCAGGCGAAAGCGTGAAACTAGGTCGACTGCAAAATGAACATCCGTCATCTCGATGACGACTGTTAGATGTTGAAACGAAAAATAAATATTATCCAAGTATGGACTCGGTTTAATTACAGCGAAGTAAAAATAGCACACCAAGAGGGACACAGAACAGAGGCTATATTGAAGTAGAAATAAACAGTGTGACGTGTATAAATACCTCATCATCATGACGAGGGAGAGTTCCTCTTGCAACACACTCTCCAAGTACATCATATCTAGGTCAGATACGATCGCTCCGTTGATCACCATTATCTCGTCGCTTTTGATTATACCTGACACAGAAAACCAAAAAACTTGGAATAATTGTTTACATTTTTCAGATCACAATTGTAAAGAGATAATGTGTAAATTAATATTTGTATACAAGCTCGCAGAGTTCCAATTCTGCGTGTTAATAACGGGAAATTGGATGGTCTTTATCAAACATAATTAAGAAAAGAAACAATATGAACATGGCGATGCTATTGAATGAAAAGGAAGGGAAAGGAAGTATCTAATGATTAGCCACAACGATATAAATGTAATATTTTTACATAAGATAAACAAACCATAATAATTTTGTAAAACAGCGTAATACACTTTTAGTGTTATAAAAGAGGAGGTAATTTGGATGAAATAAATTAAAACATGATGTAGATATTTATAATTTGCGAGTTAATCAGAGAATAAGAATACCATTTTGCATGGCCACGCTCTTGTCTTCAACTCGGCTCACGTAGCAGCACAACTCGTCCTGGCGTTCGGCGTTCTCGATGAGCTCAGCCTCAACGCTGAAGCCCCACATTTGTTCCAATGTAGTGCGTTGCAGTTCTACTTGGTACAGGATCTTGGCACATACCTCCACAACTTCATGTGTATGCAACTATACAATCATCAAATTCCAACTTAGTGACCATGTTACAAAATATATAAATCAGGAGATAGAGTACCAAGAGAAATATATTCCGATGGATAGACGTATATTTCATAATAAAAACGTGGTAAAGATTAATAAAAAGAGCCTGCAATAAGTTTATGATTTTTTTCTGAAGCAGAACCATCAACAGATAGCAAACAAAGCGAATGGAAGTTTAAAAAAAATGTGTTTCTATTTATTTTCAACTCGGAGCGTCCCGTTCGTTCATGTGGACTGCGGTCCCAAAATTGATCACCGTTTTTCACAGACTTATGGGAACCGCCACGTAATGAATTCTTACGGATTTATTTGTGCTTTGTGAGATCGAATCAACTCTGTAAGCCATACAAAAGTATGGTTAGTAAAAATAAGAGAAAATGATATCGAAGCTACGAGTATTCGTGGAAATTTACATTGCCGAGCTTTAATAACTTTTGCTTAATTACGCAAAATTTGTATTGTTTGTTTATGAAGCTGGTACCTTCTTATTATAATCTATTCACGTAAAAGTATTTATAAAGGGATACTGTTTTGCTGAGAAAGGTACTAGAAAAAAAGCTTTCCTAATTTGTATAATAAACAAGATAAGTTGCTTTCAAGTAACGAAATTTGCAACATATTTTTTCCTCTTATACTTACAAGGCGTGAAATTAGGAGGACCTGTACATAATTGTTTTATTGTATGCCTAGAAAAGGTTTAGGAATATCAGTTTTTGGTGTTTAATATGCGTACGTGGAATCTACAAGGTACCTTGTACCATTTGGAAACGCATTGTACTGTATTTTCCTACTTGTAGTTAAACGAAAGCAATTTTTGCGCGTCCCTCGTTCACTGTGTATCTTACAAAACATAAAAAATATCTCTAGAAGACTTAGGAAAGTACAAGCGATCACTTTTGCCATATAACCTGTGCCTACCGCACCACTCATCATATTGCAACCACTACCAATGTAATCCTCGGACAACATTTTTTTATTAAAATGTTTATTGCATAAGTTTAGCACTATGTGTAAAGCCCTATTGTATGTTTGTTGCCATTTCGAATACATTATCATAATTCCTGGTAAGTACACGAGAGACACACAGACACAAGCCATACCGCCGGTAAGTTCTGTAAAGTTTAATGCGGGTAATAATACCTGTCTCTTACGTAGTCGGCGTTGTGTTCCACTTTTCACTTAAAGGATTAAGATCTCGCAGCAAATGTAATACATTCATTCAAACAACAGTCAAAATGGGATTTAACTTTCTCATATGCATTCCGTATTCGTTGATCCAAAAGTAACAATAATATAACTTTTTGATAACCTCTCCACGCTGTGTCTCACAAAGCCTGTGACGGAATAGGCCCTGTCAGACCCTACTCACGTCAGCCTCGGTCACAAAACATTTATATTTTTATTTTCAGGCCCATAACTGTGTTACGAATATTTAATTTGAAAAATAAACCCTTGGTCTAACACTAACGCGCTGTAGCTAATTACGTCGTGTATCTTAATATTCTTTTGTATGTGTGCACAATTAGCGTTATCTGCGTACATTTAGGGTTTCTTCTGAAGTGAATAAAGCCGACCTGGTTCCGTACCATAGCAAGTTTAGTACTGAACATTTAGGAAATGTATAAAATACTTTTCACAGTACTTTTTATTTTATTTTATTTCAAGCGAAGTTCATTGTAATAACAGAATCATCAAATGTCTGATAATGGGCTTAATTGACATTATGTAAAAAATATTATTAGAATTATTCTATTGCCCATTTTATCCACCCCTATTCACCCCGTTTTACTATAGTAGTATATAAATGGCTACTACTAAATATAATTTGTAGGACTGGTTGAGCGCCAAATTGACAAAACTTCTAACCAACAAAGTTAACAAATCAAACTGTCTGTGTTCATCGTTAAAATTAATATTTTTAGTACATACATAATGAACATATAATGAGAAGAATATTATATTCTTACATACACAAATCATTTAAAAACAATTTAATGGTATGATATTGTTTTCAAATTCTTATATCTTTGAATTCTTCGCTATGCTCAGTAGTATTACATTATTTATATATTACATTACATTTGAATACTTCGCTAATTCGTAATTAATAATCATCACCCGTAGCAAATAATAACTTTGCTGATTTTTAGGAAGCTTGTTTACATTTCGCGATTGTTCTGTTAAAAATATAGTACTCTGACAAACAGACGCACGAATGAACGGGGGTAGCCTACTCCGAGTATGCTCAGAATAAGATTTCTCTTTATCATTAATCGACAAAGGACTAAAACTAAAGAAATGAATTCAACAATCATTATCAGATATAACATTCTAGGTATAGGTAGGTACAATGATAAAGTTATAAATTTATTATAATGAGTGATATTCGCGAAAACTTCCGACAGTATCACGAAGTCATCAAGTCTTAATACGATTTTGCATACTGGTACACGATCTTGGGAATAACGAGATCCATTCATGTAACCGTTAAACAACTGATTGAGGTGTGTTTCTGTCGCATGTAGGTATGTACGTATTTAGTGTCTTTAGTTTCATGTACATACGTTAGTTCCTTTATGGATACAAAATCAAATTTAGAGGTATTCACTTAAGGACGACATTTGTTTGAGTTAAGCTCACGTAAATAATGGTATCGCAGTGTCAACATTATTATTGGTTACAACATAGTTAACACAGGAATTCATCTTCTTTGAATCAATAGCAATATATTATTGCGGTGAATTTGTTTGGGATGACATTTTGTTTTGATAACTTTTATACATTTTGTTATGACATTGAAATGATTTAATTTTATGCGGTTAAATTATCTTATTGAATTCTTTTGTTTGTTGCGCAATTTTATAAAAAAAATAATTCGATTGTAATTATAACGTTTTAGATTAGATAATGATATACAATTATTGTTCATTCAGACACAATCCTAAAAGATTTTTATTGAATGAAATAAAAAAAAATATCTGCGTTAAACGACAGAGATTGAAAACATTACAATAATGAATTAAATACTCACATATGTCTCGATGAGGTCACTGCGATGTGGAACGAAATAATTGTGATCTTCCATATCACGCCTTTTCTTCACTCTAACAAAGTGTTCGAGTGCATTCAGGGAGCGGCGAGCGCATGCAGCTGCAAGAAACTCCTCGACGGACATCCCCTCACGGACCCCGACCGTGGCGGTGGTGCCCTCCGGCAGAGACACGCGAACAGCCGCCTCACCATCCTCGCGGGACATCTATTTTTATTAAATTACTTTACTGTTGTTATGTTAGGGTCAGTTATTAAATGGTAACACACTGTTCACCAGTACGATCAAGCTAACCAACTTTTTACAATATAAAGAGTAAAATAAAATATTTTTTTTAAATAAGAAACCCGACTGCTGCTAAAAATATGGAAATAGATTGATAGCAGGCAAAACCCATTAATTTTCATTTGGTTTATGATTTGCAAAAACATTACTCTCGCTGGCACAGTCAGGTAATAATAATTAGAGTCGAATGAAGTTGTTATTGCTTCTTTCATATTTTGAACGGTTCGATTTTTCAATTAATGAAAAGCCATATTCAGATAATTCCTTTTGAATTCCTTTCACTCCATAATTGACGGCAAAAAATGTAATCCGAAGCAATATTCATTAGCCTATGCTTTACAGGGAACAAACAACATGACTCAACCGATTGAATACTTGGAACCAAATCCCTATCACAAATTAAATTATAGCGAAGTAGGTTGCGGAGAGAGCTTCGTGCTCTGTTCAATCGTGCCGTCACTTCTATTCAAATAGCTTCGACGGGATACGTTGGACCAATAAGAGTTTAGTTTTGATAGGTGCATAGCTAGAGTACCTAATCCAATTAAATTGTTTTAGGATGAAATAATTCATAAGATTCACAATCAGGCCTCAAATATGGTAGTATTTGAAAGCTCATTACCTATTGTTGGTATTCACTAATTACATAGATACACACAAAAGGCATTAGTCTTTTGATTATCATTATGTAAATATCTTTTTTAATTTATGTTAAGTTATTACAAAGAAATTACATCCATCTATTTCTATAATTTACAAAGACTTCGGCAAAAGGTAATAAGGTAGGAGACAGTCAAATTATATTGAACGTATTTTTATTCCAAACTAGCTGATGCCCACGGCTTCGCCCGCGTGGAATTTTGTTCCCGTTCCCGCAACCCTTGGGAACCTTTTCCCGGGATAAAAAGTAGCCTATGTGTTATTCCAGGTTCTAATCTACCCCTGTACCAAATTTCAACCAAATCAGTCCAGCCGTTTATGCGTGAAAGAGGAACAAACATCCATCCATACATCCATCCAAACAAACTTTCGCCTTTATAATATTAGTAGGATGTTTCATTCATCATACCGTATCTATTAGAAAAATATACTGTTTGAACATTTATTCTTTTAGCGGACAATATTAATTGAAGAAGTCATTACATAAATACGATAATACGTAGTAGCAACAGTTGATGTAGCGACTGCGGAGCGTCGAGGACGTAATAGTCCTTTTTCGTGTCGTTCTGTATTTCGAATCCGTTGAGGATTAAGGGGCACGCCACATCGACATTTCCTATACGAAAGCTTTGTTTTGTTATTTATCTACGTATAGAACGAGCTTCAAATAGCATATTTTCGTCTTAGTGTCAAATACGATTTATTGCGGCTTGGAGAGAAGGAATAATGACAATTGTTGTAATCAGTCTTATTATTTTTCATGTATGTACCTTTATTATTCAGATTGTCTGTCAGTTGTCAGTATATATATATATATATCAACTACACTATTTTTAACATATTTTACCCATATTTTCTGATCTGATTACTATGATGTTCTTATAAAATTGCACGATAATACTATCCTCTAAGTTTGCGTCAGGTAATGAACTTTCATTACCTGTAGCCATACTTGTCGAAAAACCATTTTCATCCATCAGATATAATTTTGTTCAGCTGAGGCATTCAAGAATAAACAACAAAGTAAGCTACGTATAATTATACATTGAGACGAAGACTGAAACAATATTTTCAATCCACCTTTAAGATCTAAAAACGAGAGTATACGACACAATGCCTATCCCATGGGAAATCAGTTTCTACAGATTACGCACCGGAGATTACACGAAAAGATAATTTGAAATACTTATTTACATAATAAGGCTGTTTATACAATGTTTATTTCTGCTTGCTGACCTGTAGTATTACAAAGAGTACAGAGAACAAAGTTTTTAATCATTAATTCTATATAAACCCATAATGATCTACAAAAAGTAAGTATAATAAAGTTAATATATCAACAAAAATAATTAAACTGACTGATGTCGACTAGCGGTAATAAGGATCACTCATGGAAGGTACGTTGCACTCATACGTACTAACTTAGCGGGTCGGAAAGTCGCATGCACCGGTAAAGTGGTAAAATAATTACAAAGTATATTTGGTATTCATGTGAGATTGTGTAAGCCTGGGCCAGCGTTGCGCAATTTCAAACGCGTCAGCTGTCATCTGCAAAAGCGCTTACATTTATTACCTACGATCATGTTCAGGAGAACAATTACTTTTTTACAACTTTTTGATGACGTATAACGGGATTTAGTCATACAAAGTTATATATGTATGTATGAATAAATACAGGTTATAGTGATTATGTAAGCAATACCACTACACAACTGCTAGTCTTAAAAGCTACTTGATAATAGATCTACTTAATGTAATTAATTTTGGGATACTACTTGCATGAGTTTACTTATTTTCTTAAAAACAAAACATCGATCAAGTTTATAAACGCTATCTTTATTCCTGTAGGTTAATTTAGACTTAGACTGTCAAAGAAATATAGATCTTAAGATGTCCCGAAACTTACTTAGCCCACTGTACATTAAAATAAAGAAAGTCATTTAAATAATTGTTGCTTTAAATGAGTAAGCAAAGTATAAGCTCTAAAGTAATCTGTACTCTCGCTCTCTCTTTGATAAACCGCAAATAAAAAACAAGATTAAAACTAAGAGGGTTGAATAGTAGCTACAACCTGTTTTATCTAACTACAGTTAACTAATCCATCCATTAAGCCTAGCAATTACCCTCTTCTTGCAAAGGCGCAAGTTTAATAAAATGAGCTCACGTCACGTTTTATTATTACGTCCTTAAATAAAATAGATAGAAGTGAAAGGGAATAGAAACATTATTTTAGTCTTTTACCTGCATGGAGCGTCTGCTGGAGCCAGAGTTTGAGCGTGACAAGTTGGGTGCCCGGCGCTTAGTAGCACCGCGACCTGCCAGCAAGTTGTTGAGCAGAGAAGGTGAACGCGCGCAGATGAACGCGTGGAATGACGAGACCGTGAATACGCCGAGCTTGTTCAAAGTGGTCTTCGTACCGCGAGATACATGCGTCAGCAAGGACTACGACAAACATATTTGCCTGTGTTACTAATCTTGTTACACATAACTGACAAGCAGATCGGCATTTTTAATTAAAATGCTGACATCCTAGTTCGTTGACTAGGTTCGTTGTATTATAGATAACATTTTACATAATACGATCTGGAAATTTAACGGTACCTTTAAATCCAGATAGAGTGTTTGAATATGTGTTCCGTGTAGGTACATAATATACAATCTGTACAATATAATTTAACGTTATATAATGACGTCACCACCAAGCCCAACTAAGTGTAAGTACGTAATTAACATGTGCAGATTGACCAATTAGTGTAGATGCCTTAACGCTAAGCCCCGAGCTAGACTCGTGCTAGAGTTAGATTGTTGTGATGTATCTATACACAATCTTTTCACGTACTTTCATATATGTGGTGTGATTATGTTATTGAGTAACATAATGTTGTGACGTTATAAAAGCCTAAAGATTTATTTTTGTTACCTATAGGATATTGACGTATCGTTAATCAGGCCCATTTCTGTACAAAATTGTGAGCAATTTTTATTATTCGCATGTCGAGGCTATTATGACGTCCAGTGACATGGGTCGTAGCGTAACAGATTCCAACCCATTCCCCGGTCAACGGAACTGTCAATTTGATGGCTAAACCAACAAATTTCCTTTCTCTGTCACCTCCATGACTCAAATCACTTGATAATTTCAACACCCCTCTTCTATTTTATGACGGGGTGATAAATTACCTACGGACAATTTATTGTTCTCTGGTATATTTAGAAAAGTCATTACGAAAAAGTAGTGAGTTGAGCAACATGTTAGATTTACTGCGAATATTATAATAATAAGTCTCATAACACCGGTCAGCCCCTGGTATAGTATGATCAATGCATGGTGTGTTACAGTATTTTGACTACAATGTCAATCGCAACTGAATACATGTCAATCGCATACATTAACATTACAACGACTCCGAAATAACTACAAAATACACAATTTTAGTAACAGTAACGAATTTACTCAACACATATTTAATAGTTAGAAAACATTAGTAGGACTCGACAACTATTTCTATAAATGTAGTCGACGACGCCAAGGGTATAAAAAGTTATGAAAATTTTACTACTTCATTAGGTAAGGTCACAATTCTGTGTGAAAAGAAGGAAAATTCAATTTCGTTACACATTTACCTTTGGGTTAGGAAGCTCGCCGCTTTGAAGGCTCGCCATATAACAGCGCAATCGGAACTGCTCACAATGTAGACGCTCAAGATTTTCCTCCCACTGAAGCATTTGCCCGGCCAACTGTGCTCGAGTGTCAGGATCAGAGACTACCGACTGTTGAAGATCCGCCATCTGCTTCAGCTTGTGATCCTAGGAACAATTTTAAATGTAATGTTCATAGAGGGAATGGGGTAAAAAACATTGAACGTTAAAATGTGTAAGCAAGTATTCAGACACGTAATGTGTTTTGAATAATTGCGCGAGCGTGGTCCTCGAACCGTGTTCGAGGATGACATGTGCTATGAATATTAATAAGCGCGTGCCCCCACCTGCCTACGATAACTACCACACTGATAAAATAGATTGTTACCAACTAAGAGCATGTGTTTCTGTCCTTAATTACAGTACCGTATCTATTTTGAATATTTTTCAACAAGACAAAATAATTGGAATTCATAAAGTCATAAAACTTCATGACTTTGTAATTGAGGTGGGAAATTGGAACCAGATATTGTGATAGTGTCTTTTGCGCTGTTTATATAATCAGTATTCGATAGTAGTAGATAACTAGTATGATGGAAGTAAACTATAATGTCAGAGAAACATAAAATAATCTTGTTTAAGACATTGAGCAGACACCAAATTTGTCTCGAGCTAATATGACGCAAATGTAATCTCCAGTATTGTCGTGAATGTGTAGGATTCGCTTCATTTCCGTTATTTGCAGTTCATCGCAAATATGTCTGGCGAAGCATATATTCACATGTGGTTAATATGTAGTAGTGAGAGAAGGCTACAAAGGCTTTGATGCGTGCTGCGGTCGCCGGGTGCGGGTCAGAATTGGCACGATTAACACGAAGAACATTTCGAACCGCACGCCACCGGCTCTGGCCATCACCACGTATGTTGATATATAAACGTGTGTTATGTATTTGTCCTAATCGAAGCGTAGCTTTTAGAAGATATAGGGTCTTATAATCATTTACAGCTTATTATGCGTTCTAATTACATGTCTATAGATGTTAGAAGTTCAATTAAAGTCTTTATACTGGTGCATTAATAATAATGGTTTCACTTGTTTTTCATCGAAGTGCTAATCCTGGTTGCATCCAAAACATGTACTCTGTAACTTCAGTATCGTTCTCTTCCTATTTTTTGGTTTGGTTTGGTTAACTTTTGAGGCAGCACCATCTGACCTTACTTAAACATGCACCAGAGTTTCATCAGTTATTCAGCTCAGGTGAATCGCTTATATGCGAGTTTGATTTACGCCCTCACAATCTTTGTAGAGTCCCAAACGCCCATAATGTAGTTTCATTAAGATAGTTTGCTTTATACTTACAGTGCCTTTTCTGAGGGCTATGTACGGTATGTCCGTAGTTATGTTAACGTATCGTACGTAACCAAACTGAACTGAAGCCTAACAAGCGTATTGGTATTCGCGAAATATTAATTACCTAACTACGAAGCGCATAATCTTCAATCAATCTCTACTAAATAACTCCGTGAAGAATGGAATCTACTAGATTAAAAGTAAAATAAACATGAAAATAACTCTCATTGTTTCCTCTGCACATAACAGAAATTTCTCGACTACGATAATATCGGATTCGTGTTAATCAAACAGATCTTTTGTCAGAATCTGAACTAACTAAGTTCAGATTCAGTATATTTGTTGAAATACTATTTTGTGCTTTTATACATTTTTGGTAAGAAAACTAAGTGAACTTTAAAAATAAACGTAGAAGCACACCGCGTTAAGGCTTCACAGTACCTAATTATTAGATGAATGAACAAACTTAAGAATACACAAACTAATTTTATATTACTTACTCAAAGTTCTAAGTATCTAATCGTAAAAAGCTGTATAATCTGAAATATTGTATCTCTAAAAATTCTGATAACAATAAGAATGGTGAAGTTTTAATCTTATTGGACGTAGATAGTTATTTCAAAATATCCATTGATAAAACTTTACTTACCGACTCGATAGCTTTTTCAAGGCGATATATTTCTTCCTGGAGTAAATGAAGTGTCCCTGTCTTGCCACGATGACGCGCAAATGCTGCGGCACAAGCACTATGTATGCTATTCACCCAGTTTTCAAGCTCAACCTATGAAATAAATGATCCGTTGAATCAATGTTAGAATGAATGATTGTATGGTGTGTTTAGAGTCAGGTAATATCACAGTTCAGTAGTCCATATTATTACATTTTTATTTTTTTTAACACTATTGGAGATTCATTATCACTGTGGGCTACCAAACTGCTAAAGAGTTCATAACTTAGCAATATTAGTATTACTCGAAAGCAGTCAATTAAATTTGTGTTTTATCTAAAAGATTACAGAGCACCTTCTAGAAGCAGGTGCAATTTATGTGATTTTATTGCCATAAGTGTAAGATTCGTCGATGTAGATAGTAAAACACCTTTGCTTGTCCTGTTAAGGATATATAGTCAAAGAATTTGATGTAGCTATATTGTGCGTGAAGCAGCAACGAAAATAACCGTATCACATTTCAAAACTTTGAAAATGGAAGATCGTACAAAAGTTATATTACTTCACTTATGCTACACCTGAGCCTTGAAAAAGGGACGAATGCCATGTTGAGCTTACTCATGATACACGCATATTTATGCTTATGTATTTGATGAAAAACAGCCTTGAACATTTGAAACTTAGAATATAAGCAATAGTAGCATCTGAATAAAAATAAAACATTTTATTCTCATAAAAATTATCACGACATTTACGCATTTCTTGTGATACAATATTTCTTTCGACATCTAACTAGCTAAATATTGTCATCCCTATTTGAAGATATTCCCAACCAATCCAACTTCAGGCTGACAGACTTATTACCCACATCGGCGATTCCGGTTATGGAATGTATCGAGTAGGGTTATGGTTTCGGTTCGATGAGATTTATACGTAATAGGTTCCGTTCCATTGGATTTTTGGCAAACCTTCATTTTGATATTTGGACACCTTCAGGGCAACAAGGTATCTATTTTCGTCAGAATTTTGAGATTATCTTCAATTTAGTTATTGGATTGAGTTCAAATACTTATCAGCATTCATATTTTTCCGTTTTATAGTTTTACAGTAGATGCGTGTGTATTATACATTTCTATATAGTTGAACATGATTAACGTTATATTCTTCCTATGGTATGAGGTTGGTGAAGAAAGATTAGAAAAACCACTTAGCTAATTGTTTTGCAATCAGTCATCTCCACCTGCACCATCTAATAAACACACTCTACTAGTAATTGTCCGCAAATTTACTCGTACATGACGCACAAAACTGTTTGACCTCTATGTCTGTCTTTGTTGGGAGTTAAATAGGCATATTTGTTTTTAAATTGCAATCATCAATCGTATAAAAATTGATACAGTAGATTTTAAAGATAAACCTAATATACTTGGAGATAGTTTTATTTATATAGATGATATTTGTATCGTAATTTAAAATATTCTTACCTGACATGGTGCTTGGAACAAGTAAGCGTCTCCAAAAGCGGTGCTCAGGCAAAATATGTGGTCACGTTTAGGATGCTCTGGAATAGGCTGCATAATGGCTCCGTCCACTATAATTAGATGCTTTGGAGCGGCTTCTACCGAGCGCCCTTCGCGCGAATCACACGGGTAGAATAGTAAAGTAGTGCCCTTCAAACACACCCAGTATCCTTTCCAGCCTCGCTTGCGTGCCAATTCAATCTGATGCTTCTTACGGAGTAGCCATTTCTTCACACTTAAAAACCTGTTTTTAATATGAACATCGATATATTTTAGTGTAAAGGGTCGATAGTATTGGATTAAAGTGGTACATTTATAGCTGTGGCTTTTATCGTTAATCATTTATATTCAGGTACAAGGTTTCGGTGTAAATTACCTTAGATCTAAGCAATTATTTGTTACTATATTATGAACATATAAATTTTACCAGATGTGTGACTTTACATAACGTTTTGATAGGTACCTAATAGATTATGGTTAGTGAAACCCGGGTATTAACACGATCATGTGGTAAATCCTTTTGATTTGCTTGACGTTTCGGTCAGGATACACTAGCCGTATTATTCCGTACTCGTAGATGGCTTATCTGGTAGGTAGTGTATAATCATCCTTTTAAATTCATTTATTCATTTTTTGCTATTTAACTACAAGTGAAACACTCAGCAAATATATGTAAGAATAGTGGTCCATATATTTTTTTTTTGCTTTACTACGTATAACGTAGTGTTCCAATTCTAAATAGAAGTAAGCTATAGTAATAGCTTCTTTTTATCTAGTAGGTAGTGTATAACATGTATAAACATATCAGTATAAAAGCCTTTCGTTAAGTTATTATGCTGTGTTTATTTACCTGCATTATTGACATTTGATAAACTTAATAACCATTACCCGAAACATTTATATGAGTTTAAAACGCTTAAAGCTTGTTAATAACAGTGAAAGTATTAAAGTTTCTGAGTGTAGCGAATTTTATCTATACTCGGTTTCATTGTATTCTTCATTAAAACATTCATTGTCGCATTATTAATGTTTTTATTAAGTTTCACATTACTCCTAAATGTAGTAATTCTATTCTCAGAATTCTTCATTTCTGTAAGTCAATAATATATAGTAAAAGTAACATTCTTTTTAAAATAAAACTATATCACAGTAATCTAACACATTTATTTAACATGATACAAAATTTGACATAACAAAACCTTAGGTACAATTTTATTGTAGTTTTAGTTCACTTGGTTTAGGTTTACCGAGTTTTAAATAAAATAAGTTATCGGATTGTGTGAGAATGCCAACATTTACTGCAAACCAAACAGCCATGTCGATTTTTTTATCGATATCTTGGTTTTTACAAGGCAGTCTAAAGTGTTGTCTGATTAGGGATCTTATTTTCTCTATAGGTACTCCCTGTGTCCGCCGTCCAAGTGTTTCCACTGTCCAAATAATAACATTCACTGGAGTTGGAGAACGTCTTTCCGTGCGGTGTTTACATATTCTATAGTCACTTCTCATACGGTACACAGTTGAAGTAGTTGATTCTTTGGTCGACACACTAAGTTCAGATGCTACATTACTATCTTCGATCTTCTCATCATTGTTAAGTCTCATTTTCTCATCGAAACATTACATAGATAATTTTATGAATACCACGAATTTCACTTTTCACAACAACTATTTACTATTGTATCATGACGTTGACAAGTCGATAAAGATATAGACAAGGCTTCATCTGACAACTTTGAACTTCAAGTGCGGAAGTATTTAAACTCTTTGGGCAACTGGCTTAGAACTTGACAGGGTTGTTAATCTGTTTTATTTATCTATGAGTAAATAAATATAATTCTGAAATATGAAAATAACGCCAAGTTTATGACAGGGACCCATCCGCTGATTGGAATATGAATAATTGAGATAAGTTAATCTCAAAATCTATATAAATGAAAATGAAACTTCAAAAAAAACAACAACTGTATATTTGTACGCGCATAACTTCTGAACGACTGCATCAAATAAGATAATTCTTTCTTCATTGTGTTCTCTATTGTTAGGATAAAGAGATAATAAAAATCTTAATTCCACGCGGTCGGGGCTGCGAGAGAAGGAAAATTCAAAATGTAACCCTGTATCAACCCGTTTGGCCAGCGTGGAAACAGTAGGTCAAAGCTTCTCACATTGAATGAGGCCTATGTACAGCAGTGGACTGCGATAATCAAAATATAAGCTTTTATTACTTAGTCTTCTTGCTTATGCTAAGAATGTGAATGAGACCTATAGTGATGTTGATAGTACTGCAACCATCTAGCGGTATACTCCATACACTTCATGCCTTTGAATGGGTCACGGCTAAGATTTCCCTCCGGTCATTTGGAATTCATGGAAAAGGAATTGTAGCCTGAAGGAACATAAAGGACGCCTCAGGCTTTCCTAATAGAGACTGAGATACCCGCCGGCGCACGAACACACGATGTAATCTTTCTTTCCACCCGTTCTCGTTTTACTTAGGTACATTTATTAAAGTTTTTTGAAAGGAAACAGTATACCTTTGTTTTAGTGCAGACACTAAGCGCATAATGAAACGATGTTGAGTATAAAACATAGATAAGTATATAGTATGAACATTGTTGGAGCGCTAGAGCATTTATAAAATCTTGGTACTCGTATATTGTTACTAGAGTCTACAGCATGAAGATTTTACGTACATCTGTAGAGTGGGTGAAATGAGGGTGTTTGTTCTTCTAAATTAAGTAAAGTCTTTAAAAGTTTTTGAACAAGTTTAGCCACAGAAACCTCACCATTATCAAATAACAAATTTGACTTCGGTATAATGTGGACGCACAAATATGATCCAAATTCCAAATTGCGGTCAAACTTAATTCAGTATTTCGGTACTTATTGTTCAAAGGAAATGTTCATTTAAAAATGGGTAAGGTTTTCTTCTACCATGTTTAAGTTTAACATTTTTAAGTTTTAGATGTAATCTCAGATTATTGTGATCCAGCCCGCAGCAAGAGTTAATAATTTTTCCGAAACATGTAATGCCGATATCTAGGTTGCTTTATTATCGATTATTTCAATTTCTGTTTCAAAAATCTTTGTAACAGCAATTTTACTCGGCAATAACAAAACATACCTAACATTTATGTAAAACAAGATAACCTGCCCCGTACATTTGGGTAATAAACATTCTTAGGCATAACCAAATAACCCAGTGGCCGTCCCGAAATATTATCACTCGTAAAATAACTTAGTCCCGTAATATATTGCGCCGATTTATATGAGTCATGTTTTGGTATATATATAATAAATATTGAGCACATAGTAAGCATAAATCATTATCCACACCAGTTTCTGTATTCTTGTATCAGTTTTACATCTTCATTATAATGATTAATAAATGCTCTGTGTTTATGTCTTAAGACTTTCTATTTTAGAGTAGGCTTATGCACAGTAGCTCTAAAAAGTTTCTGATCACTATCAGTGAAAAAAGGTTAATGCAGTTTGCATGCATATAGGGGACCAGAAAAATAGTTCAGTATCGTCTCCAACGTACATTTTACTTAATGAAAAAAAATGCTCATAGGTACCTGTAGGTGTACTCAATGAATACTCACGCATGATATCACGCACCATTAGTTTACCACCTTGAAAAATCCGATATCTTATACGATCTTAACATTGAAATACGTTATTAAATAATTTTAATGAGTTTGTGATTATGTGATCTTCACAGGATATAGTATAATATATTCATTATATTTTATTATGATGTTATGTTACTGTCGATTACTCAATTTTTATCAATAAGAACAACTGACGTTTTAATATACCTACATGAAAAAATAGGTTATCTGAATAAATAAAAACTAAAAGCGTTTTTATTTACAAAAATTAATCTCTTTCTGAATAGGGGTAGATCATAACTCACAATTAATTAATTACAGTTCTTTACTTAGGATTAAGATTTTGTAATTTAGATAACTAAGAGTCTCATTAAAGCAAAAAACGGATAATTTCATTTTATTGTCACTTCAATTATGGAAATGTTACACGTATAGTAAATATAAAAATATTATATATATGAGAATTAAGATCGATAACCTATTTTCTGTATGATATTGTAGATTCAGATTCCGATATTTTAGGGTGGCAGAAGGATATCGTCTTCAAATGATGTGAAAGTAACGGGTATGACTCTCATGTATGACAGTGTATGTTGTATTAAACTCACCCGGCTTTCCTGACGGCCCCTGTGCAGTTGAAGGAGGCAGCCGCAGCACCAGTTTGTTTTCCTTTGTAAGGAGAATTCATCGCGCTTTCACCAGGATCTTCTTCGTCAGACACTGCCGTCGTTAGAGACATGCGATCATCATCCGAAATCTGCATGAAATAAATAACATAGTTATAATTTTATAAAACGGTATTCACATGGTCAAGGCAACTCATCCGTATCATGAAAAATATGACTCTTTGCCGGGTAGGAAGAGAAAGCGACGTTAGGAGTTCATTATATATTTTGTGAAGTTCATAAAGTCAATGGTTAAACTTATGAAGGAATGCATTACAAAGGTACCACTTAGGTGGCAACAAGCACATGGCCTACCTGATAGAAAGTAGTTACTGTGGCCAGTGGAAAATGGATAAAATATTATTTCTAGTCATTATGATCTAATTAATTGGATTTTATTATGATTTGCTCTACAAAGCTGTCACATATAAATTTGAAAAATGCGTTTTACACCCGAATTAGGAACTTTGAAATATTAATATTACTTTTCTGTACAGTACAACAATAAAATGTGAGTGTACGAAGAGAGTGAGATTACATTTTTATGAACAAAATATGTTCAAGCTTAACTATTTTTTTCATTTACGATCTAACGCAATTTTCAACCTCAGCTCACTCTCATTTCCACTTTTAAAATTGTTAGCTTAGGTATAGAGCTACAGTACACAGCTGTGGTGCAAAACATAGAAAAAGTGCTTAAGAAATCTTGCATCACTTTCTTTGAATAGACTTTGAACAGGAATTGGTTATTATAACTTCTTTTCACAGTAAGATTTAGGCATAAGAAACTCATTTTAAAAGAACTTTTAATTATATTATCCATTTTATGTAAATAAATTAAAAAAGCAAATATTTGTAATTTGTAAAGTTATTTACGAATACTGATAGACGGTGTTTCCTAACAAAAATTAAGAATACATAAAATAGACATTTTACTATTCTTTTGATGATCATTTGTATGATTACTGGTGACCCTTCTATCCTAATTACACTTATAGAGATGTTTTCATGTCCAAATTTTGTATTTTTGGAATTAAATTGTTTAATTTTACTTTAAGTTACAATATATCTTTTTGAATTTAAAAAATACGCCACTTTTTGTGCTTGTGATCACACAACACAGTGTAACAAGAAAAGGGTTGCTTTGAGGCGCATGCGGAGCACGGTAGCGCGCTCTCGGCTCGATGACTCTTGACGACGCAGAGCTCCAGCCACCGCCTTTCACGAATAAAAAAAATGCCTTTACCTTTATAAAATTTACGATAATTCAGAAAGGGCTACCTATATTAAATCTTTCTCTTTAGCTTTCTGGAGAGCAAAACCAAAATTCTCCTTATTATTACTATTAGGTACCTACTCTTTCATGCTGTTTAAGGAAATGACGAACAGCTTCCTCATTCAAAGCAAACCCAAAATTAATGCACAACTCCTCTACTTGTATACAAACCAAGTTCGAGTACGTCCCAAGTTCCGAGGCTGTTATAGAACCGCATTAAATTAAATTGCATTTACTATTAAGTCCTTTTTGGCACCTCAGAGCTCTCTACAGGCAAACTCGGTCTACACCTAGATATAATACTAAATTGCACCTCGCTTAGTTAACTGGCAATCGTAACTACAACAAACTTTTTGGGTAAAGTTTACACCACATCGATGTAGTTTAACAGTGCCAGTATTAAATATTAACTATTTTTTTTTCCATCAAATCTAAATTTCTTGTTGATCAAACTTCTCAGTAATTGATTTGTTTCTTTTTTTAAGTATCCCTATTAAAATGGTACTGTGTGACACAACTGTGTGAATTTGTTCTCACAGTATATTGGTATCATCATAACGGAGACATATTGACCTGATTGCATCCGATCCCAAGGTGAACCAACAAAACGTAACGGCACAGGCATAGAACCTATTTACCAAATCATATCCGTGATATCGCAATGTATATGAGGAACTCTTGCATCTTTCACGTGACTCCACACATCCACCAAAGCATTTTCATCTTCATAATACGCAGTTTCTCTCAATGTAACGCAAGCATCTATTGATCGTTTTACAGACCTGACCTTTCAATCGGACAGGTACTTTACAGTCACATAATATGATACCAGTCATTTCTCGTCACTTGGCCAACACCGCGGCAATGTGTGCTTTGGCATCGTAGTCAATATTACTAGTCACATGAAGTAGAAATCCCAGGATCACATTCACACAGTATTCACATTCAATTATTTTGTTAAGTATTCATTAGCTATTGGTCGAGGCTCAGCCCGCCTTCTGAACCAATTGCTGCATCCCATAGGTTTCAAGGGATGAGAAGTAGCGCATGTTATTCCAGACTATAATAATCAATTATCTGGTATCAAAGTTCAGCTAGATCCGTTTACCTGTTAGAGCACTTGAGTAATAAATATATGACACGCGACTGGCAAGATCGATAGCGATCAGAGCTGAACCAGTAAAGTCATCATCTCTAGTGTGGTCACGTTTTTCGATAATCGTCTAGTTATGTGGGTAACAAACGTCTGACTCAAAAGAAAGGATAGAGAAAGTTCTGGCTTAGTTGACACCATAAGAAGCGTAGCCGGGGATGCCGACTATGTAAGAGAATAACCCCAGTGTAGGTTGTTCTCGCGCGTCCGAATGTACGCCGATATGTACTTTTGCGCTTTCGAGTTTGTAAGCTTGCATCCAGTACATAAAATGTGAAAACTATAATCTTCCAAGGCTATTGAGCTTCATTACTAGGAATTTGATACTTGGAAAATGGCGTGAAAAGAACACGACTTATTGAGTGACCGATCGATTGCCATTACGGACAATCAGTGACCTTTTTATATAACACAAGCTATTCAGTTAAAGCCATCGTGTGTCAAGGTGAGGCACTGGCAGTCAGCCAAGGTTTAGAAAATACGTCTACTTTTCATGAGGTCTAGCGTAGATAATTGCCTAAGGAAATAACTATTTGTCCAACAGACGCAGTATCACCTGACCCCAGACCGCTGCTCTGCCTACATGAGAACACAAATGTGAAAAAGAGTGCAAGGTGGTAACCGCCCTGAAATTCATCTCTAATATGATTTTCCCAATTGGCAACAATTTAAATTAGACCTATAAAAAGGATATCGCAAATGTCGGTCATCGGTCATGCAGGCCATGTATTCGTTTGCCGTTTTAGTATAAAAAGAACATTCAAACACTTATACATATACATGTATACATGTGTACATACGTAAATAGCTTGGTTTTATTGTAACAATCGTTCTATAGCAATTATATCTGCTGGTTGCTTTATAAAGAAGTTTTTAGGTGTATGCTAAGGGAATAATGCATGAACTAAGAATACAAAACACTAATTACTCTTTAAGAAAAGAATACTCACAAAGTATACCTATATAAACTGGTACCTCAAATAGAGTATAGAAAATAAAAGCCCTCATTAGTAAAAAGGAAATTGCAGTTTCCACTAAGAGGGAACTAAAATAAGGTCAAAATGCTAATGGTATATTTGTCGGTTTTTCTTCTTGCAGTTAATTTATAAATTTAGTAATATTTCGGTTCTTATGCAGGCAAATATTTTGAGTTATTGATGGCAGAAAGGTATCATTCATTCAAATCATAAAATCATTGATATTAGGCTTCGCCACAAAAACAATCACTTACGACATTCTTCTGTTTCGAAAATAAATACAGAAGTGCTGTAAGTTTCAAATAAAGTTACTTGACAATTACAGCAATTCTGTAAGTGTCAAATCAAGTGTTAATAAGAAAAATTACCTACATTTTCAGGCTGCTTCCGAAATATAACTGTGAACAAAAAATCTGGGATATTTCGTTTAGTGTCACTAATAAATGGGCTTTAAAGTATTTTTTTGAAAATTTTAACTTTTCAAGAGAACTTCTTTTAAAAATTGACTTAATAAAGAAATCGAAATGTAAATGTATGTGAACTTATTTTTTTAGAATAAATTAAACATAAGGCCATATTGTAAGGTCTAACTTCAATACAGATGTTGTCAATGAGTTATGGTGGTTAGATAGCTGTCACTTCATGGGAAATATAGAACTTCAGGTGCATCGCAGTTACACTGAAAAAAGTGGGCCACGAACTCCAAGATGAAGGCCTCGGACGTGACAAGAATTAACTCAAGGATGATGATGGCAAGTATATTGTAAGTGAAGTATATATGTATGATGGAAATCATCAACGCACAAACCTTTTCCTAACTCAGTTGTGATTATTCCATAAAGTTTCCGATTGCCGCCGTTGAGTTGGCGATATCGAAGTCCTATGGGTTTTACAACTCGAACTGCCTATCATGAATGCTAAAGAAAGTCGTATGGGAACTGAGACCAATGCGGTAAATATGTCCAAAGTAACATAGCAATTATGTACATGCATACATACATATACTCGCACCTTCTCCTTTCTCTTTAACAGCCCTTCATTTGCTTGAGTCCTTATATTTCTCACGAGCTTCCGGTACTGTCGATAAAATTTTCATACATGCCAATCGCGGCGGTTTAAATAAAGGGCTGGTTAAAGGCGTCCACCTTTAACCAGTCCTTTATTTAAAACATCACCGATACGGTTGGTGTACTATATTTAGGGCTTTTACTAACATTTGTGTTATGTACCTACTTAATATTTTTTTCGCTTGGTACTCATTATTGCACTTGCCTACATTACTTCTATGTCTTTCTAACTCTTGTAACTATACCCTCATTCAAGTCACACTCTTATACACTATTAGTATGCATTATAGTGACTAGATACGACAGAGTCGAAAGTTAAAGTGAAGTAAGTCTTTATATCTCACCTTCCTAAGAAATGCTTCATTGCAGGTTTGAGCTGTTCCTTTCCAATGATAATGACGAAATCTTACATTGCCCAGAAGTTTTGTTCCACGCAGCATGGATACCTCATAAACAATGCGCCGAATGTTGAGTACATCGGTACGCTTCTTATACTTGTTTAGTTTACGTCTTCGAACTATACGTTCGTCTGGCTCAGAATATTCACCTGTACTTGTCAGACCCTCCTCAGCAGCCCAAGCGCTTAAGACACTTTCTATAAAGCTGAACAACTGCTGCACATTTGGCTCTAGTTTACTAGGTATATAGAGATAAGGCGATACGGTCTTTTTGGGAACGATGGCTTTTTCATCAGGTTCGTCTTCGGGCGGAGGTACGACATCATGATAAGGACAATTGTGAACTTTATGGTGGTGGTGATGGTGATGATGATGCTTAGATTTACGTTTAGGGTCCTTCAAATTTGAACCGCTGCCCTCTCCTTTATCCGCAGTTTCACCGCCACTGGAATGAGAGTCACCACTGCGTTCTCTGCGTGGCTTGGGACGACCATTTGACGTTAATGCCACTAAAGCTTCAGCAGCTAGGCAGCAGTGGTGTGCAACACAGCAAAATCGGGCATCTCCTTTACGAAGCCCCGTTTGAGCTTTATGGCAAAATGAAACATCAGGCACCCTCGCCCCAAGTGCGGCTAAATGGGCTCGATCAGCGCAAACTTGCATCAGTAGGTTCTCGCCAAAGTGAACAGTCTTGTGTCGTCGGCGACGGAGATGCATTACAGTCCCGCTGCCGGCTAGCGAAGGTGGTGCTGATACTGAAGCAGGTTTGGTGCGGGGCTCGAGCGCACGCGCACATCGAGGCGGCGGCGCACGGTGCGTCTCCACCATCATTGGCGAGGAGCGGCGTCAGCGGCCGGCGCTCAAGCGTCACCTCATCACGCACCTCACACGCTCCGCTATTCTCTGGGTACGCCTACACGTCACTCTCAACTTTCGATAGTGTCTATCGTTTTATCTCACGCATTATATAACTTTATATAGTCATTTTTAGATTCATATTGAAGTTTTTAAATAATTTACTATTTCTAAATCTCTCACATATGTGTATGAAAAGATTTATATAATTTGAAACATTACTTTCAACATTCTAAAATGTAAATATGTTTATCACATTAGTATAATAACGTTTACTCTTCGGTTTGTATAAACGTCTATCTCACTTGTTTTAAATGTGACATAATAAGGCAAATATTAACAATCAACACAGATAATCTTAAGATAATCTTTAGTCTTAAAGCTTTATCGTAGATGATGGTAAACGTGTATCTTATGAATAACTTGATTGTCGTATCCACAAATAAATTTACTAAGTTATTAAGATTGTCTATAGTTATACAATGTCAAGCTACGGTGAACGGTGACGCAGTTAGTAGGTAACAAAATATCCATTATATAATTCGGTGCTCGGATAACGAAAACATGACGTAGAACATACGTAAATACCCCGTCATTGGCAATAAAATTCCGATAAAGAACTGCGTTTGAAGAGGTTTGTTCCCGGCACCAGCGAGTCCTTAACAACCCGTCATAATAATGTTTTATAACATTTTTATTTTTAAATTATGTCACGTAATCTACGTCCTTTTATATAATATGACAGCTTTACTTTTGATTAATCAATCATAGTTCGTACCTATCTATCTATTAAAAGCTGAACATACTCGTTGTTTACACTATTTGTTATTTGAGATTTTTTAACTCAACATAACGTGAGCTGAACTTATTCACGGTAAAAAAGTGATGAATCTTTTTGTACTTTGGTAGCGTTTTAATTACGCTAATAGCTGACGCAAACTTTTAAAAGTGAAGTAGGCCGTGATACACCACAGCAAAGCGACATCGTGTCGGATCATATACTATATAGTTTATAAATCAAATTATAAATACATTCAACAATTAATGTAATTTATCACGCTTAGCGGTTTTGGGTGTGAAAATAATTCAATATTTCAATTATGCTGCTTTACTTATAGGATAATTCAGTTGTCTACACTAAGACATTCGTTGTTTATATGTATTTCTGAGAAAATATCAAATTCGGATAACTCTTAGATATGAATCGGTATAGGTATTTACTATAGCAATAGTAAATTTAATAAGTCGGGGTTGGAGGACTCGATATGAGCTCTCAACTGAAGCTTTATGATATAGGTGAGTCTTTCTATTTATTGGACAATGAACAGGAAGTCTAGTACGTTCAAACTGGTAGCGAATAGGGTGGATTTTTTCCGTATACTCTTTATTTCGTTTCTGAAGAGAGGAAAAAAAAATTCTCGCCTTTAAAAATATTAACGTTAAAATGGTGACTAGGACGTGAGGGGGTTGGTGGGTAGTCACTCCGTGGGTTAATCTCCACTGTTGGCAATGTGCCTGATTCGAGGTTTCAGACGAAAAAGATACGATCTGAACGTTTATGTAAAAATAAATGATCGAAATGTAAGTTTGAAACCCAAACATAATACATGTAACTTGAACTGGATATTCAGAATTTCAAATTAATTACAAAGTGTTGTATTTAGGACGGACAGGCAGATGCGTCAACTCTACCTTCTAAAATAACTTTGTACAATGGATTAATGTGCGACAGTAATCTAATCTATGATCAAATCCATCTAAAACCGAATCACTAAACAAAATAAGCCCAAAGCGGCCTCTTAACGGGCCCGTTAACTAAATCTGATAAATTGCTCGCGATAAGCTATTACTTCCAATTTACTATTTTTATTTAAGATTTCATTCATTAATAAAAGATTTTCCTAGCAATAGTACATTGTAGAAATGAACGTAATATTTGTTAGAAATCGAAAACTAAACAACTAAAATACTTTTGGTACCTCAAAAGTCAGATCGATTTTCTGAAATAAATATATAGAAATATGTGTCTGTTTGATTTAAAACGCTAAATTTAAACAAATCTACACTGTATTTCTGCTGAAATTGTCAAGCATACCTAATTGGAGACCTAAATATATCTGTTTTCATTAATATGCTTTGTTAATAGCATGTACATCATAACATTTTGTGCCAAGGACACCAATTTCTCTAAAACTTCGTATCGGACAGAAACTTCGATGAACATTGATTCTTAACAGCATTTCTTTATCATTTTGTAGGCTAACCGAAAAAACATATAGTGTAACTACTATCAGTAACATAATGCGATTACAGTCAGAACCAATAGTGAATTCATTAAATAATCACGGATTTTGAATGAGTCACCGCAACTGCGTGGACGATTTCAACCAAGCGCCCTGCATTGCGCCAAATTCAGATTGGTTTGATTCTATTTGTTCTTTTAATTGGAACAACAACGACAAGCGCGACCCGTTACCCACTATATTTCTTCCAATCTAACCACTCAATTTTCAGCTAACGAATGTAACCATCCTCTCGATATTGTTACTACTATCATCATAAATTTGTGGTATAATTCTTCAAATAACAATGTTATGCTATATCACAAGTTTGAATAAATGCCTTATTATCACATTCAACAACAATGAGCACGCACAAATACTTAAATATTTGTATAATCTGTTCATTGAAAGCATGTGTAGGTGCACGAGATGCAATTGAATTCTTTACCAAACGATGAACCTGTATAAGCTTTCAATCGCTGCGAGAATAGGCGTACACATCACTTTAGAACATAATTCAGATATTGTGAACACGGGAAATTCTGTACATTTATCCGTCGGTCATTGTCACGCCTACAGTCAAATCACAAGTCGCTCTGTTGTAGTTAATAAATAAATAAGTTTTTTTTTAAGTTACATAACCGAGCACTGGCACACACTGAACCGCTCCAACGCCCTGGCGGCCGTCGCTGCGACTGGATCCAGCACGCGTCAACGGAGGTTGGTCGCAATCGTCGAACTTCGTTACGATTCGGAGTGAAACGATCGTAAGTCCTCGGGCGCTTTCGGAGCAAGCGCGCCTGCGGGCGGGCGGCGCCCGTTTGCCCCGCTTTGCCCGCCTACCACACGCTATAACAATTCACTGTTTAAATTTATTTCTACTGAAATTAACGAATATTTCTAAACAAGTACCTACATAGTCGTCGTTCAAACGGTTATTGATAAGGTTTTATAAAAGGAATAAATAACACTGATACGAGTACTGAAGTATTGATGTTGATGTAGGTTGCTTGACACTTCCAGTCGTAATTTTCATTTCAATCGTTAAAATTATGGGCCATAAGTAAGCAAAAGAACTTGGGTGTACCAGGAAGGCTCATAAAACTCAATTTAAATTTAATTACATCTATCATAAGTTGTAACAAAGCTGAAACTTTTCTTAACTGTGAAAGTTGTTTGTGACATTTGAAACAAAAAGTCTTTTGTTCTATTGCAATTAAGTAATTTTACGTCAGTAAATATTTTTTTAATAATATACTCTATAAAATATGACTGATATTAACATCTTGTAAGTGTATATTCAATGTTGCGGAGGGCTATAATAGATTGTACCGTATCTATATCAGCTATCGAGTATTAAATTGATGATACAGATTCATTTCAATTAGGCAAGACACTTTTGTGCGGGTCGTACGGTAATCGATTGAAAAAATATTTTGGAATGAGCTTTAGGAAGAAATTAATGATGTTATATATTTAAAGTAAGAATTATTCATGAAATAGGTACTTTTTATAATATTACACTCTTATCCCACTAGCGAAAACCTGTTGGGCAGTTGTAAACGTATATTTTAGAATATATTAGAACGCACAATTTAGATCCAAATCAATCATATACTAGAAGATGGATAAATATACATTTTAAAACTTTAGTAGGTACCCAGCCCAATGCAAAGAGATACAAGAATAAAAAAGTTCGCACTGAACGGAAATCGAGCTCGCGACTTCTGACGTAGCAATCGAACGCTCTACGTCACGCCACGGTCTACACAGCTCGCTACGGATGTTTGCTACGCCTACAAGGGAACAAGAGAATAACAGCCCTTGCTTATAGTATGATTTTAATTTGGTTTGGCAGGTGCCAGTGCTTACCGGGAAGAGTAAATCCAAGAAGTGCCAGCTTGGTGTCATGAAGGAGGAGGTCTTTCTACTAGGGATGCTCAAAGTCTTCGTGGTGGTCGGATGTGACCTTTTGAAGCTTGCCTTGATGTTAGCCTTGCAAACTAACGTACCTACCCAAACCTATATCTAAAAGATTTAGGTGGTATCCAATACAAGCGAATAATGTACGAGTATTTCCCGAATAGGTACAGTAGAACTCAAAAGTGCAGTAGCAATCCTACGCAACTATAGCGTCAACATTCTAACGCTACTTGTGACCTTTTTCTTTTAAGACAAGCGAGCGTCGCCTCGTATTGCATAGTAACATTACACACACATATAAGCGCGCCGGCCGCACGCTAAACCATTTTGAGCCTTGATGTGCTAATGCACTTATGAGCTCTGACTGTACTTCAAGATGTACCGGATGAAGTTCTTAAAATTCTACTCAAACTGTATACAATTTTGGTTTCGTTGTACAGTACTCCAAGAAATTAATTATGGACTCGTGTAGTCTACCTACTCTTACTGACGGGTGCCAGACTTGGACCTATACATCAAAGACGAGATCTAAGCTAGCTATGTTTCAAAAGGCAATGGAAAGGTGCTCATTTCCATTGCCTGCTTAAGATAAGAAAAATACACAGCGTCCGAACTGAGTTAACAAGACGGAGAAAAAATTATCGGTTGCCCTACATGATGTAGGGCATCCAAAAATTTTTTTCGCTCAAAAAGATATGAACTAAATAAAAATTAAAAGCAAATGAAGTTTAACTCAGTGTCGGCTTAATCTAATTAGAGTACAACATAGCAGAACGTTATCGCGCGCCTGTCACGCTTCGCTACCGAGTTTCCCGACGCAGAAAATATTCTTGCCGTCTTCATGTAGCGTTGAGGAAGCAAAAAGACATAAAATGTGAGCTTTATATTTCTACAAGTAGAGGTGAATGCACTTTCAGCGGGTATTTACTCTGGCAGAGATTAGTAGGGCACGCCATCCGATATTATTGATTGATATCATTTTTTCGTCCCTCGGTGTCATCCGCGTATATCGTAAATACCAATACCCAACAACGTAGCTACGGTCCGTTAGTGTTAGTCGTCCATCATTTTTAATATTCGGTGCCGAAGCGAAAAAACTGCGAAAATAAGTTACCTCCGGGCAATTTTTACGTTTTGATAGCGGATTGTGTATTGAAGCAAATAATAATGTGTCTGGGGACGGGAGCCGCGGGGAGAACTCGGCGCCTCCTTCCTAATTCACAACTTTAAGTATTTATTCATGTTCTTTTCAAACTGTTTACATATTATATGACTTACAAGTGACGTCAGTGCCATATTTATGGAGCTTCGCGTTGTTCTATAACTTTGAGACAGATATGATGAATGCATACGTTACAAATATAATATATTTTTACTTTACGAGTATTGTGTTGCGTAATCCCGTCGTGGAACGAGAATATTCTTTATGGTACTTAAAGAAGTCATTTTCTTATGTGTATTAAAAACGTAATAGTATAGAGACCGATACCTAGAACTGATCCAGCTAACATTCAATAGATACCAAAGCTCTCTTTGATAAAGCCTTTGAGTGAGGCAGTTAATACAGAAGAAAATACCATGTTCGTATAGCATGAGTACACCTTTGCTATTATGCTTCCTATCGGTGACAAACGCATATATCCAGCGATGGACTGCGATAGGTTAAATTATGATGATGATTGATTATATTGGCGAAAGGGTCAGCGAACTTGTATGACACAATAGTTCGCGCTAAGTCTCACTTCAAATATAGAGTGAGTCTAATTTCATATACACGAAACGTTCTTCTAGATAAATATAAAAATGACACAATTAGCTACCTAATATAAATATACGTCGGTATATCCTTTTCAACAGAAGCAGAATTGTATTAAACTCATATCTTGTCGGTCGTACCTTTAATCTTACGTAATAGGCTTATAATGAAACAGGTTAGATCTACGGTCCTTTCTGCACTTGTACGAACGAACTTGTAGGTACGCTTCGCTTGCCAAGTAACTCGAGTTTATTACGCTACCGCTAGTATTACTTCTTTTATACTATGATTTAAGTTTTTTCTGCTGTGTGCGTTGGTGTGTGTGTGTGTGTAAGTCTTTCTTCCCTATACTTATACTGTAAACTTTATTCCTTGGTAGTAACTACGTGATTACATTAACATATTTTTGTAGATGATTATGTTGTCATCGGCAATACTGTAAGTTCTAGGTAGTGTGGTACCTTTTTTGAACTAGACTTTTTGAGAGATCATAATACTTCGTTTTCTAATTAACGAAAAAGTGGCTATGGGTGTTAACAAATACTGGCACCTACTGAAATTTACTCACTTATTACAGACGAGAATTAGTAGGATAAAGCTGAAAATGAGAGCATGACGAGTGGTAAAATCGGAAAAAGGAGAGGTAAAATCACCAGTAGCATCTTCGTACTTACAAATACAAAATTCTACTACTTATCGGCCATTTCACATATAACGCGCTTCATAAATTGAACATATTGTTGCAGAAAAAAGCAGAACAATATTAACTATTATAATTTGTGTAGTTGCTTATTGACATTCATTTAATCGCTTTTATAGGAGAAGTGCGTCACTGAGCGTTTATTTATTGATTTGAAGATAAGGTAACAAGAATGGTCGTAGCTTTATAGATCATCAACTATCGAATATGGTGAGCCTTTTCACAAAAATATTTATATTTTAGAATTATTTACATTTTGATTTAAATGGTTAAGTAAATAGTACTTATATATTAGTATAATAAGTGGTTGTATCATCATTGGACAAATAATAAATTTTACGGTTGAAGGAGTTTTGAGATTAAGTAATTTACCTGTTCCAAATTGATAAGGGAACTGCTTATATAGCGTTTTAGGCCCAGTAGAGCAAAACCTTCATGGTCCACATATAACCTCAGAGGTATCAAACTCAGGAGGTAAGTACTTATTCCTACTTAATGTTCTAAATGTCAAATGTTTGTTTGTTTTGTATTGAATCAAGCTCTAGTTGTTGAACGGATCCTGTTTGAATTTTGACACAGGCATAAAAAATATTCTGGAATAACACATACGTACTATGTTCTTATAGCGGAAATAGGCATATTTTATTCATGATATAATTATTTTATAAATTCGTTAGCAAAATATTTATTTTGGGGTAAGTCTTGAATTTGGTAATACAATTTTGCTTATTAATCAATTGTCTGTTTGTCAGTCGATCCGTCTGAATCGTGCCTCATACTGTGACAAATGATAGCAGAATATTTCTGACGAAGTAAATTATTTAGGGGCTGGACTACGATCAACAAGTTGAATACTATGTATCTTTGCTGTTAGCAGTAGAACTGATTGATTTTCGACGAAGGAATGACATTATGAATTTCGATTTACTAAGAAAATTCGGGTATATTTGAAATAAACCTGGATGGGTGTATTTTAAATATATCGGCTTGCATGACGTCACGCTACACAAGTTCCGATCGCACCAGGATGCGTGTCAATATGAATTATTTTTGACTGTAATATTATATTTATAAGATACGTAATTACCACTATTATAGTAACTATAGAGCTATTATTGAAATAAAAAACAGTTAATTACTACAATACACACTATTCCAAAAAATTATGTATTGAAACTATTTTCAGCTGGATTTTTCTATGTCAAATAATTCTGGGTTACGTTTTATTATCAGAATGGACGGACTATGTTTATTCATTTACTAAATTTCAGCGACAATTTTTTACATGCTGCACCCTACTATAAAATATCTTCTACGTCATTAATCGCGCAAAAATTCCGGTTGCATTTAAAGCTTGCCTTCTGGAACCTAGAATCAGATCTTTTACTCTTCTTATTCATATATGCATTTAACTCATCAACCTCTACTGGAAAGCCCTAATCATCTGCTGCTGCCCATATTCAGCAGGTATACCTTTTAAGTTAGTATCAGTACTTAAAAATACAAAAAGAAATACCCTAATAAATCAATCAATAAAAAGAAATTAAAATGTGATATTTTGGCTCTACGCTGTAGATCTATCGTAGAGGCTATTGTAGCTCTCATTATAACTAACTAGCTGATCCACGCAACTTCGCCCGTTTTTGCAACATTTTTTGCTTCTGATTCGCACCAGTTGTAGCATGATATTATATACATATAAACCTTCCTCTTCAATCACTTTATCTATAAAAAAAACGCAACAAAATTAGTTGCCTAATTTTAAAGATTTAAGCATACAAAGGGAAATAAGGACATAGGGATATAAGGACAGAGAACGAGACTTTCTTTTATACTATGTAGTGATGATGCATAACATGATGTGATGTTATAACATAATTATTATACTAGACCCTAGGAGCTAGTACGAACTAGTTAATGGGTGTAAAATGATATGACCCTCATTTATATAATTTTATTATAATAATAAGCGAACCTCGGACTACAAAGTGTTAACACTGATGAGGACTCTTAATCATTAATACTAAAGTCGTTTCATTACAATGACATCCAATTAACCTTTAAACTAATAAACACGTTATCACGCCGCACTAATTTATGACTACACACAACGTACCCCGATTACAAGCATACATATCTACGGTACTCTGACGTCATCACAGGTAATTCAAACGCTATACTTAAGATACGTAGGTACAGATATTCTTCACCCATTATGAACTGAGCTATTGTTAACGTATTGTCTTGCGTATTACCTGGTATATTGACGTTATTGTCTAGCATATAAAAGTTTGACGGATTGTCATTTTACTTGATGGAAAATCACCTTGATCAATATATGTTCTCTACGTCATATTGTTATCGTTATACTCGATAGATTATATATTGGGATATATTGAATCATTATATTTCCGATAGACACTGAAGCAGTAAACATTATTTTAATAACATTTGGATATTTTCATTAACAATTACACATGTGTTGTATATTATGTAGGTAGCAGTAAACATAAGAGGCAATACGCGGTATTCTAAATTCGTCTCTGTGGTTTAGTTACCGATAAATCATCCAATCAAATTATTTAGCTAATATGTATATTCGCTCTCATTTTTCGTTACTACCTACGTATACATCGAAATTGGAAAATGACGTAGCGAACAAGTAAAGTTAATGAATCATAAATTATTATCGGTTTTCTGGCTGAGCATCGCAATCAATTTAATTAACCTCCTACCTTTTCAAACTTTGTCGTACAAAATTTGCTGAAAATTGTGACTCAGCTTTCATAAACCAAGATGATAAAGTGATTATACGTATTATAGTCTATTGAACAAGCTATCGGTCTAACATTATTGCAAACGCATTGTAATTTAAACCTACTTACCTATTATGATCTACCTCTACTATTTAAACGTTTTTCATGACAAATATAAATCTATAACAACCTGTTTCGTCATTGCTTCAATACGTTGAAGATAATTGACCTAGCAAACGAACCGAGAGTACTTTACAAGAGGATAAATGGCGTTGACAGCAGAGCGCAGGCGTAAGGTGGTAACAAGTCCCCCCGCGCTTGCCACGTTCCGTCTAGTAACGTCCCGCGGTGTCGTTGCTGACGCCAATGCACGTAGGTACTAATATTAACCCAACCAAGGACATTATTCTGAGTGACATCGAGTTTTTAATGCATTTATAGTATGAGTGTACGATGGATTTCATTTGATAAACGTTGATAATAGAACTTGCGGAAAACTGAACCAACTGAAATTACGAGCTCCGGCGATTACGAGCGCGCTCAGTTATGAAACGGTTTATCATTCAGAATAAGAGGGCAGAGCCAGATGCGACATTGATGCGATAGGTAACCTCAACATAACCTTTAATATGATATTCATGTACTATATATAAATTTAAATTTATGTGTAGGTAGAAATACTATAATTGAAATCTAATCGATGTGGAGGAATATTTTGTTGACTAAAGTTGCAGTCTTTCCACTTTTTGTGTTTTATTCATGTAGGTATATAGTTATTAATATTCTAAAACATTTCTAAAATCAACAATTAAAGTATATTGAATAAAGTATTATATATTGAATAAAACCTGAACATTCTATACTTCTGTCTGAATATAAAACAAAAAATTGAATTATAATATGCAAATCGTTTGTGTTATTTACGCAATCGATATATCAAGTTTAGGTTTGAATTATTCACATAGAACCCAAGTATTTTAGTATGAATTATGAGTTTGCCTTGAAACCCGAAAAAGGTAAAAGAGTTGAAAGTATTTTTACCAAGGTTGCCGTAGGGCTAGAATAAAATAAATAGCAACAATATCAGACGAACCACTTTCACGGAATAGCTCTCGAACCTATTTTTATACGGAGGGCACTTTGGAAAGGGAAAAGGTATTTTCCTTATATCATTCTAATTACACTTGGAAGGTATACCGAGAAATATGTACGAACTAAACAATAATGTAAAATTTTATTACGTGGTACTGAAAAGCTTCGACATTATAGATAAACCCCATTATACAAAGAAGTCACGACATTGAACCCTCTCGCTTGAGGATGTCAAGTACCGATTTACATCTGAGCAATTTAAAAAATGTGGTTTTTTAACCGACTCCAATAAAGGAGGAGGAGAAGGGGTAAAGGTTGTGAGAATTTCTGTGCTGTCAGTGTACAAGACAAAGCAGGGTTTTATACCATCAAATACAGACTAAGCCAGTGTTCTCACTGGCACCACAAAAACTTTAGTGAGCTCTGGCTACCCTACTTACCGCCGGGAACACAACAAAGCGTTATTAGCCGCGGTATTGTGTACTTCGGGCGGAGGTACTTCTCAAGTCGGACTGCTCCATTAGAACGGGAGATACTGTTATGGATTATAACGATTAGGAGTTAAATGATAATTAAATATTTGAGTAGCTTTGTTGTGACTACCTTGACTCTTGACAATGTTTGTGCGTAAAGAGGTTAAGCTACTGGTGGGTATATAGATAGTAATACTGTGCCGTGAATATATAATATTATGAGGGCGTCTGGGATGGCGATAGTGAACGCGACTGCTATGAAAGAGGTGCAGTTTCGATTCCCGTTCAGTTCAAACATTTTTATAGCTATTTCCATTGGTCTGATCATACCACGGAGACCACGTTAAGCCGTCTATTCTGCAGTATATATCTATTCACGGCAGTTCAACAGCTAATCTACCTGTAGTATTTTAATATCGCCTGTATCTATAGGTTTTAGAGTCCAGATGGTAGTCGCTCCACAGAAAATAAGTGATGCCTCTGGTGTTGAAAACGTCCATAGGTCACGGTTACCACTTTACATCAAGTGGGCCATGTGCTTATCTGCCAGCTAAGTGATATAAAAATCTTGCAGAATTCATGGGTCTTTATATGTTTTATCTTTTGATAGTTACATTTGAAACCTTTAGACATTTAGCTCACAAAGGAACACTTGTGAAGGTCAAATTAATCTTTAGGACCTGTCAGGACTGCATTGATATCAATAGTAAGATTGAACGTTAGCCGTCAGCCTATTCGATAAAATATCGCCATTTTCAAACATATTTTTTAGTCCGATATTATAATTTTTACACTTGTATTATTCTTTATAAGGCAAGTGAACATTTAAGCTAAATATAATATCTATATGACAAAATTGTAATTTGATAAAAATTATAAATAATTACAATCAAAACAATGCTTGAATGTTTGTTATATGTATACAAGTAATTTTAAGAGGATCAATTTTAAGTTACTTATCATTGTTCGGGCGTTATCAAATTTTTGAACTCGGTATTTAACAACATTTTTATACCATGCTAAAAAAGTAAAAAGTTTTAAAAACCATTCTAGTTTAAGATACAATAACAATTAACAAAAGTAGACAAAATAATGTTTCACGGAGAAATTCGCTGTTTTTTGTTTAATAATATTTCAGACTGCGGTTTACCAAATGAGGAATATTTAATGAAAAATGACACATGGTGATGATTGAGGGTGGCGATACATGGCGGAGTGTTAAATAATTCATATATGTTAGTGTTGCCAATATTATAACTTTTGTATAACGTTCTTGCATTAAGTACCGCGGTAGCCTAGTGTTATGGGTAATGGACTGTTGAGATAAGGTCTCGAGTTCGATCCCAGGTTTACCATGATGGCACTCACCAATGACTTTTCGATGCTTTTCGAAGTTATGTGTGTATTTATCGCAGGTTTATAAGTGCCCGGTTAATGGAAATAGGCTCGGCACCTATTACATTGGGATCTAAACATAAACTGGCGAAATGTGGGCGCTAGGACCTCTGCCTACCCCTTCGGGGATACTGGCGTGAGTTTGTGTTATGATATGTTAAGTTGCATTAGTCCAAACTAACTTGATCAAATCGGTAATAATTCTTTAATACGTAAAGTATTTAGTACGTGAATATCGATAAATACTATCTTAATTTCAATATGTTTTAAAAGTTTGTTTACAAACAATGTTCGCAAAAAAAACTTGCATTAGTTATGATACCTGAATACGATGATTCTTAAATTAATAGTATTATTATACCAAAAGGAACATGTATCTATTTTATTTATTAGTTCCAGTTAAGAAACATATCTCGTAGTTATAAAGTTTCAAAATTTATCGATATTTGTTACAATATTATTATTATTGTATATAACTTGCGTATCTTTTATATTGTACTGGATAAGAAATAGAATTAACATTGCATATTGTAATATTATCTTTTTTATAGTTTACTGTATATCTTAACAATGCGTAGAATTACATAGGATGTCAAATAAATAGAATTACTTTTGCAAAACTTCATTCGCAACAAAAACATAAATGAGAAAAGGGCCAAGTTCGGTACAAAAGACGCCAGGGATTGAGGGCGTCACCGATAAAGGAGTAGAGATCTAAACGGGTGCCAACGGCTCAAATTATCGAAAAAAACCTAACATACGAAAATGCTTTAGTGACTCACTGTATTTTTATTATACTCAAAGTCGTCAAATTGACTGCACCTTGCCTGATGGTAAACTGGGATGCAGTCCAAAACATGGTTACCACCAGGTGCTGTCCCTGGAATGACGGGCTCCACCCTGACGACATCGACAGTTGTTTATTCATGCCACGCTTAAAGAACCCGAGACTGTAGTATGAAAGAAACACGTGTGTTATTTTTAACGATAAAATACAAATTGTATTTATATCTTACCGGTTATCAAAGCATTTTGTTATTATGTTTGTTCCATTTTCTCCGTACTTTCCGGTACCGTTCCTCTTAATGTACACAGGTTTCAGTAGGTGTTTTCCATCTGGTACACACACCATAATTTATCTAATGTTTATATAGTACTTGATCAATATTGTTCTCAAAATACGGTAAACACACAATCGCTCCCTTTGGCACAAACTTACTTTCGTAATACTGGAAATTTTCGTATCTCTGATATAAAATGAATTTAACAAAAACCGAGTGTGCTAATAGACTTGCATTAAAATAAAATGGGCCATATTTTTAAAACTTGTTTACAGATATAGCAGTATCGGAAACAGATGGTAATTTTGGTTAAACCGGACAAAATAATGCTATTAGATATTTTACTGAGGGATAAGTTGGGATTAACTTCCGTAATATATTATCATCTCGCAATTAATCTGCCTGAGAAAATGTAATCTGAGCCGCCAAGGATGTGACTCTTTGTAACCGCAAATAACATCATAACCATTGCGTCATCACAAAGACAATTATTACTGAGGTAATTTCTGTACTTGATATAAAATAAGACGTCCGAAGACCGAAGATCAGTACGAGATTCTTCCACACAGGTGACATCTAGGGACACGGTCAGGTACTAGGCAACTTGCTTATAACGAATTTCATATACCGAATTAGATATATCTTTACCAGAACAGCGATGCTATGGATTGCTCGTGGATTAAAGTAAATGGATTAGTACATAGTCAGTACCCAACAAAGACACTGAGCCTGATTATGGTTGGAGAAAAAAATGCTGGCGTCCCGCAAAGCACCACACTGTCCCCGATATTGTTATATAGATGACCATACCTGGAGTATATACCATAAGAACCTTGCCAAAGTCTTCAACTGGAAATAATGCGAAATATTAATTTTATACCAATGTACCCGGACCGGCTTCGGGACCGTTTTATAAGCGGACTGAAAGTTTTATCTTCAAGTTTTCCGTGAAACCGAGTTGTAAATGCAAACAATTTTGAAATTCAATAAAATTGTAACGTGGAATGATGGAAATGGAATACGGAATCTAATCCATGGAGTGCAATATTTTCCGACTGCGCAATAGCGGGCAAACGCTAATCAAATATATTTTGATTTATTGGAGTTGAAACTCGTTGGGTTTTTGTTTAGGTATTTATCTTTAATTCACAGGTTTCATTTATTTTGAAAAGTGCAGCAGTGCAGTTAGCCTGGTCGTATGTGTATTTTGTGCTTGAAGTAAACATTTAAGTACTGTCTAATAATTGTAATTCAAAATTTGGAACTATTAAACGTTATAGTTGATATGCCATCGACACATACAAAAAGAACATAAATACATATATAAAATTATACTCTTTTATCAAAATTTAACGATGGCTATTAACTAGTTTCAAGGCAGCTGCTTTTGTTTTGCACTTTAAGATGAAGACGGTTAGAAACCAAAATCTGCAACATTTTATAAATCGTTCGTTTAATTTACCATGGCAAAGATTTAATGGTCAAATCTACCCAAATTGCAGAAACCTGCCACAAATGGTGCTAATATCGGCAAGGGGTTGTTTTTGATAGAAATGAATATCTCATATTTCAAATACTTGACAATACACAATAGCTTCTTAAATGTTATTTGAGTCAAGTCGTAAATACATTGTTGCCATTTGATATTAATATTTTAGAATGAATTTATAATTTCTACCTTTAATTTACTAAAGTTGTCACTGTTATTAAAAAAATCTTATTGGGTCTAGGGACGAGTTAACGGAATAGATTCAGATATGGTGAATGTTCTGATGAGCTCTTCCAACTAATCCCACCCTCCCCTTTCCTACACAGGACAACGCGTGCAGGGCTTAGGTGTCACTCGCATACGGTACAGAATATTCCATCAAGAACCAAGCGGTTCGGTGAGTCTTTTCTCTGCCGTACCATTAAGTCCTGGAATTCCTTGCCGGCGCACGTGTTTCCTTCTTCCTACAGTCCCGGGTCCTTTAAGCGGGGCGTGAAAAAGCATCTGATGAGGCCGTCAAGCTGAGCGCCACCATTGCAGCACTGAACGTGTTTGCTATGGTGACCCTCTTTCATGGGACTTTGCCTTCAGCTTAACATCAGGCGAGGTGAAGTCAAATTGACGTGCCATAGATAAAAAAAAAAAAAAAAAAAAAAAGATATTTTTAGTATTACCTTAAAGAACCCAAAGTACCCATTGTACATGCAACTTTACGCTTATTACTGTACTGCTAACTTTGTTCTAAAGGGTACAATAAAGAATTATCTAACTACATTAAGTATTTTAACGGAATTCAGATTAAGTATTTTTTTTTTATAGTATCACGCCTATATCCCCGAAGGGGTAGGCAGAGGTGCTAGCACCCACATTTCGCCAGTTTTATATTTAGGTCCCAATGTAATAGGTGGCGAGCCTATTGCCATTAACCGGGCACTTATAAACCTGCGATAAATACACACATAACTTCGAAAAGCATCGTAGTCATTGGTGTGTGCCATGGTAAACCTGGGATCGAACCCGAGACCTCGTCTCAGCAGTCCATTACCCATACCACTAGGCTACCGAGGTTTTTCTCTCTCAGATTAAGTTTTCAACCATAATTGATATTGGAATTCGTTATTCATTAAAAAAATTGGATCTTAAACAAAACAATGCATGTAGCCATTGTTTCATTTACGTTCCAAATTTAATACCAGTGAACCCTCTTTGTAATTTCTTAAAAGCAACTTCTTACGTTTTTTAGTAATTAATTACAATATAACTATACTGCCTGGGTTACTTGACATTTGTAGTAAATCTAGTTTTACTTGAAATCAGTAATGTTTGATCTGCGTCTTTTTACGTCTATGGTAAAAACACAGTCTTGTGTCATCCTATATCCAATTACCAAACAGTGTGCTAACAAGTAAACAAGCGTTCGTGGAGGCTATTAAACCAAGTGACAACAATTTTGAAATAATGGTCGATAAAACACTGTTAAAAGTAGGTGTTGTATTACATAAAGCTACGGTAATGCTACTTAAGAAATTTTCATCGGTAATGCAATAAAGTTAGTAAAGTAAAGGTAATAAAGTACTGACTGTGTTTGTTCCAACTGACGTATCTCACTTAAGAAAATCCTGGCTTTCTTATTTATAAGGCAAGATTGGTGAACATTAAAGACAAAATAAAATAAATTTATAACGACATTTCTAGATAAATATAGATCTTTCTGCAGTTGGTACAAGATGACGATCTCTGTGGCGTGGCAGGAGTTTTATTCCCGCTTAGTGCAAATAGTTGTGTACATAAAAATGAATATATGCATGGGTCTAGATGGTATTTTATAGATTGCTCTAGAAAAAATAATAATTTATACCATTTTCATTGAGGCTATATCAAAGTAAACATAACCTTGAAAAACTGATTTTAGACCTTAACTAGCAAACTTAACTTGTTGCAAACGTCTATAGGCTTCGGTGATAATTTTCCATCAGGTTAGCAGTTTGCTTGTCGGGCACGTAAGTGGCATATATTAAACGATTTTTTATTTAAATAAAACATTCATAAAGTAAAATGGCTCTAAGAAAGATTGCTTTAATAGCCTGCTCAATTAAAGAACATTATCTACATAATTCACTTTACAAGGACTACGAATCTTTCCAATCACATCATATAACTAAATAGTCATGAACTGGATGCATCTTGGGAGATTTAAGTTAATAGCATAATTAGATATATATGTTTTCACATACGCTTTCTATGAAGCAATTATAAAAATAAGGGGCAGCTCATTACGTATAGTAATCAGCCGCCCCTTTCATAGTTAAGATCCTTATTATTTCTTACGTTAAGAGTTCTTTCGCAGGCCAAAATTAGCAACATTGGTAGCATACAGAAAATAGAATATTCACTCTCATGTTTCTTATTACACTCTGTAAAACATAGCGACATATTTTTAAGCTATCACATATCAAAAGCATCCGTAGGTACTAGGTTCCTATTTAGGATCATTATGGCATAAATGAATATTTCATATGAGAAGAATATTTTATTCATAATATTTAGGTCAACGAAACTAGGAATGAAAATGTTGTTCTACTAAATTGAATTAACAAGCTACTAAGTTGAAATAAACTGTGAGAGGTCAACTTTAGGCCGTTCCAGTGTTACTTTCTAAATTGGAAAAAAAAAACATAAGTAAATGAGAAGCACAAGACCAGAATTTGTATGATTATCAGTAGATGGCTACCACCATAACTCCAAGACGGTTGTATAGGAGAATTTTGAATCCTTCGTAGCTCAGCAGTCAGAGCATTTCCTTTCTAAGGAAATGATCGATGATTCAGGTAGAATTACTTTGTTTTTGGCTTTCAGTAAATTAACTAATTCTGTGACGAATTTTCACTCTACATAATTGAATTTTTTCCTATTCAGTGTTGTATTTTAGAATCAATCCTACAGAAAGATTTCCCTAAAAATAACTATCAGTCTTGGGGCTGAATATCATTCTTAATTACTAGGTACTTACCGCTTCGTCACTTATCGACGAGTTGAAAAGGACTTACCTGTAATGAAAAAGTTAATATAAATTATTTATTTGCTAATGACGGAAAGAACTTTAAGAACTATTACAAACGGACGGTAAGTAGTATTTACATAGTGGTCGTGTGTTTGACTACTACTGTGTTAAAGGTCACTATTCCAAACCCATAAGTACTTTTTATCCGTGCGCAACATCCCCACGGTTACCGCCTCACCCAATTTCTGTGGAGGTGATGGCTGAATATGGGGACCTTGCGCTACCGCGATGGCAAGCTTCTGTTAGGGTAACAGGTGGCGACACCTGTAGCCAGGAGGTCATTTTGTGATCTGTGACGCCCGAGTCTTCTCCGAAAACGCATAGTACTTAACATCAAGTTAACTTTCTCTTAATACATATTTCTCCTTTACCATGTAATATAATGACCTAATTTTTGTAAGAAACAAAATACGGACTGTTATTTTATGGTCATGTCTAAAAGCTCTCAGAACAAATGGGGCTTGCATTACCTACAATATATAACCTGTCTTCAACGTATTACATGCTTCCTGCGGATATACATCATGTTGAGCTATTTGCCCGACCATTTATTTAGTAACTGGTGAAAAATGGTTTACTTTTGCCTTGAAGGCTCTTATAAATCTAGGTGATATTAAATAAACAATTCACGTATTATTTCTGCGTCAGATGAAGATATATTTGGCTATTTAAGAAAGGGTAAAGTGTTACATTTGTTGTCAAGAACGGGCCAGGGGCATTATTACTGTCGTCAATCTGACTATATCCTAACTCGCGGTAAATACTGCCTTGCCATAAATCTTACAATTTATTAGAATTATAGAAGTTATCATGACTATAGTTGAATCATATCATAATCAAAAGTGGTTTATCAAACTTCTCTTATAAACATACTAAGTTAGACAGCTTTGTATAAGTATCTGAGGTAGGAGGGTGTCATGAGACACGAGAAAGGAGTTTATATATAAAGGGATATTCTGTTATGAGCCATGATATGCTAGAAACTGTAACTTGAAACAACTTACATTCGACCGTATTAAAACTTAGCTGAAACTACAAATGACTAGGTAGATCGTTGGGTTTTAGGATTAACGCCATATAAGACAATGTTGTGTCATAACAACGTTTACGGAGGGTCAGCCTTTCAGCGATACGCTATATTATCTCTTCGCAGGTTAGGTAACAATTACTATTATGACTGGCAAGATAAATTATTAGACACGTAACTAACGTGTTACCTTACCGAACCGTTGTAGTAGAAATAAGCCTACAATTTGTTGTATGAAGATTTGTGTGCTTTTCAGATTTCACTAAGATCTTCAGGGCCAAAGCCAACCTTATTTGCAAACTGTTGCACCTGCTGATGGACAGAAGGGCTCTGGTGCTGACTTTCCTCCTAAAATCGAAAGTCAAACAGCAAACACTTCCATAGGAATTGCATAAGCCTAATCAAAAGAGAGCGAAGGAGTGAGCAGACTGCATGCTTCAAGATCTTAGATGAAGGCGGAAACAACGCATGATGATGATGTTTTATGCCTATACCTTTTCGCATGAATTTAGTCTTAGCTAAAGTAAGAAGAAGAAGTGACTTATGTAATGCATGCGAAACAATTGAAAAAAGATTAAAATAAGATAACGAGTGTCATTTCATTAATCTCGTTATGAATTTTATTCAAAAGTTTATTTTAATATTTGCAAAAGTCTACTATTCCACTATTTATTCTAATATTCGCAAATAATAAATAATAATAATAAGTCCTAATGACCGCTAATATAACCTAAAAGAAATTATGTAAATGTCAGTAGGTACATATAAACCTCATTTTGTACTTTATAAGGCTTAAAAGGTATAAAAATTCATTTAGGTGTTGTAAAAAACTCCTTTGTTAACGAAATAAAGGTGAAAGGACGTAGGTATAATAAATAAAGAAACAAGAAGGGCTTGAAAATTCGTCAGTCTAAGAACTTCACTTCCAACCCTTTTTTATTCAATTTAGCCGTAGGGACTTTTGAAATAATTATACTCATCAGAATGTATAAACCGGAAAACACATGGGACGGGTCGACTCTCGCTACGAAAGAAGCGGGATCAATAGAATCTCGACCCTGACACGATTTACAGTGGCCGTACCTTCGCGGCCGCATTCAAGAATAAACATTAGGCCTTCAGTATCACATTATAGTGAAACAGAGAGGGTAGCCACTACACAAAATACATTTTCATACAAGTATATAAGGATTTTGTGGAAATTGGAAACACACGATTCTGGTCATCATGCGGACGTCACAGGTATCCGGGTATAGGTATTTTTATGAATTTAGTAGTAATAATTTCTTCATTGCTTAACTTTATTATCAAGTCTGAAACATTGTTAAGTTAAACGATACAATTCATTTGAAAACTGATAGATTTTGATAAATAAAGTTCTTGTAAATAATAATATTAATATTATTTCTATTAACTATTCTATTTAAATAAAGAAAATCACAAAAATAGGCATTGAAGAAAACTAAAGTCACCAGCAAAAACAAAAGTTTCTACGATGAGAAACAAAAACTACTGCATAATAATTCTTATTTATACCTTTAGGAACACAGCTTTCTTAGATATGATGGCCCCCATACAAGTTAGAATAGAAACATCGTAATTTTTGTCGCTAGGCGATTATTTATAATAAATGTGTGACAACGTTTACGTTGACTTACAGAATATTATATTCAACAATAGTAAATATTTATAGTCTGAAAATTCTACTCATTTCCTATTGTTATTCAGTAACTTTTTAAAAATATCAACTCATCAACATTGAACACTCTACGAGCAACAATAAAGTATTATATTTACATTGGCAGCTTCAGAAAATACCTACACACATAATTTAACATTCATTATCAAGACGAAATATCACAGAAGGATCAAGCGATATACAGGCAGGAACTCTACTTAAGTAACAACGTTGAATACATTTAAGTGAATCAAATAACTTCTTAATAATAATTGAATGGAGCGTTCATAAATGTCAACAATTCACTCGTAGGTAGGCCTTTGAATTGACTTCACTCAAACAGGCAGGATATGTTTATAGATAATATACGTATTTTCACAATAGTTTCGTTTCATTTACAACTATAACAACCATGAAATTTAGTTTCCAATATTGCATCTAAACGTAGCGAGGACGACGCAACTCTTCTTTGTCCGTGCACTTGACAGTAAAAGCTTTGTATTTACACAAACAAAACGTCTTAGCTTCCGGTTCAAAGTTCTCTTTCGCGACATTCGACACGTGTATTTTTGTACAAATTCAATTGTTTGGAACCCACAATTTGTTTCTATTCATAATGTTACTAGTGAGAGAAGTTAACCTCAAAATAATATTTTTAATACTACGCTCAGAGCCCGATTGGGTGAACCCAGTGCGCAGCGTTCCGCGCTGCGCTTCAGTCGCGCAGGCTCCGCCGATTGTTTCCGAGCTCGACCGAATCGCCCGGATCCCATTCTTCAGGATATTACTGCTATACCTACTACATTTGTTAGGCTTGTGACACACACACAGAACAAATTGTCTTGTGTTGGTTACGTCGATAGTGTAAAATTTTGTATAGGTACAAATTACGTGGCATTTCGAATTTATCTCAGGTGAATGTTCAGTGACATGCTAATACACTTATTACCATACAAAAACAATTTATTGAAAGCAATTTATTAGTCCTTAGACTTAAATAGGCACTAATTAACCGTTAGATATTGTTTTCAAATATTCGTTGATATATTTTACTGCGAAACATTGCATTTACTTTATTATTCAATAGTATGTTATCGTAAGCAGTAGTGAGTATTTATTTGAATGTCTTCGTTCATCTATGTATAGTATTTTAGGCCACTACTAATGGATAGATTATTACCAGGCAATATTTTATATACATACTACGCAGTTAAGCCCGTTAGAATCGTGTATAAACGTTAAGAAACACTTTTAAGACCTTCTTGCCTTCTAATGCGATTACGATCATTATGATATGAGATATAAATAATGGCAAAATGAAACATCGATTTTTCAGTGGGTTGAATGACCCCGGAGAGTTCTTAAGACAATAGAAATAGGTGTACCTATGCTGTAATCCAATGTCATAAAAAAGATTAAGCGATAGAATGGTCAAGAACCTATTAAGACGGTCGGTACTTTATTTCTATCAAATAATTTTTTCAAAGTTAATAGATCACTTATTTATTGGAAGAGTTCCTTACACTATGGACATGAAAATAGTTTAGTAGTGTTTGCCGTCAGCTTTGACAATTGGTGATATTATAAAGTTCAATAGAGGTGATTCAATAAATATTACAAAAGTGATCCATCTTAATATGTTTCAGCAACATCAGAACAGAAATAACATTAGAAATTGTCCTAGGTATGTTTTTTGCACAATGGTAGCTCAGGTAGCAAGGTAGTAATTATAATAGAACATGTCTAAGTTTATGAAGTCACAAATTTTATCTATACCTGGCCTTTATGTTATCTTAACGTTGCAAACAGAACTTCTATTTTATTTACGTGTATGTACATATAGACGATCAATATATCTGTGTTTAGATAAAAAAGATCGAATACTACGCCTTTAATGGTATATTAATACAGCTTTAATAAATCTCCCCGCTACACGACTTTATTTATTCTGTATATTGAAGTACAGAGTTCAAAGAAAATGTAGCATATAAAATAAATGATTAAAAATGAAAACCCCGATTGCTTGCAAAAAGATCGAAACAAGTTTGAAAACAGGCGGTACCCATTGATTTTCTTTCGCATTGTGATTTTGTAATGGGTACTGCCTGCTATTAAACTGTTTCAACAATCTTTTTTACAAGCAGCTGGGACTTTCATTTTTAATAATTTGTTTATTTTTTCGCTTTTAGTCATGATATGAAAAATAAATATTTTATTACTTATATTCCCTTCATTTTAATACCTCTTCTTTTGTTTTCAGTCTTTTGTTGCTTTTGTTTCCAGTCATTTTGAGAAACTGACGATTTGCTAACTAAACGGTCTGCTATATAGACCATCTGATAGTTGGACGTTTTGCTACATCGGCTCAGTGCTAGCTAGGCTTAATGCTCCCTAAACGTTTCGCTATGTTGATCATTCAGCTACTTAGACCTTCTAATCAGGAGGGAATTAAACGACACCTCCCAAGCTATAACAATTGAGTAGTTCAAGCTGCAGAGCGTACCAAATAATTATACATACATACATGCTCACGAGAAACATAACTCTCTCCTTTTGGTGCAGTCGGATGAAAATCGACATTTACTGAAATAGTTGTTGAAGTCGCGCGCCTTTCTTGAAATCTATCATGCTGTCGGTTTTCGTACGTGTGTTTTCTATTTTTAAATGATTTTAAACAGGAGGAAGTTCAATAGAAAACTTCTGTGTGTATTTCCGTCTTTTGTATTTAATTTTCAATGCATACTTCGGTCTTGTAAGTCGGTGTTCTTCGAACTGTTGTTGCTGATAATCATTACAGAGGTATAAAAGTACCATTTTCCAAAAAGCAGGAGTACATTTTATATTACCACTTAGGTAGTAGACAGACCTGCGGCTCACCTGATGGAAAGTAGTTACCGTGTTACCGTCTATGGAGGTGTGCAACACCAGAAGTGTCACACTTGCACCGAGGACCGTGAAGGAGTCTTCTAAGACCCTTCTCAAAAGTCCCCTTATTTGAAACACTTGGGAATAGCACAGCAGGGAGTTCATTCCACAGCCTAAGCGATGAGATGAGAGATAAAGTTTCAAACTTAGCGCGCTGTGTGCACCGTTTCTGTCGCAACGTGTGAGTATGAATTCTTTGTCTATGGCGAACCCATCATATGACTCTGCCATCAAGGCGCACTTTAAAAGCAAACTTAAAAAAATCGACACTGAAGAGTAAAATTTTATATCATGTTCTCTACGGTTTTACAGTAGCGAGAAAGTTTTCAGATAATTTTCATTTACAAGTTAACCATCATTTTAACACAAAAAAAGTTTCAAAATCTCTCTGAATTTACACGAAGACTATCAAATGCCATATGACTCGCGGTTGCAGCGTATATACAGATTCCCAAGTACTTCTCATAAGGATTTAAGAGATTCCTCGTTAGTTTTATGCTCTTAAATATTGCGTTTGAAACTTGGCTCGTGCATTTAGCTTTATTATTTGAGAGTTGCGGTAGTAAGTACTTACTATGTCATATGCCATTAGGTATGATATTCTGTAACATCTTCTGACCTCAGGATAAATTAGGTGGAAATAGTCATCATATACGCCAACGTAGTTACCAGTTTTATACAAAACACTATTAATTGTAACCTCTTACCTCTTATTATGTAATGACGTTAAGGACGTTCTTTAAACACACATACTATATCATCAAATACTACGCGAGTTCTTATACACCAAATTTTATACAATTAATAATATCATAACATAAAACAGTGCTTACCTCACTGGATGTCAGGTAACATATCCGGGAGTCGGTGCTATCAATGGATGCTTGTTGAACAATGCCATAACGTGTTGATTCTCGATCGCTTGTGTACTCCGAACGAACGCTGTCTTGTCGGTCGAAAACACCTCTGGAACAAAGGCTAGTGTTTATCTTCCTTACTTGATTGGGCTTACGTATATTTAACTTCTCAATTTAATGAAGGAAATAAAAGTCTGTCGGAAGTTTGCTTTCTGCCGGCCTATTTAATTTGCTTACACTTTATAAGATAAAGTTTAGGAACGGTTATTGGTGAATAATATAAAGTTATTGTTATACTCTAAAAATAATTTTCTATAATATTTACGTAAACCATACCAACGAGCGCAATATTAATATGGCTTAATGAATTTCTAATTCGTATAATAGGCATATTGGGTGTCAATTTTTTTTTATAAAAAAGACGATATAAATAAATAATGTAATGACAGAGTTCACTTAGATAGAACAACATTTTAAAAAATCTACTTGTATACCTCGTGATCATTTTTAGATATTCGATAATTACACAAAACAAATTTAACAAAATACACGATGTACACAATGAGGAACTTACCACCAACACTATTCTAACATAACATTTGAGGATATTTTATACAGATTTTACTTCTATTCAGATCTAGACCCGAAGCAAGCATAGTTGAACTAGCTGATTCCATGAGTTCTAGAATGCGGATATGATTATAATTATACGCTATAATCCTTAAATACTAAGTGACTACTTAAAAAATGTGTTGCGTTATTCAGCACCAAGATCATTTTTATTTTTGTCGTGTAATTTTGTCAACGGAATGAAAGTAACTCGTCCTGATGAATATGCGTTCGGAATATTTAAAGTTACTCGTAATTTCGTTTTCCATTTCACTTAATGAATTATTAAAAATAGACCTATCAAGGGGAATGAAAATCCGTTCATTCCATTTCGGATCATGTCTGATGGACAGTCAGTAATGAGAACTTCATTCCGAGTCAAATTTCACTGCTGCCAATCATTGACACGAATTGTAAATGAACATTGATTTTCAGAGGTCGTGAATGTTGAATGTTTTAATCGTAACCAAGCAAAATATGAATACCAAATTCAGTATATCAAAACTAACATTTCAGTTGAATTTACCTTTTAAGCAAACTTTTACTGTTTTGATTACCTCAATGTTAAATAGTTTTAGGTCGACCATTGAACAAACGATATGAAACTATGAAACAATTACCATATATAAACTCAGTTATTTTAATTTAACAAGAGGTAGATATGTTATCGTAAATTGTGATTATTAAAAGTGGTCCTTATCGGAATTCCTTGCATTTACTAATTAGGGAAAAGTGGACATGCCTCCTCTCTGTGTTAATAGCTACCTACTTTTTATTAAGATGATAACATAATAAAACGTAGTGAAGTTAAAAACTCCACTCCTATCAGTTCACTAGGAACATGTGTTACCCTTGCTTTTAAAGGTGAGGTTCTCTTGGTGGCGGCTCAAACATCCAGCAATCTAATATGAATGAATTAACCTCAGTTTGTGTATTCGTAAGATTCGTTTTCCCTCCTTTATTCCATTTTCCTTCCTCTTTTTTATCTCATTTTTTCTCTCTGCAGTTAACAAATGACCGACTAGTTTGGTGTATATGCATGGATAAACACTTATAAGAAGTTATGACGATGAACTTTGTTGCTATTAATATTGCTCTTCGTAGCTTTAAATATTGTGTGGGTAAGGAATGTATAATAGCAACTGTTTATCACTTAACGCAATTACTACAGTGCAAGTAGTAATCGAAAGGTCAGCGACAAAAGAATTAAGTTGTAGGTACACCTAGTGCTGCAGAATAAATAATGAAATCACAACAAACGCTTAAATCATATTATTTCATTAACTTACCGTTGCTCAAAGCTGTCAGCTCTAGTACTTCTGTAGCCCGAGTCATTAAGGCTATCGTTGTGTCGGAGACTGGGTAGGGAGTCCCAGGGTGATCGGCGAGGACCGGGCGGTGGGGCGCCGCGCCACCCGTCTGAGTGACGGTACCAGGCAGCGCGGGCAGACTCACCGATGCATGAAGCGCACCGGGATGTGCTCACGAAGCTGTGCAAAACATAGATTATTGTCGTACCGCCTTTGATAGTTCAAGCTGAGGCGAGAGTTAATGAGGATTTTACTCGAATAACAAGATTAATTATCTTATCTTCCGTCTAGGATCAACAGCAGAAATATCTTTTTTTGACAGATCAAAGAACATTTCAGCTTTGTAAACCTACATCTAAAAGGAATGGTTATTTATTCGGTACACTTGGAATGAATAAGGATCAATGAAGGAAACAAGTTCAACATCATCATAAAATATTCTACTCATCTGTTACTTTCAGTTAAAACAATAGACTTACACAGTAAAAGTTTCGTTTCCGGCTTCAAATAAATGAAAAATAAACAACTCGTCTAAAGTCAAACTAATTTGAATTGGACTTTCACGATTGCTCCAATGGGATTGGAAGCCACTCTTCCGTGCCAGATTAACCGCTTTAGTTTTCGAATCTACCATAAATTAGGTATTTACATCCATTTGGAATGGACGAATTATAATTTACCGTAGTCAAACAATTAAGCATATTCATACTTATAGAAAATTGTTTTCATATTTTGAAACTATTAATTATAATACTTACATAATTAATACAATATTATAAAGAAGAAATATGTGTTTGTTGGTAATCGGGAAAATCAGAAAATTTATCTAGTCGACTACATTAGCTACTTACATTATACCTGAGTAACACGGGATACTTTCTAACCCGATATTCTTAGGGATATTCTTACATATTTTACACGTGTAAAATTGCAAGATGATGTTAGTGTTAAGTACACAACACAACACCAACAATAAGCGGCAATACGTTAGTAGAACTGAATAGAAGGATCAATGTATGGGATTGACATACATTTACGGCTGTCATAAACTAGCCTAGTAGTAGGTAGCCTAGTGGTATGGGTAATGCTGCTGAGACGAGGTCTAGGGTTTGATCACTTGTTTTACCATGGCACACACTAATGACTTATCGATGCTTTTCGACGTTATGTGTGTATTTATCGTAGGTTTATAAGTGCCCGGCTTTATAAGGCTCGCCACTTATTACATTGAGACCTAAAACATAAACTGGCGAAATGTGAGTGCTAGCACCTCTGCCTACCCCTTTGGGGATATAGGCGTGAGTTTATGTTGTGTTATGTTATAAACTTCCTAAAAGTCAAATTTGTGTCAAGCCCATACATTGATCATTCTATTCTACGAACGAATTGGTACTCGTATAGGCGGCTGAATATTGGCTGAACTTTGACTTAATTCCACGTGTGTTTCTGAATCCGTTCTGTTGAGTTGTTTCTTTTTATGTTCAGGGTGCACTTCTAATCCCGTTCCCGCTGCATCTTCCAATCATTTTTTGTAGACGTTGGCCATACAATAATGAACACAACAGAAAATGCAGTCGTTCGGAAGTAATGAGCGTAGCCGTAGGTATAATTGTGGGACTTCATTATTATTTATTTACATATCATTACATATCATATACCCACGACCAGTTTTTACAATCATTGATTTATCAAGAGTTAGAAGATTTTTTTTCGCAGTTTAGCCAATTTCATTTTTTCATTACCTATTTAAAAATTACTTCATCAGGTGACAAATATAAACATAATTGTTTAATTAAATATAATTATATAATTTTAGGTTAAATTATATACCTAATACAGGTTGATATCTGTCTATAGTTGATGTGATAGTACGACATAAAAGACATGTGTGACTGTAAAGCGTTCATTATTTTCGTCTAGGCATATTTATGTATGAAATGTAGTCAATTGCAAAATAAATGTATATAGGTATACCTATGTACATTTACATATATGTACATATATTCATCCACATTTATATTACATAAGCCATGCTTAGTTTGAGTCTAGATAGCACTGTTTAGTAGCCGAATGAGACATGTCATGTGACACTTGTGTGTATTATGAAATATAAATTGTTCAATAAAATTGCTACGAAGGAAGTAATATTTTTGTCACCCTCTTCCCATGCGGTGTCTTAGAGGGCTTCTAACGGATAGGGTTTTTTAACGTCAGACAGATATTCACAGACCGGCAGTTCAGAGTCTGTCTCAGAGGCATGACTCGAGTCAACAATAGTGCCCGGAATATGGCAATAGGCTATTACTTTGGGCGGAATACAATAGTAATTAATAAAATAAAATATTGTAGAGGATATAAACCTGTACCTCATTTAAATTTAAATCCTTGCGTCTGTCCTTTATTGCAATTTCATTGAGATATACCAACCAATGTAATATCATCAACCAGTAAAAGTTTTATGAGTTAGGCAAAATCAGCGATTTGGAAATTTTCCTTATCGCAAAATCAAGAATAGGTATTTTATTTAAATTAAAAAAATAATTATACTATTGTGAATCAGTCAAGTAGACACTTAAATATTAGATACCCGCTCCACAACAAAGTAAAATATCTTCATGTAATTTACAAAATTATCTTCAGCATATTTCATCTATCTAATAAGATTCGCCTCCAAAGACTTAATATTCTTACAGACCTCGAGGAATAAGATTTCAGATCGTGAAATTGTGTAATATTATGAAAAGCATCATAAATTATTGTCGGTCCTTCAGTATTAATAAAATTGCTTGGTTGGCGAATGGCTAATTCAGTCCCAACAGTATACCCAAGAGCATACGTGACTTGGGGAAAACGATAACTACGGAAATAACTGAACCGTACGATCGATATCTAACCCTAGTTACGCGAACAATGGGCCGTGCCGGACAACATATCAACATTCCGTAACGAGACACTAACAGCGTTCGTTGTATATCGTATTCTATCGTCGGGTATAATAACTGACTGACTGACTGATTTATTAACGCTGAGTTAAGCCACTACATGTAGGTACACTGTGACTGGAGCTACAAACTTATATCTATAAATATGAACGTTTGTGTTTTCAATCAATTATTACTTAATTGACTGATACTTAACGAACACACAAATGTTACCGAATTATTACGTAATCACGTAATTTTCCGAAATATATGTCTTATATAATCTCACCTACGGCAATCAAAGGCCTGTAGCCATCGTGCGTTTTAGTCGGTTCGAGTCCTCCACCGACTGTATATGTGTATTCATGGGGATTTGGCGCACGGAAAAAAAGGTACACTTTTCTTGTGTTTCTCATGCATGCAAAGAGTAATTTGATGTCAGAATAGATTTCTCAAGTAATATCGAGATAACATAAAATAAAAATGATTGCAAAGAATACGAGTAGAAAGAAGTAAATGCTTGTCGGTCCGTAAACTTTGGCCCTAAGCACAATAAAAGGCAGTAATCTCAAACTTTATATCATAAGACTCAATGAAATGGGTAGGTACATTATTGTAAAAATATATATTGCAACCAATACCCTCTAGGAACAAGTTAATTGGCTTCATATTAAATAAATATCCAAGTCTTTAAGACAAAAAACGAGGATCCTTTGCTACGCCTTAAAAACTTGTATATTTGTCGATATATTTGTTACCTATTTCTTACATTTCGTGATTCTTTAAAAAACTGTCTTCTTTAGCTTACCGTCTAATGAGGTGAGGTTTGTATTGGCATGCCCTAAATGAAAAATACAACGCCTTGTTTATTCTATTGAAGCTATAAAAGAAATATAACGTCCATGTAGGGACCGGCAAATTATTTGTGGACATTATTGAAGGTCACATTCTTACGTATTATAAAAATATTTTTCATTTCATTAAGGCCAGGTTGCAGTAGTTTTTAACATTTTCAAACGTCTGGATATCAAGTAATATAGCAAATTGCGCTAAATAAAAAGCATATTCATAAAATAGACTATACCTTCTAGGGTCCTGTGAAAACAGAAACACGATTCATGATAATTGCCTCGATAGAAATTAGCGTCAAACATGGGTCTAAAACGCTCCAAATCGATATTTCAAACACGTTTTACACTAAGATGCCATCATCAAATAATGCCGAGATTGATATCATTATAAAGAGCATAAAAATATCTAGCGACTGGTAAAATTATATTTTATCAAGCAAATATTATTTTTTTCAAAAACTTATAAAACCTCAAAATCTTTGCATTTGAGCACTCGCAGCGGTCAGTCAGTTGAGTCAGTACCCGCCGAGGCGTGTTCAAGGTAGGACGTGTGCTGTTTGTTTCTGCGAGCTTCCCCCTCCCCCCGCACGTTATTACGTATAATCGGTTTCGCTGAAAAAATGGGTATAACTCGGTTCATTAAAGGAAGAATTCTAAAATGGCGCAGCTTATCACTTTCTCTCGCTCGCACAATTGTGCTGTCAATTTAATTTATTTTTTAATTTATGTTTATTTTTTTTTTCTTTTGTGCCACTATACAAAAAATGTACAGTAGGTATATACAAATTTGAATTTGGTGTACAATAACTAGTCTATATCTATGGCTCTAAAAATGTTGGTAGGCTTTTATTGATGACTGCTCTAGTCTTCTTAGCCCCTAACTCTTAGCTAAATTACAAATGGGTTCACGTCAGCAGTTGGTCAGAGTTATTATTTTTTATTAAATAGATTGCCTTAGTCACTAGGCTACCGCAGCTGAGTATAATTACCTATACATATTTTATGTTACAGTGCTGCAATGAGAAGACGAAAAGCCGCTGGTGTTGAACAGCCCGTAGACGTTTCTAATTCTCGTTTGCAAATTGCCACGTAACTATCAGTACTTTTACTAAAATCTGTGACATATTTGAATAATATAAAACTTGTAAAAAAAATTATCTCATAAACCTGATGAAACTTACAGCAGACAGGAATCGTATTGAACGATCAACGATTTTACAAAGAGATTCAAGTAAATATCTCGAACTAAGAAAAAAAATAACAACAGCTTCAAACTTCGGTCCCATTTGTAAACGAAAAGTTACAATAGATAGTGCATCATTAGTAAAAAATAATCCTATATAAAAAAATCTAAACCAAGTGGTTTCAGTAGCTCACGGCATCGAAAACGAGAAACATTCCATACAGCAAATGGAACAACAGAAAAACATAAAAATAGATCAGTGTGGACTTTTTATTGACCGCAAATATCCTTTTATTGGAGCCACTCCAGATGGTCTTGTTGGAAATGACAAAATTGTCTTTGATTGCGTCAAAAAATGGTTTAGAAAAATATCTAGAAAATAATAAAGTACAACTTAACAATTTACCATAAATAAAAATAGTAATTGGTTTTACCAAATTCAAGGTCAGTTGCATGTGACGGGGCGCAAAATGTGTATTTTTGGTTTATTATTCTCAAACAAAACCAGTGTATATAGAATATATAGAGAGAGATGACCAGTTCTGGACCGATAAAATGGAACAACGAATAATTCAGTTTCATATGAAGAGTCTGCTGCCGGAGTTAGTTGATCCAAGGCATATCCGTGGTATGCCTATTAGAAGCATTGTCTTGAAGGAAGAGAAAGAAAATAAAGAAAACCATGTTCCTTCGCTCACTACACATCAACATCAATCCAATCTAGTTGAGGCTGGCTCTAGTGCTACAAATAGAGAGTATAATATCATATTTCAAAATTTTTGAATTGTGCGTTTTCATCATCACCATCCTCATAGAGACTTATTTTCCTGACTGCATCCAAGGCCAAGGTGAACTCGGAGCTCATGGTCCGCCTTCCGGCTCTTCCTCTTCCACTTCACACGATCTTGAGCGTCTCCCTAAACCTAAACCCTAAAATGCTAGTCAAGTTGAAAGAAATTTGACTTGATTTTAGGATTGCATGTGACGGCGTGCATTTTCTACTAACTATCTATCTACTAACAGATCAGTAGGCAGCACAAAATGTCTTTTTTACCCGACTGCGCGACGCAAAGAAGTGGTAATGTGTTTATTTATGTTTCACTTTTCAATAGGCTTTGTTTTTTGAAGACGCTTTTATTTTTTCTGTATGTTTATATGTTCCAATGAAATGGAAATACAAAAATATGTATGTTAAATTTAAGTGATTTTTTTTTCTCTACCTATACAATGAAAAACTATAACATTATGTGCCCGAATCTAACCTACTGCTTTTACGATATACGTACCGTGGCGTAGTGGCACTCTAGCTTGGTGACGTCACAGGTACGAGTACTCTAAAATAGCACTACAATCTCCCGCACGCGACTTCATGTATGTTTTTTTATATTATAAAAAAAAAATATTTAAAACATTGTTGCTACACAGTATATACCTACACATATAAGTGAAAAAGGTACCTACACATAGCCTATAGTGAGTATTCCGATGAACTCTTACAATCAATCCCACCCTCCCTTTATCCAGAACAACATGTTTTTTACATCACTTATGTGGCAGACAAGCATACGGCCCACCTGATGCGAAGAGGGTCACGGTGGCCTATGACCTATATGTTCAGGTCTTAGGTGTCACCCTTTGTCGGCTTTTGGACTCCATTCCAGTTTCTTAGTTTTTCTAACAAACGCGAGTCTCAAGTTTTCGCGTACCGGGTTATACTATAGGATTGCGCGCGCCTGCGCGCCGCCCCCCGCGCTGCCCGCTCGTTGCGTCGATTACACTCGATTCGGCTGCGGGGACTGAGGTACTAAGGCGACGTAAAATACCTACTTGTCTCACTGCAACCTCGCCTTAATGACATTCCTTTGTATGAATAAAAAACAACAGTCGTCTACTTTGTAGATTGATATTGGCAAATTATAAGAAATACAGCATAAACAACTTTATATTAAGCTCTTTGAGAGAAGCAGAGGAAATAGAAATAATAAATATCTATACTTTACTGTACATTGTATATGACCTTTTCGCTTTTAGTGATTTAGCAAAATAAGCTTCGACAATTTCTGGTAAGTGGTCATTATACCTACTGGGAGCTACATAAGTGCCCAAAGTATTATCAGCCCCCATTAGACAAGTTTAATAGCAATTTGTTGTCATTTTGTAGAATGGAATAGAATGTTCAAGGTGAGATTGACTGACACGTATTTTGGCATTTATGACGTGTAGGGCATAAACTAATGTCATGCTACGCTTTGAACATTCTTTTCTATTCAACAAAATGACGACTAACAAATTGTCACTGGTTAAAGGGGGATGAACATACAATTTATTATTTGAAATTAACAGGTTCCAGGTGTGAAAACTAAATGCATAATAATTTCCTCTTAATCTCACAAAATTGTACCTAAACGTTTTTAAATTTTCAAGTGCTAAGCTATTCTCACTTTTACAAATAAACGCAAGTAATACTGAACGGACGGTGATTTGGGTGCGACTTCAAATTTAGTGAAAGTTTGATCGCAATGACTTGAACCGGAAAAATGACATAAATCACAATAACCGACATTCTAACGGACGAAACCATTGATATCAGCGAGTTGAAAATATTTTGATTAAATATCAGTTAATAATTATGGACAATGTACCAGAACTCATTTTTTAGTATAATATTAATCACATGGACATCTTTTATACCACTTAGGTGGTTACACAAGCACGCGGCCCACCTAAAGGAAAATGGTCATCGTAGCTTATAGACATTAGGCTTATTAATAGCTTTTTTTCTAAGTTCTGTATTAAAAATGTTTATATTCAATTTTAAGCTTTCACGTTGCATGATATCTGATTAGTGAAACTCGTGTATTAACGAAATCATAAGTGTCTCCACAAAGACGCACTATGTTCTCAAGCCGCTTACGTCTACTTACATGTATTTTCTTCTGTTGATTAACACTTTTTATCTATAAGTGATTGAGTGATTGGTGCACTGGATAAATAGACCAATCAGTAGACAGTATTGAACGCTTGTATTGTAAGCCCATCCTCACATTAGGCTGCTAAACGAAACGTGAGTTGCTTGCAACTCGAGTTTGACGCTTCAAAAACCATTCAGCAGCTCTCAAAAAGTATTAGCAAGATGACAGATGCTACGGATTGTCTGCCGGAGAGCGAGAGATATGTCTTGTATAATCTCACAATTGGACGACGTGCTTTTTGATCGGTTCGAGTGTTCGAGTCCGACATAATCACATCCACCGATTTTAGTTTGGTGTCCGTGGGGATTTTGAGAACGATAAAAAAAGATGCCACGGATTGGTCGAAATGCAATTTGTCAAGACCTAAATTTTTTCTAGTTGCCTGATGTAAGAATGGGCTAAGTGATTTGAGAAAAGAGTTCGGCGAGTATTCATGGACGCACTATATTTACCCAATTACAGCCTGGTATTCCCAAACTCGTTGTTGTCTACCATACGTTTTTATAAATGGTTTTATAGTTGAAATTGTATTACTATACAAACTTAAGGTACCAAATATCAGATTAATGGGTTCACTGGACAAGGGTGAAATTATCATGGAAATTGGACTCAACAAGCAGTTTAAATAAATTAAAACGGTTTTAAATCAACTTGTAACAATGATAATAATCCCTCACGCAATTCTTGGGCTTATAAACAATACATTAACTCATTTGTAAAGATCTAATTAACACATGACTTTTAGCATATATTAAATTTATGCCTATGACTTCGCAACATTTTTTATAAATCTTAGGTGGCAGACAAGCACACGGGCAACCATTTGCAATACCAGCAGTGTCATATTCATACCGCCCACCCTGTACAGGAAGGGGGAGGAGTAATAGGAGGGCTGGGAAAGGTGAGAGGTGAGAATTTGTGTGCTGTTAGTATAAACGAAGAAGGCACAGCAGGGTTGCATACCATCACATAGTGGCGACAACTTAAGCCCTCGGTCCTCCCACTGACTACACTAGACCTCTCCAGTGAGTTCTGGCTACTCTACTTACCGCCGGGAATACAATACAAGGTTATTATGATCCGCGGTATTCTATAGAGCGGTGGTAAGTACCTCCGGTGCCTCACGGTATCTCCCATCCGGAGATCCATTTAAAACATGTCTCCACATTTCCGTTTGCAATGAAAGATTGGAATTTATTAAGAAGTAATAATAACTAATGATTTTTCTTAGTTTCTGTCATGCGTAATTTTCTGTATATAAATATATTATCTGCCAAATATAGGTAGATACTATTACCATACTCTTTGCGTTCTCGAAGGCGACCTCACTTTGGCAGTTTTCTTTGCTCCAATCGATTTAAGTGAATGAGTATATTCAGTTGAAGGAAGCTTATTTCTAGTGGGAGAGTTTCTTGGGATGATAGAAACAGGTATTGAGCTCGGAACGGTGTCTAGCAAGTGGTTTATGATATCACTGTTTAGGAAGCGTTCTTAAATGTAGTAATACGTAACATTCTTTATTGTAACTAATACACTAATAATAAAGAAATACGCAGAATTTTTACATTTCATAATGAACAATGGGCGGCCTTCAAACAACAATCAACTGCTGCAAACAATCTATTCCAGGTAATATTTAAACGTAAGTAGGAGTGAAATCATTATTATCCAAGGTCCAATCCCGGAAGTAATCCAAGAATCGGATCCTCTCTTCTACTCTCTCTGAAGGACATAGGATCGACTGTATCACATGTCCCGATTGAACAATCTGACTGGCTAATAATAACATTATGCTGTGTTTCCTGGTGAGTAGGGTAGCCAGAACCAACTGGGACTGTCTTAACTTTCCAGCTAGTCCGTTAATAAACAGGTGTACCGACTTGGTCTTTTTACATTAGCCTGGTCGTGCCTCGAAGAGCACGCTATGCTGTTGGTTCCAGTTGCTATACGAACATCAAGGGTGGTCATTACAAATAGTTGGTGTCCTCAAAAGTCCGACTAGTCTAACTACAGAACTCCAATATCGCCAATTGGCTGTGGCAATCGTTTCAGGGGAAATGTCGAAGTTCAGCTGTACTTTATTTAGACTAGATAGCCGTGTTGGGGAAAACCTCAGAAAATGATAATAATGATGACATGCCAGTCGAAGGAAGTTCAAAAAAAAATACTTTATGCTTATTTCCTGGAGCCAAATTCCAGGAACGCCACGTTTTCAGTTCGTGAAATTACAATTCCATGGAATAAGAAAAGAAAGCTTTGGTATTCCGTATGATCCACAACATAACCTACCTTCGTTTTTGTCAGTGGTAATCCTTCAGAATCTTTTTCAATTTGATTTGTTCTCAATAATTGGAATTTAAAATTTTATTTGATATTATTCTGTACTTTTAATTTACAGCTAATAAAATATATCCCCAGAACATAGGACCAAGACATTATGGTTTACATTAGCCAAAATTTTCTTACTGACGAATAAAAAATATCAACCTTCGTTTGGTACAGACATGTGCGTTCACGAGCGAACATTTTTAGTATAATATGCTATTACATGCTTAAGGCATCGGCTTTACGCTCGATAGTAATAGCCGAGATTACAATCCGGTACGTTCAAATCCTGGTCATTTGGCCTGTATACCTACCTACCTACCTTCTACCTCTACCTACCTAGTATAAAGGCTGTTGGCAGCCCAGGGTGACAGAGATAAGCTGAATTTACGAAAATGTGCTTAACTCTGCCTAAATCTTAGCAATATATACATGTCAGCATCAGCATGATCATCTTAGTGTTGTCTCCCCAATGCCTATATACTCCTCCTCAATGTACATAAGTACTTACCTTGATTGATGGTCACTGAGGTATCCTTCACGATCACGATCTCGATCTCTTCCTGACCTGTCCCTGGTGAAAATTTTAAACATTAGATACTTTCTTTTGCTAAATAGAACACTAAGATTTTAACAAAGGGTACTAATTTCACTGGCAATCTATATTGTTTGTACATTAGGGATCCACGGATACATATATACTAAACCTAAACGTTGTTAGGGTATAATTTCATGAATGTCCTGAATTTTTTTCAGGTACGAGAGAGATCTCTATGGCTCAATTGTTTTAGTTTGATTGAATTTGTTATTATCCTTAATGAACCAATAACACTGTTCCCTAGTAGCTATGTAGCTAGATGTATTGACACGATGCGAAACGTTTTAATATTTCAGCCAGGTACGTGGTAAATCTATGTTGAAAAAATCGTTAAGTACCCGTAGATATAATCGTGTAAATACGATACATCGCATTATTTTCTATAATATAGATCTTAAACTAGATTCGAATTACTAAATTAAATTTTCAGTTTTTGGTGTCGATAGTCACTTACCTCGAGTTGTGATCACTTAGGTAACCTCGTTCTCTTTCACGCTCACGTTCCCTCATCAGCTCGTTACGGTCACTGAAAACAAATATTATTATAATGTCTGTACATTTGTGTATTTGAATAAGACATACTAATAATGGGAGCGAGCCTATGCAGTCAGGTATTTGGTCATCGCCATCATCATTATCATCACAGGTCGTTCGGGGTCCGCCCTTCTGCTCTTTGTTGAAGTTGATGGTGCTCATAGACTTTGGTAAACGCGTAATTACCATTATGAGGGGAATATGTATAATGAGGAAAGGGGGGGGGAAGTTACCACTCACCCACAGTTTAACAACCCTAACGGTACCAATACCAAAATATCACTAAGTGTCATAGAAAGTAATGTCAAACCGCACCCCTCAAAGCAAGTGAAAGACTTCTTACCGAGGAGATATGATGTCGTATGTATAATATTTTGCAAGTGCGAAGAATAAACCTCGAAATATTTATTGCCTCTACACGAGGCATCTTCGTTCTCTCTATTCGAATAAATTCCCTGGGTTTCCCTCCCCAATATATTTTCTTGTAATGGATTTCCGCCAACCTGAATAGTAAAACTATCAAGAAAAGACTTACATTTCTTGTAGAATACTTTTTGCCCAATGAAAATAAGAGGAGAGAGAAATGACCTTTGTCTTAGTCTTCCATGGATTTACCATACGGATGTTGTATCCATCCAGGTAGAAACAAAAACTAAAGCAGTTGCATAAATTACGCAGTATACTCCGTCGAACTCCTACCAAAGAGACTTTTGACATGTGCAGTCACGAGTTTTTGCTAGGAGTACTTATTATTTTAACATCTCTTGCAATTAGTTTTACTCTCTCCTTTTCTATCAAGAACAACACATGAATGGGTGAGGTCGTGTACCATGAATATTTAACTAACATACGGTATATCTTCTTCCTAGATTCCCGGTTCCCTTAAGCGGGAAAAAGCATCTAATGAGGCCATCAAACTGTGGGTCTGTATTCCTTAATTATTATATAATGTGGTAGTAGTATTATGACCATGGTGACTCTCATTCCTGAGACAGAGAGAGAGAGAAATTCCTTTTAACTTACCGCTACATAAAGCCAGTGTTTTTACCTGTAATATCCATCTCGATCTGATCGCGCGCTGTGCTGTCTTTCTACACCAAGACGATGAGGTAGTGGTAGAGTAGAGGATCGACTGCCACCACCAGAGCACTGAGACGCGGACCCTTATAAAACATAATTGTGATTTACGTATACTTTCTTAAGTAATATGATAGATTAATAACTTTAATAGGTAAATATAATATATTAAATAACATACGTGAATACCTGAAACTAGTCGTAAATCAAAGATGAAAAAATATTACTCCATAAATCATAACATATTATCATTTATATAAGAATTAATAGTTATATATAATATATATAATTATTATACGTAATTATCTTTATTTTTTGAAATATATACATATAAGACTTTACTACTATATGAAGGATGTTCTCGAAAAAAGACAAATCATTAAAGTAAGTTTGACGTGTTAACTTGACTTTTGACTAACAGGATCTAGTCTGATTCGGGTAGATCAAGTTACCTTGCCCAAATTTTTGGGCGTTTACTGCACGAAAAATAGTTATACTTTTTGCTTGAATAGGTTTTTTAGGACAACACAGGTTTTTTCTTCTAACCTATTCTTTTATCTACTTCAGACGTTCTCCCTTTAATTTTTCTGTGGCGAGTCAAATATACTCACTTTCATAATAAAGCAGTCTCATTACATAAGTAAACACTTTTAGATATAAAAATTTAAGCATTCTAAAAATGTGAGTGATATAAGTTTATATTTCTTTAACTGAGAGTAATCTCTCGTGGCCAATTCATCACAAATTTTAAGAAGAAATACGTGAACACTAAGAATTAGCTTGCGAATAATGTAAAAAAATAAGTTTAAAAACTTAGCCGTGGTTGTATGCCACTTAATCTAACAAAACAATTATATTCAAGGAAAAAGTGGCATCCTTGATATTTTCTTATTAAACTTCTGCTTTTAGTTTTTATAATTAATTTTACTTGTATAATTTTGGGACAAGCAACACGTAATAATTTATACATACATAATTGGAAATTTGTTAATCAAGTCCTTTAATTGGACGCCCAATATGGCTATATTAGAAGATTTTTTTTGATCATGACTACACCGTGATGGCACCACATTTAATTTATTGTAACGTCATATATTCGTATAAGTTAAACCGAAAGAAGTATTCATAAGAATCAATGGAATATTTGCCATGTTTGTTTGGTTATAAGTTAACCAGATAATATTACTTAAGAATAACAACCCGCTGAGTGTCTTGCCGGAGTCTTCACAAGTCGGGTCCACGTTTCGAAATAAACTGCCCTATAATATAATTTTGTTGTTTTGTAGCCTATACAGAATAAATGATTTTTGGATTTGAATTTGAATTTCAAGTGCCATGATCACGGATGTACTGAAGATTGCTGAGCTCCTCTTATTGCGGCTAACCATATCTGTCTACTCTATTTCTACCAAACGTTCCCTTATTACTCAGTTCCTCAATTGTTCCATCAAACTTACGAGTATAAGACACCCGAACCTTCACTACCTATTCTAAGACGACGAGCATCTATCTACAGCCATTCGTGCAGTTTATTTTCTTCTGTGCCAATCTCGCCATATTTTTCTTTAATTATTCCTCTAACAGTTTGTTGTCCAATATTAAACGCACCAAAAAAGTGGAATTGAGTAAAATCAGTCGTGTCAAAACGACCATCATAACGTGCCGCAACTATATTATACGTCTCGTTTTATAATATAAGGTCATTTAGGTCTTACCATAATAAAAGGTATTATACTAATGATGATTGTCTTATTGATTGGCGAAGAAATTGTATTTGAAATATCTATACATACATAATTTACAGAACATTTATGTTTAAAACTGAATAAGTCAATTTAAATTTGTAATTAGCTTGCTCATGCAGTTAAGCTTGTACCAATAACTACACATTTAAGCCTCTAAATAAGGACAGGTCGTCTGTAAAAAATAGTTCCTGGTTTCTCAGTTTGATTGCAATGTACATTACCTAATTAGTATTATGCCTAATCTTTCTAAATATGGAATGTAAGCCATATGAAATACCATAGTAGGATATTTTTCACACAATATTTTATTCATTAGTAAAGAAAAAATGAAATAGGTTCTGAAAATATCAAAATCACAAGCTTCAAATAATTTAAATGGTTTAATAAATTAACATGAAAATCACTTGAAAAGCATAGTGCAATAATGTTATACTATTATTATGTAATGTGAAATATGTGATAGAATTATGTTTCAGGATTTTAGGAGTTTGCAACATTTTACTTAAATGTGTTAGGTATTTTTCGAATTTGAAAGATTTTTGTGAGCTCCAGGTTTAGACATTCAAGATCAATGTTCACAAAAACATTTTCTTTCAAATAAGACTCAAAGGCAAGGTAATGATATAAAACAAAATAAACTGTAATAACACTGAACAGAAAACGAAGTTAGACTGATATGATGCAATAGAATAAATATCAATACATATAAAATATGTATATAGACAGAAATACATATACCAGTCATACAGTAATAAAATAAATTTTCTTCACCTCTTTCCCTTATCGCAGCCTCCTTGAGGTGTCTCAAAGATTGTAGAATTGATTCTTGGGTCGGTCCTCAACAAAAACAAAAACAGGGTTGAAATTAAATTGAAACAAGGTTGAACCATGTGCTGTAGGTATACATATGTATATTGTAAAATTTTTGTTTTATCAAAGATAGATTTTATAAAATTATAACGCATGCATATTTACTTTACTTTATTGTTTATCAAATGTGACAAAAACTACAAAACAGTAAAGCTGAATTATTTGATAATGATAGTAAATGAATACTTACGACGTCGAGATGGATAAGGACTTCGTTGATTTGAAGGTGGCATATTGTCATTGAACTCTAAACAAAATAAATACGCATTATTAGATATTGCAAAAATCTCTCTATCTTTTTCTCTCTCTCTTTCTTAGAAGTTTATGTTTTTCACGGTAGCCCATTGTCAAGTGAGATAACATCAGCAGCGGTACATGTACCGATAGACTATATATAGTTATCTGTATTCTTTCTTTTAGTACTATAAATGTTCTCATTTTGAACTGTTTTTAACCCATTTCTAAAAAAGAAAAGGTTGGAGGAGGAGGAATACAGAGTGGAACTGGAGCGGCAAGAAATGCTTTCAGAGTGCCATTTTTTTCGACTTAAACATGGTCTGCCACTGTGTTACTCACCTCATAATGGTTTGTCATTGTTATTTTTGATAACATAAACCGAGTACCCGCTTTTAGATCTGCAAAAGGGAGGTCTGATGAAATGGATTTTTAGTAGTCTAGCTGTTTTCCAACCATTTTGTCCAGCCTGGGGGGTTAGTGCGTCGCCATTTTACGTTAGTTAAGTATAGAGGAATTATGTATTATGTGCTAAATTCTGGGTATGTTCAAATACATATGGGCTGTGTTTCTGAATCATGCATACGGTCTGAGTATTTACTAACACTATACATTTTAATTCTGATAAAATAAGTAATGTCAAAGGAATCCGTGAGCAGTATTTTATCGAGGCACAGAAAACTTCATAAAAGTTAGAGTTTAACATACCTTTCTTGTATTAATGATTAAAACTTACACCTCTATTTCTGACTTTAGTTTTTCACTCAGTGTCTCTTTGAAGAGGAGAAAACTAAAATTGTTCGTCATCCTCATAAACCAAATAGTATCGATGGACATTTTGCTCTAGGAAATTTTCAATTCAATTCAATTCAAATGCTTCATTGTGACTCATAGGTACAAAGATGGTGTTTTTACATAATTTGATCAGCTATGTTCAGCAATGCTAATTAACTAATTCCTTATTTCAAAATAATATTATACAAAATAATATATAATTAAATCATTTACACTTTTCTTTAATATAGTGATAATTTAATTTTTCATCTTTAGACACATCAGAATTGTAAAGCCTCCTTAGACTTACAACACTATTACTATCAAAAAATGTTAGTATTTTTTAAGAGAATATTAGCAACCTAAATGACTAATATTCCCTCTAACCCCTCCAGCAAACCCCAAGGGCTTGTATTAGGAGTGAGCTCAACTCGGTAGTCGGTAGTATAATGCCCAGAATTAGAAGCTTTCGATCGTAAGGCCGACTCTTTAAGCACTAAGCTTACTTTACTTACTTACTTTCAGTAATACAATTTTGTGACGAGGATAATGTTACATTGTCCACATAATATTTAGAACTCTGAACGTTTGCTAAATATGTGAAGCGGCTATGCAGCTTGTCGACCCTGACCTACATACCTGATACTGCTAAACCAACGGCATGATAGCCACGACACGAATTTCACATAGCGGCCATTTTACAATAACGACAAATTTCTTCGCTCAATAAGAGTTAGTAAAGGTAGCTTTACTAGCTTATGTTATGGGTTCTATAATGCGGATAAACATACTTAGATACATTTGTTTGTAAATACATATATGTTATACATAGAAACATCCAGACCAAGACAAATATTCATATTTGTACTGAGCGAGAGTCGAACCCGCGTCTCCCGAGCAGCAGTAGCGTTCACTACTACCACGCCATGGAGGTCCCCCTTCAGGTGTGAGGACCACGCTGTCCCCATCTAGCCACTGGGTATAGGGAGGCGCATTTTGCTCCGCCACCGCGGCCTGCTTCTACTAGGGTGAAAGACGGTCTGCTTCTACTAGGGTGACAGGGGACTCTACCTGTCACCCCATGCTACTCATGAAGGATGGAGGTCATTCTGCCACGCCACGCCAGAATCTTCTGCAAACCCGTTCCACCGTCTCCCTCTCGAGGATTACTCAGAAGAAGAAGGAGGCGGTGGCAGCACAAATGCCCGCGTGCCATAGCCGTGAGCGAGGCGGCGAACTAGAGATCTCCCACTCTTATGACTACCACTTGGACCTCGGACAACCTTCTGGACCCGACGCAGGTAATTACCGAAGCACTTATGCCCGGTGATCACTTGTATCAGCCGGTACTAGAGGCTATCTCTGCCATAAGGGTCTTACTGTCGATACTGTGGTGAGACCTAATTGAAAAATTATTGCAAAATAATATTAAAAGATTCTAAAATCATGATCTAAAATAAAAATGTATAGCGACCGAATTATTTTGGTTTAGGGTGCGTTTCCCTTACGTCTATTTACTCAGTAGGTACACAGCAAATATGTATATGTATATTGCCAGATAAAAATAAATATAGCAGTTACACGTAACAGAAGTATCTTACCTAAATCCTCCATACTTTGACTCAACAGCGCTTCAAACGTATGTAGGCTATAACTTTCAGCATCCATACCCTTAGCAAGGGTGTTCCGTAAATGCATTTCATATTCGAGCAGTAGGCGAGAAGTGGGTGATCCTGGAGCAGGAGTGGCGCTGGATTGGGATGCTTGCCGAGATAGGCATGGTTTCTGAAACAGTAAAAATAGTTAAAGTGAACAATAAAATGTACGTCTAGTATAGATACTGTGACAATTAAACACAAGTTCATTCATAATGTTATTTTAGTTAGTGATATTATTTAAAGCTAGTTTGTCAAAATAATGTTTTGAAAATAATGATTATCAATATAAACCATTCATCAATTAGGCTGTCGCAGTCCACTACTGGTCATTGTCCTCTTCTAATGTTTAGGGGCTTTGGCCTACTATTTCCACACTGTAAAAGGTTTTATTTCGAGTTCTTCTCTCGCCGTATATCGTATGCGTATTTTGCTGTTCGATGCATCTTAGGACAGCTTTTGGATGAGATGGTGCGTCCACCACAGACACCAAGCATTAATCCTAATCATTTAATTTTGAAAGTTTATGAAAATAGTTGGAGTGCTCGTAGTCTGGTATAACACAAAGGCTACTTTTATTAAGGATTTTTAAATTAAAATTTTCCTAGAATGCCGACTTAAGGCATGATTTCTATGTATCAAATAGGCTGTACGAAACCGTTATGAAACTATATATTTCTTCTTCTTATAGCTGTCATACAAATGAGTTTGAATCTACCACTGAACAAAAACTAGTAGAAACATAGTAGGAAATATGACACGACAGATTGAGTCCCTTTAACCTATTTAAATCTGCTTGAATACTAAAAAAAATGTGTAAAAAATATTTGTTTTATTGTATGATGGTTTATGTATATGAAAAACTACATAAAACCAGTAATTACACATATGCAACTATAGATAAAAGGCTCCCATGGGTTGTGGGAACGAATCAAACAACTATGATGGCGAAGCTTATTTGAATGAAGCGAAGGTTATTACGATACGCCATATTCTTTACTTACCGAGTGGTGATGTTGCCTTGAATCACGACGTTGGCACGAATCCTGGTCGGAATTCCCATTAGATGATGATGGCGTTGTGGCGTAGCATTGATTGTCAAACATAACGTTGTCTGAAGGAGGAGACATATCCCGTTCTCCACCGCCGAGTTCTAAGTACAGGCCACGACCGGGATATCCACTGGGAGCTGCTCCGACACCCACGCCGCGGCTGTGGCATATAGTACATTTTGTTTAATCCTATTAATTTTTGTTAGTCAATTACGATTAGGGCCTGGAATAACACATGGGCTACCTTTTATTTGGTGCAAATGTTCCCGTGGGTTGCTAGAACGGGATCAAAATTTCATTCGGCGAAGCCGCCGTTAACAGTCATTAAAAATAACACTCGGCGACAAAATTCGATTTATAAAATTTTCTAAAACTTTTTTATCGCAATCAATATATTTTGGTGTTTCTATTAATATTTCTAATTTTTTTGAATTCATTGATGACGGGGCATGTGAAGAAACTTTTAACTAGTACATTGAAAAAAACACTATAAATTCAAACAGCTACGAAAAGAAAACGTTTTTTGAACGGTTCTGGTAATTTTTGTGCTAATATACCTTTCAAAATAAATCATAAAACATCACGGATTTCGTTAAATCTTACGTAATATCTTTATTTACTTTGGATTGAATATATATTGGCCTTTCACAGAAGCCGTGGGTGTCTAATAATATATCAAATCTCATTGCGATGATGGTCAAGAAGAAAATCAGTTTCTGAGTTCAACACGTCCATGATTTAGCTGCAACCAACCGTATAATCATCACGCTGAGTGCTACTTAATGTATCGTAAACATTAAAGATAAAGCTTTGCATACCGAGGAGAGTCTCTGAGCAGAAACTCAGAGATTTCTTACATACTGTACAATTTGCATCAGTCACCAGTGAAAGTATTTGACAATAAAAGCTATCGAAAGTTTGGTTTAGGCATTTTTTTAAATACTGATCCAAGTAAAAAAAGTTTGTGCAGTTATATTCAGAAGACTACAAGACAACTGATAAAAGTCATTGAATTGATTGAATCTATCAATAAACTTGAAAAACAAACCTGGAAATGTTTCGCTTCACCTATCCAATTCTTGGAAATCATTGATCAGAATAACTATTTACGATTAAATTAACGATTGGTAATTCAATTTAAATATCTAGGAGATGATTTTGAGCATTAAACTACACCATTTATATTCTAATTTGGATCAATTTCTTAGAAACCTTGAAGACGTTTGAGTAAAAGACTTTAGAGTTAATAAATTTTATCCTACGCGTAATAATACAATAATAATTATTACCACTGTGTTTGTCTAAATATTTTGATCCATCTTAAGGTTCCCCAGGAATAAAACGCATAAATTGTAATTGTAATGTCGTTATTTAGAAAGATCAATGTGCTAATTACCCAATGTAAAATTTGCGAACAAATTAAAGTAAAATGGGGTGAATAGGGATCCAAGGGTGAATAGGGATTAGATGGTCAGCTAAATGCTGTAGTTATTTTCTTTCAACCGTAATTTTGGACTAGTTCATTGTAACAACAGAATCATCAAGTATCTGATAAGAGGCTTATTTGAGATCTAGTAAAAGAAATTATGTAAAATATTCCATTGACCATTTTGTCCCTATTCACCCTTGGATCCCTATTCACCCCGTTATACCGGTATCTATCAGTCTACTAGTATCTCATTTTGGCTACTTATCAATTTCATTATGTTTACCGTTGAGAACTCTGCCTGCTGCTGTTATTATTAACTACATGCGAGTAGTGGCCGTGGTGCATGTGCTGTTGGTGGCGGTGTCCGTGAGACCCGCAAGAAGGCGGGCACGGCGCAGTGCCGCCATACCGCCTGCGGCCCATCTCTGGCGATGTTACAGGACTCTCCGTAGATGGCATCGGCTTCAGCATGCGTTTGAGTGTGTTTGCATCTGGTGAAAATGGTTTGAGTTACTTACAAATTTTAGAAATAATCCTTTTAATTTGATGGTTAAAATCTATTGTACTCGCGACACCCGCACCTCTTTTGACAAATTATGGCAATAGGGATGATGTCAAAGTCATCCAATGGTCCCATTCATCTAAACTGTAAAAATATGTATGGTAAATTAAAATATTACCTAACTAAAGTGAAACTTTGACTTTTAGTTTTAAGACCTAAGTAGATCAAAATATTAATTATCAAATTGAGTTCAAATGTCTAACTTTTGAGATCCCTTTTTAAATTTCATTAATTTTTTTATTAAAAACCATACACGTGTAAACGCTATACAAACCGAGATAAATGCGATATTCTCTTGCGCTCCATGCATTTGCACTACGCGCTACAAAAGTATGACTTCACGCTGTTGTAACGATTATGAGAGACATTGAATTTACAAAATCAAATGTCTTGAAAACTATTAGTTGTTAGAAAATTTAACTTTGCCGTTCAATATATTATTATAAACTTTTCAGCTAATATAATCACTATATATACCTATGTACACTGACGGACTCATAAACTGCATCAAAGTTCAGGTTTACTCTAAAAGGATTTTTTATAATAAGTATGCAAACTTTTTAGATTAAATTATATAAATATGGAAAGACTGGCTCTTAATCTTAAAAAAAAATTAAATTTAAAATTAGAACTGCAGTAAAACAAATGAATATAGCCGGGAATAGAAAATTTACTTGTAGTATCAGATTTGCGTGTTATTTATAGCAAAGTTTTAAATTGATTCTCATTGATTTTTTTTGTTTTGTCAATTGAATTATTGTTACCAGCATAAGTAATTGTTGGATTAGTTTTTTAACACATCGAGAGTTTTTGAACCATAATATGGATACTTCGTCCGAACAAGCGGCACAAATTGTAGCATTGGTGCGGGAGGGCTTGGATCAACGAACGATTGGTAGAAATTTAAATTTAAACCAGTCTACGGTTTCTAGAATATACAGAAGGTTTGTAGAGACAGGTTCTTACAGGAGGAGACGTGGTACAGGCAGAACTCGAGCAACCACAGGTCGTGATGACCGATTTATTGTTATAACTTCCCTGCGAAATCGTTTCCTCACGTCAGTTAACATCAAAACCGAGCTTAATGAAGTGCGTGGAGTAAACGTGTGTGCACGAACAATAAGAAGAAGGTTAAAGGAAGCGGATATCACCCCTTTTAGACCAGCAAATGGTCCAAAGTTGTCTACAGCTCACAGACAAGCTCGCTTAAGATTTGCGCGTCATCACCTGAATTGGACAGAAGAGCAGTGGGCCTCTGTATTGTTCACGGACGAGTGTAGGACATGTTTATATGGTGCAGATGGTCGCAGAAGAGTCTATCGTCGACGTGGGGGCGATATGCTCAAAGTTGCATTGAGGAGCGTGTTCCTTTTGGAGGCGGTTCATGTATGGTCTGGGGTGGCATATCGATGAACGGGCGAACAGAACTTGTGTTCATAGACATGGTCCGTCAAAACGGTAATAGAGGGGGTTTGACAGCACATCGCTACATAACAGAGATATTAGAAGATCACGTGGTGCCTTACATGGGATTCATAGGCGAAAATTTTACTTTAATGCAGGATAATGCCCGGCCGCATGCAGCTGCACAAGTTCAACATTATTGCGAAGAGGTTGGGATACGTACAATGAATTGGCCAGCACGCAGCCCGGATCTTAATCCCATCGAGCATGTTTGGGACAATTTAAAAAGAGCTGTATATGCGAGAAACCCTTCGCCCACGACAGTGGCAGCACTAAGAACAGCACTTTCAGAAGAATGGGACAATATTCCACAAGATCTTTTAAAAACCCTTATAAAATCTATGCGGAACCGATTAGAATCCGTAATAAAGGCACGTGGGGGTAATACACCTTATTAAAACACAAATAAACCCTTGCATAAAGTTTGTGTCTATTGTTAAAACCAATTTTTTAATTAAACCAATTTTTCTTAAATTTCTGTTTTTTCTTCAAAAAAAGTCTTAAGGTCCTTTCCAGTACATAAACTTAAACTTAAAGATATGACCCTACGCTGTTTTAAAGTTCACGAACCAGTCTAGGGGTTTCAATTTAAATCTGTATAGAAAGTATGCATACTTGGTTAAAATATTTATTTCAAAGTCGTCTATTACTTTGATGCAGTTTATGAGTCCGTCAGTTTATATTATGTACACAATAGGTATGTTGGCCTTGTTGGTTAATTTGCAGCACTTGACTATCTTTTAATAAGTCTTGTTTTATGATTACCGTAATATACCGTATTGTAATATACTACCACTTACCCATATTCATATCTTCAGTGCTTTTAGACTTGGTTCGCCGCGACCCAGAAGTATTATTATTAATTACGTTGTGATGGTGGGCTGCATGCCTGTCCGATTCTCGAGACTGAAAATTTTAACAAATCGTCATAATCAAATTTCAAATATAGTTAAATCTGGTAAAGTTTCAGTTGTTTAAATATAAGCAACATATATAAATGATAAATGTTGTATTTGAAACTCTTATTGATTATTTCCATATAAATGTAACTATACATTACTACATTATTCAGTAACTAAGCGAATAGATACGATTAGAAGCTAGCACACATAATATTCGTAAAGTAGTAAGACCACATCTTGCATTAAATATACAATTAAGCATACAATTTCGTTATTTGTATCTCATCTGGTCTTCCTATCTCATCCGAAGGGTGTCAAGAGGCAACTAACGGAAAACGCAGACAATATACGTTTGGCGAGGGTGGAAACAGTAGACCAAAGCCTCCCACAATGGGAGAGGCTTATGTCCCACAGTGAACTGTGACAGGCTAATTGATTGATGACACATGATCACTACTTCTAGGTGCCCTTGGTCTAAGTTACTCGTATTTTGCTAATATTAAGAGTGGGTTCAAAAACATAGTTTGCTATACAGTTTGAATCTGCAGTAATCGTCCACAAGCCTAACCCCTAAGCGATCATACTCCGCAATTCATACATAGATTTCAATATTTTAATCACTAGATTCCAGAAATAATAATTAATGCATGTAAAAGATAAATAAACGTACTGATTCATTTCCGTCCCCATAGTCGACGCTCTTGCCCATATGTGGTAGATGGTCTTTGCCGGATCGTGTTGAAGTGGCAGAGGATTTAGACGATGTAAGGGTACCACCAGCCTGCACGCCTTCAGACTTCTGATCCTGAGTGTGTTGAGATGACGCTCCACCGCCGCTCGCTTGCGGTTCTTCCGTCTGCAAATTTGATGTTGTAACTTTTTAAACATTTTTTACATTCACATATATACTTATACATGTCTTATATAAAAACTTTGTACAATTTTGTACATTAAGAACCAAGTGATTTATCGCCTCTTTTTAACGTACTATACTTGGAATTATTTATCAGCACACGCGTGTATTACTTTCTTTGTACATTTCCGGGTCGTTTAAGCATCAAAACGTATCTGATGAGGCCCTCAAATTGAGTGGTCCTCAATGTCGTAAATTATTATTATAATTATGCCAAAAGGAAGAAGGCAGATTTTTTTTCTTAATTTATTAATGGCACGTCAATTTGGCTTCACCTCGCCTGATGTTAAGTTGAAGGCAAAGTCTCATGAAAGAGGGTCACCATTGCAAACACGTTCAGTGCTACAATGGTGGCGCTCAGCTTGACGGCCTCATCAGATGCTTTTTCACGCCCCGCTTAAAGGACCCGGGACTGTAGGAAGAAGGAAACACGTGCGCCGGTAAGGACTAACTAACTGCTAACTAATTATATAAACCAAAACTAACGTTCGTGCCGTGCGTGCCTACAGATGCTGTCACTGTTTTGGGCGCAGTACAGGTGTTAGTAGTCATAGTCGATGTTTCCTGTGACTTCGGAGGGCGCGTCGGTGGCTGGCTTTCTGTCTGCCTCGATGCTGCTGTAATTGATCGGATAAGAATACAATAATCGTATGTCGTTTTATAAACACGGTTGAACAGGTACTTGATAAAATTGCTACAGAAATCGTGGAATTATCCATACTATAGTTTTGCGGACGTATGTATACCTATTAAATAATCAAAGTTGCATCTTAATCAAAAGAATATTCAATTCACACATAGCAAGGGTGAGGTTTGGGCGTGAGTCGGTTAGTCATCTATCGCCATTCACAAAATATACTAAAAAGAATATACTATATTAAGAAAATGGTGACACCAGGGCCCACGCACATTATTATCAATAAACCTTTAAAATTTATATCATGTTGACCGCAAGTACTGTATGCATAAACATTTTTGAACTTTACTATTTGTAATCTCAGTTTGATTTAGACTGTTAATCTAGCAATCAAGGTTATAGTTGACTAAAAATGGATAGTGGCAATTGCAAAGGTGTCACTTATTTTATTTAAAAATAATATTAATGAACGCAAGTATACTAATATTCTGCTGAGCTGAATTACGTGTTTTCGGACTAATTAGGAGTTTACGTCGATTATTTAATAGAAACAATACGTTTATAGGTACCCAATTAATGGCAATAGGCTCGCCACCTATTACATTGGGACCTAAACATAAACTGGCGAAATGTGGGTGTTAGCACCTCTGCCTACCTCTTCAAGGATATAGGCGAGAGTTTATGTTATGTTATGTAATAGCAAGGATTCGAACCTCGGACTTCTCTTCTAAGGCCAACTACGATTCGCATTGCAGCAAAGTTAAATAAGTATAAAAAGTAAGTGATTCTAACGTTTAGGCGGAGGCTGCGAACTGCTGACGTTGTCGTAGAGTGATGTGGAGGAAGTGGCTGCAGCAACTTTTTCCGAGCGGCCGGTGGTACTCGCCGCACCCGTCTCCGTTTCGATCGTGCGAGTAGTACGAGGTAGAGTTGAAGAGCCTATATAAATAAAAAAATAGTTAACAAAACAAATACACTTGAAGATCTTCAATATAAAGAATTGGTGAGCAGGAAATGGGGAGTTATCTGACAACCTCCGTGGCATAGCGCGTTGACACTACCGCCACGCCACAAAGGCTGTCTAACATCGAACTATCTCAATAAATAATAATGTATTTGATTCTCGTATCCTGCATAAAAATTAAATATAACTAGTTCGGATACTTTGAGATAACTTTGTATATCAAAATATGAGACAATCTCTATCTCTGTTGAGCGGGAAAAGCAACTGAAAAATCGTCAATATAAATCGCAATAGAACCCTTTACAAATAGTTTTTGTTTTAAACTAGCTATTGCCCGTGGCTCCGCCCGCGAGCAAAACATTTGTTAACGATATTACCACCTACGTATGGGAATCTACCGGATCTATTGAGATTTATGTTTATAGGGCCGCTCCCTTGGATGGTAGCGTGATGACATACCTATAGCCTATGTATTATTCTGATGAATAAGCTATATTATTGTAAAATTTCATAAAAATCCATTCAGTAATTTATACGTGAAACAGTAACAAACATCCTTATATACATCTATCCATCCATCTTTACAAACTTTCGCATTTATAATATTATTAGTAGGATGATAATACTTGTTTCTAATTAAATAATATATAGATTTACAGATGTATACTTACGATAGCGTGGGTCTTGTGCTCTCAATCGTGCATATTGTTCTTGTGTCATGCATGTACATTGTGGCTCCCGACCGTATGTTAAACTACAATCACACATATCGATTAACATTTTGAATGAGGTTAATTCAATTTACATTGCCTTCAACTTACAAAAGATTGATCCACAACTATTCCAAATATAAGTACTTCTTGCCTCTAATTTCATTCGAGTGCATTGGTTACCACAAAAACGAATGAGGTACTAAAGTACAAAACAGTAACTTAGTTATGCTACATATACTTTAGAATTTTTCTTGGATAAGTAGGCATATGATATTTGTAGAAAAGTCTACGAATTTTATTTAAGTTTAGTTACCTGTTAAGAACTGTTAAGAACTTTACTGAACTTAAATATTACTGCAACCTTATGCAGTCTAAACTATTTAATATTAGCTAAAATAACATTTGACATAAACAAAACCAAGCACTTCCGCTTTAAAGTTTTACAATAAATTATTGAATATTTGCAACCTACAAATATTAGTCGGTTATTCATTTATCTATTCAAAAATATACCGGGTGGGTGTTAGTTACAAGTCAACCATATTGGAGACTTGAATTTTTCCATATTATTGTTTAAATCTGTATACTAATTTTATAGCTACCACGTAAACAGTGATTCATGTATTTTCAACTTCAAATAATCTCTCTCTAAGTCTAGCTGATTTTAAATATTCATTGAGTAATATATATGTAACTTTATTTACTTTTACACATAAATATAATCACGTCGTTACACTCGCAGTTTTAAACAAAGTTGAATTAACACCAATCATTGTATTCGGTCCCACTTAATGGCTGAGCCTATTGCTGTATATTGGTCTGATGATAAACAATTGGGGATTCAAGGATGGAACCACCCTTGCTCACCTTGTACGACACCGCATGGAAAGAGTAATATAGTAGCCAGAATACGGCAATAGGCTGACCTCCTATTAGGGTGTGAATGTAATAAATAATTGTGGGTGTTAATTTAGCTTATGTTTTGACATATTTCTCAAAATTGAATTTAATCCTCACCTGGAACGATTTGGGCTAGCAGGTGTAGAAACCGGCTTCCTTTTGGCCTTGAACTTTTGTTTATTGCCTGGCGGTTCCAGCTTCAGGCTGTAGCTCGAGGAAGCCTTGCGCGAGAACTTGAATGACGGAGACTAGAATAATAACAAATGTATTATGTGGTTGTACTATTATTTTTTAACTATTATTACATAATTATATATATTATACGACTAAATTTGCAACTTAGAAATATATGATGAAGTTGTTCTATCATCTAGGTTGTCAATCAACCAGTCTAACTTAACCTTGGTTAGGTTATTTAGCTTAGGTGGAGACAACTTCGAGAAAAAACTCGCCAGAAGGAATCATTTGGTAAATCACAGTGGGTCTTCTCCACTCGCCTACCGTAATGTCTTAAAACGAAGGTCTCGGCGAGCTTTGCATAGGCCTATGTCCAGAAAAGCACTGCAATAGGCTGATTGATTGATTTGATTTATTGTTTCATGATTAAATAGTACAATGGACCAGGTAATCATAATTGGGCTAGCAATAATGCGTCATGTCAACAAATTTCTCTAATATTGCTGCAAAATTCATTCTCTAATGATGATCCTACTATAAGATGACCATAAAGAAGTGAAATAACTAACTTTTTGCAAATCGATTTCAAATTGGAAATAGTGAATGTCTAGACGGGACTTGAACCCGCGACGAGTTGTCTTACAGGGAGACTTTTTGATTACACCGCCCAATTAATTTAATAAGAACAACTTGTTGGTAGCAGTAATTTTAACATATATTTTGTTTCCGATCAGTCCAATGGTAGATAGACATATATACTTACACAACATTCTCTAAATTGCTTGGCATCAATTGGCGAAGTGAAGTTCAATCCCCATGTGTCGTTCGTCATCGGATCTTTCCAGTACACGAAGCATTCAGAAGCTTGACCGATTCGAGTGCCTGTAAATAAGTTATATGTTATTATATATTATATAGTTATTATAATATAGTATTTTATAATGAAATACATGTAATGATCAACGTTACTAGATTATAAAGTTTGGAAATACATTACTTCATGTTTTACCGTTTAGTACGCATCAAAGTAAAACTAAATAAATTCCATTCTCGATAAGAGCAGGTTCAACAATTTAAAAATTCATCGAAACAGTTTTAGTCCATCAAAATTGTGTCGAGAACCCGTTTCGGCACTTTCGCTATTACTTATAGTTAAGAAGCTTCGATAACATTGCCCCTACGTATATACCACTGCTGCTGAAGTTGAAACGTTAGGGTCATAGGGTTCGAGCGCCCATATTCTCTTCAGAGAGATTGCGAAGCGTATGATGGACGCTTCTCGTAACCAACTCCTCTAGACAATTCGTTGGTCGTCGTTTTGTAGGATGGAATAGAACAGAATGTTCAGTGTATGGGCTTGATACGTAGTTTGACGTTTATGAGAGGGGTGAACGGATGTTAATCACAAACATTGATCAATCTATTCTATGTCATTCGAAATGACGACTTTATATTCTCTTACTCCAGAAGGGGGCTGGCTTCTTTTTAGGAAAAAGGATAGGAATATATTAATATAGAAAAGGACAAAGAACTAGCATTGCTATACAACGTAGTAATGTTGCCAGTCTCTAGGAATGCTACCACAAGAGACATCTGAAGCGGAGGAATTTGATGACTCATTTTAGTTTAAGTTCTTTTTATTGTAATTGTTTTAGTTTCTTTTTATTATACTGTTCCTAGCTACGTACCTAATTAGTATTTATTAATTTCTTCAAAGTATTGTTCATATTCCTGAGCAAAGTACAAATAAAAACCAGATTGGACTAGTTTATGCTGATGAATTCTGTCGATCACTCATCTTACATATTTAAAACTAGGTTACACCAGCTTCGTTGTATCGCCCGAATCGCCTCAGTGAAATATGTACATCAATCTACTAGTTCTGTCAATGTGATTGCTACAAACGTCTATTTCGAGAACTACTTTTTCATGTTTCTCTAACGTATAAATAGAACTAGAATGTTTATCATTACCTACTGTTGTTGAGAATTTCATCTTGTGTAACGTCGAAACTAATATTTATCTCCATACTCTAGATTCAAAACTTCTTCTGTGTTGATGTTTTGCTATTGTGACTCATATCTATATGCCGATAACAGTAGCTTTCAAATAACTGCAAATCGCAAGTGTACCTTCCCTATTTAGTAATTATAATAACCTACAATGATGCAAGTTACCCAGTTTACTAAGTATAAATGATAATATGATGCACGTTTTTTAAAATATGATATCATATTCACTTACAAACTAGACTGGTACTAACGTAAAAATCATAAGACTCGTGTTTATAACATGTGTGAAATCTGTGATTGATTGGTCGTTTTAGTTATGAAACAGTACGGCTGTGTAAAAGAAAACACTCTTATTATCTTCTTCAGTTTCTCTGTCTGCACATAGAAGTTTAATAGTTATTTCAAGGTAGGTAGATATTTTCCATGATTCCATTTCATTTCCAGAAATTAATTAAAATTAGAATTAACTTGCAGAATGTAAAAGAGAAATGAAAGAATAAAATAATAATGTGTCATTCTGTGGGATTTTACTATTAAATCTCATGACAATGTAAGAAAATTGTCCACCTTTGATGGGATATGTGCTTATAAAGTAGTAAAATGTGTGCCTGTCCCAATACACTAAACTGCGTAGTCGGAGATATACTTGATAATAATAATAATAATAATAAAGGTCTTTATTGTACACCAATATGAAAAAAATACAGAACAAGTACAAAGTAACCATGGTAAATACAATTGGCGGCCTTATCGCTCTGCGGCAATCTCTTACAGGCAACCATAGGATGGACAGAAAAGCAGGAGAAAAGTGTTTCTGGGCAGTTTGGTGCGCAAAAATATTATATGGAGAAAATAATAATATCTAGTCAAACACGACTTGACTTGACCAGATTATATATAGCCCACGAAAGGAAAATAATGATGTCATATGCTTAAAATACAAATGGTATGAGTCTGTATATACAAATATACAGAGGGAATCTTAATTCATACCATCGTCTATAAACAATTACATTTTACCCGACTACGGCAAAACCGGGAGAGGAAAGTTGAGAAAAATGAGGCTATGCATGCATGTATGTATGTTAATATTAATTTCATTTGTTCCCTCACAGCTCCTCGCGTACTAATTAGAACAGGATAAATGAGGTATCATGAGAAGCGCCTTGATTTTCCGCTGGTTATGAGCTATATGACAAGTCACTTTATCTAATGCGGCGCCCTCTAGCGGTCATTAAATACTGTATTAAAAAATAAATTTATGATAAATAGACCATGTTTGGTATCAAATGAAAGGGCTTAAGGGTTGATATCAAATTTATACATTTTAAATAGTTGCATATCCTAAAAGGATTTCAATAAAAAAAAATATTTTCTTATATATTACTTTTTAGAGCGTGATATTTCTGTAGTTTTATAATAGTACTGACACCTTCTTTGAATCACAATAATGTGAACATACAATAGTTTGGTTAACAGTAATCAATTTAACAGTATCTTTTTAAATTTGGGGAAAAGAAAACCAATAAATATTATAGTAACTACGCTTATCACAAAAAGTTTGTTTAAAATAAAGATTTTCAAACATATTTTTTTTAATAAAAATTACCTAATCAGATAAGACATCGATCAAGATTCTTATCGGCAACTGAAGAAATTGTATGAGTTCATACTATAGACACATATAATGAAGTAATGAAGTGTTCACTGTTGAAGGCTAATCGTATAATACCTACATAGCTAATTGATATTTTAGGCAGTACCTACATATTTGTAAGTAGTACATGAACGTCACACATAATCTCTATGATCAACACACGTCTTTCATTTTGTGATGAAATTGATGGTTTTTGTTTCTACCCAAAATCTGTTAAGTAATGCAACCTCGGAAATGACTCACCCGCAGACATAAGATACGGATAAAAGCAAAATTGGGCACCTTATCGAAACGGAGAATTTACTTTATTCCCTTACTCTAGACTCACCAGGTTGCAGTAGTCTGACGTCTAGTATCTTATCCACTTGCGAGTTGTAGGCGGTAATGTGGAATACGCACTCGGGCGAGTCTTGAACGCAGGTGATGTTGACCGGCACTAGATCTTCGGATACCTGCTGCCATTTTACGGTACCGGCGCCGCTGGCTGACACGTGGAACACTTCCGCCCATAGTCTGTAAGAACTAAAACATAAAACACACCGACACAGAGTATAGTACACAACCTAATACAATGTAGTCAAAACATCAGGATTTAAAAATCATATTAGAATGTTTTATCGTTCAATGTAATTCATTGATTGGTTATAGAATACTATACTTCATCCTGAGAATAATTTTATATGGAAACCAATTGATCCGCCCGTTTTGACTCCATTACATAAGCGGTTCTAAAACATCTACCAATAGTTCTAATTTCACTAAGGTTTATTTTAAAGTTGCAGCTTTAATATTATCTAATAGAAGTCCTTATTCAATATCCTTCAGTGTCAATATCGTTGTCATCTAATCTTCTCTCAACTCTACTCAATCATGTATCACATTGCTACCATTCCTTATGAGCATTTAGGTTATTACATAGGTATTAAGTTTAATTCAATATTATTGTGAGAATGAGTTCTAACCGATGAAGTTATGTCTGAAGTAACAAAAGTTGCCATGATAAGCAAATGTGTATCTTGTTTTAAATAAAAAATGAGAGTATTCAATATGAAAAAAAAAATATTTTTGTGATAGTCCTAAGTTCCTTGGTAAGAGGTCAGTTTTGTTTCATCTAGTTTTCAATTTTGCTTCTGTTTTGAAATGAAGATTTATCTGCATCATTATTTATTTTACTGAGAAGTACTCTGCAGTGTTTGCCTTGGTTTCTATCAGGAAATTCAGATTAATTTTCATAGTTTACTGGTCGCTAGTAACTTCGATGCAGCATTTCGTAAAACAGTGTTTGAATTGATCGATCTAGATCGGAGAAAGTGAATGGTCCGACGGTACCCGAACCCGCGATCTTTTGAAATTCTCCTATCCAACTTGGGGCATCAAAGATTCCTGCAGAGTATTCACTTTCTCCGATCTACATCGATTTGTTTATATTATGTATGTATGGGTTAAAATTTCCTCAGTGTTTGAATTTGTTTGTGTTATATTCTTTCTGCCCTTCCATATTTCTGTTCATGCTGTTGTAACAATCGATCACTTTACGATTCATTTCATAGTTGTAAGTAGCTTTGCCCTTCATCGATGGCGAACTACAAGCCACAATTTCATCGAACATCATGCAGATGACGCTTGACTGAAGTAAATTTGTGAACCTATTCCTATACTTAACAATTGCGATGGACTGGTCGGTTGGTAGGTAAGTCTTCAGACATGAACCTTTACTAATCTCTAAATAAGTTAAGTCTCTCCGTCCAACATAATGCTTTCTCTCTTCAAACAAAACAGTCACTCAGCTTTACTCTCTTTGACACTAGAAAAGGAATTATTATTATATTATTCCTGTTATTTGCGGTTTCTCAATCTATTAACCAGTGCGTTAGTCATTTCACAGCAATAGAATCATTCTTCCTTTAAATTGCTGAAGATATACCTACTTCTTATTTTGTTAAGATAAATTGCACGTGATTTTTTTATCCACTTAAGTAGCAGACAAGCACCCGGCCCACCTGATGGAAAGTGGTTACTGTGGCCTAGGGACGTTTGCAACACCAGTGGTGTCACATTCGTGCTGCCGATCATAATTATAGAGAAGAGTGGGGAAGGGGAAGGGGATTTATCCCTTGGTCTGATATTGGAGATGAAGAGTATAAAATGAATAATGTAGCTTACCTTAGTAAATGTCCGTCCCTACGTCGTGAATTTTGCCACGGGCTGTCTTCATAGCGGTACGCCTTGCGCAAGATGGGTGCGCAGGAGCACGATGAGAGCTTGTTGCCCATCGTGCGCGTGCCGCACTCGGCGCACTGCACTATGCTGCCTGTAATGTTTATACTCATGAATGTCGTTAACCTCAATAGCAAAGGAATTTGTAATCCGAATGCATAGGTTATAGACGAAAGACATTAAAAACTCCAAAGTATAGAAACTAGTATCTATTTAGTTAAAGAAATATGCATTTAGTAAACGTAACTAGATCCCTCAGTGATGGACTGTGCTATATCTTAGCAAGTGCTGGTAAAACTAAATATACACATATATTGGCGTTTTCTATTTTTATATTTAAGAGAGTAAAATGGGTAATCGTAAGTTTATATGGGAAGTTGGTTACCTTGAAAGAAGCTGGTAAACAAGCATAAAATGTAATATTAGAAATTAATAACGAAACTTCGCTCTTATTCTTATAGGACTTTTATGGAAGTGACTGCCACCTGATTGATAAGACGTTGAATATAAAGGTTGCACCAATCAGTTAGTATACTGGCTAAACACGTATCCTATAGATTGTACTATTTATTGCTCATTAAACACATAACTTTCTAACAAGTTGAATGGTATAAATATATGTGTAGAGTTCTATCAACATTGGAAAGCTTACCTTGATTCGCCTTTAGAGAACAGACTTGAAGTCATAACACCTACCTATTCTGACATTCCATGGCGCAAGGCATTGGCACTAGTACGATTTATGTGCAATTATATACGAGTAAAGCATAAGTAATAATTTGAGTGTTCTGTGTAGGTACTTTGAGTAAGTGAATGTAACACCCGAAATGTAACCTGCATGTTACTAGTTGTATAGATGAGGGAGAGATATTCCCTTATACCGTACAAAACGCAGGTAGTGAAAGGTGTACGAGTACTTCCAATTGAAGGATATTTTGTTTACCCTATTGAAAAGTACGTTTGAAAAATAGTTTAGATTTGTTTTACATAGTTGATAGTTGTTTGTCTATCTCTTCTTCGTTATCGATCAAGGTTACTCGTTGAATGGAACGTAGTCTGTGTCACCTTCAGCCCACTGATATAACAGGAGTTCACCACGCGTAAGGTGATTTTTACCTCCAATTTTTTTGTAGACTCTATAGCCACCGTTATAATTTGGTTGGGTTCTCCTTGTCTTACTATCGATACACAGCCAAATCCACAACCTCCTCCCCAGAATACTGTGTAAGCGCAGCAATACCTCTTAATAAAAGACATTACCATTTTTATTGTATAGCGTAATAATTAGGTAGTGCAATTAACTTCCTCTAGATCGCTAAAAGTCATGTTAATGGATGGCACGACTGGAGGGTTTCAATGGCGTGTTAATTCCTTCATCAATATATAGAAGGGAAATTTGTGTATGGTATCATGAACTGTTAAAATGTGGTCATTACGCAGTACGTGTTTTTTTTTAATTTTTTTTTATCTATGGCACGTCAATTTGACTTCACCTCGCCTGATGTTAAGCTGAAGGCAAAGTCTCATGAAAGAGGGTCACCATTGCAAACACGTTCAGTGCTACAATAGTGGCACTCAGCTTGACGGCCTCATCAGATGCTTTTTCACGCCCCGTTTAAAGGACCCGGGACTGTACTGAGGAGTTAGGCTGGATGATTTTTTTACTACTTAGGTGGTAGACTAACACACGGTCTAGCGGTTGGTAAGTGGTCATGATGGTTAGGCCACGGGGCCTATGGTCCTTTGTAACACTAGCGGCGTCACACTCGTGTTACCCACTCTGTAGAAACCAACAAATTCCCTTCTTGAAGATTCACATACTGTAATCACTTGGAAAAGTGAAAACCGCAGCAGATAGTTCTATCAGGTATTTTTGGCGATGAATGCGCGTACTTATGTCTTAGTGGGGCTGAATTTTCGAACAATCGGACACTACCAATGCGAACCACTTGTGTTCGAAATCAAGACAGAGTAGTCTTTCGAACACAAGTAGTTCGCGACTGGTTCGGACCAAGCGATGTTTGCATGGCCTGGGTACTATGCGTCCCCGATATTGTCGTGCACATAGCACTATTGCTATTCATCATACAGCACATACAGACAGCATATCATTGATATGCAGCGGAGATAACACGGAGCCTTGTGGAACACTAGTATGTATGTCCATACAACTTCCATCGACGACGACGCCTTGAATACTTCTGCTGGACAAAAAGTGGGCAACCCATTCAAAGAGTCCTGCCAGACCCAATCGAAGACTTTCCTTATGTCTAGGCTGATTTCTAACGCCTCACTTTGACTCTCGTTAACTTTTGCCCAGTGGTCTGTGAGATACACAAGAGGATCACAGGTCGACCAACTGTGACGGAAGCCGTACTGTCGGTTGCTCAGTGATTTCAAGGCATCTCAGGAGCGAGTCCGGAGGACACTCTAGCCCCAAGCGCTCCTCCCCATCTGGGGAAATTACTGTAATCACACCCGAGTCTCACACCCGAGAAGGCATTCTATCGACCTGGGTCAGCTGGGGTGTAAGGGATATGCCAGAGCCTATCTCACCCTTCGAGTTCGACATAATCACCTCCACTGTTCCCATCATTTATTGTCGAGTTTGACGCAACGAATTTGCCTAAAAGATCGACTTTCTCCTTAGTATCATGGGCTAGACTACCGTTAGGTTATTGCCGCGGCAGAAATTGCCTTCGTTAGCTTTGGCAAACATACTACTGACTCGACTACGCAAGCGGCTCACAAATTCCGCCGATGAAATCAAACTTAGCCCTAGTAATACTTTTTTGATCAATCAATCATCAGCCCATCGCAGTCCACTGCTGGACTTAACCCCTCGAAATCTTGGGAGGCTTTAGTCTACTGTTTCTATAATGGCCAGGTGGATCAGTGCAGAGTTTTATATCTTATTTTTTGTTAATAAAATTTTGTACAGATTTCATTAACATTCTAACCTTCTAAATACCTATATGTATTTTAAGCTTTCCATAATTATCTTCTCAAGTGACGAATATGAAAATATATATCTGAATACATAATCAAATTGGTTTATGCAGAGTCACGCGATGTAAATTAGCAGATATCAAATAAGTACATGATGATAATGTATGTAATTATCGAATAAAGGGTAAAGCTATAATTTGTTGGGAAGCATAAGTACCTATAGATATTTTAACAGTATATAAAATGACAACGACGATTCAAACACGACGATTGAAACAGTGAGGCAGTAGTATGATTGAATTTGCCATTTTTTGTGTGTGTTGCTTTTCGGCAACCATAGCCATAAGGATAATAATAAAACAAAACAAAACCCCAATGCAGGAAATACCTCGTAAAGTAAAAAAATATGTAATAATTTCGGGGAAACAACTGGTAAAACACTCCAACATTGTTTTCGGAACGATCTAAGGACCCCGACACGACAACGCTTGAATGGCGTATTTTGTACTTTACTACACACACACGTACAGCAGATCCGTGAAACTTATAACATTCCGTCGTTTATACGTCGATATTAAAAACCATGTTTTAAAAGTGTAAAATATTAGAAGTGTGTTACAAATAGTATTTCAGTGTATATCTAAAATTCGTGTAAACTACTGACAATATGGCCAAGTTACATATTGAATGAATGGGTATTATCTAAAGCCAATATCATACGTTCTCTTTTTGTTCAATTTCATCATCTTTATAGGGCATTTAGCATGGCCATAAGAAATGTCAACATCACGATGTTTTGGTCAGATGACACCTGTTTCAGCGATTTCATTAGTCAAATAGGTAGATATCTCAATTTTGTCGATGTCCGCCATGCTGAAGCTACTGAACGTAAAACTAATCATTAAAATGCCGATTGATTCCATTAATGAATAAATCAACCTATGAATAAACCCGATTATTCCCAGTAGCCCCTCTAGCTCTGTCCTCCGGGGTGACAGACCAGCTATAGAACTATTCACTTTCAGCGATTTGGTGTCATTCGACATCGATATGAAATGAACAAGAATGTCAATTATGATTCTTTGCTGTTGGTGATGACGTAGTTTGTACTCACCCGCGGTCCCGTGATGTCACCAGGTGCCATCGGTGCGCGAGAGCGAGTGTCCGCGGTTCAGACTCTGCGAGCGCTGCGTGCCGTGTCTATACGGGTGTTTCGCTACAGCGTGCTGCAACACAACCAACATTTTTTTTTACCTTATAGATGTAAATAGCCTTCAGTTTCTCTACACTAGCTCAAAATGTCAGCAATCTCTTCAATTCTTTCCTTGAATGATAAAATGATTTATTATTACTACAAATTTCAATGTAATTTATAAGGAGAAGGAATTTTGTTCTGTGGATTACTTTTATTCAGTTTAATTTTAGCAGTATTTTAAATATATAGATACATAATTTATACACTTGATTTAAATTATGGTTTTAGATGACATAAGTAAATTGATAGGAAAGGGAAGTGAAGCAAATATAACATGCATAATGGAGACGAAAACAGTATTCAAACTACAAATACTACACTACTTTATAACAGCCATTAATGTCACAATCAGCGTCTGGTACCTACTAATGTAAAATTTTGGCGATTTGGTTATATTTGAACATTGAAGTTTCGAAACTAGTGAAATTGATTTATGCTATTGCGCACCTGTACTTACAGAGTCAAACTTGTTGTCTCTTACTAACAATATTCACAAAAAAGGGATGCATACACTTGCTTTGATGTAAAGTGTATCTATCTGAGCGTCGATACGACAGCGGCTCCAGTTACTTAGTCCTATACAGTCGTACTTGGACACGTGAGTCATCGTGTGTTATTAAGTCATCGACTAACTCGCCTCTTTATAGCTGCATTACGTAGTTATATTTATTGGTAAAGTATTATCTAATATTCTGTCCATATTTATTTACAATTCAATCTCTTATTTATCTTCTATAAAAATATATATAAGGTCCCTACTTTATATATTCTGAGTAACATGTTAAAAAAATTCCTTTTTTGGAAATTATTTCCTTATTTTTTAAATTGTAAAGACTCACATAGGTATCACATATCACCCACACCTTTTTATTTTATTACAATATTCTGATTAAATAAAGAGTAGGTATAGTACTATACTTGTCAACCAGTTAAAAGTTATAAAGTCTCTCTCAATGTAATGGATGACATCTCTGCTGTAATATTAAGACACAAGTACCTCGATGTAACTATTCAAAAAATGGAAAAAACTAAAAATACCTACAGTATGTGGTGTAAAATCAATATTAAAAGTAAATAAGGTATTCTAAAAAAATCCTGAATAGACTTAGAAAAGGTAATTCCTCTTTTTTTCACTTGAGATCGAAAATAATCTTTAGTAATAATCTAATCTATTCCTATATTACTTGGTGGGTTTTACTGTACGGGTGTTAATACCCTGCCTACCCTTTCGGGGATATACAGGTGTGGTGTGTTGGAAAATCGATACACCTATCCGTCTCTATCGTATCTTCTATTAAATAGTAATTAAAATTCTATCGCCGCATTTCGATCTCAACGTCGGCAGTGCCTTCCATCATGTCAGATTAGACTGACTGTATGTGGGTCATCTTAGTTTGGTTTTATATTCAAAATGTCGGGACGTCCCAGACTCGAATCTTTTAACTATTTAGTGTGATCATGACAATGCAGGTTGGTAAACGAAGTTTAGCCAAGATACCTGAATATTGTGACTTTTTAAAAGGACGCCATTGTAAGGTAGCATCTTTATAATTTTATGTACCTACTTGTAAATAAAAGTTACTATAATCTATTAATCCTATAGCTACGTATTTACTCAACGACTAATTCCAAAATAATATACCTACAAGCATTCTGTGTATAATTACATCAATAAAATATTTCTGTTAGTAACAATATTTCTTTAAATAATGATATCTAATAACTAGAACTACCGTTTTGAACCTATCGGGCGAGTCAGTGCGCTATGCTGTTGTAATAGTACCGATGACGTGTTACATGGCACTTTTTTATTTAAGATTTTTCAAATAAATCTCATCATAATTAAATTATAATAATCATAACAATACATATAATAGACCAATAATATATAAACCTTAACATATAATACAAAAATTTACATGTAATTAACATATGCTCAGCATTTTATAAAATTTTAAATATTATATATTTTAATATTTTTTAAATAGTATGTGTGAACATGCATAATATTGATTGCTCGGTACAAATTTACTGTGCATGAAGTTTTAATTATGATTTCACATAACGTTATTTTATCATTATTTTAATGGCCAAATGCCCCATAATACAGACATTCACGAGGGAGGTAGGGGTATACAAACACTCCATGTGCAAATTCAAAGGTATTTACGAACCTCAAAATTGTTCCAAGACTGTTGAGAAAATTTAGCAGCCTCCACGCTCTCTTTAGCACCCATATTTACGAAGTTGTGAAATCACTCGAATGAACTATGACAAGTCGGTTTCGATGCGTATGCTCTGAGCTCGTGACACTAATGTGCACTACCGATCTCTCTGTGAGAATCAGGTTTAATAAGCATTTAAATACCTCTATCTTCGGTCGTTCGCAAAGTTAAAAATTCACAGCGTTGAATAGTAAATGAGGGGTGTTGTATGTTGCAGCGAGCAGCGCACGGGGGCGGCGCGGATGCAGGCGCGGCGTGTAAACACCGCCAGCTGCTGGCTGCGGCGCGCAGCTACGGGCTGCTCGCGCTGCCGCCGCACGCCCGCACCCGAGCTACCGCACGGTGCCCGCACCGTCCTGACTGACTGGGACCCTAGGCTGGCTAACTACCTCCCGGGCGCACGGACACCTTCGATTATCACACAGTGTCTCAAAGTGCGCAGAATATAATGTGAGGTGATACGATTTCACTCGCGATGCGGTAGGACGACACCGGCGGCACGGCTAAACGTCAGAGCAGACTGGGTCGCGGTACAAGCGTGCGTGGCAGCGCTGTATGCGCATAGTCGCGCCGGCTACTGCCGCGCACCAGCCGCCCGCCGAAAGCCGAGACGCAGCGACGCCCAAACCTAGCAAATGATACGGTGGCCAGCGCCCTCCGACTCACTGAGATGAGTCGCCCCTATATCATGAACCTAATAACTACTTATTTCTTCATTAAATCAATCTTTAGGGACATCATGCAAAAATATACGCCTTATTAAGGTTTGCATACGAATTGTATTAATAACATGTATCGAGATTAAGAAGATCATCAATGGAGGTTCGGAGCGGTGCGGCGTCGGGCGGGGGAATGCGCGCGCACTCTCCCCGAGACAACATTCGATTTTGGTCCATGACTGTTGGATGCTTACTGTGGCCCAACGAAGCCTTTAATAGTTCATTCTAGACTACGAATGAGCACGCGACTAAACTAATTTAAAATTAGTATTATTACCTATACTTTTATATATACTTCCAAAAACCCTGTTATCAGACTCACACTAATGTTTTTTTTTAAACACAACATAATATTCATAATCATATCATTAATTTTGAGTCAAATGTAGAAACCAATTCATCATCTTCAAACCCGATACAGAAAATGCAAATAATTTTCCTAAAACGAAACGTTGTCATAATATTGATAAGATTCAGTCATTTCATCTGGCACCTATTTAGTTTTTGTTGTTTAGACTAAGACATAATTAAGAAATGTATAATGTTAAAGTTTAAGTTCTACACATGACAAAATGAACAGTAAACCTATAGGTAGGTAGACTGAAAACAGTTTGGTTGCAGTTTTCACAGTCAGCTGTTGGGCCCAGGTACTGCAATCGAGTATAGTTCTGCGAGAACAGCAAAAATTCAAAATTAGGTCAGGTTACAGCACAGCTAGTTATTTCGTTAAGGGCAATCAATTGCACATACAATCGCATATAATATACATTTAAGATACATACATTCTCAAGACGGGACTCTAGGTTGTTGGTATGCCTTTGCTATGTATAAAAGAAAAAAGGTTTTTATAAGATTATTAGTAACATGTGTTTAGTATATATGAAATTAAAAACTCATTTGCCAGAGGTCAAATAGAATTCATTTTCGAAATTAGTGAAAGATACTACGTTAGTATGATTGTTAAATTGAAATCAATCATCATGTTGGAAAAGATTACACCAAAATTCAAATCACGTGATTGAAATTTATAGCCGTACTTTATGCTTCACATATTCATATGGTGTATCGTATACATAGTTAATAATTATAATACTGTCTGAACACAACATGTGTCTATCTATACCATTACATATAATAATTATGAAGTGGTCGCGTCTTTGGAGATATTTAAAAAAGTTCTTGAATTATGTTGTATTAACGATACTGAACACAAAAATGATTTTCTTTTAGTTCGAAGGGTCTTGTTCAGAAATCTTACGTTTGTTTGATCGCAATCAGTTGAGTAGAACTGGAGGTATGAGCATAGTATTAGTACTGACATACACACGGGCGGAAGGCTAGTCAGTTTATATTTCTACTAGCTGTTGCCCGCGGCTCCGCCCGCGTGGATACCGATTATCGCGTTGATGTCGATAACTCTACTCGATTCTCTTCTTGCCTCTCTATACTACTTCACCTTGCTGTAATGACAACGGAAATTCTAGCGATATTAGCGCCAGTGTATAGAAATTTATCGGATCTATTGAGATTTATGGTTATTGCTCCACTCCCTTGAATAGTAGTGTGATGATATATAGCCTATATTACTCCTAGATATAGTAGCTATTTATAGTTGAAAGAATTATTGAAATCGGTCTAATAGTTTCGAAGCCTATTCGTTACAAACAAACAAAAAAAAATTTTCCTCTTTTAATGTACATGTAGATATTTGGGTACCCATAAAGGGATGACCCAAAAGACATGGTTCAATGAGCAAGTTAAACCGTTGCTTCCTATTAAACAAAGATTTACGCCAAGTGAACCGCCAGAAGCCTCAAAAATTCTACATATACACTGGCCTTAATACATCTATATAGTGTACAGTATATCATGTACTATTTCACTGAAGATGTGTTGAAAAAAGAGCAGTTTTTATATAGGATGAAACTACTAGATATTGGGCACTACGGGTCATTGGGCAGCTCTATTAATGTAAATAAATATTGGAGTATATCACTGTCTATAATGCGTTTTATCTTAATGACCTCTAATAAATAACCAATCTAAATAGATTGCAAAGGGTCAAAGTTTTTCAATTTTATCACAGACTGACTATCAAAATCTTTGTCCTTTTAAGAGACATTGTATGCATGAATATGGCTATTTGCAGTGGTATGGTCGTGCCTCGGAGAGCACGTTAAGTGGACGGTTGTCATCCAAATATCTATGGAAGTCGTTACGTGTACCTAGTAAAGAAAGGGGAGTCTTTTTAATAATGTTCTTTTAATACTGACATGCTCACTATAAGATGTGGTGTTAGGTTAACTATTTATGTAATGACTTAACACAGGAGGTCCCCTAAAATGGAACTGAAAAAATTAACCGATTTGGTATTACATGAATCTCACAATTTTTTACGGTTAAAGAATGGAGTTGTGAGCCTTATTGATACCTTAAGTTTCAGATGATATATCCAAAATAAACCTTGTGCTATTTAACATAAAAAATAAACTCACAAAATGTTATTTTATATTTAAAGTCCCTTGTGTCTGATGATTAGTAGTTTACCCTACAAGGTTTAATGGCAATAGTGGAAGTTCGTAGTATAAAGACAGGAGTATGTGAGCAGCTGTTATCTCTACCTGTCTCGGAGTGACTGCAACATAACCACCCTCGCTATCTTCGGCAAGGGTAGGTATCCATGGGAATTTCCGCACAGAAAAAAAGTAAATATTAATTTAAACACAACGAAAAATAATCACAAATCGCTTTAGACTTGAATTATACAGAGGATGCGAGTGGTATAAAGTGAGTTAAGGTGTGGCGCGGTTGAGGCGAGAATTATACACGAAAGACAAGAGGCATAAAGCGAGTCTAAGGTGAAAAGTGATCATACATGCTGCTTTTATTGCGATAACATGTCTCTGTCACTTCAGTCTCATCCTACTTGCAAGGGGAAGAGGTGATAAAGAGGTATAACTCATCCACAACCTTATGTATGTTTTAAATCGCAGGCCACCTAACCGCCTAACGCCTCTTACCTTATCTGTATAATTCAAGCCTTAGAGTACACGTTTGCAGCACTTTGCAAGATTGGGTATCCTACATATCGCAGTAATGTGACAAGATACATCCACAGTCTTTCACCCTGGACAGCTATTGACAATCTCAAATCAGAAAATATGAGATACTTTTCTCTCACGGGTATTCGAGACATTGTGTACCAAAGTATACCTACTTCCACCACAAGGCAAAGTATTGATCGAATTCTGAATCTTTAAACTTATTGCAAACCGAAAACATCACATTAACTACATGTATATCTACTGAAATTACGAGATAACACTGTGGATTTAATCGGTATGCCTTCCTTTGGACAGAATTTTTACATGCAAATCTATTTAAATCAGCATGCATAACTAGCTTGTGTTGTGGGTTCCAGGATACTGAAAATCGTACTAGTATTTCTTTTTAAGTAATTTGACACGTGTTTTCAAGAGACCCTTATGATTGATACTATCGATTGATGGCATAAAAGTAGAAATCACTTTTAGAATTTCAATCGGTTTAATTAACTAGTAATCAACTAAAATTCTGGAATAAATGCAGATTTGTTTCTTTTTAAAGCAAACATTGATTTATTGTTTCCTTAGATCTCCAATTTTTAGAGTATTTTTTCTCCTCGTAGGGGCAAAATTCTCCACCTTGTATAATTCTTCTCTTTATAACCTAGATCCTCACAAACCACTGAACCAAAAATTTGATGTCCATATTTTTATAAGTTTCTTGATGGAATTGGATGCTATAAGCCCCGGTAGGAAGTGCTGTCGTTGCATAGTGCCCTGTTTTTCCAGCCAGAAAGAAGTCTGCCAGTATTATCATATAATATTTTCTATTCAGAATGCGTATCTCAATTTGAATTGAAAACGATATTATATGCTTACATAGACTACGGATGGAAACTGCTTTTGCTTTCATCGTATCATCAGTTGCCACTCGAGAACTCGCTGTACACGAGTAGGTCAAACATCAAGTATGATAACAGAAGGCAATTGGAAACTTTGAATTATGTTAAGTAACACGTTAATTGCAAATGAGTATTTAACAAAAAAATTAAATCAGAGTATAAGATAACCTTTTTTTAACGGTTGTTTTAGATGTGTATATTAGTATTAATTAAGAAGTTGATTGGTGATACCCACTAAACATATAATTTATTATTTTATAGTGTTTATCTTGTTGCCTCTTATAATCCACCTAAGTGGAATAAAAAAATGTACGTCAAAGTTTATATTTGTGTAAAATATTGAAACAATCGCTCCCAATTAAACAACCGAGTAATTTCCTATAAGAGCCAGTCTAAGCGCAGTGTTCTTTAGTATGATTCTGTCCCACTCAGAGTGCCCTAATTTTGCTTAGAAATTCCATCATGATCTATATATTTAGATTTATCTTGTTTAACTACAGTTTTAATTTAGACGAATGGGAAGCCGGTAATGTCCTACCTCCATTAAGTTTGTACTTAACTAGCTGCGCTCCACGGTTTAAATGAAGGATAAAAAACCTGTATAATAAATTTGACATATAAATATTTATTGAAAATAATACTACTGTGTTTTTATAGCCAATACACCAAAGCATGGGTGAATATTATGAATACCTAGGTAGACAGAGGTGGATACATTTTACGAGGTAACGTTTCAAATTTCTTCGCTTATACGAGTAGATATAAATATGTCTGAATCGGGCTACTAGTATCGATTTCAGCAGGGTGAAACCAGACTGTTTTATAATTTCAATTTGAGCCTTTATGTAATCACATTATTTTTTTATAGGTACCTAGTTGAATATATTTTCGACATAAAATATCTCTTAAAATTAACTAGTCATACAACAATGTTAACTGGAACTAATGCGACCTATATCAAGACGGTGGTACTTCTTCGAATTATGATGTACTTTAACTGACTAGTCACATTAGTTACTTTTTAATAAACTTCAAAACGGTAAGATGAAAGGAAACTTCTATAAAATAATAAAATTTCGACGTCATAATTTTAATTGTCAAATAATTTACGATTGTTGGTTGGGCGGATGATTAAAAAAATATAAAAACGATAAAATAAAGACAGACGCAACTTTTAGCGCTTTTATACCATTCTTAATTTAATAAGCTAAGTTAATAATTCATTTTAACTACCTAATTACCTATTGTTTCTATCAGATTATATTGACGTGGTCATCAAATACAACAGTGTCTTCCATCTATACTACAAGTAGTTCTGTAAATAGAAGATCTAAACAACACCATTTGTTTTAGGCAACAACCCGTGCGTTATCATTTCCTGGATGTTTCAGTCAAACATTATCAAAATCCGTTCATAAAAACGCAACAGCAAACTTCCCTCATTTTCACCTATCAAAAAAGCTCTCGACAATAGGTATTGTTTTGAAATCGGTTAAGAAATGCAGTCACCTTGTCATAACGGAGACTCTCAATCACTTTGCTCGCTCGGTTAGTTAATTGTAAATTAGTCGCATTTGTACATTAGAGATATCGTCGGGGACATGAGGAGGTTAAACAACGTAAGTTTGTTATTTCAACGATTACTTCCTCCCTTTTTAAACGGAAGGCATTCAATGTGTTCTATAATAGTACATCTGATTTTATGTAATTGTTGCTCATTTGAAAATCGAAATTTACGCGGTTTTGTTTTTGTTCGAATTTTAACCACTAAATAGTGGCGTGGCAACTGATCGAAAATTACTACAGTCAAGTCATTAGGGTTGAGTAGGGATACATTTATTTATTTCCTAGCTGTTGCTCGCAACTCCACTTGCGGGTAATACTAATGTGGCTTCCGTAATTCACAGGAACCAATATCCGGTACCTATCTTTTTATACTATATTAAACTATTCTAGACTTTATTCTTTTCTCTGTCAAATTATATTCATTTCTGTTTACCCAAAGGGGGATGTGATATCAAAATAGTAGTATAATCTAATAGAATGCAGTCCACGTGGAAAATTCGTAAAATATTACTTCGTACTGATTTTGATTTATATGTTATGTAAATATTGTACTGTCAAGCATATAATAATATATTGAGATATCGATGTGAATTAACGTATTGGTTTTTTTTATAGAACCTCGGGAGCCTGACTGACTCCTAGCTGTGACTCAGCCAGAATCGGAGGTATGGAGAACAACAAACAAACATGTGTCTTGGATTTCCGGAGGTGAGATTATACAAGACATATCTCTCGCACCCCGGCAGACCCGGAGACATCTCTTTTCAGATGACCGTCTTACCCTAATGTGGGGACCATGTTGTCCCCATCTAGCCCCTGGGTATAGGGTGGTACTTTAGGCCGTCGCTATGGCCTGCTTCTGCTAGGGTGAACTCATGGGGAACGGAGGTCATTCTGCGACCTCCGACGTCCGAGTCGCTTTCGCTCATCGCGGGCAGTGCGGGCCACAAGTCTTCTCCAGACCCGTTCCGCCTCTTCCTTTCCGAGCATTACTTGCTCGCAGAAGGAGGTTGCGGCTGCCCAAGCATTCGCGCATTGTATCATCGCCGTGAGCAAGGTGGTGAGAGAGACAACTCCCACCCCTAGGGCTTTTTTAGGTTTCTCACGCCGGGCACTCGGTTAGCGTGTGCAGCCCCGAGTCCTCGCTCGCATCTCAGTGATGGTACTCGGACGTTGGCTCCTTCTGGATCCAACGCAGGTAATCCCCGAAGCACCCGTGCCCGGTGATCACCTGCGTTAGTCTGTACGAGAGGCTACCGTGTGGCGCAAATGTTGGTATGGATGGATGGATGTGTGGTGTGACAAGAATGGATTAAATAATTAATAAGTTTCTTGGAGAAAGTTTGAAAGTGCACCAGTAAATGAAAAATTGAGAAGTAAACGAGTGACTGAAAAGATGATATTAATGTTGAGGGACCTTCCAAAATATGAACATAGAGGGCTTTAGGAGCAAAGGTCGACCGAAGAAAAGATGAATGGATTGTGTGAAAGTAGATAGGGCAAAGTAGGGAGTGACTGAGGAAATGACTCTCTGACAGTAATGGGTGGAGGAGAATGCCATGTTGCCATTCCAGGCCAATCCATGAATGCCAATGCCAGGGCAGGGAGATGATGATGATGATGATAGTAAAATAATCAGTCAGTAAACATGACCGAGGCAGGACACAACGGTATCTCCCATCCTAATTGAGCAGTCCGACCTATGGACGGCCTATGGACGTTTGCAACACCAGAGGCGTCAATCACGTGCTGCCTACTCCGTAGAAACCTTCTAATACCCTTCTTGAAGAACCCCATATTGTAGTCGCTTGGGAAAACCATGTAAATATATGGCACTACAAAGATATATTTGCAGTTCCAGCAACTGCAAATGTAACAATGATAGTTGATCAATTATTTTAATATCAATTTGTTTTAAGAGTTCATTGTACGGGCCCCGTGCATTTAAGCACTACCTAGATAGAATTTAAAATGCGGCAGCTTTGAGGCAAGGTAGGTATGGCCCTGCGTTTTCGTTAACTCATCTTAGCGGGGACACGGGAGTAAATATATGATATAATAAAACATCCCATTTCACCACGGGATGGACGTTTTAATATTAAGATTTCGTCATATCGGTCAGAATGGGGAGTGAATAGGTACAAATTATTAATACTCCTTAATCAATTGAAATTAAAACAGAAAGTAACAACGTCTCCCTCATAGAAAATAAGAGAATGTGGCCACTTCATCCACAATTGGTGACGGCGTAAACAGGTATATCTTACACAATTATTTACAGAAGGAGACTTATAGGGTACAACCGCGATTATACTAGATAAATATGAAAGATTTTATTCAGAAAATTGCACTCACTAATTTCCATATTCCGTTTTGTAAAACTCAGAGTTATTCGAAATTCCAAAAATCTGAAATCCATTATATCCCAAAGGCCGAGTATTAAATTACCGAATATTAAAAACCTGAGTTCCAAAATTCCTAATATTTATAACGCGACCCATAGGAACCTATGCCCGGGATTAAAGTAGCCTACGTGTCTTTCCAGTTGGGCTCTGTCCAAATTCATTCACATCTGTTCAACCACTTTTATGTGCAAGATTAATAAACATCCACGCTCACACAGATACATCCATTCTGTGTGAATGGATGTATCTGTGGACTACCATACACACATTAGTATAATGCTATTCACTGCCTAATCCTCCTTCTGAATTTCTTTTGACTTATATTCCTGAGCAACTGCCGCTGACCTTTCAGCCCTGAAAGAATAGTCTGGGCTTTATCAACTAGTTACCGGGATCATCACCAATATAGTGGCGATGACCTAGCCCCGCTTTTTGAGAATAGGGGTTATAAACAAATAACAAGTAATAGTTTCCGAAGAGCTGTGATCTTGCTTTCTAATACGATGAGTTATATTGCTTACTAATATGTGAATGAGAATCATTGTTATGTTCATACGTCTGGACGAATTAAAACACTCGCTTGTGCATTATATGACGATCAATGAAGGTCACCACCTAAAAAATTTTCGTAATAAGGGTTACTTGCAAAGTTGCACGCATGTGCAGTCCACACAAGTTAAAGTCTAAATGCCGTAGAATCGATGCTCTTAGCTATTACTGATGGCTTGTTAAGGAATACCTACTAATCACTACCAACTAATTATCAAACCAATCATGAATTTAATTGTTTTCATTAACTGCAATTTAAGACTTACGTACTGTATGTAATATCTGCCTAGAATTTTTCGACTCATCTTCATTTTTATTCTGATACCTCTGGTAACTCAAGAGTTATATTCACTCTAGTTATTAATTAACCACTTGTCACTCAAGCGAACTCTGTTACGAAAAACTTAAGCAGTAAACGTGTTACTTACAACTGAAATCGAAAGATGGCGCTTACACCCAAGTAAGGTTTCTCAAGGTTTCTTAGTGCCGAATTGAAGTATATTCGTAAGTATAAAAATCACAGTAGGTACACTATAAATACCTACTGAAGAACATAATTACTACACTATTTATTACTGTAAATAAAAAATATAACTACAATAACATAATAATATACGATTTTTGTATTATTTAGAGCCATTTTAGCTAATAACTGGACGATTTCAAGAGGCCTTAAAGAGACTATCGGTGATTTCGGTTACTAATATTCTTAAAAAAAACATAGCAAGCTACATTTCAGCTTAATGGCTTTTTACTTTTTATGTAGAAAACATCAATATGACTTCGCCGGAATTCGAAATCTCAGGAAAGAGGGTCACAATGCAAATCCTAAAAATGTTTCAATGGTGGCCCTTCGCTTACGGCCTCATAAGCATTCTGCAACCTTTAAATTTAAGATAAATCATGTCATTTTTAAACATCGTAATTTTTATTTCTCAGTTACTATAACGTTCTCAAGTAATGTTTCCCCATAAAGTACAACATAGTCACGGTAACGTTTTGTAGATATCAAGGACCTTCACTCTCAGCCCGGAGCCCAATTTTACAATGATGCATTGAAAATGTAATCTGTATTCGGGTTGAAGATGATGAACTAGATAATGTAGGTTCCTATATAATAAATGTAACAGTTATCAGTGCAACAAGTCGTGTTTAATCAAAGACACAACCGAGTGCCTACCGCATGATCTGAAAACATGGGTTGTTCTAATGATACACGTAATATAATGTACATGTAAATGATTCTCTCTAAATATTAATGACTATTTCAGAGTATTAAAACTTGTGAATCTACTGTCGTCGCATTCTTTCACTTGAAGTAAGTTCGAGTGGCAGAAGTATTACTGCAATACATTTGTAAATATAATGAATACATTCATCTAGATTCAAGGCCATCGATACTGCTGGAATAAATAAAACTACAATGAAAATGGATGATGGTATGCACGAGGCAGTCATCAAATGATTCGCTCGGGGAAGCTCGAAGATATAAAATGCAGTAAATGATGCTTCTAATCACTAAAAAGCTTTAACGTTTACACTACATACGATTGTCGCGATTGATCACATCGAACTTACCGTATGATCATAGCAATGGGAACTTATCCAACTATTAATACGTGTAGTTATACTCTTCTCTATTTGATACACATTTCTGCCAAGAAACACAATTGAACAATTACAATGCAAGTTTAAATTGTAGTTTATGGAACTACGACTATCTAGAATACTTCAAATATAGAATATTTTAAATATTTCTCTATTTCTTACTTTTTAAATTTATTGTTACTAACCCTACAATTCCAAGAACAATCATACTATTAGATATTTCGATTTGCGGCTTCGATAATAGCACGTTCTCAATTTAATTTCAGAAAATAACATCATTACACTGCTGTGCAATCAATTTGCGTATTATATATCGTCTAACGAAGTATTATAATTGAAATTTATTCAGATGAAAACAATAAACACCTCGGCCCAATTTATATAAAACCGTACCTACGCCTTAAAAAATATAGAACTGAGATTTTGCAATGCGATAACTCATTTGAGAATGACACCGATGCATCCGGCCTTTAAGGGCGGTGTCAAATGTTTACTCTAGTATTGAATTAGGTAATAATAACAAGGACGTACATAAGCTAAAGCACAACCTCGTAATACACCTCATTCACTGTTAAAGCTCAGAACCAGAGCACAAAAATGGGAAACGTCAAGTGATTAGCACTGTGTCGTGTAGGGCGCGGCGTGCGTGATGGCTCAGTCGGAGCGCGGCGCGGCACACACTAGGGCGGGCGGCGGACGGTGGACACGGTAGCGTTACGTCAGCGCGGGGCACAGGCCCGAGGGAGGGGGAGCCCCGCACTACTGCATCCTCCAAGCGCCCATCTTCGCCCGGTTACGCTGAAAAACGTGACATCTCTGCTATGCGCCGACCGTCACCAGTGCGCGCCTTTCGCCTTCCTATCTCGCTCGAAAGACGATGCCATCACTCTGTAGAAACTCGTTACCTTGATGCATTTACTAATAATCATTATTTTTGAATTTATTATCGCAATATCTGAACTTAAATCGAAATAACGTCAGTAAAATATAACAGTGTTGTGCTTTATAGAGAATACAGGACATTGAACATGATTAAATATTTTTTGCAAACTTTGACATCTTACCTGTACTGTATCTTTTTCCGTGAAAAATTTGCTCAACTTAGAGATGCATAAAGAGTCCTATACCGATCTTCATACCATCTTACCTTGTCGAGTTTCATTGCGGTCAGTTTAAACGTTCGAAGTTGCCAAACAAGAACGACAAGCTGAGCATTTTTGGTATCAGTGTGGATAACCTAAAAGTTACGACGTGTGTGATGTTTCACAGAGGAATCTAATATTTTTCTAAATATTTAATGTGGTTTTGCAGTACTTTTTTATTACGGTTGCAATCAGTGAGGGTAGGAATAAATAATAAAACAAATTATTTTTCTGTTTATTTTCTTTGAATAATAATAATTAAAAAAAACAAAATTTAAACTCTAAGAAAGAAATTCGGGATCCAGTAAAGATATAATATTATGGAAAAATAATTGCTAGAATTTATAAATGTCAATTAACTTATTAATAAACTCTTTAACGTAATTAAATTATGAGGTAGATGTTTTTCAAATAGTCTTTCTTTAAAATCTTAAATCTACGTTACAATTACAGCTATATAAAATGAAATGCAAAAAGACCCGTAGTGTTTAATACCGCAAAATCGCTTTGTATCTACCATGTCACACTGGCTACCTACTACTATGTACTACTAATCTATATTAATATTAATTACTTGATCTGTTTGTCTGTTGTAAGATACAATTTCTTGCTTAGTTTTATTCCAATACTATTATACAAAAAGGAGTTACAAGAAAATTGGAAAAGACGATAAAAATTTTGGGCCGCAAATATTATGCGATAACGTATTAATAAATTGTAAATTTATTTTGATTTGAACATCTTTATGAATATAAAAAATTACGGACAAAATATTACAGTTTACGAACACCGCCCCGTTGAAGTGTAACGTTATTTTGGTCACATCGATTAATATGATCGTTAAATAACAAATTACATTTATTAACAAAACGTGAATTTAGGTAACTATTCTAATCAACTAAAATTATAGATTCATTGGCTAATTTATGCAGGCGGTCTTTTTATTTATTCATACATTGTGCACTTTTTAATATATTAGAATAACATACATTTTTCATTTTTTGTTTTGGGTTGATTTATTGATAGAAGAACATACATTTTTGAAATTAAATAAATAATTTTTATTATTATTATACATTTCTATTGTAGATAGAGGAACACTTCAGAATGTTAAAGGAATGTGAAATAAGGTATTTCATACTTCAAAAGCAAAATACGCAGGTAAATGTGAAAGCCAAACCACTACAATTGGTACATACTCATAATTTCTTGACAGGAAATAACAAACACTCACAACAGTACATCTCAGTGGACGATGATAATATTTTTGGTGCTATAATTGGCGGTTCCGTTTCCTAAATCAAATACCATAAGAATCTTAACATTAAACTAAATAAAATTTATATCTATTGAGGTAGGTTGAAACTCATAACCTGAACTAAAGCTACCCATAAAGTATCGTGTGTGTAAAAGCACATTTAAGATCAAGAATATTAAAATATAGATTGGCATCTATTGTATGAAGTTACTGCAATACGACAATGACAAACTAAAAATATAATATGTAAATGTTTGAAATTTACAATTATCTTGTGTCTTTATTGTTATGAAAATATCATTCTACAATTTCATAACTTTGACGAATAAATATGATCGATGACGATTTATCATTCATTGAATTCTATATGCGGTTTGGTAGTGATTATTATATTAATATTGTATCTACTTGTGAAATATTTACACCAGCAACATGCATATCAATGGCAAAAAAGACTTTTTCTTAGAAAACTGTTTTCAACTTACATAACAAATAACATTTTGCAGTACTCTACGCATTATACTATAGAACCATACTACGAGAAATTTTCTGTTCTACATTTTAATGAAATTGTTACTAACAAGTGTTGAATATGTCGATATTTTAAAATTTCTCATTGACAGTGCTACAATATTGGGGTAAATTACTATGACTTTTAATAATAATAGTTAAGATACTTTTAGATTATCTTTGTACTTCTTCTGTAAAAAGGTAAAGATTAAGAAGCACATGCGGACTTACAAAACGTACTTATACAGAATACAGAGTACCTCACTCAGAGTAATCGAGCTCAATAAGTGTTATTTTTATATGTGTATATCTTACTTAAAGACTTAACAGTAACGATGTGAATTGTATGATTGCAGGATTGATTAAGTACCCACATTTCAATCAAATTTAAACTTGATCTACTAAATTATGATTAAGGTTTTGAGCAAACGTAAATTGTATATGTTATAAATGACGAAATAATTCTAGGGTAATGATGTGGTGCATATGATGCACATGTACAGCTATGAACTTCAAACTGAATCTACACTTACTTAAAATAAATTGACAAATATTATACCAGGCTCATCTAACTTTGGCACATTTACTTTAACGATAGCATTGCATCTAGTGTGTGTAAAACACATCTATTTTGGATAGCACTCTCCTATTTTCATATTATTTAACTTTCTAATACTCTCTGATAACTTCTGCAATTTTACAATCATTCATACAACATTTGGTGTGTTTCTGTAGAACCTACTTAACCTTTAAGGCTTTTTTCCTTTTCATATTCAAGTTATTTCTCATTCATAATGTTAAAATATCAAATCATATCTTCATTTATAATAATAAGGTAATCTTTGACTTATTAATTCGATATTATTTCCAATTTCCATTGCTCAGCGTACCCGAAACCATCAAATTGCAGTTAATTCTTCCGCTTGTCTCATAGCCAGTCACAATAATTCTAAATTAAGGTTACATTAGTTACAAGCTAAAATATAACATAAAGTTTGTCATAATAGAATATAGCAACAAATTAATAATAATCATATAAACACACACTTAACTTTGGATAAATACGAATATACGTAAAATAATTAAGATATTGACACTCGAACACATAAATTTGTACTTACGTTACATTTAAAAGGTTAAGATCATCTTATTACTATCATTACAATTATTATGTAAATCGTACAATTTGTACTAGAATACACGTTGTAGTTTGTACTAGAATTATGGATTTGTACCGATCAGTCTTGTACTTATTTGTTTAGTTTATTGTAACTACAATGAGGTAGATGATTAACTATTAGTAAATTGGTTAATTTATAGAATGCCTATAATATTTTTATTATAAGTTCGCTAAGGTCAAGTAACCATTTGGAATGGAGTATCTAGACGGAAATAATCCTAGTCTTAACTTGTAAAAAATATTATAACACAGGTAAAGTAAGAGCAAAGAAACACTTTACAAAGTCTACAAGTTTCGTCGGGTTTCAGAATATTGGATGAATTTTGGTGAAATTACGACTGCGGTGGGCTGTCCTGTGGTCCCCCCTGAGAACTGCTCGAACTCTTAGATGCCTCGTTCTTCTTTTCGACCTACAAATAATATCAAAATTATTTTAGATTACATAGTAGCATAACGGTAGTAAGCGCTACTGCTGTGAGATCACAGATTCTATTTTCGGAAGGAACATGAAGTGATCATCTGTTTTGCTTTTAATATTTTCCCAGTAATAGCGCTAAATGAAAGTGCTACACATGGGTTACTAAAATAGTGACCTATGTAGGTATACGTTAAATAGGATTATAGGTACTCCAAAAAAAACTTAAACCTCGAAATTTTACATTGCCGTTGTTGTCCACACATCATCTCTTGTGTCGTGATACAATTCAAGACCGTGGATAGACTTCATTCCCATTTCAATAAGTTTACCCTCTTGATTAAAAAATCTATAGAACGCCATTGCTCTTGATTATATTTGTGCCCTTTTCAATTATGTTTTATACATCAAAACCTCAACTCAACTCAACGTAAAAAAACTCCACGGAAATGAAGACTTTAATGGACATGTTGAAATTCACCCCTAAACAAATCAATTCTAATTATAATCTATGTTAGAAACTATTAAAACAACAGCAAACATTTTTTTTCCCGCTGATATTTGAAGTGACGGCTGTTTTTTAATTTTGTTAATAAATAAAACAGGATTTTATTATATTTCAGTCTTATATCTACTAAAATGCTCCAGTACCCGGAAGCTTGAAAAAGTTGTGTCACATACGTTTTTGATAGCTTAAATTGATATATTGTTACTGTTACAAGTAAACTTGCTGTTGGTATGAGGTACGAGTACTGAACCGATGTTATAATAGAATTAACTACGAGACTTTTTATTAAAAATAATACATAACTATACTGTACCTTAATGGGGCAATCAGCGATGAGGTGGTCCTCACTCTTGCAGTTGTGACATCTCTTTGGTTGTGGGCCGATACTGCATTTAGCCGCTATATGATTAGCGAACTCGCCGCAGTTATAGCAACTGGAACAAATAAATATTATAATTTTAAAATACTACCAAACATAAAAAAAATCACTATAAGCTAAGTAATAATTGATGAACCAATGTTCAAGTATTAAGAAAGTACTAGTGATAAATCATTAACCTTCTACGGAAACTGTGGATTCTTTAAAACATACATTTTAGAAATTCATTTTAATTAGCTATGCAATCGAGGTAAGGTTTATTTGCTTATATTTTTGTTGACATAGACATTTTATATAAACATGGTAAAACAATTTCAACGACTACACCTAATATCACCACCAGGTTATGAAGCATTGAATACCCTATCTACTTATCAATATCATAAAGTTCTTCAACATTGAAGGGCTTAAAATGAAATTTTAAGAAATTATAACATTGATATTACCAATGGAATTGAGAACCGATTCAACAACAACCAATTCCACAACAACCAATTCAACAACAACCAATCAATTCCACAGGAACTTTAAAAAAATATGGTTGTTACGTGATTACTACGCCAATTATGTGCAATTTTTTTATGATTCTTATTCAGTTGAAAAGGGAATCCTTCTAGATTGGTCCCAAATGGCCTGAGCTACTCCAATACAATCAATTAAGGTATGGTCTGTCAGATTAGGCACCGACTTCTAAGGTTAGAAAATCTCACATAAGACTTGTCTCAGACAGACAGACATGTCTTATGTCAAATCTAATTTTCTATAACTAAAGCTACTGCTGTCTCATATATTCTTGCCGTTGTGTTCCCCACTTTGACTCTCTTATAGGGTGTATAATATATAATATTGTTGAAAGACATAAAAAATACACTAAACAAACGCTGAAGATAAAATTCGGGATAAATTGTAACATGTTGCAACAAGCTCCAGTATTTTGTTAAAACTAACCCTATGTTATGACTTATAACGTTTATCAATATAACTATTTAACCAATTTCGCATTCAATTTGTACTAAGCAACTCTTAATTATTGCAGTCAGTTAGGAACTATAAAAATAATTTTACACACCTATTATCACTATGCCTGTTGTATGGGAATATTAGAGGTAAAAAATCAAATTCTTTGCTGGATATTTTTAAATGCAAAATAAAATAAGTGAAGCAATTTAATGAAAATAACAATCAAAGCATGACTAATTGAATTTAACAGAGCTGCCATCAAATTTGTTTTTAATTGCCGTGGGCAAACATTGACTAAATATTTGCGCGTTTGAAAGGAACACAGGTATAATAAATCTCGTTTGAGTATACCATCGCTGCGTTATAACTTACACTTAAATCATACATTCTGTGATTCACTATTGTATTTATATGATTACTCGTTGCTGCATAAAACTTAGCAAAGGTAGATGTTATGTGTGCAAGAAGATTAGATAGAGACAGATATCTTTTTTCATCTTTAATTTACTTTGGGGTTTTTATCCATAAAGAAAATTCAACCCCATCGTAACTTGAAACATTATAGGAACCCAGGTTACTTTAAAGTACATATATTTGAGTTGAAGTTTTGACAAAAATTATACAGCTTTATGGAAGAATGTTATTTTTGTTACTATCGACTAAAATAATAAATGGTTAAAGGTATCAAATTTTGATTTTATTACTGTTACAATTTACCATAGCAGGTGTAACAACTAACCCCAAATACGGGATGGCTGACAGTGTATGTGAACACGACTATGAGACATGGTAATCTGTAATTCTATTACAGATTAAAATAATGGTAATATGACCGTGTGTAGATATTTTATGGGAAAACCTTAGTTATTTTATAAATTTTGAATGCATGCAAAATTGTTTTTAAGAAACTTTGGACACTTCACATCTCTATATATAAGGTTTGTGTTTTCATAGCCCTGAATAAAACCTTTATATGGAGTGCCATAGAATGCATTGATATTTTGGGCAAGGTCTGTGAAAACCATGTACGATTTGAAATATATAAGAATAAATAAATAGATCATTGGAGGTCAACCTATGGCCTTCAACATGATACTTTTTAATGGCTTAAAATCGATATAGAAAAATCGAATAAGAAATGTTCCGACCTCGGTATTATTCAAAATAATATACAGGATGTTTTAAAGTTATAGCTGTTCTCTTAGTATATTCATCGTTTCCAAGTCAATTACAGTCTTACTACTCCCTCAGAGTTTACTTCTGATTCTAAAAGGTGTGTCTTAAGTATTTTGTTGCAAGTGATTGCATTAATTGACTATTACTTTTTATCACCGATACTTTCTTTATCCTAGTTAGCTATGTTTACCGTATCTTTCTGAACCGTTTTTTGGAGAGCGGCCGTCGATGCGAGCCCTGGCAGTCGACTAATGAGGGTCCAGAGACTCGTGTTGCCTCCAAGCCTTTATCTGATTCCTTGCACTCAAACTCTATCTCCTCTTCATCACCCAGTGATCGGAAGCCGGGCATTTGTATTACACTCTGAAATGATCAAAAATATGGTTTTAGTACAAAAAAGATAGAAGAAGAAGAAAGAATTGAATTCTTTCTTCTAAAATTTAACAGCTCACTGATTGCAGGGTGGTCGCAAACTAGCATGTTTATCAACTCTACGTAACGGTAAATATCTGTTTGAGTATCGAAGTAAACTACTGTGGTAACATTTTATCTTCCTATATAAAAATTTCCATGGTAAACACGAGTAAGCTGTAAGCAATATTTAGTTCTCTGTAAGAATAATCACTATTTAAAACATATATATTATCCAAGTTTGGTTTGGATCCCTTCAAGAAAAACGATCCATAAATATGCTTATCGCTTATGAGAAAAAAATCAACGTTATCGCCATCCAGTAACATAGTCTTGACCTAATATAAATTTTACCGCTAACATCGCGTCGCTGCAGACGAACGAAGTACAAGTTTGGTGGCGCAAATGTATAGAAAAAACATCCGGCCTTGATAAGCCGAACAAACAAATAAGCGCACTATCGGGTCAGCCACTAGATACGAAACAATATTTCGTTTGACAATGTTTAAAATATTGTAGACTGATTAGATCAAATTTATTCCTGTTTAAAATTAATAGAAAAGCTGGTGGCCCCGTTAGTTTGGTATAAATTGATAAGAATCACCTGGTGCACAAAAACATCTTGCCCACCATCGTCAGGGGTAATGAACCCCCAGCCCTTCGCGACGTTGAACCACTTGCATCGTCCGCGGCGCGTCACCCCTGTAACGGTGCTGCCGCTTGCGCCCGCTGCACCTGCAAATAATAAATGTTCACTTTGTTATTATCGCATCGCTGGCGACACCCGCGCCGCGTGCGCGTCCCTATCGTAACATTTTATGTTGTTCGTTAACGCGACTATGCATCGCATCTTTTATTTACCTGTTACGAACTCCACAGACTAATTGAATTTTTATTAAACTTTTACGACTAAACATACATACTGTTTCCGGAACAGGAGGAACCTATTAAGTGTCCTTTGCATATACAAGTATATTTTTAAGCTCTGTATTGACTAAATTTACATTATATTCAATTCTTTATTTTCTGGAAGAATAAGTATGTTTCAGTCGTTTGCGCAACACTATGTTCAAATATTTCTCTTACAGGTACAGATTAAAACAATAAAATTGTTATGTTACGTTGTGCAATTATTGTGATCATACCTTATACCTACGATGTACCAAAAAACTAAGAAATATAAAATTTCCCTTTAATCTAGAAGTATAAACAAAGGTCAACCTATTAGGTATAAATTAAAAGCCACAAAGAGTTCTCTAATAGTAAGGTAAGTTCATTAAGCGGTATGCAGACATTTTAACGTTCGGAATCGAATCTATTAGCAATAAATAAGGTCCCACAATCGTATGCTTGGACTAAGAAAGGGTACACTGTTCCCCTTATCGGGCACCAACACAAAAAACGTGGGAACCGAATAAAATAAAAGACACCTCCTTTTTACACAACAACTATTAATTCTAAAGTTTTGTCATATTAAATTTCATTGATGTTAACCTAAAGTGTGTTTTGAATAGCTGTAGAATGTTGTATAGACGTGTAATAGTTCAACTATCATCAAATATCAATTGTAGCGATGACTAATATCATATACCGTTTCCTTGAAAAAATAATGTGACTAACATGTTTATGAGAAAAAGCCGGAAATACTTCGAATGACAAACACAGATTCTCAACACTGTTTATCACTTTTTTTGTCTTAAAATATTAATCACCTTTACTTACATTTAAATACTTCTACATAATATTATGTATTTTAATTTATTGCAATCAACACAGCTATAATTCGTCATGCTGAACTACGCAGCACTACATACGAACATATTGTATCGTTATAATTGATTAATAATCCCAAAAGTGGTTCAGTGCTACGTATTTTGATTGGAATCTAGACCTCAACATAAAATAAGCCCAAAGCTCTCACAGCGGCGAGCGCTCTCTCATCAATCGAGCGTACTATCTCGAAGGCTTACTCAAATGTTAGTATGAGAATTTATTGGTGGTTTGCTAATTCGATATACATTTCCATGTGTTGGTATGTAAGCTAAGCATATTATTTCGGGCGGCGGCGGCGGTAAAAGCGTGCTGGCAGGCACACGTGGCGACGGCGGGGACTGGAAGAATGCTCGGTATTTAGGTTGAGTTTCTGGTACCTTTTTCATTCATTGCCGTAACACTGCACCTAGCCGGCCTCGTCGAGCGCGCCGAGCGCCACGCAACCTCACCTTGCGCCCTCTACTTAATATTTTATTATTCCCTACACCACATCAATGAAAGAAATTTGGAACCTACTTCTACATCATTAGAGATCGGTTCTACATGTAGGTATAATAGGTAAATACGTATACGCAACACTAACTAGTCAATCTTCAATATCCGATGTTGCGTAAAAAATATGTTTTTCTGTGAAGACTTGTTTTTACGGTTCGTATTTAAATATTTATAAAAGTGAACACAAACTTTGCATACGGAATGGATATATTTTTAAAGGTTTTGAGCGATAACGTAGAACGCATTCAAGACATTAACAACTTGCTTCTTATCAAAAAGCTCACTACCTACTCAATGAAATACACGGACGCAACATTTGTTCCAATTATATCAATTTTATTTAAATTTTAAACACTTAGTTGACTTTATCTAATTAAAGTAATCTAAAGTAATTTTATAGTATTATTAAATATAATGTACCTCCGTGTTCCTAAACTAAGTATTAATGCCTGGAATTTAATAGATGCAACTGTTAAATGAGTATAAATAACTACTTACATTTCTTAGATTTAAAACAGACATTTAGGCGCATTTAATTGATTATAACGTTATAACTTTTTTATTATTATGTCTTTGGGTAAATATGATGATGTGCACTTCTCATAATTTTTAATTACCTAGTGTATAGTAATCATATTTTGTTGTATGCAATTGAGCATATGCAAGTGTATAGAAATTAGACGTAGGTACATACTTAAGTTGTTTGTATACTAATGTATGTTTCAAGTTTGGTAGCGCAGCACTTCGGCGTTACAGCGCATCCGACTCGTATGCTATATGCCTGTTGTGTAGTTTTGTTTACTCAGCATGGTGCGCGAGAGCGGCCCTCCCCGCGCGCCCGCGCCTCCCGTAACTACGCACATTCCACGTTACACCTCAACATGCGCCGGAATTTAAATGCAACAGATGCATTACACGGAATTCGTCTAAGGCAACACTTAAGTCGTATCTTCAAATATTTAATCATTACTTACCCTTGCCGTGTATTATATTACTCTCGTAATTGTTGTATTAAGAGTTGAGTTACAGATTAATAAATTCCTCCAGTTACTATTATCTAATTATAACAAAAATTTTAACTACTCAACATTATAACAAAACACAGGGCAGAAATCGTGACATTTCTTACTTATTGTCAGTTCTTAATGTGATTAGATGCACTATTTTTAAACTGGTATTTCAAATTTAAGCCCATGGTATTTTAAAAACAGTAGGGGAAATTCTACGCATATTTTAAGTCGAAAGTTACTGCACTACTAAACAGAACTCACTCTTTTTCGTTTTACTTTACAAGCAAATAATTTAAGTAGATTTAGATTTTTGTTTTAACTTTATTTATTACCTACATTTTTATAGAACTACTATTGCGTACTTATCCTTGCTATTATAAAACACTTAAATGATAAATTAGTTCAGTTAAGAAATTAAATAAATCCATTATAACATAACAAACGTAAACATAGTTAGATAATTACTTAGTTAATTGAACTTAATTTAGCTCCAATCGATGTTAATGTGCCAGTAACTTTTCATTCAACTAATTCTTGAAGAATATTACTCGTATAGCATGAATGAATATAAATTTTGTCAATAAACGAACACGTGCAGCCACGCATCTATTATATGATTTCATAATGTACCTACCACACATACATTTGACCGTTTTAGGGTACCTAAGTAGGCATATGGTGAATTTCCGTGAAAAGCTGTAGAGTTGTAAGAAGTGTGACGCATTTCCGCGGTTCCTTGTCGCACTGTTTTAAATGTGACTTGTCGACGCACGTGATCGGTGCAACTATTGAATATCCTGGGATAAACTAACAGCCGATAAGGACTCGATGTGGATGTAATGAGTCCCGATGCGGGTCGATGATTCGAATGATACGATGAGAATGCGACACATCAGATGCAGTGTAGCGATGTCGAGCTGCGTTTGTGTGGGTGCTTCTATCGTTATATCGAAATTTAATACTAATAAACTGCCCATATTCTTCATTTATATGGAAATTATACATTGTATTTAAAAATATTAATTGAAAAATGTATCTGTATGTTAACCGTATGGGAGCTCTAATAATACATTTACAATAATTCATTGTAAAATTTTACATTTGGATATATTAAATCTGCCGCTCTATCTCATTCATAACTTCATGTACGTTCCACACATCCTAAATAGTAAACAAAACGCATACTAATATTACTGCGGCACGCATGTGCCATGTTCAGCAAGCAAATTAAACGACCTAAAACATTGTGCCATTCACCACTTTTTGCTGTTATCAATCGTAGTCATGGAATTTGAACGTGAATCACCGTCAAGTGGCGCTTGTGCTTTGGTATCTTGAACTAGGAGGGAAAGAGACAGTCTAACGTCCCACCATTCGGATTTAATTGACTGGTTACGAACTCGGACCCTGCCGTAGGGACGTCGCGTCACTTTACGTCGACTTTCTAAAAATTCCGGATGGATTCTTTAATAACTCTCTACGATAATTCCTCTTTGGAATACCGCTCGCACATTGTATAAGTTTCAGAATAATACATGTTTATAGATCCATTAACCATGATATCCAAGTCAGATGTATCTCCTGTACGATTCCATAACATAAAAATATAAAATTTTCAATGATAACACAGGTAAACACATACTGAAAATATATAGGTATGCATGATATGAATGTGACACAGTTGATATACTATTGTGGCGTAATATTATAAACAATCTCTAATCAGAAAAAATATCGATAATATTATGTTCGTCACTAGAGCTCTGGTATGCCGACGACAAAAACATTCAGTGCAGGAGGAGGGGGGTTCGAGATTAAGGGCCTTCTAAAATGCAGTCGGCTTACCTAAACACATTCAAGCTTATATCACACACACAGTAAGATGCAAATAGAAAGTATTTTTGTACTATACAACTTATAATTGTATCGTTAGGGTCGAAAACAGCGCATCGATGGCGCCAAGTCGCACCAGCACGCATGCGAGCAACTAAAACGGTATCGTAGGAATAGTAAACAATAAACTGCCCGATGCGTAGACCTTGTTTGATAAAATGTTCACGTCACATGTTTCCAATTCAATATTTAATACTTTTGTTGTACAAGGACTTCTGGTACTTCCATTCATGAATATATACATATGGTCCTACTACAATAAGTGTTATGTACACTTGACTAATATATTTTAATTTCATCGTACTCCTTACAACACAAATTACGATTCCACAAAAAATACAATATAGCGTATTACATGACGTCATATGATACAAGACATTCTCTAATTAGGAAGTACGAATTTATAATTAGTATATCTTGTTGTTGATCAACGTTATACCCAGTAAACATGGCACACATATGTGTGACATCAGTAAAACGAGACTCTATTAACCTCAATTTGAATAATTTCAATGATGAACTATTTATGATTCCCTCCCTAGTCATTGCGTACTGCACATCCGTGGGATAAGTTTAAATTTCAACCAATGAAACAACTTTTAAGGACAACAATCCATAGTATTTTCATCCGTAGATCCATTTGTTTGCTGTACAAAAATCGAATAAAGATAAACGTAGAACACAAAAACAAAACATTTTGAAACAAGTAAAAAATAGTCTTGAGTAGCTACTTACTCGAAGAGGGAACTGCATTTCCGCCTTCCCTCCCGCTCATGGTAACTAAATTATCAACTGGCACCACAAATATCACCTCTTCGTAACATACATCCTCTGCTTGAAAAAACGCACGTTTTTTACGATGAGTTCATTTACCTTTGCACGTTTAAAAACTTGTTAACTAACAAAAATGTTGAGTGCATGAAAGCGGACGCGCGTGCGCGCGAAGCGACCAACGACGCGTACGCAGGTCGACTGCATCGAAAATGAGTGACAGTGGTGTAGAGTCGACGCCGCGGTGATGCGGTCGGTCCCTTCCCGGATATCGTCAAGCAAGTAGTTTTTAAAATAGAGAGGCTAACGAAACGTGTACGCCGCCCGAAAGCGCCGACCACTTTACCCCAACCCAAAATGTGTCACTGGTGGAGCGGCGCAGCGCGCAGCGTGGAGAACGCTCGTTCCCAGCCACTACCAACAGGGTGAATGGCACCATCTACCTACCATCATATTGCTTACAAACACCCAATAACATCTTCGAACTTAATAAAAAAATGTCAATAGAAGCCGCGCACAATACGATCCGAAGGGACCAACTTTCCAAATGCTTTTGTTTTTATATTCCAGTACAATATTGTTTGTATGTTACTACTTTTTATTTAAATATTGTTGAAAAACTACTTTATCTCTCGGTGAGTATTATGATAACAGTGACTTGTGAAGTAATATAGATTAAAACTATCCTTATATAAATAGAAATTATCGGCAATTATCTATTATTAGAATTTGATCCCCAAATATAAACAAGAAACAAAGAGAATCGTTTAATAAATAACTTCCTTAATGAGGTAACAATGCTTTTCAATAGGAACGAATTCTGACGATTTCCTGAAGTTAAAATAGTAACAAACTGAAGGAGGTAAACGTGGGAACGGTAAAAATAAATAGGTGAGGATAATGCTATTGAGTATAATGTAGGTAACGATAAGATTATAGGAGTTGAAATGAATTGTTTGAAATTTATTAAAGTCAATCAAGGAACAGCTCATGAAATAACAATAAATGCTGTTCTCTAGCCAAGCGATACTCAGGTTATTGAGCTTCAGAAGCTGAAAACACATTAAAAAGCAGTAAGTGAATTTCATATAGACCCAATACAAAAGACATTGAAAACTAGTAAAAACATCATTTACCTTCTGTTAGTACCTATAATAGTTAAATTGGACTTGTTTGTTTTTTCATATATACGTGAGTCATATATTTTTAGATCAAAAATAACAAGAAACTAAGTCATATGTGTAGTTTCTATTGAATATGGATAATTATAGGTATTATAATAAACAAAAAGACCCATACATTAATGATATAAATAAATACTATACTATATTATGCACCAAGAGATATATGAAAGTTTTATTTCTTATACGTACAGAGTATGTTGTGTTTAAGCAATTTCAAAAGCAGACCACTTCAAAGTTCAAACAAATATAGAGTTAATGTTAATAGCGCATTAAATCGAATCCTCTCAAAAATGGGACATAGGTTTATTGACTAGGGCAAACTGTGTCAAATATTAAAAATATTTAGTCGTAAAGATGAAGAATGCGCACAAACAACCATCAGTGAAACTGCCTTCGAATATTGAATTACGCAATAGCAAAAACATCCACGTGTTGAGTATTAAACTTCTATCAAAGTATACCAATCTCTCATGGAATTAAATAGGTACATTGAGCTAAATGTATGAATTAATTACGAGATTCCTATGTTAAGGGTGTAACGAAAAACTCTCAGGCTCGACATTTATACTAAACAGATCAAAGAATGGCCATCCATTTGCTTAACATCACCATCCCTTCCGTGTTCGATTTAAATTCATTACATACGAAGTTACATGCTTATTGTTATAAGTGTGACAGCGAGTTTCACATTCTCTTTTCATAATACTTCCGTTAAGGACCAGATTTGGCAAAATTTGAACATATCCTCCAGCCGTTAGAGGGTGTCCCCTTTAGAAACATCATTTTCTGACGACCTGGCTGGCCGGTTCCATTGTTACTGATCTAATCCACATGTGATTGTGCATCAAAAATTTTTGACAATGGCTGTCTTGCAGGAAAAACAAGTTCTGGAAATAATATAACTCGACCGATTGTCGTATTCACTTTCTCTGATATTTTCACCCCAACACACAATGAACATTTCTATACTGTAATGTAAATTTAAACTAGCTGATTAATCGATTGTTATTCTTCCCTTCTTAGAAATATGAGTCACGGTCACATAGTTAACGTAATGTTTAAAAATTGGTTAACATACTTGATGAATAATAAATTGTACAAGTACCTATCTAAGGGCTAGCTATGGTTGTACGGCCTTGAAATGATAACTACAGAGTACATGTACCTACTCCTGGTCTTTCCGCCTACAATAAAGGTCAATCATATACATATAAACTTCGATAAAATATTAATAATTCAAATGGTTCTCGCATACAGCTAAAGGCATTTTATCTATTCAATAATATACCACTCTGGGCTGAAGTTTTACACATTATTTAACTTACAGCATAAGACTTAGGCCCTTTTTAGATTCTTTCATAAAGAATGTCAAAATATGAAATACATAGAAATATTCAGTTAGGTAGGTATATGAATTAATTTTAATTAGAGAAACTGCCGAATTACATTCAATAATGTATGCACTTCTAGAGACCTCTCACGTTCACCCCATATATTAACTTCAATGCTGGTACACTTGCACATTACTTAGTTCTTCATACAATTCGTAGATGGCATCATATGAGCAAAGTAATAACTGCCATCTATTTTAGTTTTAGTGAACTTTAAACGAGCTCAACCTAAATTCGACGTTATGCGGACCCATTTCAAACACCCCTACTCGATGTGCGAGCGTTCTAATAGAGGCGTTCCCTGTGAGGGGTGGTGCTTACAATACCCTAAATATAATGGTAGATGCAAGGGTAGATGGATCTTATTTGAAAATTTTATAATTTCGTATTTAAACCTTATAGCTCAACATCGAAATAATTAACTGACGAGTACATAAAGTAAGAATAAAAGTGTATACAGTCAGCTGCATAATATGAGGTACAATAGTAAGTGCAGCATTTACTCCTAGGTAAAGACTATTTATCACGTTATTGATAAATATTAGTAGGCACGAGTACTTTGACCAGGGTAGACCTCCCGAGCTCCTTTTATTTTTTCTGTCCTTGATGTTTCAGTCAAAAATTATCCTAAATAACGTGACAGCAAAGTTTCGTCTTTTTCTATCTATTAAAAAACTCTAAACTAAAGTTGTTTTTAGGTGAAAAAGTTTAGTGAAAATTTAGTACGAAACTGATACACAGACATAGAAACGGAAAAAAGTAAAATCGGCCACCTTGTCGAAACAGAGTCTCTCACTCACTACATTCACTCGGCCTATTAAATCCAATTAGATACTAATGAGAATATCGGATCTACCTTGGAGGTATTACATTAGTCATTAGAAGCAAGAAGTCTTATACAGAGGCAGACGCAGAGTTCTATTCCTTAACATCGTAGATGTAAATTAATGTAAAGGATTCGATCAATGAGAAGTAAAATTTGAAATAGATACTTGACTAAAAACCATTTTTTAATAGATTACCATAATGGTAACATAAAGTTAATTTTACAAATTATAACCAGTTTTATCAATATGACGTTTAACTACGTAGATGAGACAAACTACGGGTGTTGTAAAAGTACATACAAATTTAATAGAAATATTACTAAATATTCTATTGATGAAATATCAGAATATTCTGACGTTCTTGCACTCTTGCTGGGAATACCGAAATAGATTAGCCAATTGAGCTAGCCATTTTAGGTCTATAGTCTAACGATAAGAGCTAACGTTGGAAGCATTGGCAAATATATTCAAAGTTGGCGGGATTGACTCCTTGTCCGGTAAATTCGTATCCATGACTGGTAACGAACAGATACGTGAACTCTTGAGCGCTATGAGAAAAGCCTTGATACAAATTTACACCCAAATGGTTTAGGGATACTGGGTAGGACTGTCATCCGATTAGTGGGCCACAAGGAGCGGCACGCACGAGTATCGTGTGTGCTTCTCTATCGGACAAAGAACAAACCATATTTCCAAATTACTAGTTACAGAACTCTGTGTCAATAACGCCTGGGAAGTTGGATTTGATTTTAACGTGAATTATTTAGTTAGATGATTCTTGCCCGTTAGAATGGGAAATAGAGTGAAAAATCATCATCATTCTCTAAGTCTATTTTTCCAACTCAGTTGGAGTCGGCATTCTAGTCTAACTAATATGCGGCTGAACCTAAATGTTTTCCGTGAAGCGACTGCCATCGGACCTCCACAACCAAATTGGTGATATCGTAGTTCTGTAGTTAGGTTAGTCGGACTTTCGAGGGCTCCGACTACCCGTAACGACTGTTTGTATGGCAATCGGGACCGACGGCTTAACATGCTCTCCGAGGTACGACCAGATCAGTGCAAATAGCCATATTCATGTATACAAATATTTGCACTGAGCGGGGGTCGAACCCGCGCTTCCTGCGTAACAGTCGCGTTTACTACCGCCACGCCACAGAGACAAATATAGTGAAAAATATTATTATGAAATTTTCCTGAAAACTACGTCCTTATTAAACATCGCTATCCAACCAAATGACTGAAAGACACCAAGCTAAGTCGATAGGCAAAAATTTTAACCAGATGGTTGAACGTCATGTGGTCATTTGACAAAATTGATGATGGATATGATGGTTAACTGAGTTAAATTAAATTTAAAAGGGTACTCTCCAAGACGTTAAACGGCGGCACGTAATTAATTTACCTGCGATTTACACCGCATAGCAAGAAATCGGGTCCATTTTTTTTTCCAAATTTATTTTGCTACTACATTTTCGATTAAGAATTTATTCTTGGCATACCTACCCATTTTTTGCACAAAGTGCCCGATTGGTGGCAATAGGCTCGCCCAAATACGTGGGACCGAAAATCATAGTTGGTGAAATGTGGGTGTTTAATAACTTTATTCCCACTAGTTCTAGTTGTCTAGTTCAGTTGACATAACTAATGGGATTACTTTTCTCATTTGTTCAGTTGACATAACTGGTGAGAACTGTTCAGTCTCACTAGTTCAGTTTACTTTGACCATTACCAGGAAATGATCGAGCCATTGTGATGAGAGGATTGATCAGCCTAGGCTCTGCGTTACCGAGTCTAGCTGCTTCCAGTTGCGCCGCGGGGAGGCTCCTTCATGCAACCAAGTTGGCCGCTGCAGGGAAAATATGGCGAAATGGGGCTACATCGACCGATCACAAGACTCTTGCGATTGCGGGGCTCGACCTCAGTCCATGTCGCACTTGCTCTCTTGCTCACTGTGCCCCCATACCTGCACCATCGGAGACCTCTGTAGAGCAACGGAAAGCGCTATAGCTGTTGCCAACTACTGGGCCAACAACATTGAACAAAACCGGATTTATCAGAGCCATTGACTCGAAGAAGAAGAAGAAGAAGAAGTTTACTTTGAATACTTTACTAAAATTCAAAATTCAAAAATCATTTATTCTGTACAGACCACCAAAAAGTACTTACAAAACGTCAAATTCAACAATATTTCATAAGTTAGTGAGCAAATGAATGGAAACAGCGGTTTGAAACACGGCTTCAGCCTGAGAAGACTCCGGCAAGAAACTCAGCGGGCTTTTCTGTTTAAGACAAGGACAAAATAATCATTCAAAAAATAATTTGTATTGGAAGTTGTATTGGAATATATGGACCATTAATTTGGGTAACTTAAAAATTTTCTTTGACCTACAATGGTGATAACTAGTCTTCAAAATCAAATTCATAGAATCTTTTTTTATACCACTTAGGTGGCTCACAAGCACGCGGCCTACTTGATGTAAAGTGGTTACCGTGGCCTATTGACGATTACAACACCAGGGGCATCAATGCGTGCTGTCGACCATTTGTCGGCAGAGAGTATTTGTGCTGTTAGCTCAAAAGACAAAGAGGTGTTTTGCGATATTTTGTAGGACGGAAGTACTTCCCCAGTCAGACTGCTCAATTAGGACGCGAGAATATTTTACATTTTCGCAGTCCACCTAATCAAACATACCTACTCAAGAAAATTTGTCTAGTTGTTTAATAGGACTCCAGTAATAATTTTCACAATATAAAGGTTATTCTTACAATTTCCATTGTACTGAGACGTCCCGTTGACAACGCATTTCGTCACGATGCCAATGTTAGACGATTTGCTAACCTCTGCTGCATGGTTGGCTGCCCAAGAAGCGGCGGCAGCCGCAGCAGCGGCGGCGGCGGCAGCTGCTGCTGCACAAACACTGCACTCTGAAATGTTTTAAGATTTATATTTAAATAACTCAAAACCAACATGTTAACAAGACTCAACTCTTTTACTGATATACGAACTGGGACTTTTTGACATGTATCCTACTATCACACTTCCTGTAATGCAAGTTTGGGATGAGGTTGGAATGTGTGTTATTCAATAACATTCAAAGTGCTGAACGAATCTGGCTGGAATTGGGTAAAGGTTAGACTACAATCTGAAATAACACATTGGCTACCTTTATCGCTGGTATAGGTTCCTATGGGTAGCGGGGATAGGATTAGAATTCCACGTCCTAAATAAATCAGGTAGCATGGATGACATCTCTCTGTGCGTTCCTAAATATCGCGATTTGATACATCCAGACTGAATTTTTCCATGAACTAGCAGTCTGACTGCCGGAGGGATATCGGCCGCCAGGTAGATGTCGACCATATAGGGCTGACGGCCCATATCCCTCCAGGCATATTTTAGATGCAACCGGGATTGGCTTGGTTGTTTTGAATATTAAATTAATTGTATTGTATTGAATATCAAATTAATTGAAATTTGTTTATGTTTTATTTACAATTTAAAACATATAGGTACCATAATTTTAAAACAAAACGCGCAGGATGTTATTATAATATTATACTAGCTGATGCCCGCGGCTCCGCTCGCGTGATAATCGGTTATCGCGCAGTGCAATATAGCCTATGACACTCCGCAATAATGTGGCTTTTTAATGGTGAAAGCATTTTTAAAATCGGTTCAGTAGATTCCGAGATTACCCCTTACAATTTAACAAATGTACAAACACACAAACTTTACTTCTTTATAATATTAGTATAGATATAGTTCTAAAAAATAGAGTTAACGGCGGTGTATGTAATAGTATAAACTGGACTACTGGCAGCCGGGCAGATAATTCCGAGTTTAGATAACTTTGCACCAGAGTTGGCTCGGATGCTTCAACTAATATTAAAATGAAATTGAAATGTATATATGTAATATTTGAAATATATAAGTACACGATATTTCTAACCTAAATAGGTACAAAAGATCTTGCGAATTGTCTACTTCTGAAAGATAGAGTTTACGATGGTGTCTGTACTCGTATACACTGGGTTTTAACTGATGTTTAACAGTTGATTTATCAACTGTAGATAGAAGTGAAGTTAAATACAATCGAATATACAACCCTAACACTTTTACACCATAAAATCTATTTATTAAGTTGTATGAATTAATATTCGCATTTTTTGCCTCTGTTTAAAGATACAGACGTGAAATTCTATTTCGTAATTTAAAGGTTTGTTTTTTAATGTTTTATAGACTTTTAGGAACGTCCGTCCATAAGGGATATTATATTGACCTTATATTTTGTTTAGTTTAATATGTTTTTGTTTATATTTATTCATTTAAGAAATAGTCTTTGTATAGATGATTATAATATTTATTTATTGATAACAAGATTCTGACAAGTATAAAACAGATTTCAGAATATTGTGTAGGAACATTAAAATAATCTTCAGACGTCCATGTTTAAGTAAGTATATGACAAAACGTATTTTACAGATTATTTATTGAACATAGTTCATATAGTACGTATAACTAACACGCAGTCTGTAACGATCTAATATGATTATCTACTGAAATGTTAGTATTTCTTTCATTTTTAATCGATTAACAGACTTCACACTTCGTGGTTAGGTATATAAAACTGTCTCACCCTTCATGTAAGCCGCGGGCCGCCCCTCTGAAGAGAAACCCCAATCGACTGTACACACACTCACACTATAACTTAAAAATGTTTATTTAAAGAACTTTTTATAATAGCAAACATAATTCGATAAAAAACACAATAACAGCGCACTTGTTACTCGGCGAAGTGAGCCGGTGTGGCGAAGATCAGCGAAAAAAATTGCGATTTCGGGCAGTTACTATTTACACATTGTTTATTGATTGCAAGGAATACTTATTCGGTTCTTTATTGTATCGTAAGTGTGTATCGCAAAAGGTATACATGCCCAGAAATGCGGCACGCGTGGCGATTACCGAAAGACTGCGTGGTACGTTTTGATTTGGGGTGACGCGCATGGATGGGGGATGCTGCCACATTTACTACAAGTAAATAAAAATAGTCGCATTTGTTTATATGGGAAATTTATGAGTGAAATGAAATCACCTTATGAAATTTAAAGCATTAATTAATTAAATAAATGTATTAAATCCTGTGCACAATTTTGGTATGTAAAGTAAAAACATGACAAATATTTTTTTAAAGTAAATTATTTATTGTTAGTATCTATGATGGTAGTCCTTCTTTAGAATTCACTAGCCGCTTTTTATACATGACGGGCAAAATTATTTTGACGGATCTTATATAAAAAATGTCAAATAAAAAACCATCAACGATAGAAAACGAAATGTGGTTGGTTTTGTTTACGAGCACTACGCTTAGCACGCTTCCCCATACCCGAAGGCTAGATGGGGACACTATGGTCCCCACACCCGAAGGAGACCTTACTGGATAACTTCAGGTAAGACAACCAAGTTCGAGTTCGGCATAACCACTTTCACCTGCTTCGACGGGGGTGGAATCCGTGGAGATTTACTTCACATACAAAAAACATAATAATGGTATGTGCACACTTGGTTCTGTTCTGTATTTTTCTTTTATTCTTATTTATCACTAAAAGTTCTCTTGGAGCAAACTCCAAGTGATAAATAAGAATAAAATAAAAATATGGCTCAACATTGCCAGAGGTCACTTTTGTAGCAACGTGTCCTAAAGTCACCGATTTGAGGATGCAGGGAGAAAATTAATCATTTCCAAATCGTTGATTTTATATATATGATAAGGCTAACGGGAATTAAGATGATCGTTAAACGGGAAAATATAAAAGTAAGGATTTCTTTACATAGAATGCGTCGATATGACTTAACCACACTAATTCTCATACACTAGAGCACGTCAAAGGGTGTTAATACGAACTCAGATGAATTAAAAGAAACAAAACTATTTACAAACAGAAGAGAAAAAGATTTCCAAAATTTTCATTCAATTGTTATAATGTATATTGTGTAGTATATTTTGTTGTTTGTTGTGTATTCTTGAAATATGTGTACAATAAATTATTTGGTATTTTATTTAAATCTGACTTGGCAATAATCCTTTGGTTTACAATATACTTTTTTCAAAGTCATTCAAGGTGATGACACTATGATGACTCCTAAGCTTGAACATCTGAAAATAGTTCCAGATTTCCATTTACCAGTTCCATTTTACCAGATTTACTTAGTTTTTTATAATGATAGGGATAATTTTTAATATTTCATATTTATAGCGATATGAGATAGGTTATCATTTTTTAATATCTTATACGTATATTATCCATTACTATTCATGTACCCACAAATTTTAGACAGTTAATGCTTAGAATAATTAACTAGAAATAAGGATATAATTTTATAATTAAACTGTATGAGATTTCGAGATGGTAGGCGGCCATATTTGCGAAAGGTCGGCTTGGGCACGCATGCGCACTACGACTACAGAATACAAACAGCCGGCCGCACATCTGCTGGTCAGCTCGTGGACACAATGCTCGCTACATTCACCAAGATTTATAACAAAAATTGGAATCGTACTTATTTATTATTGACTCTTGTATATTATTATGATCCAATTAATTTATATATTATATCGTTAAGATGATTTTTTTTTTATATTTCGCATCGCGTTTATGTCTTTTGTATAACAATAGCATATACTGCATTAGCATGAACAATAATTATGATTTAGATGAGTTAAACAGCCTCTCTTGAGCAAATTATATGTATTAAGGTAAACAAATATGATAAAATCCAATTACTTCACATGAAATTCGAATGGAGTTGAATCTGTCTCTAATATAAGTTAGTCAAACTTTTTTGTTAGAACTATGATTTAACATGCTGGCATAATGTTTTATTACCCATAAAATAATATATGTAATGGAATTATTTAGATCTATACAAATGGTAAGGGGAGAAATGTATCTTAGTCCCTTGAAAAAATTCTAAGTATATTAGATTTTGACTTTTGAACAAAGTAATCCAGTTAGCGAATCTTGAGTTCCCTGTTTGATAAAATTGCAAATGAAAGATACATTAGGTACATAAGAAAATAATGATTGTGGAATTGCTAATATTACATATATTTGAATTTTTACTACCCAAAGGCCTAAAATATCAGGTTCTTCTAAAAAGGCATTACATTTTTAAAGTTGTAACTTCTTTGGCATTTCTGCAGTTTTCATAGATACTTTTGTTCGTAGAAAGTTTCGAATGAGGACTTTTTGTGACAGTCTACTTAAATTGTTAACTTAGATTGTTTTTACTTCAGGGCTGAGTACTACTTTTTTTAACTGAGTACGTAAGCGATAGCCGAGTACATTAAGTACGCTTATTTGCCACATCAAGGGCGTAATAAATATGAAACCAATAAATATCCCACAGAAATAGTAAGTCATTGTGTCCCTAGCATTACCTGACCCACCCTACGCAGCTCGTTGGGCGCGCGTACATCAATGCTCCATTTTTTTCCTACAGTTTGCCAATACCTAATCTAACACATTTGACATGCACATTTTCGACATTTTGCACGTTTCATCACAAAAAAAGTTGAGAATATTGAATACACAATCAAGTAATCGTTGCCCTTCGGGCATCGAGTTCGAAATTTTCAGGTATTTTTTTTCTGTTTTATGTGTTTTGTTTTGTGTTTTTTGATATTTTCACACTGTGATATTCAAATGAATAATACAATATCTATACATATACTATGTACGTATTTGTATTTGAGTAACTATAATGATATCCAGGATGATATCTATACCACTAATCAAGACATTCATAACTAATCGATTGTATTTAAAAAATAATAAATCATTCCCAATCCCTAAAACACATCCTCAATAATATTCCATGAAATATTTACATTTAATAAGCGTTCAGATTAAAGGTCCCTGTTATTTGTAAATAGGGGAGTGTTTTTTATCTATTAATGCAAAAATATTAGCTGCAAAAAATGATTGGCCAGAGGTAAAAAATTGATATCAGTCGTGTGTCACGTCCACATTAACGGAACTTGGTGACTAGTATCTAGTGAAGAGCTTTAATTCATTCTAGTACTTCTAATAATTTTATAGATATGAAGTTTTTGAAAAAGATTATATTTGATTTGAATATAATTGCATGGCATGGTACACACCAATGACTTTTCGATGCTTTTCGAATTTTATAAGTGCCCTGTTAATAGCAATAGGCTCAAAAGGTTTATATTGGGGGATTGAGGAGGGCCCACCGCTCACCCGCGGTTCAACACTCCAACAATATATATTGGAATGTCAAACCACCCTCTTCAAAGTAAGAAAAACAAAAAATCTTACCAGAGAGTGATGTTTTATCATGCAGTATTTCCCTAATGCGAAGGACTTAAGCTTCGACACGTGTTTCGCCTCTACACGAGGCATCTTCAGGAGCAATTAAGCAAATGAATCCTCCCTGAAGATGCCTCGTGTAGAGGCGAAACACGTGTCGAAATTTAAGTCCTTCGCATCTATATCGTAGCAATATGCTCGCCACCTATTACATTGGGACCTAAACATAAACTGGCGAAATGTGGGTGCTAGCATCTCTGCCTACCTCTTCGGGGATATAGGCGTGAGTTTATGTTATGTTATGTTATAATGTAAATATTACATTTGTACCATCAACATAAGTTGAAGTTAAATGTTTGAATGTTTAGGACTCATCACGCTCAAATGACTGAACGGACCTGATTGTAATTTGCTTCAAGGATAGAATCAAGACATCTTCAAGAGGTTCATAGATCATGACATGTTTTATATTTCAAATAAACGGCAAATAATTAGAACTCAGAAACTAAAAATGGATAATAAGGAAAAAAATCGCAACTAAAATTTGGCACACGCCATTCCCTACATTTTCAATAGAGGATTATTTTTATTATTTTGACATAAATGCAGATGGTAATTTGCAAGTGACCGTTGCCCGTCAATCAATCTCAACGAGGCAGGGGCAAATCCAAAAAACTGACCCCTCGTTGACCATACACAAAAAGCTAAAAAAAATCACAATGAACCCAAAAAACCAATTTGAGGATTGTGAATAAACCCCCATATTAAAGAAAAACTATTCTGTAGAACAGAGCCGCGTGTCACCCTCTCAGATAGGCAATAAAAAGTGATATATTTAAAAAATAGCGAATTGTTGGATTTGACCCCAAATTTGTGTTGATCAATTATATTACTTATCACCATGCTTCGATTTTTTTTTATTCAAGCTTGCTATCATAATAACATACTGGACATAATAAAAATAGACTTCTTAACCAGAACCTCGAAAATAGACTCTGTGACAGTGAACACCGCTTTCGAAGATCTAAGTGTATGTACAGATATCGGGCAACGAACTAAATATTTATAGATATCAACTAAGAACATTGCGTATGAAATGTATCTTATAGAAAGTACATTAGAGCGCTCTATACAAATACAAACTAAACCGAAACAACAATTTCCATCCAACGCTAGCGGAATTTTGTAGTTATTATTATAGGCATTTCTAAAGAAAACAATTAGTAAGGATGTTTATATTTATTCAATTATTTAGGCACATCAACAGTTTGCATATTAAGATTACATAGTTTGGCATACATCATTATTTTATTTTTATCTGATACGTATACCAATAACAGTCGTACACAACATTTACTATTATGATAGTATAGTCAACAGCACTTAAAAAATAAATATTTAACTAATGATAATAAAAACATACCGCATACCAAAGACAGTTAAATTTCTGGTTAAAACTATAACAAAATGAATTATTATAAAACTAAATACACACTAGGTTATAACCATTTACAATGGTAGTAACAAGTACAATATTATAAAATGCCAGATATACATAATTTGACTGTTAGTTACATTAATTACACTGATTAAATTGATTCTGCTAATTTAGTTAATTACAATATAATGAATTCCATTAATGTAAAATAACAAAACAAATTTTCTATTTCGCTAGAGAATCGGCCGATGGATGTTGGCGACTTTTGTTTTATTTTCGAAAAGTGAGCCATTTGTATACGCTCTATATATGCGCGTGACGTCACTCATATGCCGCGCTGCACGCGTCTGCTGCAAATGTGTGGAGAGTGAAAGAATAAATCGTATTTGTAATAAAAGTAATTTGAAATTCAAAGGAATCTAAAAATATATAAAATTTAACGTAATGTGATTGTTCATATTTTGACTTTGTTGAAGAACTTTAAATAATGAAAAGTTTCAGTTTAGTTAAGCAATTTATTATTCTGCATTGCATAGTTTTTCAGTAAAAACTAAAGTGTTTGCAGTACCTATTGGGAAGAAAAGTTCTATAATTTTTTGCCATATGTCAGCTTACAATTTCCAAGTGATCCTTAAATGCTGTCTATATTATTAAATTGTATACAAGTAGATATCCCTTATTTTCAATTGTCCAATGGAAGAAGTAGTAGTCCAAACTATTTAAGTAGTGCTCTTCTGGTTCGTGCATCTCTAGGAAACCATATTATTGACCATAACTGTAATAACAATGTTTAAACACTGTCTGTATGCATACAAATGTTTAAGCGCAACTGCATATTGTATGCAGTCTGTTGTGCTCGTACTGCACGCGTGGTCAAGTATAACTACCAGAAATTCCTTCTTTTGACTATTGTTTACATATCACATTGTAATCTCATATTTACTCACAAAAATTTGACAAGTCATCATATCACAAGAACGACGCGTTTACGCATACTTCAGCGACTAAATTGTGGGGGGCGGTAGCACCCTCGCACCGCTAACTTTTTGCCGGCGCACAATAGTCGTACAGTGCATTCGTTCAATCATTGAGTCACGTCTCAGTTTACATATTCGCGAAATAAACTGTATGACAATGATTGAATTGAAATCTGACATGTTTAAGTCACGGTGAGTTTGTTTATTAGTAGGTTTAGCACGAATATTTGATAATACTTAGGGCGTTCACAATACCATCATTCAAGTGATGAGTAGAGTAATAGTAGAGAATGACTGATAGAATATATATTTGGGTTTTATATTTAATTCAAGTGGTTACATGATGACGGTTATTTATCTTCATCTACATCTACATCATAAGGAGAAAAATTTGTATTTTTGTGTGTATGTTTGTAATGAACAAATTCAAATAGTACTGTGCCGATTTTAAAAATTCTTTCTCCATTAGAAGTCTACATTGACCCTGAGTAAGATAGGCTATATTGCACTGCACGAAATCCGACATCCACGCGGGCAGTGCTGCGAGTAATGGTTAGTTATGTATGAAATCAATATGCATGTATATAACAGTGAGGTTAATCAATTAATCAGTTAAAATGAAACAATGTTTACATAATTTTTTAGATATCTCCATATAATAATAAGTAGATATAACAGAATCCTAATAAAACAGGATTTCACATGTGCCAAGAAATCCACCCTTTCAAGAATCTTGCTAAATAGTCTAGTAACATACCTCTTTAAAAAGCACAACCACACAAGTGATGCAAAAAAATTACAGCAAATCTTGTCTTTTTAAAAGCGACCCAAATTAGGATAAATACTGTATAATACCGGCCAGAGCCCTCGAGAAACCCAAGAAAAAATGAAGTTATCCTGGAACCCATATCAAAATTACCCGTTATGCTCATACCACACAGTCGCGAGGCTCTCTCATGAGGACGGGTTGCAAGGTGAGGGTACCCCAGCGCACTCACAGGCTCTGACACAAATATCACTTGAGGATAGGAGGCGAGACAAAGGGACACGTGCGAACCAATTTCGATCTTCCACTTCTACCGTACTACCACTACTACTCTCTTATTTTGATTATACCATACTCTCTTGATGGAACTTACAAACACAGCGTATCAAACGGCAACAGTTATGAGGTTTACTCTGTTCAAATCCACCCATCTGGCACAGGTTTATTCTTATTTTGTTAATCCTAGTTGCATCCGAATCTTTCACCTCAGAGTTCAGGGTCCACTTTTATCAGACTAAACACGGGTTTGTCTGAACGTCTGCCATCTGATCTCCACAATCCATTGGTGATGTGTCCAAAATCTTAATTAAGTTTATTATTATTATTTCACCAACTTTATTATTCGATAAGGCCCGCTATTTTATCGAAATCTATGGCTTTAACAGGTAACATTCTGGTGACGAAGTAAATATACCTAATGTGTGTAATGTAATGCGAAGGTCATCTTACTAAATAGTCTAGTTACAAATAACGATTAGAATAAAGTATGTGACTTCAAAAATGATTCATCATCTGTTCTTATACTGAAATTAGTGATCAAATATCTCATCATAAAAAATTTATCGATAAACTTTCTACGTTGCCAAATTTTGGCACAGGAGAACAATATAATATTTTGTAGCGTTATAAAGGGCGAGAACCCTCTCAAGGTCCTCGGCCCCTATTGGTCGATGCAAGGAGGGACGCTGCGCGCTCCGCGTGCCAGGGCCACGATACGCGCAGCCAATCAATTCGCTTATTTTTTAAATAAAGCATAAAAATGATAAAAAAACATTCACGTTTTACGAACCACTCGTTCCATGTACCCTTATGTAAAATATGTGATTGATGACGCTACTGGGTATTGTGTTTTTATACAGGTAATAGCACAATTGTAGTGTTATGTACGTGTATACATAAATGTGTTTGAATAGTATTTGTAAGTTTTACGAATATTTTACCAAACTTTTTTATTATATACTAATTTAGAAATTTATATTCTCAGTGACAGCCAAGCAGCCATTAAAGCGCTAAATTCTCCAAAGGTAAATACAGAAATAGTGCTGAATTGCACAAGAAGCCTAAACAGGTTGGCAGAGCCAACAGATTTAGGCTCATATGGGTCCCCGGCCATGAGGGGTTTGATGGGAATGAAAAAGCAGACCATCTAGCCAGATAGGGATCTGTAAAAATACCCATAGGTTCAGAACCATTCGTTGGACTCCCCGAAGCCACACTCAAAAGGGCTATTCTAGAGCAGGCCAAACACGGGCAGCTTAATGAATTCAGGATCAAACTAGGCCTAACACATTTGAAGGAATTCATAAGCAATGGATTGGGAATGCTGTGCGAGAAAATAATTAATTTCAGCAGGGACAGAATCCGAAAAATAATGGGAGCATTTACTGGCCACTACTGCATAAAATACACCCTGAGCAATATTGGTAACATGAACGAAGAATAATGCAGACACTGCAAGGAAGACGTTGAAACAATGAAGTACATATGCCACGCTTTAGGAAGACATCGAATGGATCTACTCGGGAGGGGTTACCCCAAACCAGAGGATTACTAGCACCTGCGATGAAGAGGAATAGTCACCTTGATAGAGAGGACTATCCCTCTGCTGACCTAGGTACCAGGGTGGGGTTGACACAAAGGATCCAATAGGGTCGAAGTGTCCGCGAAAGCTCCAGAGCACGCACCCCAACAAGATAAGATAAGATAAGATTACATACTACCTAGTTGTTGCGAGCAGCCCCATAATAGTGAACCCGTAAGCAACTTTGGGATTAACACTATTGTCTATTTCATTGATAAATTTCGTCTAGATCCATTCATCCGAAATCACTGGCCTTTTAATCATTTTTGAAGTTCCATACATCAAGAGAAATAAATGGGTCTGTTTGTCTGTTAAGACCTTTTTCTTGAAGCTGTGAAAAAATCAAACTTCTACGCAATCAAAAACAGTACAGGTAGACAATAATGGGATCACGCCATTATCTTAATTGCGAGGCAGTTTAATGAGTAGAAACACCATTCGAGCATTCCATATTAACTTTTTTACTTTCGGCAAACGTTATGTATATGACATGTTACGGTCAGTGTAATGAATAGGTAATTATTAATTACTATCGGTTATTACTAATACCAAACAACAAACAATTAGCCTGATTCGTAAGTTTCAAATTTAACAATTTTGTTTGAACTATTTTACTATTTTCAGTACTGTCACTGTCAGTCAAGGTGGAGTAGGTAAAGGTTACGAGCATCCATCTGCACCCAGTCGCCCTTTAAACTTTTTATGATATCACTTAAATAACCGGCATAACAATAATTTCAAGTTTGTACGGAACCCTCTGTGCGTGAGTGTGACTTGCACGTAACCGATTTTTTAACCAGTATACCAATTGTAACGAATACACTTTTAACTGATTCTATATCTATTTAGTACCTAGTATTTACTTTCAGCGACTTTTCGACTATTTTTTTATCAGTTTTGGTCACCGGGTAACATTGTCGAAGGTCCTAGCCTCCATGGACGCCCAAGATCGTGCGAAGTGGAGAAGGAAAAGTCTGAAGGCGGACCCTAAGCTCGAAGTTTACCTTGGCCTCGGATACATAGAGGAAAACATAACACGTATCCTTGATGACGACGATGATGACCAAATATCACAATAGAATCCGTAAAAAGTGGTTTCACTTCAATGTGTGACGTTACCTATATGTGTTTTTTTGAGTAGAACTCTGCGTAAGAACATCGTGTTACTTCAGTCGGTTCAATTCCAGCACACCTCATCTGCTATCTTCAAATAATTAGTTTTCACACATACTAAATAGAATATGAAAATATCTACCCACTAAGAGATACCCATTCCAGACAAATTTCATAATTCTTGCCTAATGGAAAATGTCAATACAGAATCCTTTTTCCCATTTTACTTGAAGTCAACAACGCTGACGGCTGAAAAATTATAATAAAGAATATTTTCCGTGAAGCAATTGCCATCTGCCTGCCGACCACAACCAATTGACGATATCGATATTATAAACCATGTTGGATGGTAGAACATAACGCACGCATATATTTAATGTTAAGATCTTTTTAACCCTCATGTTCTACATTACAATAAATAAGTAAAATTAAATAAACTTTTACAACTTCATATTTTTTATACTACTTAAGCGGTAAACAAGCACAAGGACAATATATTTCTTAAGAAAAAATAATTTATGATTTTCATATGTTATAAACATAAATGTTTGTATTATATTTCTATATCTATATGTATAAAATGTTAGCATAGTAGTTACAGATAGTCGTTGGTGATGGCGGGCGCTCTAAATCACAAAATGTACCGTACCGTAGATATCGTTTCTAGCGCCATCTTATAAAAAATGCCGGTAATACGTAAAGTGGTTAGCTACTACGATACAGTCATGCCATTATGTGATTGGCACACTGCCCCGCACCACGCAGCGGGATGCGCAATATCGGACGGTGTATGGTGCATTTGTACGCACTTTAGCAAAAATAAAAGCTCATATTATTTGTGAAACTTTTTTGTCTCAACAGTAGGTATACATATTAAAATTACATGGTTTGTCATACGTCAAAACCGCATGCATTTTTTTGGGAAGGTTCTCAGGTTTTGATGAAGATTTTTATTTTTATGTGATCAATCATTTTCTTGTTATTTTAGATATTATGCATTTTTGTATTAAAATATGTAAAAGAAATAGAGAATGACATCTGGCTAATTTTCAGTGTGGGATACCTCGCATTTTCAAGCCATCACGCGCATCCGATTAGCACATTACTCGGCGGCGCCACGCGGCGTGATGTAGAGAAAAACGCGGGCACATGCGTGATTGCATGAGAGCACCGTCCTTAATTCTTTACTTACCGTAGTTTATACCAGAATCATAGAATTCGTACAAAAAGGACAAGACATCATAATTCTCAATCGAAACCAAAATGACAGTAAGGCCATCTACTGAGCAAAGAAGAAATTACAGAGAGTACACCACAACTATTTACAAGTTGTTAGTGTACTGGTCACTAGATGGCAATATAAGCACACAAGCTCTCAGCAACAATATTTTTATTCATAGTTAGATTCCGTTATCAAATAAATTTGCAATTTCATATACTTTGTGATATCATAATGATAATATTAAATGTAAATAAAAATGAAAGTATTATAAAAAAAATTTTACTTCGATAATAACAATATAATCTGTACACAAATTAAATATATTTTGACGGCAATTAGTCAAATTAGTTGAACCAAATCATTTAAAATATCAATTATTACATTGAAGTAAATTTTAACGTTCTAGCAATCATAATCAACAGTATGTGGTCCTGATGATATTAAAGCGCATTTATTTTATTCAAAATTCTATGAAAATGAAATCGAGCTGATTTACATATAACAGTGGAGTTCAAATATTTATTTACAACAAAGCAGTACAGCGGAAGCACTAATACTTATAACGGCGGCGGAGCGACGGCTGTGATTTACCAAGATTATCCCGGCAGGCTCTTAGGGCGAGGGCCGTCTAACGGGACCGCGTGTTTCGATTTCGTAGAGCATTTCTCTGCGCGGTCCCGTTACTCGGCCGAAAGTACTTTTGTTGGTTGCTCGCACCATGCCACCGCTCGCTTATACGACCGATCGCTCGAGTTCACCGTATTGAGAACAACGTTGTTGTTTAGTTACCATTACGGCTTCGCTCAAAACAAAGAGCTTTTCAAGATTAAAATGGAACTGCAAGGAGAATGTTTAGTTCTGTTATTTGTACAGTTATATCTTTCAAAATCGTTTACATAATTTTTCATTTGTAGGTACGATGGGAATTACGCAATGCGCGCTAGGGATTATAACGATTTAAGTAAACAAATTAAAGACATCCAAAAGTAGTGAGTCGATAAAATTTTAGTGGCGAGTTGTGTAAGCGAGTGGCCTTGCGAGCGCGCGGGTCGATGACATGCTGCTGCCCGCGGATGATGTTTACCTTATCGACTGAGTGAGCGTAACCAACGAAAGTTCCAGCGCCAAACTTGTGCCCAAAATTTTTGAGAGCGCTACACTTTTTAATGCCCGTCTACGGCGTAGCATGCTGTGTTACTAAGCTACGATTACATATAAATGCATTATTATTCCCGTGGCATGCAATCATAATTTTATATATATCGTATTCGGCCTAGGATTTGTGTAATACGTTATGCGAGTCACAAGGAACTATTCAATTATATGAATCCAAAGAATCCAGATGAAGCCATGTAGTTATGTAATAACAAATCTGCCAATGCCTTCTGAGATTAAACAGGTGTGAATATTAATTTGTACGTCTCTAATGTGCGTGTATAAAAATGGTTTATCATATTTTTCTTTACAAATATCTTTATCTTATGTTAATTTCTAACCTTGAACAATAAGTGTTTCAAACTTTTTTCATGAAATAGATGAAGATAGGAATATTCTATGGTTCGTCCGTCGGTTGGCACTAGGCGTCGCGGCGCGGTGATCAGGCGGCAATGAGGGGGGAGGCTTGCGCGGTGACGTAATCCATGCGGTTCGATACTCTCGAAAGGCTGCGGGGTCGACGGCCGCTAGACGCGGAACCGCAGCCTACACGACTGCTCAATTAAACATTCCGCATGTACATACATACTGTGTAAGATTATCAGTTCATCTCAATCAAACAATTACAGTACAAACAATCGCTAGCAGATATACTTTAAGAATACAAACTTCAATGTTTGGAATTACTCTAAGAGGAAGAAGGAGAGAGAGACTAACTCACAGCTTTATAGTTTAAATTACTAAAGAAAATAGAGGTTAAAACTGCGTACATATCTTCTAAATTCTGTTAAAAACTAATTCAAAACTAAACGCCCAAAACTATTTCACTGACCAAAAATACACGTAAATATGGTTGAATTGTGTCTAAAGTTCCCACTTAGGAGCCTGGAATCAGCTCTCACCTACTGCGTCGTTATTGTTTCATCTTGCGGGAGCGATTTTTTAACCCTGAGATAAAGCCTGCGCCAGAATCTCATCCATCAATCAGCAAGAGTACCGAGTTACTAGTGACAACAGGAGTACAAACAAATTTCACAGTGTTCTAAAACATTGTAATGCCTAATAAGCCGTTATAGTCAAAATAAAACATATATATATTTCAAACGTATGTAGTCTATGACATTGTCTTGGCTGTAACTGTAACCAATGTAACAAATATGAATTATAACTCACCACAAAGGGGATATATATAATTAAGTGAATGCTGACTGTGCCTACTCCATTAATCAAACACCCACGGGGTTCGTCTGCCTACAGATTGAATTGTTCCGTCTTACATCTCAGTCGAGATGAGAGAGACACTAATTATTCAACATCGAACCTAACAAATGTTGTCGATTATGGAACATCACGTCACGATAACATAACGAGTACCTTATAGAACATTTCGAGAAGAGTAAATAAATCCAGTAATGAGCCCAAGTGAGAGGCGCACGAGAAGGGCCGCTGAGAGCGAGTTACACAAGGGTTACAAAACTATGGCAATGAACCTCAGTGAACCTAAACCTTGCGAACCGCTAGTCGCCACCGGCGACAGTCGTCGCCAACCTATGGTGCATGCACTTTATTGTTATCTACTAACTGCGTCAAGCACACTCATAAGTCGTAAAATCGACCGTAACTATTTACGGATAGCGGGAAGTTAATCCACTTGACGATCTTTCCAATAATAGATATTCGTTTTTCTGTAATATATCAATAGTGTTTTCAACTCGTAACTCTACTTATACACATTCATTATTCATGTTACATTTGTTGTTTGGAAATGTGGTTTCAGTGTTTCAAATTCAATAGTGGCTCAGTAATTAACCATATTGTGTACCTACCTACTTCATACCTATCATTAGTATTTCACATAATATATACATATAATTAAAATGGATCAAACAGTATTTCTTCCTTAAGTAGATTTATTTATTTGTTTAATGATTTTACATTTGTGTTATAAGATACAGTACACAAATATCAATGGAAAAGTAAAATTCCAAGGTGGTGATAAGGTCCTCTCCTGGCTGCACGACCACGAGTATTATATATCGATTTTTAATCTCTACTATGCCCGTTATTTTTGGAATACCGATGTCATCGAATTTCCCTTTGCATAAGGTGAGATTGGTATCTCACATATTTGTGGTGGTAAATTATTATACGTGAAGTGGATGTAGAATTTAGGAGCGCTATGAAGTTCTTCGAGCCCCAAGCAAACGTCACCAATACAGTAGTACACTTGATGTCAATCGACGTAATGGTGCTCTCCCTTAAAAACGTAAAAGTAAAACACTGAGCAGACCCTGGGCTCCAATCCTGGGCTAATATGGGTCTTGATAACTCTGTAATCAAGACAGAACGGGATTTAATCCCGAACTATAAGTAAAAGTTGAAATATTTACCCCGACGTTTCGCACGTGATGTTAGGTCCATGGCCACGAGACCATGGACATAACGTCACATCCGATACGTAACATAACGTGTAAGTTAAATCAACAACTATGTAATCGTTAAATATAAACTCTCATTATAGACTCTGTTCTCATCATAACAAAGTCATTACGTATGACATATAAAGGTTAAGTTTTGCTGGTTTTGGTCATGAGAAGAAAATATGGTCAATCAATCTCACGTTCGACGGTGGTTACTGCCGTAAAACCCAACCTCACCGAAATATGAGAAAAAGCAGGATAGCCGGTCCCTACATCCTAATGCTAGCTTTGGATTGAGCCGAGATTTGTATTCCAGTACAGAAGCTACGAGAAGAAAGTGACATCGAATTTCTTCTGTAATACCAGTGAAGGCATTACAGATACTATTGATATTATACCTATGTATCTTGATGGACGCTGACGGCCTCATTCTTTCTCACTGTAAATGTAAAGTCAGATTGAAATAATATTATTTTAAGACGTGGTGGTAAGGTCCCAGGCCCCCTACTGTGCAAGTGTTGGGGCACAAGAGGGGGAGGGCACGGCATGGTCAAGTGGTATAGGCCAGGTGATTATTAGGTTCCTGAACGGAACAAATGTGGGAGCAGTCAATGTAGGTCGGAAACATCTCTTTTTCTACATATACGACTATTTTGGTATTGCATATAGTATTGCCATACTATAAAATAGGAAATTGAACATGTATTTCAAATCCGGTTCGAATAAAATTTTAAAATATTATATTTGGCAATTTAGACTTCAAGCACATCACTAATGAGCTAGAACTGAATCTTTTCTAAATGCTCTAGATTTTTTCAGTGGCTTCATCTACCTAATACGTGTGTTGGCTAAAGCGCATATAAATAGTGAATTAAAATCACTATAACGTGAAATTCAAATTCATATTAGTTATCTCTAAATTATCATTTTGGTGTTTTTGTTTTTCACTTTATCTTTAGTTATTATATTTTTCTTAGATCTGGCGTGTGAATACTACATTGTATTTCTTTTCATACTTTAGTTGTGGTTTACATATAATATTTTCAAAATAAAAATTCAACTGAATTAATCATTTACTGACAAAATACAAAAATTTGGTTAATCTTTGGACTCAATGTCTGTCGTCTTTAGTTTATACCTTGTGTCCTTATATTAATACTAAATCTGTACCTACGTCTACGTTAAAAGTTATAGTTAGAGTCCCAGTCTCTATTATTATTTTAACCACACTATAATAGCCGTAAGAAGAATAAAATAAAATTATCAATTAATTTTAAGGCACTGGTTTTTAACTGAAAATAAATCAAAGCTTATCAAAGAGAAATACAATGAGGTAGGCAGAAATCACATGTTTCCACTTAAAACGATCTGACATACACCTTTTGCTTCTTCTACTTATAAACTTCTTTTTTTTAAGAAAAACATATAAAAACCTCACTTCAATCGGTAGTGGATTGTTGTTTTAGAATTTAGTACCAGATCTGATGCAGACAATATAGACAACATTGCAAGTTGAATACCGCTAACAAAAATATATAGCGATAGTAAAGTGTGTGGTGGCAAGAAAAAAATGTTATATAGCCCTGTCACTCGTGTTGCAAGCGACTTCACAACGTGCGCGGAAATGTAACCTGCAGGCTGCAGCGCACCGCGGCTGGCGCAGCGGGCGGCGCTCTCTGCGCGCAATGCGGAAACGGCGCTTTTTGTGCCTGCGCCCGCGCATCCAACCACATGAACCATCACTTAATAATTAAAACAAAAAATTATCTAGCACCATTGTGTTTCTATTGATCGCTTAATTATAAAGAAATGCTACCAACTCTCAACAGTTAGCTCCAAAACTGCGTGGGCTGGAGGTATACACGCATACACTTAAGCCTACTTTATCCTCCTGAGACTGTTTGTCTATACGTCCTTAAGCTTCCTCTATTTTTATTAAGCCCTTTATGCCAATCCACCGGGTTTTAGTGCTTTTGATCTGCCCTTTTTTCAAAAGATCTATTACTTAGCGTGAATAAAGTACGTAACACCATTGTATGCTTTTGTTACAAACTAAAATGATTCATCAAGTCTTGGTACACCCAATTTTGAATTGTTGCTTTGCTGCCTTTTTCTACAGTTTTTTAGTTAGGTTTTCACAGGAGCAATTGCAATCTACGCAACTAGGAGAGAAAACCTAAATTCAAATTTCTCGTTGGTACATCAATAGGTGTACAGGTTTATAGGTGGGTTTAGCATGGACACAGAAGATCTTGGTGGAGTCTATATGCCTCCTCATTGCAAAACAATTACTTTCAATTTTATTATACATTAGCTGTTGCCCGCAACTCCGCCCTCATGAACTTCTCGTCCCGTTACCTCTACTGACCCTCACCGATAGCGTGATAATAATGTTTATGACACCACAAATAATGTCACTTTCTATGGGTGCATTTTTAAAATCAGTCCAGCAAATCTAAATATTACCCCCAACAACCTCACAAACTTCACGTTTAATCACTACATAGTATAAAATAAAGTCGCGTTCTCTGTCCCTATTTTTCTTGTCCCTTTGTATGCTTAAATCTTCAAAACTATGCAACAGATTTTGCTGCGGTTTGTTTTAATAGATAGAATGGTTTAAGAGGAAGGTTTATATGTATATAATACCATGCTACAACAAACAGGTGCGGAGCAGGAAAGAAAAATGTTGCAAAAACGGGGTGACGCAGACGAAGTTGCGCGGGTCAGCTAGTAATACATATATTATGTTTTGATACATTACAAGTCTAGTCAAAAGTCTGAATATAGAGATAGTATAATAGGTGGTAGCAACGAACTTCTGAAGACAGAAACTGCGTGGGTCGCAGGTATCGCTAATATAAATTATATACCATATTTGGGTGCGTTGATACTTCAGAAGAACTGCTCACAGCTTATGTTAGTGAGGCCCTATACATAGCCTGTAGGGCCCCACGAAAATTCTCAAAGGCCAAGTCAGTCTATCCTGCTGACTAACGGACGAAGCCCTCACGCAGGCTATCCATTTTTTGATCTAGGAGGTCACACGGCAGTCACTATTATAAAAGCCAAATCAACAGAATGTGCAATATTTATATAGCAGACCTCGATTTTTAATTACGAATTGCTCAGGACGCAACGATCTATGGGGTTTTATCGATATTATATATTTATGCGGATACAGGTTGCAGAGAACACATGCGACAGATGGTATTGTCAGATACGATAGGTGTAGGGATAGAATAATGCCCTCTAGTATCATAGTCATAGGGGTAAAAGTTTCAAAGCATTAAATGGATTGTTGAAACTGTATATTGCATGTGACTATTATTGTGTGTTCTGTTTAAAACAAAAATATTCGTAATAATAGTTACATAGGTTTATAACATGTTAGGCAACAATGTAAAGTCAAAACACAAAGCCTAAAATACTCAAACTATTATATGAATACAAATAAATGAGACTAACATGAGTAATATGAAAAGTTCAATGAAACTAAGACGAAAGTCGTACAATAAGCGCTGGAGCAAGCGCTATACAAACGACATCAACGAGCTCGGTACAACACAACCCTGCGCTTGATTGCTTATACAGTTAAATGTTCTCTATAACTCATAATTAATAAGAGTATAAATGTACGTCACTTCCTCACTCGGCACACAGTCATTGACTTGACTTCGGTATTATAGAACTCATAGGTCAGTCAGACCTATGTGAGGTTATATTTGTGAAAAATGAAATGATGAAGTTGACTATTAAAAGGTCACCGAACCTGACGCTTGTTTTTAAATTTCGTGTCTACAAGTTAAGTAAAAAAGACTAATACTTCATTAGATAGAGATTTTATCAGGATAATAAATTTAAGTTGCTACCAAGTATGGAAATTCTTAGCCATAATGGCGACAGGTGGTAGATCATTGCCTCCGACATAGATACGACCGTTTACTTCAATTGGTGACTGAATAAACAATCTATAAAATATATAAGGGCCCCTGGTTGAATGTTAAACGAAAAAACATATAATAACACTTTATATAAGTTAAGGAATGCTAGTCCGGTCATTATTAGGATGGATGACCATCATTATTACATTGAGAGCCCTTCATACCCTCGAAAGCAATCTATAAGGCAGCTCATCATCATCGTCATCATCATCATCATCATCACTTAACGTGGTTCTTTCACCTCGTAAACATGGACCGCTTACGAATTCCCCTCTTTAAAATTTGGCTTACCTAATTGATATTTATGGGAGTGACTGCCAACTGACCATACAATAGACGGCCTTATCCAGGCAATCTCTTCCAGGCAACCCTGTTATAGACAGTAACATGTCAAAACAATATAATATGATGTGGTTGGGTGCGCCAAAGTTCACCTAAATTTTCAACTCCGAAAATTGGAACTCCGAAAATGTTCTTCCTAACATTTTTCATCCTAACAATCACAATTCCTAACTACTCTGTCTCTAATGTTTTAATTCCGAATCATTCAACTTCATAATGTCGGTAGCAATAAACATCTATTATACTATTATTTCTTTTCCTATATTTTGTCAACATAACCATCTTTTACACTATTATTGAAAGTCATACCTTTTTTGTTTAGATTTATTTTTATAATAATAATCAGTACCTATTATTTACCTACAATCCTACATATTACACGTACCTACAATCTCGCTGCGGTCATTCAGCCAAGTTCCAGAAACGAATCGGTCATATTTATAGTTCTTGGTTTAGGTTAAGTTAGAACTGTGACCACACAACGCACGAGCCGAGCGAGCGAAGCGAGCGTGCCGCGGTAGCGGCCGGCGAAGTGCCAGAAACGAATCGAAAACGAAAAAGTTCATAAACATAACCGTAAATCATAATCATATTTTATGATTTTCATTCATTTAAGCCAAAAAATCAGTGAAACAACCTTTAATCATTCTAAACAGTTTTCTAATTAATAGTAATAAGTAGGTATGTAACAACAATTAACCAAAAAAAAATTAAAACTATAAATAAAATATAATTCTACCGACATATAAATAGGTACATTTTTATTACATTTGGTTGATAAATTTTTCTTTCTAAGTATGAGTGACAATGTTATGGTAATTATGTTTAGGGATAAAAACGTTAGGATAAAAAACAGTAGTAGCTTTAATATTGTATGTTAACGATTTTATTGATAACAATTTTCGGAAACATGAGTGTTATGAACATCGACGGTAGAACTACAAATAGTATGAATAAAAACTTTAGGATGAAAAATTTTAGGAGGAGTGATCATTCGGATTACAAATCGTTAGGAAGAACAATTTCGGATAAAGAACTTTAGGTGAGTCAATATGGACCCGATGTGGTTACCACAATTATAAACTAAAATCAAGAAGTAGAATACAAACAGTATCATACTATACGTAAGTAATTCAAAAAAGAAGTAGGCAAAGAAAAATATAAAAAGAATACAAAAAAACACCACACGATGCGACTTTAAAAATATCATAGAAGGAAGCAAAGTGGGAAAATATGGAAGAAGTAGACCAAGAAAAATGTTCAGGGAATAAATGAAGGAAAAGATTCAAGTCACGTCGTATCAGGTCAAGGAATTGATGGTGGAATGTAGAGAATGGCAATAGCCCACAGATTTGAGCGCAGCTTATAAATTTAGAGATAAAGAGAGATATAAATAAGGAAACTACCAAAATTGGACTACTAATAATAGATAATACAAATATAAAATATGTTAAAAGTCATTGATATTAAAATATATTAGATCTATTTATATACCTCTGTACAATTTATATATGTATATCCATGTCTATAATATCGGGTTTATACGAAAGGGTAAGTAAGAAGTATATTTACCCTCAAAGTTACAATTTCTGTGCTAAATAATTCTTTCGAATCTCACTTTATTACTTTCAGCCTGTCACAATCTGAATTATTAATAAGAATTTCTCAGCAAAAAAGGCCTGCAGCACTTTGTACGACTCGGCAACCAAACCGGAGACTTACATACCGTAGTTGTACTCGCTACCACTGAGCCACTTATTAGGTCTACATATTTATGTTCAATTAAAATGCAAGATTTACAGATAAAACTAGTAGGACTAATTTATTAACGTCGTATTTGCATATTCACTTGAGTACATGAATATTACACTTAATGTTGAATCTGTTTTGTATAGCGAAAGGTGTGTGTTTACAGCAGTTACAGGTTTTGTTTAAAACATAGTTGTCTCTGTCATTTTTGTTTTCAGCTATGAATCATGTATTTGAAGAAATAGCAACACATGAAGAGGTAAAAACCCCGAACACACAAACATCTTCCCGATGAGTTCACCTCGTCAGCGACTTTCATCACGTGGCGTGACAGAAAAGTGCGCGCTCGCAAACCGTGGATAGCCGCCAAACGCGGACAGCAGGGTCATTGACCCGCTGCCGCCGCGCTCACATGCTCGATAAAAGTAAAAACTCATACTCTGCGCGTTACCACTTTTATTACAAAATGTCTATCAAATGTTTGCACAGGTGATAACTGCAAGGTTCAATACCCATTCTCTCAATATACACTGCTTAAAATTCAAAGTGAATAATAACTAATTATTGATTCAAAATTGTGAAAACTCAGTTTCATATCATTAAGTCTTTTAAGTAATTATAATCTAATTGAAAATAAATCAAGTAAGTCGAGATTTTACTCTAGTTTCAACAACAATACACTGCTTTGTTTTGAAACTCTTGCGTCGACTATAGCAACAGTCAACAGGACATAGAAGAATGGATCGGTGGTAATAACTGAATGTGAATAATATTTCGTCACACGTCATCGTTAGCACACGTTACAGTTTTTTTAAATAAAATATGTAGTTGAAGGTGCAAGCAAATGTCAACTATTTCTAAGACCCTTTTTAATCAATCTTTAAAAAGTCTTAGTGGAACAAGTAATGAATATTCCGACAATGAAATGGAAGGCATTCAGTATATAAGGCACCATGCAATATTCAACGAATATCACAATAAAAGTATAACAAAAATGTTGTTTTAGACTCTGAATTCGCTCCATTGGAGAAAAGCCCTAAAGAAGATTAACCATTAGAAAAGGTTACTGACAAATAAGAAAGTATAATTAAGTACATAACGGATTTTACCACTGAAACAGATTGAGCTCCCTTGATTGTTATTTCAGAATATATTATTTAAATCAAATTAATATACATATCATTGTTCCGCGAAATTGAATCCTATATACAATTTAAATGACTTAACTGCCGTAATTGATATTGACTTGGAAATATATTTTAATTCTATAACACTGTAACACCAGCAGTGTTTAATCTAAACATAACAGAGCAGTTAACAAAAAAGAAATGGAATGGACACAGAAGTAAAAAGTGAGTTTTCATTTTATCAAAAATAAAAAAGTTAACAATATCCATAACAGAGTGAGCGTAGATGAAAAGTGAATCAACCTGACGTTTGGTTGCGCGGCCACTCGCGTTCGTTCACCTCACAAATTTTCGTTTCGTTGGCGTAGTGTGCGTGCCACCTCCCCCCACCCCTTGCGAACCAAGCTCCATCCATTTCGCCAACTTGGATCACGACTAGCTATAATACAGTCATTGTCCGCACTTATGGACAAAAAACTTAACGCTTGCATGATAACTAAACAAAATAGAGTAAGCCTAAGTTAAACCATTATTCTCATTATAACATCAATCATTTCACTCTAAAAATGATCCAAATATTTATGTAATTCGAACATATTCTTGATTCTTTTATTACAAGAAATAATGCCAAAATTATGACAATGGGTAGTATATTTATCAAACTTTTGCAAGAACCGGATGTGAGTCAAAAAATCATCTAAAGGATTATATTAACACGTATTATGTGTCTTATGATCCCAATACCTGTTTTATAAGAAAAAAATCTCCAGTAGTGGGAAGAGCGATGAATAACGTGATGTTGATTCAAATGGAATAATAGTGTTGTAAGCTAGGCCTTGTCAATGACCTCTATTTTGCCACTGAACATTACAAATGGCGCGAGAGGTCGACGATTCGCGTCACGCCGTCCACAGCAGCAGCGCGCGCTCCCAAACTAGCATTTTAAAATTAAAGCTCTGTTACGATTTTAATCTTTATACATTTTAAGTTGCTTCAAAAATAACTAAAACAGATAAAGTGTAGGTTTTAGTAGGTTTACATAAATTGTAGTTTGAAGAAGTATAATATTTCATAAAAAAATACAATTAGCAAAGTGAATGCATCAACGACTGAATTCCTAAAAATTTACTTCAGTTTTTTAAAGTACATATACATACATTCACGTGTATTTTCGTACAGGGTAGGCAAAGAAAACAGCCTTCTATCACGAGTATCCTCTGTCATTACACAATATCCCATCTATTTTAAATACTTTATTAATTTTATCTTATATTGTTAGGCTTCAAATACTTACTCTTTGTTTACTCCATTTATTGTTTAGTAAATGTATCAATTGACGTGATATATCATATTTTTGTATATCATTACTTTTAAATCTCATTTGAGACTATCCAATGATGCTGTAATAATTAACATAAGATTAAGCTTCGCAGACTCAAAAGTGTGACATAAAAGAATGCCACATTTGGTATATCTCATTAGGACAAAGAAGCCTTACGGTGAATGTGACGGGTAATATCGTTCAACGGTAAGATCACGACACGTTTTAAGCACTGCAAATGTAGGTACCCTTCAGATGGCGAAGATAAAGTCATGGTGACGGATTGATAGAATGACAATTTGGTGAGTAGGCCAGGCACCGCGGAAGACACCGGTCGCGGTTCACCATCGTTCAACGTGACACTTTCCGACGTCATAAACAACTTTCCTACTAGCAATGCGCTTGGTGAACGATGCCAGCGCCGCGTGTCGCGGACGGCGCTCACCTGAACTATTGCGGGCCACTTTTCTAGAAAAATAATTAACTTATACTTAGTCTATGACTTTCCTTCACTTTGTTTTATATAATGTATATACTGAATAAAAAAAAATATATAGTGTGCAACTCAACCCATATAATTTAATACGTATTCATTTATTGATTTGGCAATGGCATCAATACGTATTAGATTGGATTGCGAGCCGTTAACCTAGTGAATTGTTATCTCACCTTGGAGGGCACTCAAATATCGTTCTGGTTACATGACGGATCTCATATTCGATACATTACATATTTAAAATACAAGGCTATATTCATAATACATATTATGTATATTAAATGTTATAGAAGGTAGATTAAATGTTGTAAGGACGGACTTGTGTAAAGTACCCCGAACTCCGGCTTTGTACAACTGGTGGTAGGACAAGTTTTTTTTTTATTTACTTATAGACACACCAACAGTATACATATACAACATTCAACATACAAACAATTACAAAGCAGGTATAATATCTGATATGTACACCGATTATAGGTGAGTACAGTTGACACCATATGATAGACTGCATTAAAGTGCTAGTTAACAAATTGATATTTAAATTTCATGAGTGGATACAAGTAGCATGGGAAATTTTTCCCTATAAAAGCGATCTCAGTATCGTTTATAGGGAAAAATAGGGAAAAAGTTAAACTGTTTCTTAATTTGACACAAATCCTAATTAGGATATTGACATTCGTGTTCATGATATGACTCTCATTTTTTTTTAATCGTCTCTGTTGCAGTGCGCTCTTAATTCTGTGAGTTCAGAATATAGACTTACGGTTAATATTATTAAAAAAATACAGCGATGGCAGGATGAACTCAAATAAGAGATTAAATGTTTTGCCTATATTGCAGTCTGATCCCACAGTCGCCGAAGAGAAATACTTTCCTCTTAGCTAGCTCCCTGGATGGCCTTGCAGCTGAAATTGACTTGGACCATAGAACGTGGTGATGCAGAGAGAGCAGAGAGATTCCGAGCATAGCCCTTTCCATAGCTCGCTGTGTAACCTTGAGCTTTCTTATGAGGCCCATAGTGAGGGTCCACGTCTCGGCGCCATAGGTCATCACTGGCAACACGCACTGATTAAAGACTTTGGTCTTTAAGCACTGAGGTATTTTGGACGAGACGACGCTGTGTAACTTCCCGAACGCTGCCCAGCCGAGTTGGATTCGACGATTGACCTCCGCCTCGAAGTTTGATCCGTCTAATCGGACCATCTGTCCAAGGTAGACGTACTTGTCTACAACTTCGAGGGTCGAGCGTCCAACTGAATATGAGCATTCGCCATAACCTGGGTCTTGTCCATATTCATCTTGAGGCCCACGTGTTGAGGGACTCGGTTGAGGTCGTCGAGCATTGTGTTAAGATCCTCCAGCGATCCTGCCATGAGCACGATATCGTCGGCAAAACGAAAGTGAGTGATGTATTCACCATTAACATTAATGCCAAGACCTTTCCATTCCAGTAGCTTAAAGGCATCCTCCATTGCATTGGTGAAGAGCTTCGGAGATATTACATCTTAAGTTGCTTAATTCAGTTAAATTCAGCTTAAGTTGTTTTTAATAAATTAGGGAAAAGTGTAATTCATTTAATAAATTTATTTTAAACTAATATATATGATTTATTTACTTTTGTAGGTATAATTGTTTTATGTACGTATGAATGAATTGTTTATGAAAATAAACTATGAGATTTCATTGAGTAACAAGTGGCAAAGCCGTTTAGTTCACCTTAATCGCAGTTTCTATCGTTGGTAAAATCCAAATTCTGTATCACTCACTTAGTTTAGACATTTAAGTGAGTGCAGTGACTTTCATCGCTGACGAAATGAACTGGGAACCCGTTGATATCAAAGCTATCCAACATTAACAGGCCGTTGCCACCTGGTCACTTAGTCCCTCCACTCAAATTGGAACATTAAACATTTTATATTTCAAAATACAACTGACTTGGGCCATGAAATATAAAAAATTTCACTTGTACTGCCATATGAGTTTTGTAGCATTTCTTTTATATATGTAGTAACTATATAAAAGTGTTATGCAAGTATTCAAAAGCATGAGAAATCTATAAAATGCATATTGAATTCAATATAATCGAAATAATTGTCAATGTTATTGGATTTCAATTTCTAATAAAGTTGTGAAACCAATTCACTTTTTTTGAACTTACGAAAGAAACGATGAAGAAATCTTACAAGAGCAAACCCAGGACTATCACTCATATTCCTTTGCAACGGACCTCCTGCATTTGTAACGGAGGGGCATGCACTCCAAAATGAGGCTGTAAGTATGGCAGGTAGCCATTGCCTATTGAAATTCCATAAGATTTTCTTCTTTCAAATGAAGCCCATGCAACAGACTCACATGCCTGAGCACGGTGTGGTTATAGTCGGTTTGTTTCCCACAATATCACTTCACATACTAGCCGATGGGTGATGGTATCCATAGGCGTAGTATAGTAAGCTTCTATAAATCCCATCCAAACCTATTTTGTCAAAGATTTATAAAACATCTCTGTTGTGTCAGACTCGGCAAAACTTCAGAGATTTTCCTGAAATAATGATTCGGGAATCGTAACCAAGACTTCAAATATAGCGAATGCATTCGCTACCGTTGCTATACCAAAATAATATACATATTTAAATTTCATAAATTATAATACATATAATGTTAAACATGTATACAAATTAAAACAAATATTTTTGGTTATCAAATAAACGTATATGAACGCACACGGTGACGCGGCCCTAATATGCATAATACGGTGTTGCGTAACAGAAAGTTGCTCATCAAGTAACCAAGGTGACGCATACTGCGGCCGTACGGTCCTACGGCCGCTGAGGTCTGACCCATCTTTCGATGCATCCATTACAACGAGTGAGACACCCGCCGGGATTCTAACGGAACTTGTCCTTTCTTTTTACTTTTTTCAAACCTCGACCTATCCGAAGCATGCGTTCACTTTTAATGACGCCTTAGTGTTCTTTTTTCTTTTTAATTAAAACTTATAATTTATTTCCTTACTGATGAAACCAGGTAGACTATTATGATCATAATTGGATTATTTTTATTGGCAATATATAACAGTTACTGAGTAATTTGCACTTTATTATACCTACCTATAGAATCTGGCTCTTCACAACAAAAAGAAAATGTCGAAGCGTGCATTTTAATTTGTTATAAATTCGAATGGATGAATGTTTACTCTCAATAACTTTTAAACGCCTGAATGGATCTAGATAAAGCATTGGATGAAAATTAGGTATAGAAAGTCTGAAATAAATCATTGGTTAAATATTAAGTACCTATCCCGAGAATACGTTTTCGTGAGTCGCCGGAAAGAAATCAGTAAAACTTGTTTAAAACTTTTACTGGCTACAAACTGATCAAAACAAATAAATGCAATTTAAAAAATGCACGTTTCTTGTTCTATTCAAATAATAATAATATAAAACAAAACAATGTAGCATGTTGTGCGTTATAAGGAATAAACAAGTGTTTCCCGTTAGTGATTGATTTATGACGTTCATGTTTGCAACAATAATAGGGAGCTACCTTGTGGCCAAACTACAGGCCTTTGTTTACGAGTCCTTTGTGCGACTAACGGGAGCCACTACAGCCAGTGACGTGCACTTTATGACGTCACAAGCCAAAGCTGTATTTCCAATAAAAATGCACTTTTGCCGTCATACTGGTACCGCTACAAAATAACAGTTCTTCTTGTAAACCGGGATCTATAGTATTAGCCGTTTCTCAGAACCAACGGACCCTTAAGTACAAAAGATTAGAAAGATATATGGCCGTTCATTTTTCTTTGCCCTGTGACTAATTTGAGGTTTGAATACAATATTAACTCGGGCCTCCACTTTTAGTTTGTGTTCGATGTTCAGGTAGTATTTGTGGTCGAGTGAAAACATAATATTACTTACTGTTAATTATTACCACGTGAATAAAAACCAAGTACGCTCTGTATATATATGGATGTAATTTGATTTCTATGTACATCTAGATCATCTAGATAGTAATTGAATAAGATAGTCGTTATTGAAAAATTCTACCGCCTCTGTGATGTTTCTAATTCTAACGCGTCTGCTACGCAAGAGGCGCGGGTTAGGTCCCCGTCAAGTATCAAATGTACAAAAATCTATAGCAGACGTTACGGGTAGTTGGAGCCCTAAAAAGTTCAACAACTGATTTAGGTGGAATTCTTCTATATCGCCTATACCTATAGGTTGTGGAGGCTAGATGGTAAAAGAATAGTCATCATACATACCTGGCCGTGGTTTTCCCAAGCGACTACAATATGGGGTTCTTCAAGAAGGGCATTAGAAGGTTTCTACAGGGTAGGCAGCACGTGTGTGACGCCGCCTCTGGTATTGCAAACGTTCATAGGCCACGGTGACCGCTTCTCCTCAGGTGGGCCGTGTGCTTGTCTGCCACCTAAGGGGGTATAAAAAAAAAACATCCCATTTCATCCGAAGTGTGTCTAAGTAGCGACTAACGGAAAACGCAGACGATATCACTGCAAGAGAAGGAAAACTCAAAATCCTGAACCAACCCTGTTTCTACCCTGTTACCATACCGTGGAAACATTATATCAAACTGTCCCAACTGTGAGAGAGGCCAAGCTATGTCCAGCAGTAGACTGCGATTAACTAATTGATTAAATTGAAAAAGCACCGAGATTAATAAAACATATTCGACTAAGGTATTCAAGTAATATGCGGCGTTTTTTACGAGTAAAAAAAACATAAGACAGTTTTATTTGATTTCGTGTGGAATGCAGATCAATAAAGTTGAGCCTAGCACCTAAAATATCTACATATTAGGTAAGTACACTGTTTTAAAATTGAACGTTTGAGGTTTTGTTTATATTTTAACGCAATTCAATAAACAAAACCTTAACAAAATGGACAGAGTAATAGACAAACGCCATTGATAAACAATAATAATTAAAAGTACCTACCCCCTAATTTTTTTAACTGAAATTATGTACTGTTTTCTTTTTTTGGAAAAATATTACGAACTGTAACCTATTACTAACTCCTAAATGGTGCAAAAAATGTATATGTGAAAAATTATTACTTTTAATATTGCCTAATGGAGAATATATTTTTATTAATTTATTATAAATTCAATACAGCTTACAAGTGGATACAGTTTTACATCTGAAAAACAAAAACAAAAGGTAATGTCTGAAAATTTTTGTTTTACTAGATCGGCAAAAATTATTTATTTATTATTCAGAATTCACAAACTTTTATGGAGTGCGAATGAAGGTGTAGTAGAAGTGTTAGGCACATACTTTAATCTATTTATGCTCACCAAAGAAATAAATACATACATATAGAACAAAGAAACTTGCCGACTTTTATTACATACCCGCATAATTATGCCGGCAATACAGAGATAGAACAATTGACACCCTTAGTGCACTGTGGTAATAATGTCTCAAAAGTAACCGTTACTGAGAATAGTCAGATTTTAATTTGGGGCAAATGTACCCACATTTAATCATAAATACCTTATACCCTTTATAAAACGTAAGCTAATATACAATTAAACAAAACCATTTAGCTCTTACAAGTATTTCTGTTTTTTGAAGTACTCGTACTGCTTCACAACAGATGCAAATAATACGGCACGTAAAAAATTTAGAAATAATCAACGAGAAAAACAGCTGCTGTTGATCTGTATTTTCTAGTATCACATAAAAAATGACATCAGCGAGCCGATCTAAGAGCTGAAATGGCATCGATTGTAACCGATTCAATTAACATGCCACCCGTACATTGACTTTTTTAATATTAAGTTTACTGTTACCGACATTAACAAAAGAAAGGGGTTTATTATTAGAGGATATATAAAAACGTCTGTGATTACTTAACCCATATCCGGCGCCTGAACCGCAAGGCATATGGTCGCGTAACCCTTTGGCCCCGTTATAACGCGTTTGTTTAACAGTTGCATAATAAACATAATAGCTAGCTTTTTTGTCCTATCATCTAAACACGACAATATTCGCCAGGTGATATGGTTTTTATGTAATATCAGCAGCATGTTCTATTTATTTGGAACGACCAAATGTTAGGTACATGATAAACATAATATATGTAGTAACTAAGTAAGTAAAAGGTTAAATTAATAGGTACAAACACAGTTTTGAAGAAACTATTCACAACAATTATTACAATAAGCAACGAAATAGAGTTTAGTGTTTAGTGTAATTATTTTCACTTTTCGCCTTAAGTGTTTGCAGGGTGAGAGAGCCGTAAAGAGTACGCAACGATTGGCCGACGTATCGCTGATTCCTGGAAGCGCGCGCTTTCCACGGCGGCGGAGTGAACTGCATCTTCCCGAAGAAATGCACGCGAGTTCGTTGCACTTACAAACTCATAACCCCCTTTCTAAAGCGCCGATCCAATTATGTGCACTTTCGCAAGCCGCTACTGTCACTCGCCTAGATACGGATAGGAAACTCGGCGCAATGCGCTTGCGCACCCACCTGTCCGTGTAACCCCAACACCATGGTTTACAACATTGTGTTATTAGCATAAAAATGAAAATATTGTTCAATGAAAAGCTTGTTAAAATTTTATGTAATTTTCATATACATTTCGCAGAATATTTATTTATTTATTCGGTATAAAGTATATTTTGCTTATATACGAAAACTATACACATACCATTATTATCAGCGCAATTAGTGTTCATTAAATTTGCACGTTGTTTGTAAATAGCCTTATTGTTATTGTTGTCAACGACCCATAATGGTCTCTAACATTAGAATATTCAATACCTTTGGCACCTAGATCGTGCGAAGTATCGATGTGACATTAGAGCTCCTAAATGTGTTTTCATGTCATTAATTTTGCAAATCCAACCACAAGCCACAGCTCGCTATAATAACGCTGACTCATTAGCTCTATGATACCACTATTCGTGTAAATGTAGAAGATAAACTATTCGAATACTTCAAATTTAAAACGCAAATAATATGAATCAGCTATCCTCCATAGTATTTTAGTTCGAACACTGTTAAATGGTCGTTTATTACAAGTTATTTTATCTTGGAACTGACTGATCCTATTAGAGCCCTATCGCTAGCTGCTCCGGTCGATCGAAGGTAATAGAGCCTTTTCTAACATCCCTTGAGGGATTCTACTTATTCAGTGAACGACAGTACGATTTCCACTACAGTCACTCAACTTCTTAGGTATATCACCAAAAGCTTTAGGTTATACGATATTATTATATAAATAATAAAACATGCACAATATTTATGACTTTGATCACTTCATGTTTTACATTTTATTTACTGTCTATTGAATACTTAATAAAATTTTCAACTGTCATCGGTCTGTTTCGTAAAAGTATGGCTTTCGTAAAAGTAAAAGTATGGCCAACGACCCCATCCTGTCCTTTGGTATAACTACCAAAGTACAGGATGGGGCACCGGCAATTACAACCAAGATCTATTGGAGGATGTTGTACGCATGGCCCTAGGACCTAGGGCCATGTGTACAACATCATCCAACAGATCTTGGTTGTAATTGCTGTAGTATGCTGCCTCTCGTTATAGGAGAAGTTCTGATGTTGGAGACGTGATTAGTCATAGGCAGTTGTTTTTTTACTATAAACTTTTTTAAATATACAGTTTTTAAAAGCAGCTCAAACTTACATCCTGGCACACTCGTAAATTTCTTAGGATAAAAGTCATAAATACTCATACTGGATATTTTCTTATAATGGTTAAAATGTTTTCTACAGGTCTCTTCAAATCCCTACTCCTGTAAATCCCAATTCAATTGAATAGATAATGCAGAAACCTAGTCATTTATAACACAGGTATTCTTACTTACTTATGAATCATGTCTCCTACCAGATTTCAACCTGAAGAAATTAAATAACATCCAGGACGGGACTTACGACCATAGATGATGGTCGTAAGTCTTTCTTCAAAAATTCTTTCGGGGTGTCAGTCTCCTAGTGTAAAAATCTAACAATAAAACCTTCTTTTATTCAATAGTTTAAACTTGAACTCGGCAAAAAATAAAGAAGAAAACGAAATTAAACCAAATCCTAAAAAATCATAACAGCGAATTCTTCTAGTCGGTTGATAAGATTAGCACGCATGTGGCAAATTCTTGATCAAGACGTGTGCGATGTAACTTGAAAGTTTTTCAGCAGTAACCAGTATCCGAGGCGCACGCTAATGAAAACGAGACAGGGTAACGAACCTGTGTATTGCTTTTTACTGCATGTCTGCTAATATTTTGCTACTTTATATAGGTGCTGAGTTATGTATTATATTCTTGATGCGATGACTCTATCTATAAATATTTTAAGCCATTACAGATTTGACAACCCAAGTATTTTTACTTATCAATATGTAGGATGTTCTACTATGGTAATGAAATTTAAAAAGATTTTTAACGGTAATTGCAATATCGTATATTAGGAATTTACCTAGAAATAACATCAATAGCATTGACATTGAGCACAATTTCATATTTTTTTGTTTACAATACTGTTCTACATAGGGCTCGTGGAGTCTAGACAAGCTAAACTTGTCATGAGTGATTGCAGAGAGATGCCAGAGGGGATTAGAGTGCATTGACACACTTACCTACTGCACACTGCAGCGGCAAAATGCATCGCACGGCGAGTCGTCGCCCGCTTCTGCGGATACGTCTAGCCAGTGTCATTAGAACTACCACCTTCCCTCGTACAATCTTGTAATTAGATAATGCAGGGGCAGTTTAGTGCAATGATGAAGCTCAAACAACACTTGCTACCTTGTAAATCACTGACGATGCCTCGGAAAAGTGGAATGACGTCCGCACGTCCATACAGTTTTCACTCACCAACATGAACTTAGAGAGAAATGGAAAAACGTGTTTATTTATTAACGTGTTATATAGGCTTATAGAAACAAGGTTACCGTTGTCTATGATTTGCAATTGCAACATGCGTTACTAATGTTTTATTTTCATAGGTTTTAATTCCTTCCGTATTGATTCCATATTAACGAGAATAATGACCCTGTTAGGTCATTAGATTGAGAATGCGCACTACAAAATGCGGTCACACTTTTGAAGCGAGTTTTTATTTCCTCTCTTCATGTACGAATTTAGCTCCTACAAAAAGTTCTTTAACAACTTACACTGAAGAAGGTTTTTTGTTAATTAGCCGAGCTCTCCAACGTTCCAGCCACTCTCCGGGCCTGCACAGTCCGCGATGAACGGAGGTGACTTGGGCGTCGGAGGTCACAGAATGTCCTTTGTCCTCCCAGCGCGAGATTGAGTGCGAGCCTGCGGGTGACGGGTGGAGCCGTCTGTTACCCTAGCAGAAGCAGGCCGCGGCAGCAGTGCAAAGTGCAAGTCTTATGAGTATGCCCAGGGGCAAAACGGGGACACCGTGAATCTCACACAAGGGGAAGGGGAAATGGCACCGGGTCTGCTGTGAGTTAATGTCTTGTATTAGTCACCTCCAGCATAAGAAAACCTAAAGATGACGTGCGTTTTCGTCGGTTCGAGTTCGATATAACCACTCTCTCCGGCTCCAACGAGAGTGGATCCGTGGGGATTTTGCACATGAAAAATATATGTTACAGCTACTTCGAAATTCTATATTATTATTATATTATAATTTTACCTGTTTATACTTATAATATAACTTACTTGTAATAACTTAACAAGCAATACTGAATTAACCTAGTTAATATAGACATGTAAAATGACATGTAAAATACTTAATCAGTTCACAATGTTGTCAAATCCAGAGTCTACAGTCAACAATGTCATAAATTTACGCTTGTTCTATTTAGTTCATATTTTATTGCTCTAAAACAAAGTCGCGTTCTCTGTCCCTATATCCTTATGTCCCTTTGTATGCTTAAATCTTTAAAACTACGCAACGGATTTTGATGCAGTTTTTTAATAGATAGTGATTAAAAACGAAGGTTTATATGTATATAACATCATGCTGCAACCAACTGGTGCGGAGCAAAAGTGAATAATGTTGCAAAAACGGGCTGACGCAGACGAAGTTGCGCGGGTCAGCAAGTTATGTAAAAAACTAAAAACAATTATTGAACCAACTCAAAGTAATTATTGAACATGAATTTAAGCTTGAAAAAGACTTTATTTTCAACAGCGTCGTACTCATTTGGCTGACCTACGATGCAGGTATCGTAGGTTGGTAAAATAAATATGACGCTATGAGTGAGAAATGAGTATAGCGCATGGCCGACCTACGTTACCTGTATCGTAACGTAGGCCATACATTATACTCATTGATCATACAAATGAGTATGACACTCTCGGATCAACAGCTCACATCCATTGCTTGCCACCCAGGTGGCAAACTAGCTCATAGTTTGCCACCAGCAACACCAGAAGACTTGATTTAGGACTTGTGGACCATAATGATCTTAGGGGTTCAAGCCCACAAAAAGTAAATATAGATCATTTGACTCAGGGTCTCAGATGAAAAGCCTCGAACGCAACCAGCATTATACCTATGACGAAGATGATGATGATTACTTTCAAATATTTTGCAGGCCACTAATGGCAGAATATGCTGTATTTTCTAAATCAACCCAACAACTGTAACTAACCATATTCTTGGTAATAAAGATACTTATTCTTATTCCTATTCGTATTAAATACTTCCAATGCTTCAGACATATTGCAAAGTTCCCAGGAGATGGTAATATGCTCGTCCCCTATTACGAAAAGGTAGTGTATAATGCCCCATCCCGAATTGAGCAGTCTAATTGGGGAAATACCTCTGCCTACAGAAAACCTTGCGGCTGTATTCTCGACGGTGAGTAGGCTAATTAGAGCTTTCCTGTTTTTGTACTGTCAGTGGGTAGACCTATTTAACTCTAACCAAATAAAAAAAAACAATTTGAAAAAGGCAGATCCAAGCTACTCAAAACTGGCAGGCATGGAAGGCTTAATGAGAGTAGGGGAAGCTGGTGAGTTTTGTAAGAATAGAAAATATTTACCGACACCTCCTATGACAATTCAATCACAAGGTGTCGCAAATATTTTAAGGTATTCTTTGCTATGGCAAGTCAGCTTAGTCAGCTAAGTCTGGTCTAATCAGAGTTTCTTAAGCGTTTAAGAAATTTTGAACAACGCTTAGGACAACATTAAACTTTTAAAATAAGCAAAGAAGTCATTAACTCGTAGCAACATGCAAATATTGGTCATTGTAAGTGTTAATACTTAACGTACGTCAAGTCTTTGTGAATTTTAATTGGAAATAAATGGAAAAACTCGTCATCGCATCAGAGAAAAACATAATATTTGTACGGGTTGGAAGAAATAGTGGCGTGTTTTCCATACAGACACATGACACTTTAATACATACATACTAAGTTAAGTACATGATTTGAGTAGAGTACCTATCTATTGGTCTTTATGAAATGCACACCCATGATTGTTAGGTGAGCACTTTGAAATGTCTACCTATTACAGCTTAATTTACGTACCCTAAGTGCACAGACTGGGGGTAGTACTTACTACGAATGGTCATTTATGTTTTTCTTAAGGCTTATAATCTGTTGTAAGTATTATAATCGATGACCTTATTCTATTTGTTTTAAACTTGACAGTGACTTTGAAAGTCATGGTTCGGACGGCGCGGTGCTAGCGACCGCCGCTGCGACTGGCCAGTGTTGCGCCATTGTTACCGGCCACGAAACCTCTATGCCACAATTGTATACCGTAGCTGACCTCACCACACAGATCTTTTTCAGTGATAACAAGTATTCATGCATTAAGTATATTTCGCAAACGATCGTAATCAACATTGTAACAGGTTATTCATGAAGAAATGTTACAAAAGTACTAAAAGTACAAAAGGAAATATTGCCTGATTATATTAATTTCAACTACGGAAAATCGATTTAATATACCGTAACTAGTTTAGTACTGCAAGTCATTGCGAAGTGTTAAATTGACATTTACAGAATATTATGGGTAATTAGAACGTCAAAAAATTGAGTCTTCGAATATACTAGGTTTGATAGAAGCTTTATATGGTAAGTGTGTGCGTACAGTGAGGTGACAATGAAAGTACGCGTCGCATTTCTCGCTTGCGATAGTTTGGCGGAATAAGGCCAGCAGCGTTCATCGGCCCCGATCGCGCCGTTACAGAGCGGCCGCACTGGCCGGACCGCGGCCGCCTGCTCACTCCTCCAGCACACTCTCTGTTCATATACAAGTTAAACACACGTCACATAATACATAGACCACTAACATCATCCTTCTTCCTACTAAGTTTGTGAAGATGTTTGAATGTTGGTTACTCAATCACGCTCTAATGTCTGAATGTATCTGGTTGAAATTTGACACAGGGATACTTTAGAGCCTGAACTAACACAGGTTACTTTTATCCAGCGAAAAGTTGCTCGTGTGATGTGGGGATGGGCACATATGTTCTTGTCGTTCAACTGCGTTTGCAGTTATCCAATGTTCGCTCCCTTGCTAGCTTAAGCCTCTATCGCACAATCAATTCAACTTCTCTTTGGTTTTTCTCTGCCCTTATCGCACCTCCATCCACATGCCACTTATATCAACCATACTTAATGCTTTTCATCGGACAGTTCAACGCTTCACATGTCCGAGCCAGGTCTAATTTATGTGATCCTACCCCGAGAATTTTGGATGCGAGTTCCACACAGTATAGTCAATTGTGTGACCAATCTATGTTAGTTTTTCTGAATCCAAATAGGTGATATATTACTCGTTCTTATACAAAACGTATATGGTTTCTGTAAAGTCTCTTGTGGTATAATCATGTCGCAATTTTCAAAACATTACAAGTATTTGATTATTTAAAATGTGAAAAATATAGTGTTAAAATAAAAAAATCTTTTATAGAAATATTTTACAATCATTAAAATACCAGAAACAAGATAACACATGTAAATTAATATTCATCACTAAGTTCCGAAAATATAAAAAATAATTAATTCATATCAAAATATACAAGCTGAAATTCAACATTTTATACAACAAATACAATATTTAAATACGAAAAAGAATACTCACGACCCTACATTATCCGAAGGGTGACGTAAGAGGCGACTAACGGAAAACGCAGACGATAATAACTGCGAGAGAAGGAAAACTCGAAATAAAATTCTGTACCAACCCATCCAGCCAGGTGGAAATAGCAATCCAAAGCCTGCCGACATTAAAAGAGGCTGATCGATATGGGTAATTGATATGAAATGACTAATATTTTAAGCTGGATTTCAAAAAAAAATAAGTTTACTAATAGCCTAAAATATATGTGGTGTGAGTGGTGTTCTAAATAACATCAGTTTCTATCAAACCTCTGAACCTCAAATGAAAGATAATCCTTAACATTCCTGCCAATGAAGACGTGTGCATCTAATTGAAAAATTAGACTTCTAATAGGTGACTTATAATAAGTATATATTGAGGACAAAACTATAGTTTTACCTATAAGATCAGCATAACAAAAGTCGAGCATAAAACTGGATATTAGTAGAATTCATTGACTTCGTAGAAAGTAATAACGGTGTATGTATAATACGAGCGGTGCGTGTGCGCATGATTCACGAAACCCGTGGCGGCAGCTCTGTGACATAATAAACCGAATTAACATAATTCTACCAAGAAATTCGAAGCTCGAGCCTCGCACCTTTCCTTCACTCTTACTCGTTCTGGCCGCTGCACGACATACTGGTTTATCTGACAAAACAAGGAAAACTTGTCTTTAGTTCATTAAATTTAAATAATGCAAGTTTAAGTACCTAACTGTCAATTAGAAGTACCTTCTGCTCCCCCATCGTCTCAGGATGATTACCGATAACAAGTGAAATGAAATCCAAATATCATCCAACAAAATTCAATATGCTTTTAAACTTAATTTCATAATAACACACCTACTAATAGCGAGGCAAGTCGTAACGGAATTCCTAGACTTATTTAAATCATCTCAAAAATATGTCCATGTTAAATAAAACGCAACCACGCAGCACTGCTTGTGTATTGAACCTATCCCATCCCCGATAAAGGAAAGCTCATAGGGGACGAAATAATTTTAACAACGCATATGTGCCAATTTTAATGTTATTAGTATTGACATAACCTGAAGTTGATACCTATAAAAATAAACAATAATCTAGACTCCAAATATAGACCAAAACAATGCAGCTTGTTATATAGGTTCAAGAATGGGGATGAACAAACATATATAAAAACTTTTTGCATTAGCACATATAAACGAATTATATAGAAATAACTACTAGCAACAATTCTGTTCATCATAATAGGTAATTTATTGAAATAGGATATGATTATTTCATATTTCTTAGCGATTTACGTTCACGATTATTTAATTTCAGTGGAAAGATTAAAGGTATATCTTTTGATATAATTGTAGCATTTATGGCTGAATACGGTATAATTTAATTACTTAATTGTATGAACATTATGTAGTTAAAGTAGATTCGTTATAACTCCACTGTGTTTTGTATATAATTGACCGTAGTTCAGTGTAGTCGAGGTAGACAGTCAAGTCCTATTGTATGCGCAGCAACCGATGCTGAGGCATAGGTGATTGCAACTTCTTTCCGGTAATGTAACCGTCGCGTATGCCTGTAAGAATTCTGCTGGAAGTTCAACGAACTTTCGCGACTGCAGAACTGAGCAGCAGGGTGGGGGAGTCGCACTAGGTCATACCCGGCCGTCGGCACACTTACCTTGACTCAACGCACACCGCCACCGCTCCGCAGCCGCCGCTGCCGCCACCACCGTGCGTTCAACTTCAATGCATAGAAAACTAGGCAATACCCCGCCCGACATTTTCTTGCCATTATATCAATACAACTATTATTGTGGCAATCGAAAATATGTCACTTTGTAAAAGTTTCTCTAGAAAAGCTTAAATTCAACCGGAATGCGTCAATCACTACTATGATAACTAACGTACTTCACTTAGGTCAATCAACTCCTGTAAATCTAGTGGACTATTAGACTTCATACTAGTTACGCTAATAATACAAATTGATTCAATATTCAGATCCATGTGGTGGTGGACCTAAATTATCACACCCTATCTCATCTTAAAGGTGCGTGAACGCTACAAACGGAGGAAAACGCATACGGTTTCACTGCAAGAGAAAAAAAGCTCTAAATATAAGGTCAGCGTGGAAACCATAGGCCAAAGACTCCCAATATTGGGTCAGATCTATGTCCAGTAATGGACTGATATAGGCTAATACATTGATTAATTGATTTTCTAAAATTTCATACAAGAATGAACGATGTAGCTAGGGCTACATGTTTCCTTTATGAAGCCTTTCTTGCCGTTACTTATTACATCGTATTACATAGTAAATTATTTATTTCCAAAAAATAGCAAAAAGGATAAGATTTCTTATACATATCCTAATCAATTCTATCAATCCTATAAATCAATATAGCTAAAATTTTTAATCAAGTTGTCATTAAAGAATTATTTATTATTTTTTCATAATCAAATATATAGATGCCAGCACAAATACGTCACACTCTACAACATTTCTTACTTAGAAATATAAAGGAGGTCGACGCGAAATCGTATGCACAAATCGTACGACCAATATCGTCAGAGGCAAACTGCTCATGGTAAGTCCACAAACTAAAGCGCTTCGTAAAACGAGTCAATGACGTCAGCACTGGCTCAGGGAATTCACATGTCAGACTCTCATTCGGCTAATGATTCACTATTTTAATTCATAAGGAAGAAGAAAATTTCCTACTTGAAATCGTCCCAAGAAACCTTCGTAAAGAGATAGTAATGCCGGCAGCACAAGAGGCAAATTGATATTTCCGCTGACAGCGTCTCTGGGGTTTGCTTCTTTAAGGGTGATGGGTAATGGGTAAAATATTCATGAAGCCCTAGTAGAAATCGAGAATGGCGCGTGAGACTGTCTCCAATCTGTTTATCGGGAAGAAGAGTGCTCATTTAGTCAAAGAGGCAATATAGTGACTTATTCATCAGAATCATAGAATAGAATAGAAACCATATCATCTAAATCAACAACAACCACTTTGAGGTTACTGTCTATAGTGTGTCTTTAGTGAGGTAAGTAAGGTAGGACGCAAGTCTGTTGATAATAATTTAAGGACCGATAAGTTGAATTTACAAAATGGTGAATTCCCATTATTCTCCTGGAAACCCATAAGGAACATTCACTCAACACTCAACAAACGAGTTTTATAACTAAATCTATTATCTAGTAGCTTCTAAGACTAGTAGTTGTGTAGTGGCATCACTTAATGCAATTTTAGTTGCAAATTCTCCAAGAATTTTTGACGTCCACTGTACGTTAATTTTATTGTCTATTAATATTTAGACACTCTATAACATTGATGTAATATCGACATTTTTGTGCATGCTCATCTTAAATTAGTAACTAAAGTAAGCCTTAAGTTAAAATCTTCGTGTTCGTTTTCTATTGCTTTATTTTTCTAATTTCTTAATATCATATAATATCTCTCATTATGAATTTGCGCACGATTAGTACATCACATGATAATAATTATTTCGGGATCATTGGTGTGGTTTTCTCCTTCCCTCAATAGTTATACTGCATTTTTTGATAATGTGTATCGACCAACATGGAACTGTTTATGTCTAAATAAATAAGTGTACGAAGATTCTCACGAACGCAATTCTAAATATGTGTTCGTGCTGAGCGCACAAAAGTGAATTACCATCTGATATAACAAACCACTAACCAACAACCCCAACAGGGACACGTAATTGACGAGCGACGACTCGACGTGAGGATATGTAATTGTGTAGTTAAGAACTCTTATACAAGGAAAAAACTAAAAGCAAAACCTACCTCATAAATGTGACTGCAGAAACTCAGGCTGCACATGTTATCTCCCGGTTGATCTTGAGATCAAATCTGTAATAAAACAAAGAAGTTTAAACTTCTAACGCAAACATCTCCAGTATTATTTTGCAAATGCTACATCATAATAAGACAATTACGTAGCGCTGTTTGATCCACATTATTCTTATCGGAACATTAATCTACAACCCAAAAGCGTTGACCTCGAGTATTCTACGACGATGTGTGATCGCAATACTTAACCACTTAATGCTTTCTTCGCTGTTTCAATCTTAATTTAAATTTAACTTTGGAATAGGCCAAGCAAGTGTTTATTAATAACAAAACATCTAGTCAAAGGAAAAACATATCGTTATTGATAAGAGGAAGTTTATTAAGTCATACCTCTGGAGCATTGCACTCTATAGATGTGAAACGAGGATTATGTCCCAGGGTGGCGAAGACCAGCTAGAGGCGTTCGAATGAGGTACCGGAGAAGAATGGAGGGAATAAACTGGATGAACAGGATAGTGATTGAAATGTTACGTACTTAACAGGGTGTAGAAAAAGGTTTGTTTTGAAAAAAGAAGGAAAGATGATTGGATACGACACGATTTGTTGCTAACAAACGTCATAAAAGGGAAGGCATGTTCATAGAGCAGATAAATTAAAAAAACAAGTCACGTTGTATCAAGAGTTTAAGGAATTGACGGAGAAAAGTGAGTAATCGATTATTCTACCAAACAAGAGCGAAGCTCTTAAATTTAGAAAGAGCTAGAATAGTTGTAATTAATACACGTTACATTATTGTTAGTCACGGTACTAATATTGCAATCCTCATTCCTACTAATATTATAAAATGTGATAGATTGAGATGTTTATATTATGTTATCAATCATGCTCTAACGGCTGAAAGAATATGGCTGAAATTTAATACAGGCATAGATTAAAACGGAATAACATAAAGGGTACTTGTTATTCCAGGAGAGAGTTCCCATTGGTTGAGGGAATGGGATCTAAATTCCATGCGGACAAAACCGCGATGTCAGCTATTTAGTGCTTCATAAATATGTATAAGCTCACACTAATATGTCCAAACACAATTCCTAAGTAAAGAGTTATCTGATTTTTCGCTATCTTGATTTTCTTCGTACCTCATCCGAAGATAATTTCGTTCACCTTGCTCATCATAAATAGCACTCGTATATAAATGTAACGTGTTTACTACTCATATTACGGATATTCACTATTCAGTGACCGTGTATTTTTGACAAACTAATTGTTTCTCATAATTTAAGAACAGTTTTACATAAGTTTCTGAATCTGTATATGATAGTTTTAATTATTGTGCTTTTAAGAGCTTAATAATCAAATTTGAAAAAAATTTACTTGGTTTAAGTAGAGTTAGTCAAAACACCGCTAGAAACCCCATTTATTATAGCGTAATTCCTGGGCACACCACTTATCATCTCTGCTAGTACCGGTATCCTTGATTTCGATATCTCCCGTGACGTCCAGTACCGTAATCATCTTAAAAACAAGGTCATGCTGACATGCAAGGAAAGGAAAGTAAAGGAAAATCTCAACAGTGCGAAGCAGTACTTAACTGCGAGGTAAACACTCTTTCTTTATAAGAAAGATTCGGATGAATTGTTTGGCATGATGCCCATAGCTAAATTCTATCATCGCACCGTTCGCAATAGGCAGGTAGTTTATCCTCACATATTGCAACGGTATGAAAGAAACTTCATCCACGCAAGGTGTGGAATGAGACCCCTTCTGTGGTTTTTCCCAAGTGACTAAAATATGGAAGAAGTGCATTATGAGGTTCTCAGGGTCGGCAACACGAGTGTAACACCCCAGGTCCATGGGCCAAGGTAACTACTTTCTATCAAGTGGACCATGAGCTCCGTCTGCCACCTAAGGGATATAAAACTTGATATACACTATTTTGAATAAATAAATTTATATTTACTTTGACTTCAATCAGTATACACGTTTTTATAAAGTCATAGGTACTTTCATTTTACGGAATTGTACCTTCAACTTTCATGTCAAATAGTTAAGTTAAGTTATAGTAATATAATAGTAAATATAGCATATAGTAATAATACAATAATACAAATATACAGTATACCACCGTTGTGAGTCAATCACTAACACGAGCTTAGCTGGAGGGAAATTGACTGTAAAATTAAATTTCCAAGAACAAATGATGAACGTGCCCAGCACTACACTAAGTCTTAGGTATATTTATTTTACCTAAGTTATTGATTTTGAAATGTTCTCGGAGGCGTAGCTGCTATATAGCGCGGGCCTGGGGGTGACGGGTGGAGCCGCCGGTCACCCTAGCAGAAGCAGGCCACGGCGATGGCGCAAATGCCACCTCATACCCAGGGGCTATATGGGGACACCATGGTCCCCACATTAGGGGAAGAGGGTCATCTCAACAGAGATGTCCCCGGGTCTGCCGGGGTGCGAGAGATATGTCTTGTATAATCTCACCTCCGGCAATCAAGGACCCACGGACGGCGTGCGTTTTGGTCGGTTCGAGTCCGACATAATCACCTCCCATCGGTTTTGGTGGAGGTGGTATCTGTGCTGCCAGTGCAGAAGACAAAGCAAAAGTTTCTCGGTCTTCCCCACTGACAACATAAAACCTCTCTAATGAGCTCTGGCTACCCGACTCACCGCTAGAAACACAACACAAGATTATTAGCCGCGGTATTCAATTAGGACGGGGAATACCGTCGTATAGGACTTTGTGATTATTTCATCTTCATTGTTGCAATTACTCGGGGTTTATTGTAAATTTTATCTTTACATATTTTATCACTTTTACCATGGTGAGAACACTTGTAAATAGTTCGTAATTTGAGTAATATTTTAAATAGACACTTCAGGTTATACATTAAAGTACATAATATGTAAGGATGTTTGTATTTTAACAGTAGGTATGGTGGCAAATCGAAGTGCCTGTATGGAAAGCCGTTGCCTCTATGGAAATTGCTTCATTTTAGAAGTACTTACGAAGTATGAAATTCAATATTCGAGTCTCTTTTTGTTTACATTTACAGTTGGACCCAAACGGTGTCTAAGTTTTAAAGGAATTATTACGAAAATATTCCCTGGCGCTTCAGAGCATGGACCGCTAGTGTGCTAATTGTTTGTGTCTAATTTATGCTTAAAAAAAATTAAAATTGAAACTTCTTAAAGATTCCCCCCTCTGTTACGCCGAAAATTGATTTTTGAAGAAATTATCTATTTTCGCGTAACTATTCCCGACCTTCGCACATAATCTATCAACAGTTTTTCTATATCTGTCGGTAGATTGAGAAAGAGTGACTCACTTCTATGTAATAAAGTTCAATTAGCTCGCAATAATTGACTATCGTTAGCGCACGTAGTCAGGTGTTGAATGACTACAGACGAGAGCTTTTAAATTGATTATTCTGCATAGATATGCTTATGTAAGAAGTTGAGTGTAGCCATCAGGAACAGCGCTTCCTGAGGACTTAGTCAAGCTAGCAAAAATTTTATTACAAACAGCAATGGTTCTTAAATAGTTTCCTTCTAAAGACTCACTGTCTTCAGAAAGACGCTATTATTGACAATCGAGATCGACTCTTGTGCGTGAACTTGATTATGTCCAACGATGGTGGACTTGACATTTGACCGTTTTAAAGTTAGTAAACGTCGGTTATTATTGTTAACATGCTTTTTGAAAGTATGAATCAAAACCCACTGGATTCTAATTAAAATGGTTAATACAGTACCACCGTAATATTAAATTTTTTGGCACGTCAATTTTCAATATTTAGTATAGGAAGAAGTAAACAAATGTCATTATCCGATGTGTGTACTTGAATTTGAAGCAACTTAACTCACGTAAAATTTGTGCGCCCGGGGTGCGTAAGATACATTTCCCACTGTCTCGTCTCCATGCTACCAACTACTCAAATACGGCGTACCCTTAGGTCGGTGCGAGTCCTACAAAACCCCACACATTGGCTTGAGTGGGTATGGTATCCATGAGAATTTTGCGCATGATAAATAAAAATAGAAAACGTGTGCTAGAACAATGATCTTTTGTTATTCTATAATTCATTACATTTTTACAGGCAGTTTGGTGAACAATATCATTTTAAAATCATGCATATTTTATCTAATTTAATTACATATTTATTACGTGAATTGTTGTATAATTACTGCCTTTGGTTTGCAGAGTGAAACTACTTATTAAATAACTTGTCCATAACGAAGACGTAACCAAACAATATGCCTCCGCAAGTAACCTATCCGGTTCATTCAAGGTTATCCAGATGGACTCAAACTTTCGTTCATCACAAGTATATAACATGAATGGTTCCTTCAACTTACACTGATGTCATAATTATATTTAAATGGTGTGTATTTGAGAGTATACAATGGTGTATATAATAGACGAATTCAGCTAGTTAGGTAGAAGTATATCTATTTCCTTAACATTTGTTTCTTTGAACTATAGTAAATAAAATCAATAAAAGTAAAAAAGTCGATCTTGTTATGTTTATTCTAAACATTACATAGTTTTCCAATTAAAATATATAAACAAGTTGTTGCCCGCTGCTCCGCCCGCGTGGATATCGGTTAGTGCGCAGTGCAATATAGGCTGTTACACAGGGTGAATATAGCTTTAGAATGGAGAAAGAATTTGTGAAATTGGCTCAATAGTTTTAAAGTTTATTCATTACAGACATACATACATAAAAATATTTTACTATCCTTTTAACAATATTATTAAATTAAATGTATCATTACTATAAACAATATTGGTGTAAGTCCCAAATACGTTACTCTTTTATGGCATAATGGAATGAACACAAAAAATATTTGTTTACGCAAAATGGAAGTAGCTAACAATAAAGGAAATACCTACATAGCTTTTAGGTATAAAACACGAATTAGTATACATTAGTTGGGACACTATCATTTTTACTACAACTGTATATATTATTACAAAGCGTTCACTGCAAAATCAATATTAATTTACACGATAGTGACGAAGACTAATTTTATTTGTATTTAAACATGCCATTATTATTCACGGTCTTTGTCGCAAATGTCAAAAACCTCTACTTATGCGGGTTACATGGATATTATCCTAACACAATACATAACAGGTCAGATACAAGTGGAAAATAACTTGCTCATTGTGTGCCATTTTCACGAAAAATATTTAATACAACCGTGAACAGAACACGGCAGTACCTGTATATATATTGACAGTACATATGACGTGGAGATTTTGTAAAAACCATACGTCGTTAGCTCGTCATATAAATTGGCTAATAGCAGACATTGACTCTATTCGGCACTCAAAAGAGTTCAACGCTCGTCGACTGGAGCTAGCTAGTCTCACGACTCTTTATACAATAGCTTTTTTGTGCATTCTTGCTTTTGGTTATGACATCACCCTGGCTAGCAACTTGACGATACTTCTAATATCAACTATGATAATATTAATACGGGTATTTAGTTGAGCAGAGGTATATAGATTGAATTCGTTATACTTACGTAGCTACAAAAGTAAATTATATTCAAATTAATTTTAGCATCTCAAGTGAATGTATATTATGTATTATTTATTTATTTAGTAGTAGTAGTGTATGACTTTTATGCTAATTTATCTACATTTATTATTTAATTTTGGAATAAGGAAATAGACCATGCGTGTGAAATTTTTTGCGATAAGCCAAATATAAAATAAAAATTATAAGTACCTACTAATTACTTTTATCTTCACCTGCGATAAAAACTTTTACATCTCGGTACACACAACAACCTCTAGTATTGTCAGATTCTATCCTTACTAGCCTTACTTATTGCGTTGTAGATTTTGCTGTAAATACTGAAAAAATATTTTTGAGAATCATAAGTTCATTATTATCAAGTTCATCATTAATGATCTACATGAATAAATGTATTTGAATTCATATAATGCTAATAGAACAAAATTCAATGTTCACTTAACTAGATACTCGTAGCTTTCTGGTCAGACATTCTACTACATATAATAACATGAAAAAAGTCTTCAAAGCATCTCACCCTCACATTATGATACTAAAATATTCAAACTTACTTCCCAAATAAATAATAGTTTATCAAATGTTTATGTCTAATTTAAGCATATAAATAAATTAACTCCGTTTAACCTCTTTTTAGATAATATGTATGATAAGTTTGTACATTTTTTATTTTAACATTACATTGGCCCATAATTAAACTACATGATACTTAGAAGAGATAGAAGAAACAAAAGTTCATTGTCACTAAAGCAACATTCTTACTTTTGCACAATTTGAATCGTGGTCTCACCACGTGGCGGTAATCTTCCTTCCAAATAATTTAATATTGAAATTGTTTACATAGCCCATACCTATAACACTTTTATATTAAAGGGACGAAATAGGTTATTGATTTAGATCGTATAGCAACAACCTAAAAACTTATGCACAACTTATACGTAATGAATTCTAGCCTACCATAGTATTAAAAGCTAAGATTTTTTGCGGCAATTTGTCGGGACGTGCAAAAACTTAAGGAATATTTGGTGAAGGAGACTCTGTGCCCTCGGGCGTCGACGGTTACGTAAGTTCATCTATTTTCAAGGTCGAGGACAATGCTCCCAAATCGCTGATCGCGTCCTGCGGCCGGTGGAGGGGAGCGTCCAACTGGCCAGTTTGGGCGTTTACATCTTTTTTTCCTAATACATGTCTATTATATAGCACACGATTAAGCACCTTGGTCGGCATTTTACATAACACACAAGGATTCGTATAGTTCGAGTTAGAGTTCATTGAAATTAAATGCGATGTGGAATTTTAATTATTCTCCTAGATGTTTATCAACGTCTAGTCAAGAACAAAGAGTGGAAATGCTAATTATATTAGAAATTTATACAAAAAATTCACTGTGGAAGTGAATACTCTCCAAAAGATTTCAACACAGGAACAGAAAAACTGTAACAATTGTTGCCATTAAAAGAAGCAAGACTTTTGTATGGGACAGCTACTGTTGTAATAAATCATTGAGAAAGTTATCTGACTATTCACAGTTACATTCGTCGCCCTGAGGGTGGGCAGTAGCTAAACAATGAGCCCAATCGATAACGTACCCTTTCATTTTACAAGCAGCTACTATGTAATAAAACTCTTTCTTACAATCTCCTACAAACAATACCAGAAATGCGGGTTCGGCCATGATAATTTTGTATTCATATTTAAACTACTTTGAAAAGTCAAATTTATTATAATCCCTCAATGAACGTGCCGACTTCTTGAAAACAACAATCAAAATTAATTTCCATTAACAATATTTACTTCAAGTCGAAATGATTTTGACGTTGTAACTAATTGACAAAGATATGCCTATTAAGGGTTTTTATAGCCTAAAATATACCAATCAATCATCTCCGAAAATATATTAAACAATAAGCCGCTTTGAACTTTTTTATGGAAAACGCCATGAATATGAATTTTTTTTTCACATTTCTCAAATTGCAATTATTTTTGTCGCAGGAAACATAAAAGTTTCTGTGTCATTGTGTTTTTTTGCTTGCAATGTGTGTTTGGGTGGAAAGGGACCGTTACATTTTTTACAGTGCTATTCTACGGGCCACCCTTTTAAAAAAAGTTAAGGGTTCAGCAGGTAGAGCAAATCTTTTGATCGAAGCCTACGATTAATGCCGCGATTTAGCTTACATAATGTAGTCTTTTTTATTATTCATATGTTCCATATCCCTGTAATAGGCCTGACGTAACTGTACATTTCCATTTTGAAACTTAAAGATTTACCTCTTTGTAGTTGAATTGCGCCTGATAACAACGGTAAAGTAGACATGTGCAGCGTGTCTTTATTGTTGCTTTTTGGTACTAAAAGTAATAAAATAAATACAATACAACCATTTAGATTACTTTTTATTTATTCACGTATGTTCCTGAAGTAACAAACAAAAATGAGCTCATTTTTTAACTGCCTATAAGTTTTCACTTACAAGCCAGTACATCTGGTGATTGACTGACGAGGCTTCGGCACAAGCTTTACTCTCGAAGTTTGGTGGTCAGTAGGCAGTAATTCCATAAGAAAGCCATTTAAGACAAACAAAAGAAGAAGGAGTAAGCGTACCCCGGGCTCAGAAAGTCGCCCAAGTAATCGGGAACCATGCCAACATTCCAAGTAGAGTACCTTATTATATAATTATAATGTAAATTTTAATTTTTAAAATCGACAGGAAATTAGTGCATAAATACAGAGAGACACTACAAAATTGGTACAACTCTGATTTACTGACGTAAGTATCATCAAATTAAGATGCATGAATAGTAGAATTAAATAATGCATTAATCTTACTTTTTATTTATTTACTCACCAAATAAGTTTGTTTTAAAATTATTGGATGGCTATTGATTGCAATTGATACTTTGGTTATTCAAATACCGCTAGTGTTCCACATTCAAACTATGACAGAATAAATCTACCCTTGACCACGATTCGTACTGCATCTTTCCTCACTGTCTATGTCATTACCTCCCTTACAGCCTACCTCGGTATATTCGCTTCAACAATAAAACGTGTAGCTTTTCCTTGATCTATTGTACAGATAATTAAATATTCAAATCTAAAGTAGGATGGTTTCCAAAACTGTATGGGGTTGAATAAGACCCTTGGAGTCAAGTAAACCTAAGGCCTCCCCGCGGCACAACTGGAATCAGCTAGACCCGGTAATGCAGGGTCTAAGCTGACCACAATGGCTCGATCATTTTCAGGTATTGATCATCTCCCAACTACCAATATATCCCAACGTCTCTTTTTGTTGCTAAATCGCTCTACAATCCCAGTGCCGAAGACCTCTGTAGAGCAACAGAAAACGTTATTGCTGTAGCCAACTACCGGACCAACAAGTTTTTTAAAAAACTTAAGGATCTACCGTATAAGATAGATTTAGCTGAGCCATTAACTCGAAGTAGAAGAACCTATGGTTCACTAACTGACTGACAAACAAGGCTCTGCAGGTTGGGAGATCCCCTCAAGGTTGAGAGATCGAACGGCCGTTGCTGCCATAAAAGTCGCCCAATCTAAAGGAAAAGGTACTTAGTAACGGATACTTGTCTCTGAGGTGAAGACCGAATGCAACTCCGAACCACGATAAGACGATGATGATGATGGTGATGGTTATAACTAGTGTAATCCTATACAAAGAGGTTAAATGTTTGAAAAGTTCTCAAAGCATGCAAACAAGATTTAGCAGTTATACATATAATACCTATATGTATGGATCAGGTCAAGAAATTCCTTTAAAAACCGAACCGTTGGTTTCTGAGTATTGTTTAAGAACAACTCATACACCTGTCTGCTTTGCCCAACTGACATTTGTCACTCAGTTTCACGATTTAGTATAAATTGTTGTGGAGATCATTTATACTGTTGATCGATGGCACTTGGTCGAGCTCACTTTATGACTTTATCAATTTATGTATGTTGTGGGGATTTTTTCGCCGTAACAGTTGAATGAGGTTATGTGTAAGTTGTAGTTGGTTTGAATAAGGAATCACCACGTAGTTTTAGTCGGTATGAACCCTACTTATCCATCTCATTGTTAGCTCTGGCGAAGTTTACGGACATCCTCATAGATCCAGTCAGAGGTACTTTGAACCTCCGGGCTTTCAAGAAAGTTTTAATAATAATAGAAGAAAGTATAGACATGCAGAACAAATTACGAATAATTGTCATTGCTGGAGTGTCAGGGAAAAAAACATTTTTTTTTTATAGTATCACGCCTATATCCCCTTAGGGGTAGGCAGAGGTGCTAGCACCCACATTTCGCCAGTTTATATTTAGGTCCCAATGTAATAGGTGGCGAGCCTATTGCCATTAACCGGGCACTTATAAACCTGCGATAAATACACACATAACTTCGAAAAGCATCGTAGTCATTGGTGTGTGCCATGGTAAACATGGGATCGAACCCGAGACCTCGTCTCAGCAGTCCATTACCCATAGGCTACCGCGGTTTTCGCGGTTTCGTGGTAAATCCTGTTTTGTAACTAATACTATTACACACTACAAAATATCTATCTAACTAAATTCATACTCAAACCTATTACTTTTGGGTTAATTAGAGGCAAGAGGTCACCTTCTGTTTCTGTCCGTACACACTTATCGAATGTCCTCTACTGGCGCTGAACTTTTCATGCAAGCTCACCAGTTTTGTGTGATTTATTTTCAATACATCAATTTGATCAGTGTATGTTCTGCGACCCCAGCCATAAAGATAAAGTATCTATACATACTTGCTACGCTTCAATCGATTACGTATGTCTATAACTCCAATATTTGAATCTTGTTGCCCAGATTGAACACTCAAACTTGTGAGATGTTTGATAGAATCCAACACAATGAATCGTGTCACGTTGGACCTCATTTATACATCTTCGTATGAAAAGTTACACAACAGCCCATACAACTGAATCCGCATCCGAATCTTCACCTCGGAGTCTGGAATCCGCTTTTACCAATCTCAATGCGGGTTTGGCTGAACTTCGATATTTTTCTTAAAACGACTGCCATGTGACTTCCACAACCCACTGGTGACATCGAATATCAATATCGAATGTTGTTGGACTTTTTAGGCCTCCAACTATTTATAACGACTGCCGCAGATGTTAGTTTGACAACCAGGATCAAGGGCTAAACGTGCTGTCTGAGGCACGACCAAAACCTTTTCAAATATCCATATTCAAGTATATAAATATTTGCACTAAACGGGGATCGAACCCGCGGCTTCTGTGAGCTGAGAATGGCTGGTGAAAACATAGTTATTTATTAACTTTTAAAGAATTAGATAAACATAAGAATTATTATTTATTTTGTGAGGCAAGTGGCAAATAATCAGTAAACGACGCAAATATTATTTGAATAAATGAGATAACATTTCATTTTGACTGATAGTATTTGATAAATCGTAGCAAATGGGTTCCTTGACAGGATGAAATTGGAAGGAAGGTTAATATTTTGTGTCTAGTATTGAATTTGAAAATATTTAAAGATACAGTGTTCTTGTTTTAGACACGCATGATGTGGTTCTTAAAGTATCTAGGCAAATATTCAATTGATGAATCACAATGCCACCTCAATGGTCTTACTATCATGGATACCTGAGACCGTGTAAAGTAGAGTAGGAAAAACCGGGGCCAGGTCCTGAATTCCAATGGGAAGACTCTGGATGCAATCTGGGCCTGAGCTATGTTGATGAATTAATTTATAATCTAGCCTATTACATAACTTATCATAAGTTTATCTTCATGAAAATCTGTCTGCCCGAGATTCTGTCCGAAAAATAAGATACTTTGTTTTGTGTACTACAATTGACCTAATCGTCAGCAATCGTAAATAAAAGGTAATAATACCGATTCATCAACCATTTTTAGATTCCTTGCTGATGTTAAGACTTCTTAACAGTTCTCACATCACTTCATCTAATCAGGTAGGTAATCAATCGGCTACTGAAGGACGGCCCGTGTTCACCCATTTCAGTAGCCGAATTTCTAACGATAAAAGAAGACAAACAAGCTAATTATGTGACAGTAGTCTAGTTACTAAGGTATCGGACTTGCGATTGAGTGATTGCAAGTTCAAATATCAGCCATTACACTATTGACTTGATATTCTAACACAATCAGTTAAGTTCATCTAGAAAGGTTAACGGGAATACTAGTCATTTAAACCTTCACTAAACTAAAAAGAAGTCTTCTGATAAGAATGTGACAGAAAAGTTCAATACATAATGGCCGCCATATTTCCCACGATCAGTAAAGTGATTTCAGTTTCAGCTAAATCAAAGTGCGAATGGGGCGTGACATGATTCGACCACTTGTACTAGATTATCTGCTTGATAGAGGAGTCAGATTCACTGTCAGCTTCGACCATGGCATTGGTACAAGAAGCGGGAGTGAGGTAGAGTGCGGGGGGCCAGAGCCATGGTGTTCCGTCTCGCTCGCGCGCACCAGTTCATTCACCCGCGCGCTCGGCGAGTACGGAAGAGCAGCTCGTTGCGCGGGCGCAGGTACCGAGGCGGGCGGACGCTGTACACGGGTAGCCGCGCAGGAAGGACGTCTCCGACCATGAACCGAGCTATATTTTATCAGTTATCTGGAGGTGTCGGCGCGCCACGCCGTGTCGCAGAACGCTCCAATATGGCCCTCTAATATTACGATACTCTAGTGACGATTTGCATTTAACTAGACTGAAAGCAACTTAGATCTCAAGATAAGACTTATTTTTACATTTTTTTCTATTATTAAGTGACGGTTCAAGTGACGTGTGGATTATTTTTAAGTGTTAGTGAAAACATAAACAAACATTTCCCATTAGGATTTTACAATTTGGATTTATTCATCTAAGCATTCATCGTTGGAGAATTGTACATCTAATGGTTAGTATTATAATTAACTGTATTAAATTAACCACTAACATGTTAAGTACTAACTGATTAAGTAATAAGATTGGTTTACTTAAGATTTGTTCCTGCAAATCAAAAGACATCAACGCGCGTCTTCGTTTTACATGTTGATTAATAATTAACATTACATAGTTTTGGAGGATAATTAACCTATAAGTGTTAAAATACTTTAGGGACTACTAATCACACAGGAAAAAAATAACACATAAGCCTCGTAATATTTTAACTACACACAGTTTTACTTGTATAAATTCTAACAGATGATTACTATCAATAACATTTAACTATTTTTCCAAAAATTTATTCGTTTAAATATTTTAAATATTTAACTAATAAATAATAAACTAAAATTTATATATACTAACAGAGAATGCAAGAACTAATAGATAGTAACAGCAAAATACGCTTAACTTGACCATATTAGATCTCTATTCATTGAAATTATCTTTCATTATTACTGAAATATCTTCTACTATAAAAACACTATAGATATATATATACTTATAATTAAAATATGTAGCATATATACACGAGCAATAACATTATTACTTAATACTATTACTCAAATAAATGTAAGTGTATTATCACGTTGTCCACTTTTTTGGGCAGCAATTACAGCAATCATAACATACGAGGCTATCACGCACACACGCACACGCACACACGCGCGCCTATTGTTGTTGCGTCGTCCCGGGTCGTGCAAAAACAAAACCTTGAACTTATCAAGTTCAATTTCAAGGCGAACTGAATCCACACGTGATCTACCTACGCCGAAGTTACGTAATCCAACCCTTACACGGTTACGACATATGCAGAGACCTTGATTGGCTACTTCTCAATGTCAGGGCCGGAGCGAGTCTTTGTTCTACGTAATAATTGTATGTTAATACTATGTTTATAATTATCATTCTTGGCATTTCTTGAAGCTATGACTAGTTGCGTACTCTATATTCAAGAGGGGTATAACGTCCTGTGTGGTATGACGTAGCGATTGTCAGAAGTCATGGGTTCGATTCCCGCTCAACTCAAATATAAAGTTTTTTAACATAATACGTTTTGTGAAAATATATATCACCGCATATTTATCTATGTCTTATCCACGGAATACATAGATAGGACTATGTAATATGTCCTAGACTATTAATATCTATTCATATATTATAGATACATTACATCTAAAAATACATTATTATAACTATGTAAAAGTAGTTCATTGACCTCTAACACATTGTAAATGTAATAAGGTTACCACATAACTATGATGCATATATTTATGCCTCTTATATGTTACGAGTGACCTTGATATCGAAATTTTAAATAAACTGAACTCAAAATGCATTGAAGGCCAAATCATTACATCTCAATATATAGATAAGTATTTACGTATTACACGAAGCGCGGCCACGAATGTAGATAGGTGGTAGCGAAAAATAATAATTTCGACGAGCTCCACTACAAGCAAAAGTGATCTCAATAGTAAACCCAAAAGTCGCAAATTAGCATGCGCGGCGCTCGTCGCTGTTTCGGCAATGACAATGACAACGACCGATGATATAACAGAAGGCTGTCAAACCCGTGAAAACTCGGTCATTGAACCGCGCGCTCGCAACTCAGCCCCACTTCTCGATGCTTTTACTCGTGCGATTTTTACATTTAACTTGCTGAACATAAAGCTTATTTTTAAACTAATGTTTACTTTAAACATATACAGTTAACATTTAAACTGAAAATCCGTGACGCAAGTATATGGTAATATTTCCTCTCATATGATTTAAAGAATACGAAACCTAATTGCATAAACAATAAAGACGAAAATGAATATCTCAGCAGTTGGTTAGATGATGACACTATATAGTTATCAACACCGATGACGTGGTTTTACATGATTTAGAATAGTCTTACTCGGATTAACTATTGTTATTTTTCTTTTATGAGATCTCCTTTTGTTTGACTCCACAAAGGAATAATGATAAGATTAACTGTTACCGACTTTGAACATACATAAAGATATGCGGATATACAAATTGTAAGATTAATTGATATCTATATATATATATTTACTGGAAATATATATTATTATTATATTCATAAAAATTAGAATACTACCCATAGTGCCAGCTACGGTTAGGTAGAGCTGTATCGAGTATGTCCTAAATTACTTTTTTTTAACTTAGTAACATACATCTCAACAATTATTACAAGAACATACAAGTACTCGCGCCCATATATACCCGTAGGGTAAGCAGGCGTATAAAGACACACATTTTTCACAGTTTTTCGGTTTTATGAAAATTGGCGCGAACCTACTGCTAATAACTGATGACTCTTTCATGAGCTATTTTTACTATCAATTAGAGTACACCCGATTCAATTACAATCAGGTGGTCATAGTATTTTATGTGGGAATTCGCGTGGAACGATTTGCTAGATTTACCATTGGTGACGCACAAAAACACCACGGTTTGTCTCAAATAGCTTTCCTCAGCGACCTTCCCGAATAATATTTTTCGGTGTGGTCGTCAATCAGTGCTGGTGATCCATGTGGACACTAAATATTACAATGGATATGTGGAAGCTTTAAATAAAGGAAGCCCCAGGACATATTGAACAATTCTGAAACTAGCTGATACTAGTGATTAGATTATATATTGCATGAGATTACACCAGAAATCAATTAAAGAAATTGACATTATAAGTCCACTTTACTTCCTAGCAAAGCAGGAGATAAAGGCGAAAATACACCCAAAAGAAAAATTAAAATGAAAAAGACATCAGTCATTTGACATTAATCATTCGCGTTTATTCACCAGTTGCACGCGTATTTGACTTGAAATGGAATGGAATACATCTAATTTCAAGTGATAGTTCAAGCGCGAATGTTGCCTTTACCACTTATTAATACACGTATAAGGTCATTGACCTCAACATAAGGCAACTTCAAGTTGTAAGTTGTTAATTTCATCATTAGAGCTTACGAAGCATTAACATGGATATACCAGGAAGGTCCTTGATGGGTAGAAAGTAAATGTTGAGTGCAAGGCACGCGCGTGGCTGCGGGGGGTCGCGGGGTGAGGCGGGAAGCAATGCGTGGAACCTGTTCGAACAACGGTACATCGGTATCGAGCCCCAGGCGCACACGCACCCATTATGTAATAAGTAATAATAACCTTTTTCTCGCTCGACTGCCTCGTCCCTACAACATATGTGACCTAAGCTTCCAAACAATGTTTATTTTTGGAATCGATAACATTGTGAATTATTGGGAGTCATAATACTGCTAAGGTTGCGAATATGATGTAAAGCCCAAGATAACCTCATCTATTGATTGATTATTGACTCACCTCTCACAGTAGGAGAGTCACAAGGGAGTCAATCTCATAACAGTGAGGTGAGGATACAGTGACGATCGGACAAAATCGCAGGTCACAATAACGAATATAACCAAGAACAATGTTAGTTACCAATACACTTCATGCAAAAAAGAAGGTGAAGGCAATGATATAGGAAAAATAAGACAAAGAGAGAAAAAAAAGAAATACATGTAATCAAACAGTAGATTGTGTCATCAGACAAAAGACTGTAAAGTCAGTACGCGTTGATATAGCAAGAGGGTAGTATTTGTAGCGTCTGTAGGTGTGGTTGGCTTGGTCCTCGAATATCTTGGTGGTAATTTATGCAATACACTCTTATCATTTAATCCCAATCTTCATCTTTATCTTAACGTTAATTCTACTCACATCCATTTCGGAGTCTACGAACTTCCTTTACCGGTCTCACGGATTCGGCTGTTGTTTAAAGGTTTTCCGTTAAGCAACTGCCATTTGGGTTCCACAACCTATTGGTGATATAGCAGCATTACAGTTAGATCAGTTTTTGGACTTTATCAACGAGTGAACCCATTGGCGTACATGTTATAGGGTACACATGCGTGTCAATGACCTCAAGGTTTAATTACATTTTATAAACAATTTTATTAAATACCAAACAGAGATTACTTCAATCAGAATTATTTATTATTCTTGATAAGTTAAGAAAGTAAAGTCACAGGATATGCAACGAGCACGTGTTGTTAAAATAACAATGACAGTGCGTGGCGTGTGTCCTATATGCATATGAGTAGCTATAATATGTATGCCAGGAGTCTTCCGGTGGCTATCCAACGGTTACCGCACCATAATTCCAACCAAATACACATAAAGCGCACCAAGTACAATCATGCGTCATTTGTCCAGAGATGTACAAAATACTTTTCGAAAAGTATTTAAATACAAAATGCAAATACTTTTTTAATATAGTATTTCAAATACAAGATACAAAATACTTTTGACTTTTGTATTTAAATACTAAATACAAAATATGTATTTTCAAAATACTTTATTGAAATATAAAATACTTTATGGTAAAATTACTGGTTTTCAGAATTTTTGATCTTCTATTTTTTTTAAATCTTCAAAAAGAGCATCTGACATGTTGCGTCTGTGTGGACGCATAATCATACTGGTTTTTTATAAATATATTTTTCTATTTCTGTATTTTTATTTGTCATTTATACATTCATAATCACTTAAATACGAATCGTTAAAATAATGTCTTATAGCCTACACGGCATATTGTTTAAATACAATTTGTTTTGGCATTTTTTTAAAGACATTTCGAGCGAACAACACAGTAATAATGAAATAGCTGTCAACACTGCAAAACGTAACACTGACTTTGAGAATTGTCAAGAGGGGTCAGGTTTTATATGCATTATTCTTTTGCCCCCTAAAATCCAACCACCCGTCCTGATCGTCTACCTGATCTCGTGGGGGGCGGACACACGGAAACGAATTTACTGGCGTGGCTAACGTGGCTCTGGAAGACTTTTTTAAAACTTGAAACTTGACATTGGCGTCTCGCCATTAATTTTATAAAAGTTTACATTTACTAGAGACTGGCAAAATTGCGGCTATCCTGCTGCAGAAGCCATTTTAAGAAAAGAAGAAGAAGTATATGCATTTTGTTTCATCTCTCATTTTGCGCATAGAAGCTGCTGCGCCACTAGCGGGCATTTTTTGTTTTTACTGAATCGCGGAATGCTTCAGAAAAATGAAGCTAAGAATAAAAAAGTATTTTGTATTTTACAAAGCATTTTACAAATACAAAATACGTCTCGAATAGTATTTCAAATAAAATACAAAATACTTTTTAAAAAAAGTACTTAAGTACAAAATCCAAAATACGTATTTTGTATTTTGTATTTGTATTTTAAATACAAGTATTTCAAATATGTCACAACTCTGCATTTGTCAACGGCAGATATATACGCTGATAGTTATTTTTCATCTTTTATTAGAATCATGATCTTATTCACTATAGTTTATGAGTGTACATGAGTGAGGGGTAGAAGTGGGTATCTTACTACACAATCACGTCACACTGGCTGAACTAGCCGTCTCTTTACTGATTACAGGTTATAGGCTATATTGCCACTCAGTTGAAATATTTTAAAGAATTTCATGTTATACGATAATATATCACAGACTAGATTTTATAAGTAATTTTGTATAGGATTTCTTCTTATTTTCTAATATTGTCCATATTCTAAATAATATAGTAGATTTTACTCTACTTAATTAATCTCAGTTACACCCGAAGCTTTCAGTTCAGATTCTGGGGTCTGCTTTTACCAGTCCAACTGCGAGTTTCACTGAACCTCCATATTATGCATGAAGCGACTACCATCTGACTTCAACATCTCATTGGTGATATCAAAGTTAGACCAGTTGTTGAACTTTTTAGGGTTCCAACTACCTGTAACGACTGCCATATATGTTTGCAAGACAACCAGGAGCGACAACTTCACGTGTTCTCCAAAGCACACTCAGACCAATGTAAATATCGAGTACAAATATATACACTGAGCAGGGATAGAAACTGCGCTCCCTGCGTAGCGGTCGTATATCTAACAAGCGCTATGAAATATATCCCAGGATACTAATATTATATGAAGAGAAGAAGAGAAATATTTTTTATCAGAACAGGAAAACCGTGATGTAATCTCTATAACACTTACTGCATCACTAGACAGTACGGTATTAAATAAAATAAAACAGTTAATCTTTCTGTAATAGAATATTTGTATGCTCGCTCGGATTGAGCCTGCAGGCACCGGGGTCGGCGCGTCCCGCCGCTTCTGATTTCACCGGCCTATTTCGTTTTTTTTATCGACACGACCTAACGGTACAACCATTGAATATGTACCGTATGAATAAAAGCATGTGTTCAACCTGTGAGAAACTAATAGATAATAATAGAAATATTTATGGTTTTATGAGTTACACACGTGAATTACTGCGCCCGTACCTGATGCTGAGACGTTCTATTCCAAATATAAAACGTCAAAAGTAATTCCAAATTATAATTTATCTTTTTGCGCAATTTCATCCAATAGGCTTGCAACGTGTGATTGAAAATCAGAATTGGCGCGATGTGGGTGTTATACACCTCCACCTACCCCTTCGAATATACCGGTAGCGTAAATATATGTATGTATAAATAAAACGTTAAAAGTAATAATTTGTACTTACATTGCTCGTCTCTTCATTTGAGTGTCAATGTCGCTTGTATTCATAGCATGCACTTATGACGAATCAGGACGGGGGATACCGGCATGTTCTACCTCCGTTCAGACATGTAGAAGACTCCTCTACATTTCGAGCCACCCAACTGGACTATTATCTAACACCATTTAATAAACAGCACTGCCTAGGCCGATAGCGTTGTATACTCGTGGCTGCTGGTGTCGCATGATATAATCCTGAACTTACTTATATATTATATGGAATGCAAAAATTATACTTATCTGCTCCCTTCAGTAAAATCATTATTAAACAGTATAATTCCGAAACGCATTTATTAAGGTTAATATGAAGAATAAAAAAAAAGGTAACTGTGGATAGTATTTGCTGTCATTCGTACCTAGCTATCACTAATCTTCTTTATAATACAGAAGATAAACCTCATCATACGCTCAAGTTTCGACTGACTCATCATAGTGGGACCATACCTATATTTTCTATATGAATCTTTTGTTTTTTTAAACATTTCGAAACGTCTAGAAACGTCTAGTAACGTCTTTTACAATTCGCAGCCATGCAGGTTAACTCCTTTCCTTGGAAATTAGTATCGCATAACTGCATACATATGCAGTACCCTAGATTGTTGAAGTCAGTATATATGTTGTTAAATAAATAGCGGTTCATTCCTATGCGTGTTGATTCACAATATGAATCACCGTTGGTATAATCTGTTTTACCTAAGGAGACATAACAGGACAACTCTACGATATTAGCAAACAATTTCGCAGGTTTACGTAAACATGAGCAACAATAAATAGATGATCATATTTCATCATTCACTCTAACGGGACCTTCGTATACAAAAGCTCTACCGCGGTCCCGAATATTTTTTTAAGTTGCCGGTCCCTACCTGTGATTTAACCAAACACTTGATGAATACCTTTCTTGGGGTGGCGACCATAGATAATCGCTTTATAACATGGTCGTATACGTACACATGTACAGGTCTTTTTATGAAAGTACCTGCTTCTTAATATGAAGCTAAATAATTATACTAATTTGCTTGTATTGAACTTTTATAAATGTAGTTTTTTACTGGCCGCCTTTGCTAGGTTAAAACATAGATTAGCTCGTATACGGAACCCAAAACTAACAAAGGAAAGTAAACCGTCCGTCGATGCGGTTTGTTCGATCGATGAAAGTAAAGGCCTTAGTAGACGGTCGAAGAGTCCCGTTAGTCGGCCCGAGCTCGGGCTCACGGAATACTAAACGCTGACATACTGCGCGGCTTTTGACCCTAACTACATTCTAGTCTAGTGCTTCAACACCTCTATGCACTGATTTAAATTCATTACAAATAAAATTACTCTCAAATGAACCTCATGTCCAGTTTTTACGGAGTAGTGAAACATTTAAAACTTTAACCGCTATATAATAAATATATTTAGTGATTTTGAAATGTTTCAAACTTGTATAGCATATAATAAAACTTTATTAACTTGCTATATTTTTTTCGTATTTAGTATACTAATTCAGTTACTTACGTAAGAAATACACATAACAACTATACCAACCTTCGGATGGCCGTTAGCCAAAATACAATTGTGTAATTTAAAAAACAACGTTTTACGAGTTGCCGATTGTATTGAAACGGTTCTCTATCCTTCCAAGACTTGCATTTTTTCTACGTCGCAGATACATTGTTGTTGCTATTTTGTATTATCTTAAAAAACCCAAACTATTCAATTTGCTATAAGCAAGAAAACGCAATTTGTGCAAATGGCATGTTTTATTGCGTTGTTTTTTAATATTGACATAACGGGCCCTTAAAACTCCAGGCTTTGTTACCTCTACTATCTCGGTGTCGGTTCAACCTTAATTGTTATATTGAAGAATTACAAAACTAGGCCGACAAAGGAACAATTATTTTGCACATTGCGCATTTCATGCTAAAAGTGAAAATAGCCTGTAACTCGTAAAACGACAAAGTGTTGGGTGGCGAAAGATTAGAGGTTTATCCAGACTGATCGAAACATTTTATTACGTACTGGCTTTATCGATAGAGATGTATGAAAGGACAACGACCCTACGCAAAATTCGCTGCATTGGGCTAGGTGTAGTGCATGCGCGTATATAGCGGTACTAACGCGGAAGCGTGGTGAGCGGGAGCACGCTATGCACCAACTCTCCTGCTAGAACGGGAAAAAAGCATGAATGAGTATTGAAGCCTACCAAGAAGGGGGAAATCGAGTTTGCACTGCGGGCACCAGCACTTGCACAGATATAGACGGGCTTTACACATTATACTAAAGTAGTAGTTATACCATCAAAACTTTATGCAAGTACTGGTGAATAACAGCCTTACTCGTATTGTTAATATTATAGGTACTTACACCATTGGTCTTAAACAGCATATGTTCGCTTAAGAATCCTTCTGTCCATATTTGAAAAAACTTTTGGTTTTGCTAAATATTTATGGGGAGTGCATGGGTGTCGTTTAAAATTTCTCAGTAATTTTTCAATGTATCAAATTATGAATCTATCGTAGCATCGCTGGACATAGACCTCTCCTAATGTCTGGAGGCTTTTGGCCTACTGTTTGTACGTTGTTCAGACGGGTTGATACAGAACTGTTTCTAATTTCCCTTCTCTCGCAGTGATATCGTCTGCATCTTCCGTGAGTCAACCCTTACGACACCCTGGGGATAAGATGTGGTGGTAAATATTCTTTCTTCTTCACCACATGGATCAATGATAAAATCCATAGACTAATATGCTATAAACATAATAATATTATGGTCATAGGACTCTTAGGCTTAATGTGATAGGAGTGAAAATAGTCAACTGAACTGGGCTCTGTTGCATTTGGATAACTTGATAACACAAAATCGTTTGACTTAATCTCAGTTAAAGTCATTGGTAAAATCCACTCCATCTTAGGTATCTACATAAGTTGTGTTAATGTTGGCATGTACGGCACGATTGTATCTATTATTATTTAAAAAGTTTATACCATATATACATTATAGGTATGTTCCCCCTTTGACTAAGAAGAATTTATTAGACAATAGAATTCAAGCTATTTATAAATATCGTCTCGTTATCTTAACAAGTTTTCGATAGTATTTCGTAATAAATTGGCTCTTAAAGTTTCTATTACGATTCCAACGAAAATTTGTGATGCGATGTCAACGACCGTGTGCCCAATACTCGTACAGTAAACGCATTTCCCGACGCACACGAGCGCAGTATGCGATTTATTCGCGCGGCGAGCGGCTCAGCGACGGGCTAGGCGCGAGCGAGACGTCGCGCGACGCCGGGCGGCGGGGGCTAGCGCAGTGGGACGAGGCGGCTGCGGCCGTTCACCCCGGAAGATTCAGTGTTTTGATACCGCTCAAGCCTCCGCCGCCGATGGAAAACTGCATTTTCTTTGATGCGCTTCGCTTTTCACGCTCTAATTGACCGACAATCAGATAATTTCGTTTTTAAACAAGCAATTTGATGAGCGTGTTAGAGCTAATCCCTGTTTCTACATATTTGTTGTTCTTTTTTGTAATATTTATTTATTTTGTATCATTTTGTGTAACGACTGTAGTGAAATAACAGATCTTTTTCAACTGTATTAAGGTAAGATGAGGTTAAAATATGAATAAGAAATGTAGGTAACCCCGTTTATATAGGCATAGCAAATGTTTTTGCGTATTTTAGGCTATTATTACTATACTCTTAGGTACTAATAAAAAATAGGTATTTTACCAATGTACATATTACGTAATAACAACTCCATAAATTAATATACCTTCGCCCATCCCATTTTGAAGACCAAGCAAATGAAAATGTCGCGGGGAAATGTCCAAGCTTAACCATGATTAACTCTCAATATAAAGAAATATTTATTGTTAACATAACTAATTATGAACATGTCGCGCAAAACCTATATTAAGTAGACAGACACCAATACCCATATCCCTACACTCACAAGTGTCAATCGATAAAAGCAAGTGACTAAGTAGCACCTAAAAACAGAACACTTTGGGGTAGATCGTGCACGATGGGAAATTACTAGACATTGTGATAGGTCGCGGCTGGGAAGGGTGCAGACCTACAACCCAGCCGCTTGCGAAGTTGTATTCGGATCAATATGAGGATATAAACAGGAATGTTTAGTTCAATGCCGAGTCGAAATCACTTACTTATGATTTTTGTTGAAGATACAAAAACCATTAATTCTGAAACAATACATATATACATAGTATGTAGGTAGGTATCAAAGATTCATATAAATGAATATGACTCTACGTTAGAAACTGCTGAAATATGTAAGTCTGAAATTCTTTCAAATCACAGGGAGTTCATTACATCTTTAAATCTAAACTACTTCATTAATAGCACGATTAGCAATCGTGCAAACTAAGATGCATCAATAAAGTATTTTATAAAATTATAATACTACTTAGTTCTCTTTCGTATCATTTAAAAGAATGGAAACGTATTCTATAGTCCCAACAGTTAGATTGGGGTCCAGACTAACTGTTGAGACTAGTAATACTAGTTTATAATAGTAGTATTAGTATTTTGCAGCTGTTAACAGATTACAGGCTGTTAATAGTGAAATCAATATAGGTGGGTGGGTGCGGCACAGCGGTTATGGTAACTGGATGCATCCACCCAAACTACGAAATTTCAACTCGATTAAAAAAAAAAGAAAACAATGACTACGGATAATTAAGTAAAGAAAATATTTGAGTTAAAGTTATAGTATGAATGAAGTAACTCGTTACGAAACAAGGATTGCAATCGAGTATTAGAGGTAGGGTGCATGTGCTGTGTCGACGACCCGTGAGAGTGAAAGCATGTTCCGGGGAGGCGCACAGGCGATCGCCGCCCGCCCAGGCACGGCTTTCGCTGCCGTTCTCACGACACCCGCTAGAACGTTGTTTTCAACTCATAATATTAACGCTTTGTAAGTAGTTGAATAGTTTTTCCATATTTAACAAATGAAATAGAACTTCGTGTTTCAATGGTACCTATAGAAAGTGTACCTAAGAATGCTGAATTATAATATATCCTATCGAACGTGAAATATTAATAAGTAGTATCAACTAAATGTAACATTATCACAATGTTTTTTAATTAAATATGATGATGGTGTCACTAAAATGGGAGGTGTTTTTTATTACTATAATTAAATATCGTGGTGATATCCGTTACATATAAGTATAATTTGAGTGTAAATCCGCGGCTACAATCGCAATGATCGCAGTAGTGTCGGGTCGGATCGAGAGCACGGTCAGGGCGCCCGCCGCGGTCGCCCGCCACACTACGGAAGTAATGAACTTGAATGCAGCTCGTGGTCGCATTGCGCTGTGCCATCCCGCTCTTGTATTATAAGAGAATAGAAGGCGCGAACGTGACGTACTCACTGCATTTGCTGTCAAATTCGTCCGCATTCGCCGTCACAGGCCGCTTTCGTCGTCGATGCGTTTATCGGAACGAGACGCGAATATGTGTGTCGATTGCATTCTCGGCGTCGTAAAAGTGCATCTAGGTCGGTGGGCATAGCGGCGCGGCGTCGTCGGGTTAGTGCGGCGCGCTCGTCGGCTAGACGTGAGGCAGGTCGGCAGCACGGTGGCCTCCGCGTTGCATAATGCACGGTGCGCTCCGCCGGCGAACACGGGACGAGCCCGGCGCGACTCGTCTGCAGCCCCGCTGAGCGGGTCCTAGCCCCAGTGCCCTTAGCGCACGCAGCACGGCGGCCGCGCCGACATGCGAGCCGCGCGCCGGCTGCGGCCCCTCGTTCCACTGCTGGCACTCCGTATACTCCTCGAGTACCTCAAGTCACTCGACGTGACCACTTGCCTCTGAGACACATTCACGGACATCCACTATTAATCCACCAAAGACGATAATACTCTACGCTTATCCACGGTACCACAATCGAAAGCTCACAAATTAATAACTATGTAACTCAAGAATTACTTAAAGGATGAATATTTGTAATTGTAAGTATTAATTCATCTTTCTTTTAATTTCCCAAAATTATATAGAGTGTGTGAATTTTTAATTACTGACTGCGGTGATTTTGCTGAAGTAGAGCTATTACAAGATAATGTTACGTTACTGCATCTTTTTAATCACTCAATTTGTTTTATTTTCTTTTAATTTAATGTACTAAGTACCATAGCATATAATTCATGATGTATAAGTGTTCAATTCCGCATTTGACTTACAAAACAATACAATCTTTATCTCGCCAATAGGTACTCGCGTATATTTGCAGTAGAAATATCTACGTATTAAATGTATTATTAGCCTGCAAGGTTAGTGTTCCTGTTGCACTCACATAGCTATGTAACGTAGGTACGAATGCAATATCGTCTATTTTACAATATCACTTTTATGAGAATGAGTTTTAGATGCGACCTTGCACTCATTGATTCATACAATCAACAAACAAGATAAACAGTTCCACTGAAATTGAAAACAAAACAATGTTTAATCAAAGTTATAAAATCAAGTTATCACATATTTCTTAAATTAGAAGAGTCTAAAGTCGTTTAACTCCTCACAACTAGTAGTAGAGTGAATGCGAACAATTCAAATAAATTTATATGCAAAATCCTTACGAACCATTACTTCTAGATTATTTTAAGTGGTTATATCTACTCATACACACTTGACCATATATGTTATTGAAGAAGTCGTTCAATGTTATCATAGAGACGAACTCCAATCAGGAAATAAGAGTGAAGATAAAGCGACCTTGTATCCATAGATCAAAACAATCCATGTATCACGTTAATTAGAGAATAATAACAGTAGTACATATCAACAAGCATCACTCGCGTCTAGGGCTGTTATTCGAACATTATGGCTTACATAACATGTAGCATATGAAAATAGTAGTGAAGTAATTTATACCTACAAGAAGTAATAAAATTATAAAAGTGTAAAGATACTAATGTTGAATAAGGCATGTCAAAGGTTAGTCGTCAAATCTTCGTCTTACTCCTGCTCAAATGCTGTAATAGATAATAAATATAATCTCTAATCTCTATTTATACATATATTTTAATAATAAATGCAACATTCAGTTATATGAAAACAAAGTTTTATATGAACATGATTTTATTAATATTATGAATTATTGAACCACAAAAGAAGTGTGCGCGAACCCTAATACAACGTGCAAGTGTAAAGGGCAAGTTCAAGAGCGAGCGCATCATGCGCCAAGGTTGCTTCCTGGTGCGCGCGCGCCGCCGCCCGTGCGCTACTGCACGATAACTGTGCACAGCGATGCGCGCAATATTATCCTTTTCATTACACCAATTTCTTAACACGTTACTTATGTGAATTATCAGTATTTATAAATATTTTCATTATAATAAATATTAAACGAAAAAAACGGTGACTTAAAAGTGTCCGATAAGTGATGGAAAGGATGTGAGTTCGATTAAAAGATCTATACCGATTGCTGGGGTGGATAAATATGCATAGTGTGAAGTGTGAAAATTGCACGGACGCATGGCGTATCGTGCCCTGACGGTCACGTGCTGCATTCTACGCCCCCCCCCCCCCCCTGCCACCAGTCTCGGCCGCGTACTTCACCGCGACATTCGCTTAAACTATGTAAACATAACCCTTATGCAACTTTTTACTTCAATAATCTTGCATAATTGTTTCGTAATCACTACCTCGCGCACAAACTGTTTTACTACATTAACAATCCGATTTTTATAGTATTACCTAGTAGGTTTTACATTAAAACATTTTTTTGTCACTAAGTGTTATTACAATTGAAAAAGGTGGCTGTGTGGAAATACTAATACACTTTTTTCCTAAGTTTTGGTTATCTTTCACACAGTCCATGACATTTCATTCATATTCTATAAATAAAAATTTAAACTCATTACACGATATACGACTATTACACGATAATATATCACAGACTAGACTCTAATAATATAGACTTGGAAAATAAAAAAGTAAGTAGGAATCTGAATACCAAATTTTATTAACATTATTATTTCCAATGATGGAATGATGACCGTTGTTTCTATGTATTTTAAGGTTCATACATGTCCGATCATTTCACAATAATAGTTGCATTTAAAATACATATACAAGATACTTAGTGATGCACGACATCGGTTACAAAACTCATACATAAAACCATTACAAATACAGCGCATAATGTTTACAATACGGTGCTAGTGACGACGCTTGCGCAACTATTTGAATCTCAAATAGGGCCGGTTTGAAAAACAAAATTTTAGTTCTCATCGAGAAGCATCAAGCCGCCTGGCTTCCGCAATTATGCAATGAAATGTTGAACTTCAATGTTGCTTCACCATATCGACACGAGCATGCATTCCATTATAGTATAGAGCTGCCTACCTAACAATATTTACACGTACATCGCTACTAGGAGAAATTACATTAATTTATTTACATCAATTTATGGATTTCAATGATATCGAACCTTTCCTTAATTCATTAATCTCATTTTTCACAAATGTGAAATAACATTGAAAATTATATCATCTTCCATGTATTTTCTCAACTCTGTTAGTTTTTCAGTGTAACTATGAAGTGACAGAACTTCGATATTTTCAGTGAAACGACTGCCCTTTGAGGCTTGACCTCGGGGTCTCAATGTATTATTTATAGTAACGCATCTCAAGACAAATGGTTATGATATATGAATATAACTGTCAATCATGACCAGATTAGTAGATTAGTGTTTAGTTCAATTGACCTCGAAGACGGTGAAGTAGGCATTCAAGTTCATACGGGAGGTCCGTCTATTTAAAAATGTCATAATTGCAAAATATCATGATCAAGATCCCATTTCCGTAACCTATGTGAGAAGTAGCCAATTTGGCAAATATTCAATGCATCTACAGTCAGAACAGCAAAAGTGTTAGTTCTAATACTCGCTTTTACATTCAAGATTCAAGATTCAAGATTCAAGATTCAAGATTCATTTATTTGCATAAACACGGGTTACATGGATGTTATTACAATATAATTTGTTGTTTGTTATAGTTCCAACATGTTTTGCCCAGACAGGCGTACAAATATTATTGATAAGTAATGAATAAATTATTTAAAAAAAGTTATGTCACAATTAAGAGAACAGCGAATTACAAAATCATTAAACATATTCGATTGCATAAATAGTAAATTAAATAGTACATGTCAATATTTTATAAATGTCAATACAAAAAAATTTCAAGAATGTCATGCATAACAATGTTTTAAAAATTATCATTAAGGAAATCCATTATGTCGTAGTAACACTTACGACATAGTATGTCTTTTAAGGTTTTTTTAAAGGGTTAATACATACATTAAATGCATGCTATATTTAAACTAACCTTCACTTGTTGTCATAATAAATTTACTTCAATGTTTAGCCAAATCTTACGCCAATTTTGATTAACAATGTGAAGTTCCTCCCTTGAAGCAACATATGCGTTCATTAACATGTTCAATTATTGAACAAATAAAATGTGTTATAATGAGTACGATGACATACATTATATAAGTGCGCGTTATATCAGTAAGGTTACAGTTACTTAAAAAAATGATACCTTTATAATGTCAATAATGCCTTGGAAGAAATTAATTTGGTCTTTGATCGGGTCGTGCCTCGAAGAGCACATTAAGTCGTCGGTTCAACTATTAAGTAACCTGTGCCATCAGCCCTGGTTGTCTTAAGAACAACTATGGTAGTCGTTATAGGAACAGAACTTCGAAACCGATATTGGTTGTAGAGGTCAGATGATAGATTCCGCTACACGGAAAATATCTAGATTCAGCCGCATCTTAGTAAGACTGTAAAGCTGATGCCAACCAAGGCAAGTTGGCAAAAGGTTGGCAGATCTAATCTTGATATCTATTTTGATATTGTGTACTTGTAGTGCCTTTAGTTACAGTTTATAAAATCAATGAATTTCCTTTTTTTTCAAAACAAAAGAATATAGATGCTAAACAAGTCAGACACCTCTGATTTTTTTCGACCTAATTATTATAAACAAGTACTTACCAAATCAATTAACGATCATAAGCTGATTATTATTATTGTTTATTAAAACTACAACTTAATCTATTTGTTACAGGTACAAGTTATTTCGGTACACGGAAAATAATGAGAGTATTAACATAAGCGCCAACAGAAATCCATCAACATGAGACTGGTAAGTTGAACTAACACTTGTTTTTTATTCCTCAAATGGTTAAAATGAATTTTTTAAAATTAAAAATATTTCAAAATAAAAAATGAAAATAAAATAGGCAAAGGGGAAGTGTTGATGCGCAGTGGAAAGTGCGCACTTATCACGAAACTAGGTCAGTAGTGGCACCGCCCCTTTTATTGAACGTCGTTTCTGGTCTTGTACTTATGAAAACTGAACTCTTACAATAAGAAAATAGCATTTATAGTCGTATATCAGGGCGAAAAATGCACGCGGCAGAAAAGACGCGAAATGCATTGTGTTACCTCACAGTTTGCATATTTTGGGGTCTGAATTAATTATATTTTGCTAGCTCAGTGCTAAATAAGCTGTGGTACAAAAATCATTCTACAGTCGATCTGAACCGTTATTATTTTAAAAATACATTTGAAAATAAGGTAAAATTTATGTGATAAACAAAAGGAGAAAGTGTAATGATAATGTTTTCTTAACAGTCAACCAGTGAAGATATTCCAACTACAACCGTAGTGGGTCGGACGGGTAGTCCGGGTGGTGCTGATGCGGCGAGCGCAGTTTCCAGCGCCAGCGCATACGATGTTACGCGCATGCGCGAGGAAGAGTTCGAGAGGCTCACTGTGTATATCGTTCCTGACGTAAATTGCGAACGTGGTACGCCTAATAGAGCCGAGAGAACTCTCCCACGCAGCCTGACCCTCAGACCCTCGGCAGTATTATCGACTCCCAATACACCGGTAAGTGTAAATTTTAAATGATATGTCGCTGTAACATCAATTCAAATGAAAGAGGAAAAATATTCTAATGAGTTTCACGTACAAATTAAGTATAATACCAGAATGTAAAAATATTAAAATTCTTTCAGACCGAAGGAGTATGGAGTATAGGTGTGATTCCTCGTGGAACACGCTTCGGGCCTTTCGAAGGCACACGAACACCAAACAAACCTAATGACAAAATATCGTGGCGATACTACTGGAGGGTAAGTGTCATAATCATTTAACGTTAATTAGAACAGTGATTTCACCATAACTGCTTTGCTTTATTATAACTTGGTTGAGGCTTGATTTGTAAATATTGTAGCACAACCTTTACAGACTTTCAACTGTCCTCTATCAAGCAAACTAATAACATCTACCTTATAATATTGTAATTTATCTCTATAGAATGTTATGCACTATTATTTTCTCCTTCAATTAACCGAACTCTCTCTTTGAGCCAGGTACAGGAAACTGTGAGACATCATACTTATGGAAATATTAAGGTGAGATTGGGTTTTAAATTCCTTCTAATGGTGGTGGCTATTTCATAAAATTAATAACATGCAAATACTTCAACTAAAGTTAATTCATTTTTAACTATTAATAAGTGTACATTGTACTTACATCATACAGTTATGAATCACATGAATAGATAGGTACTTAGAAATCAGTTTATTGACTTTGCTATTACCCCAATATATTGTTATAAAGTCCTAGTAACCAATATTACTAGTGTTCCCGTTAACACCTCAAGCTAAGTTAGCGGTATTGGCCAAGATTCAGACCCGGAACTTCTCGGTCATAAGGCTGACTCTTTAACCACTAAGCTACCGTCGCTTTATTTTATAAGCCATTATTTTTTGCAACAAATACGAACTAAAATGTTTACTTAGTATTTAGTATAGAAAATCGTAGCTTATTTGAAATCGAAGATATGCTAGTTGCATTGTTTAAGTACAGAAGATAGTCGAAACAAGCGTTATCTGCTGCATACTATATTACCTCTAGTGACACTGCATTGCGTCCTTGGCTGTCCACTATGGAACAAGCGCAACGCTATCAGTTGCACGCGCATAGCAAATATCCTGCACGTGCCACGTGCACTAATAAACATGTGTTTAACTGAATGATATAAGATGGATATGAATCACACATAATGTTAGTCAAATAAAATTATTGTTGTAATTTATTTGAAACCAACGTAATGTTACTAGAATCGTTAACCAATTAACATTTACAACGTAATTCGAAATATGCAATTACAGAAACGTTAACATTAAAGAAAGTTTGCTTTTCATTTCTGTAAACGGTACACGGCAGGCCAGTAACTTGTTACACATTGATTTTACTTGGGTCTATTTTCTAATATCGATATAGGATTTAAATGTTTTTAAATATTTATCGGGTAGATATTTCATTTACCTACGTACACTTTGAATTAATCCTATTGACTTTTATAAATTGCATCAACTTCTTATAAAATACTTTAGTAACGATATAAAGCAATGCAAAAAGGGTAGTAAGTAAAGTATGGTAATTGTTATTTTTTATTTGCAGATATTCAAAGATAGTGACTATTATTACCTGGACGGTTCTGACACAAGCGTCGCGAACTGGATGCGGTACGTTGCATCTGCGTATTCACTTTCTGTGATGAACCTCGTCGCTTGTCAACACCAGGAGCACATATATTTTTATACAATCAGGTATTTTCACTTCACTTCACATTTCTTTAAAACAGTTCAATTCAATAACCAATAAGTTTCTTGAATATCTCAATATAAATGCACCATTTATCTTGATCACAAAAAAATTAACGGCTTATATTTTTATTTTCAGAGACATTATGCCTAATGAAGAGCTAATGGTATGGTACTGCAAAGATTTTGCAACGAGGTTGGGCTATGACATCGATCCTGAAAGAGCAACTTATTCAATCTGTGAGTATTATTATTTTTGTATTTGCTTGCTGCTTACTCATTTCGTACTGTATGTGCGAGAGTGAAAGTAGTTTTCAAAGAAAAGCCATAAAGTTTTAGATACTTTTCATTTACTTAAAGAAAATTATTTTCGTTCCTTGCAGGCAAAGAAGAAACTATCAAAAAAGCTTATGGCTTGCCACCTGCCCCAGTACATCCAGAAATTGCCTTTAACCACATGAAATATGTACTAGGCTTAACAAATACTAAAGAATTACTAGAAGCTGAAATTCCAAGCCGTCGACGAAAACGTGAAGCAACTGACAAGCCTTATCATGATAGTTCGGCCACTATTTTAAGGGAAGATCCGAGATGTATCAGCAGGAATGACAAAACTATTATCAGAACTGACATTTCAACCAATATAATACATAACAAAAGTGAAAATTCTATCACAAGCGAACACAGCGCACTATCGCCAAACAGTTTAATGCCTTCACCTTCTCCTGTGAAAATGCATAGAGAAAATCCAACCTTAATCATCCATCAACACAAAGAAAGCACATCGCAGCTTGTAATACACCAGTTAGAAAATCCTAGACACCAGAGTAATAGATCTCCTGGCCAACATCAACACCTAAGAGATATGCGTGGGCCGTCCCCAATGGCACAAAATAACCAAGAAAAATTAGGCAGTAAATCGCCAATCCTAACTCATTGTGGACCACACTATGAACATCAGCTTACACCAAACGATGGCTCTGTACGATCAGACGAAGGATATTATAGTAATGGCTATCATGATGAATTTACACCACCTGAGGACTCAAGTGATTCCGATAATGAAAATTATGTGCTTGACTGTTCTAATAAAACAAATGAACCTAAAGAAACAGTAATAGTTCAAAAAATAGACCAAGACATGCATCGCAATGAATACAGAAAAGTTAAAATCAAAATGCCAAGAGCGTACCAATATCAGAACCATAAAGAAATGGATTGTGAAAGTGAAAAAGAATTAGTGATTGCTGAAGAAATGTCTAATACCCCACAACACGTATCGCCACTTAGACGTGATCCAGCCACATCAACCGTAATAGTATTAGAGTCATCTCAAAACACTGTAGTGCCTATAAACAAGCCGTACTATGAAGATGGTACTATTTCACCTACACCTCAGTCATTCATGAGATATACTCCACCAGATACAAGAATATTAGAAACGATACTAACAGGAAATCGGATAGATACCAATAACAATGATCCGAACCGTCGTCAACCAAATGCAACACCACCACCATCGTCACCTACTGAAATGGCTTACTCATATAAGAAGAGTCAAAGGTATGGCAATGCCTGCAGTCCAGACTCCAGTTCTAACCTGACACCTTTGCCGTCTCTATTGCCATTGCCGCAGCAGCTACCGGCACCAAGCGCCGCTTCAGTTTACTCTTCCTCTCCACCACATACCATTCCTCATACTACGGAAATTCGGGAGATCCGTGAAATTAGAGAAATCAGAGAGACACGATACGAACACTATCCCAATTACTCATATAACTTGTATTCTCCTCCAAACTCAACGATAATTACGCAGTTGGGATCTCCACCCAGTAACTACTCCCCCACGGTGACATCGTCGCATCAATACGAACGGTCACAAAATGTTCAAAGCAATCACCATTATCCATCTTCCACAAGTGTGATTACACTGAAAAACTGTTCGCAATTGAGTTTAATCCAGAATACAAATGTAAACAGTCAATTAGTGCCCCAACACGGCAGTGTCAGCCCTGACGGCTCATGTGGGCTTATGGTGGCACCTATGAGCCCTGGTTCACAGTCCTCGCGAGGGTACAGGAGTTTACCTTATCCTTTAAAGAAAAAGGATGGCAAAATGCATTATGAATGCAATGTATGTTGTAAAACATTTGGACAACTGTCAAATTTGAAAGTCCATTTAAGGACACACTCGGGAGAGCGGCCGTTCAAATGCAATGTGTGCAATAAATCATTCACGCAACTCGCACATCTACAGAAACATCACTTAGTACATACCGGTGAGAAACCGCATCAGTGTGATATTTGTAAAAAACGATTCTCATCAACATCGAATTTAAAGACTCACCTGCGCTTACACTCAGGTCAAAAACCATATGCATGTGACTTGTGTATGCAGAAATTCACACAATTTGTACATTTAAAGCTGCACAAACGGCTACATACGAATGACAGACCGTACGTTTGCCAAGGCTGTGACAAGAAATACATCAGCGCTTCCGGACTACGAACTCATTGGAAGACTACTAGCTGTAAGCCAAATAACATCGAAGAAGTTTTAGCAATAACCAACGCCGCGAACACTGAATGTATCGGTAAGTTATATTTTGTCACTAATATTTATCAATTATAAAAAAATAACATCACTTTATTTCACTGGTATATTTAAAATTTATTTTTCCAAACTAATATTAAAATCGTATCGCGATTTAATAACAAATGAAAGAGAATGGACGCGGGCGCAGTCGCGAGAGCAACTGCAGCGCTCTGCACTTTCTCTTCGTAGGTGAACCGCAACTTTCACTTGCGCTCTCGCTGAACGCCGCCGATTTCATTTTCGCGTGCACTTTGCAGGTTCCGTCGACAAAGACTGCCATGAAAGAGAGGGGCATGAAGCATTCGAGGTTCACTCTCCATCGCAGGGAGGGCTGGTGGGAGCCGGTGGGGCGCGTGTCGCCATGGCACACAGTGAAGTAATGCTGGGAGGGCAGGCGCACACCACCACACCACACTTGGTGACGGCGCATGGGACGCTGTCGCCGCACTCAGCGCACGCGCAGTATCGCTCGCTGCCGCCGCAACCGGACCATGAGTCGCAACAGCACTATGGGCCAGCGGGTGGCGAGCCGCGACCCAGCGTCATCGAGTCCAACCAGCCGCTTATCATTGAATGCACCTGAGAGTTTATAGTGCGTCACGCACATATCGGACGCGTGTTTCCCCGCCGCATCATGTGATTCCAGTCTTGTGATCAAACGAAAGTATTTCGTAAAAACTTTGGGATGAATTTCTCGTTCGTCCTTTGCAGTGGCTATGAGATTACGATATAAACGTTAAGATGTACATTTGTAATAATAATTATTTTTAAGTGCGATGCGATATTAATAAGTACTAAGTACTTGCGTAATTTTAGTCCTCGTCGGGAATCTGTATCATATTATATAATGTTAAGAGTCTAAATAATACATTCAAGATTTCAACAGCCTTTGTTTATACTAATGCTCAATTTTATGTGAATAATTAGAATTCTATTGTAAATAGGATTTGGAGACATCGATATATTTAATTTTTATGCGATAACTGCTGTAGGTACGCACTTCCACATAAAAGTTTTCTACTTATTTGAAGAGCCTCCATAATGATTCGTTGTTGACTTTTAAGTAGGTACTTAGTATGAAACATCAGCATGAACATGAATGCGTTTCTTTTATTGAATTTCACCAAAGAATATCTGAACAGCAATATCTAGTGCCGAGCGAATACTTTTTTGTGAAATTATTTCATATCGGACCGAGCATGTTATCAAACAACTGATTAGTGGTAAGTGCCAAAAGCACATTTATTTCTAAGTTACAATTAAAGAGATGAGCGTATAGTATTTTTAAATTGTTGTTCCTAATGAATATTCGGCAAGTAAGCACATCATATGTGCAAGAACTTAAATCTAATGTTATTTAGAGTAAAATTGAGAAATTGTGTACATTATCCCTACGCTAGATCAAATGGTGCTTCACTTCGTAGAGTAGCGGTCGCTCGCACAGCACGCGCTGCGCGTGCGCGTCGTGTCCTGCTAGGGCGTGCTGGTGGACATGTACTACATTGTAATGTTATTCACCGAGTCTACTAGTTACTATTTTATATTCCCAAGTAATTATGATTCTCCTATTCGAAAAGGCTGAGATAAATAAATGTAATGTAATGATTGTTTGGCGAAAAATAAACGTTAGTGAGTATTGAATGTCAATAAGCGTACATTGTGCAAACATTTTTATAATAATATATGACATAAAATATACCTGATAATATAGAATTTATAAAGATGTTTGCACAGTTTATGTGTGATGTACGATCAGACGAAAGCGTTTTGTATATTTCTATTGTTCATATGAATAAGATTTTTACATGCAATCCTTAGTAGATTTATTATACCTACTGTATATTTTGTACCGTTTACAGGGCAAAGAATTTGTACTGAAGCCATATGTAAGGCTTACATCACTTTCACGATCATTTCTAAATTTTTACTGATTACGACGTTAAATGTACACAAGATTTTTGCCCGCATATTAAAACCTATATGATTTATATTGAAGAGTCTATGAAGTTAACTACTTTTTTATTATTATTCTTTAATAATATTACCTAGCATTTTTTCTTATAAGAAAATCTAAGCAACGACATGCTACAACATTCCGTAAAGTAAAAAGAAACATACAATCAAACACACGTGTAAATAGAATTCGGGTAATAATAAAATTTTATTCGATTCTTATAAAATGAATGTAATTCTGTAATGAATAAGAAATATTTGCCTAATCTCGTTTATTTACAACTGAAGAACCTATTCTGAATCTAAATACTACAACTTCAAGTATTGTTTCTAATGTTGGTGAAATAGTTTGATGACATTCAAAATATAAAACGATGGTGATCACGATATCCATAATTTGTAGATTTTGTGTTAGGTCGATTAATGTTACATAGAACCTATTGTACATTTTAAATAAAAATACAGGGTTTTGAAATATTATACCTATCAATGGTGATAATTGATTGATTAACTGAAAATGTATGGCAAGAAGTCTCATTTAATGCTTCATATAATCGAAATTAAATCGTATTTGTTATTTATATTAATCTAATTTGCAATATAAGAAGTAGCTAAACGTTGTAATTGTTCCTTAATATCACATTTTTCATATTAACATCTTAATAATAGCGTTGAAGCGTCGAAATTGACAGTCATATTAATTTGGTTTATTTATCTGCAAGTATGAGATGGAATAATTGAAATTTGATGAGTTTCTGAATGGAGTACCTATTGTTGAAGTAATACAGTAGGTAAACTTCTTTCTCAACATTTGTTATGTCAAATCTGAACTTTTGTATATATTTTTAAAGATTGAAATGATAGTATTTCCATAGATTTCAAACTACATGTTTATTTTATTGTTTAATGTTGTATAACTGTATTGTCAAAGAACTTAACAAATTTTAATTTTCGGATCTCATGACATACCACATACTGCCTACTTAAACTGTGCACAAATATTTGAATTTCAAAGCATTGAAATATAATATATATTCTGATCGAGGAGCTCCTGCGTATGGATTAAATATGTACATTTACTTAACATTGTAAGATCAAGCTATGTATTGGATTGGATCGCGTTCATCAGTTTTTTATGAGTACAAGATATTTTAGTTTCACAAATTTTAACATACACGTTAAGAAGGCTCACTGAACCAATGCCAATCTTATGCTTTACCTATTTACTTAGGACCATTTCATTTTGTAAATCGGCAAAACTATCAATACACATCACTATATGTATTAATATTAAAAGTATCTGATGAAGTATAACACTTTGTGGTATACTTAAACATTATTTATATACTTATAATAAATATATCAGTCACTACGTACGTCATCATAATAATATATCAATGTATAAAATTGTCAACTAAGAGAAATCAATGATTACTTAAAAATAACTATACATGTGTAAGTACCATACTTTACTTGGTGCACAAAGGTAAGCAATCTTATCACTGTATGTATTCGATACCTTTTACTGTAACTATGTATTAATATAATGGACTCGCATAACTCATAAGGAGTGTAAGTAATATTGTAACTACTTAAAGCGCCAGAAACTTACCTACATACTGTAAAGGCCTGTAATTTTGTACACCTTGATCAATAATTATTTTACCACACCAAATTCATTAAAACGGGAGTAAAATATGAAATCATTGTTTCATTATATTTTATGATTACCTTTATCCTCCTCCTAACACATTCCGGTTGAAACCAAGGTTTTAAAAACTGCAGGAATGGATTACAAAATGGAAGCAATGATATTTATATGAGAAAATTTATATTATGTATATTGAGTTGTACTCTTTAATGCTAAGGTACTATCCGAATATATTGGGAACGTTCTACTGAAGTTATGTTGCCATAGAAACTTGGAATTCTTGTTTGGGTTCATAAAAATATGGTCACAAATAACTCAAAAAATTTATTATCGTCTATTATGTCCCAAAATCACGTAAAATTTTACTTAATGTATGACTCGCTACTGAGGCATGTTATGTATTTAAATTCATGAAGTATATCGATGGCGCGGTGTATCACAGATTTGTTACCCGGCAGCTCTTTTACTCACATAAACTAGTCCTGTGTCGATCGATCAATCTTCGCGAACCGGGTCGATCGCGACCCGTCAACAAAATGATCGAATCAAAAGACTCGATCGTTTGGCGGGTCGCGAGTCTTCATTATCACGATTTCATTCCTCAATCAGGTTCCCGAGGTTTAAAATGCCAATTTATTGGAATCGTACCTATTAGGCTGGATTAGGATAATGTTTGTCTATATTTGTCGATATTTACACGAAATTAGAATCTGTTTATGGTTGGAAACCCGCTCATAAAATTAAATAATGATGATCATTTTACAAATAAATAATATGTCGATTTGATAGGAATATATTAAGATCTAAGGAATTCATAAAGTTACCTACTAGCTTTTATCGCAATCGCTCAATGTTTCTTTTATAGACCTGCAAGCCTTTTATTTCTAGAAAATAATTTAGATATGGTATAATAGGTACCAAGGTAAACAATACGGCCTACGAATTCATTGTTATTATCCTATACGTCTCGTTCATCGATCGTGAACCGCGAAGAACCAAACGATCGACGGGTCGCGAAACGATCGAATCTCTTCGAGATCGATGATTGACTCACTCGTATATCGCTCGCGACCCGATCATTTTGATTCGATCAATCGCGATTGACACAGGACTAACATAAACATAAACATAAACTCACGCCTTTATCCCCGAAGGGCTAGGCAGAGGTGCTAGCACCCACATTTCGCCAGTTTATGTTTAGGTCCCAATGTAATAGGTGGCGAGCCTATTGTCATTAACCGGGCACTTATAAACCTGCGATAAATACACACATAACTTCGAAAAGCATCGAGAAGTCATTGGTGTGTGCCATGGTAAGGTTTATTATGCTTCCGTAATATATGATTCCGTAGCCGACGACATACGACAGTTGCAGCAGACGATTTGTTGCTTCGGAATATACTCGTATATACCTTTATCTGAAAAGGACATAGAGTAATAGAGCAAGAGCCCGTGAATGCCAGACCTTCGGATTTTCATAAAAGCTGAAAATTTTTCTATGTGTATCCCTAGTACAGGTAAGAATGATCCCCACCCATGAAGCTGAGGCAGCGGTGACTTTGGCAGGTAACAGGTAACAAAGGTGTATAAAATTCCATCTCAAATTTATCATAAAATAAAACTTAATTTTTTTATATTTGATTCATAATAATATCAAAACTCACGTTGCTCATTGCCAGACAGTTAGTATGGTTGCAACCCTCTGCCGGACACCCTTAAACTATTATAATTTATAATTATACTTACGTTATATTATAAAATCTCAATTTTACATATAACTTTTTGGGGGCCTATTAATCTATGTTTACATGATAGCCGGACAGTTTCGACGGTTCTATCATCTTGCTAGACGCATTCAAAGTGAGCATTAGTTCGGGGAGCAAGGAACGTATACAGTAACTAGTGCGAGTGAGACAGAGCGCTTGGTCTATTGCGGCCCTTCACTGCGCATCCACTGTTATCAAGTTCAAATTGTGCAGCTTATTTTTTTCTTAGTCAAGAAATTTCATTAAGTAAATAAATTTTTACAGTTTGAATAACAAATATTTAAAACAGTACTCAGTAAAATTGTTCTAATACCTACAACTCCAATCATATCGAAACTCTAGTAATTTTATTTATATTATTTTTCATTTTTACGAAGTTTATTATTTTCAATTCTATCAAAATTGTAAAGCCAATGAATTAAATGAATTAAATTAAATAAAGTAAATCAATTTTATTTAATTTAATTTAATTAATTTAATTTAATTTAATTTTATTGTTTATTATATCAAAGGGCAAATTTTTTTTAAAATAAAAAAGTTACAGAAAAATACATTTCTTTTAATAAAATCTTTAAATATTTTCATCATATTCATCGTCGTAGTCAATACATCCATATTCCTCGTCACTATTATTCCATTCTGTGGATTGATCGTCTTCAATATCGCCTTCTTCATTGTTTTCTGCAATAGTAAAAATTTGATTTTTGTAAAATGTTTTCTTGTTGTAAATTATCCAGTACTGAATCATCGATGGCTTCTAGATATTTTGGAGCTAGTATTTTTTTATTACGAACAGTAAAGAATTTTATATCCTTAGAGAATACTTTTAAAATTTTTTCTTCAAGGTGGTGTGCTGTGAAAGTAGCTGTCATTTGAATAGAATTTTCTTGAAAATTTTTTTCTAATAAATCGATATATGATTCATGTAATAAAAAAATAAAAAAAAACACCGCCCTTTTTTAATCACATCTTCTTTAAGGATTGTACTAATTTCGTTAAAAACTGTTTGATGATACTCCCGGTGATAATGCCACTCCGTTTTGCTAGGCGTTGCTTTTAATGAAGATAACTTATTATTAAAATCAACTCGGCATTCAGTATGATAATAGATTTTTGAGCCAGAAAAATTATCCAATTTATTAGAAAAATCTGTAAACTCTTCATGACTTTCAATATTAGGTTTGACACTATCTTTAAATTGCTGAACATCAGCTGCATGAAGCAGAATCATTCTCGATCGCACTTTTTTCTTCTTTTTATTACAAAATATACAAACAACTTCATTATCATTTTTACCAGCAATATTATCAGTCGAAATATTAACATCTTGAGTTACAAAATTATTATCAATAACTTCTGGTTCGAAAACGTCAGAAATATCTCGAAGAGTTGCAAATTGTAGACCTATTGATTCACAAATTGGAGCTGGCTGAGATGTCGTGGGAGATTCTGAGGGTACAGACTGTAAATGAGATTCATTTTCAGATGTCGAAGGTTGTGTTTCTGTGGACTGGGATAGTAAAATTAGTTGAGATGAAGATTCTGTTGACGAAGATTGTGGATCAGGTAGTTCGGAACTCAAATCTCGTATCGACGACAAAGTTGAAGATGAGTTGCTTGTAATTACACAACTCCCTTGTTTTTTTCCTTTTTGTTTTTCAGCACTTAATGGTTGAGAGGTGAAATATTTTTTCATAAGACCTGTAAATACCTTGTAACATACTCTGTGATAACCACTCTCGGTGTATTCACTAGGTAAAGTAATGTCTCTGTATTTTAGCTTATGTATTTTTCGTAATTTAAGAATAGTCTGGCATTTTTTTAAAGTTTCTTCAGAAAATAATATTATGTGTTCATCACTTTTCTTACAAACAAAGCAAACTATTTTTTCGTCACTCATGATTGCACTTTATTACAACTGATCACATTTATTTTATAAACTGCACAGAAAAATAATACATTTATTATGAGCATAGCCGTTCACCAGATAGTAACAATAAACAACAGCTGATGCGCAGTGAAGGGCCGCAATAGACCAAGCGCTCTGTCTCACTCGCACTAGTTACTGTATACGCTCCTTGCTCCCCGAACTAATGCTCACTTTGAATGCGTCTAGCAAGATGATAGAACCGTCGAAACTGTCCGGCTATCATGTAAACATAGATTAATAGGCCCCCAAAAAATTATATATAAAATTGAGATTTTATAATATAACGTAAGTATAACTATAAATTATAATAGTTTAAGGGTGTCCGGCAGAGGGTTGCAACCATACTAACTGTCTGGCAATGAGCAACGCGAGTTTTGATATTATTATGAATCAAATATAAAAAAAAAATAAGTTTTATTTTATGATAAATTTGAGATGGAATTTTATACACCTTTGTTACCTGTTACCTGCCAAAGTCACCGCTGCCTCAGCTTCATGGGTGGGGATCATTCTTACCTGTACTAGGGATACACATAGAAAAATTTTCAGCTTTTATGAAAATCCGAAGGTCTGGCATTCACGGGCTCTTGGACCATAAAGGAGAATAAAAACGACGATCACTAAACCACTTCACCATCACCTAAGCGTTGCACCCGGTCGCAGCTGAGGACAGCCCCAATCCAGCGGGATAAAATGAAAAACGGAACTTCATCATATGTATATATGCGGAATCATATATAGGTTTTTTTTTTTTTTTTTTTTTTTTTTTTTTTTTTTTTTTTTTTTTTTTTTTTTTTTTTTTAGAAAAAGAATATTAGCAACCGAAGCTACTAATATTCCCTTTAACCCCTCCAGCTAAGCTCAAATGGCTTGTGTTAGGAGTGGGTTCACGTCGGTAGTGTAATGGCCAGGATTCGAACCCGGGACCTCTCGATCGTAAGGCCGACTCCTTAACCACTAAGCTACCACCGCTATAGTATTATATGAATATATCATATAATGCGAAATCCGTACTATTATTTGTTGTATTGTAAAATAAAACAGATAAAATTTATATACTTCAACACTTCCGTACTTCATACTCAATAAGACCACACATCTTGTCTATTAACTAGTCTATTTCATAAAAAATATATTCAGGCTAATAGATAAAATAATTAGCTTTGTTGTCACAATACATAATATGTATTAATTTTTATTCGTCATATTCCTTTTTTCTTCCCTTTTATGTATTTCCGCTATCCGGCACAGGTTCAGGAGCTCGGCACTTTTTCAGGTGAGTCCTCATGTTTGATGATTGTGTAAATGCAAGTTTACACCGCGGACAGGAGTATGGTTTAGAGCCGGTGTGGAAGTTTAGATGTGACTTGAGATGATGCTTTTTTGTGAATGACTTTGGGCACATCGTACAGGAAAACGGTTTTATACCTGAAAGTAATGGTTTTGTTTTATTAAATTAAATTTGTTTAAATATTTGAAAATACATTTTTTTAAACAAATGTAATGAAAGCAATTGGAATGGTAATTGTTCTAATCAATTTAGATCTAAACAGTTTTGTAGTTCAACAGTTGTACTTGTAGTTAAAACAATCCCTACGTTCGTGGCTTGCAACAGTTCGGGGGTTCGAGTTCTATCAGTGCATTTGCGATTTAAATCGTATTTAATCATAGTTTGAATATTGAAATATAAATTTAAACATTTATTTCTACGAATTTCTCAACAAATTTCAATCCCTTGGTGTCGATATCTCCAGCGATGTCCAGTTCCGCAGTCACTTGGAGGACAAGGTTAGGCTGGCATCAAAGAAACTAGGAGTGCTCAACAGGGCGAAGCAGTACTTCACTGCGGAGCAAAGACTCCTTCTTTATAAGGCACAGATTCGGCCCCACATGGAGTACTGCTGTCACCTCTTCGCCGGGGCGCCTGCATGCCAGCTTGACCCCTTTGACTCGGTACAACGGCGGGCGCTGAGGATCGTCGACAATCCCATACTCTCAGGCGGTGTGGAACCACTGAACATCAGGAGGGACTTCGCCTCACTGTGTGTGTTCTACCGCCTGTATAATGGCCTGTGTTCAGAAGAATTGTTTGACATGATGCCCACACCTACTTTCTATCATCGCACCGCTCGCCATAGAGAGGGAGTTCATCCTCACACACTACGACCGGAAACGGTGCGCACTGTGCGGTATGAAAGGAGTTTCATCCCGCGCACGCTCAAGCTGTGGAATGAGCTCCCTGCCGTGGTTTTCCCAGGCGACTACAATATGGGGTTCTTCAAGAAGGGCATAAGAAGGTTTCTACAGGGTAGGCAGCACGTGTGTGACGCCTCTGGTGTTGCAAACGTCCATAGGCCACGGTGACCGCTTTCCATCAGGTGGGCCGTGCGCTTGACTGCCACCTAAGTGGTATAAAAAAAAAAAATCCCCAAATCATACTGAGGGTGTTGTAAAAATGTTGTGGACCGTAGATTTTTACTGGACTGGAAATTCTGTTCGAAAGTATGTTCAGCCACTCGCAGATCATACTGATCTGACTTTTCCTAATAGAAAATTATAAATTTAAGTAACTTCTACAGGAACCATCGTTAAAATTGGTACCGTAGTAGGCAGTAAAATGACCTAAGTCATCATCATCATCATCGCTTGGGTTAATATTGACTTCATTTTTTACGAAAATTTAAAAATATTTTTAGTTAATCTATTAACCCCGGCAAAAACAAACCCAACAAAGTAAACACCATCATAATCGGTACAGCCGTTCTCAAGTATATATATAGCATAATTAACAGGATTTTCGACTTCCTTTTATATATATAGACGTTGAGTTAATAATGATTGTAGTATGAGCCTGATGAAAGCTGCCTTAGTGAGAGAACTAACCAGTATGTAGTCTTAGATGTAGCGTCATATTGGAGCGGTCTGCGAATCGTTTGTCGCAGTGCGCACAGGCGTACGGCCGCTCGCCGGAATGAGTGCGTTGGTGCTGCTTCAACAACATCTTACGGGAAAAGGCTTTTCCACATTGCTCGCAAACATGAGGCTTTACTCCTGAAAAATGTAACATAATAATTGGTATACTAATTACGTCAAATGAAAGGAACTTAAATTACCATTACAACAAAATTACAATTACAATTTGACGGAGGTAGGACACGACGGTATCTCCCGTCCGAAATGAGCTGTCCAACTGGGGAAGTACCTCCGCCCTACAGAAGACCGCAGTAATAATAACCATCGTGTTGTGTTCCCGCCGGTAAGTAGGGTAGCCAGAGCTCACTATACCCCTCCTTCCCCTCCCCTTCCTAGCCTCCCCACCCCTTCCCAACTCTCCCCCTTTCCCTTCAGGGTGGGCAGCGCGTGTGTGACACCCTTAGTGTTGCACACGTTCATAGGCCACGGTGGCCGCTTTCCATCAGGTGGGCCGTGTGCTTGTCTGCCACCTACGTAGTATAAAAAAAAAAAAAAAAAAAAAAAAACCAAATGCCAAGTAACAATCTAACGGGTTGTTGGAACCCTAAAACTCCAATAACTGCGGTCTGATTGCAAAGCTTCCATATCATCAACGGGTAGTGCAGGTCAGATGGCGCTTCACGGAAAATATTAAAGATCAGCCAAGCAAGTCCATCATTTAGACTAGAAAAAGCTGACCCCAGAAACAATGGGGAAAGTTTTGGGCGCGACTAGCTCGCTAGGATGAAGAAGAAGAAGTAGGTATCAGTAACTTAGGGAACTTAGAGAACTTTTTTTATTAGACATGAGCAAGTATACATCGCCGACCATCGCCCACCACCATCCTATCTTCACTAACACGTTCCATCCCTATGGACATCGCCACATGTAATTAATTTTTTTTTGACAAATTGCATTAACTTTTAGTAACCGAAATGACTAATATTCCCTCTAATTCCTCCAGCTTCGTTAAATTGTTTGTGTCAGGAGTGAGTTCATATCGTTAGTATAATGATCAGGATTCGTAAGCTGGGATATTTCGCTTGAAAGGCTTTTGAAGTGGATGACTTAAATTTGACAGTAACTCAATGGTTAGGAGTAGATCTCACAACTATTTCCTAGTTTCATTCAAAGTATACGCGTCGACCTGAATTCCGCTTGTTATTTAGGTTAATAAGACAACTTTTCAGGGGAAAACTTCCGTATGACGTCCCAACCGCTATAAAAACGTCTAAACCCTCTCAAGGTTAGACTCTAGTTCGTTTTTGAAAGCGTGCACCGGACTAGGACTAGCAAAAGATAGTTATGTTGTGGACTCTGAGCACTACGAAAGTACTAAGAAAGTTTTGCTTTCTGTACTTTGTAGTTTGTAAAAATGTAGTTTGCACCAAGGAATTCTTACTAAGAAAGTTTATACCTATTCTTAATTTCTAGCCTTGGGTATCGAATATCTTTCAAATACAGATTTGTTAAGAAGTTTTTTATTTTAACTATAATTTGATATGATATTTCACCTGTATGAATTCTCACATGCATATTATATGCAACGCGTTGGTTAAAGGATTTTGGGCAGAGAGTGCATTTGTACTCCTTCCGATTTCTGAAAACAAAATAAATTATTTTAAACACGGAACCTGTTATACTCGTAAGTTGGGTGTTCGCTTTGCATTAGGTATGATTTAGGCTAATTTGACAATAAAGGCATTATGTGTATACAACCAATTAAAACAATTGTTTAATAATAATGGTTGTATGTCTAAGTTTGACGACATCGGTTCCCCAGCGAATGTGTCTTACTTAACACATTGCCAGTATCTTTATTCTGTTCTGTGATTTTAAACATCAAATAAATTATATACATTGGCTCGGACGTGCTCTGCTGTGACTGTGCTACGGCCATGATTTTTCATTTCTTTAAATTTTCCACTAAGAAATTCGATGTCGATCGAATCGAATTACATTCATTCATATACAAAATGATGTAGTTTTCCCATGGAAGTCCCTTAACTACAACTATCTGACTCCAATATAATATATTAATTTATTTATAGCGCATACAAGGGAGCATACTCTTGGATAATTGGGAATGGTTTAAGCGCATAAATAAACAGGCAACGCAAAGTGTACTTTGAATCTATATCTTTCTTATGATTAATAAATCACATAAAAATGCGTTCCGTTCAAAAATAGATGCAAGTTTTCATTTAAATGACTTTTCACATTCACTTTGTTTATGATTTTCATATAGTCATTATTAAGTGAGAACAATTACAAACATTCAAATTATAGACCAGAGACCAACAATTAACCATTTATAAAATGTTGATTACGACACAATTTCCACACGTAATTGTGACGGAACGGGACAGCAAATGTAAATTACAAAGAAGGGCGTTCAGAATCCACAGAAAGAGTGTGTGAGTGTTGTGTCACTGCCCGTCAAATAATGGTCACCCTAGTGAGCGAACTACTAACGAAGACCAAGTGCGGGTAGTTAGTTCCCGCGCAACAAGAAAATGTTGAATGTTTTTCCTCTTCAGTCCTCTCGAGACCATGGACGTAACATGTCGGGGTAACATTACATAACATAAACTCACGCCTGTATCCCCGACCACCGGTAGGCAGAGGTGCTAGCACCTACATTTCGCCAGTTTATGTTTAGGTCCCTATGTAATAGGTGACGAGCTTATTGCCATTAACCGGGCACTTATAAACCTGCGATAAATACACACATAACTTCGAAAAGCATCGAAAAGTCATTGGTGTGTGTCATAGGAAAACCTGAGATCGAACCCGAGACCTCGTTTCAGCAGTCCATTACCCATACCACTAGGCTACCGAGTTCACGATTAAAGTCCCGTTCTGTCATAATTATAGTATTTACAGTTTTCAAATACATCTACTAATAAAGAAGTAGGGATCCTCTGAACATAGGACTAAAAACCATTGTAGAGCTCTTAAGTGACTGACCTATGAATCTTCATGTGACTACTTAGGTAGCCTCTATCGTTGAAGTATTTTCCACACACCGTGCATGTAGCAGCAAACTCCCTAGTACCACGATGGATTGACATATGATACTTAAAGTTCCTTAATTGTGAGAATGTCTTACTGCATTCACCGCAGGTATACCGCGCATTCGTGGAATGTCGCCGCATATGAACCGACAGTGACTCACTACTGGTGAATACCTGGAAAATGTTAATTAATCAATTAATTAAACAAATTAAGGTGTCAGAAGGTGTTTGTTTTACTGTTGAAATACAAAGCATGCGAACTTCAAGTGACAAAAAACTTTTGTTGCTTGAAGTTCGCATGGTTTTTTTGTTTATCTATTCATACTTTGTTATAGATAAACTTATACTTAGAGTTCGATGCTGCTAAAAGGTATATTTGTGTTAAATAGAATGTAATGACGAATATTTGGGTAGCGAACTATTATGAATATTGGTAGATTATTTACATATACAGTTGATTGATGCCACTTTGTAGAATTTATTGTTATAAGTTATAAACCATACTTGTATCTACTTCTCCACAATATTTATTATTGATATGAATAATATTTATTAGTAATAAAACAGGTAATTATTAGTACAAAATTAAACACACGGCTAAATATAATTTTTATTAAAGGTGCTATTACTCTGAGTACTAGTAGGACGTTAACTGATTAGGGTTGAAGGTGAATCCCATACGTGTCAGATGGTTAGCTACCGTACAGTTTACAGCAAATGCGAATTCGTATCTGTACTTTTTTTTTTTTTTTTTTTATCTATGGCACGTCAATTTGACTTCACCTCGCCTGGTGTTAAGCTGAAGGCAAAGTCCCATGAAAGAGAGTCACCATTACAAACACGTTCCGTGCTACAATGGTGGCGCTCAGCTTGACGGCCTCATCAGATGCTTTTTCACGCCCCGCTTAAAGGACCCGGGACTGTAGGAAGAAGGAAACACGTGCGCCGGCAAGGAATTCCAGGACTTAATGGTACGGCAGAGAAAAGACTCACCGAACCGCTTGGTTCTTGATGGAATATTCTGTACCGTATGCGAGTGACACCTAAGCCCTGCACGCGTTGTCCTGTGTAGGAAAGGGGAGGGTGGGATTAATTGGAAGAGCTCATCAGAACATTCACCATGGTGGAGACGGTAAAATACTGCCAAGGACGCAACATCTCTACGCATCTGCAAAGGCTCGAGGGACTTTGTGACCTCAGGACTCCCAATAATGCGGACCGCACGTCGCTGCAACCTGTCGAGAGCATCTAATAAGTACTTTGCGGAGCCATCCCAGAGATGCGAGCAGTATTCCACGCAGGAGCGAATTTGTGTCTTATAAAGAAGACACCGCTGCTCCGGCGTGAAAAAACGTCTCACTCTGTTCAGGACTCCGAGTTTCCAACCGGCACGACGAACCATATCGGGATTATGCGCGGCCTGGTGAGGCAGCCTCCCAGGGTGGTTAGCCCCAGTTGGGCCCCTGTACTATGCCGCTCGCGGCCAGCGGCACCACCGTTTCTACGGGTCTCCCTGCTCGGCGGGTCGCCCCGCGCCATTCCCACCAGACTACGCCAAGACCCACTGGTCCCACTAATGCTGCGACTACCACCACCTCTGCCCGGCTATGCACTTGCTGACCCCTGAACGCAATCCAACCGAGGTTGGATTACTATGGAGGATTTTCCGCACATGTAAACGGTGGTGCCCACCCGGTCGAAATTTATGACAAATTTGTGCCATCAAATTTCTACCACCAGTACCACTTCCTCTGTTTTGGAGCTTAAAATAACATAAGTACATTTATTGTTACCTGCCTTATAAAACAGTACTTAAATACTGATCCTCAATAAATCCGTATTACTTAAACAGTAATGAACTGTTTCAAAAGAAGTTCATTTATACTTTATAACTCTCTGAATTACGCATTCACGTTACGTATGGCAGACAATAATTTCAGATGCAGACAATCCTAAAATGGTGGTCCCTACCTTGGGGGCCCGATGTGGCAGAGGTGGCAAATTGACTGCACCACACCTGATAGTAAGATGTTTTTAACCTGAATTAAAGGGTTACTAGTTTAAACTAAACTAAAAGCTTGTGTCAAAAGTCTTGTGCGAAATGTTGTTGAATGTGAGCACAAAATTTCCTATGCAGCGATCATAAATCAGAATAGTTTATAATTCTTACAAAGGAACATTACAAGCTAGTTACGTGACTTCACATTTAACAAATAACATAAAATGACTATAAAATAATACATAACATGCAAATGAAATGTTTATACAGGCATCCTAAGTTCGACCACTTCGCTATAGACCGAGAAATAACAGCTTAGTGCCCGTAACATTTCAACCACGAATGCAAACGACTGCATGAATATAAATGCATTTTAGCGTAAAACATTTCCACTTGCCACGGTGAAAGCAAACCAAACAAACTATTGAAGAAATACAATCGATTGTGCTTCAGGAAGACGTATCTGATTCTAATTCCATGACATCAAAAATTGTTATTTTTTACTTTTAAAACCTACACAGATTCGGTACTCTCTCTTCACCCGAGAGCCAACCCAACAACGTACTCCTTTAAGCCTTTTCCCAATCCCGTTGGAGTTGACCTTCAAGTCTAATTGCAAAGCGGTTAAGTTTCAATATTTTTCGTGAATTGACTGCCATCTGACTTCTACAACCCATTGGCGATATCAAAATTTTGTAGTTATATACGTCGAACTTTTCACGGCTGTAACTACCTATAACCACTGCCATAGGTGGTATAGCAACCGGGGCCGAGGGCTTAGCGTGCTTAGGATTTGCTAACTTGCGTATTTATGAATTACTAGTTAATGCTCGCGGTTCCACCCGCTTACTACTCAACCGATTTTTTGAATCTGACTATCGTTCGTATTTATTCATATTGGATGCAAAAACTATAAACGCGATCATGCGGTTTACTTTAGAAAAGTCGTATTCAGACTTAAAACGCTATGGACCTAAATTTGAGCACAATCTGTTAAGTAGAAGCGCAGATATCACCAAAATCTAGGTGTATCTATTATTAATCAGTGATTTTTAAATACTGAACTCCTGGATGGAGTCGTAATTATATTATTGACCATGTATGATTCTAATATACATGTATAGCGCTGCAGTAAGTTATTGAAACAAACAAGTGAACCTGGTTACGCAGTGACAGTCGCTGTTGATGATGAACGAATTCAAGGGGAAGCAGGCTATAGCTAAGATATCTTACCTGAGTACAAGTCGAACATTTATAGTCATATTCCCGACTGGGTGACACCATCGTGGAAGCTATTTTATTTTCCATTTCGGTAAAAGCTATCACTTCCCCTGTATGACCTACGTCAGCTAGAGATGATCTCGGAACATTATTGTTATTATCATTGACGACGTTTTTTTCAATTTCCTGAAAATAAATGCAATTACCTTTAAGTACTTTAAACTAACATTGCCATTAAATTGTCTATTTATGAAATTCCACCTACTTTTTGAATGGGTATTTTTGATATATTTCGCTCTTCAACTTTTCTTCGGAAAGGTTTGTAATTAATTGGTATACGCGGACTCCATGGACTGTCTAGCACGTGGTTCAAAATGGTAACCTTGGGCATGGTACTTATATCCATTTCTTTGTTCATACCGTCAGTAGATAGTACAGAACTACCTGTCGTCGATGTCTTTTTACTGTAAGTACGCATCGATTTAACGGAATCGAACAGCAACGGGGTGACACTATAATCTATGGAAGGAACATATAATCCAGATAAAAGTTGTTTCTGAACACCTATTTGCAAAATGCTATCTTCAGGTATGGGAACATGATCAATCCATTCATTATTTCTTGAATTTCTGCTGGCAGAGTCAAGCACGTAGTTGTTATTAATTTTCCCCACCGAACAAACATTAGCAAAAGAGTCGTAGAAACTTTTGGAAGTTTCGCCGTAATCTTGTTCACCCCGAGTGCATCGCTGCTGTTTGCGAATGTGGAATACTGGAGACGAATTACTGATGTGCTCACTGCTTTTTTTATATGGTTCTAAGAGTGTGTCGTTAAGATGTTTTCCATTTGCATTCGTCAAGAACACAGATGCCGGAGCACGATAGCATTCATTTGATATTGCTAGCACGCCTGCTGTGAGACCGTTAACATTACCGTTTCGAGGATATGTCTCGATAAATAAATCACGTAGAAATGAGTTCCTTTGTCTGTCTGCATATAGCGATTTCAGATTTGCTAAGGAAGGCTTACGTTCTCCACTTGGATTCTGTGAACGTACAAGCATATCACTGCAATCCAACTTGCTCATTGAATATTGTAAAAGCGGATCGTGGTTTTCGTTGCGTTTTCTTAAGTTAATATATTGTTGATCTCTTGAGTCCTCCGATGCTAAAGTAAATATATTCTTATCAGATAAATCTGATTCATATCCATAACTTAAATCAGAATTATTGTAATCACTCTCAGTAGGTTGGGGAAAGTACTGCCTATCAACAAATATTTGCATAGCTTTTATTATGTCTAAAAACATTTCAAATTTTTGCTTTTGGATTACAACTTCGCCATTATAAATGTAATAAAGCACCGATGACATAGCGTCGAGATCAAACTCTGGTAAGATTATAAATGTAGTGGTTTCGTCGGTCGGGCAGGCAAGTAGTATTCGCTGTAAATAAATTATTTATCATTATTATAATTTATTCTAAATTTAAGCTGTTAACATAGATAATAATATAAATAATCACATACTCTGAGAAAAGTGCTAACACTGGCGAGTACGGCGCGGTGAGCACTGAATGCCCGGCCGCCGCACAGTAGTTTCACATCGCACCACTCCCCGTACGACAACCATTCACACATCTGAAATATCAATGAAAGTGAAAGCCATTAACAAAATTAAGATATAGAAGTGGGGGTTACGTGGCGACAATCCATCACAAGAAAATATATTTGGGGAGGGAGGGGACCCACCACTCACCCACGGTTTTACAATCCCAATGATAACAATAGCAAAATATTACCTACTAATTGTTATAGAAAGGAATGACAAACCGCACCCCTCAAAGCAATATTGATATGTAGCTCGATAGCGCTCCTGAAGATGACTCCTGTAGTTGCGAAACACGTGTCGAGGTTTGTTCTTCGCACTTGCGGAATATTTGCGCATACAACATCTCTCCTCGGGTAAGAAGTCTTTTTACTGGCTTTGAGGGGTGCGGTTTGTTTGCTTTCTATGACTATTAGTAATAATTTGGGTTCATCTCCCTCCGCTAATATATTTTCTTTTTAACTAAATTGTAAACCATCGATCTTATTTATTCAAGTTTTAGTAGATTACCTATAAGCTATATAAAATATATATCATTAATAAAATAATAGACGTAACAATTAACTACAATTATATAGTTTGAGACGCTTGTAATTCATACCCCAACCTAGTTTTCGGTGGGTCCAAATGCCGACAAACGTACTCTTTGATATGGACTATTAGTTTAGTATGAGATGAAATTTAATTATAACAATTAATCCACTTGTACGGCACCGACGGAAAGTGATAGGGTTTATTCTAGTTAGGCGGGCACCATACCGAAATTTCAAATCTACGACAGAAGTAATAACGGGCAGTAACTCAAACATTGACAATAGAACCATCTAATCTCACCCACAGTACATTCGATAATAGTCTGTGAAAACACACCGTTACAAAATGGATTAGAGAAATAATTTTTGAATTTCTTCCACGCAATTCTGAGTAATTTGGATGGGACTCAACAATGATTCGGTAAGCACGGAACCGAACTCGGACGTCTGTAAACACGCTAGGTTTGTGGCACACTTTTAACTCTACGCTGATCGTGCAAATAGATGCCTCTGCTCAGTATCTGTGCTGTAGCAGTGTCATGCAAGAGCAATGTCTCACACGCCACTAAGGCAAAATTAAATAAACACATACGACCAGGTCAACGTTTTTAAAGTAGCACCACTTGTGAAAGTGTAGAGCAAATAGGTCTAATCAAACAAGAGGAAAATTAGAATCGTCATCTCACCGACCTTATCCACTTCCTACTCGGTATATCTTGTTGGTAATACTTAACCCAAAACGTAATTATTAAGAGTAAACTGAGACTCGAAGTCCGTTCGTAAAAGTAATAGTACCTAATGACGTGTAAATTTGAATTACCTGCGTTATGTTTCTCATGTATATTTTAAGTTAAGTATCGAATGCGTTTAGTAGTGCACTGAAATTGCATTATTTTAATCCACGTAGTCCCTTCTACTATAAATAACTATTGGCAAGACGACCCGCACACTACACGGTGCATTCTGGGTACACAATATGTTCGTTGTATATTACTACGGTGAAGAGCTCCACGCTTGAATCTGTATTATCTATCCACGGACTTTTTAAGTACGAGTAGGGTTGCTTTCTTTGGGTAGGTAAGTATCACAACTTACCAGCAGATGAGTCAGTGGTTGGAACGATTATGGATAAAAAATAAACATAATTACAACTACTAATAATTAAACACATTCGCTCAATAATTTTAATTTTGTACTCCTTCATACCTTGTAGAACCTTTTTCTCAGCTACCACGATTAACAATGAATACCGACCATGTAATAGGTAGATATATCGTTGTAGTAGACGTGATATCTTACCATGAAATATTGATTAACAGATTACTCTGGTTTGTGATCTACCCCAATCAACATTTTTTTTAATATCTATTGAATGATGACAAATATCTATTATATGGTACCTGGTACATGTTAATACCGACTAATATGGCTAGAGAGAAAGGGCAAACACAAGTGCCAGAAAGTGACAGAATGCCAATTTGGGAATAATCTTGAGGAATTAAAAAATCATAAACGTGGGAACCTCTTCAGAATCTTTAAAAAGTAATTGTTTACAACGAAATATAGGCAAGACTAAATCATGACACTTATTGTTTCTTAACTAGCAAAAAAGCGTAAAATCTCAAAGCAATTATAATTAAACCCAATAAACAAGTTGTTTCACAAAATCAAACAAATGATAATTGTAAAAGTAACATAATAGACAAAACAGCGTTACGAAGCCTGTAGATACGGCTAATATCTAAAAATAGAAAGCTAGGGTCAGATTAGTTTCTAGTACATTATCAATTATTTACAGCATATACCAGTAACCAGAATATACATGCCATTGTAGCTGTCGTACTGTAACGATAATTACCGATTTGGCGATATCAATTAACTTGTGAAGGTGTTTTAAGATTAAGATTAATAAGCCGTGATCCATGAAACATTTCAAGCCTCTTTCTTGTCCTACTTGTCATGACGTGTATTGTTTGCCTAACGGATGTTAGATATTCAGTAATTGCTGCATTGCTGCTAGCTACACTTCAATCAATAATACCTTTCGCCTGCTCATCAGATTTTTCAACGTTGTCTTGATTAGGCACTATGCGTAGGTTCAAAAAGGGTAGAACAAATCCAAAGTTACATATATGTGTATTTCAAATTATTTATTGTTTTGATAGCTAAAATAAAATGCTTATTAACCACTTATACCGGTTGATTTTATAGTGGTTTTGGAAAAAAGATGTTGGCCACAATTTCGATAGTAAAATCGTAAGGAAGTCCTAATTTGGCGAAATTTTTTTTTTCTTTTTACACGTCCCATACATTTTTCTGTTCACCTGTACATTATTGCCATACATAAAGTAATTTTTTTTTCTTTCAAAATTAAAACTTCCAGTCGATTTTGCTACCGAAACTGTGTGTGAAACAAAATATTCTTTTTCCGAAACCACTATAAAATCACCTTGTATATGCTATGGGGCACATTGGATTTAGAAGTAGACTATAATTGATTTGTACATTAGAATTTGTGACACCTTTAAAAAGTTCGACTTGATGAAATGTGAGATGATGATGATGATGAGACTGAGTAGAATAATGAGTAGTCTATCAAAATATAAGAGGAATTTATAATTAATTATGAATTATGAATTCCACCGAAGACCGCGGTAGCCTAGTGGTATGGGTAATGGACTGCTGAGACAAGGTCTCGGGTTCGATTCCAGGTTTACCATGGCACACACCAATGACTACGATGCTTTTCGAAGTTATGTGTGTATTTATCGCAGGTTTATAAGTGCCCGGTTAATGGCAATAGGCTCGCCACCTATCACATTGGGACCTAAATATAAACTGGCGAAATGTGGGTGCTAGCACCTCTGCCTACCCCTTCGGGGATATAGGCGTGATACTATAAAAAAAAAAAAAAAAAAAAAAAAATTAATTCCATATTTTACAGGGCACCTATACAGCAAAACAATACGTGTGAATTAGTTTATTTAGACGTGAACATATCTGTATTTGTTCAAAGCATACATTTACATACAATAACATGCTATAAGTGAGTTACTATCATTTTTATCAATTGATAAGTCTTACTACACTATCTAAATATTTTTTTTATATTTTAGTCTGACAATAATTATGATTCATTTTTTTTCCACATTATATTTTTTTTATTTGTCATTGCCGTTATTTTCACGCAATTTAATTTTACACTTCTGTATTTGTACGCCATAAGCATATCACGACGGACATTATTGTTTAACACTATCAACTGTAACGTTTCAAATCAATAAATATAATATAGAATAACAATTCATTTCAGTTCTTTTGCATAGGTACCTGTCTCATGTCCAGTTGCAATCAGATTTATTTTATAGGAACTTGCTTCCATTACTATTACTGGTATATTTTTATTAGAAACTATATATATATATCACTTCGGTGGCAAACAAACAGACGGCGCACTTGATGGAAAGTGCTCATCATGATCCATGGACGTATGCAGCACCAGAGACCTCACACTAGTGCTGCCGACGCTAAAACTGTAGGTACGTACCTTGACTTCACCACTCTGCAACTATCTGAAGCATTCTGGTGGACTTTTCATAAAAATATTCTGATATTTGTCCTGACGATAATGAACGTAAAGGAAATCCTACCCACAATTCATTTTTATTTATATATAATTATTAGCTGTTGCCCGCGGCTCCGCATGGACTTCTGATCCCGTTCCCGCTGCTCCATAAAAATCTTCCGTTCCGTCAGTTCAAGGAATAAATAAATAAAAAAAAGAATTAAGTACTCGAATTGGTCCAGCCGTCTTCGAATTTTGGGCTTAGCAACATATTTGCGACTACTTTTTATTTATATCTATCTATGGACCACGGGATGTAACCACGGTAGCCTAGTGGTATGGGTAATGGACTGCTGAGACGAGGTCTCGGTTCGATCCCAGGTTTTGCCATGGCACACACCAACTTTTCGATACTTTTCGAAGTTATGTGTGTATTTATCGCAGGTTTATAAGTGCCCGGTTAATGGTAATAGGCTCACCACCTATGACATTGGAACCTAAACATAAACTGCAAAATGTGGGTGCTAGCACCTCCGCCTACCCTTTCGGGGATATAGACGTGAGTTAATGTTAATGTATCTATGGACATTTTTATATACCTTTGCCGCAGTTAATCTTTCAAGTCAAGTCAATTTTTGCGCTTAGCAACAAAGTCAACTATTTATTTAATATCAAATAATTGAATATTGAATTCGAAGCAGGACTTAATTACATGTATCTGGTGCCCACCAGCACCAAGTTCCTGCTTCGAATGTATAACTGCCGAAGTTTACAAATTTTATTTATTTATTATTATAATTCATATTCTTTAACACCGCAGTAACAAAAGCAAGCGAAACATTAGGAGTTACCAAATATCGTAAAACTCCTGTAAGTATTATGAAAAGATGTGTTAAGTGTAAATCAAACTCTAATTTCTATATTTGACAAAGTTATTATAACAACACAGGCTAGGAAACCTTTTTATCACTACAATGGTCTTTACAATCACTTTTTTTTAATTAGTTTTTAAAAACAAGTACTTTCTTGATTAAAGTGAGTAGAGACTTGTGGCGTAGGGGTAGACCTTTCATCGACTAATTCAGAGGTAGCGATGTCCAATAAATGTAGCAATTGTCAGAACATATACAAAACTTCAGTATATCTCAGTACCTGGATGACCGAATATCTTTGATTTATTTTTGTCTTTTCATAAAAATAGGTTGAACGATAAATTTAGAAAGCAAAACTTTATTCAAAATACGCAGTGTCTTCCAAATCGTTAGATTGGTTCTGCTGAGGTTTAAACCTTTCGTAAAATACTAAGTTATCAAACTAATATAAATCATAGGTAGGTTAAATTGATAAGTACTAACTAGGTACTAACTACATGTATTCCAAATTGCAATGTAAAATGCTTTGTTAATCAACTTTTGCCGTAGGATGTACCTACAAAGATGGCAGCAACCCCTTCAAGGAAAGCTCAAAAAAGGTATTAAATAATAGAACTTACATTACATGGGTACCATATCTACATAGATTACATTGAATTATTACATAATTACCTACTTACTAGGTGTAAAAAAAATATATATGCAAACAGATGGTGGCCAGCAGAGGAGAATTTGTGCCACCCGATCTCTTCACGTGCGGTATCACTCAAGGCGACTAAAGGATAGGGATGTTTAACATCAGACAGATATATACAGCCCAGACACAATCTCAGATGTATGGCTCGAGTAACAATAGTGCCTGGAATTCGGCTATAGGCTTATCCCCTATTACGGGACACCGATTACAATGTTTGGTGAAAAGTCAGCGTTAATTCTCCTCTGTCTGCCAAGGGAAAAACCATGAACATATGCATTGTATTTATAATAGGTACTACTCATCATATTTTAACTAGGTATAAAAACTAACTTAAGGAAGGGTACCATTTTTATCACACAAATGTTAATAGAAAATCACTATCATCATCACTACATAGTATAAAATAAAGTCGCGTTCTCTGTCCCGATTTTTCTTGTCCCTTTGTATGCTTAAATCTTCAAAACTATGCAACGGATTTTGATGCGGTTTGTTTTAATAGATAGAATGGTTAAAGAGGAAGGTTTATATGTATACAACATCATGCTACAACAAACAGGTGCGGAGCAGGAATGAAAAATGTTACAAAAACGGGGTGACGCAGACGAAGTTGCGCGGGTCAGCTAGTATATAAATAAATGCTTTTATACGTATGCTGAAACATAAGGTACCTAAGTCAATTATTATTTATTAAAAAAAACTTACGGTTACAGTTTGTAATCTCCAGTTCGATTTTGAAATTACACATAGGTACGTATTTCAGTCCAAAAGCGCGGGAAGTTTAACTCAAACTGAACTAATGTCTGCGCGTGATTCCTACACAGACTCACTGACGGGTGTGCTTTACCACGCATGCTCACATGTGTGTTAACGCTGTCCGTCTACTATCACGCACGGTAAGTAATGATATGCGTTGGTCCATACAATTCGTCTGCACGTATCTTAGTAAAACTCGTATGTTTAACTTTCAACTAAAACATTTATTTGCCGCTTAACAATTTGGAGTTTATATAAACATTACTCGTCTCGGTGAATAAGTCTGACAAGAGCTTTTGAGTCGATACTTACCAATTAGATTACAAGTTAGCAAATTAGCAGATTAAAAGTAGAGACTAGAAGGGTAGAGACAGTTTAGCCTTATATTTACCCAGTAGGTATTCAGCATAATAAGCATATGCATAAAACTACCCTTATGCTGCAATGGGCACATGTCAGTTACAGTTCACAAGATCATCATTCTCTGATGCTTATCCCAACTCGTTTGGCTTCGGCTTTTTTGTATAATTACGATGCGACTATCAATATTTTTCCGTGAAGCGACTGTCATCAGACCTCCACTAACAAATCTCTATTTTGAAGTTCATAAGATAGGAATATGATTTGTTAATATTATGTCGTGTCGTGGTAAAGCGCGTGGCTGCTTCGTTCGCGGGTTCGAATCCTGTTCTGTGTAAATATTTATAAGTACTTACTTATAGATAGTACCTACATAGAGGTTTGATACTAAATATGAGGGTATGCAGTGTGTGCACCTCCTCAGGTGTACACACTGCATACCCTACCCAAACCAGATAAATATATGTGTAGGTACTCTACTACATACTTTCATATTGCGATGAGTAAATATAGTTTCTGAATTGGGCAGAATATGCAGTGTCTATTTGTTGCTATGGAATGCACGCCCCTGAAGTACTTACCTACTTCCCGGCACAGTTCCCGGTGTCATAGTTTGTATATTGTATTCATCACTATCACAAAATAGATATTCAGTATAAAGCAAAGTCACTTCCCGCTGTCTGGCCTTATGTAGGTACTTATGCTTAAATCTTACTATAAAACTACGCAACAGATTTTGAAGCCATTTTATAAATATTTAGTGGTTCAAGAGGAATAAAAGATGCTTGGGCCAATAGATGCGCAGTATAAATGAAAAATGTTGCGAAAACAGGGAACTTCTTTTAAAAACAGTCAAACTTTTCTTGTGCGACTTAGTTCCGAGATATGTCCGTAGAAGTATACCAAAGTACTTACGGCCTGCTTGTTATACTTAAGTCTTTTGCCTGTACACAGATAAATCACTGGTTCAGGGCCGTAAACCCCATAAGAATCACGAACTATCTCAAGACGTAATGAATTAAATCTACTCGTAGTCATTAAAGCCGAAGTCACGCGTATAATAAACCTCATCCTCACTATTAAAAATTTAAGTAAACTCACCGCGTCGTAATTGTCCAGGTAATGGATCTCTTAATAGGTATTTTAAACTTGTACAGTGTCACACGTAAACTCATAATTGTAACTGAGCAATTAAATCCGTACTCAAAGTTCTTAGAAAAAGTTTCTGATTGACTAACTTACTCGCGGCTTTATATACTAACAAGTTTCTAAGTAGTTTTATTACCTGCTAGCTGTTGCACGCGGTTCCGCCTGCGAGGACTTCTGATATCGGTGCTAAATAAAAACCTGCCTTAGAGTTCAAATAATAAATTTAAAAAATACCCGAATCGGTCAAGCCGTCTTCGAATTTTGAGTTTAGCAACGTATTTATTTTGCGCTGGTTTTTTTATACATTGCCTTTTAACATTTCAATACCTGTTTGGGGCGCTGCGCGCTGGAAAAAATTATGATAAGTAACTAATATTACCTAGATGAATGTCAAAAATTTACAATTTAATTTGTCAAAGATAAGAAAATAACGTAGGTAAGTAGGTAAAGAAATCATTTCAAAACATGGAGGAATAAAGGGAGTTGTGGGCGTTGTGGCAATGACAATTCGGTCTTGAGCTTTCAATTAGGTAGGTATGTCTAACGGTCGGGTGATGCCAGAAAGGGGCGGAATATAGGCTCTGACGTCACTTAAATTCTAAATTATAAATAAATTCAATTGGGCCATCATCCGGGTGCGTCGAAATCATTTAGGGGATCTAATTTATATCCCATACCGATAGATACCTACGCTAATTTTAACAAATATTCCCACTTTCATTATGCACATTAGGTTATTCTAGACTTCTTTGTAGTGCTTAGTGGCGACTGCGAGAAGTCAGAAATACAATGAAAATCTCATATACAGGTTTAGGTATGTCTTGTTTGGATTCCTAAAAAGTGGGAGGGGTTTGAGGGAGCTGAGGTGACAGACGCCTGGGGGACGAGATATAATTTGATGGGGTCGGGCGATAGATGCCTCGAACGCAAGTTGCCGCAGTCATTATAAAGACTAATACTGTTTACGTTACCCGCGCGTCCTATTCTCGCCCGCATCTGACGACGGACGTGTTTTTGTAGACAAAAATCTATGACATCTCCGTCATCTTATATACCTAATCATATTTATTTTGTCCTCCATGGTTCATAATGTACCTATCTTTCGCTGTTTTGGAAATTGGATCTACCAAGATACCACCAAGAAACTCAGGTAGATTATCGTTAACCTTTCTTTTTATTTAATACTAGGTACTGTTGCCCGCGGTTCCGCCCGCGTGGATGTCGATTATGGCGTTGTACGACTCTACTCGATTTTCTTAAGGCCTATACTGCTTCTCTAATTCTCTACGTTCCATTTTTCCCTATGTTCTAATTTCTCAATCTCCCCACTTTCCAATTTCCCTTATTTTCCCATTTTCCATCCTCATACAACTAGTCTCTAACCTACCTAATTGTTGCCATGAAAACGAAAACTGCTATCGATATTAGCGCCAATGATGTATAGAAATCTACCGGAGCTATTGTGGTTTATGATAATCGCTCCGCTCCCTTGGATAGTAGCGTGATGATATAGCCTATGTTACCTACTCCTAGATATTGTAGCTTTAGATTTGTGAAAGAATTATTGAAATCGGAAAGAATTATTGGAATAGGCTCCAAAACTACTGGAGTTTTGGAGCCTATTCATTACAAACAAACAAACAAAAAACAAATCTCTCCTCTATAAAATATTAGTGTTGTGCTCCACAGCAGAACCACTTTGACTACATTATGTACAAATTACAGGATAAAATGTATATAATATCAATATTTTTGTAGCTAATTATCAAAATTTGTATATTGTTAGTTTCTTGGCAAATATCAATTCAAAGTGGTCATGCTACGGAGTATACTCTCCAGCAGGACCACTTTAAAATAACAGTTATTTCACGTTGTTTATGCACAGGTCATAATATAAACAATTGTATATTTATTGTATATCAAGATAACATCTACAATTTTAGATAAATACTTACTGATTTTAAGTAATAGGTATATAAATATTTTACCGGAAAGCGCCTGTTATAAATTTCTTAGCAAATAACAAGATTAATATACTATCTTTACAATATATAAATTAATAAACTAATTGTAATGTAAAAATAAGAAAAAATAGAAGTCAAAGTCAAATATCATTTATTCTATACATATAGACCATAAAAACGGCACTCAAAAATGTCACTATATTACATATACAAAAAAAAAAGTATTTTAACAAAAGGACCACCGCGGCACCGGTTTGATACACGGCCCCGACCTGAGAAGACACCGGCAAGAAACTCAGCGGGCATTGTTAAATTTTTCGTGGAGAGAGCACAGCTCGCTTTTGTAATAAATATTGTGTTTTAATCTGCCGAATTACCCCAAAGGAAAATGCCATAGCAATTTATTAAATTTAGCATTATCATCATCATCATCATTTAGCATCTATTCAATTTAGCATTTCAACCTTCCAAGACATTATTGGTTCGGTGTTTAAGACCAAAAACACTTATAAATTCTATCAATGTAGGTATGTACAGTAAGAGTAAAACTGAGTGGTAATACGGTAGGTATTTTACCACCAGAGGTACTACGGTTATTTTTTTATAACTGTGGTACCACCAGGTTCTACGGTTATTTTTCTATAACTGTGGTACCACTAGTGGTACTACGGTTATTTTTTTATAACTGTGGTACCACCAGTGGTACTACTAGGTGTACCACGGTTTCGAAAGGAAAATTGTAGATGTTATCTTGATATACAATAAATATACAATTGTTTATATTATGACCTGTGCATAAACAACGTGAAATAACTGTTATTTTAAAGTGGTCCTGCTGGAGAGTATACTCTGTAGCATGACCACTTTGAATTGATATTTGCCAAGAAATTAACAATATACAAATTTTGATAATTAGCTACAAAAATATAGATATTATATACATTTTATCCTGTAATTTGTACATAATGTAGTCAAAGTGGTTCTGCTGTGGAGCACAACACAAATATTAGTGTAGAAGTGTAGATGGGTAGCTTTATTTATTTATAACTAGCTGTTGCCCGCGGCTCCGCCCGCGTGGAAGTCGGATCGCGCGTGTCATCGCTTCAGGTCGAAAACGATCTACAGCATATTTTTATGCATATATTACTGTAAAAATATATTATACCTACATAGATTTGTGTACAATTTTAGCAGTAATGAAATAAAAGTCACAATCATTTACCTGTTTTGTATTGACCATTAAAGCGACACTTAGAAAACGTAAAAAAATATAAAATTTATGTTTAGCAAATTAGCATTATCAATTACAGTTTGAAACGTGGCCCTGTTCTGAGAAGACTCCGCTAAGAATTTTAGCGGGCTGTTTTTTGGTCTATTTACAAACATTTACTTATTCTAATTGAAATTTTTGTTTTGAGTAACATGGTTAGACAGTTCATGTTCAGCTCTTTCCTCTGTCGATTCTTGAGAACGCGCATAATATCTCATTCTTTTAGAGTTTCTTGAATTTAGGGATAAAGAAGTTCTTTTTTTAGGTGGCATGTTAATATAAATATAAGCCTGTTTACTATACTGTATTATTTATTTTATATATATAGGTATATATATATATATATATATATAATATATATATATATATATATATATATATATATATATATATATATATATATATATATATATATATATATATATATATATATATTATTTATTTTATATATATATATATATATATATATATATATATATATATATAAAAAGAAGAAAATGAGTAAGTAGGGATTAAAAGAATAATTAATGATCGATGAATGAATGATGAGATGTCGAGCTAAAAAGTACGTTTCGTAAGCAGTCGAAAAAATTATGTTATTGTAGTATTTATCAGAAGCCTGTTATTTAGGTAGGTATTTATTTGGATTGGAAGTAAATAAGTAAGTAAAGTAAAAGTACTATAAGTATGGAATGGAAATACAATTATTTATAATTAGTGATTTACGATGAATGATCGCGCTGAAAAGCACGATTTGAAAGCAAGGCAAACGGATACTTCCGGATCTCTCTGTATTCCTATTCCCTCTATTCCAATATGTTCAACTATCTGTTCTCTACACACATAAAAAAAGTTTGCGATCAATGGCATAAGATCCTAGAATTCTTTAAATTTAACTTTATCAAGAAAAAAATATGTTGTATGCCTGTACCTTGTTTGAAATTAAAATATAAAACTATTTTTTATTATTTATTTAAAAAATTTGAGCCATTAATCATAATGCAATTGTGATAGAAATTTCATAGAAAGAAAAAGACTGTTTAATTAAACCTAAACTACAATTTATTATTAAAAGGCGTAAATTCAATATAAAGTAACGCCTCCCCTGGCTCGAACACATGCGGAGATCCTCCTGGGCATGCTGAGGATCATGTTATCCAGCATTTCCTGGGGTAACATATCCCATTCTTCAATAGCGGCTTCCCTGAGCTCTGGAACTGTCTGGGGATGTGACTCACGGTTCCATACAGCTCGTTTAAGAGCATCCCACGCGTGCTCTATTGGGTTTAAGTCGGGCGAGCCGGCAGGCCAGTCTAATCGTGTGATATCGTATTCTTGAAGAGCAGCATTGACTCGTTGAGCTCGATGTGCGGGCGCATTATCATCGACCAGTACAAATTGGTGCCCATGGTTTACTCGGAATGGTTTGACGATATCATCAATAGCAACTGCTTTGTACATGTCTGCTGTCATGAAGCCCCGATACGGGATCAAATGCATTCTAGCTCCAATCATAATGCCACCCCAAAAAGACACCGATTTTCCGCCTTGCTGAACTGTTCCAGTGGCAGTTCTTTGTCTTTCACGGTCGCCTGGTCTTCTCCAGACACGGACACGTTGGATGAGTGGAGATTCGGGATTCGTAAACGAAGAGTCAGTTTTGCCAAATGTTTTCTTACTCACCTTCTTCAATTTGCCGAAGTCTAGCCCACTGCAATCTTCGTTGTTGACGTTGCTGGGAATTGAGCGGAGCTCGCCGTGACCTCCGTGCTTGTAATCCAGCCTGGTGCAAGCAATTGAGAACGGTCTGCGTGCTAACTTCAAGCCCAGAGGCGGCCCTGACTTCTGCTTTTATTTTAGTGGCGTTGATTGTGGGATCACGGGCTGCCAGCAATAGCGCTTTTGGGCAGCTGTCAAAACAGTTGGGCGACCGCTGCGGGGTCGGTTAGCTAAATTCTCCATTCCGTGGTACCTCTGCAACGGAGCCACGACACAGGATTGGGATATAGCAAGTCTGCGTGCTATTACTCTCGTGGTGTAACCTTCTTCCCTCAAAGTTACTATTTTAGCTCGTAAAACCTCTGATAATCCTCTTGGCATTTTTTCAATCACAACTTTACGCGAAAAATATCTTAAATCGGTTATAATTCACTAAATCAGATTTCTGAATGAGCGTAAGCTAGGACTGAAAGCCTTTTTGTAAGAAAAAACAATTGAACGGTGTCATTGTTTTGTGTTCTAATTCTTTATTTAGAAATAAAGAATCTAAAAAGAAGAATAAATCATAATATAATCTACAGTAACAAAAAAGATTTCAGTTTTTCAAAGTGATCGCAAACTTTTTTTGATGTGTGTATTCTGTAGTGTTAATTGCGTTAACTGCTAAGCAAAAGTAGCAAAGCATTTAATAAAAAAAATTAAATTATTATATTAAGATATGAAATAAAAGAAACTATTAAAAACAACATCAACAACCAATGCTCAGAATAATCTGCAGTTTAGTAAGGGTGCAACTAATATCATCATCATTCCCTGAACCTTTTTCCAACTCAGTTGGGGTCGGCTTTCCAGTCTAAGTCTAACTGTGATGCGGCTGCCATCTGATGATCTGACCTCCACAACCAATGGCGATATCGAAGTTCGAAGTTAGACTGGTTGGACTTTTGAGGGCTCCAACTACCCGTAACGACTGTCATAGATGTTTGTATGGCAACCGGGACCGACGGCTTAACGTGCTCTCCGAGGCACGAACAGACCAGTGCAAACAGCCATATTCATGCATATCACTTTTTGCACTATGCGGGGATCGAACCCGCGCCCCGTGCGTAGCATTTGCATGCACTAATTTCACTACCGCCACGCCACGGATGCAACTAATAAAATAAATTCGCATTAATCATTAGATCGCATACGGCACCTATTACAACTGCAGGTAGTGACTATCTTACGGAGAATCTTAACACCGAGTGTTGTAAAATGACGTCACTTGAGGAGCGCCATCTATTGATAAATGTTGGAATTTCATTATAATAATGGTATAACGCTATTTGAGTTGAACGCAATTTTTTACTGTAATATTTGCACGCCTTGGTCGCAAAAACTACTGAACGGATTTTGATGCGGTTTTTTTTATTACAAAGGTCTTGCTTAGACTCAAAATTTGCAGTATATTTGGTTGTAATTGGTTAAGTAGAACCGGAGATATGACCAAAAACAACCTATAAACGAAGCGCAGGCAAAGCCACGGGTATCAGCTTGTATAAAAAGTAGCCTATATGTTGCTCAGAACTATGAACTATAATCGTACCAAGTTTGATCAAAATCCCTCCAGTAGTTTTTGATCCATGCGTGCACATACGGACAGACAGACAGACAGACAGAAAGACAAAAAAAAATCTGATTGCATTTTTTGCATTAGTATCGATCACCAATCATCCCCCAATAATTATTTTGTAAATATATTCAATGTACAGAATTGACCTCTCTACAGTTTTATTATAAGTACCTATAGATAAATATGTGTGCATTTTCAAAACAATAGAGCATGGAAAATGGCAATAGGCTCATCCCCTATTGCGTGCTTATGCGAGAGCAAGAGATTAGGATCGCCATACATTTTTATTATGACGATAATTTTCGTGTATGTAAATATTTAATTCGTGTAGGTATATAAACGCTGTGCCGTGATGTTGACTGTGATTCAATGATCAAATAATAAATGAAGCTTTAAAAGTTTGTAGAGACTACTGCGACCACGAAGCGATATTGTCTCAGCGTTGCACGTTCTCACTACCCAATAGATGGTAATTTGTATACTTAGTTACAAATCCAAGAAAAATATAATAGTACCAACCTAGTATGCGACTGCAGAGCCAAAATTAGATAGGAACAAATAGCAGAATGTATATACCCAGTGTAGTGTATGCGATAATGGCAACACTGTCTCGGGTGCCCATGGACAATGTCGCTACGCTGGTAACACGAGAGCCATTGGCGGGAGTGAGAGTAGTGACAGTTGTGGTGTGTGCATTGTCGAGCCAGTGATACGAAATAATAAGGAAACTTTGGTGAACCTTACATGTGGCGACGAGAAAAATAGGTAAATGAGAAATAATCTTATTACAAAAACAAAAAACAAAAAAAAAGTTATCTGCCGCCAGGGAAGGCGTGTAAAAACTACCTAACGATTTTGCAAATGAATTCAAAATTTTACAATGTGTTTGCCAGCTATAAAGTAGGTACTTTACTCCTACAATGTACCTGTACCTATAATGTGGATTTTCTTTTCGCGATAATATACAATAACACAATGCAATGTTTGTCAAGTAGGTACGTTATTTCAAAGTAGTATCTCAATCAAAGAATCAATCAATCAACGTTTTGTTTCGGATATTCTTATCATTAACTACTATTTACTACTATTACCTAATATAATATGACAATATAAACGAGACAAACACAGTCAATTATAAGTAATAATTCGTATCTAAGTTATTAGGAAACCTACCTGCTACCAAAGTACCTATGTTTACGTCGCTGGTTCTACTTAGTCGGTAATAATATTGTCATACAGGTAGGAACATAGAAATAACATGTATATCGACCTACCTATATCTTACCTGGTAATCTAAAGTTGCTGCAATGATTAATGATTTATTTCAATGATACTTTTGGGTACATACAATACATATATTTTAGGTAAAAAATAAATAATCATTTACAACGGTAAGTTCCGTTCAATTATGCATAGTGATAATGGCTGCGGAATAAGCATATAATTATACTAGCCATTACCCATAACTTGTCTACATTGTAGCATTTTGATATCAATTCAGTAGTTTTGAGGTTTGAAAAAAAAACAAAAAAAAAAAAATAGAAATCTATAGGTAGTATCAGCATAGACATACACTAAAAAAAAAAAAAAAAAAAAAAAAAAAGTTGCATTGAGCCTATTCAATTAAATTGAATAAGTGTTTGTTCTAAGCCTCCATTCAATTGGAAAAATTCTCTTGGCAATTAGCTTCCATTAAATTGGAAAAAGTGTTTGGCAATAAGCCTCCATTCAATTGGAAAAAGTGTTTTGGCAATAAGCCCCCATTTAATTGGAAAAAGTTTTGGCAATAACCCTCCATTAAATTGGACCTAGTGTTTGGCAACAAGCCTCCATTCAATTGGGAATGATGATTGGCAACAAGCCTCCATTCAATTGGGAATGATGATTTGGCAACGAGCCCCCATTAAATTGGAAATAGTATTTGGCAATATGCCTCCATTTAATTGGAAATAGTGACTTGGCATTAAGCCAATGAATGTTACACGTGTTTTGGTTATACTACCACTATCAAATTGGAAACAGTTACATGAAAAAATATAAATCATTATTACAGGTCGCCCCAGTTGAGCTAGAGAATCTACGATGGCACATCCATTGACGCCCCTTGAAGTCTTAGATGTAGAAGGTGACAATGCTTCTATAGGAAGTAGATGGGAAAAATGGAAGAGGGCGTTACTTATATATCTTGATGCTGCCGACATAAAATCGCGTCATAGAAAAAGAGCAACGTTACTGCATTTTGGAGGGACAGGTCTTCAAGAAATATACTATAACCTACCCGGAGCACATGTGGATGCAACAGACGGATATAATATTGACGTATTCAAAATTGCTGTTGAAAAATTGGATGAGTTCTTTCTTCCAAAACAAAACAGAGTATATGAACGACACATGTTTCGCCTTATCAAACAAGAAGAAGGCGAAAAATTTGAGAGATTTTTGGTAAGACTCAGAAAGCAAGCTGATAAGTGCAATTTTGACAAAAAGGAAGAACATTTGATTGACCAAATAACGGAAAAGTGCACATCGGCTGAATTACGCAAAAAGATTTTAACTATTGGAGACAGTATTACACTAGAAAAAATAGTAACTGAAGCTAATACACTAGAAGTAGTAAGCAGCCAGTTAGAAAATTACGGAAATAAGAAACAGATAACAGAGAGCAACGAAATTAATACTATTCATCGGGAGGGATTAAAACAACGGGGACAAAACTATGGGAAAAATGATAAGAGAAGTTGTGGAAGATGTGGAAGCAATAAACACAGATCAGATGATAGTGAATGTCCAGCGAAAAAAATAACATGTTTCAGCTGTGGGAAAGGTGGACATTTCCGCCAGTACTGCAAATCCGCGAACAGACCTGTAAAGAGGAAATTTGAAGAAAATAGGAATTTCGAAGGCTCATCCAGAAACGTAAGACATAATAATGATAATAAAAAGAAGAAAATAGAAGTAGATTACGTATTCAATGTGGATGATGATGCAACTGTAGATTGTTTACTAGGTGGTATCAAAACAAAAATGCTCATCGATTCTGGCTGCAAAGTTAACTTAATAACTCAAGAGACGTGGAATTCTTTGAAAAATCAAGGCGTTGTCATCAAGAGTCAGTCCAGCAAGCCTGAAAAAACTCTGTTTGCTTATGGAAGTACTAGTCCTCTTAATATCCAAGGATCCTTTGAGACCACGATCGAGATCAACGACCACAAGGAATATGCTACTGTTTACGTCGTAGAGGGGGGGACTCGAGACTTACTTGGCAAAGACACAGCCGTGAAAATAGGTGTTCTAAAAATCGGAGTCGGTATCAACGTGATCGGAGAACACACAATTCTTAAGGCGTTTCCCAAATTCAAAGACGTGTCAATTGAGATCCCAATTGATGATAGCGTTAAGCCAATATCCCAGCCTTATCGGAGGATACCGTTACCATTAGAAGAAAAAGTGGAGAAGAAAATCAAAGATCTCCTTGACCGTGACATAATCGAAGAGGTCCGTGGACCTTCAAAATGGGTGTCTCGTATGGTGCCTATAGTAAAAGAAAATGGAGATCTTCGGATTTGCGTAGACATGCGAAATGCAAACAAAGCGATCAACAGAGAAAACCACCCATTGCCACACATGGATCAATTCCTACCGAAAATAGGTAAAGCCGAATATTTCAGCAAACTTGATATTAAAGATGCCTTTCACCAACTGGAGTTACATCCAGAGAGTCGGCACATTACTACATTCATCACAGCGAAGGGTTTATATCAATATAAACGATTAATGTTCGGGATAAATTGTGCGCCAGAACTCTTTCAAAAGGTTTTGGAAAAGATTTTAATTAAATGCGATGGAGCTATTAATTTTATAGACGACATCCTGGTATATGGTCACAATGAGGAACAACATGATTCAAGACTTGAAAAAGTGTTAGATGTTCTGAAGGAACATAACGTCTTGCTAAACAAAACCAAATGCGTGATTAAAGTGAATAAAATAAACTTCTTAGGACATGAACTGACCCCACGTGGTGTGCGCCCATTAGACAAGTACATCGATAGTATCAACAATTTCAGAATACCTACTACGATAGAAGAGTTGCAAAGCTTTTTGGGCCTCGTGAATTATGTCAACAAGTGGATACCAAATCTTGCCACCAAGACTGAGCCACATACGGCCGAACCATATATACGATCCGTGTTTTAAGATTCCATTCAAACCAAGATAGTACACGATCTTCAGATCGATCTTCGATCTGCGTCCATATATACATTTGCCACGTTCGAAATCCAGATTGCACGACGGATTCGAGTCAATCTTTTCCCTCCCTGCCGTTCCGTTATAGGCATACTTTTGTGCGCGGACTTATTGCACTTGTAATTGATAACACAATATAAGTCACAACTGTGAACTAGAATATGTTTATATACCTTACATGATGATTTTTAAGGTACATAAAATCTCCGTTTCAACTTAATTTCATTATAGAAAAATAATTTTAAACATCGGCAGTGTAAAATTCTGCCGAGTACGAAACGTTTACCGCTTTTTCTAATGTCACATCTGTGTGGATGCCTTTGTTTGAAAACAGTTAACACAAACACTGTTAACAGTTTAGTTTCAAATTGTCTTTGTCTTGGAAGTTTGAACATTTTTATGAAACATAATATAAATTGTATATATTACGAAGCTGTGTGTTAAAGAAAAACCATGAACGCCGAAAAGGTAAGCGTTTAAACAACTTCATTCTGCTACATATTTTACTAATTTGCTAACACATTGTAACATAGCACATTTCGCGCCTAAACAAATCTTTTTACTTTTTTTAGGTTACAATTAGACCATTGTCTAGGGATGAGACGAAATTTCTATTATCGTTAATAGAATCTAGTAAAATTATTAATAATAAGACCACCAACGCCACTTCTAACAAAATGAAAAATGAAGAATGGGTTCGCATATCCGAAAGCTTCAACGCCACCGCGTTATGTCGCCGCACTCCACAACAACTCCGTTTAAAGTGGGAAAACCTAAAGAAGAATTCTCGCAAACGGAGTACTGCTATAAGGATGAACAGCTTAAAGGTGAGTATTCTAAAATGATGGAATAATAACTGGGCAAAACGCTGTGGCCACTCTTATAAAGTGTGAATAGATAATAATAGTATTGGTATAACCTATTGATGAATATAGAAATTGGAGGAGGATTAAACGAAGTAATGGATACATACTTTTATAATTGTAACATAAGTATGAGTTACTGTGTTCTTAAAGTACCTTGCTGGTTATTATGTGCTTCATATCAAAGCATAGTAAGGTAAAATAAGTTCGTAGTGTAAAACACAATGTGTTTTGTTTCAGACCGGTGGTGGTCCTCCAGAGTACATACCTCCTGATGAAATCCTAGATCGGGTATCTACTTTGTTAGGTAGTACTGTGGATGGATTTGTTGTTGAAGTGGGAGGTGATGCAGAACCCAGTGACATCATAATTTTCGGTGGTGATGGTGGTGACGGTGGTGATGGTGGTGTAATAGGTGGTGCTGGTATTTTGGTGGATTGTCATACAGAAAAAATTGAGCTTCTGGGCCAGGAAGCCAGCGCTAGCAGGGTAACAACTCCAGTGGCTAGGCTGGCAGATGAAAAGAAACTTATGAACACTCCTAGAGCTAGTGGTAATCTCATTGAATTTTTATAAGGATTGCATCATTACTCAGTATTCAGTATTGAGCTAAAATACCTACTGAAACATAACATTGGGTCCTAAGGATGTAGTTAATTCCGTGGACCACACCGTCACAAAGAAAACTAACATATTATATCTTAACTAAACCCGTACCATGAACTAAGTTTTAACTGCAGTTGGTAGTATAACAGCCATTTAATTAAGTTCATGGTAGGCTTGCTACTCTACTGTTACAATACATCTATTAAATAGGAGATTACATTTCACAGGTTTCAAACGCAAATTGGTGAAGGTAGATGACGGACGAGCAGCCAGAAATTCTGCAATAGCTGAATACTACCAGAAGAAATGTAAACTTTTTGATGCCAAGTTGGAGAACATTTTATTAGTAAATGAAAACCTTAGAATAGAAAATGAAAAACTTAAAATAGAAATTGAAAAATTAAAAGTAAATACCTAGTAAACTATGAAAGTTATTTTATTTACTTTCCTCATATCAAAACTCTCATTATTTGTATCTTAATCCTCACATTAAATATTACACTAAGGCCACAAGGGTAGATAGAAACCAGACACTTTCATATAAAATATTGATTTATTAATTCTGCTCTCTGCCTAATGTCTTGTAATTCATTTGGAGCACCTGGGTCAACATTGTTTACTGTAGGTAACTCCACTTCTGGTGGAATGTCCTCTAAATTATAATTTCTACAGATGTTGTGTAGAACTGCAGTGGCTATTATAACTGTTTGAGAATTCTGTAGTGACAGGCGTAATGTGAGTGCTATAACAGGAAACCGACGTTTCCAAACTCCAAATGTCCTGAAAATAAGATATAATATTTTTGATGAGTTTTGAAAGTGTTATTAATAGACAAAAATGGGCACAGGTTCACATGGTTTAGGTTTCTTGTTCCAGCATGTTAGTAATAGGTGAATAGTATGCAAACCATAAAAGATGTGCACAAAACAGAGGTAAGAGGTAATGCGGTGCAATTACTTTTTTATCAATTTAGATATTACTTACCGTTCAATAGTATTTCTTGTTTTAATGTGTGCCTCATTATATCTATGTTGACTTGGTAATGTAGGATTTAACATTGGTGTCAACAAGTATGTTCTGTTTGGATATGCACTGTCACCAAGCAGCCATAAGTTACCAAAAGTTCCATTATCACACTGAGCTAAAATAAAAAAATGGATTCAAATATAATATACCAATACCATATATATTAAGACAGTTTATTATGACAAGCTCTACCTACCTCTTAAAATGGAATTATTAAAAATGGTGGAATCATGTGCAGAGCCAGGCCATCGTGCTACAACATTCATAAGTTTCAAGTCGGCATCACAAACTGCTTGAACATTTAGAGAGAAATAGCCCTTCCTATTTCTAAGTTCTTCCCCAAATAAGTTACCTGAAAAGATTTAGGTCATGTATAAAGTAACTCATAACATCAAAATATCTATTACTTCAAAGGATGAACTATAATAAATAAATTCATACATACATGGAGACTGTATCCTTACATGTGTACAGTCAATACAACCGAGCACACGAGGAAATTGTGCTATTCTGTAGAACTTTTCTACACTATTTTGGTGCATAACAACATATTTATTATAAAGCCTAGCAATTGCTAAAGAAATATCTCTCACTATGTTGCTGGCTGAAGACTTTGATACCCCAATGAAATCAGCTACTGAAATTAGCATTGTTCCCAGGGCATAAAACCGCAGTGTCAATAATAACTGATGCAGAGGTGAAATACCATTATTTCTGTAAAGAAATTAAAACATTTTTGTAGTTGTTGTGTATAGGTATAGAGCCTAACAATAACATTATTTACTATTGATCTCACCGTTTTGAGGTTACTTTTATAAAGGGCATTATTTCCGTCAACAATACCTCCACTGCCGCTTTATTAATCCTAAATCTAAAAGTAAACTCAGCGTCATTGAGGCACTCTGTGTGCATGTAATTAACTCTATTGTACTTTCGTGTTGCTCCTCTTCGATGATTTCGCTCTTCGTCACTTTCGGAATCATTTATTATCTCCATTAATACTTCCATATCACTGTCACTATCACTTGAAAATATTGCATTAGCCATATTAAACCACCAAATTCGCAAAAAAATTACAACAAAAATGCAAACTCTTTCTGGTAATCCAACGAATTCGGGGGATTGTAAAAACAGTTTAACAACAAGCCAAAATCAAATGTCAAAATGAAAAGATCGATTATGTGGACCGAACAACTGTCACTTCTGAACAATTTCAATCTCAAAATCACGGATTGACCCTCCCACGGATAGATTGTGAAAAAGGATTGCCAGTGCAATCCATCGATTGAATATATGGACGCTATAAGCAACGAATCGATCGAAATTTGAGTTTCAGATTGTCATATTTGGATTGAGATCGCATATTAGGATCGGCCGTTAAGGAATTGCTTCGCAAAAAACTCGGCAAAAACGTTGATATTCGTCAGTTTTGGACGGATACGCAAGCTAAAGCATTTGATGACTTAAAAGGGGTACTATCTCGTATACAATCACTGGGCTATTATGATGTAAAAGATAAGACCCAAGTAGTAGCAGATGACAGCCCGGTCGGACTTGGGGCTGTTCTGGTTCAAGTTGATGGAAATGGACCGCGCATAATCGCTTACGGAAACAGCAGTGCAATTCCCTAAGTGTCAGTTCGACGATGTGCCCGCCGGCGAACATATCCTAGAGCTCGTCTTAAAGATAGACCAATGACAACACGATATTGGATCCTCCCTAAGATGTGGTCTCGAGCGAACTGTTTCGACCAATCTCTCTAGGGCGGATGACGTCACTCAACCAATCAAAATCTCTAAATTTTCACTCTCTACGACGAGGTCTCGGGCGACTGATATACACCAATCTCTCTCGGGCGGATGACGTCACTCAGCCAATCACAATATCTGTCTCTCGGGAGGAAACGTCACTCTCTTCATAGGGTCTAGTGTCGTGAAGTTTTGAAAGTAGATTGTAAAGAAAACCGTATATTACGGTTTATCAAAGTGAAGGTTTAAAATGGTTTAGTGGGCTTTAAAATTATTGTATCATTATTTTCAAGTTCCTGAAGAACAAAGTTGAACAACAATTAATACTCTTCATTAACTTATTGCATTTAACTAATCTCACGAGTAATTGACGTTACCCTCTGTAATTTCATACTAGGGAGGCGACTTTATTTTGGAAGTGAACAAACCGTAATCTAGAAATCTAGTCCAAACATTAAATATAGTTTAGTGGATTTAAAAAATATTATACTAGTATTTTTAAGTTCCTAAAAGAAAAAAATCTCTAATTAAACATCTATTAATTTATTAAATTTAATTTCAGTCTGAAGGTTTTGTCCATCAATCGCCATAGAGTGACACATCGTCACAGAGTGAACTAAACGTCAAAGCCAAAACAAAAACAACACAAATATAACCTATAAATCGCCCCGTTCACCGATACAATAATGTATAAAATCATATTACCGTCTTCGACCGTTATATTTCAGCAATTCTTCTGCAGAAGCCATTAATAAAAAGCTTTAATAAGTTTAAGTTTTACAACTGAATGTAGAAACAATACTTTTTATTGTTCATATTACATTTCAACAAAAAAGTAAGTATTATGTATTTTATTTATTTTCAATGGTCTTCCACACGGTTTGAATAAAATTAAATTAATTAAATTTTTATTTCACAGCACTACAAAGTTATCGGATAACCCTTGGTGAATGAACAGCTCATGATATATCAACAAAAAACGTTAACCGTCTTCATGGAGGATAGCGAAACAGTCTTAAGGCAGACAATTGACGGAGAATTAACATATACTCTTTATTGTATGCCAAGAACAATACGAGTTTGATATAATTCGGTGGCCAAACCATCATTAGATAATTTCATAGTAAAATCTATGAAATATATGTTCAGTGGCTTAACCACCACCTCTTAAAAGTAATATTATATCAATCTTAAATGTATAATTTCTATAGGGTGAATCAGATCATCTGAGTCCGTCAAGATATATCGATCCATAGACGTTTGTATGGCAAATGGGACCGAGAACGGCTTAACATGCTCTTCGAGGCATGATACATTTGTTTAATTTGTTAGAATATAAACTTTTCTTAGAAGATACAGCACAAATATCAACAGATGACCACAGTCCATTTATGAATCACAGTATGAAAGTTAAGTAAGATTGAAGTAATGTACTTTTAAGAGATGATGGTGAGGCCCCAGTTATGTCATCAATTACTCTTGTGTTGTTACCTATGCTGTCGTTTATGTATACAATTATTGCAATTAATAAATAATTTTACATACTTAATTCTTTAATCTTTTCATTAAGGTGTGAAACATTGTTCTGTACTTTCTCAATTTTGATGTAGCAGTAGGTTATGGTGTATAAATAAAAATAATAATACAATCTGCAAATTATCTTTTATTAGCTATGTCAAAAATCTAATCCATACTGTAGTACCCTGTAGGCTAATTAGTGTCTAAACCGTCCTTTCAATATTCCTATTGTCACATCAACATAGTTTGAAACTGTCACTGCAAATCACATGTGCCAATGGCATTTATTATAATAATTCCATATTCCAGCACCCAGGTTGATAAATAGTCATGAGTTAACCTTGCATATTATCTTGAATCACCTGAAATTACACAAAATTATTAGAAAATGATCCTTGACTCAATGTTACATGAAAAATATTGTATTTTATTTAAGTTTGGTTTGAATAGATATATCTTTACTTCTTATTAGTTTACACACACATGCAGTTTATTTTAATAGTATGTAAATGTACAATATGTATTCTTTGAGACAATAAAATATATCAATTATTAATTAAATTTACTTTATTGTCTGATGTATCTACTTAATAAATGATATGTTGTTGTTGTGTACAGTGTTTTGTTTTATATCTTATCATACTAATATTGTAAAAGTGAAACTTTGTACCTATAGATGGTTGAATGTTAATTATTCAATCACATTCTAAAGGCTAAACAAGTGACTAATCCGCTCACCATGATGGCAACAAACACTATAATTTCTAGTCCCTACTGTATTATGATTTTACTTTGTTTGAGTACATAAGATAATATTAAGAGCGTTAACTACTTGCTGAATTGCTCGACATATAAGTGATCTATCTTTAAACCATTATCTTGTATTTCTACACTTAAGTAATAAGGTTGTGTTATGATAGGTACGTACCTTTATCCTATTACTTAAGGCACTTGAACGTACTTGTACAGTCAAAAATGGTGTCAAATCATCTTCTAATATAATATTGAGATCTTCAGACAGGCGTTAAATGTTAATATAGTCCATATCTTGCGAAATAGTATCCATTTGCCTCAATGCTCTCGCATAACGAGATTTCTCCTTAACATCACTCTTTTGGCTTCTTGTAATTAATACTAGCATCACAGCAATCCATGCAGCCATAAATTAACAAAAAGAACTGTGACAGGCTATATAAAATATGACGTTTTTCGCTAAGTCATACGGTTGCCTGCGAAAATGATGAAACATTGATGGTTTAACTTGTTATTTTGAGTTTGACAGTAAAAATCGAAGTGTTGAATTCGACCAATCTCTCTAGAGCGAGGGACGTCTCTTGACCAATCATAGTCTTAATTTTACCCTCTGTACGACGAGATTGAAAATCCACCAGTCTCTCTCGGATATATGACGTCACTCCACCAATCACCACGGAGAGGGCAAAGATAAAACTCTCCGGGAGGTTATCGTATCCTCTTGTCTTAGGAGTGCCCTATGCGACGTAAACGTCAAAAAACCGTATAAGTCAAAACAAAACAAACATAACCTATACAGCGCCCATAATTAATCATATTATCGTCTTCGACCGCTATATTTTAGCAATTCTGCTGCAGAAGCCATTGATAAAAAGATATGGTGAGCGAACAGCTCATGATAAATCAACAAAAATCGTTTACAGTCTTCATGAAGGTCAGCGAAACAATCTTATAGCAGACAATTGACGGAGAATTAACATTATATGTACTCTTTATTGTATATCAAGAACAATAGGAGTTTGATATAAATTGGCAGCCTTATCGCACTGTGGTGCTTCCAAGCAATCATTAGGTGAAGAAATCAGTGAAGAATATAAACATGCACCTAAACGGAATTCAGTTACCTGCATATTAAGTTCAGTGTCTATGGGTCAAATAGTTTTCATATGTTGAGGTGCTTAAGAGATGATGGTTAGGCCCCAGTTATGTTTTAATTACTCTTGTGTTGTTACCTATGCTGTCGTTTATATGTATACAATTTTTGCAATTAATAAATAAATTTACATAGGTACTTACTTAATTCTTTCTAAATCTCATCAGATTCTTTTCATTAAGGTGTGAAACATTGTGCTGTACTTTCTCAATTTTGAAGTGGTAGTAGGTTATGGTGTATAAATAAAATATAATAATACAATCTGCAAATTATCTTTTATTAGCTATGTCAAAAATCTAATCCATACTGTGGAGTAATAAGCATCTAAACCGTCCTTTCAATATTCCTATTGCTCCCTCAACACAGTTTGAAACTGTCACTGCATATCACATGTGCCAATGGCATTTATTATAATGACTCCATATTCCAGCACCCAGGTTGATAAATAATCATGAGTTGACCTTGCATAATATCTTGAATCCCCTGAAATCGCACAAAATTATTAGAAAATTATCCTCGACTCAATGTTATATGAAAAATATTGTTTGGTCTGAATAGATATATCTTTTCTTATAATTAGTTTGCACACAAACTTACATTCAATGCATATTAATAGTATGTAAATGAACATGTATTCTTCGACAAAATAAATATCTATTAATAATTTTATGTTACATTAATGTCTGTTGTATTCAATAGGTATGTTGTGTGTACTGTAAGTTGTTTGTTTTGTGTAGTTTTAATTCCTATCCTACTAATATTGCAAAAAAGAAAGTTTGTATAGATGTCTGGATGTTGATTATTCAATCACATTGTAAAAGCTAAACAGGATCTGGCTTAACTTTGGTACAGGTAGGTATAGAGTCTGGCTTAACAGATAAATTATGCTACTATTTATCTGGATACTTAGCACTTCATAACACAGAATCTAGGTGACTAATCCTATCATCATGATGGCAACAAACACTAAATTTCTAGTCCCTGCTGTATTTTGTTTGAATACATAGATAGATAGGTACTATCTTACCAAGTAAGTATACTTACTTGTTCACTATTATGGTTCAGATTATCTAGGCCGAACACTCCTTTATCAGTGTGTTATTGAACACAAAAATACCTATCACATTGCCAAATGTGACATCCACATGTAATCTATCTAAATCTGAAACAAATCACATGCACTTATGTATTGTGTTATGTATTCAAGAAAAATAGTAATACTTTCCTTCCTTTCTTTACACTTCCCTTAGAATAAAACTACATTTTACTTACAATAAGAACATTTCTCCTGGCGTGATATCCCTTGGGACAATAGTTTCCTTGAACGGACCATGGACACTAGGGTGCCATCAACACAACAAATGATTTGTTTATATATATTAAACAGTCATCTAAGTATGTAGATAAAGAGTTGCTTGATGTAAAGTCATCTTCTAATACGTTTAGAAGGTTTGCCGAAAAGCGATATCGTAAATGTTTATCTAGCCGGTATCTCGTAAAGGTATTTATTTTCTTCACTTTCCTCGCTTCTCAAGATTTCTCTTTAAGTACTGGCTTCTTATTATAATTATTCCTGCAGAGATACCAAGCTAAGCAAACCTATAGCAAGTTAATCCTACTAATATTATAAAGGCGAAAGTTTGTTTGGATGGATGGATGGATGTTTGTTCCTCTTTCACGCATAAACGGCTGGACTGATTTGGTTGAAATTTGGAACAGGGGTAGATTAGAACCTGGAATAACACATAGGCTACTTTTTATCCCGGGAAAAGGTTCCCAAGGGTTGCGGGAACGGGAACAAAATTCCACGCGGGCGAAGCCGTGGGCATCAGCTAGTAAAGTATAAAACAAACGATATTAAACATGACTTTTTCCATAGGTGAAACGATTCCCGCGTAAATTTTTAAACTTTTATATTTGACGCTTTTGACAGTAAAAATCGAAGTGTAGATGCTAGTGAATACCAAATGTCATGCTCGCCGTTGCGGCAACGTTGGGCTCGCCGATGTGAACTTAGGGAATTGCACTGCAGGACATTGACTGAGTGTGAAAGAAAATATAGTCAAACCGAGAAAGAGGCCTTAGCACTAGTTTGGTCTGTAGAGCATTTTCACATATTTCTTTATGGGAAAGTATTCGATCTCATCACAGATCACAAACCGTTGGAAGTGCTGTTTGGTCCGAAATCAAAGCCATGTGCGCGGATTGAAAGATGGGTGCTTAGGCTACAATCTTATAAATACGAAGTAATTTATAAACCCGGTAAAACCAACATTGCCGACCCCTTGTCGCGATTGTGTGTACACTCGGAGTATCCACCTAAAGGGGAAGATTACCATGTCCTTCAAATCATAGAACAATCTCGGCCCAGGGCTATTTCAATGAAGGAGATAATCGAATATTCAAACAACGATAAGGATATACTCATGATTCGAAAAGGAGTTTATGACCAACATTGGGACGAAACCGTAAAAAGTTATAAAATATTCGAAAACGAGTTTTGTTTTTACGACAACATTTTACTTAGGGGCAACAGAATAGTGATACCCCAAGGGTTACGTAAGGATGTACTTAATGCAGCGCATGAAGGCCACCCAGGGATCGTAGCCATGAAGGGACGGTTACGATCAAAAGTTTGGTGGCCACGTATTGATAAAGATGTGGAGAATCTAGTTAAATCATGCAAAAGTTGCACCCTGGTAGGCATGCCGAATCCGCCAGCACCGATGAAGAGACGTGAACTTCCCATGGCCCCTTGGATGGATGTCGCAATGGATTTACTCGGCCCTTTACCAAATCACGAATATGTACTTGTTGTAGTGGACTACTACAGTCGCTATAAAGAAGTTAAAATAACAAAGTCTATTACCAGCGTTCAAATTATAAAACTACTTAAGGAAATTTTCAGTAGATTGGGTTATCCGGTATCAATTACCGTGGATAATGGAAAACAATTTGTGAGTGAAGAATTTCGATCATTTTGTAGGGACTGTAATATCACTATCTTCAACACAGTTCCATACTGGCCGCAACAAAATGGTGAAGTTGAAAGACAAAACAGAGACATCATCAAACGATTAAAGATTAACTACTTGGAAAAGAAAGATATGAAAGAAAGTTTGTGGGAATATCTTATAATGTACAACAGTACACCCCACGCAACAACTGGCAAGTCACCATCTGAATTATTTTTTAATCGTCAGAATAGAGATAAAATCCCATCTATTGACAAACTGGAAAACCAAGGTGTTGATACAGAAGTAAGGGACAAAGATAAAATACAAAAAGAGAAAGGGAAAGAATATGGTGATACGAGAAGAGGTGCAAAAGAATCTCGTCTTGAAGAAGGAGAAAAAGTATACGTAAAAGATATGGAAAAAGGAAATAAGTTATCCCCTAATTTTAACCCAACACCACACACGGTTGAGAAAACTAAAGACGGTGACATAACAGTTAGAAACGATCAAACAGGGCAAGTACTAAGAAGAAACGTGGTGCACCTAAAAAGAGTAGAAGGAAGATGGACAACTGTACCGGAGGAAGATCTGAATGACGGGACAGAATTAAATGAGAACGAGTTATTGGATGAAAATTGTAATTGAAAGTAATTTGAGCATGTGTTGATTTATTGATGATTAAATACCGTTAAACCAAATTGTTTACTTTTTAATAAGGGAGGGATGTAGTGTATGCGATAATGGCAACACTGTCTCGGGTGCCCATGGACAATGTCGCTACGCTGGTAACACGAGAGCCATTGGCGGGAGTGAGAGTAGTGACAGTTGTGGTGTGTGCATTGTCGAGCCAGTGATACGAAATAATAAGGAAACTTTGGTGAACCTTACACCCAGTACACCACTGACGTAAACTAAGTATATGGGTATATTGCTTGACGGTATTACGGTGACGGTAATTGGAGTTGGGATGCCTGGTGAGGAACCTCTATTGTAGTTCGTCACTTACCCGTGATAGCAGAGCGTGGTTAATGTTCTGATTTGTTACAATCTCATTTACACACTACACAGATAGTTTTAATTTAATTTATTCGTTTTTACACAATTTTTCACATCACATAATGTCAACAACACTCACTTATTTTTTATTTATTTTTCTTTTTATAGTCTTTGAATAATACAAAAGAGGTTGTCCAACAACACTTCCCCTTATTCAATAGATCTATTTAGGTATAAGACCCATTGCCCGAGAGAGAGACGTGAAGATAGGACGAGGCAGTGGTTTTGTCAATATATCAGCCACTTGATTTGCTGTGCCAATTCTCCTGACTTCAATTGCGTCTTCTGCCACTAGTTCTCTCACATAAAAGTGACGAATTCGAATGTGCTTTGTCCTCTTGTGAAATTCGGGATTGTGGGCAAGTCGGACTGCTGCCTCATTGTCCACACTTAGCGTCGGTGTAAGCGTAAGCATAGTCAGGTCTTGCAGAATTCTAGTTAGCCATACAAGTTCTCTGGCAGCTTCACTAGCTGCTACCAGCTCGGCTTCGGTTGTAGAAATAGCGACTGACACTTGTCGCTGACTGATCCACGAAATTATTCCACCAGAATAGCGACAGACTACTCCTGTAGTAGAGCGTCCGGTTTCTGGATGTCCACCGTGATCCGCATCGCTAAAACCTTCTAGCACGCCAGGCAAATGATGCGCTTTATATTCTATTCCATAGGAGCTTGTCCCTTTAATGTAACGCATAATCCGTTTAACTCGTAGCCAATCTCCTTTGGACGGTGATTCGAATTTTCGAGATGCAACGCCAACAGCATAAGCAATGTCCGGACGTGTTCCGACCATTAAATATGCAAGAGCACCAACTGCTTCACGATATGGAAAGTTTTCCACTTCTGTAGCTTTCCCTGATTGTGAAGGTTCCTTCTCTATAGGTGTAGCAACAGGGTTGCAGTTGGCCATCGCGAAACGGTCCAAAATTCTTTTTGCGTAGGCTTCTTGATTGATGAAAACTGATCCATCCTCTTTCCTGATTAATTGAAGACCTAAGTAATGTGACGCAGGTTTCGTTGTAATCTGCAATCTTGCTTTGAGGTCATTCAAAAAGATATTGGCCAGGGCTTCATCCGTGGCAGCTACCAATCCATCATCTACATACAATGTAATGAGTAGCTTCTTGCCATCCATATGTTTTGTGTACAGACAACAGTCAGCTTCGCACTGCTTGAAGTCCATATCTATATTATCTATATTTGTTGAAAACAGGCGTTCCAGCACCTTGGAGCTTGCTTCAAACCATATAGGCTGCGATTGAGTCTCCAAACATTAGTCGTACTATCAGTATGACCTTCTGGCTGTTGTACATAAATTTCCTCCTTCAAGTTACCATTGAGGAATGCAGTACAGACATCAAACTGCACAAGGTGAAGGTTTTCCTGAGCGCTGACACTCAACAGAGCTCTGATTGTTGCAAGGCGAGCAACAGGACTGAACGTCTGGTCATAATCCTGTCCCTTTTTCTGTTTGTAGCCTTTGACGACAAGGCGAGCTTTATACTTGTCGACAGAGCCATCTGGATTTCGTTTGATACGTAGAACCCATTTGCAGGGAAGAGATTTCTTACCTTCCGGCAAACTACAGGGCGTCCAAACATTGAGGTCCTTCAGGGATTTCAACTCGTTTTCCATAGCCTCTTGCCACTCACTGTGATCGTCTCGCTTCATTGCATCCGCAAAATTTGACGGATAGGTTTCTGTAGCACATATGTAGTTTTCAAATCTCTTGGGACGCTGAATTTGACTACGGTCACGAAGATTGTAACGCGGCAAAGACTCTACGGCGTCATGAAAATCCTCTGAGTTAGGATCATTATGATCTTCTTGTTGATCATGGACAAGGTCTTCTTCTAGGACGTCTTCCAGGTTTTCTCCCTCAAGACTTTGTCTTTGATCTAAGAAAGTTATTGGTTCTTCAAGAACATGGTCTCCCTCGTGTTCAGTTGGATCTTGAGGTACTTGTGATGAAACCAGCTCCTCTCTGTCATTCCCTATATCAATCGGCAGCTTAAAGGTATATTCCCACGAACTTGTGACTGGTTCTTCACATTTGTTGTTGGGAAGTGGTTTTTCATCAAAAGTAACATCTCGCGAACGGACAAGCATATTCTTCTTACCATCCGATATCCAAATTCGGTAGCAATCTTCATCATATCCGACGAGTCTGCCTTTGATAGCTTTCTTATCTAGTTTCTTCCGCTTTTGCTTTGGAATGTGTGCATAAGCTGGACATCCTATAATTCTCAGATGCTTTATTATAGGCTTCTTCCCAAACCAAAGTTCGTACGGAGACTTGTTGGTTATGTTAGTAGGACCCGTTCTGTTTAGGATGTATGCGGCAGTATTTATAAGTTCTGCCCATAGCTCTTGAGGCATTCGTGCATGTGCATACATCATGGATCTTGCAGTTTCAACCAGAGTTCTATTTTCTCGTTCGCTGACTCCATTCTGTTCCGGTGTGTACGGCGTGACGAGTCTTTGTTGAATTCCATTGGAGTCGAGTATACTACGAATGGACTTGTTGTCGAATTCACCGCCGTTATCACTAAGTAGGCACTTTATGGTATGTCCAACTGCTTTAGCCTGAGCGAGCATCAAAACGAGCTTGTCTTTGACCTCAGACTTGCGTCGCAAGAAGTGCACCATACGGTAACCTGTGTAGTCGTCTTTAAATAAAACGTAGTACTGATACTTTGAATAACTCTGTTGAAATGGTCCACACACATCGGTATGTACGAGTTCTCCTGGCGCGGTAGCTCGAGTCCTCGTACCAAATTTAAGTCTATGTGCTTTCCCGTATATGCAGCCTTCACATGTATCCTTATCAAGAGGAAGTTCTACACCCAATGCTTGCTTAATTGTAACTTTAACATGCCTCTTGTTTTGGTGCGCAAGCCTCTCGTGATACAGCTGCATCATCTCAGTTGTTTCATAGACTTCGAGACTATTCGTAGACGTAGGTGGTATATTTGTAACGTCGAGTTTGTATAAGCCACCTCGATGCTGACGTTTTCCTATTAAGCTTGCTTCTCCGTTGACATAGACGGTACATTCTTTTGTCGACGATATGAAGGTGCTATTCGGATTTTTGTCATGAAGTGCGAGAACTGAGAATAAATTCCTATTTATGGCTGGGACATACCAAACGTCTGTGAGGGTAACACGTTGTTGTTTTCCTTTCACGTTTGCTTCGAGTATTACAGAACCTTTGCCTTTAGCATGGATCGTGTTTCCATTGGCAGTTGTTACCGTACGTAACTCATCAAAGCGTTCGTAGTTCTGGAACAAATCAGCCCGATTGGTGACATGGCTCGTCGCGCCATTGTCAACAAACCAGTTCTCGGTGTTTCTATCGATGTGAAAAACTTCTGTGTTCTCTATAGACATTAGAATCATGTTAGCTGTCTTGGAAGTAGAAGGAGCCGCATTGCTACTTTTTGGAGGCTTACCATCACGGATCCACTTCTGGCAGTTTCTTACTCGATGACCTATAGCCTGACAGTAATTGCATTTCATTTTCTTATCCTTCTTCTTCTCTGTAGCTGAGGTGCTAGAATTCGTTAACAAGGCTTCTTGCTGCTGTAATACGATATTATTACCCAGCAGTGCTCGTTCGAATGAGCATAGATGACTTGTGAGACTTTCGATGTTTCTGTTCGCTTTCGGGAGTAAAAGCCAACTGCTTCTGAAACTAAAGAATGATTCGTCGAGCGTGTCCAGGATCTTACAAATGAGCATCAATTCTGGTAGTTCCTGGTTCTCATCTTTCACGAGTTCCAGATTCAGCTGTGTCCAAATATTCTTTAATTTCGACATATGTGTGGCTACATCGTCAGCGGGGTCTTTTTTAAAACCGAAAAAGTCCATACACAGATTGTATGCCTTATCTTCATTAGTCCCATCAAAAAGTCTATGTAATTCAAGCCATACCTCTCGAGCTTCAGCAAATCTCATGACTTTCCTAAGTGTCTCTTCTTGCATATTGGTCATCAGAATAAGAAGAGCATTCGCGTCAGCTTTAGCAAACATCACTATATGATTTTCGTACGCGCTGACGGCTGCATCTCCAGCTCCGGCGGCTGGTGGTGTGGGTTTCTGAAACGTGCCCTCAACTACCTCTAGCGCCTTTGGTACGGTGCGTAGAAGACATTTGGCTTTAAATTTCCAGGTATCCCAGTTCAACTTGCCCTCTAGTAGACCAATCTTTCCTGTGAATGTTTCCATTTTTGCACGCGGGGGCCACAACCTATTGTAGTTCGTCACTTACCCGTGATAGCAGAGCGTGGTTAATGTTCTGATTTGTTACAATCTCATTTACACACTACACAGATAGTTTTAATTTAATTTATTCGTTTTTACACAATTTTTCACATCACATAATGTCAACAACACTCACTTATTTTTTATTTACTTTTCTTTTTATAGTCTTTGAATAATACAAAAGAGGTTGTCCAACAACAACCTCCACCTGGCATCCCAACTCCAATTACCAGTGCATCCTGGGCAACAGAGACGGTAGCACCTCTCTCCCAAGGCGGGGCGAGGCGCTACCGCCTACAGCCAATTCAAACTAATGAAGAAACGGCTCTGTCCTTCGAAAGCTTTCGAAGTGTCTCTCTGATTAGCAGATGATACAGTAAAAAGCAAGTAAAATGGTGAATGGGTTCTCCAAGCGCAGGTCTGAGGGCGACAGGTGAGGTTACCTGGGCCGTAGGTGAACCAGCCGAGGTGAAAGGAAATTACTTACAAAATGGTCTTATATTCAATAGGTCTTGTAAGTTGGGTGTACCCTTATAACACACGCACGATGGTACAAGTACGAAATTTCACATTGAAATTGCTTTATTGAGTCAACAAACTGGTGACTTCAGCTTACCATCAGGCGAGAAGAAGTAAAATTGAAGTGTCCTAAATAACAAAAATAAAAATAAACAACATTTTACATTAATGCTTCTGGTGGTGCTAGAAATGAATGTACCATGTGGTTGGTTTCCAGTCAAAAGCTGAAGATGGTCCGTATTCTGGCTTTGCCCAGGAATTAATAGCTAGTGTGATAAAATGTATACCTAAGGATAAACAGTTCAATAAACAAAGAAAAACAGTTTTAGTAAAAAATATAATTAAAATACTTCATCAAAAATGTTGCAGTCCATGTAATCTACTGAATCATAATCTTTTAAACAAGATGTGAAATATTTCCCATCACTAGTGGTAGAGTCATACCTAATACAGGTACAGTAACATGTGCTGTTACCACAAGATCTACATTTTTTGGAATGTTTCAAAGTGATTTCATCAGAAAATTCACAATCAACAAATTCATTTAAATTATGCTTAAAATGTACATTATCTACACAATCTATCAAATTTTCATATAAATACTTATCAACAGATTCAAATGTACTTAAATGATTAAATACTAGTTTTTGCTGTTTTGACAATACTCTTTCTAACATAAATACTAAATGATGGTGATAACATTGGAATGTTATCTTATCAATATCTTTATTTTTCATGTCCATCCACAGTTTGACACAACTCAGAGGGGTTTTGGTAGCACCACTGAACAAGCCTGGATTAGTTAGAATTCCACTAGCAGCCATGACACCATTGCACTTCACTTTTTGGTGTAAATTATCTGCATCTTCTAATGTCTTTATACCACCATTAGCAATTATAGGTATTTTAACTGACTCACAAACTTCTTGTAACGCTATAACATCTATTTTGTCACCACTTTTTTGGGTTGGAGTCCTCCCATGTACTGTTAAAAAATTTACTCCACATTTCTCTAACTGTTGACACATACTAATTGTTTTCTTCAACTCTTTCAGTATTCTGATTTTAACTGATACACTAAAATTGTTAGGTAAATTACTCTTTATTGCCTTTACTAAGTCATATACAGTTTCAGGCTGAGAGAGAAGTGCACAGCCATAACCATCTTTCATGGCCCATTTTTGAGGACATCCACAGTTTAAGTCCACACCATCTGCATATGGATATATCAATTTTGAGGCATCTACAAAGTTGTCGCAAGTGTTAGCTGCAAACTGCACAATCAATGGTGTATCATTTGTTGTGGTAGAAAACTCACTGCTGCGAGCCTTGGAATTCTGACAGAAGGAATCTGCTAATACCATTGGAGTAAAACATAAGTCCACTCCATAGCTGCAAAATTGAGAAATTGAAAAACTTTATAGTAGGAACTATTGACAAGGGCTGATTGAGGTTTCGTAGACTCAAATGTTTAAGGTCTACCTTTGAGTTATCACAATAATAGGATAGACATTTTGGCATTTCGAAATTTTAAGATGAAGGGACCAACGAAATAAACTCAAAATCTGTTTATTATACAAAAGGAAGTTCAAAATCATGTGAGTTTCACCATTTATAACCTGAGAATGGCTGGACTGATTTAACAGAATAGGTTAACGGAATAGGCAAATAAATTTGGAATGTATGTAAAAGCACCTTACCACTTGTTTGCATAAACAAGTGAAGATAGATGTAGACTTGAAGACTCGCTTAATCCATCTTTGTAGTTGAGTGTTGATGGTTCTGTGGGTATGGACCCAGTGGACCTATGATGGGTATATGGGCAATTATGTGGTACCACAATGCATGAATAAATAGATGTTACTAAATCTTATGGCATAATGAAATTCGCTGAGGCAGGTAGTGATGTATAAAATCTATTCCTATTTTCAAATATATTATGGCATAACCTACAAACAATAAGACAGGTTACGACTCCTTAGATGGAAACACCATTTATATCACCAATTTTGCACTTATTAAAGAACTTAGACGTAACTAGTACTTTGTAAACATTAGGTATACACCGGAAACTTACTTCTTAACAAGTGTTCTGAACTGTACTTTGCTGTAACGAACCATAGGTGCACACACTTTTAAATAGTTGTGATTAACCTTAGCATCTTCGAACAGTTCTGTAATATCAATTTTAGTTTTCATCTCCTTCGGATATTCTGAATGTCTACAATTGAGAATAAATAATTATTGCGTATTTAGCTGTTAATGGTACAGACACTGCCTATAATATCAAACCAAATATGCCTACTCACTCAAGCTACATAGATAATAAACTGTAATAATTATAATAATATTATATGTAGTTAATTTTTTATTTTACAATTAATTATAATTATTAAATAAAATCCAGCTATTACATGCGATGCGAGATATGAGAGCGAGAGTGACATTTGGTGACATTGCATTGCATGTGCATGACACCTGTTATTGCATGAGCACATTTTTTTGGATTTCATGACAGGGTAACTGAGTATAGGACCTTTATATCAATATTGTTTTAAAACATTCATTCGCTAAAATCTTATTGAAATGATTGTTGTTGATGATGACAATAATAAAAGATAGATGCCTCTAAAGAGATTGGGCAATAATTTGAAAAATCATAATAATTTCATTTACAAGAATTATTCTTGTAAATGAAATTATAATAATCCGTTTTGTTTATTTGAGTCAGCCATAGATACCTTATGTCGGTCACCTATGGGTCACCTGTTTAGGTAATATAGAAGCGACTTTATATTATAATAACAGTACTTTCAGAATACCAAAAAACGAACAGTTTTTGGCAGCTAGCCGAGAAAGACGCATGGCCGTATTATTTATTTATTTATTTATTTATTTTTTTAGTCCACCAACAGTTGTTTACATTGTACATGTTATAAACAAAATAATTAATTAATTAATTATTAATTTATAATACCTAAATAATAATAAATTTTCTAGTTCAATCTACACAACGCCACCTAGACCCATGATAAGCATATTAACTAGCTTGTATTACAGGTTCTAGAATTAGGATAGAGATACATTTTTAGTAAATACATATTATACTTACATACATAATATTTTTTTGAAATTTGGAGTAAATAAGATTTTAAGTATAAGTGTATTATACTTAAAATCTAATAAAAATATATAATTTTTCATACTGACTACTACTCTACTCAGGCAACTATTATCATCAACAATCATTCCAACTAGAAAATAGTAAATAAAATGTTTTATACCTCTATTAGGTAAGACCAAAGAGTATAGTAATAAGACTTGACACAAGGTCCTAGTTATCGTTCATAAAAACATTAAAAACACATTTTGAAGTTGTTGAGGAGTTTTGGCGGGAACGCGGAAAGTGTCGTATCGCTCCTGTGTTTCATTTTCTAATATTGGTGTAAATTCGAGTTTTTATGTGTAAAAATGGTGGAGTTTTAGACATAACGGCTTAGACAAAGCGCACAAGTGTACGAAAGTGGAATATTGTAGTGAATTGTGATTTTTCGTGTTGGTGTCAATACTCCCTTAGGAAAGCTTCTAGTAAAATCTCCACTATTTTACTGGGGCAACTATCATCCGTCATCGTCATCACCATCATCAAGAATCATTCTAACTAGATTAGTGAATAAAGTGTTATAAAATAAAATAAGACTTGACATAAAGGTCCTAGTTACCATGTCATAAAATCCCTTAAAAAAAAAAAGAAGTTGTTGACGAGTTTTGTTTTGGCGGGAACGCGAAAAGTGTCATAACGCTCCTGTGTTGCATTTTCTATATTTAGTGTAAATTCGACTTATTATGTGTAAAAATGGAGTTTTAGACATAACAGCGTAATAAGTGAATAAAGTGTTATAAAATAAAATAAGACTTGACATAAAGGTCCTAGTTACCATCTCATAAAATCCCTTTAAAAAAAAGAAGTTGTTGACATTAGAAACTGACAGCTGTGCAGGTTTATTTAGGTTAGATTCGGTTTAGCCTTTTTCAACAGGATTACTGAATGAAAATGTGGAAAACCACAGTGAAATAATCACAAGAAATCAAGATGTCAGGAACAATTTGAATAATGACTAACACAAACACGCTAGATCCTGTGGAACAAGAAGAGCGTCTCCAACGAATAAAATGTTTGTTACTCAGGCATTTATTAATAAAAACAATGTATAAATTTTATAAAAGTTTGTCTAAACGCTTTTAAACACTTGTTTGAAAATTATATTGTCTAAAACGGCTGAAACTAGTGTTCCACTCTTTTCAGCTGGTGCGTTTTTCGCCACGGTTGCAGGGATTTCTGCATTCGTAGGTTTTGGTATGACATTAGCTACGGCTAAAAAGGCTGACCCGAAGTATTTCAGCAAAGGTTAGTTTTAATTTTGTTTTTCCTGTATCTTCGCTATGGTGGCAAATGTAATCATCATCATCATCATTTCAGCTAGAAGACGTCCACTGTAATACCAGTTGGTTAATGTTATTAGTTATAGGTTGGTGAAATTTCTTAATGATAGAAATGTACAGTAAAAAATGTATTTTCACAAATATACAGTGGTTTGTACTTACAAGTAGTGTAATGTTTATTTAAAAAAGTGGCATATTAGAGAGCAATGATGCATGTAACGAGAGACTGATAAGCTGATTGATTTTAGGAATCCAATAAATACATAGACAATGGTGTTAGTTGGCATTTATACTTTTTATTTTTTAGGATTGCATGGTAGTCCAGAGCTGGCAGACGCTGGTGCTATCCTTGCTCTAAGAGCACTTGGTTGGGGCACTCTTTATGCTGTAACTGGCACTACATGCTTATTTTATGGTATATGGAAACTTTCTGGTGCTAAAGACGTAAGCTATATCTAAAAGTTCCAATTGTTACATTTTTTTATGCTTATGTCGTCAAATTTACTACACCACGCCTGATGGTAACCAGTGGCGCAGTCCAAAACATCATGGCCGCCATTACAGGTGCCATCCCTGCAACGGCGGGACTCATCCTGACGGCCGCGACAGTTGTTTTTCACACCCCGCTTGAAGGACCTGAGACTGTAGGATGGAGGAAACTTAGGTATTAAATCATTTTCGACAATTAAATGCACTAAACTTATATTTTCAATTGCAGTTGAAAGACTTCAGGATGAAAATGGGTAACATATTACCTGTATTACCAAAAAATAATCCACCACAGTCAAGAACAGAGTTTACAGGTCTAAATGATTTGATGACATATCTGTCAGAGGAATATGGAAAATCATCAGTAAAGGATAAATAACATTTTAGCATAGAATAGCATTAAAAAAAAAATACATGTTAGAAATATAATTTATTGATTGTTTGACAAATCTTGTTTCATTAAAAATTCCTCTTTGTAGGCTGGACCTCCACTGCAACTTGATTTACAAGTGTACGCCACTAAAACACCCCAATCTATGCTGTTGAGTTCAATCCCAACATCTATGTAGTTTAGAAGTTGAGGCATTATCTGAAATATTAATTTTACAAATTATATATGTACATAATCTTTGTGTGCATGAATATGAATATCATAGGTATGTTTTCCTCTTCTATAACCCATAACACAATCTAATAAGTTATGCTTACCATTATGTCTAAGTGGCATTGTATACTGGTCCTAGAATATTTATTTATTACAAATTGGTAACATTTGAAATATACCACATAAACATATAACCAAGTTATTAACCTCCTCTTCACAATAATGGTGCATAGTTATTAAATATATTTAGAGGTTAAGAAAGTTGATACAGATGATGCTGCAGTCAATTCTAATCAGACTCATTGGTGATCATAGTCCATACATTCAAGTATCTACTAAATTCTAATTCCTGTTTGTTTACCTCAATTATGCCATATAAGGATCATCTTTCCAACTATACCATTGTAAATTTTATTAAAGACTACTTAGTTTCTAGACTACATAATTATATCTAATTGAAGAGTCATTACAAAAAACCAGTTCTACATCCTTGAGGATATTGAATAGTTGATTTGTTAGGAATAAAAATAGTTGATTAGTTTTAGTTGGCCAGAGTGGAAAAAGGGGTTAAATTATTGGTCATTTGAATACCTACTTGAAATTCAAATTCCCTGTCTCCACCACAGTACTGACAGTTAGGCACATTTGTCAGACAGTTCTCAGTGCCTCCAGTAATCCAAAGTGGCTGACCTCCTCTGTCATATCTCAACACTTGGTCTGGGTGTCTACTAATCCTTTTGCTGAATTTATTAAAAACTTTGTCTTCAGCCACTGTGTTAGTATACTGATCTAACTCGTCTTCACTGACATTATTTAATGTGCCTGCCCTTTTTTCATGGATCAATTTGCTTAATTTCTCCATTTCCTGCTTTTCATCCACATTTTTAGGATCTTCCTGTAAAGAATTTAACCATCTATAATAATGTTATAATAGTTTAAATCAACTCCAACAACAAACTCATTGAAGTTGACTCCAATGAGTTTGATTTAGATTCAATGCTCTTAAGTGAATGCTCCATGCAGGACTTGAACTTTACAGGGTGATTGTTCTGATCAGCTGAGGTACTTGAGTCTTTGGGGTTAATCAAAGAGTTCAAGTCCCATATTGAGCATCCACTTTTCCAATCTAAATTGGCATACTAATTGCTATAAAATTGCATGACATGTAATTGCCCTATTCAAATATCCAAATTGTTGCATACTTGTCTTACAAGATATTGACAGCGAGGTGGTGGTAGGACCAGACCAGGTGGTAAATGGTGGTTTACTGACCTCATCTTCTTCTTCAACAATAAGTTCCCATTCTTTGAACAACAATGCCTTTCCTGTCTCGGTAACTTTGAAGTTATTGGCTTTAAATATGTCAAGCACCTGAAATATTTATAAAAATAGATAAATGTCAATAAAGAAGTATGTCCTAATAAATGAAATCAATGAATAAAAACAAGATGACTTCCAAGAATCACAAGTGAATTACCTGCAACTGTGAACAAACTTCTTTATGTCCTTTTTTCCAGTCAAGAACTTGATGATTACGACTACAGTAATAGATCTTTTTACATTTTGAACAATGTGAAGGAGCTTTAATGCCACATAAGTCACACAGTTTGGACCACTTATCCATTGGAAATTCCTGTAGAACAATATTGTCATTTCAAATCAAATAAAAAAACTTGGAAATCGAAAAACTAACAGAATTCAAATCCCTTACTTGATTTTCTATTTCTTCACTAGGCTCAAATGAATAGTAATTATTATGTCGAGGTAGCTGACAACGCAAAATGAGAAAGTTTTTGGAATCATTTGTTTGACAGCATGCACCATTTCTACAGACAAAAATAAATATTGTTCTGTGAAATGCATCCGAACAGTCTTCATAAGGTGCATAAATCTGAAATATGAAGGGGTTTTTTAATGTTTATAACAGAATACAATATTTAAGTAATCAATTTATTAAAATGATTTGTATATGTTGTCTTAATGCTATCACAAATTTTAAACTGTAACATGTATGACAAGTTCTCTCATTCATTAGAACTAAAACCTAAGCTAACCTAAACTCTTTAATCCATACATGTTCTTGTTCATGTTGCACTTGTGGCTGCTTTTAGTTAAGTGAATGAGTCCCAAATGCCGATTTGCCCCAATTTAGTTAAATTATTCCATCATAAACAAAAATTAACTTACTTGGCAAAGAAAAATTAATGGATTGCTGCACTTCTTACATGTTATTTCATTTGGGTGAGGTAAATTATTAAGATCCAACCATGCTGGTTTACCTCCTACTTTGCTTGGGAAAAATTTTGGATGTAAAAGCCAGTTGTCTTTTTCTTCTAAATAACCAATATCTACTTTAGTAGAAGCCATCTATGGAAAAGTTGCAAGATGCAAACAGTTCACCAAGAATGAGATTTCTTTTTAATTCCAATATAACCTAGCCAAAGATACCACACTTTTATATAGGACCAAGAAATACATGCAATCAATCAAATAATTATTTTGACTTATTTCAGATGGTATCAGAAGTCTGATCAGGATTCAGGAATAAGAACCAGGAGAAGAGAACCAGAACAATTTATTAAAGAATGACAAATGTCACAAATGACATGACTTGACAGATTTAATTTTTTTTTAATATTTATTTAGTTAGTTCTAGATATGAGTACTTAAAGAATCGATTGTTTTCGATACTTATTTTAGAGTATACGCGTACACCAGAATTATTGTCGTAGCAAGAACTATTGCCAAATGTTACCTTATTAAATTAAATGTTACCTTACAGTCCCGCAGCTAAGTTACAAGCTGGGGCTGGCGAATTCCGACTTAATCATTTCTAATTTTTTTTTATACCACTTAGGTGGCAGACCAGTACACGGCCCACCTGATGGGTAGCGGTCACCGTGGCCTATGGATGTTTGCAACACTAGAGGCGTCACACACGTGCTGCCTACCCGACATAACCACCACCGTCAAGAGGATTTCACACTTTAAATCAAAAGAATTAAAAAAAGATAATTAAATGAACAACTCCTCACTTCGTAACTACTTTTAAACCACTTAAGTGGCAGGGAAGTGGCCCCTATGAATATTATCATATCAGTGGACACTTATATCTCTAGACACGATAATTATTAATTATTTGCGGGGTAATATTTCACGCGCGCTCAATAGCAGGAGTCGCAGGTCACGGGCAGGTGGTTTACACGGGCCTTTTCTTAAGGTAACACTGCGGATGACTTCGCCTTGGTCCCTTCACCTATATGGCGTCAGTTGTGTCATAATAAAGACGTGCTCGTTAATACACGTTAAAAGATAAGTAAACCCAATCGTATTAGTATACGTAAATCAATAACTTCTAAGATAGTAGAAGGCACTACGATAGAGCTCGTAGTAAAACGTCCATTCATAAAAACGGAACGTAGGTTTTGACACTCCACTCACTTATAGTTCAATGGACTATGCCTTCAGCTTAACATCAGGCGAGGAGTGAAGTCAAATTCGCGCGTCATAAATGAAAAAGAAATATGAACCCTGAAATATTTTACACTATAAAAATGAATCGCGAAATATATTGGTAACTGGACCCTCGATCATGTAGGATGAAGGTCGTTGAGCGACCCTGAAGCCAGTTGCCTCCGCACATCGAACATGGAGAGACTAAGGGTCTAGACAAGTGACAATACGTAGGTAGTAGTTTTGTATAATGGAATAGAATAGAACCAATATAATGTTCAATGTACGAGATTGACAAATATTTTGACATTTATGACACATTTTTAACAGGCGTGAACGATTATCAATCCTACACATTGATCAATCTATTCTCTTCCATCCTACAAAATGATAGCATGTGCACATGTCTAGGGCCTCTTTTTTATCGTGCGCAATATCCCCACCAAAATCGGTGCAGATGATTATGTCGGATTCGAACTGACCAAAACGCACGCCGTCCATGAGTCCTCGATTGCTGGAGGTGAGATTATACAAGACATATCTCTCGCCCTCTCACTAAGATATCTTGTATAATCTTCGACCTCCTGCTTCTGCTAGGGTGACAGAGTCAGTCTGCGAGCCGCAGGACGCAGTGTCTGTTGTGAGATTCTTTAACGGTCAAAATAATACAGTAGGTTTGTACCTACCTATGTAGGTATTATGTAATCCTACTTAATTAAAAATATAAATGTAAAACTGTGAGAACACTCAATCACGCCCTAATCAGGGGGTAGGTACGTTCGAGGTTGAAGGCGCACGTCGTGTTGCGTGTGCCTTGCCTAGGCGGGCGGCAGGACTCCTCTTCTGCCGCACCAGAGACGGGCCTGCCGCTGAGTAGCGACAGGCGACGGCGGAAGATGATGTTCCCGCGTCGATATGCCATGATGACGGACACCGTGGTGGTTTAGTGGGTGGTCTGGTCCCCGGTAGAGGTCAGGAGTCCCACACAAAGCTCGCCCCCCGCCCCCCGTACAAAAAAGGGGTACGTTGGTTCAATGCTTTTTGCATCACCTGTACAATATGATGAATAGAGGCTCCGAGGAACTGAAGATATGCTAATAATTCGACTGAACTAGCATTAATTTGGTGCAGAAATAGATTACAACCTGCTTTTTATCTTCATGGATCACGGTTCAGATTCGCATAATTTCGGATTCGCATCTCTTCAGATTCTCATTTCTTCGGAGTCTTTTTTTATCATATTTGTACAGGTGACGCAAAAAGTATTGGACCAACGTACCCCCTGAACTTATTGTTGATTCATTAATTAATACAAAGAGATTGCATCTAACGAGTTAAAACTTTTTGAACCCGTGTTTACTAGCTGGATGGTTTAATGTAAATTTAAATTATCAAGAAAATTTAAATTTAAATTCTTTTTTTTATGTATCAAGATTTCAGAATTAAAAAGAATGATTCTAAACCTAAAAGGTCAAGTAAAGATCAAGAGCAATATTTACTAAATCATTCAGAAATGCATATCTGGAGATATAACCATTCCGGAGTGTATTATTTATTTAACTGTACTCTGAAAAAGTGAGACTCCGAAGAAATGAGAATCTGAAGAGATGCTTATCCGAAGAGACGCGAATCCGAAAAAATGCGAATCTGTAGAAATGCGAATCTGAAGATATGCTAAATATTCGAAAAATCACGTGGGCGTAGCCAATAGTCTCTAAAACATGAGGGATCTAAAAATACAAGCTATATTACAAGGATTAATAAGCAAACTAAAAAATATACTCATTTTGTTTAATTTTTCGTCTAACTTATCAAATAACTTTATTAAATAAAAAATCACAAAACGAAAGATAAGTCACAATTTAATTTACTTTCAGTTTTGTATTTTGTGGAAGCTAATATGATACACAAGTAAATTTTTAATCTTTACAATTATTTTTATAAAATAGGTACAAGTATTAAATACATATTGTTTAAAGTATCAATAACTAATATTTACAAGTCCATAAAACAACTATACACTTTATTAAATTAATAATAATTTAATAGACACGGTATATGGACATATAAGTTTTAACATTCATTCTTTTTGAATTTTTTACTTGTTTCATTCATTACATCATCAAGTTTGTTAACCCTTCTTGATTTCATAAATGAACTGTCACTTTCACCCATGTTTTGTCGAATACAGTTTAAATTGGTTACATTCTGATTATGTACACCATGCTTTTTATCACCCAAAGTTTTATTATTCTTATTAACTATTAAAGTATTCTGAATGTCTTTAACCAAGTCACTTGAAGTTAATTTTATAGGAATCAGTATTTGATTTTCGCTATCACCTTTTTTTATATACCTATTTTCAGCATCACTTGAAAGTCTTATAGTTTTACGGTGCACATGTATGGTGTCTGAAGAGTCAGCGTAGCTGCGCTTAACCACTATATCACCGGTTGACATTGTTTTTACCAATGTCAGGGTTGGCGTTTCAGACTCCTTTCCTTCCGATTTTAATTTACTTGTGGTACCCTTGTCGCCATCCGAGCCATCCTCTTGCTCTTCCGTTTCAATTAATTTACCTTCGAAACAATAAAAAATTCAGATCCATGGAACATTTGGGAATGATATTTTTAGTTAGCAAAGTTTTAATTAAAAGTCACCAGGTATGAATATATCAATGCAGTAGAGCCCACTTAACAAGACGCGTTTGTCAACCGGTCTCTAGAAAATTGTATTAATGGGGTTTTAATGGGGTTTTACTGTAGTTCATACCATCCATAAACATTGTGTTCTTCTTAAATAAACGGTTTACCCCATGATAGTACTGATAATGGTAGATCTATCGCCAAATAAACCTACTAACGTCCGCGGTAATTTTGAAAATATCTTAAGAAATAGGGGTCAAGCAACGAGAACTCGGACCATATTGCTTACTAGTTCTAATATCAGTCATAATAATCTCTTGCTCTTGCACCCAGTTATTATAAATAAACAACTAAATATTAAAAAGAATAACGATAATCTACCTGAGTTTCTTGCTGGTCTCTTCTCAGGAGATTTAACTACCGAACCAGCGAAAGAATCATTTTCTAATGATTTATTTACTAAGTATCCTAATTTATTATGAATTATAATATTTTTGACAAATGTAGGTACTATACTTATTGTAAAACTTTGACATTCATAAGTGCTCTTTATGTGCCTAAACTGAATAAATGAAATTGATTCTTTGATTCTTTGATTCTTGAGTTTCAAAACTTATATCATAACTTTCATCAATTTGATTATTCAGTTGTCATATTAAATCAGCTACAAATTTATTTATCTGATAGTAGAAAACATATAGTGATGACTTGTGTAACAACTTCTATTTATTATCACATGAACTTGATATGGTTTGGCGACAGATCTCCTATTTTACTGACAAAGTCTATTATATGATTTAAGTCACCGCCAATAAAATAGTTATTGACTTAAATCATATAATATCCATTAAAATATATCACAAAATAATAATCCAAATTACTAACCATTTAAAGTGGGGAATGTTATATCAGGCAAAGTCAAATGCGAATCTGGATTTAGTTTGTGCATCAATGTTTTTAATAAATTTGAGATCTCTTCACGTTTTCTAGTTACTACTATTTCATCGAACCAATTTGCTAATTGTTTTATAGGTAGAGAGTAGTCTTTAATAGGATCCTGAAAAAGAAAGAGCAAATGCATCAAAAATAAAATTTTATGACATTAAACTCAGTACTATCCAGTGGCCATATCTCTACTCAGCCAATTGCAATCATACATAGGGCAGACAGCAAGTTTAGTCAGTCTTTTTGAATCAAGAAAGACCGGAAACATAAAACATTCAGCAGGTTTTCAAATTGGGTTCAGCATTTGAGGAAGAAGTTAGTTACATGAGCTTTTAAATAACTATGTATATGTAAAAAAAAAGTAATTAAGTAGTAAAGTAATATCAGAAATAAAGGTTATTAGCCGCAGGCAATATCATAAGTAATAAATTATAATGTAATACAAAAATAATAGTGTGATTTAATTACAAGTGATTTCTTCATAAGATGACTTACCTTAAAAAATTGTTCAACATATTGTAATAAATATAATCCACAATCTGTGAAATTGTTTTGTTGTGGAATTTTAGGACAACTTCCTTTGATATTATCCTTATGGAAAATTTTGGTTGGAGAGACCTAGAAAAAAAATTTATAACATGACAATGCTGCTTAGTTGTTGGTAATATAGCATGCTTATTGACACTTAATGTTTAAACTTGTCTTACTTTCGCTTGATATTCACAAGTGAGGTAGTCTCGTAATGTGGCTACTACTCGAGATCTTGATGCTCCAGCTAGTGAATCAAATATTAATATGCAGGGCCTGAAACGAAAGGATACAATGAGTTTATATATAAAGTACCTATTCCTACTAATATTCTGTATGAAAATTTGTGAACATGTTTGGATGCTCATAATCAATTACACTCTAACGACTGAACGGACCTGACTGAAATTTGATACAGACTAACACATAAATGCTAAACTTTTTATCCCAGTTCAAGGGATAGTTTAAGAAAACTCTTTTTTATTTGTATTTATATACTTTTTTCAAACTTTATAAACTTCCCTTGAAGCTTCGTAACAATGCCGTTGCACAAAAAGTAACACAACATATGACATTTTAATATCAACAGAAGTAATGAGAGCTTCAAATTATAGAACATTCAATTTTCGGAATTTAAAATGTACGTACTGTTTAATTGGTTCCATTTTTCTAACAATTGGAATTTCAATTTTCTTTTCCACAGGTGCTTTTTCAGGTTCTTCTTCATCTGAATCACATTGCATATCTAAATCACTTTCCTGTAAAATGGATATTAAATAATAAGCCCAAGTGTCTCACATACATAGTATAAAGTTATTTAACTGAAGAAATTTTTTTACCTCAGCTTCAGCTTCATCACGTTCACTAAGATTGTCAGAGTCACAATTTAATGTTAGTTGTTCCTGCTTAGTTAGGGGTGTGATAGTTGTATTCCCAATTTGCATGGATGATCTGCGTTCTAAAGATAACATATTTATCAATTAAGAGGACACAGGGAAAGCAAAGGAATTGATAAATGAAATTTGAATTCAACTATTGCTGACGCGCTGGCCACGCGCTGTGTTAGTAGAGTGCGACAAGGTCTGCGTCAGCTCTGAATTTTACGACATTTATAATGGCAAAATCGAGATTTCGCATTCCCGCGGTTTCTCTGCCAGAACTGCTTGAATACTTTTTACATTTTATTTTTAAAAAGCGTGTCCATATTCTACCTTTTTGTTTTTTGTTAAAAACTTTAAAAGTTTGTCTGACAGTCCTCCAAACACGTCGATAAAAATCGATCACTTTATAGCATCTTTATGTTCCTAATTTGTGCGAAAAAAAGAGAAAACATAGGACCACGTCTACGGCCCATTTGGATTGGAATCTTAGATATCAAGATATTCTTACCTCTTTTCTTAATTGCCTGTGGTGTTACTGGGCTGTTATCTATAGTACTTCGGCATCCATCTAAACTTGGGTAGCAAATAATAGCCACAAACCAGTGACAGTTTTCGTTAATAGGAACTACAATGTAATCTTTACTGAAAATGTTAACGTTTTTTGTCCATGTCTTGACTCTTGCATGCCTCTTTTGAGCTGGTGTTAAAGTACTATCCCACTCGTGAGGATTGGAACTCTTATTTACTTTACTTGGTTTGGTTGTAAGCCTTTTATAAAAAAATGTGCTAAAAATATGAGTCTTTTCTCTCTGACTGTGAGTTAGAACATCGTGAACTAAATGTTTTAAATAAAAATCTATGATGACGTCATTCAAGAATTGATCTTGAGCTAGGCACATGTAGTCTTCTGTATTAATAGGTATACCACCTTTTCCAGGCGGGTAAATTAATATTTGCCGAATTTCAGCAGGATTGGAACTGTAATTATTAAAAATGATTAGTCACAGTACTTCTTACCCTGGTATTATTAATATAAAATTAAAATAATATCATTCACAGATATAGAAACTGCTTTACACACCTCTTAGTTCCAGAAGCAATGGAAGCACTTGACAGTCTAGTTGCCATTTTTGTAACATTATTGCTTTCTTTAGGACAGGTTCTCACTAATATATCATTAGCTTCCCGAGCATTCAATTCATCCATCACCTTACCAAATAAAGCTTTTAAGGTAATTTTTGCCTCATCAGTTATAGTTTCTGGTAGCAATGTGATCCTTTTAAAAGGATCAATTTTTGACATTGGATCATAATAAGGACCTGTAAAGATATGGAGTCTTAGGAAATTGCCATGATTCTTTTACTAGGAGGTATATATTGTGCTATTTTGTTAGTATAAGAAGCCGCGGTAGCCTAGTGGTATGGGTAATGGACTGCTGAGACGAGGTCTCGAGTTCGATCCCAGGTTACCATGGCACACACCAATGACTTTTCGATGCTTTTCGAAGTTATGTGTGTATTTATCGCAGGTTTATAAGTGCCTCGGAGAGCACGTTAAGCCGTCGGTCCCGGTTGCCATACAAACATCTATGGCAGTCGTTACGGGTAGTTGGAGCCCTCAAAAGTCCAACCAGCCTAACTTGGAACTTCGATATAGCCATTGGTCATTAGACCATTGGTTGTGGAGGTCAGATGGCAGTCGCTTCACGGAAAATATCGAAGTTCAGCCGCATCACAGTTAGACTGGAAAGCCGACCCCAACTGAGTTGGGAAAAGGGTTCAGGGAATGATGATTTTGTTAGTATAATAAATAATATAACTACTTTATTGACACCAATTGAAGTGTCCATGTTTTTCATTACTTTGTCAAATTTCAACAAGTCAAGAAACAACTAGTCCCAAGATTTCAAACTTACATGATTCATCAGTCATTTCCAATGCTTTCCTAATATACACACCACACTTGCTCATGGTGTATAAAAAAATCACTGGCAATCCTTTACCAAAATGTACCAGTATTCTAACAACTTCTTTTAACTGTATTTGAAGCGCCACTTCCCGTAATTCATTTTTGAGTGAAGGTGCAACTATTTTGATGCCTTTAGCTGATATGTATACCTGATAATGAAAATTACCAATTTACAAAAATATAAATTACTAGGTCGAGTATTTTAAGTTACAAAAAAATTAACTTTGAATATCTAGTTGTGATAAGATTTGCAATCTTATCATACAAAAAATAGTTTAAAGGCTATAGCAGATGTATCTTGTGGCTTAGTGGATGTAGAAAGCAAACTTTTGATCAGAATCTGATCTCATTTTCAATACACAGAGTGTAAGGGGATCGCTCCCGAACGCTGCCGAAGGAGCCTGGTAGTACACAACATATTGGCATGAAAAAAAATTACGGCATAGCAATTTTTTTTTCGCATTGTTTACTCTCCATCATATTAGTAAAGCTAAATGAAACGAAAATTTCATAAAAAAAAAGAGCAAGTATCTTGCGAGCGAGGTCATGATTTTCATGAATTTTTTTTCATTCAGCTATACTAACACGACCGAGAGTGAATAATGCAAATTAAATTGCGTTGCCGTAATTTTTTTTTAAGCCAATATGTTGTGTACCATGAGTACTACCAGGGGTCTTCGGCTTCGGGAGCGTTCCCCTTACATTCTGTATTTCACCAGAGTTTTCTTTTGGACTATTTAACATACCTTTTCCCTTGGTGTATATCTGTATGAACCTATTCGAATAGTTCGACAATTGAGGGAGGTAAATTGTATAGAACTGTGGTTAAATAATTCTTCTCTGCTACAATCTGTAAATAAAAAGAAAATTAAAACAAGAGTAGTTTTCAATTTATTTGTTGCAAACCTATTTTACTATTATTAAGTGGATTATTGAATAAATATACATGTAATGGAAAGAAACTGCTTTTTTTTATAAAGCCTGATATAGCAAAGTCAACTATGGATTGTCAAGGATGCACTTTTAGAACCTGACAAATTAAAATGAAGTAGCTCATAAAATACCATAAGTAAGCATTTTGATACAGGAGAAACTTTAGCTTGGCACTCTTTGAACTGTGGGGATGACTAATGGTCACGAGGGTGAATTGAAAAGTTCTTGGTCTGATCAAGAAAAAAAATATTATTCATGGTTTTTTTTTTCATTTCGATGTAGTTCCCTATCAAACTGGATGCATTTCTTTCATCTGCTTTCTTAAGCTTCTATCCCAGTTTAAAAAAAAAATCTTAAAGCTCCTCAAAATTTGGAGGTACCGCTGCCTCCAACCTCTTCATATTCAAAAAACTGACGCCATAGCCTTTTGAGTCAACAAAATTTCTGCTGTTTTTTTTAGGTTCATCAAGTTTTTTTCCATTTTTTATTGTTGTTTTGACTCTGGAGTGTAGTGGTGGACCCAGGTTTCATTCATAGTCAAAAATATATCCACAAATCTTGGGGATCAGCCTTGAACATCTCCATACTGTCACTAGAAAGTGTGAATTGAATTTGCTTTCGCTCAACTGAAAATAACCTCAGGACCCACGTAACAGAAACCTTCCTTCAGAAATCCAAGTTTGTGGACAATGATGTTTTGTGTGCATTTGTATGAGATTCCTATAGTGTCAGCAATATTTCTGATCGTCAATCTGCAGTTTTCCAATATGAGATCACACACTTGCCGTTGTTTTCTCCAGTCACAGACGTCAACGCCGGAGTGAGGGTCATCTTACATGCTCTCTCGGCCTCATTTAAATTCAGCAACTTTATTTATTTTCCAAAAAATTCTGCATTTTGACTCACTTTAGGTGGGAGCCCTTCATAAAAACTATGAGAGCTACACATACTATGACAGCCAGTGAGCAAATGATTTCAAAGAGGTTAGTAGCATATTATGAGTACCATCAACATTTATATATGTCAGGCTGAGAACTTTTCAATCTGTCCTCGTAGATCAGATTTTAACTGAGAACAGAACTGTAATCAAGTGAAGTTCTACTAGTTACACAATCAACATCATCCCCATAATCACAGTAATTATTTGGAGTCCTCTTGTTTTACCTCCCAAGCCTATACCGATGTATCGAAACTATTTACCATAGGAACCAACTTGCGCGTGAGGTTGGCTTAGACTCCAATGTATTTTTTGTTCCCAATAATGTTTTAAACAAATTATTTTTTGTTCCCAATAATGTTTTAAACAAATAAGTTTCACTAAATCACACATGAGAACCTAGTGAAACATAGATGCAAATTAAATTGCATCAAGGATCAAGAATGACTTGATCAAATTGATTAATGTTTTTTCTAATGTTGCTTTTGAAGTGAACACATAAAACAAGTATAGGATCATCCATCCAGCTGACAGTTTCCCCCTTGGAAATAATAATACTGAATATTGATTAAGACCCAATGGTTTCGAACATATGGGTCACGGGAATAGAATTCTATACGAAGCTGCGGGCTTTAGCCAGTTGACAATAAGATGGTGAAATTATTCACAAAGCCCAATTTAGCAAACAGTTGCAAGAAAATTAAAGAAAACAGCAGGAATTAAGTTTCAATCCCTAAAGTAATAATAAAGTTGGGTCTCAAGTATGGACATCCCCCAAGTGAAGATAATCAATAATATAGACAGCGAAAAACCGACTACTAATTTGGTGAGGCTAAACTGTAATTACGACTAATTTAGAATAATTATATGTGAAAAAGTTTTCCAAATATATGGACCGAGGGCCTGTACTTAATATAATTCGCACTTACTGTAAATACTGAATAAAAACACACAACACGTAAATACAGAAATCATAGGCCTGCTGTCATTGTCTTTTTGACCGGTATTGTAATAATAATATAGATAAATGCCAAATAAATTTACCTCTGTCACTTTTTGTATTATCCATATTCATTTTCACTTAATTTAATGATTAATTTACAATAGAAATACAAGAAAATCTAAAAACGATTTAGCAAGACGCATTGCGAACGACATTCATGCTGTACAGATAATAAATAATAAAATGAAACGTCAAAAGCCAGCACAGATTCATAAGCTAGAGTAAATATTCTCAAATTCTTACAGAAGTCAATGTTGCCATACTAAAAGTTATCATTCCGCGGCCATTCTCTACACTCTTATCTAAGCTCTTAACGCACCAGTTTATGGAACAGATTATTATTGACAGATGAGTTAGCCTAGCAATAGAACTTAACGTTATTTTCGTAATGGAACCACGCACAAAATATATTTGGTAGTGAGAAGTACGCATGGCATGGTACGCGTGTCATTGTTGTAGGTTTTTACGCAAAGGGCAAATTCGACAATTTTTAGTTTTAGCAAAAATTCTTAGAAATCACTGACATACATCTAAACTTTATGTTTTGAACGAATAAGGTGTTTTCTCTTTGTAGAGTATACTGAGGCTAATTTGGAACTAAAGATCGAATTATGCGAATAACTCTATTAGTTATCTCCTTCATCCGAGCGTCAATACGAGTCACTTTTGCGGAATTTCGCGATTCATGGCATGGCAATGTTAGCAAGCATAGAACTACCGGAGGTAAACTGTCGGAGAGATTCCAGGAGGATGTCAAAATCGACATGTCGGTCGTTCTATCTCCGAATAACCTTCTGTATCTTAATAATCCAGACAAAATCTTCGGTTTCCCCGAAATACAGTCAAGTTCAGCTTGAAAGAAGTATCCGTGTGGATCTTTACCCTTTTCATACGGCCACTAGCCTTGGTCGAAGCAGAGTGAAGTAGCGGGGTTAGTCCTTTATCACACTCTGACCTCTCTATGCATCTCACTATCCATCTTCAAAAGAAAATATTCCCTTAAATTCGCTTCGCGGTTGTGTATGGCCTTAGCACTTATTAGATCTCGGCATCCAGACTTTCGCGGGATGTACACTCTTATCAATGAAAGAAGAATTCATGTGGACCAATCTATGGAGCATGAGCGTCATAGTCGTGCAGACTTTTTGTCCATGGCATCGAGTTAGGTCTGGTGGTAGTCACACGCTTTACTCCGCTGCGCACAGGTGACCACACGAGCAGTGCGGCGTCGCAATGTTCTTGCAGGGTTTACCCAGTTGATGAGTCTACAATCCACAGTAAAATTTTTAGTACTCTTCACCAGTGACAAAATCGACAAAGTAGCATACGAAGATACTGTATCAGTCCATTTATTATCTCAAGGAATAGTGACGGTCTTTTAAGCACTAAGCAGTTGCGGTGCCGCTGCAGTGCCGGCATCGTTCTGCTTGCACCCCTTCAGATTTCGTCTGTCGCATTGCCGTATCCGGCGCGCCATGTGGCATACCTTGTCACCGCGCCGCTCCGCACCGTGTGGTTTTTCACCGAGACCACCTGGTAGCGCCCAAGATGCTGCTGCATACGGCCCACATTCTGCGACGGGCCTAGGTACCAGCATGTTTAACTCTTGAAAATTGATCGGATGCTCATCTCATCAGATACCGGATACGTGCATACGATATGATGAGACCACGCATTTATCCACCGACAGTTTCATGCAGATTTATTATTTATATTTTTATAACACAAGATTCAGATGTACCTAGTTAGAATTTTTACCCAGACTCCCAAGAAAGGATTATGATTTTAAATAGTTTTGCCTGAAGTCTCTGCCCTGCCTGCCTAGTCGTATCGTATTAAAAGAAATATTCGTGGGTATAAACTGACACAACTACATAAAAGATTTAAGATTAAGATATATTCCTAGCCAATAATAAGGTTCCGCGACAATCATAACCACTTTGTTAGTGTATTTGGCGTAATGTACATTTGGTATTTTAATTTGCAGTTTTGCCACTTATTCTATTAATACATGTACAATATACCGCCATAGGTTAGTTACTAATATATCAAGGGAATCGAAACTTCACCTACAAGATTGTAACTATACCTAAATAGTTGTAAGTCCGACACTATTACATAGCAACCTGTAACTACAATCATTTTTTTGCCAACTAAAACATTATCATTATTAAATTATATTATTACTTATTACATTAATGCTTGGTACCAAGTGAATGTGACTACTAATCTGATCACATAATCCTTTTCAAAGCACAATGCAAAAAGTAGTAGCTATTCAAAATTACACTCACCATCCATGGAATCTATTCCTAAGCCACTATCTGGTGTTCCACCTTCAATTTCACTCAAAGATGGCTCCTTCATACTAATTGATTGTTCATGCTAGAAATAAATATTGTATTAAAAACCCATTTAAAATGAAATGTAAAGTGTACATGAGTAGGGGTATTTACCTGATTACTCATCATGGAACTATTTGAATCTTCTTCATCAGAGCTTAAAGTCAAGATGACTGGCTCTGGATCTGGTTGTTTCCCTCGAGGTTTTCTCACTCTTGCTGGTTTTTTTTCTTGTGCAGGCTGAACAAATAATATTTAGCAAATAACATATTGCATTTAACTATGTCAAAGTTTTAGTCGATATTTTCTCAAGTACTTACTGTTTTATTGTTAAGATTCTTCATAGTAGACTTTAATAGATTTAATTTGATTCCCTCACCACAAGTACTGTAACAAAATCTTATATCAATCGAGGGTTGAATACTCAAAATCAAACTTTGTCGCATTACACTCGTACAAATAGGGAAGCCCTATTTCAATATTTACGGAAAATAGAATCATTAGCTGCAGACACATTATAGAAAAATATGGCATTGCAAAGTCTGCTGAACAAGGCGTTCAACTGAGAATGCAAGATCACGCTCGATCAAACTTCTTCACGTATTTATTTTGTATAGTTGGCTACTTTAATACTTAAGACTTACTACTACTTAATTAATTTTCCCAACTTACCTTTGTTTTTCTAGCATAGGTTTTTCTGGCTCTTTTTTCTTTTGTTCTACTTTTTTACTTGGTACACTTTTAGGTTCCTCAGTGAAGACTCGTTTACACCTTCAGAACAAGAACAAAAAAGTGAAATATTTCAAGATATAAAAAGCATTAAATTTTTTATGAAACATTTCAATAATAAATCAATTCTGTACAATGAGTATACCTTTCACAGCGACTGAAGTCGTATCCCGTATAACCACAAGATTTACACACAGCTAACATGCCGTCAACATGCCGAGGAGGGGGAGACCTAGGTCCAGGAGATTCAGGGCTGGTGTTTCCTAAAACAATCATGCTCAGATGTTATTAACTTGACTTATTACAAAACGGTGATGTAACAGGATCAAATACTTTTAAAAATCAGAATTTTTCTTCTCTTCTATATTTGAACTGAATAAGTATAATACATACCATTATCAGGGCACTGGGACTTCTCGGGGGTAGACATTTCACTGCTCTGAGGTTGGGACATAACTGACGGGGAATTTCTACTACTAATATCACCTATTAACATCTGGAATAATAAATTTATTCATTAGTCTGTTAATTGCATAAGAATAGAATAAGTATAACGATTTTATACAAACCGGATGATTTTCTAACATCTCCTCAATTCTAGTTGTTGAACCAACAGATACAAAATAGTCTATCTCACTACTAGTATTTTGCATACATTGGATATGAGTGTCCTCCGAAAATGGAACATTGACCTACAAAAAGTTCAATACATTAGTCCACTTCCTACTAGTCTCAAGTCGAAACACAGGTAGGTACGGGGTTACCTGTTCAAGAACTTCTTGAAGTGTGCAACTTTCTTTTGGCAGTGTAAAGGTAATTAGTCTTTGTTCACCATTTTGGAGAAAGATTAACATTTTAGCGGATTGTGGTTCTGATGCCAGTTCAGATGGTCCAGACATTTCGTTGTTTTCTAAAAGAAAAATAGTTTCATATAAAAAGCAAATCTATTAACCATTTATTCAACAAATATCTTGTTGAACAAATGAATGTGTTTTGTAAAATTATGGTTATTATGGCCCCTCGCCCACGGCGACTTTTTGAAGCTATGTTGTCGCGCGTTTACTGAACGTGCGACAGCATCGCTACTAACGCGTGTTACTATAGTAACCAAGCGACCGCTTCGCGACTGTATCGATATGGATACACAACAGCATCGCTGCGAAAATCGTGGGCGAGAGGCCTATGTTGCGAAATGTTTTAGCAATTCTGATAATTCTGAGTCATATAATTTATAAGATATCTACTCAAGTACAATGCGAATTAGCGAGACAGATTTTCACCGACTACTCAGAAATAAAAGCGGCAGTGTTATATACTAGGTTCCACAATAGGAACCGAATATTAACATAATAAGATATATAAAAATATGTAGCAACAAACCATGTAGGGGGGTTTGTTGCTGAGTTTGCATTGGTGGCACCCTTTGTACAGGCCTTTGTTGCTCTTTACTTCTTACTAGTGTTTGCCTGCCAGTTTCTCTGTAACAATATTTCAAAACATGTAGAGATATTATTTTTAATGAAAAATTTCCAGGACAAGGGTCATTCAGAAGCAAGTACCTTGCAATATAGGTTCCAAAATGAGGATAATTAGTGTACTTAAATGATCAAAATATCAATATCATAATGCGCAAACCTCTTACGGTGGAATGTGTTAATAGGTTTACGTACATACAGATACAGATATCGGCACCTTATATACTTCTAAAATGCAGCATCAGTAATTATCGAGTAATGTAAACCATAATGAATTTAACAAAAATGTTTTTTTTTTCAATTATATCAAAATTTGTCAATACCTTGCTTGTTGCTGTGTAGGTGTCCGCTGCGGCTGTTGCATCGTACGTTTATATTCCCCTAGAGTTATTCTCTGGCCATTAATTAATGTTAATACTTGTTGGTCTTCCTCCATCGTATCTCCGTCCATTAGTAACTGAGTGAGTGTCTGAGGATGTTGCTGAATGTGGGATTGTTCATAGCCTATTTGTTGTGGTTGATATCCATGCTGCGAGTTAAAATTGAGTTGTTGATGTGATTGGGGTACAGTTTGGTTCGACCGCATGGTGGGAGGCGGCGTATGGAACTGCTGCGGCGATGCATTCATATTTTCATTTACGGAGTGTTTAGTGAGAATAGCAGCTGTTATACTCTCTTCGAGGTCATCCATATCACTGGCGTTGTTCGGTTGAACTGCGACTTTCTTGACTTGCTGTACCTGTTGTGGATGTGGTGAAGATCTTTGCGACATGGTGGTGAGCGTATTTTGAGATAGAGGTCCATTCTGGTTTGCCTGAACTACTGTGTGCTGAGGTAATGGATTTTGAGTTACTATTGTACCCTGCTGTGTGATAACTCGTGTAGTTGGTTGTCCGAGTGCCTGGTTCTGTTGGTTGAGAAGCTGAAACAAAATAACTGTTATTAAGCTAGAGTACGTAAACACGAAGATGGTTGAACCAATGTGGAGTTTAGTTTATAGGAGAATAAGAATAATGTTCACACCCATAAGACTGTTCAAACAGATGTGGAACAAATCCACAGCTATAAGAAATATCATTAGAATTTTTAGGAGAAATAACTATACAACATAATATGTTTTTTATACCACTTAGGTGGCAGACAAGAACAGGGCCTACCTGATGGTAAATGTTTACCATGCCTCTCTCAAATGTTTTAAAAAATATCAATCTAATCAAGTTAATAATCATTTCTCTGTATAGATCAAACGGAACTTGCAAAACGTTAATATCAACAATATTTTATAAATTAGTAAGCAAATGGACCACCGCACCGGTTCGAAACGCGGCCCCGACCTGAGAAAACTCCGGCAAGAAACTCAGCGGGCTTTTCTATTTTTTTGGTCCATTTACAATCATCATCATCATCATCAATAGTTATCGGCAGTATAATGTAGAAATATATTAAACCACTTACTGGATGAGCTAGCTTAATCTGATTCAGTTGCTGTTGATGAATTTGCGGACTGATGACGTGCTGGGCGAGTTGATGTTGCTGATGCTGTTGTTGCAATTGTTGATGTTGCTGTTGCTAGAAAGTTAAAAAAAAAAAGTGATTACCACGTGAGGTCGGCCCGGATCGTTGGAGCTTTATGTTCTAGGAAAAAGATTTCACAAGATATGTTTCAACATGGATCAAATCAGGTTTAACGCGAATATGAAAAATGTTTCTAGGCGTACAAAATCTGCGTGTTCACATGAAAATGATATTATCTTGGAAATAAATTGATAATAATATATCAAAAAAAAAATCTTTCATGTGTATTTTTAATGCTCAAGTCAACACAGGATACAATACAATAGGCCACAATTCAAAATTAGTGAAAATTTGGCGTGAATTATCAAAATACACAGTCAAACAGTTTGTATGTTTGTGTATACTAGTGCATAGGATGTCCATATATGGTTTAGGCGCATAATGACAAAAACGCAAGAGGACAGATTCGTAAAATGACAGACGATATTAGATTGTCGCAAAATGTCAATAACTCAAAAAGCCAGACTCGCAGAATGCCAGATTCACAAAATGGCAGATTCTCAGAATGCCAGATTCACAAAATGGCAGATGCGCAGAATGCCAGGGAGCAGACACCCACGGCTTCACCCGCGTAAAATGTTGGAGCACCACCTAGTGGTATGTTACAACAATTTTTTTTTTAGGACATCTATTTTACACAGCGCCATCTAACGGGTCGGTAGACAAATGTCCTAAAAATAAATGACCAACACGAATAATGTCCAAAAATAAAAATGACAGACACGAATAATGTCCAAAAATAAAAATGACCAACACGAATAATGTCCAAAAATAAAAATGTACATTATTATTTCTGGACATTATTTTCGAACATTTTTATTTATTTGACATTATTATACCGAAGGCATCGATTTTTTTTTTAATACTATGTAGGTGGCAGACAAGCACACGGCCCACCTGATGGAAAGCGGCCACCGTGGCCTATGAACGTGTGCAACACTAAGGGTGTCACACACGCGCTGCCCACCCTGAAGGGAAAGGGGGAGAGCTGGGAAGGGGTGGGGAGGCTAGGAAGGGGAGGAGAAGGAGGGGTACAGTGAGCTCTGGCTACCCTACTTACCGGCGGGAACACAACACGATGGTTATTATGACCGCGGTCTTCTGTAGGGCGAAGGTACTTCCCCAGTTGGACAGCTCATTTCGGACGGGAGGTACCGTCGCGTCGTGTCCTACCTCCCTAATCTAATAATCTAGCCCATGGTAAGCTAACTAACGCTTGTTACGGGATCTAGACAACGATAGATAGATATATATAGATCTATCTAATCTTTATCTGTCATTCTGCGAATCTGTCATTTTGAGAATCTGTCATTTTGCGAATCTGTCATTTTGCGAATCTGTCATTCTGCGAATCTGTCATTTTGCGAATCTGTCATTTTGCGAATCTGTCATTCTGCGAATCTGTCATTTTGCGACATCTGGCATTATGCGTTTCTGTCAATTCGCTAATCTGTCATTTTGCGTTTCTGTCATTATACGCCTATTTATATGAACAATCTCTTTTTGAACATATACCTGGAGCGAGTGGTGAATAGGGGTGCGCGGCCGCGGAGGGCGGTGTTGCGCGTGTTGTGCCTGCGGGTTGAGAACGCGCGGCGAGCCCACCCTCGCCCCCGGCCCGGCCGGCGCGCCCGCCTGGCCCTGCCGACGACATTATATTCACAACACCATAACAAAATAATATTTGAGTGTAAGGACCACCTCCCGTCGTGCCCGGTGTGCCCCACATCTGCACAAGCCGGAGATCAGAATGAAGCGACGGAAGGTGCGGTTGGTGTCGCCGAGTTTTGGGCTGGGCGTATCTAGCTGTATTCTAATTTTTGCCAGTGACACGAAGAAACGAAGAAGCTCTTTATTGAAATTTGATTGAAACTCTTTAACGGGTGCCATCCTCATTTAGTTGATATTATTTAGATACATTATTTTCGGCAGTCACGGTCGCGAGGGGTGACTATGAATGATAGTTGTCACATAGTTTGAAGTGTAAGTTATCTCAAAGTACCCGAACTATGATAAATTATTTTTGAGACAGAAGCCCACCCTCTTCTACAAATCAGTGCACCTGATGAACGGACGAGATCGCAAGATCAAAGCCACCATACCAATAAAAAACAATAAGCAGACTCCCCAAAGTGCACTCTTTGGACGCAATGAAAACTTATCCAATTATTTTTTTCTACTGGACTGATTCGAAATATAATGTATACATGTATGTATAATAATGAAGTAATTCCTCAAGTAAACCATGTAAGTAAATCAAGTATAAGTGCTATGTTAAAATCAAGTTATTGGCGTATGAATTTAACATTACGCAGGGTTCGTAATTCAACTGAGGTTTAGTAACATCACACTACAGTAAAGTATTGGATACTTCATTTGGGATTCAGGTGACTTTTCCACATGTTGGAAACAGATGCTTACATTTTGGTAAAGTTGCAAAAACCTAGCTGTTCAAAATTAATAGTTTATGATAGTATGCGATATGACGGGTTCTTATGAGAATCCGAGTGTGATGATAGTATGCGATATGACGGGTTCTTATGAGAATCCGAGTGTGCGTTGAGAAAACTAGCCATAGGCGACTTTTTTATAATAATACATGATTGATTTAAATTCGTAAAAATACTAAAATTTTGTTAGTTCTCTCACTCGTGTTTAAAGAACCATTATTATGTAACTATTTCATAAACGATTATTTATAAATTAATTTTGATGGTATGTTCCTAAAGACAGTTATCATACAGCGCCATATTGACAGCCCACCAATCAGCGGAAAAGCAGCCAGCCAATTTTGGGGGTCATTAACCGCCTATGCCGCCAATCTTGTATATTGATAAGTTAATAAAATGTGAATTTTGTGCTAAATGAAAGTTTAAATTGTTTACTGTATTGCATATATGTATGTATCACTACATAGTATAAAACAAAGTCGCGATTTCTGTCCGTATGTCCCTTTGTACGCTTAAATCTTTAAAACTACGCAACGGATTTTGATGCGGTTTTTTTGTAATAGTTAGATCGGTTCAAGAGGAAGGTTTATATGTATATAACATCATGCTACAAACAACTGGTGCGCAGCAGAAGTGAGAAATGTGGAAAAAACGGGGTGACGCAGACGAAGTTGCGCGGGTCAGCTAGTGTATTATAGTAAACTAGCTGACCCGCGCGACTTCGTCTGCGTCACCCCGTTTTTGCAACATTTTTCATTCCTGCTCCGCATCTGTTAGTCGTAGCATGATGTTATATACATATAAACCTTCCTCTTTAACCATTCTATCTACTGAAACAAACCGCATCAAAATCCGTTGCGTAGTTCTAAAGATTTAAGTATACAAAGGGACAAGAAAAATAGGGACAGAAAACGCGACTTTATACTATATATATAGTAAATAGTAATAGTAATAGTAAAGTAATAGTAACAAATCGTGTACCGGTTGCATCGCGTTGATCATGCGTACGTTTGGCGCGCCGGGCGTGGCGGGCGAGGGCGGCGGGTGGTGAGCGCGGGGCGCGGGCCGGCGCGGCCGCACCGTGCGGACGGGCGTGCGCACCAGCGTCACCGGCGCGTTACTCAGCGCCTGGTTCAGCAGCCGGGGCGCCGCCACTCTCGTTGGGGTGCCCTGCGGTAAAACGGTATGTGTAAGCCACACCTACATAGATACATAACTAAATCTACACAGTAATGCGACAGATATACCAGTAACAAAATATGCGTTATTTTATTGAATATTCAAGGGCAATTTACACAACGCAACCTAGACCCATGCTAAGCATAGCTTAACTAGCTTGTGTTATTGGTTCTAAAATACGGATAAACATTACGTAGATACATTTTTTTTTGTAAATTAATTCGTATTATAGGTACATATAAACACCCAGACTAATGCAAATATTCATATGCACACAAATATTTGCACTGAGCGGGAATCGAACCCGCGCATTCGCGTTCACTACAGGAGTAGTCAGTAATTAATTATCAGGATACTAATGTAATGAAAATGTAGCATATCTATGAAGACACGGACCACCATCTGACCCTTATAGTACATTTATTTGTATTGGCCATCATTTATATTCACGAAGGAGTGTTACATAGCCATAATTATCATCTATCACAAACTATTTTTTTTCAATAGCTGTATTAATCACGAGAAATAATATTCAATACCTGTTGATTTATGTAGGCTGCATGCATAACAACATGTTGCTGTTGTATCTGTTGTGGCTGCATGTGTTGTTGATGTTGCTGCTGTTGCTGCAGTTGGTGTTGCAGCTGTTGTTGCTGTTGTTGTAGTTGTTGCAAATGAATCTGTTGGTGTTGGTGTTGGTGTTGTGGCTGAAAGTGTTGGATGATTTGCGGGGATGCTCGCGACAACTGCTGCTGGGGTTGTTGTTGCTGTAATTGCAAAATATCGATTAATAGTCAATTACCTCATAGAGTGAGAATAAATTGTAGTGATTTTATTATTAGTAATGTGCAATAAGCATTGCATGTTCTCACCGAAATTTCTTCTAGTCCGTAGTTTTCTAATATTTACATAACTTTTGAAATAACATTTTAAATGGATTGCTCCTAATTCTATATATTTCATTAAATCTGCCATACTGCTAGAAAAGCGTATAAATTATAAGTTTTTGATTCTTTAATGGTTATTTTATTTATAAAATATGTAGATATTTTAATTATCGTTTAAGTTTTTTGAACAATAATAAAATCTAGCGGTAGATAGCATAATGTGTGTTATACATTTTGTTGAGAAATTTAAGAATTCAAGTAACGAAAATCTGTTTCGAGATTAAGATTAGATCGAGACTGAATAATGAAGAAATTTTTATACGAGAATTAGCCCTCAGGAGCTTTGCCTATTCAACAGATACACAACCAAAAACCATTGCGGTACGGCGAACAAATTTAAGTATGAATTGTGGAAAACCACGAGAAAATAACTTTTTATTCGAAACAATAGCAAAAGTAGGCTCTCTATAAAATTATCAATTTACATACATTCATATATACGCTCACGCATATTTCCCTCGAAGCTAGGCAGAGCAGAGACAACTGTGCGTCATTTAACTCTATTCTTACATACTCTACTAGCTTCCTCTACGGTCATTAAGCCTTTCAGGCTAGCCCGCCGGGCTCGAGTACTTCTGACCTGCCTTTAATATATGGGAATGAAAGTTGGGTATGGGAAAAGAAGCATAAAGCAAATTTAATGGAATGGAGATGCGTTGGTTGCGCAGCATATGTGGGGTAAGGCTGATTTGGTTTGGTGATTGATTGGCATGCCCTGAAAGAGAATGTGGCATCGAGGATTGAAAAGGGTAGGCTAAGGTAGTTTGGGCACGTAGAGCGAATGAGCTGGTGTCATCAGCTTTAAATATTACGTGGGCCCAAATACAATGGCTAGTGAAATGTGGGTGTCTATTCACCTCCGCTTACTCCGGAGAGAAATAGGCGTGAGCGTATGTATGTTGGAAATATTTGAGTGGACTAACCGTTTGCTGTGGGGCATGTTGTGGTGGTGGTGGCTGAGGTGGGGGCTGCGGCGGTGGCTGTTGAGCTGGGTGTATCACAGTTGGTTGAGAGAGTACGTGAGCTGGGCTCACTAGCTGCTTGTATCATAAAAAGTATTGGTATCAATATATAAACTAGCATTTTTTTTGTTCTTACGTAAGATAATATACAATATACTCTCAAATAAACTGACTTCCATGACTCTGGAACTGATCCAGGACAAAAAATGTACTCAGAATATTGTTACTAGTCAAATTTTATAATATTTCTACAATATATTTTGATAATTTAACAGTGATGAACGTTTTATTGTAAGGGCAATATAAAATGGTTACATATCACAACCCTGAAGTTCAGAGATTTGCATAAGATCAATGATGTACAAAAAACCAAGTTTAAAATCCCGAACATTAGATATATATTTACTTGGTTTCATTTGGCTGGTTATAAAAAAATATCCACGAAGGCTAATGCGGTAGATCAGCACTGTTCCCGGCTTTGAATTCTAACTTAATCTATCCAAGTTAAATTGCGCGTAGAGGATACTGCGCGCCTTGACATGGAGAGATATAGTTTAGAAGGATACGGCGCAGGCCTTTAAACACAGGTTAACATATAACAGGTTCAATGAAAAATATTTTAATGAGAGATTTTGAACTACGGCATGTCGAACTTCGGTATTTCGTACATCCGGAATTTAATATGTGACCTATAAAATAAACTTATACTAGTTATATTGGAAAAATGTAGTATAGTATTAGATGCACCATTATAGTTGCGGCACGCTATAATGGCCGTTTTGACACGACTGTTTTTGAACCTATTCTCTTTTTGGTGCGCTTAATATTGGGCAACGAACTGTAAGACGAATAAGTAAAGAAAAATATAGCGAGATTGGATCAGAAGAAAATAAACTTCACACACCAAAAAAGAGAAAACGAGCAAAACCAGTCGTGTCAAAACGACAATCATAGCGGGCCATAACTATAGATAACAAGCAAAGCATACCACTGTAAGTAATTTAGTATTTATATATACATCTACTATTTTCCAACCACATTCACATTCACAAGTATTCTGAGCCCTTGATCAAAATACTTATGGTCTCTAGCTTTGGATTTTAGAAAGATTTACATTAATGATGACACCCCCAGAGTTAGATGAAAGGGAAAAACGATCAACTTATTTTAAGATAGTTTACAATACTTGTCAGTTTTATTTAGGCAGAAATATAGTTAACAAAACGTCACACCAAAAGTTTCAATGGATTAGGATCATAAAAGCAACTAATAATATACCTATAATAATTATAACTTATAGAATTTAAAAGAAATATCTATCCCAAGGATGAATTTTAATCAGTTTGGTAAATGTGTGGTAGGTAGGTAATGTAGGTACCTACCTAATTGTGGTACACCTACCACAAGAATATATTGGCGAGAACATTGATTAGCTTGTGTGATATTTTTATACAGACATTGCTTAGGTTTAAGCTCAAGAGTATTGACACCACTTAAATAAAATAATTTGTAAGACAATTTGTTGTACAATATTATGTGGTGTAATTTATATAACATATAATGTTACATTACATGATATTGTATATACCAACCAATACCAATTAATAGTTTGATTCGAAATAAAAGAATGAATGAATGTTCGAAATGAAAAAGGGTTACGTCACAGAAGTTATCCTCATGTACCTACTATTTAGAAATTGAACATGAATAATGTTTTGTCACTGCGAATTGAACCAAATACCAATTGCGGATTGGACCAATGGCGCCTACAGGTATTTTATTAGTAATTAAATTTACTCGAGATTTTTGCAAACTAAATGCTGAACTTTGTGTTATTGATATGTTAATTCTTATAAATTTTGAATTACGTCGGGTACACTCATATCAAATGAAAGGGAATTTATATTTAACATTTTTAGATCGGTTTGCATCAATTGGTCAATCTGAGAAGCAGATAGCCGTGGTTCATATCCGTTCGTCGAACTTTCAACAGGTCAGCACATGTGCTCAATAATAGAAGGGTTAATTTTCGTAATAAAAAGATGTTCAGTCTCGTTTTGATCTTAATCTTTCATTAGAGGATCGGAACACACACAGTGTTGGTGGTAGGGTACGTGTTCCTATCCTAATATTGGAGATTGAAGAACAAAATCCCTCCTAAGGGTAAGAGATTCGTCGAAAGGAATCATCGAGAGTCCCTTCTACAGAAACAACGATTTTCTAAAAATAATCAATCGTTTTAATAAAAACAATAAAAGTAGCCATTCTGAAAAATGTCTCCTAGGTTACCATTATTATAATTTCTTTGCGAATATTTCGCAAAGCAATTTATAATAGAAAATACGCATTACTTATTATTACCATGATTGAACTAACCAAGAGCGCAGTATAAAGGAATTGTTTCATTAACAGATGCGATTGGCACATACATCAAAATGCTGAGATGCTTGTAAGATATACGCAATAACCATCTAACTCCAAGACCAGACGACGAAGCCCATCAGTTTTGAGCGAGGAGTGAAACATGGGGATGCTATATCACCCAAACTATTTATTAACACATTGGAGGACGTCTTAAGGCTCTCTGAATTGGACTGGGGGAGATATCAGTATAAACGGTGAGTACATCTAGCATCTTCGGTTCGCGCACGATATTATAGTTGCGGAGTTGGAGAAGCAACTGGGCGAAATGCTGCACATTCTAAATGGAGCATCTCGACTCGTCGGCGACTTGGAAAAAACCAAGGTTATGTTCGAACATGCCACAGCGAGACCGATCCCCATCCAAAGGGCAACACTTGGATTTGCTCAAAAAAATGAGAGGTAGATTATCCAGCTCAGTGAAAACAACTTTGAGAAAGCACTAGTCTGAAAACAAAGGTCTTCAAATAAGGGCATCTTATCTGTTATGTTCTACGGTGCCCACGACGCGGACACTGACAGTGGGGTTAGTCAACGATTTAAAAGTAGTGCAGCGGATTATGAAGCGAGCTATGCTTGGTGCATTTCGAGTGTCTTCGTAAGATATAATTTGCAACTAGATCATGCGACAAAAAAACTTAAGTTACCGACTTAGCCTGCGGAATAAACAAGCTGAAGTGACAGTGGGTTCATCACATTTGTCGGAAGATGGCCGTTGGAGCAAATGAGTGTTAGAGTGAAGACAATGAGAAGGAAAACAGAAGGCGGGAGGTCCCCCAGTCCGATAGACTAACTGACAACTTGAAAAAAGGTGGCTAAGGCAGACTGAATGCGGAAGGTGGAGGATTAGGAGGAATTGAGGACATTAGGAGAGGCATATGTCCAGCAGTGGGCTGCAATAGGCTAATTCATAGAGTTAAGATGAAGCTGTTAATTCAGGTGCTACATAATATGTTGACATGTTGCTATCAGGAAAGAAGATTACCTGGTTAGTGATACTGCAGTGGAAAAAATTGATTAATCAATAATATATTCTTTCAAGAAGTAAATAAATTCTATTTGGTTAAGTTTTAAAAATTCTATCCTAAAATAATCCTAGTAAGTTTGGATTTTATTCCACATTGGTTCCTACCACAATACTAATTAATAATCTGACATTATGGAGATTGATGGGATGAACAATACTTTTAAGCAGGATTGTTAAAAAAATGCTTTAAATAAATTAATTCATACTTGACACTCTTTGGGCTAGTAGAATTACAACCATATAATCAACCATAAAATAATTGAAAAAAGAATATTGGACGGAAATAGAAATCATTTAAACTAAATGAAAAGTGATAACATGCCAAGCATATTATTATAAGAAGGTCTACAACCATGATGCATATAAAACCTAAAGTGCATTAATATTACACAATGATTTAGTCAGAAGACATACATGTTGAGGGCGTTGTGGAGATGACTGTTGCATCAAAGATGCATCAATGATCTGTTGGGCCTGTTGCAACACAACCTGAGCATCCACAGGTAAATCAGATGTGTAGTAAACCTACAAATAAATTATGTCATAGCTTAGCAATATTTGTTATAAATACAGTATAATATTTACATTTACATTTTTTTCACAAGATTATATTTATAGTTGATTAGGTCAATTAAGTCTATGATAGCAATTTAACTTGAATTTGTTTTTTTAATAACGAGGAGATTATAATGCCTTTTAAAATGTCCATTTTGTCCTGAACATTTTTAAAATCACACAACTTTTAGCATAAGTGTTGCTATTTAAGTTACCACCTAAAATGGCAACTTTCATTTTGATGATCATATTTTTTTAAGAAACCGTTTCACGAAGGTTCATTAAAATAACCCTATTTATAACAAATTCTATCACAATTTGAAGATTTAAAATTTAATGAAGAATTGAGACAGTGAAATAATAGCAAATAAACAGTGATAGAATCTATTAAAACAGTTTTATTTCTGTTTTTATTCACTGTTTAACATTGGTGTGTATAGAACTTATCAGTGTGTTTACATAACTAACTGCAATACTCACTTGATGTCTATGTAATGCTTGCTGCTGCTGTTGTTGTTGCTGTTGTTGTTGCTGTTGAAAGTCACGCTGTGGTTGAGTAGGGTCTTGTCTAATGATATACTGTTGTTGGTATTGCAAGCCATCACTGACAACTAGTTGTTGCTGCACACCTTCACTAACTATAATATCACTTGGAGCAGGATCTGCTTGCTGGACAACCACCTGTAAATAATAATTTGATTTTAAAACTTATTGGGATAAAAACTTCAATATGGGATATACTTCAAACTCTATATTCAATGTTATTCAAATTTTTATTGTAACTTCCAATAAGAACATGTAACTTACTTGTTGTTGTGTATATTGTTGTTGGTCATCTTGGTTTACTATAATGCTATCCAAGCAAATATTTGGACAAAAACGTTGTATATCCTCAAGTGTTAGTTGATGACCTTGCCCAACTATATGGTAATATTGAGCCATATCTAATGCTTACCCTAAAAATTACAGAAAAAAAATATTAAGTGATTTATTCTATGATTTTCACTAGTAGTTTATCTCAGTGAGCCTATATTACCTACTTGAGGTTTTGGGTAACATATGTAATGTGTTCTGTTACATTTCTGAATAAAAGTGATTTGGTTTGAGTTGAAGAGATCTGTTAGGAGTTTACCCCTACAATCAGAGACTGATATTTGGCAAAGGGTAGTTGATCTGCCATAGAATCGAAAGTGACATCAATGCTACAAATTATAGTTAGAAACCATATGTGTGCATATAGGTGAATTGGCATATCACTTTTAAAGTTTAATTTCTTTAATAATAATGTATGTGGCAGTGCTAGATTTAACGGGTTAGGTGGTTAATGGCAATAGCCTTGACACCTATTACATTGGGATCTAAACATAAACTTGTTCGTGTGCATATGAAAATATATACTCATTCATGGAATATACATAGGCTATGGAAGTGGAATATAGTGGAATATAGTCAAGGAACATACTAAAATAAGTATTTCTCAATAGAAATAGAAAAAAAAATACATGTCCATTATGTTTATACTGATTTACGTCTACAAATGAGTACATTTGTATCACTAGTAGACAACCTAGTAAAGGTTAACAGAAGGAACAAACATCTACAGCAAATACCTATAAATTTTTGACAGATGAAGCCACTGTGAGGAATTTTTCCATTTAATATTGACGAAAATGTCTATAATAAAAAATCAGTGCATATTATTCAACACTGATAACTAATATATATTTCATTTCACACACTTAAAGGCTATATTAAATTTGAACGAAAGAAATTATTCAGATAAATATGAGGACAGGTGACATAAGCCAAATATATATGTAACTTTGATAAAGACAAGAAGAACAATAAGGGCTCAGTTCATTACAATCACATCATAAACAGATTGAACTTTATGAATTTATGAAGTATAAGAATGTAATACAACTATTGGACAGGTAATTTTAAGAACTTTGACTATAATCATATTTGAAGAAATATATTCCAAATGATATTTTAGGTACTGCAACTTGTAAAATTGATTTAATTTTTGTTCAGGATAATTACTTTTAAAAAGTAACAAACCAAGAATGTTGTATGTTATAAAAATCATGAAGACTTGGTTCAATTAAAAATCCTACATTGTGAACTGTATAGGTATGCCCTGTACTTTGAACAGTTCACATTTATTTACAAATCATAAAATTCACAATAACAAGAATAAATTTTCGAAAAATCCACTTTATATTACGATATATATAATTTCAGTCAAATTGTCTAGGATTCTAATTAAAATAAAGATTTTGAACAATTCATCTAATCATTATACATGCACTTCGGGATTTGTTTACAAACTGGTAACAAGTAAAAAAAAAACTGCAGTTTTTTATAGCAACAAATTACTTTGATTTCGACATTATTTGTCATCCTTTAGAACCATTGGTATAAAAAGGATATATAACAGTATAAGAAAACTCGTTGACAGATAATATACCTTATGCCCTGAACACTACATAAGTAAGGTGCAATAACAGCAACAGCAATGACTTCTGAAATCATACATTCGTACCAACACTACAACTATGGCGACTGCACTGCCATCATACATTCAATAAAACTTTCAGGCTATCACGTAAACATCATCACAAGTGTAAAAACATTAGCAATAATATGAAATATAACTTCAATACCGTTTACACGTAAAGAACGAAATGGCTTCGATTTCTTTGATCCAACCTAAATACTTTGAGTGGAGATTGTTATACATAGGTAATCGCTAAGCTATTGATTTACTTCTTACCAATATTTACTAAGGACATTTTAAATGTCTTATTTGTACATTATAAACGAATTTTTAACATCAAAATGTTAATTTTTTACTGAAACGCCAAATCGAGAAGCAATTTACATTATGGCGTGTGTGTCACTTTTTTAATAATGTTTTTTTTTCAGCTTGTGTTACTACCTATGAAAATGAAAAGAAAAAAGTTTGATATTTTAAGCTTACATTCTCGATAAGGTTTAATACATGTCTTTTATTTTAATATTGTGTTATGTACATATTATATTACGCAATGAACTACTCCAAAATAATATTCAAATGAATTAATTAGTATAAAAAATATCAAATCTTAAAATTTTCTAAATTATTTATTGCTGGTCTTTTAGTTGATTATTGATATAATACTATTATGAAAGAACCGTACTTCTCCGTAATTTATTTCTATTGTAAAATTTGTATGGTAACATCTCTAGTTGAGACTGCAACAACGATACGGTTTTTTCGTGTTTTAATTTATTACATTATTATATTATATTTCACTTTGATTGGATTTCATTTGGTTGTTACCTAGCTAATTTATCAAGAAACATATAAAATAGATTTACTACAGTCATACTTAAAAAGTCGGAGTTAATTCCAACTTATATGACATTTTGTTGCTGTCCTCATCACTCGTGCAAATGGATGATACAGTGATTTCACCAGGTACACTGCAGATAAAATAAAGAATTTGGTAATGTTTGTTTTTCACATTTATATTATAAGTTATATTGATTGTAGGGAATAAAATGGGGGACTCTGCGTCTGAGAGTGACTCCAGTTCACTGGATGGTGGAGCTATGTTGCCCCCCAGTACAGTTTCTCGTGATCAGCTACAAAAACGAATTGAATCTCTGCAGCAACAAAATAGGTATGTTCATTTCCTGTACACACTATAAAATCATGATAATCTTGACCCTCATATTAAAGTAAACCATGTGATAGAGACACCCACAAAGTTGTATGTAGTCTGTGCTTATCTTACATTATTTCTTTAAGCCATTTGCAGATATAGGTAAAATTATGTTCAATATTAATGTTGGTATATATCTGCATTGTGGAGTATGAATGAAACCATGGTAATTTGGGAAAATTCTAATTTTCAGGGTCTTAAAAGTGGAATTAGACACATATAAGCTCCGAGTGAAAGCTCTACAAGAAGAGAATCGTGCCTTGAGACAAGCATCAGTTTCAATTGTAAGTTTAATGTAAACAGTCTTAGAAATAATCTTTGAATTTAGGTAATGAGTCATTTAGAAATTCTTATTTGAAAATTAATTATGCTTTTAAACAAATAACACAATTGAATTACAGATGAAATTCATCATTATTTTCTGTTTTGTTCACTAAACAATTGCAAAGAACTAATAATTATTATTATTTAGACTTATTCCTTTTACTGTTACTGTTCAAATTTGTGCTCAATTTGTACACAAATGTGCTTATTGTTATCATTTTTATACGAAGTTGCGATTTAAGTAACTAACTTTGATTTGTCTTTCAGCAAGCGAAAGCTGAGCAGGAAGAAGAGTATATTTCAAACACATTATTGAAAAAAATTCAGGCTCTAAAGAAAGAAAAAGAAACTTTGGCACACCACTATGAACGTGAAGAAGAATGCCTTACAAATGATCTTTCCAGAAAATTAAATCAGGTATTGAGTAGTAATTTTAAGTATAAATGTATTTAGAGAACCTACAATTATACCTCTATTCATCAATATTTAGTACGTAGCAGTAAGGTTTGTGTATGAAATTAAATGTTTTTTCTTTATTTTTGAAGTAAGACGAATATTACAGTTTATACAAATTTTAAAAAAGCTACTTACTAGATCTCGTTCAAACCAATTTTTGAAGACCTATCTATAGATACGTCACACATTGTATACTCCCACCTGTTCTGTTGAGTAGTTCTGGTAACAGAACTACTGGTAATTTTTTTCCCATTAGTTCTGTGACTTATGAGACTATGCTTTTCCCGGATTTGTCTCAATTATTCCCACCTGTTCTGTTACGTGTGTATCTGCTCAAATTTTCTACCGTTTTGAAACGAAATAAGATTTATAAAGCTATTAGTTGAAGCGATTTAAAAGTCAAAGCCAAATTTATGGTGGTTTATATATGTAAAATAAAACTGTTATGATTAATTTACTTGGGCCCTCAGTTCACACATTTGCATAAAATGATTAAGAAAATAGCTTTGAGTTTGTTAAAGGAGTTTGTTGGAGAGATCCCGTCTGATGAGGTCTACGCTCCGACCTAGAGCTTCCCATATACAGTACCCCGAGAGCTTTCAACTCGAACTTTCGAATCGCTTCTCTTGCCTAGAAGAATGCAGTACAGTGGACGAGATAAATAACAGGTTGGTTGAAGCTGTCCATTCAGTGGGTTCCAAATTCTTCAGGCCCCGTCGAAGAGATAGACCACAGAAGCTCACCGATCACACCCTCAAACTCATGGCCGAACGACGCTCTATGAGGCTGCAGTCTACCAATGACGCTGAAGCACATCGGCAGCTCAATAGACGTATCCAGCAGTCTTTGCGACACGACATCCGTGCCTTTAATACTCAATGTATTAAAGAAACGATTGAGCGAAATAAAGGCTCCAAAGTGTTCGCAAGAGACTTGTCTATTGGGCAGAGCCAGTTGACAAAGCTGAAGAGGAAGGACGGCAGTGTCGCGTCGACTAAGGCAGATGTTTTGAGGGAGATCGAGGGGTTTTATGGACAGCTTTATACCTCAGTCACTAAGCCTGCTACTGATACGGTTAAAGATCCAAGAGCCAAGCTAACCCGACACTACACCGAGGATATCCCGGACATCAGCCTGTACGAGATTAGGGTGGCCCTCAAGCAGCTTAAAAATAACAAGGCACCAGGAGAAGACGGAATCACCTCGGAACTTCTGAAAGCGGGTGGAACACCGATACTTAAAGTCCTTCAGAAGCTCTTCAACTCCGTCTTATTCGAAGGTACTACGCCGGAAGCATGGAACAGAAGCGTGGTGGTCTTGTTCTTCAAGAAAGGTGACAAAGCCTCTCTTAAGAACTACAGACCCATCTCGCTTTTGAGCCATGTTTATAAGCTGTTTTCGAGGGTTATCACGAATCGTCTCGAACGCAGGTTTGATGACTTCCAGCCGCCCGAACAAGCCGGTTTCCGAAAAGGTTATAGTACCGTAGACCACATTCATACGCTGCGGCAAGTCATACAGAAGACTCAGGAGTATAACTTGCCACTATGTTTAGCGTTTGTGGACTACGAGAAAGCCTTTGATTCGATCGAGACATGGGCAGTGCTACAATCTCTCCAGCGGTGTCATATAGACTACCGGTACATCGAAGTGCTGAAGTGTTTGTATAAAAACGCCACCATGTCAGTCCGAGTACAAGATCAGAGCACAGCGGCGATACTGTTGCAGAGGGGAGTGAGACAAGGAGATGTAATATCTCCGAAGCTCTTCACCAATGCAATGGAGGATGCCTTTAAGCTACTGGAATGGAAAGGTCTTGGCATTAATGTTAATGGCGAATACATCACTCACCTTCGTTTTGCCGACGATGTCGTGCTCATGGCAGAATCGCTGGAGGATCTAAACACAATGCTCGACGACCTCAACCGAGTCTCTCAACAGGTGGGCCTCAAGATGAATATGGACAAGACCCAGGTTATGGCGAATGCTCATATTCTAAGGCCCTCCCCAGTGCCAGTTGAAGGCTCGACCCTCGAAGTTGTAGACAAGTACGTCTACCTTGGACAGATGGTTCGATTAGACGGATCAAACTTCGAGGCGGAGGTCAATCGTCGAATCCAACTCGGCTGGGCAGCGTTCGGGAAGTTACACAGCGTCTTCTCGTCCAAAATACCTCAGTGCCTAAAGACAAAAGTCTTTAATCAGTGCGTGTTGCCAGTGATGACCTATGGCGCCGAGACGTGGACCCTCTCTATGGGCCTCATAAGAAAGCTCAAGGTCGCACAGCGAGCTATGGAAAGGGCTATGCTCGGAATCTCTCTGCTAGATCGAATCAGAAATGAGGAGATCCGCAGACGAACGAAAGTGGTCGACATAGCCTACAGGGTTAGCAAGCTGAAGTGGCAGTGGGCGGGGCATGTAGCAAGAAGAACAGATGGCCGTTGGAGCCAGAAGGTTCTTGAATGGAGACCGCGTACCGGTAGACGAAGCGTGGGACGGCCTCCTGCGAGATGGGCGGACGACATAGTCAAAGTCGCGGGTACCCATTGGATGCAGACCGCCTCCAACCGGTCGGATTGGAGGTCGATGGGGGAGGCCTATGTTCAGCAGTGGACGTCTTGTGGCTGAAATGATGATGATGATGATTGTTAAAAGGTTTTTTAACAAAGATTTACTGAAGGAATAATAACTTTAACGCAGTTTTTTCAAAAACAAAAGATATTCCGATGTCACCATTATTCAATTGCATTTGATATACTCTAATCATCGCATCATTTTCGATCTCTTTATTTGTCCTTCGTTTGACTAATTTCTTGGAAGTTGACATTTGAATGGCTTTAACAGAAAAAAACGATGCATCTTCTTCCATGTTTTTTAGAAACTGAAAAATAGTCGACGGCCTGGTTTTGAATGTGCCGTTAATGGCGCGGTGCCAGCCTTCCACAAATAAAGAATAAATACCTCAATGGCCATTACTTGATAATTGATTGCGTGAAGAAGTAAATAGTTTGAATCACAAGGTTCAAACAGTTTTGTGGACAGAACTAATGGGAAAAAAATTACCAGTAGTTCTGAAAACAGAACTACTCAACAGAACAGGTGGGAATTGTTTTCCCATTTGTTCTGTGGACAGAACTAATGGGAAAAAATTTACCAGAAGTTCTGCCAACAGAACTACTCAACAGAACAGGTGGGAGTAGACGTCACTATGGGTTTGATGAGAATTTTTTTTGAGTTTCCATTCAATTATTTATGCGGATCCCCAAATTTTATTTCTTTTTTTCTATTTTTGTATAATATCCTTAATGCTGTTCACAGAATAAATCTACTTACTATTTTTCAACAGCATAGGCCTTATAGTTTCAGAGAAAAGTGGCCGTAACATACTGATGACAGACAGACATATGACGAATCTATAAGAATTCCGTTCTTTGGCACCCTGGCTATGGAACCCTAAAAAACATATTTAATAAAAATATGATTGTGATCAGAATAAAATAAATCCTATATTTACTACATGTTCTAATTAGAAATTAAATTTTGATGCACTGTCCATACAATGGTGATGTGTTTGTGATATTAAATTCTAGATAATTAAAATATATAGTATCATGTCACTAGATAACATAACCTAAGTGGAGTTATCACTTAATAGGATTTAAAATATAAAACTTTTTCTACCATTACTTAATGATAATTATTATGATTATAATATTCGTAATAGTGCTATGAACATAGGTACTCAAGGTTGATATAAATATATGATTATATTTAATGTTTATTTAAAATTTTCTTCAAATATACTTACACATATGTATCTGATATCATTTAAATTAATAAATTTCAGTTACGCCAAGAGAAATGTCGTTTGGAGCAAACGTTAGAGCAGGAACAAGAATGTCTGGTGAACAAATTGATGAGGAAAATAGAAAAACTTGAAGCTGAGACTCTTGCAAAGCAAATGAATTTAGAAAGGCTTCGCAGAGAGAAGGTAATACATTTTCTTGTATATTTCATTAAACTTTTACGCTGTAAATTATTATATTTATATTCTATTCAAAAGTTACATCCTATGCTTATATAAAAGCTGGCCAGTGTAAAAGCTCTAACATTCTGACCAAAGTAAAGATTAAAACCAATTATTATTTTTATATTATATCATTTGTGTATTATGTCGTTAATTTTGAATCTTATTTTTTATGTATGAATTGTTATGACAATAAAAATAAAAACAAAATTTACAGGTGGAACTGGAAAATACGTTAGAACAAGAGCAAGAAGCTCTAGTTAACAGGCTGTGGAAACGCATGGACAAGCTAGAAGCAGAAAAACGTTCGCTGCAAATAAGACTCGACCAACCAGTATCCGATCCAGCTAGTCCTAGGTGAAAATCTAATACTTATTATAAAAGTTCACTTCTTTATGTATATTTTTTATTTTATATACCCGCATACTCACGTTTTGTCATCAGTATCTGGTCCCAACATAATAGGATGTCATCCAGACAGACCTTTTCCTATCTACAAACTTCTTACTGAGAAATTCCTAACACTAAAAACCTTGTGTGCTTATTATGTCATGTCAATAATGTCTTTCGCTTCTGGAAAATGTCGGATTTGAGGTTTGAATAAATTGTTTGCATGAATGTTATCAATCACTTGCATGCTGCTCTTGCTCATGTTATAATAATTATACATTGTTTTATTATTAATGGAGATTTTTCTTGCTAGGGACATTAGTAATGGTGATACAGCATCCAATTTAAGCAGTCATATTCAGACCCTACGTTCTGAGGTCGTAAAATTAAGGTGAGTTTACTTAACATTTCGCAAAATTTTCCTGTGTAATAATATTTTACTTCCTACTAATATTATAAAGGCGAAAGTTTGTTTGGATGTATGGATGGATGTTTGTTCCTCTTTCACGCATAAACGGCTGGACTGATTTGGTTGAAATTTGGTACAGGGGTAGATTAGAACCTGGAATAACACATAGGCTACTTTTTATCCCGGGAAAAGGTTCCCAAGGGTTGCGGGAACGGGAACAAAATTCCACGCGGGCGAAGCCGTGGGCATCAGCTAGTAATAATATAAACGAGTTATAGGGCTTGGTACAACATTAATGTATCATGTTTGTAGTAGCAGAAAACTCATGTAAGTGTTGTTTGAGTTGTAATAACATAATTTTCTAACATCATAAGAGAGTAACCATTTATTGGTTGAAATACCGAAAACTAAGTGGTTCAATGTCAAGAGCCTTCAGTATGATAGAACGGAATTTGATACTGAAACTTTAAGTAAATGTTGGTATATCTTGAGAGGACAGTCCTCTCAAGACCATGGACATAATGTCACGTGCAAAACATTGTGTCAAATATACCAACATTTCACGAATAAGTCCCATTGTATCGTAAATAAGAACCTCAAGTATAAAACCACACACATTGCATGTATATCGCAGCTGTTCCATTTGTCATTTCCCCAACTAAGACTGTATTGTAAACTGTGGATTTGACTCCTACAGCGGGACCATTATTTGTATAAAATTTCTCTGTAAGTATATAATACTTTGTGTCTTTCAATTGTGTAAAAGGAAACATCCCATTCCTTTAATATACTATTGGGCATATACTTTAGTGATGGTAACTAAGTGACTTTCTTAGGATGTTATATTTGTAGAGTAAATAATTGTTGTGTATGTTATTATTTTTATACATAATTTATGAACGTAATCTATAAGATTCATTAATAATAATCATCTGCAAATAAAAAAAAGATGTTACATTGAGTTCAGTGATTCATAACATAGATTTTTCATAAATAAGACAATACCCCCTGCTGTGGTTTTTCAAAGTGACCAAAGTCAAAGTCTGGCATACAAAATTTTACATTTAAATTCAAAGATATTATTATTAAATACATGCAATACAATTTAAAATACTACAATATAAGATTCTTTAAGAAGGGTATTAAAAGGATTCTACTGGTCTATCAGAAGGTTTTTAGCATATAAAACAGCAGTCTTGAACATGAATATCGACAGGTGTACTAATACTTTGATCTTTGAATAGAAATCAACTGGCGGTATCTCAAAATGAAAACAAGGAGAAGATGCATCGTTTCGCTTTAGAAGAGAAACATATTAGGGAAGAAAATATGCGTCTGCAAAGGAAGTTGCAGCAGGAGGTGGAACGGCGTGAAGCACTGTGTCGACATTTGTCCGAGAGCGAATCTTCGCTTGAAATGGAAGAGGAAAGACAGTTCAATGAAGCTTTGAGCGTGAGTTCTTCTGTCATAACTTCAAAATTTGCCAAAAACACAGCAACACTTAAATATAAAGTGGCAACAGTATTTGTAGCATCAATTTTGCAGATATTTTGCAGTTTCATTTTAGTTTCCAATTGAAGAAGAGCCTTAGTACAGAAATCGTCAAGTAACTTGGCAGCGCATCTGAGACGATTTTTGGGTTTCTTTTGCGGTAAAGCAGACATGATTCAAAATAAATGATGGCATTCTGGTGAATGAATAGAATAATGACAAGCACTTTTTGTGCCTCTAAGTGTATGATGCGCGAAGTTACCCCAACTACTACAGAAAAACCTTGCCAAGTTAGATGCCGTGCACTGTACTTAATAAACATTTTTTTAAACTTCGTGAGTGTCGTTATGAAAGAAAAGAATATGTCTATGTGCAGGCGCGATCGCGAAGTGTGTCGTCGCCGGGCGGGTCGCGGCCGCTGTCGCCGTACACCTCGCCATTGATGCCCAACGCGGCCGGGCTGCAGCTGTCGCGACCCGCGCTACATCTCAACTCGCAGGTGAGCTAACCTGTATTACTTTCAAATGACTTTCATTATTGTTTATTTGGAACACCTGGAGAATGTATTTAGGTTGTAAAAATTTTGTAAACAAGATAAATACATTATGTATTTAGCAAAAAAAAGTATTATTTATGAAAAACTAGCTGACCCTGTACCTCCCTCGTGGAACTCAGACCTCGAACCCGCTGCTCCTTCTATTCAAATTTCCACATGTATTTCTGATCCCAATTCACGCTGTACCTTTCTATTCATTCTTTTGAAACTACCTATAAAGAATTTCACGGCTTAAGCAAATCTGCGAGTCGGTAAACATGCTTTACTTGTTAGTAAATTTCAATTTTCTTTTGTTTTTTCTTTGCAAAACCCAACAAGATAAAACTAATGAAAATCGATCCGGCCGCTCGAGTTACGTAATTTTTTTTCGTTTTGTATAATTTAGATAAATTGTTTCGTTTATATTTAAATGGATGTAATATTTGTGTGCAGAGCCGGCGTACGGACAGGTTCGTGAAGCCGGCGCTGCCGGGCGGGGCGCTGGGGGCGCGCGCGCCGCCGCTGGAGCCGCCCGCGCTCGCGCCGCCCGCCCCCGCGCCGCACGCCCCGCACCCCCTGCAGCCCCTGCAGCCCGCCATCATCCAGCCCGCCAGCCCCATGGACACCTCCTCCAAGGACTAGTCACCTCCGCCCGCGTCGAGCTCGCCCGGTCCCATGCCATCCCGCTGCTAAATTCATTTTCTGCGATCGAGACTCACTTTTCGCTTCGAGGTGCTGATAAATTTGAGCATTCACTTGTAATGTGCGAGCATTATTCGCATCGACGTTTTCAAATTTCGAGCGTTCGCTAGGAAGAGTTCGCAGTGATGACTGACTCTGTGCTTGTCTCGGTTTGCTGTTCTGTTCTACAAATTTAAAAATGAGCTGTTACAAGTGAATGCTAAGGTCTCTCAGCGGCTTTAGGCGTATCGTGACTTCTGATTGAGCGTTACTGTGACCGACGGCTGCCATCATCATTATTGACGCGGGTGGGTCGACGCTGTCGGCGGAGCGGTGACGTGTGAGTGCCCATATTGCCACCCGACTGGCACCTTACGTTCGCTTTGGCGGGGCGTTATCTGGCAGGCTATTTATTGCGTGATCTGTTTACAAGTGAGGCGTCCGCGGGTGCGGGGCTTGCCGCCCGACGTCGGCGATGTCAGTGTTAATCTTCGTCCCCGTCCCGCGCACTTTGCTCACTGCCCTCTTAACTCGGCACGCTCCTAGAATTAAATTACATTCATATCCGCTCTGTCGCGGTTCATTTACCGATAAAATTGGTGATGGACGAGAACTTGAGTAAGATTGTATTTAATATTTTAATTGGGGTACTGAGAATACGAGTGATGTTGTATGTTTGATTAGGATCGTTATAGCTAGTTCTGATTATAAATCATTTTCGAAAATATATCCGTGCTTCAAATTTTGTGGCAGTGGGTTTTATTTTATCGTAAGGCTGTGTATAAAATTCACTTGTGAGTGGTTAAAGGAGAGAAAAGATTATAAGCTATTTGATATATATCACACGGGGTCTAGCAATACTACTCCTACGTAAGTTTTAGTGGAGGAATGTATAATACGTTATGAATGTTGTGTTGTGCTCGCAGGGCAATTTGTTGTGTTCCAAATTAGCTAGTAGGAGTAGTGAGTGGCCGTCCTCGGACTCTATTCAATTATGCAAATTGTCACATTTTTTTTTTCATGTTATAATTAAAATAAAATATACGCATTACTATTAATTTGACTTTCATTTACTTTCTGGATTGGTTTATCACTAAGTTGGTCGTTTATGTCATCAAGATCTTCGGTCCAACTCTCGGAGGACCGAATAATGACTAGATGACAGAGATGTAACTGTTTGATCGACTTTACAAAAATGCGTGGTCAGATGCGGGTGAAAGGGAGACGCGCGGGAGGTATGAAATCATACCCTTCCATCCGCGCGTATGTTCATCTCTGTATAAACCCCTCCCACTTTAAGAAATCTATCTACCAGAACACAGCGAAACTGAAAACAAACCTGACTTGCAGTTTTCATTATATAAGTAGTTTGACTAATCGCCACTACGCGCTACAAAGAAGTCTGAAATAATAATAATAATAATAAAACATTTATTACAAGCTCTCAAAACAATAGAGTTAGCCGAAAGTAGATACATGACGATGCAAAAAGCTTCCATTTTAAATACATGCCGCATATTTCGCAAATTTCTCCAGGAAGATTTGAATATCCAACCCGTTATATCAGAACATGAAACTCACTTGGTTTAGACCCGTGATTTCATTAAATGTACCGAAGTGTCCTAAACACATCGAGAAAAAAAAGAAAAAAGAAAAAATAGTAATAATAATCTATCTGCCTACTGAAAACAGGAATATTTTTTTTAAAATTGGGACATCTATCGGTATGGAACATAGATAATTTAGCCCCCCTAAATGATTCGGCCGCTCACCAATAGTTAATTTATTTATATTTTTTTCAGTCAAATATACTTTATATAATTTTTTTTTGGCATTCACTAATGAGCTCAGGCTAAATGATTGTGATGAAATTTTTAACAGTACGTATTGACTTATTAAGAACTCTGATATATTTGAGACAAAATTACTTACATCTACTGACCGCTAGATGATTCTGTTAAGGCATTTTTTTCTTAAAGTGAAAATAAAAATATAGCGGACTTATGAAATGATGATGAAATGATAGGTACACCAGTATGTTTTAATTGTTTTCCTGAACAATTTCTGCAACCTATCACCAAGCACTTCGTCGTGGAAGATGGTTAAAATGATTTTTACATGCAAAAATTTTCACGTAAAACACATCCGAGCATCCTTTTAAAACACATGACACAAGAACTGATGAGTGACGTCAGAGCCTAGACTTCGTCCCTTTCTGAAGTTACCCCGACCGTTCGACTCGGTTGGAAGGTTTGTAGCCCAATTGCCTTTGCAACAACTCCGCTTCCTTCAATTCGCCATGGTCCAACTTCACTGGCTGATTCTAGGTAGTTTTCCCGGCAAAGCCAAATACGCCAAATAAAAATATTATACACATTATCTACTGATTGGGCGCAATCGCTAAACAGTGCACAGTAGGTTCGCCTAACTTGTGCCAAATGGGCAATGCCTGTACTCGTATAAAAGGCGCACACGGCTAAAGAAACTTAAGTTTTCAAAGGGAATGATGATGTTGTACCTATGACAATTTTTAAGTTACTCCTTACATAAAATTTCCTCGTGCAGCAGGGCAAAAAATTGTATGCACAACCGGTAGGTCGGTACTATAATTTTATAGTGCGATGAGTCAGAAGGGGATATCTCTGCTTTGCAACATAGAACACAATTACGGTTTCTGGTCTAGACTACTCGAAGCAAGAATTTCTCAGAAACGCAAACACTGACATAAATGGAGAAGTCATCGCCCACGCATTCGCTCACACTTATGATTTGACTCACTAGACAGGTGCGTACTTACAAAGCCAACCAGGATGTAGGTATACATGCGTAGCACGAGTTATCGATTCAAAAATGTGCTAAATACGCACAATAGGTACCTACGTTTTCGGACTGTCCTTATAGGACAGGATTAGTATCTAGATAAAGTACACAGAGGTAGATTATCCTAAAGGCAAAGTGGGCATGTTTCTAGGCGTGCGAAGGTACGAAGGGGCGCGCGGGTGGAGTTTGTAAAAGAAGAAGTAGGCCCTGTGACGGTCTTCGGAGTGGGAGTCCTCTCCCTCAGCGCCGTTCACAGTGATGCTGCGGAGTGCGAGCGCGTAGGCTACCGCCGCCGTTACCTTTTCCTGCAAGCAAGTAATATTATTAATAATACGTACCTACTAATCTCTTATAAGTAATATTCGCTCTAAACCTTCCAGGTAAGCTAGGTATATTGTTTGTGTTAAAGGCGGGTTCACGGAGGTAGTGTAATGGCCTGATTCGATCCCTGGAATTCCACCACCTGTGACCACATGTCACCCTGGCGGAAGCAATAGCCGCCCGCGGGCGGCGCGGCGGCGCAAAATGCACCTCCCCTTACCTACACCCGGTCTCTACACCCGACAGGGGCATCTTGGAAGAGAGGGCCCCGAGCCTGTCAGGGTACGAGGGATATGTTGGCTACCTACTATCTCACCTCCTTTTCTTACGATAAAGAAAAGTACCAATCTCAACCCTTCAGTATTAGCTTGACATTTAGCTCTAAACCCTAATATAAAATAATAAATGTAGTAGTTATACATAATAATATATCGATATAGTAATATTTTTATTCATGCGTTCTTGTGTCAGGGGACCCCTAATTTCACTGATATAGGTAGGTATATATAGATATAAAGCATGAAGACATTTCATCGGGACACTTAAAGGGCACACTAATTCAACAACACTACAATCGCTGTTAATGGCCTTACCAACACGATAGCTTATTTTTTTAGTTTTAGAAGTGTGAGTTGCGAAAAAATTCAAGGTCCTAAGTAAGTAAGTAGGTATCTAGGTATATCCTCAATTTTATGAAACATAGTTTAGATCACTACCGAATCCCGCTGCTTAATTCACCTTACAAACAAAAAAGATAGAGTCAGTAATAGGTACATCAAAATCTTAACACCTCACCGTTTTAGCAACGGTATTAAAATTGAAAAATGTTAAATTTCAATACTACCTACCTATAGCACAGATTACCTAATAGTTGCCCATGGCCTACCTACATAGAGGACATCTAAATATGACAAAATAATCATATATTTTATGTACCTACTTTAATTAATTATTTACTTTATAACATAAGCAAGCCACATGGTTCCCGGCCATGTAGAATTTAGGCCACACCATCTCTTCCCATGCGGTGTCGTACATGGGGAGTAAGGGAGGGCTACCTACTGCTCAAACTCAGCCTCAGATACATGCTCTAGATGGATTACAAAGAATTACAGACAATAGGCTGAATGGTTAGTGAAATATGGATGTCAATGCACCTCTGACTACCCGGACGGAAACAGGCGTGAGCATTGTATTTACGTATGACTTAAGTATTTCATGCCTGAATTCTAGTAATACCCATCCCTATTTTGCGCCTAAAAGCCCTTATGTGGGATGAAATTTTGAAAAATGATGAATATTTTCTTTTTCTAATCATACAAACAAACATAAAACAATCATACAACCAAAATTTAGGTATTTCTAATCATACAAACTTCATGCGTATTTGCACCATCATTTTGGTAGACAAATACAAGACCCGTTGGTGGGTAATAGTTTATTTAAAGCTGCAATTCCAACAAACTGGTGTATGGCTGTATGCTATGGCGTCACCTGCAAACTGGTGCAGTCAGAAATGGCGCTTGAATGATGAAGAAGACAGATAAGAAGGTGTAGGTACCTACTTAGATGTAAAACTTTTGTCTAACTAGAAACATGTAGTATACGTTGTCATTTATAATGGTAGGTACATTGCAAGAGTTTGCATGCATAATATACATTAATAGTTTGCATAAATAATAGCCTTCGCAATCACAAAATAAAATTCAACACGACGGCGACGCGTCGGCACGGCATGGTTGATACGTAGGTACTCGGTTTCGTATTGCGGCGTCGAATGGTCAAAGAAATAATCGCATTTTACAGTCGCATCATAAACCTAAGCAAACCAGGATAAGGCGTAATACTTATTTCTATTTGTCTTGGATGCTGTTAAGGGTTACAGGTAAAGTGATTTGCATAATACCTCCCACGGCGATTTTTTTTTTCACAGACATTAGTTTTAGGTTTGATGACATAATAAACGCAACTGCTACGAACATGTATTTTAAAGATGACTTCTAATTTGCTTTCCAAATACACCTAAATGGTTTTTACTGTAGTTTTAGTATAGTTACATCTATACTGATATTATAAAGAGGAAATATTTGTGTTTGTGTGTGTGTGTGTGTGTGTGTGTGTGTGTGTGTTTAACTGGGTGTAGGTTTACCAAAATCTATCTAAGGCATTTCCCTCGTGTCTTGGCTGACCCTGGGTCATATACGGGTTTAAGGTAACCGCTGATGTGGGAAACTCGATATCCCCATCCCATCGAACACCGGCATGCCCCTTGCCTGGTCTCCACTGTGCCCTTAGCTAGGGAAATTTTGGAAGGACACACGGAGAGCTTCTGATCAGTCTTTTCTCGTCTTTAGCCGGAATATTTACCTTATGCGACGGCGTCTCTCCTGCGTGAGAGAGACGATGTCGTCTCTGAAGCTGAGGGTGGTATGGTGTAAAATTTGCGTGCTTAGACGTAGATAAAACTACCCCTTATTAAAATTCTTCCAATATTCATATTTTCTGTGTACCCAATTCTTCGTCGTTGCCAAAATGTGTGATGCAAAATGCTAAATGAAATATGTGTTGTAATCGGTCTGTCGTGATTGTAGTTGCATAAAACGATGATAATGTGTTAATTAAATATTCAATAATAACGTTGTTAGAACATACTTGCCTACTATGTAAGTATTTTTCAAGATTTGTTTAAAATTGATACTCAGTGATAAGGATTTACAAAACATTTTGATCATAACAGCACATGGAATGCATGGTAACTTATCCAATGTACCTAGTTTACCGACTGCACTTCCACTAACGTACCTAATAATTAGTTAGAAATCATTCTCTGAACCTTTTCCCAACTCAGTTGGGGTCGGCTTTCCAGTCTAACTGTGATGCGGCTGAACTTCGATATTTTGCGTGAAGCGACTGCCATCTGACCTGCACAACCAATGGTCTAATGACCAATGGCGATATCGAAGATCCAAGTTAGACTGGTTGGACTTTTGAAGGGTCCAACTACCCGTAACGACTGTCATAGGTGTTTGTATGGCAACCGGGACCGATGGCTTGACGTGCTCTCCGAGACACGACCAGACCAGTGCAAACAGCCGTTGTATTCATGCATACAACTTTTTGCACTGACCGGGGATCGAACCCGCGCCCCGTGCGTAGCAGTCGCGTGCATTACCGCCACGCCACGGAGGCTGTCTAAGTCTATTAATTAGTTAGAAAATATAAATGTTAATTGTTAATAGGACTCTGCTTACCACATACTTCGGGGATTTACAAGCGAGTGCATATTTATTTTAGTACGTTCAAATAAAAATTTACGGTTAAATATGCTAAAATAATACAATTTTATGATCACATGATAACATTTTTTCACTCACGTTAGTATTATTGTGTTAGTTGAAATACTTAAACGGAGTTTGAAATTAACATTCAAATAGAAACGTATGTACATATATAGTTTCAAAGCCGTCAGACGAGACTCATAAAACATATTTACCTACAGAGAGACGAATACTTGTAGCGTTATTGATCCTTCCAATAATTATCGACCACGTTTCATGTCACCATGAACAAACACAAAAGTGGACGAGTATGGCGGATACACGGTGCGTTTCTTGTTTGTAAGTTTACGCACGGAATCGTAAAGTAGAGGCAGGCAGTAGGTAGAGCTAACACGAAATCAGAGACAGTGACAACTAGCGGTTGGTTCAATAAACTTGACGATTTATTTTTCTGTGTGGACCTGTATGTTTTTAATTGGATGATTTAAGTATATTACGAGTATAAACTGGTTTAAAGCCGCTCTGGCATGCATTTGTACTATGATATGTAGGTTTTCAGAAGTTAGAATTCTGAGTTCTGACTTTCATGATTCTTTTACTTTTATTTTTTATGGTGGTTAAGACCAGTTGATGGACTGCAAATGCGTCTCTTGACTCGCTTAATGAAGAGTGTATTTATGTTGTAAAGAACCGGGTACGACGAAGTAGAAACAAACCAACTAAAAGTAAAGTACTTATCGCAGAATTCAGATCTATTACCTGTAAAGGCTAGAATTATAGAGGAAACTTCTCGGAGAGGAAGAACCATCAATCTTGATACGCATATTTCTGCTTGTATATTTGTCTTGTACCTGCTCTATTTAGTATACAGACACAAAAAAGGTTTTTGATTTTGAATTTGGATCAGAAGTTATTAATTATTTAGTTTTTAATTATTTGTTTACTTTGCTTTTAATTAAATTACGGAACCCTAAGTACCGACTATACTCTGACTCGTATGTACGTACATCTGGGAAGTCGAGAGTTCAAAATGGAGCTATGCAAATGTTGATTTTCTATCATGACAGTCCGAAACTGCTATCTTTAGCGTTTTGTTAACGCTTTAAATACCATTAAAATATTAAGCACTACGTGCCTCGAGTTAAACGGGCAAATAAAAAAAAAATGATTACACTTACATGGTATGTTTATACCTATTATATTTAAAAAGTCGTGTTGCTACAATATTTTAGCTTAACGGATCTCCAAAAGAAAATTTAGTAAAAAATGTACATTTTTTATTTGAAGAGATCACTTCTAGGTATAAGGCAGACAGAGATATTAGTAAATTAATTGTTATTCGTGCTGCTTGGTCTGTGTAATTAATGTTGGTGTTCAATGAAGATTTGTATTTCTATCTAGAAATAGTAGTACCAGTTCACCTAAAACCATGTTTTAAGTCTATACGATTCAAATGAAATATGGCATGACAAGGAAGAGGGGAGTGATTGAGGAGATGATATGAGGAAGACCTATTACGACTTCTAGAAATGATGGAATGGGACAAGGGCTCTAGATGACGATATACCTAGGTATTTTCGGTTTATCGCATGACGAACCATTTCAGTACTAAGAAAATATGATACCACTCACCCACGGTTTAACTATTCCAACGATTGCAATAGTAAAATATTACTGATAGTCTTAGAAAGGAATGCCAAACCGCAACCCTTAAAGCAAGTAAAAAGACCTCTTGCCTGAGTTAATTTCTAGGCAATTAGTCATATTTAACTATTAATATCGTTGACATTATTAAAACGTGGGAGGGTGGTGGGTGCCCCTACCCTCATAATATATTTTTATTATATTGGATTTCCATCATGTAACGCCTATTTCGATTTGTTATCATTTCCGATCTACCTTCAACATCGAATACGAGTGATGATTCGACGTGCTCAAAGAAACTTGTGGAAAATCATAGATGTGAGGGTTAAGAGAGAGTTCGAAACCTTTAGCATTCGGAGTAAACGAAGCTAGTTTGTGTATTGATATTGGCAGTACTAACTACTATCTAAAATTGACTCTAGAGCTGCATCTAGCAGCATTTCTCTATTCTAAGTCTGTTCTCTCTACTTCCCTGCTAGTGTCAGGGTTAGTAAATAGAGAGTTATGTATTTAACTCAAGTCGAAAGGGATGTTATTGTGAGCAACATCGTGCGATAAAGAACTATCCAGATTTAAAATTACGGATATGTTTTTTTAAATGTTTGTAGAATTGGGAGAGGCATTTGTTTAGCAGTGGATTCCAATAGGCTAATTAGTTGATTAATTAAGCGGCATAAATATAGCCGTGATCTAAGGCAAGCTGATTTATGTATAGCATTTTATACAAGTTGATTTCGTTACACTAATACGTGTGTACATACGTAAATGGTTAATTTAACTTTTAAAAGAAGTGATAAGATTTTTATTTTACTACAGATGATAAATTAATCATTGTTTACTATGTAAAATGAATCATAAAGTAGTCCACGCAGTCTCAGCTATGCTTGTCAGATTGGTGTCTAATAGATTTTATATGTATTAACTGTCAATTAAACAGACGCGCCTACGTAATCTCGTGAACCATAAACATGGCACGGTCATTCAACAATCCTCCGAAGCCAGATATGGCATGAGATGACGAGACTAAATAGTATTTACGCCAAGGTGTTAATTTCAGGAGGTTAGAGTAGCGTGAATTTTATTTATATGAAAAGATAATTCATACCCTGCTAGCACGAAGTGTTTAAACGGTAGAGTTAGCACGGGGCTCAGAATAAACACTGGAGTGCACGGGCAGCCGCGGTGTGCGCGTGCTGACGCCTCCGTCATACGTTTGAACGCTTATAATCCTTTGTGGTACCTTATTTGTTGAATTGACATAGTTATCACTTGATGTCACAAATGTTCTATTACTCAAATTCTCCAAATGTCGTCCCAGTTTGTGGGTATTGTTGATATTTGTTTTATATGGTTAATTTTAACTCACTTCACCATTGCGGTCATCCAATTACTTTTGCTTCTGAGTACCTATTTTCTCATTATCTTCGACATAGCTAAGAATGGAGTTCTAACATCTGTGGCGCCGACCCCATATAATCATCAATAAAGTATACGCAATCAGCATAACCCTTGCCTAAAATTATTGTTTTAGTTTAAAAAAACTGAAATTTTGAGTAAAATCGAGTGACTATTAAAAATGTTTTCCACCAAACAGACCATATGTTACAATACTTAAGCCTACAGATATTAAGCTCCTTTAAATATGTGAAGCTTACTCGGTGGCATATGGGCTCAGGTACATTACTAAGAAGAGTGAATGACTGATTTTCAAACTTTTATTCATAGAAACAGCTTCACAACAACTCACTTCTAACTCATGTTTACAGGTTTTAATTCCTTGGACCACTGGGTCACCGATGACATGAATAACAGTGTGGATATTGAAAGGAAATGCAGGTCGATGCTTGTCCGCTGCAATATGCTGGCTCGAAGGGTTGCTCAATGTACTGTTACCGTTAAAATCACACTGTATAAAGCTTATTGTCAGTCACTTTATACTTGCAGCCTGTGGACTGAGTATACGCAGAGGACATATAGCGGCCTGCGGGTTCATGATAATAATTAATTTAGGATGCTCCAGGGGTTACCGTGGCGCTGTAGCACGTAAAGGCATGTTCGCGGACGCACACGCATGTAGACTAGTTCGTTGCTATAATAGACCTTCTTTAAGTATTTTCTTCTGGAAAATTTCTTTCGTTAGTAGTTCGTCACTGCAATGTTTTGTCGTAAAAATCTGTAAATTTTGTCAGTATTAACTTTCTTCTGCCGGTATAAACGGTCGTATATTTAACACAATAATTTCCGAAAGGTCACATGTCTTAGAGTTCAATTATTTCAGTACATATACGCCTGGACAGTAAAATTAATTTCAAATTTGAACCATAGATGCAAGGAAGCATTTAGATGTAAATGTAATTTACATGATGTAAATGTCATTTACACGTAGCATTTACATGAAAAACAAAAGTATTTGTCAATATACGCAGAATATACACTTTACAAAATTGTATATTCAATTTTATTGATTTAATTATAGATTATATGTTCGGATATGTATAGATACAAATAAACGAAAACCTAATATCTTATAATTGTCCACTTTGTGTCCCTGTGCAAACAGTCCGTATTGAAGAATTTCGGTTCAGTAGTTTCTAAGAAGGGACTGGCTAAAGCTAACTGCGGCAGGTTTTTGAGATCAGTTTTCTTGAAAGTTTGCTGTATGCCTATCTACGTCAGGAAGTAAATAGAATAGGCAGGTAGGTATCTGTGGGGAACTGTACTGTCTTTGAAATACTTTTCAAATGTTAGACGCGAGTTGTTGTTACTTGTGCTTCTGGTACTTTTCCATTGAATTTATATAATGTGACCAAAGGTAAACATACTAAGGTTTACAATTTATTGCAACAGGTATCATTAATTCCTTCATAATTCTCTTATCAATAGATGATATGGTAACCATTCCGCGTACCTACGCTCAATCTTGAAGGAACTCCTTGCTGAGGTATTTATAAGTGACTGTAATATTATAAGGTTTCTGCAGGGTCGATAGCACGACTGTGAGGCACCTGGTGTTGCAATCATCCATAGGCCATGGTGACCGCTTTCTATCAGATGAACCGTGTTCTTATCTGCAAACGCAATTCGTTAATAAAATAAAATAAAAAATCATTCATCACCTTCGTAAGTAAATAAGATTATATTACAACCCACCAACACCCTCGGTACCCACAAACCTATGTAGCTTCTGATTGATGGAAAAGATCTGGCACAGGCTTTCCTCTCGGGAATGGAAGGTGAGCCGGTGGTCGTTCTCATAAAAGGAAAGAATGAGTAAGTGGGTGAAGTGGTGGGAGACATGCTAAAATGATGATGAGTGGTTAGAAAAATGTAGAGCAAATACGGGTATGTAGACGGTTCAAGTAGAGTCCTGGATGCTGACGGCTGATACAAGATGAGGAAAGATAATATTTAATTTTTTTCAATTTGATGCCGACATTAGTTACAATAATTCAAATTCCAACTAGTATAATAGGAATAATAGTAGAGTTAAATGGAATTACTATCTTTACTGAGTAAAAGAAAACTACGATTGTTGTTGTATAATGTTAAAATGTATCATGGAGTTCATATAACCTTCTTGTATAAAAATCTTTATTAAAATAAAATAAATTACAATATTTGTTTAATAATTTCAAAAGTTCCCAGAAGAGTGAAATTAGACTATAAATATTTTACGTTACGAATAGCTTTATCCCAGTATCAACATTATTTTCTCATTATATGCTGTGTACATTGTACCTGCATGAAATAATAATTCTATGATTCTAACTAACATAGATTTCGAATAAGGCAACTGACTGTATAGAAGTGCAATGTATATCTAGGTACATATCGGCTATAACACTTATAACGGTCACTGAGCTGTTTAAAAATGAAACATTTCTGTGGAGAGCATTGAGCTGGGTCGTTGTTTGAGGTTTCCTTTTCCAATTAGCACTTGGTCGGCCGGCAGACCGTAACTGGGTGAGGCGGGCTCGATGCATTGGAATGCTGACTAGGTGTCTACAGCAGCTCCTCACGGGAGGTATATTCTTACGTACACATGACTTGCAACTAGAATATCGTTTAAGGAAAGCTATATCATATATACGTTTACTTGGTAATTACGGCTTCGTTCTAGTTACAAAATATTTGGTGCTACTAGATAGCTGGTTTTCTGTTTGTAGCTTATTATAGCAAGTTTGGGAATGAAAATCAAATAGTGTATAGCAAAAATAGTCAATGGTAAAATATTTAGAAAACCTTTGTATTTCTTTACTACCTGCAATAATGGTGTAATAATTATTGTGTAAGGTTCGTTAACAAACCTTACCTACTCCTTGCAATTACAATCTTGCATATTAAAAATAAAATATACCTAATGTCATGCTCCTGCAAGCCGATAGAGACACTAAAATACACCTATTTAGAAGGGCATAAAAATATGATTTGGTATTTTTTTATATCGCTTGATTTTTATATTTCTGCCACTCTCCATCGCATCAGTAAAGCCAAACGAAACGATGATTTCAAAATAAATCCACTTGTACCTATAAGAAAAAACAAATGGCGCCATAATACGCGTTGCTATTTTTTTTATGAAATTATTGTTTCATTTCGATTTACTAACACGTGGAGAGTGAATAATGCCAGGTAAACGTTATACAAATAATATCCAACTCGTAATTTTTTGGCCCCCAGTACTAACAGGTAAGTACCTCTGGCCTTAGGAGCATTTCCCACTCACTCTAACACCCTGTATATGTAGATTTAGTTATATTATACATATTTATATTCTATAGATGTGCTAAATCAGGTCAGAGTTAGGGATCCGCTTACGTATTAAGTGACTTGGATTTTTCAGCTATAACTATTGGAAATGACTACTGCCTGGCCTTCCAGCCTGAGTTGTGGTTAGTGGCCAGCCACTGACAGAGCCTTTCAGGTCGCTTATATAGGCCTCCATCTTGACCTAACGACTATTGACTGCTCGTACCTACCAACTTTTAGTTGGTCCTTCAAAGCACGAAAATGCACAGATGAAAAAATACACTCCGTGGTCACCCATCCGAATAGAAAACGCGCCGTTTTGTTAAGAAGAAGATATTTATCTCAAAGACTAATAGAGATAGATATCTTAAATAATAAAATGTCAAAAGTATGTTTTTGATAGCTTCACATTTTGAAATAAAACTCAACTCTTACTGGAACTACAAGTGTTATCTAAGTAACCGCCTCAATGTTGCGCAGGATTGCCTCGCTAGCGTTTGGCTCACCGCCAATCGGTTTGTTTGTCAATACGTCAGAGGCGGGGCTTCGCGCAGTTTGCCTGTTGCCGTCGTTCCATCAACGGCAATGTGATTTATATCTATACCTGTATAGAATAAGGCTTATTATTGGTTGTTGGTCCACTTTTGAAGATCGAAGAAATTTATTGTAAAAGAAGTTTAACACCGTTGTGCTACGAATGATAATCGTATGGGGTATTGATATTGTAGTGGGTATGTTGTTCTGTATACACGCTAATGAAGCGTAGTGCGGTCGAGTTTGCGGTAGTTGCTCATGCAGTTGGCACGCCACCACTGATTTGTGATTTGTGACATTTAGGGAACATTTTTTTTGTTTTGTAATTATTTTCATTCAAAAGTATCTGGCTGTGTCTGCTATGACTGTATGAGTTTGTGGCAAGATCGTGAAGTGTGAACTAAGGTGAATTTCAGGATTTTTCAGATTTTAATGTGTTTATCTGAACCGCCGAAATTGAGGAGAAAGTGACAGGTGAAGGAAGGTAAGGGTACATTCTTATTATTACTCTTGTTAATTAATAGCACTTAGAATATAGGTCAATATTTATTTTTACATTTATTATTGCGATAATACCCGTTGACATTGTTGTCAACCGACCATTTAATTAATTATTTTTTGCACAATAATGTAATGTTTTATACAAAGCTCTACTGACCAGTTCAAGCCAAGCAACCAATGCTCGATTTATCAGTAGCGAGTCATCCATGGTGGAGGATAAGAGAATAATAGGAAAAAGGATACGAATGGGTAAAAGCTAGGCTAAGTGCTACGGGAACTAGACTATAGAAATACTTATTGTCACAAACTGGATTACTTTCACAAACAAAATAAAAAGCAAGCAGTGAGAAGACAAAACTAGTTCAATTAAGCTGATTTACTTCCTAGAGCTACTGACTGCAGGCTGGAAGCCAGGGCTCAACTCATCTCGAATATCCCCGTCATTTAATTCTTAGCAAATATTTTCGTTTTAGATATATTTTAATAAGCGTTTTAGTTCTGGCTACACTATAGGTGTTCTTGCCTTCTTTTGCATCATCCGAGCGCCAGTCATGGACGTATTATAATCTAGCACCTTGGAACCTGTTCTTTTACTCCTTCTTTCTAGTAACTTGAACAAAAGGAAAGATAACAAATTTTAGAAACTGAATACAGGCAACTATCAGTTCTAGCAACTGCCTGCCTTATTGAATAATAATAATAGGCCGGAAGCCCATTCTTATATTAGGAAATTGGTAAAAACTGGAGATATATCAACAAAAATTGTGACTTATCCCTGAATCCGCCATCTTGCTAATACTTTTAGAGAACTGCGGCAACTCGAGTTTCGTTTGAGTTGCCTAATGTAAAAAGGGGCAAAGAAGAAAACTTGCGGGAGAAAACCTGTTAGTGGCTCTTGGTCTATGTTTTGGTTTCTTTTATTTTTTCAACTCTTACTATTGGCTAACATCAAGGCATGTTCGAAGATAGACCATCCCCTCCCCCCGAAATTCAATATGTTGCTGTTGATCCAGCCCATTAGTCGTCGTTTCATAGAAATGGAATAGAATGTTCAATGTATGGGATTGACTTCCGTTCACGTCTGTCATACACGTCAAATTACGTACGTGGCAATCCGATATTTTGATCATTCTATTCTACAAAATGAAGACCAACGAGTTGCCATTTGTCAAGAGGGGTTATTATACAGATGATACAGTGGACGGAATCACCTCAAACAGTCCTTCATATACAGTTCCTGGTAGCCGCTCTTTTGTAATATTATGACGATACCAATAAAAGATTTAACTAAAACCTCATAAATATTTATCTGAAACATTGTATCAACACTTATATTGTAATATCTATTTACATAAGGTTTACTAACGCATCGTACAAGACAATATGTAATAATCTGCGCAAGCGTCAGAATTCATTGCAAATAATACAGGTAATTTACAATACCTATGCAGTAAGTACAACTAAAGGCGCAGTGACGTAGAATGTAGAATGAGACAGCATTCCAAAACTACTATCTTGATAGATTTACTCGTATTACTGTTGCTACGTAATAGGTAGTAAATACTTACCTTAGAACATCGTGTTTCAAAACGGTGGTGAGTAGGGTAGCCAGAGCTCACTAGAGAGGTTTTGTGTTGTCAGTAGGAAAACCAAAGGCTTATCCTACATCTTTTTCGCTGACGACACAGAATGTCTCTGTTCTTACAGGGGTTGCGGCACGAGTGTTATTCCTCTGGTGTTACACTCGCCCATAGGCCACGGTAACCACTTACCATCGGGTGGGCAGCGAGCTTGTCTGCGACCTAAGATGTACAAAAAAAACCATCCTTAGTATACTCTACCAACAGCATCAAACTTAGTACTTATTATAACTATGACAATTTAAATTGTTAGAGCAGGTGGAACAAGGTGCACTTGACATCTACATTCTAGAAATAATATTGCAGAAGAAGTCAATAATGTTTATGATACGGTGAATGGATTTTGACAATTAGTACCTAGATTCAGAGTCCAGGGACCACGCTAAGATGACAAAAAGGTTTATATGTACGAAGTTGGTGGCCACTGGTACTTGCAACAGTAGATATACGGTTACTCATATAGTCGTTTCTATCATACGGAGTCACTTGTAATTAAGCAGCAATTATTGTTTAATTTCGTTTAATTTTGACAGCCTCCGCGGCGTGGGGGTCGTGTACGCGACTGCTACGCACGGGTTCGATCCCAGCTCAGTGCAAAAAGTTGTATGCATGAATATGGCTGTTTGCACTAGTCTGGCCGTGCCTCGGAGAGAATGTTAAGCCGTCGGTTCCGGTTGCCATACAAACATCTATGGCAGTCGTTACGGGTAGTTGGAGTCCTCAAAAGTCCAACTATTTAACTTGGAACTTCGATATCGCTATTGGTCACTGGACCATTGGTTGTGGAGGTCTGTCTGTCTGTTTGTTTGTCTGTTGGGTGTAGAGGTCTGATGGCAGTCGCTTCACGGAAAATATCGAAGTTCAGCCGCATCACAGTTATACTGAAAAGCCGACCCCAACTGAGTTGGGAAAAGGTTCAGAGAATGATATGTAAATATTTTCTCAATTTAGGTGTCTAGTTTCAGTCATGAAATTTCTACCTACCAACTCTACCTCAAAATTTTTGACTGCATGAAAACTTTAAAGTATAAAAAATACTTATGGAGATTACATCAGTAACGAAGATCAATCGCTTCAACACGTACAAATTTGATTAGGTATGTAATTCACTTCTAATGGTTAGCTTTAGCTTATAGCTTATAGTAACAATATAAATCAACGTGTTTTAGCAATTTTAGCCTTTTATCTTTCAAAAACGTAATATTCATCCGGATTCTTTTCTAGCTCTATATTCGGTACTGAGGATGAAGAATAATAATAGAGGGTTGCAATCTGATTAGCTGTATTCCACGCAGTACTAATATGGTCTTTCACTTCTCTTGATCTGCTCAGTGCACTTATTACAAACACATTTATTAAAAATAGTTTGAAGGAAGATGAGAATGACCGTACTATAATAGTACTTCTACATTATTTATATATTAATTCACGGTTAAGTTTAAAAAAACAACATAGTCTTGACCTTTTTGGACTTCAGTCGGATCGAACCTTATTTTACATAGATCTCTTATGAGCTACATTGTAAGAAAATAATTATTCATTACAATGTAAACGCTATTACACAGACCCTTTGTACGTCCCTTACCTACTTTGTATTTCTACTAAGACATTCATGAAGTAAAATGTAACTTAATATTGAAACCTATATAATTTTTTAACTATCCTGCACGAGGATAACCAATCTTATGATTCCAGACCACAGATAGGTATAGCCTGCACTGCTCAGTATTTTAACTCTTATTGATATTCCAAGTATGTATGTTTATTAATAAATTTTAGAGCAGAGTAGACCCAAGATAGGATTGATGGATTCCATGAAAGAGGATATAGCAAAGAGAGTGACTGAGAAATCTGTGTCCGTGGTTGGTGCTGAGTTTTATTTCGAGGTTTTTTTCTCTCACAGTGATATCATCTGTGACTTTTCCATTGGTCGCCTCTTACGACACCCTACGGCTGCGATGGGGTGGTGATATTATTTCTCCGTTACTACACGGGTAGACACGTCTGTTTTATAATGTAAAATATGTACTTACTACTAAATACTTGCTTTAATCATCACGTTAATTCTGGTGGCATCGTTATCTCTCACCTCGGAGACTGGGTCCGCTTCCGGGCATCCATGGTAGTGAGGTAACAGGCATGTATATCACCCTCCAGGACGTTAAGTCAGCACTTGCTTTGTCGGTTGAACAAGACCATAATTTAATCAAGAACCCAATTATATCATTTATACTCAGTCTAATCGGTTATTCCAGTAAGTTGAATTATGGCCATTGTGGATTGACGATGAATTTCGCCATATTTTCAATAAGAAATGGCCATAGTACACAATACTGTAATTCTCATGAACTAATAGCGCTTTAATAGGTTTGAAAATGTAATCATCATTTCTAAATGAGGGCTTTCCTTCAGAATGTATTTTCCCATAACAAAAATAAAATTCATCACTAAAATAGACGTGTCAAAGGGGTGCACAGGTGGACGTTGACCACGGGCAATAAACGAATGTATTGTATACGGGTCTTCAACTTTCACAGCAACCTCATTTGCTTGCCATTTTACCAAGTGATTGACGGATCACTGGCTAGAGGTAGAACGCCCCCTAGCTAGATGGACTGATAACCTGAGAAAGGCGGTAAGGCTTCGTATCTCTCGTGACTGTGGTACAGATATGTGGCGCGAACTGTAACAATATGATAAAGATAAAGATGAGTCACTATCAGCAGAGGGAATGGGTCAAGATGCTATGTAGCTTCTTTTAGTCTAAGCGAAGATACACAGCAAATATAAATTATGTTGTATATCATATATATTAGCATGAATTTTTTTTTGTCAAACCGAAATAATTCGCTACTTTACGTTTCTGATTGAAGATGTGCTTACTTATTGATTACCCTTGGATACCTTGACGAAATTAGAATATACGTTTATTATTACATGATTTCTCTTTCCAACTTATTGCAATCCTTGAGAAATCGTTTTTGAGAACCTTGCCTTGAGAGTTTTCCAGGTTTACCTACCGTGTTTCAGCGTTTACCACCCTCTGTAAACCTATTACCTAAATCAAGTACAATATAGGTACCTATCTACATAATTCATTAAAATTATTTTATTTGGTATAAGAAAAAATAGTAGAATAGAAAGAATAGTATTACTTTTATTGAATATCGGGAGCGCCGCACTTATTTTACGATTAGGGTTCGCAACATCCATATTAATTTTATCGTCAGAACTCGTCTCCAGATCGTATTTTAGTCGAAGCTATAAAAGGGGCACTATGCGTTAGGTAGCACCTGATGTTGGGATTTATAGAGTGAACACGCGTGCGGTATTGTGTCCGAAGGCTGAGTGCTGCGCGCTACAAAGGCGGTGCGGCGGCGGCGAGCTGTCGGTGCGCCTTCATCGACGGAGGTTCCGTCATCGGCCGCGAGGCCTATCGGCGCGTCCGGCTCGCCACAAAGCCCTACAATAAACTTTTACAACGCGCATAAAACCCTGACTTTTTAACCTGAGTTATTTGAATTAATATCAATTCGGAGTTCCTCAATGGGCTTTACTCGTCAAACTTTAAAGTTTTATGACAACCACAGAATTGAGGAATAAAATTTAATTGAAATGTAGCATAAAAAGTTTGATTGCAGTTATCAGCTCCCGAATTTGAATATTTACATTAAATACGAATAACAAGAAATGTGCCTAGCTTATGACTGTTAAGAGTTCAATAGTAAGGTAGCAAAAATAATGTAATTCTTCCAAAAATGCCTATTGTGTTATTTATTCGTAAGAGTATAATGTTGCTGTCATTATAAAATCACAACAATCCGCTTAGAATGACGAGCAAGACAAATAAAATATAAACAGGATATAAGTGAAACAAACGTGCGTATCTAATGTAGGTACAAATTCAAATTCAATTTATTATAATAGTAATAGAACAAGGTAAATAAAATATATGAATTATTGAAGTAGTCCTAATTCACATAAAATAGATAAATATGTACATGCAAAATCTAAAAACATTAGTTAATTAGGCCAGAACGTAACACGTGTTAGGTATATACCTACTCATTGTAAGTACACATTTGTCACAAAGTTTTTATACATTTCCGATTATTCGGTTGAACTTTACCTAATTAAGTTTGTTATAATACATCGAATTGTCCAAAATATAATTTTGGAAATATAAACAGGCTTGAAACTGTGTTTTTGTAAATGTAAGTAGTCTTCAAAACCCATATTTCATATAGTTAGATACAAAGAGATACTATTGCGCGTAGCGATTTACGTATATATATTATGTAAACATGCTCGTCGGGTGGGTATGTACCTAGTAACTAAAGTAATCGAATGTTGTGTCAACAGTTAGTCAACAGTAGAAATATATATTTTATTTGTAAGGTCGAATCTTATTGATCAAGTCTTGCGGTTATTTGATTTTAGACTATTGTTTGAATAACATATCAAGGCTGGTGGTAGTAGGTATACACGTAAAGTGATAATGAAAATTCAAGTTTGAAACGTGGATGACGCAAGACCATTAAAATACTTGAGTTTTCGGCATCGTTCCATTTGCATAGCCTTCTCGGCCTTCATTACATAGCTATTCTGCAAACTTTGAAATTGGAAAAGACAACACGAGATGTGTTGTTTCAATGGTTTCAATATCGGTTTGGTCGGTCTTGCATTTGATAATTAGCACCTCTGGGCTCACTGCGGGCGCGTTGTGCTGCTCGGCGGGACAATTGCGCTTCGACACCGCCCGCACACATAATGCGTACATTTATCGAAGCGTATGCCATAAACATCCAATCACGGGACTCAGGCTCTTCTCCAAACCGCCTTCAGAGTCCCTCGTTGTTATCTTCGATATTTTATAGGGATCTGTAAAACGACGGTGCTGCGACGCGATTAAGCGACATTCCACGCGCCCAGCACTCAGTCCGTCCGCTCGGAGGGATGAAGCAACGCGCCAACAGATAAAAACGTTATTACAGATAATTAAAAGGCGATAACTATTCACATTGTTCGGTGCGTTCCGAAGGCGCATTTTGTAGCGAGCGTCTATGATGGCCAGCACCGAAACCGGGGCTAATATTCGCATCGCGCATCATATTATTTAACCTCGCCATTAAAAAGAAAATGTTCGCAGTACATCTATACGACTAAGTTTAATATTTATAACTCATGGAGTCGTAAAACGATGAATAATGACGCTGCAGTCGAGTGGGCTAACGCTGTAATTACTTCGCTTTATACATGCCCGTTGGTTGCTTTCTTGTTGTTTAATGCTTAAATGTTGAAGGAATACGATACAAACCTTCGGATCTATTCTCTGACGTGGACGTAAAACAAATTACGAGTTCTTTCTCCTTCGTGAAGGCTTTATGATAAATGTATAATTTTCAATAAAGTTTAGCGTTGACTTTGAGGCGAGCGACAAAAGATCCTTTCAGCATTTACATAAGTATTTTCTGCCTTATTAGCGGCCAGTAAGTGGTACCAATTTAGAAATTACATATAATAAACCGGGCTAGGTTAATTATTGTGTAGTACCTACTTACGTTCGGCTTAACCGTCGACGTGAGTGTAGTGTAGGGTAGTGACGTAACAAGGCAATTATAGGACAAGCGTCCAATTATCATTTCAAAGCTGACTTTTTACAAGACTGAAAACTAATATTCGTATTAATATCATATAAAACTTCAAATCTTGATGCACGCACGTACGTATACATGTATGGTGACAAAATTATGAGCTCAATATATATATATAGTAGTAGTAGTAGTAGTAGTAGTAGTAGTAGTAGTAGTAATATATATATAGTATAGTAGTAGTAGACTTTTTCATGAATTTATTCCTTAATTTATTCCCAGGTGAAGCTGGGTTACGGATCGCTGTAGGTACTTTCTATATAAATCGCCAGCATTTCGTTTTACAGAACTTTTATTTTACCCATTTAAAAATTTTGTATCTTCTTTTGTTTTTCAGTAAATAGACGATTATGTATTCAGTGAATATTAGAATCATTACCGGTATAACAGGGTGAATATGGATCTAAGGGTGGATAGGGATAAAATGGTCAATGGAATATTTTAAATAATTTCTTTTACTAGATTGCAAATAAACCTTTTAGCAGATGTTTAATGATACTGTTATTAGAATGGACTAGTCCAAAAAATCTCTTGAAAGATAATATCTACAGAATTTAGCCGATCTTTTTATCCCTATCCACCCCCGGATCTCTATTCACCCCGTTTTACGGTACACTTAATCAATGAGCTAACAAAGCAAACAGCTGATTTTGTCACTCCATCTTTGAATATACAAAATGTTGATGTAGAATGTTGCCTTCTTTATTGGTAATTTCCACGTCTCAGACTTATTTCTATTAATAATGTTTAATAAACTCAAAGAATACTTAGCCTTAGTTGCACCAACTACCTGTTAAAGTAAGTGTTTACGTCATTAACAGTAACATTGATTATAGATTTCGATTGCTAAGAGTCATATAAAATTAGCCCTCACCACTCTTCACGCGCTGAGACCGACCTCACCTACAGTTTTGGTTTAAATATTTAAACAAGTACATAAAGACTATTAGAATTTATGTCTGCCTATTCACGGTACCTAACTGCAAATTGCCAGGTTATGTCAATAGAACAGAATTATTTAACGAGATATGCACAAAATAAACTATCGTTTTTTGTCGAAAAATGTCAACAATGTTATAGGAAAAGTTAACGTATTGAAATTGTTTAAAGTATACATTTTAAATTCTCTTAAATATATAATGAAGAGGTTCATTTTATTGCTGTTTATATTTATGTATGTAATTATGTTTTTCAGATACAGAGGTATGCATGTTAATAAGTATGCTTATTGTAAGCATGTAACAAGTGTTACCTATTTATTGGTTTCTATGTAACTTGTGTAAAATTTTCTCTTTCGTAGTCGGTCATATCAGCTTACCATGACATATTAAAGCGATCATGTTCAGGCGAGAAATGTGGCTATATAGAACTGTGAAATAAAATAAAGTATATCTCACGTTCTTGACCTCGACCTTATCCTCCTATATTGCGCCTTCTGGGGTAGTGTCCGCGACTGCTATCCAGGATTCGATTCCCACTAAGTGCAAATATTTGTGTGCAGGTATATGAATATTTGCATTGGCCACGGTGTTTTTATAAATAATATGTATGTATTTGTAATAAACATACATGTTTATCCGAATGCTAGAATTCATCACACAAGCTACTGTTCTGTTGTACTTAATAAAGTATAGCCCAACTAGAGCTATACTTAATATGGGTCTAGGTCTAGTTGGTCAAGCGTTGTCAAATCACAGAAACACAAAAATTTTAGACTTAAAGTTCAATATTAAATCAATAAGAGCTCCTCATACTCTTTAAAGTGAATTGTGATTCTTTATTCTGTCTAAATTTAAATGACATTTTTATAGTGCCAGTGTGGTTTGACATTGGTTGACAATTAACGACATCGTGGTCCTGAATGTCAACTGTTTCAATCTACATCTAGAAATACCGAGTACTTTGAAATAGTTCTACTCTTCAAGAGCCGTGACAATCACGGTATACTACGTGATTCCAGGTAATCAATTAGGGTAGGCAGCACGAATGTAGCCGGGTGCATGGCGTGAGAGATATGCCAGAGGCTACCTCACCCTCGACAACTGGTGGCCCAAGTTAGCTGTGCGGTTTTGATCGGTTCAAGTTCAACATAACCACCCTTGCTGAAACCAGCGTGGGTTATCCGTGAAAAAGGCAGCGCGAGTGATTCGACCCTGGTGTTGCAAACGTCCATAGGTCACGGTGACCGCTTTCCATCAGGTGGACCGCGTGCTTACCTTCCACCAAAAATGGTGTCTTTTTATACCATAAAAACATGACCTTAGTTTTCCTACACCCATGGCTACTATTATCATTAACCTTGCGTTACGGTAAGCTCTCGCCTCAGATCCAGGGTCCAATTTCGTGCCTATTTCGCTCCACTTGATACTGTTTTGTACATTCATAACATAACATAAACTCACGCTTATATCCCCATGCTAGCAACCACATTTCACCAGTTTATGTTTAGGTCCCAATGTAATAGGTGGCGAGCCTATTGCCATTAACCGGGCACTTATAAACCTGCGATAAATACACACATACATAACTTCGAAAAGCATCGAAAAGTCATTGATGTGTGCCATGGTAAAACCTGGGATCGAATCCGAGGCCTACTTTCAGCAGTTCATTACCCATACCACAAGGCTATGGGCCGTGTACCTGTCTGCCATACTTAAGTGGTATAAAAAATTTTTTAACGTTAGCACGCGTTGATGTCTTTTACTGTAATGATCGGTTTTTCAATCACTTCCCATTTTTATTATAGTCACAAATACTCTTTTAATAACTGGAGGCTTTTTTAAGGTGCGATATTTTCAGGGCAACAGTCGAGTTCTCCTGCAAGTCATGATTTGAGGATGAGGCTTTTCGGGTTTGGAAAATTAGTCATTCGCTACTCTAAAAAGCATATTTTTTTTATACTACGTAGGTGGCAGACAAGCACATGGCCCACCTGATGGAAAGCGGCCACCGTGGCCTATGAACGTGTGCAACACTAAGGATGTCACACACGCGCTGCCCACCCTGAATATAAGCCAAACCAAAACAGGGATAAGGAGTAATCGGCCCCAGCATCTGGGTTAGAGTTTCATACGCAATTGGGAATTATATTCTCGTAGGAAGTAGACAAGAAAATACCCTCAACTAGACTTTCGAATATCTATGAATATAATAATAATAATATCTATATTTCTAGAATCTCGATGCTTAATGATAATTTTATTTGGATGAAGAGACACTTATGATCGAGTTAAAGAATTTCTTTGAACGTGCTATTCACTGTATAGTGCCATTAATAATAAGCCTTTTTACATTGATAGCAAAGTTCTTGTGTATACAATATTATATAATAACAGAACAATAGATCACCATCCTTGCGTTATTCTGCATCGCGGCTAAACTTAGATACTCTCCGTGAAGCGACTGCCATCTGGCCTCCACAACCTTTAAGTATAGGTTGTATCGTACTGTAGTTATACCAGTTATTTGACTTTTTGTTTGAAGGCTCAACTACTTACCTGTAAAGACTACCAAAGTTATTCGTATGATGAGCACGACCAGATCAATGCAAATAGTCATTATTCATGCATACAAATATTTGCACTGAGAGGGGATCGAACCCACGCCTCCTGCGTAGCAGTCGCATTCACTACCGTTAAGTCACAGAGGTTGTAATACAATCTAGGGAAAATTTTTGAACATCTCTGTAAATACGTTTCAATAAAATCTAAATATTAAACAGTCGTAAATAACAATTTCAGATGAAAATTTTTTCTTGTTTCAGAGCATAACTTTCAGGGGTCTAGATTGTGTTTTTAATTTAATTTCTTGGTTGTATCTTATATACTAGTGTAATACAGTCTATGTTACTCAGGGTGAATGTAGCTTTCCAATGTTGAAATAATTTTGGAAATCGGCACAGTAATTTTTGAGTTTATTCATTACGAACTGATCCACTTGTATTTGTAACACAAAATTTGTATTTTTGTGTGTGTATGTGTGTGTGTGTATGTACACACGAAAATACAAATATTTCCTCTTTTTAATATCAGTGTAGATGTAGATAGTTGTCATGTTTATAGTTGCAATGTTTTTAAACGAAAGTGACAAACGAGTATACATGCTATCCCACAGTCGGTCACATAGGACTATAGACCCGTGTAACACCAGGGGCATCACTTGCGCGTTTATTACCCTGTAAGAACGTTTTCTTACAATGACAAGGGGCCTGCAATAAAGGCTTCATTTCCTAACCCCTCCAGCTGAAATAAATTACTTGTGTTAGGAGTGGGTACATCTAAGTTGACTAGGATACTAGGATACGAACCCGGGAATTTTTTTATACCGCTTAGGTGGCAGACGAGCATACAACCCATTTGATAGAATTTGGTTATCGTGGCCTATGGACGTTTTACGTAGACTCGCGCTACCCACCGTATTGAAACCTTCTAATGCCCTTCTTTAAAAAGGATGGGTGCACGTTAAGAGAGTTTCTGTTCTTATATAGGTATATAGGGCCCTCGTATCTGAGTCCGAGGTCCCGTTTTTAGACTTTAGGTCTTCGCTTCAAACGGTCTTAGGCTTTTATGATAGTGAGTCATTGCGGCGCATGTCATTTACTCCGACGCCAAGCCTAATTCGCCTACATTAATATTGGTACACATTTTTAACAACTACACATAATTTTCAAAAAACACGTACGGCTTCAAATCAAGCGTACGCAGAAGTGTAGACCTATTAGTATTACATAATAATAACCCATAAAACCCGTATAAGTTTATCTTCGGAGAGCTAGAGGATCATTTATTATGTAGAAGAAGTAAAAGAACAATCAACATGTGTAATAGGGGGTGAGCTACGGATGTGCGTAACATCGTTATAGATCTCTTGCTTCCATTAGTGACTTGTGAGAGATAGCTTTCCTAGAAAATCATAATATCCAATCAACTTTGCTTCTATTATTAAATCCCAGTTGACATTTGAATATCTATGACAGTCCGTACGGGTGTAACTAGTCTAACTATAGCACTTGGAATTTACGAAGGTTTTGTGGATCAGATGACAGTGACTTCATGAAAAATATCGAAGCTGCGTCTTAGTTTGATGAATAATTTGCAGTTTTTATCTACAGTATTCATACTTAACAATAGTTCAGCACCTGGGACAGGCATTCCATTAATTTATAGACGGTACCTACTTTGACGAAGGACAAATGTGTAAGGGTGAATTCACTGAACTTATTCACTACATTTAAAACTTTATTCTTCAACGTATTGAATCTATCTCCAAACAACTCATAAACCAGTCAAAAGTTTGAAATAGTGAAGGTTTTCCTAAGAGAATGGAATATATCCTTCACGTCACGTGTTTCCTTTCACCTACAGTCCCGGGTCGTTTAAGCGGGGAGTGAAAAACATCTAATGAGTACATCAATCTGAGGTGGCCATTGTAACATTGTACGTGTTTTTAATGAAGATCCTCTTACCTGAGGCTTCGTTATCAGCTTACCATCAGTCGAAGTGAAGTTAAGTTGACGTACACTTCATAAAAATCCATTATGAGAAGAAACAGTATTAATAATGGTTCTGTACACTTTGAAATTAGCAAACACTAAACACATAAAGGTGTTAATGATGAACATTCATTCGAATGAAATTCGCGAGAGCTGTTTCACCCAAGCCTGAAGAACAACAATACACATCAAATCTTATTTTCTTGTATGAAAACAAAACCGCTAGCGTCAGTGAGTAGACAATATGCTGAGATAGTTAAGCGAAATTTCTACGAACAGTTTACAACCTGCGTAAAGTTTAATGTTTGTTTTAATACTGATGAATATTTAGAGCTCCAACAAAGTCAAAAGATAAAATAAACAGCACCGAACAATTGATACTAAGGTCCTTCTTATATTAGGTAACTCAAACGAAACTCGAATGGTCAATTTGTGTTGCCACGATTCGAATATTTATCGACGCTTTAAAACCGTCTTAAAACCAATCAGCAGGTCTCAAAAAGTATCAGTAATATGACGGATTCCGCTTATTAGTCGAAATTTAGGAAATTAGGAATTAAGTTATTTAAAATTAGGAAACTTCAGTCGCGTAATGTATGTAGTACCTATTGTACGATTTGACGAAAGTCTTGTTTTTTCTTATTGATTAATGTAAGTAGGGCCTAACTATTGCAGACTATAATTTATACCTGAATATAAATTTGAGTCAGATACATTCAGTCGTTCATCCTATCACCAAAACACGAAATGTCATGAAACGTATGAACATCCGCACAAACCTCTACATTTATAAATAAAAGTGGGAAGTAGGATCGTAGAACTATGATACGATTGGAGAAATAGATCTAAAGGCGAAATATTTGATATAATATATATTTACATAATGTTGCATTTTTATTCGAATTCCCTTTTTGAACGAAGAAATTTTAAAATTCTCTATCAGAAAATTTCAGTAGCAGTCAAAGCTCCGTGAAAATAGGTAGACACAGTAGTCCCACACCCTAGATTTGATGGCCCTGAGATGAATAAAATAAAATACATGTTATATAAAATACATATTATATAAAATACGTATTACCTAAGTAGAAAAATGTAAAGTATGGTCTATACAAAATTCGAATAAGAAGTAGAATTTGTCAAATACCGAGTGTTAGGGTTTGGGACGTTGAACCGACGTAGCGGGTGATAATAGGTACAATAAATATCGGCCGGGGAGATCGTGTTCGACCCAAACTCACAATAAAATGACCGGCTTATTTGCTATTTATTTCGTATATTTTGTGATGTCTTCCGTTAGTAGCTAACTATATAAGCTTCGTAGTAGGAAGAAAAATAAAAGCATGAGTTGGGATATACCATTTTTGACATATTTATTTGTCTTGATTGAATTTGTTGTTGTGATTTAGTTTTGATTGAAGTTCAATACCCAAATGAGATAAGACATATTTTCAGAAAAAGTTATGTTATTGAGATACATCAACACAAAGTTTAATGAATGAACGCAGAACCCTGTCTTTTATCCTACTAATACATAAAACTATTCTACTAATCTTCTTAGTAAAACATATTTATAAATGTAAGCTTGTGAAGATTTTTGGATACCGCTGAAATAATATGGCCCAGAGATGGCTAACAGTTTGGAATTAAAAAAGGCCACTTTTCGGATGCAGGTTTTCTTAGGTTGTGGGAACGGAATCACAATTCCATATGAACAGAGAATGAAAAAGAAAAGTTACAATAAACTAAGATACTGTCAACTGACTTGCGCGTGAATAACCAATATGACGTAATGGAACTCTTCGTAATATTTATTTCGTGTCTGGATTAACTGAGGTCTTATACCATAATAATGCTTTACCACAGCCACTATTGTTAAAAATGTTCCACAAAACTTATATAACCATTTTTTCAACTTTCAAAAAAATCTGAAGGCAAATGCCGTCATAAACTTTTTGTTACGCTTCCTGAGACATTTTTTTCTTTGCAAGAATTTGCATTACAAATGGTAATCGGTTGGGATAGAACGGGTAAATAATTAGGACGAAAAATAGTATAACTCATGTAACATGCAACAGACATGTTGTTATGTCTATCTGAGTTGTTCTGTAATGTTAATGAAATTTCGCTTTGGCTACATCAACTATAACTAATTCTAAAGTTAATATGAAACGTATATTTTATTTCCGCTCAATGTCTGAATCGATAAAACCGGTTTTATGGATATTTGACATAAATAAACAAAACAGCAATAGTTTTTATTGTATTCCTTTTTTCAACTTAACCGCCACAATATAATTTACATATTATTGTATATTTTATAATAGCTTTAGGTGATGATCGCAATTTTGAAAAGAATTTGAATTTGAAGTTAGAATTTTCGAAAATTATTATGGAGCCTCATGTTTAAGACTTGACCCCTACAGTGGCTGCCGGGGTGGTAAATGAATGAGGACTCCATATTGCTTCAAACACATGCAGACATAATGTTTCCCGAATTTTACGTACCTGTACAATGTTAAAATATTGTTTATTTTTTTATTAGGATGGCTGCGTCGCACATCCTCAGTGCCGTAGAGCCGACAGTCGGAGGTGGTGCTGGAGGATCTCGGGGCGGCCGCGAGAGAGAAGTCAACGTCGCGCTCGACGACAGGGAGCTATGGGTCCGGTTCCAGACCCTTACTAATGAGATGATAGTCACTAAAAATGGAAGGTAAGAATATTTATATTTGAAGCCGTAGTTATAGGACACATCTGTAAAACAGAGAAAACCTCAGTAACTACCTCTTGTACCTATTTAAATAATCCTTGAAAAATAATTACGGATTATACGAACATAAAATTCCATACAAAACACTATGTAAGAAATGAATGAATACCTACATATAAACCTAGCGGACCAAGATAAAAGAACGTCATAAATTATATTTTATTGATAATAAAACTATGAAATTAATGTTGAATACACAAAAATAGTTTAGAACAAGTAATTAAGCAATTTTTATGGATTTTCAACTCAATGTTCGATTCTGAAGTTATGGCCATCAATATATATTACTCTGGTAAATTTAATTTCACTCTGAACTTATTTCAACCCTTTTCATTAAGATTGAAATAGTTCAGATAATATAATGTAGGTATTTTTATTATCTCTTATACTGAAATGTCTTCATAAAACCAATAAAAACTAAATTTTAATGACACTCTTTACGCGCAAGCTATCAAAATAAACTTAAAAATTGTAGTTAATGAAACTTTTGCATAATAAAAGTGCTTAAAAGACAAGTGTGAGTAAAAAAATCCTTTTTTTGGTATAATTTCCAGTTCTAACCAAAAAAATACCTTTTTGTCGGGTAGGTAATGTAAGTTTATAGGTGGAGTAAGGGGTTGACATGATACTAAATAAAAACTACTTATGTCCTGAGCGAGTTGTTGGCCCTGATTTCAGATTAACATAACAATATCTCCATCTAAACAAGCCATCGCACTAACCGGTAGGGGCTATAGAAATACCCGCGGGGCCCATCTCTAAATCTGCGATGACCAAGGGTAAGCTGGAGTCCGAGGAAAGTGAGAGAGAGACGGCTGCGTGCGGTTTTAGTTTGCTCGAGTCCGATATTTATATAAAAATCACTCTGATCTTGGGTAACCTGAACGAACCACGGTAACCTGATAGTGGTTACCGTGGTCTATGGACATTTACAACACCAGGTGCATCACATTCGTGCTGCCGACCATATAGAGAAGAGGGGAACGGGGAGGGGGGAGGAGAGAAGGTTAAGAGAGTTTCTGTGCCGTCAGTGCAGAAAACAAAGAAGGGTTTCTCGGTCTTCCCACTGACATCACAAAACCTCTCCAGTGAGCTCTGGCTACCCTACTAACACAACACAAGGATATTATTAGCCGCGGAATTCTGTAGGGCGGAGGTACTTCCCCAGTCGGAGTAATCAATTCGGACGGGAGATACCGTCATGTCCTACCTTCGTTATAAGGAGGTTACGAAACGAACGAACTAAAATACCTAATAGTGAAATAAAAGCAGCGAGTTGATTCTTGGCTCTGAATAAATCATTATTCAAACTGCTAAAAAGGCACTGATGGTATTTACACGGTCACATTTTGCCAGTGCTAACCGCTCACCGACCTGCGGCTAGTTTTCAGCTATTAACGCTGTAGGTCTTACTCATTATCGCTGGATGGCTAAATGATACCGCCCGTTCCGAGGCAATGACGGAACCCTTACCCTTGACGATGACGTTTCATTCTAGAGCAACGAGATGGTATCAACTATTTTGTATTGTACAACATTGGTTTAAATGTATACAATATACATACAATAATAAATTATTTCATAAGAAAGTTTTTAATAAGAATGTTTAGTTTGAAATGAATATAAATATTGCAAGGTGTAACTTTATGATATTAAATTAAATATTACTAGAAAATATATTGTGTAGTGTAACGATGTTACAGCTTATGAAATATCAACATACATTTTCATAAGAATATAGGTATGAGTGTATCTCTGCAATCTCTACATCTTCTACCCTTTCCATCAATTGACGTAGTGAAATTGTACTATACATATGGTTACAGCTGCAGCGATGCTATTTAAAGGACTACCTATTAAAGTACACATTAGGGTGATACATACAAACCGTTCCCGCTCACCTTTTCTTCAAATTTCTACGTATATTTTTGCCCTCGATTCAGGCTGCACTTTCTATTAATCTTTTAATTGCCAAGTGTCTAGCCGATCCCGTTCCCGCTACACCTTCTATTTAACGGAGCACAAACTCCCACGTAGATCACAACACGCTCCCATAAAAAACCTTTAAGATTTTCGCAGCCTATCTATGCAAGTCGGCTGGCCGGTAGGCATTCTCTACTCCTACCTTCGGTCGCTTGGTTTATTTCATACATCCTATTATGCTAATAAATAGTTTTTTACGTAAATTCTTTTCTAAACAATATGTTAACCCAGGCAAAACAAACCCAACAAAATTAAAATCATCCAAATCAGTTCTCACGATTTTCGGCAGAAGACGATTAATCGATTTTTAAATTTAACTAATTTTAT